>CM038678.1:339047825-340437785 GCA_021605205.1 Aegilops longissima
GAAAACAACGCCATCCGGTTGGTCCATTCAAATCATGCAAGTTAGAGTCCAAAACAAGGGCAAAGTGTTTGGAAAAGTAGATAATGATGGAGACGATCAACTCCCCAAGCTTAAACCTTTGCTTGTCCTCAAGCAATTCAGCTGATAAACTGAAAGTGATAAAGAAAAACTTTTACAAACTCTGTTTGCTCTTGTTGTTGTAAATATGTAAAGCAAGCATTCAAGTTTTTAGCAAAGATTATGACTAACCACATTCACAATAACTCTTAGGTCTCATGTTTACTCATATTAATGGCATAATCAACTAGCGAGCAATAATAATAAATCTCGGATGACAACACTTTCTCAAAACAATCATGATATGATATAACAAGATGGTATCTCGCTAGCCCTTTCTGAGACCGCAAAACATAAATGCAGAGCACCTTTAAAGATCAAGGACTAACTAGATATTGTAATTCATGGTATAAGAGATCCAGTCATAGTCATACCCAATATAAATTAATAGTAATGAATGCAAATAACATCAACAATCTCCAGCTAGTGCTTTTTAATAAGAGGGTGATGACTCAACATGAAAGTAAATAGATAGGCCCTTCACAGAGGGAAGCATGGATTTGTAGAGGTGCAAGAGCTCGATTTTGAAATAGAGATAAATAATATTTTGAGTGGCATACTTTCATTGTCAACGTAACAACCAAGAGATGGCGATATCTTCCATGCTACACACATTATAGGCGGTTCCCAAACAGAATGGTAAAGTTTATACTCCCCCTCCACCAACAAGCATCAATCCATGGCTTGCTCAAAACAATGAGTGCCTCCAACTAGCAACAGTCCCAGGGGGAGTTTTGTTTGCAATTATTTTGATTTAGTTTGCATAAAGCATGGGGCCGGGCATCCCGGTGACCAGCCATTTTCTCGTGAGTGAGGAGCGGAGTCCACTCCTCTTGAGAATAACCCGCCTAGAACATAACCCTCAGGCACAACAGGTAATTCATATTTATTAGGGGGAGAGTCTTCATCATCACTATCTAACCCTAGCAAGTAGTTCATCAAGAAATTCACCAAGTGGCACAAGAGTATCAAGCATAGAAGTAGTTTCATCATAAGTATCATGCATAGCGTATGGCCTCATCAATAACATGCAACATATCGTAATGAATAGCGTAAGCAGGTTTAGGTATCGCAAGCTTACTCAAAATGAAGGTGAATCAAGTGCGAGCTAGATGGCGCTCCTTACCTCCCTCGTAGTTGAGGGATAAATTTTGTTTTCTCGTCTTTCAAGTTCTTCATAGTGACCAGCAGATATAAATCCCAAGTGACTCAAAGAATAGAGCTATGCTCCAACAACGGCGCCGTAAAATAGTCTTGATAACCCACAAGTATAGGGATCGCAATAGTTTTCGAGGGTAGAGTATTCAACCCAAATTTATTGATTCGACACAAGGGGAGCCAAGGAATATTCTCAAGTATTAGCAGTTGAGTTGTCAATTCAACCACACCTGGATAACTTAATATCTGCAGCAAAGTAATATGGAAGTAATGGTAACAGTAGCAAAAGTAATATTTTTGGGTTTTGTAGTGATTGTAACAGTAGCAACAGAAAAGTAAATAAATGAAGAACAATATGTGAAAAGCTCGTAGGCATTGGATCGGTGATGGAGAATTATGCCGATGCGGTTCATCATGTAACAGCCATAACATAGGGTGACACAAAACTAGCTCCAATTCATCAATGTAATGTAGGCATGTATTCGAATATAGTCATACGTGCTTATGGAAAAGAACTTGCATGACATCTTTTGTCCTACCCTCCGTGGCAGCGGGTCCTAATGGAAACTAAGGGATATTAAGGCCTCCTTTAATGGAGTACGGACCAAAGCATTAACACATAGTGAATACATGGACTCCTCAAACTATGGTCATCACCGGAGTGGTCCCATTATTGTCACTTGGGTTGCGGATCATAACACATAGTAGGTGACTATAGACTTCCAAGATAGGATCAAGAACTCACATATATTCATGAAAACATAATAGGTTCAGATCTGAAATCATGGCACTCGGGCCCTAGTGACAAGCATTAAGCATAGCAAAGTCATAGCAACATCAATCTCAGAACATAGTGGACACAAGGGATCAAACCCTAACAAAACTAACTCGATTACATGATAAATCTCATCCAACCCATCACCGTCCAGCAAGCCTACGATGGAATTACTCACGCACGGCGGTCAGCATCATGAAATTGGTGATGGAGGATGGTTGATGATGACGATGGCGACGGATTCCCTCTCCGGAGCCCGAATGGACTCCAGATCAGCCTCCCGAGAGGTTTTAGGGCTTGGCGGCGGCTCCGTATCGTAAAACGCGATGAATCCTTCTCTCTGATTTTTTTCTCCCTGAGCACGAATATATGGAGTTGGAGTTGAGGTCGGTGGAGCACCAGGGGGCCCATGAGGCAGGGGGCGCGCCCGGGGGGGGGGGGGGGCAGGCGCGCCCCCACCCTCGTGGACAGGTGGAGGCCCCCTGACGTGGATTCTTCTTCTAGTATTTTTAATATTTTCCAAAAATAACTTCCGTGTAGTTTGAGGTCATTCCGAGAACTTTTGTTGCTGCACATAAATAACACCATGGAAAGTCTGCTGAAAACAACATCAGTCCGGGTTAGTTACATTCAAATAATGCAAGTTAGAGTCCAAAACAAGGAAAAAAGTGTTTGGAAAACTAGATACGACAGAGACGTATCACATTAAAATTACGGACCCGGTCCGTGTAGTTGCTACCATCATCTTTCAACTCTCTAGGAACACATTAAAATTCAAGGGAACAGTAGCACGGGCCATTGATCTACAACATAGATACGCAAAAACTATCAGTACTAAGTTCATGATAAATTAAGTTCAATTAATCATATTACTAAAGAACTCCTACTTAGATAGACACCCCTCGAGTCATCTAAATGATCACGTGATCCATATCAACTAAACCATGTCCGATCATCACATCAGATGGAGTAGTTTTCAATGGTGAACATCTCTATGTTGATCATATCTACTATATGATTCACGTTCGACCTTTTGGTCTTAGTGTTCCGAGGCCATGTCTGTACATGCTAGGCTTGTCAAGTATAACCCGAGTATTCTGCACGTGCAAAACTGTCTTACACCCGTTGTATGTGAATGTAGAGCTTATCACACCTGATCATCATGTGGTGTCTCGCCATGACGAACTGTCGCAACGGTGCATACTCAGGGAGAACACTCAAACCTTGAAATTTAGTGAGGGATCATCTTATAATGCTACCACCGTATTAAGCAAAATAAGATGCATAAAAGATAAACATCACATGCAATCAAAATATGTGACATGATATGGCCATCATCATCTTGTGCCTTTGATCTCCATCTCCAAATCACCGTCATGATATCCATCATCACCGGCTTGACACCTTGATCTCCATCGTAGCATCGTTGTCGTCTCGCCAACTATTGCTTCTACAACTATCTCTAACGCATAGTGATAAAGTAAAGCAATTACATGGCGATTGCATTTCATACAATAAAGCGACAACTATAAGTCTCCTGCCGGTTATCGATAACATTTATAAAACATGATCATCTCATACAATAACATATATCATATCATGTCTTGACCATATCACATCACAACATGCCCTGCAAAAACAAGTTAGACGTCCTCTACTTTATCGTTGCAAGTTTTACGTGGTTGTTACGGGCTTCTAGTAAGAACCGTTCTTACCTACGCATCAAAACCACAAAGATTTTTCGTCAAGTGTGATGTTTTAACCTTCAAGGACTGGCCGTAGTCAAATTTGATTCAACTAAAGTTGGAGGAAGAGACACTCGCCAGCCACCTTTATGCAAAACAAGTTGCATGTCTGTCGGTGGAACCAATCTCATGAACTTGGTCATGTAAGGTTGGTCCGGGCCGTTTCATCCAACAATGCCGCCGAATCAAAATAAGATGTTGGTGGTAAGCAGTATGACTATGATCACCCACAACTCTTTGTGTTCTACTTGTGCATATCATCTACACATAGACCTGGCTCTGAAACCACTGTTGGGAAATGTAGCATGCAATTTCAAAAAAAATCCTACACTCATGCAAGATCTATCTAGGAGATGCATATCAACGAGAGGGGGAGAGTGTGTCCACGTACCCTCATAGACCAAAAGCGGAAGCGTTAGCTTAACGCGGTTGATGTAGTCGAACTTCTTCGCGATCCAACCGATCAAGCACCGAACGTACGGCACCTCCGGGTTCTGGATACGTTCAGCTCGATGAAATTGCTCGAACTCTTGATCCAGCAAAGTGTCGAGGGAGAGTTTCGTTAGCACGACGGTGTGGTGACGGTGATGGTGATGTGATCCGCGGAGGGCTTCGCCTAAGCACTACGACAATATGACCGGAGGAGTAAACTGTGGAGGGGGGCACCGCACGCGGCTAAGAGAACAATTGATGTGCTTTGGGGTGCCCCCTGCCCCCTTATATAAAGGTTGATGGGAGGAGGCCGCTGGCCCTAGGGGCGCTCCATGGGGGGAAACCGATTAGGACTCCTAGTCCAAGTCGGCCCCCCTTTCCTTCTCTTGGAGGTGGAAAGGGGGAAGGAGAGGGAGAGGGGGAAAGGAAAGGGGAGCCGTGCCCCTTCCCCTTGTCCAATTCGGACTGCCCATGGGGGGGCTCCACCCCTTGTGGGCTTCCCTCTCTCTCCCCTATGGCCCATAGTGGGCCAGTACTTTCCCCGGGGGGTTCCGGTAACCCCTCGTACTCCGATAAATATCCAAATCACTCTGAAACCATTCCGGTGTCCGAATACTATCGTCCAATATATCAATATTTACCTCTCAACCATTTCGAGACTCCTCGTCATGTCCGTGATCTCATCCGGGACTCCGAACAATCTTCGATCACCAAAACACATAACTCATATTACAAATCATCATCGAACATTAAGCGTGCAAACCCTACGGGTTCGAGAACTATGTATACATGACCGAGACACATCTCCGATCAATAACCAATAGAGGAACCTGGATGCTCATATTGGTTCCTACATATTCTACGAAGATCTTTATTAGTCAAACCGCAATAACAACATACGTCATTCCCTTTGTCATCAGTATGTTACTTGCCCGAGATCCGATCGTCGGTATCATCATACCTAGTTCAATCTCGTTACTGGCAAGTCTCTTTACTTGTTCCATAATGCATCATCTTGCAACCAACTCATTAGTCACATTGCTTGCAAGGCTTATCGTGATGTACATTACAGAGAGGGCCCAGAGATACCTCTCCGATACCCGGAGTGAAAAATCCTAATCTCGATCTATGCCAACCCAACAAACACCTTCAGAAACACATATAGAGCATCTTTATGATTGCCCAATTACGTTGTGACGTTTGATAGCACACAAGGTGTTCCTCCGGTATTCGGGTGTTGCATAATCTCATAGTCAAATGAATATATATAAGTCATGAAGAAAGCAATAGCAATAAAACTTAACAATCATTATGCTAAGCTAATGGATGGGTCTTGTCCATCACATCATTCTCCTAATGATGTGATCCCGTTCATCAAATGACAACACATGTCTATGGTCAAGAAACTTAACCATCTTTGATTAACGAGCTAGTCAAGTAGAGGCATACTAGGAACAGTTTGTTTTGTCTATGTATTCACACATGTATCAAGTTTTCGGTTAATACAATTCTAGCATGAATAATAAATATTTATCATGATATAAGGAAATATAAATAACAACTTTATTATTGCCTTTAGGGCATATTTCCTTCAGGGGCAGCAAGGCACGTATTGTATTGTTGCCACTGAGGATAAAAGGATGGGGTTTTCATCATATTGCTTGAGTTAATTCCTCTACATCATGTCATCTTACTTAATGCATTACTCCGTTCTTTATGCTGGATAGCGGTCGATGTGTGTAGTAATAGTAGTAGAGGCAGAATCGTTTCGGTCTACTAGACACAGACGTGATGCCTATATTCATGGTCATTGCCTTAGATATCGTCATAACTTTGCGCTTTTCTATCAATTGCTCGGCAGTAATTTGTTCACCCACCATATTATTTGCTATATTGAGAGAAGCCTCTAGTGAAACCTATGCCCCCCTGGTCTATTTTCCATCATATAAGTTTCCGATCTACAATATTAGTTTCCGATCTACTCTTTTTTGCAATCTTTTACTTTTCGATCTATAAACCAAAAATACCAAAAATATTTACTTTATCGTTGTAACGCCCATGATGCGGCTATATCTCCCACGTGTCGAGGCACGACTTGAAGGCATAACCGCATGGTGGTTTTGTCGCAAGAAGGGTCATCTTCACACAATCCCATGTAATGAACAAGAATGGGATAAAGAGTTGGCTTACAATCGCCACTTCACACAATAGATAAATTAAACATACATCATTCAGAGTACAATCAAGGTCCGAGTACGGAACCAAAATAAAAGAATACAACGCCAAATGCTAGATCCCCGATCGTCCCAACTGGGCTCCACTACTGATCATCAGGGAACGAAACATAGTAACGACCAAGTTCCTCGTCGAACTCCCACTTGAGCTTGGTTGCGTCACCTGCACTGGTATCGTCGGCACCTGCAACTGTTTTGGTAGAATCTGTGAGTCACGAGGACTCAACAATCTCACACCCGCGAGATCAAGACTATTTAAGCTTATGGGTAGGATAGGGTAATGAGGTGGAGCTGCAGCAAGCACTAAGCATATATGGTGGCTAACATACGCAAATAAGAGCAAGAAGAGAAGCAACGCAGCGGTCGTGAACTAGAAGTGATCAAGAAGTGATCCTGAAACTACTTACGTTATACATAACCCAAACCGTGTTAACTTCCCGGGCTCCGCCGAAAAGAGACCATCACGGCTACACACGCGGTTAATGTATTTTAAATTAAGTCAAATGTCAAGTTTTCTACAACCGGATATTAACAAATTCCCATGTGCCACATAACCGCGGGCACGGCTCTCGAAAGTTTATACCCTGCAGGGGTGTCCCAACTTAGCCCATAACAAGCTCTCACGGTCAACGAAGGATATTCCTTCTCCCGGGAAGACCCGATCAGGCTCGGGATCCCGGTTACAAGACATTTCAACAATGGTAAAACAAGTCCAGCAAGACCACCCAAATGTGCCGACAAATCCCGATAAGAGCTGCACATATCTCGTTCTCAGGGCACACCAGATGAGCAGTCCGTACAACTAAAACCAGGCCTCAAGTTTCCCCGAGGTGGCGCTGCAAAGGGCTCTAGTTTTGGACCAGCACTCAGAGGAGCACTGGCCCGGGGGTTAAAATAAAGATGACCCTCGGGCTCGCGAAAACCCAAGGGAAAAGGCTTAGGTAGGCAAATGTAAAACCAAGGTTGGGCCTTGCTGGAGGAGTTTTATTCAAGGCGAACTGTTAAGGAGGTCCCATAAATCACCCAACCGCGTGAGGAACGCAAAATAAAAGGAACATAACACCGGTATGACGGAAACTAGGGCGGCAAGAGTGGAACAAAACACCAGGCATAAGGCCGAGCCTTCCACCCTTTACCAAGTATATAGATGCATTAATTAAATAAGAGATATTGTGATATCCCAAAATATCCATGTTTCAACATGGAACCAACTTCATCTTCACCTGCAATTAGCAACGCTATAAGAGGGGCTGAGCAAAAGCGGTAACATAGCCATACAACGGTTTGCTAGGAAAGGTGGGTTAGAGGCTTGACATGGCAATATGGGAGGCATGATATAGCAAGTGGTAGGAATCGCGGCATATCAAAAGAGCGAACAACTAGCAAGCAAAAATAGAAGTGATTTTGAGGGTATGGTCATCTTGCCTGAGATCCCGCAAGGAAGAAGAACGAGTCCATGAAGAAGACAAACGGACGTAGTCGAACGAATCCTCACAACTCTGGAACGAAACCGTAGCTAACGAGAGAAGCAACCCAGAAAGAAGCAAGCAACATAGTAAACAACCATCACATAAACATGGCATGATGCGCAACCAAGTATGATGCATGTCCGGTTTAAAGAGGCATGGCATGGCAAAGTGCACAAACAATACTACAAGTTAAGTGGAGCACATATGCAACGAGTTGAGCACAATATGCAACGAGTTGCATATTGACGAAACACACATCAATTATTTAGTTCTCTCCCGTTTATGTACCCAACAAAATTAACTGTGGTTAAGCATGGCAAGAGGTGAAGCATAATAAAACTATATATTTAGGCAAGTTTAAATGAGGCCGGAAATAACAAATAACAATTTCGGAAAATCCCCATATGTCATTTAGCAATTTAAAGCAAACAACAATTTTAAACGTTTTAAATGTTATTATCATGATGAGTATGACATATGCAAGTTTTAAGCAATTTTATAGAAATGTTGGCATGAGCATGATACGATGCATTTGTCACCGCGGTGGAAAGAAAGTGTGCCACGACAACGAATCCGAAAATGGTGCCACGGCAACATGTCGGTTTCGGGTAGCTCATGGAGATACCGGTGCAAAAGTGAGTGGCGGGAGCGTGTCAAGCAAGAATGGTGGGGTGTTCCCGGTTACCAGGTTCCCACGAGACAATGGCATGGCAACGAGTAGAAACATGCAAGCGACAATTTCGGACATGGTGCAAACACGGGCATCTCATACAACACACATGCATTCGTCCAGGGTTATCGTCTTGACGGTATACCTTCGAAGTGTGCATTTTCGGAATGAGTCGAGTTCGTAGTGGAAGTAGACGTTCTCGCGGCGGTAGTGCAAGTAGTGGCACACATTCGTCTTTGGAGAGGTACTTGACGGGTCTGAGGTCTCCGGCGTAGTGGTGCACATTTCGGAAGCGGTTCACGACGATGGTAGTCGAACTTGGTGATCCGAAGGGGTACTTGGCGGATGACGACTGTAGTGGCACTTGGGGAAAAATCCCGGAGACGATGCTTGGCGGTCCTGGTGTGTTCTTGGCGTTCATGTAGTGCCGGCCTTGACGGTCGAACACAAAACAACACAAGGGCCTCGGGATGCCAGCAGCAAGGAGGCGATGGTGGTGGTCAGCGGCAGGAGATGGTCAGCAGCTTGAGCGGAGGCAGGCCGGCAGGGCGCTGGCTGGGCCTTGCAGCAGAAGCAGCTCACGCATACGGCTGCGCGGGCGCTCGGTCAACGCTGGAGGCCAGCGAGGCAGAGGAGGTCGGACGGGCTGAAGGCGCTCGGGATGGAGCTCCTCTTGATCCAGAGCATGGTTGCGGGCGCAGGATAGAGGTTGGGCGCGCGGAGGCACGACAGAGGGTTGCGGGGTCGAGCATGAGCTCTCCTGCGTGAGCTGCAGCCCTTGCTTGTAGGCACCGGCTGGTCGTCGACGAGGGCGACGGGGAGGTCCTATGGCGCGGTACCAACGGCGGCGAGGAGGTGGTCGGGTGTGGGGGTCTCACGGTGGAGGCGGCGAGGGGATCGGGCACAAGGATCTCCTCTCCCTGGCTCGATGCGTGCGTGTGAGTGGCGGCGCTAGCAGGGGAACGAGGGAGAGGGGGGTCGAGCGAGTGGGTGGATAAGAGGAGATCGAACAGGCCTCTTGGGCCGGCTAGGTCAGGCCGCAGGTGGGCCTTAAGCGTGCTTCGGCTATGCACTGCTCCCTCTCTCTTGATATTCTCCTTACAGAAAAATAGAGAGAGACCAAAAAGAATCAAGAGAAGAGGCCATGGAGAAGAATACAACGGTGGGATATTTTTGTAAGGCTTTATGGAATGTTTCCAAACCGACAAAAGTGGTTGCAGTAAAATAGGCGAAGTTAAACACAAAATTATTTAACTTGCGCCAAAGGAGTTTGAATGGAGTCTAGAATTTAGGAGTGTCCAAAAATGTTGAGACAATAGGAGGAGCCTCGATAAATGGAGAAAGAAATATGGAGAAAGTTTGGAGAACAAACATGAAGTAAAAGGCATGAGAATTAAATTGCAAGTGTGTTATGGTGATTCCAAAGTTAATGGAATATTTTTAATATAGCTCCCTAATATTGGGAGGATATGTTATAAAGAGAAGTCACCCTTCCCTCGATTTAAATAGATCAACCAGCTATTCAATTTATTAGTTGAGTTGAGATACAAAGATTAATGACATGATGGCATGATGACATGATGCAATGGAAAAAATAAAAGAGCAAGCACAAAAGAAACACATGGTGATCACGAAAATATGGAAGTCTTCTGAAACATCGGTCTCGGTGCGTTATAATCGTTTATCTATCTCTATCATATCTCACTTTTGCAAGTAAACGTGAAGGGATTGACAACCCCTTTACCGGGTTGGGTGCAAGTTGTTTGATTGTTTGTGCAGGTATTCGGTGATTTGTGCGTTGTCTCCTACTGGATTGATACCTTGGTTCTCAAACTGAGGGAAATACTTATCTCTACTTTTCTGCATCACGCTTTCCTCTTCAAGGGAAAAACCAACACAAGCTCAAGAAGTAGCATCTCTATTTCACCAAGTTCCTGCTATATGGTTGTTCAATTCAAGGGAGCATGAATCTAATCAACATATCCTTTGACAATTTCAATATATCAAATTTCATCTGGTATCAAGTTTAATGATTGTCATTTTGGATACACAAGTGCTCTTCCTTGCAAGCCTAACCCATATAGGAGGATGAACTCAAACTCCAAGTGGTGCTCCCAACTCTTGATGAACTACATCAACCTTGAGCATCCAACACAAGTTCGACTACATGATCAAGATCAACACCACAACCCAAGGTATGTCACTCTATCTTAGAGTAGCTTTGACCCAAGTCATGAGTCAAAGCAACTAAACAAGATGTGAACACATCAAAATGCTTAAACGAAAAATGGTAACCCCATTTTGAGGTTAAACAATGAGTATGACCTACGATCAAGTGCTATCACTTGACTCCTCAGTCAATATACTCTAACATAGGTGATTTTGTCGCCGACCCCTTCTAGATGAAGTTCTCTAGTGGTCCTTCGTGTTCTTGCATATATTTCTCGCTATTGTATTTCCCTTAAGAAAAAAAACTTCATCTAGATCTCTTTTCTATTTTTATTCTGTTGTTAATTCTTTGCAAATCTTCCAGTTAATTCCTTGCAAATTCTTGTGAAGTTTCATTTTCCAAGTGAGCTAAGATGACAAAATCTTCACTCTGCGTTGAACTCGGTCCCTCCGATCCAAACCTATCGTCTCGACCGAAACACAAGGACTCCTTGTGACCAGCTCATTAGACCAACCGACATGGACTGATCGGTCTCACCGATCTGGACTTTCTGTGACTGTCATTTCGGCGTCACCGAAGGAAAACAATCGGTGTCGCTGATTTCAATTCTGAGAAAATATTTTGCCATTTCTTATTGCCTATCTTTTTCAGCTCCACTAAATGATTCTATCCTCTATCAGCATCTCAGACTACTTGCTGCTTTTTTGTGACTCTAAAGGACCACACCTACTTGGCTCATGCTCCAGAAGTGCTCTTCTTGGAAATTGATGTCAAAGGGGGAGAGAGAAACCATCAAAGCTTATCATATGAGCACATCTAACCTCTTTCACAGATGCTTGTTGACAAAAGACGAGAGAAGTCACATGTCTTTAAGAGGGGAAAGACATGTCAATATATGTTTGCTCTTAGCTATTGCTAACATTCTTGTTGCTCTGAATTTTGGTTGATTGTACCATTTCCTACTCTAATTTTTCTTGCTATGATTTTCTCTCACCCAACCTTCTCCCATTATCCAATATCAGATTCAAGGGGAGAAAGAGTCCATGTTTAGGGGAAGAAAATCTTTGGAATTCACTGCACATCTTTAAATCTTTGGGGACATGTCTATATCCAAATGAAGTACCGAGTACTCACCCACTACATGTCACCCCAGTCTTGGTACTCTTGTGGTTTCCTGAGATTGCTTTAATTAGAGTGCTCTTGTGTTATCTAACCTTGTTTTCTCAAGTCCACCTCTTCAAAAGCTAGCTCAAGACCACAAGGTAAGTATATGCATCACACTCATGTGCATGATGATCTCTTGCTGATGTACATATTGTTTGCAAGAAGGATTCATGAACATGAAGGTACACTTCCTGTTATCCACATCATTTGCTCTGATGCATATAGCCAAGATACATGTAAATCATTGCTTGCTCTGTCATGCTTATGCATTCACATGTTTTTACACTCTATCTTCGCATGGTTGCGTACATGTAGGGGGAGCCTATGCATGTTACATGTCTTTCAAAAGCTTTACTTGTTTCTCTGCATATCTATAATCTAAAGCTTTGATGTATGTTGTCATAAATTACCAAAAAGGGGGAGATTGAAAGCACAAGTGCTCCATGGGTGATTTTGGTAATTAATGACAACATATCTCTTGTTGGACTAATACTTCTATCTAGTGTATTTCAGACAAGTTCAACAATGGCATGGCAGGGACAAGAGGATGTGGAACCCCTTCAGAATGCTAAGGACACATATTGGCATAAGCTCAAGACTCTTCATTTACATTTTAGTGATCCAAGATCACATTGAGTCCATAGGTAAGCCAATACTATTAAAAGGGGATGAGGTGTTGCTTAATGGTCTACTTGCTCAAAGTTCTTTGTGATATTGCTCCAAAGCCCTCAACCACTTTCTCATTTCCAAATATATCCAAAACTCAAAGTCAAACTTGGCCCCACCGATTTGATATATCTGGCGCCACCGAGTTCACTTGACATATCCACTGCCAGAAACCCTAACTTCTTGGTCACACCGATACGGATCTCCATCTCACCGAGATGGGCCTGCAAACTCTCTGTTACCTGTTGCACTCGGTCTCACCGAAATGTGCAATCGGTCCCATCGAGTTTGCTTGACCAACTCTCTGTTTGCTCTTTGCTAAAATCGTTCTCGCCGAGTTCAAGCAATCGGCTTCACCGAGATGAGGTTTTGCCCTAACCCTAGCACATCGGTCCCACCGAGTTGTTCCAGTCGATCCCACCAAGATTCCTAACGTTCACATTTTGAACTAAATCGGTCTCACTGAGTTCTTCTATTCGGTCTGACCGAGTTGGGTAAAATGTGTGTAACGATTGGATTTTGTGTGGAGGCTATATATACCCCTCCACCCCCTTCACCATCTGTGAGAGAGCCATCAGAACATGCCTACACTTCCATCCTACATTTTCTGAGAAAGAACCACCTACTCATGTGTTGAGCTCAAGACATTCCAAACCAACCACAAGAATCTTGATTTCTAGCCTTCCCCAAGTTGCTTTCCACTCAAATCATCTTTCCACCATATCCAAATCTATCAGAGAGAGAGAGAGAGTTGAGTGTTGGGGAGACTATCATTTGAAGCACAAGAGCAAGGAGTTCATCATCAACACACCATCCATTACCTTTTGGAGAGTTGTGTCTCCTAGATTGCTTAGGTGTCGCTTGGGAGCCTCCGACAAGATTGTAGAGTTGAACCAAGAAGTTTGTAAGGGAAAGTAGATCCCCTACTTCGTGAAGATCTACCTGAGTGAGGCAAGTCCTTCGTGGGTGATGGCCATGGTGGGATAGACAAGGTTGCTTTTTCATGGACCCTTCGTGGGTGGAGCCCTCCGTGGACTCGCGCAGCCGTTACCCTTCGTGGGTTGAAGTCTCCATCAACGTGGATGTACGATAGCACCACCTATCAAAACCACGGGAAAAATCTTCATGTCTACATTGCGTTTGCTCCCTCGAAACTCCGCCCCTTTACCTTGATATGCAATGATTTACATTCCGCTGCTATACTCTTAGAATTGCATGTGTAGCTTGATTGCTTGACTTGTGATAAGTTGCTAAAATCTGCCAAGACTTAAAATTGGGAAAAGGCTAGATTTTTATTTGGTCAAGTATTCTAATCACCCCCTCTCGACATACGTTCAATCCTATAGGGCGTGTAAGGGCTAGTAATCTACTTGTTCAAGTTCTATTCACTGAAAATCTCAAGCACTATAGAACTCTCCGTCAAGCATAGCAATCTACGTCTAATACTCCCAATCATAGACTCATCCATCTTCCCAATGGTGATTAAACCAAATCAATGGAGACTAATGCTTTGATACCAATTGAAAGGATCGAGAAGAGGGGTCTAGAGGGGGGTGATTAGACCCTCAACAAGTAAAAGTTACAAATTTTAAGTTCTTCTAGTTGAGGTGGAGTTTTAGCACAAGTTTAAGCATTCACGTACGATAGGTGGTGCTATCGTACATCCATGTTGATGGAGACTTCAACCCACGAAGGGTAAAAGTTTAAGGAAGAACGTCATAAGTGACCACTAGTCTGTTCATGGATTCTACAGAGGATTTAGTGTTTACATGTACAAAAGTAATATCGAGGCAAGCTCCGCCTTATCTCTATCAGAAGTTCATGGAAGTAACAAATCTAAAAAAGTAGTGGCAGTAAAAGGAATGGATGAACTCTGATGAACTCCAACGAACTACACGGAAACAATGTGGATCTGGAGATGGGGGGTTTGAATACCTAGATGCAGCGGCAGACGGCGGTGATGTTGGTTTGAAACTCTGGCGATGAATGAGTGGCGCCACAGTCCCAGGCGAGGTGGCTAGTGAAGGTCAGGCTGGGGCGGTGGAGCTCCGGATGCATGAAGGGTCCAGGCGCGAGGAATGGGAGTGATGGGGGTGAGGTAAATGTAAAAGGCAGGACCCCCTATAGGTATTTATAAGGCAAGGAGATAAGAATAATGGTAGGCGCGAGAATCGAGGGGGCACAATAACTTTCGGAGCCAGGGACGCCTTGATTTTCGGCCTCAACTAATATACTCAAAGATTTGTTATGATGTCATCCTGGGCTCCCTAGGTTTTCGGAGGGTGATGCCAGCAATGATAAGGTGTGAAAAATAACAAGTCTGGAAATATTATAAGCCGACATTATATGACCCAGAGATGATGCAAATAAAACCAGAAGACAAGCTACCAGAGGATAAGAGGTTGACATGAATAAATTCAAATCAATCTGGAGGCTAATGTTGGGGATATAACCCCATAATATGACCCGCCATATTGCGGGTCATCCAGGTGGCGGCTGAAGAGCAAAACTCAAGACGAGCCGAAGCGCCCAGGTGCAAGACCAGCAGGGCAGTTCACAGAATGGGCCGACTTCGGGCCCAACATCCGAAGACGGCGGCTCATATCCCCGAAGTGCAAGTCGCCAGGAGTTTCCTTACTTAGGGAACAATACCAGATATAAGCATATTAAGTCATGAATCGTAATACGACCTGGAAACTTGTAAGCCTAGGTCCTCGACATGTATATAAACGCGAGTCCCAGAGGCAGATAAAGTAAGTTACAATTGATCAATAGCTAGGTCAAGCGAATCCGCTCCATTCTAATTTATCATCCAACAATAAGCAAACAAGCAGGAAGTAGGCTATTACCTCGATCGCGAGGGGCCAAACCTGGGTAACTCGTGTCTCTTGATTCCGATCAACTCCGACAAGCTAATCACCCGGTTGCGATGGCCTCACGACTAAGTCCTCACACTAGGACATCTTCCGTGACAAAACCATGACACACGACGTCGATGTATGTGGAGCTGGGAAGGCTTATAATATGGTAGCAAAAAGGGTCGACAATAATCAATTCAGAGATGCAAAGTAGAGTAAACGCTCAACGATGGTACTGTGCTGGTCCTAGGCTAGACCATGCTAGAGACATGAGCCTATAGAACACTAACAAAGTCACAACGCCGCACGTAAACATGGGAGGAGCATGCTACTTCTTGAGCTTGCATTGGTTTTTCCCTTGAAGAGGAAAGGGTGATGCAGCAAAGTAGAGATAAGTATTTCCCTCAGTTAAAAACCAAGGTATCAATCCAGTAGGAGGAACACACAAGTCTCCAATAACAACACCTGCACAAACAAACAAATACTTGCACCCAACGCGATAAAGGAGTTGTCAATCCCTTCACGGTTACTTGCAAGGATGAGATCTGATAGAGATAGGTATAAAAGATTAATAGAAGTGCAAAATAAATTAAAGGTAAATAAGTTGCAGCAAGGTATTTTTGGGTTTTTGGTTTTATAAGTCTGAAAACAATAAGATAAAAGATCGAACTAGGGGCCATAGTTTTCACTAGAGGCTTCTCTCTTGAAAGAACACATACGGTGGGTAAAAAAATTACTGGTGAGCAATTGATAGAAAAGCAAATAATTATGACGATATCTAAGGCAATGATCATGAATATAGGCATCATGTCCGTGACAAGTAGACCGACTCCTGCCTGCATCTACTACTATTACTCCACACATCAAGCGCTATCCAGCATGCATCTAGTGTATTAAGTTAACAAGAACGGAGTAACGCCTTGAGCAAGATGACGTGATGTAGAGAGATAGATCCAATCAATATGAATAAACCCCATCTTTTTATCCTTAATGTCAACAATGCAAATATGTGCCTTGCTATCCCTTCTGTCACTGGGCGAGGACACCGCAAGATTGAACCCAAAACAAAGCACCTCTCTCGTTGCAAGAAAAATCAATCTAGTTGGCCAAACCAAATCAATAGACCGGAGAGAAATACAAAGCTATCTTAATCATGAATAAAAGAGTTCAGAGAAGACTCAAATAATATTCATAGATAATGTGATCATAAACTCACAATTCACCTGATCTCAACAAACACACCGCAAAAGAAGATTACATCGAATAGATCTCCAAGAACATCAAGGAGAACATTGTATTGAAGATTGAAGAGGGAGAAGAAGCCATCTAGCTACTAGCTATGGACCCGTAGGTCCGTGGTAAACTACTCACACATCATCGGAAGGGCAACAAGGTTGATGTAGAGGCCCTCGGTGACCGAATCCCCCTCTAACAGAGTACCGGAACAGGTCTCCAGATGGGATCTCACGAGGACATAAACTTGCGGCGACGGAAAAGTATTTTTGGTGTGCTCTCTGGTATACAGGGAATATTAGGGTATTTATGGAGCTGGGATTAGGGTTGGAGGAGCCCGAGGGGGCCCACAAGCTCATAGGGCACGCCTGGTTAGCTTGTGGCTCACCCGTGGCTCTTCTGGCCTCCTCCCGAAGCTTCGTGGGTGTCTTCTTGTCCAAGAAAAACCGTCAAAAAGTTTTGTTCCGTTTGGTATTGATTTTCTGTAGAAGACAAAAACAAGGAAAAAACATCAACTGGCACTGGGCACTAGGTTAATAGATTAGTCCCAAAAAATGATATAAAATAGCATAATAATGCATATAAAACATCCAAGATGGATAATATAATAGCATAGAACAATAAAAAATTATAGATACGTTGGAGACGTATCAAGCATCCCCAAGCTTAATTCATGCTCGTCCTCGAGTAGGTAAATGATAAAAATAGAATTTTTCATGTCGAATGCTACCTAACATGTTTATAAAATTAATCTTTATTTATGTGACATGAATATTCAGATCCGTAAGATTCAAAACAAAATTTGAATATTGACATAAAAACAATAATACTTCAAGCATACTAAAAAATAATCATGTCTTCTCAAAATATCACGGCAAAAGAAAGTTATCCCTACAAAATCATATAATCTTGGCATGCTCTATCTTAATGACACAAAGTATTTATCATGCACAACCCCGATGACAAGCCAAGCAATTATTTCATACTTTGATATTCTCAAACTTTTTCAACTCTCACGCAATACATGAGTGTGAGCCATGGATATAGGACTATAGGTGGAATATAATATGATGGTGGAGGTTGTGTGGAGAAGACAAAAAAGGAGAAAGTCTCACATTGACGAGGCTAATTAATGGGCTATGGAGATACCCATCAATTGATGTTAATGCAAGTAGGGATTGCCATGCAGCGGATGCACTAGAGATATAAGTGTATGAAAGCTCAAAAAGAAAACTAAGTGGGTGTGCATCCAACTTGCTTGCTCACAAAGACCTAGGGCATTTGAGGAACCCATCATTGGAATATACAAGCCAAGTTCTATAATGAAAAATTCCCACTAGTAATATATCTGATGACCCACAAGTATAGGGGTCAATGGTAGTCCTTTCAACAAGTAAGAGTGTCGAACCCAACGAGGATCAGAAGCAAATGACAAGTGGTTTTCAGCAAGGTATTTTTTGCAAGCACTGAAATAAGCGGTAACAGGTACTTTGATAGCAAGATAATTTGTAACGGACAAGTAACGACAACGGTAAATAAAGTGCATCAAGACAGCCCAATCCTTTTGTGGCAAAAGATAGGCCAAAACGGTCTCTTATAACAAGCAAATCGTTCTTTAGGGTACACGGGAATTTCATCTAGTCACTTCCATCATGTTGGTTTGATTCGCGTTCGCTACTTTGATAATTTGATATGTGGGTGGACCGGTGCTTGGGTGATGTTCTTACTTGAACAAACCTCCCACGTATGATTAACCCCCTCGCAAGCATCCAAAATTATGAGTAAAGTATTAAGATAAAATCAAACCATAGCATTAAACATTTTGATCCAAATCGGTCCCTTACGAAGAAGCACATAAACTAGGGTTTAAGCTTGTGTCACTCTAGCAACCCATCATCTAATAACTACTCCACAATACATTCCCTTAGGCCCAAAGATGGTGAAGTGCCATATAGTCGATGTTCACATGACACCACTAAGGGAATCACAACATATATATGATGTCGCTTGAAGCTACATCGGTATTTCACCAAAGAGGAAGGGATGATGTAGCACAGCGGTGGTAGGTATTTCCCTCAGATATGAAACCAAGCTTATCGAACCAGTAGGACAACCAAGCAACACAATGTAAACAACCCCTGCACACAGATAACAAATCCTCGCAATCAGACGTGTTAAATGGGTTGTCAATCCCTTCCGGGGTACGACGCCTCAAGATAGGCAAACGGACGTGAGATAAATTGTAATAGATTGATAGATCGAACACCAATTAAAATAAACAGAAATAAAATGCAGCAAGGTATTTTTGTATTTTTGGTTTAGTAGATCTTAAAATAAATGCAAGGAAAAAGTAGGTCGCAAAGGCAAATATATGAGAAAGAGACCCGGGGGCCGTAGGTTTCACTAGTGGCTTCTCTCGAGAAAAATAGCAAATGGTGGATGAACAAATTACTGTTGGGCAATTGATAGAACTTCAAATAATCATGAAGATATCCAGGCAATGCTCATTATATAGGCATCACATCCAAGATTAGTAGAGCGACTCCTCCCTGCATCTACTACTATTACTCCACACATTGACCGCTGTCCAACATGCATCTAGTGTATTAAGTTCATGGAGAAACAGAGTAATGCAATAAGAACGATGACATGATGTATACAAGATCTGTCAATGTAGAGATAGATCCCATCGTTTTATCCTTAGTAGCAACAGTACATACATGTCAGTTCCCCTTATTTCACCGGGATCAAGCACCGAAAGATCGAAGCCACTACAAAGCACCTCTTCCCATTGCAAGATAAATAGATCAAGTTGGCCAAACAAAACCCAAATATCGGAGAAGAAATACGAGGCTATAAGAAATCATGCATATAAGAGATCAAAGAAACTCAAATAACTTTCATGGATATAAAAAGATAGATCTGATCATAAACTCAAAGTTCAACGATCCCAACAAACACACCGCAAAAGAGTTACATCATATGGATCTCCAAGAGACCATTGTATTGAGAATTCAGCGAGAGATAGGAAGCCATCTAGCTACTAACTACGGGCCCGAAGGTCTACAAAGAACTACTCACGCATCACCGGAGAGGCACCAATGGAGGTGGTGAACCCCATCCCAGATGGTGTCTAGATTGGATCTGGTGGTTCTGGACTCTGCGGCGGCTGGATGAATATTTCGTCGACTCTCCTAGGGTTTCTGGAATATTGGGGTATTTATAGAGCAAAGAGGCGGTCCGGGGGGCACCCGAGGTGGGCACAACCCACGAGGGTGCGCCTGGGCCTCCTGGCGTGCCCTGGTGGGTTGTGCCCCCCTCGGGGCACCCCCCAGGCGCAGCCAGGGCCCATTATGTTCCTTCTTGGCCAAAAAAAATCTCCGTGGAGTTTCGTTGCGTTTGGATTCCGTCTGGTATTGATTTCCTGCGATCTAAAAAACATGCAGAAAACAACAAATGGCACTTGGCACTATGTCAATAGGTTAGTACCAAAAAATTATATAAAATGACTGTAAAATGATTATAAAACATCCAAGATTGATAATACAACAACATGAAACATCAAAAATTATAGACACGTTGGAGACGTATCAGCATCCCCAAGCTTAACTCCTACTCGTCCTCGAGTAGGTAAGTGATAAAAACAAAAATTTTGATGTGGAATGCTGCTTAACATGTCATATCATATTCTTTTCTTTATAGCATGGACAATTGGACTTTTATGTGATTCAAAGTAATAGTCTATTTTTGACATAATAATTTAGATACTCAAGCATATCAACAAGCAACCAAGTCTTTCAATATATCGATGCTAAAATAAGTTATTCCTAGCCCATCATGCTCAACCATTGATCCATTCATGAAACACACTCGCATATTAACAATACCCAATACTCAAGTACTATCATATTGCTGCCTAGTTGGTGCTTTTATAAGAGAAGATGGAGACTCAAATTCAAAATAAAAATTGCATAAAGTAAAAGAAAGACCCTTCACAGAGAGAGGTAGGGATTTGTAGAGGTGCCAGAGCTCAAAGCAAAAATTTAGAGATAAAAACATTTTGGGAGATGTATCCATCCCACCAACGAAAACGACTTAGAGTTCCCAACACTTTCCATGCTAGATATATCATGGGCGGTTCCCAAACAGAAAATAAAGTTTATTCCTTTTTCCACCATACTTTCACTTTCCATGGCTAGCTGTATCCACGGTTGCCCTCCATACCAACACTCTCTAAGGAATTTATTATTTGACAACATAAAGTAAATTCATTTTTCATTTCGGGACTGGGCATCCCTAAAACCTTTGCCTTACTCTCGTGCAATGACAAGTGAATAAACACACATTGTGAGAATAACACATCCATCATGGAAAATATTAGCCACCCCTCACCTCTCCGCGAGTGAAACAAACACACAAAAGAGATGTTTATTTTGAAAATTAGAGATGGCACATGCAAATATTCTTAGAACGGCAAAAGAATACCGCATATAGGTAGATATAGTGGACTCATGTGGCAAAACTTGTTTAAAGGATTTTGGATGCACAAGTAGAGATCATACTTGGTGCAAAATGAAGGCTAGCAAATGATTGAGAAGTGACAAACCAAGAAACGAATAATCTCATAATCGAGCATTAAGCATAATTAACACCGAATAATGCACCACAAGTAGGATATAATTTCATTGCATAACTATTGACTTTCGTGCTTGCATAGGGAATCACGAACCTTAACACCAATATTCTTACTAAAGCATAATTACTCATCGTCATAACTCACATATCACATCATCATATCTCAAAACTATTACTAAGAATCAAGTTTATTTTGTCCAATGATCTTCATGAAAGTTTTTATTATATCCTTCTTGGATATCTATCGCTTTGGGATTAATTTTCATGCGTTGCTTTCATAAGCTCAAACAAATACAAGTGAAGATCATGAGCATAATTTTTCTTTTATTTCTATCAAAATAATTTAAGTGAAGCAAGATAGAATTTCTTCAAAAATACTAAAGCACATTGTGCTCAAAAAGATATAAGTGAAGCACTAGAGCAAGTCCATTGCTCATAAAAATTTAAGTGAAGCATAGAGAGCAATTCTAACAAATCATGACATAATTTTGGCTCTCCCAAATATGTGTGTCCAGCAAGGGATCAAGACTTAAAACACAAAATAAAACAAGCAAAGACTCATATCATACAAGATGCTCCAAGCAAAATACATATTAAGTGACGAATAAAAATATAGCTTCGAATAAAATACTGATGGTCGTTAGATGAAAGAGGGGATGGCAATCGGGGGCATCCCCAAGCTTAGTGGGTTGCTCATTTTTGGATAATAGCTAGGGATTCCGGGGCATCCCCAAGCTTAGGCTCTTCTATCCTTCCTTCATCCATCGTAAGATAACCCACAACTTGAAAACTTCAATCACACAAAACACAACGAAACCTTCGTGAGATCCGTTAGTATAAGAAAGCAAACCACTACTATAAGTACTATACCAAACCAATTCATATTTT
Organism: Aegilops longissima; assembly: GCA_021605205.1. NCBI lineage: Eukaryota > Viridiplantae > Streptophyta > Magnoliopsida > Poales > Poaceae > Aegilops > Aegilops longissima. The sequence goes on from CM038678.1 coordinate 339,070,040, forward strand.
GTTTTTGCATTATATCTACTGTATTCCAACTTTTCTACGGCAAAAACTCATTAAAGAAAACCATAGAGCCATCAAAATAAGCACACAATGGAAAGAAAACAGAATCTGTCAAAACAGAATAGTCTGTAGCAATCTGACTTTTTCGAATACTTATGTGACTCCAAAAATTCTGAAAAACTGAGAAGATCTGCGTAATTTTTATATTAATGTCCTGCAAAAAGAATTGGCATTTTATCATGTTCTGGTGATTGTTAACAATTATTTTCGTGAGTGCAAAAGTTTCTGTTTTTCAGCAAGATCAAACAACTATCACCCAAGATGATCATATCGGTTCTACTTGGCACAAACACTAACTAAAACACAAAAAACACAATCATAACAGTAGCATAATTGTGCTAACACTCAAGAACAGAAAGCAAAAATCAAAAATAAAATTTATTCATTGGGTTGCCTCCCAACAAGCGCTATAGTGTTACGCCCTTAGCTAGGCATAAAGCAAGGATCTAAGTATTGTCATCTTTTGTTCGAGATCCATAAGATGCCCTCATGATTGATTCATAAAGTGGCTTAATTATTGTTCTAGGAAAGTGTTCCATACCCTTCCTCAAAGTAAATTGGAACTTAATATTGCCTTCTTTCATATCAATCACGGCACCGATAGTGCGTAAAAATGGTCTACCAAGAATAATTGGACAAGACGGACTGCAATCAATATCAAGAACAATAAAATCTATGGGCACATAATTCCTATTTTCAAGAATAAGAACATCATTAATTCTTACCATAGGCTTTTTAATAGTAGAATCCGCCAAGTGCAAATTCAAAGAACATTCTTCAATACCGGTAAGACCAAGCACATCACATAAAGATTTCGGAATTGTAGAAACACCAGCACCCAAGTCACATAAAGAAAAACACTCATAATTTTTAATCTTGACTTTGATAGTAGGTTCCCACTCATCATTCAATTTTCTAGGAATTGAAACTTCTAATTCCATATTTTCTTCAAAGGCTTTCATCATAGCATCAACAATATGTTTAGTAAAAGCTCTATTTTGTTCATAAGCATGGGGTGAATTTATCATGGATTGCAAAAAACAAATAAAATCAATCAAATAGCAACTATCATAATTAAAGTCTTTGTAATCTAAAAGAGTGGGCACATCACTAGTTAAAGTTTTGACCTCTACAAACCCACTTTCATCAATTTTCTCAACAAGATTTTCACCCGCCGAAATATTGGGACGCCTTCTACCTAAAGTTGACTCTTCTCGAGTTCCTTTTTTATCAATCCTAACTTCACTAAACAAGGAATCAATAGAATAAAACACCAATCATTTTAAGATCTTCATCACTTTTACGAAAGAAATCACTAGAAAAGTTTTTTTTCCAAAAAATCTCTTTTAGCTCTAAGCATAGCAGTTCTTTTCTTACTTTCATCCATGGAAACATAAAGAGCTTTAATTGATTCATCCACTTTAGGCACAAAAATTTTCATCTTGAGATTTTCTACATCATGAGCAATTCTATCAACACTTCTAGACAAATCATCAATCTTACTCAACTTTTCTTCTATGGAAGTGTTGAAAACTTTGTGTGTGTTGATAAATTCTTTAATATTATTCTCAAGATCAGAGGTGTTCCTATTATTATTATAAGATTGATTTCCATAGGAATTACCAAAACTATTAGAGGAATTACTAGGAAAAGGCCTAGGACTGAAATTACCTCTATAAGTATTGTTATTGAAATTATTTCGAGAGACAAAATTCACATCTATGGCATCACTATTTTGCTCAATCAAAGTAGACAAAGGCATATCATTAAAATCAATAGGAGCACTTTTACTAGCAACCAATTTCATAAGAGCATCAACTTTTTCACTCAAAGAAGAAATTTCTTCAACCGAATTAACTTTTTTTACTAGTAGGAGCCCTTTCGGTATGCCATTGTGAATAATTCGCCATGATATTATCAAGCAATTTGGTGGCTTCACCAAAAGTAATTTCCATAAAAGTACCACCCGCGGCGAAATCTAAAAGATTACGAGAAACAAAATTCAATCCCGCATAATTTTTTTGTATGATCATCCAAAGATTTAACCCATGAGTTGGGCAATTCCTTAGCATCATTATCATCCTTTCCCAAGATTGTGCAACATGCTCATGTTCAAGTTGCTTCATTCATGATCTGGGTTCTAAGGGAAATAATTTTTGTGGGAGGAAAATACTTAGTGATAAAAGCATCTTTGCACTTATTCCAAGAATCGATACTATTGCGAGGCAAAGAAGAGAACCAATTTTTTGCACAATCATGCAAAGAAAACGGAAATAATTTCATTTTCACCACATCATTGTCCACATCTTTTTTCTTTTACATATCACATAATTCCACGAAGGTATTAAGATGGGACGCGGTAGCCTCATTAGGAGTACTGGAAAATTGATCTTTCATAACAAGATTTAGCAAAGCAGTATTAATATCACAAGACTCTGCACTAGTGGCGAGAGGAGCAATCGGAGTGCCGATAAAATCATTGTTGTTGGTATTTGAGAAATCACATAAATTGGTGTTCTCTTGAGTCATGATGAACACACAACAAGATTGCACTCAAAAACAGATTCGGCAAGAAAACGACAAACGAATAAGAGAGGCGAATAAAACGGAAATTTTTTGTGAAGTGGGGGAGGAAAACGAGAGGCAAATGGCAAATAATGTAAATTGCGAGGAGATGATATTTGTGATTAGGAACCTAGTATATGTTGAAGATCCTCCCCGGCAATGGTGCCAGAAATTCCTTTTGATGTCGCTTGAAGCTACGTTGGTATTTCCCCAAAGAGGAAGGGATGATGCAGCACAACGGTGGTAGGTATTTCCCCCAGATATGAAACCAAGGTTATCGAACCAGTAGGAGAACCAAGCAACACAACGTAAACATCCCCTGCACACAGATAACAAATCCTCGCAACCCGACGCGTTAAAGGGGTTGTCAATCCCTTCCGGGGTACGACGCCTCAAGATAGGCAAACGGACGTGAGATAAATTGTAATAGATTGATAGATTGAACACCAAATAAAATAAATAGAAATAAAATGGAGCAAGGTTTTTTTGTATTTCTGGTTTAGTAGATCTGAAAATAAATGCAAGGAAAAAGTAGATCACAAAGGCAAATATATGAGAAAGAGACCGGGGGCCGTAGGTTTCACTAGTGGCTTCTCTCGAGAAAAATAGCAAACGGTGGGTGAACAAATTACTATTGGGCAATTGATCGAACTTCATATAATCATGACGATATCCAGGCAATGATCATTATATAGGCATCATGTCCAAGATTAGTAGACCGACTCCTGCCTGCATCTACTACTATTACTCGACACATCGACCGCTATCTAGCATGCATCTAGTGTATTAAGTTCATGGAGAAACGGAGTAATGCAATAAGAACGATGACATGATGTAGACAAGATCTATCTATTTAGAGATACACCCCATCGTTTTATCCTTAGTAGCAACAATACATATGTGTCGGTTCCCCTTCTGCCACTGGGATCAAGCACCGTAAGATCGAACCCACTACAAAGCACCTCTTCCCATTGCAAGATAAATCTATACCACTATATAGTGTGGGAATAACAGTGAATGTTGGCCGTCCGATCTGCACATCCAATGGCCAGGATCTGGCAAATCCCTACAATGTGAGCCGTCGATTTTGGCATCTAACGGCTGAGAAGCGTTTCACCTGTCTCGCTCTCCCAGCGTGCTCGCCTTCCTTCTGGCTCTACGGCCTCTCCTCCTCGCCCACTAGCCACCGCCATTTCTTCTTCCATGGCATCATTGTCATCCAGCCTCGCCTGAATAAATCAACCATAATGACACCTATGCTTCGCTACCTCTGGATCCTTTGATCTGGTCACCTTGCTTTGTTGCCAAGCTTTACTCCCCATTGCTATTGCATGAGCAAAATTTAACGCTGGTCGGCCGCCCGCTTGCCCACAGCGTACACATCTCCCATCTTCTCATCAGCCAAAGGCCAAATCCATGGTAGCCGGGAGGTGGCGGAGACAGCGCCTGCCCCTGGGTGCCCAGCCCTTTGAGCGATGGCCAGGTCACATCGACATAGTGATAGGAGGATGTGGTAGAGAAGATGTGAAGAACATGTGCTACAGATCTAATATACAGAACGAGAGACGAGAAGCAGCGAGGACAGAAGAAGAAACAGGAGACTTCAAGAGATGCGTAGAAGAAGACCGGCGCTCATGGGCCTGCTCGGATGGGCAAGTGGGCCATAATGGAATTGCTTCTTCCAAAAATCATGACGTGCTACAATATTGACGTGAATGAATGCTCACGGACCCATCTCACGCCTTAATAAAAAATAAAAATAAAAAATTACGGTAGGCTAACGTACAGCCCCAGAAAACGTGAGACAATTAGCTCGAATATATAAAATGTAACATAATTGGAACCAATCTCTGGTTGGATGGTTAGAGTTACTGAGGTATACTAGCCCACCAGGGTTCAAATCCTGGTGCTCACATATATTTCTTGATTTATTTCAGGATTTCGGGCGATGGGTATTCAGCGGGAGGAGATGTTTCCGTCGACGACGAGGTGCCTACGGTGACTTCGTAATTTTTAAGATGATATACCGGCTCGGTCTTTCGGAGGTGCTCATAGGGGTAGGGTGTGCGTTTATGCGTTCATAGGGGTGGGTGTATGCGCGTGTATATGGACGTTTGTGTTTGTACTATGTAAAAAAACATAATTGAAACACATGACATACCTCTTTTTCTTTTTTATGAAAATGACATAATTGTTTTCACAATATACACTAAAAAAGAAAATTGAAACATAAGAATGTCTATATAAGCGGGCATGGAGTTTTGGCTCTAGAGAGCATATGCTCCATAAATTTAAAATAAATATAAAATTAATATTAAATGAAATTTAAAAATCATGGATTTTTTAAATGTCCATGTTAGTGTGAAAGGCATGCTTGCCAATTTTCTTGCGAAACGGGTTAGCAGTGCTTCGTTGGTGAAGAAAACAAAATTAGGTGTAACATTTGAAGGTGATATTTGTCGTTTGACTTGTTTTTTTACACATGCAAAATACACAATGTTACCCCCTAAAAATTTACATACAGCATTTGTGTGTGACAATGAATACATCTATTTCTTAAAATGTTTCTGACCTTTGTGAAATACAATTTTGGCACACATGAGGTTATACTCCCTCGAGCCAAAAGCAATATCCGTATATAAGCATACATAATATTTTTAATCAATTGTTACATAATTTTTTATATGATGATACATGTCTTATTTATATAGTAAAGATCATAGTACAAGCTAAGTAAACATGGACTTGACAAAATTGAAAGAACAACTGAGCACCAGCCTTTGCACAAAGTAGTACATCAAGGCCAAAGAAACCTCTAAACTTGACACGAATGCCTGTCACCTCCGCACCAACACAACAACCACAAAGGAAAAAAATGATGGATCACCTCCTCACCTGAACTCAATGCGGCTTCATCACTAATATGCAGTTTTGCGAACCCACAAGGTGTCTCACCAAAGATGGAACCATTCCCGTTGAACGAATCAGATCGAGGCAACACCCTGGACACACCATTGAACTCGAAATCTGGCACCCCCACACGACTAACACGTCGAAGGAGGAAACCACACCTCCCATCCACGAACCATATACCCAGCACACGATCCACCATCTTCCAGATGCCGTTGATGCGCACAACAATCTGCATCCACTCCGGACTACCTCAAAGCTCCACGTCGGTACTGGAGCAAACGTCGACGAACGGCGGAGCCCGAGGACACAAGTCCACCACGAAGATGTTGCATCCTTGCTTGAACAGACTGGTTTTCAAATCCATCCCCAACTATAGTGCCAATGCCTGTTCAGAGAAGGGTCTGAAGAATCTTTATTAAACGTCGCCTTCACCGTCGTCAAAGCCAAGACGATGATTAACTTAAAAAAAGCTACTTTAACATAAAACTATCCACACACGTGAATTCGGCGACCCCCTCACCAAGATGACCGAGGTTGTCAGTGGATGGGAGACACCGGAGGACGGCGGTGGAGTAACTCTCCTGACGAGAGGCGCTGGTGAGATCGCCTTTTCCTTCAAGAGGAACAAAAAGAAAACATAACACGTCACATAACATGAATCGTTGACATGCATGCTATGAACGTGCAAAGCACGTGACACTTACTAGTAGATCAAGTTGGCCAAACAAAACCCAAATATCGGAGAAGAAATACGAGGCTATAAGCAATCATGCATATAAGAGATCAAAGAAACTCAAATAACTTTCATGGATATAAAACGATACATCTGATCATAAACTCAAAGTTCATCGATCCCAACAAACACACCGCAAAAGAGTTACATCATATTGATCTCCAAGAGACCATGGTATTGAGAATTCAGCGAGAGAGAGGAAGCCATCTAGTTACTAACTACGGACCCGAAGGTCTACAACGAACTACTCGCGCATCATCGGAGAGGCACCAATGGAGGTGGTGAACCCCATCCGAGATGCTGTGTAGATTGGATTTGGTGGTTCTGGACTCTGCGGCGGCTGGATGAATATTTCGTCGACTCCCCTAGTGTTTCTGAAATATTGGGGTATTTATAGAGCAAAAGGCGGTCAGGGGGACCGAGGTGGGCACAACCCACCGGGCGCGCTGGGCCTCTGGCGTGCCTCGGTGGGATGTGCCCCTCGGGCACCCCCAGCGCAGCCAGGGCCCATTATGTTCCTTCTAGTCCAAAAAAATCTCCGTGGAGTTTCGTTGCGTTTGGACTTCGTCTGGTATTGATTTCCCGCGATGTAAAAAACATGCAGAAAACAACAACTGACACTTGGCACTATGTCAATAGGTTAGTACCAAAAAATGATATAAAATGACTATAAAATGATTATAAAACATCCAAGATTGATAATATAACAACATGAAACAAAAAAAAATTATAGATACATTGGAGACGTATCAATATATCATCAAAATATTGAACACATATCAAGTTCACATGATTACTTGCAACATGACTTCTCCCGTGACCTCAAGAACAAAAGTAACTACTCACAAATGATAATCATGCTCAAGATCAGGGGGTATTAAATAGCATAATGGATCAAAACATATAATGTTCCACCAAATAAACCATATAGTAATCAACTACAAGATGTAATCAACACTACAAGTCACCCACAGGTACCAAGCCGAGGTTCCGGTAAAAGATTGAACACAAGAGATGAACTAGGGTTTGAGATGAGATGGTGCTGTTGAAGATGTTGATGGAGATTGGCCTCCCAAAGATAAGAGGGTTGTTGGTGATGACGATGGCTTCGATTTCCCCCTCTGGGAGGGAAGTTCCCCCGGCGGAATCGCTCCATCGGAGGGCCAAAGTGCTCCCGCCCAAGTTCCACCTCGAGACGGTGGCGCTCCGTCCCAAAAGTGCTCTCCTTATTTCTTGTAGGTCAAAATGACCTATATACCAGAAGATGGGCACTGGAGGTGGGCCGGGCTGGCCACAACCCACCAGGGCGCGCCTGGGGGGTCTGGCGTGCCCTGGTGTATCGTGGTCACTAGGTGCCCCCTGTGGTAGTTATTTTGGTCCCGTATTTATCATATATTCCAAAATGATTCTCTGTAAATTTTCAACTCATTTGGAGTTGTGCGGAATAGGTAACTCCGACGTAGCTTTTTCAGGTCCAGAATTCCAGCTGCCGGCATTCTCCCTCTTTGTGTAAACCTTGCATATATGAGAGAAAAGGCATTAGAATTACTCCATAAAGCATTATTATGCTTAAAAACATTATAAATAACAGTAGGAAAACATGATGCAAAATCGACGTATCAACTCCCCCAAGGTTAGACCTCGCTTGTCCTCAAGCGAAAACCGAAATAAAAAAACATGTCCACATGCTTAGAGAGAGAGGGATGTGTCAATAAGAACAAAATACGGACATAGTAGCATCATGCATATAATTATAACGACAACAAACTTTATCATACAACTTTATCATATAACTTGATCATATAACTTCTCATGAATAAGTAATAGTTCATCACAACATCGAAGTAGAAAGCATAAACTCTATTGAAAACCAACAAACTATGTTCTTAGTCAGCTTTGCAACTACAATTCATCATGTTTCTGGGAAGGGTCTCATATCGGAGCCTTTTGGCAAGTCCACATACTGAACCATCATTTAATCTTCTATGATTGCTAACACTCACCGCATACACATGAGCAAAAAGTTTCAACCGGACACATAGAAAGATAGGGACTTAAAGTTTCACCTCCCAACTCATTCACGTCAAGGGTGATGTCAACAATAATAATTCATGCTTACTCATATCCAACTGGATATATGTGCCTAGATCTTTCCCCACCACATGATGCTTGCCAAAGAGAAAGTAAAAAGGAATAGAGGAGACTACTTTGACTCTTGCATAAAATGTAACTACATAAAGTAAAAGATAGGCCCTTTGTAGAGGGAAGCAGAGGTTGTTATGCGCTTTATGGTTTGTATGCTCAATCTCTTAGTGCAAAAGAATGTCTTGTTATATTGCCCCTTACGATAGCAACCTTTATTATGTAGTCCGTTGATTTTATTACTTTGCCATCACAAGTTCGTACAACACTCAATTTTCTCTTACACTAAATGGTCAAACACATTTAGAAGAAATTTTTATTTCCTTATTGCACCGATGACAACTTACTTGAAGGATCTTGCTCAATCCATAGATAGGTATGGTGGACTCTCAAAACAAGATTATAGGTTTAAGGGTTTTTGGATGCACCAGTATTATCTCTACTTAGTGCGGAATTTTTGGCTATCAAAGATATTGGGCAAGCACCACATGTTGAAGGATCTATGACAATATAACTTCTATGTGAACATGAACAAACATAAATCATTACGTTGTCTTCCTTGTCCAACGTCCACAATTTTTGTATATAATATTTTGATGGGGGCTCACAATCATAAAAGACGTCCAAGATAGTGTATTTGCATGTGAATCTTCTCTTACCTTATTAATTCTTTTATGAATTGCATCATTGACCAATGCTATGTTTTCAACTTTCAACAAATTTTACCACTTGTACTTTTCCTTATGTGATGTCATTACTTAACATAAGATTAGTATACGATGTCTTTCATTATTTCCTTTTATTTTGATTGAAACAAAAAAGTAAAGAGGCAAAATTGAAACTAAACTTTATTATATAACTTTCACTCGATTATATAGAAAGGGTGAGCACGGAACTAACACTCAAAAATAGATCATGCTAACTTTTATTCAACTAATTCATAGGATAACTAAAGATCAAACTAAGATAGGTAAAGGCAAAGAAGGTGGTGGTGATACGATACCGAGGCATCTCCCCCCATCTTGGCACAAGGCAAGGGGAGTGCCCATACCCGTTACTCAAGTCTCCTTTGGTGGGGAAGATGATGATGGTGGTGACGACGAAGTAGTAGCGTCCTTTTTCCTCAGCTTACGCTTGAGGATGGAATTTTCCTCCCTCAAGTCATCGATCTCCTGCTCTAGCCTTAATATCTTTTTGCATAATTCTTGCTTGTTTTCCTGCAGAAGACGAAAAGGGATAAACTGGATCTTAGGTTCCTTTGCTTTATTTGGGACACTTGACTTCTTGAATTCCAGGTGCATGTCCCCAGGTTGGATCTTAGTGAATTGACTCCATCTTCATCCGAGCTTGTCTCTTCTTTTTCGTTTAGATCGTAATCTTCTTCTTCCTCCGTGGTCCAGCCATAATGCTCCACATCCCCGGAAACCTTGGGGTTTGCAATATAATCAACAATATAGCTCTAACACTCCGAGTCTTGAGACGACATATTTTCAGATCTCCCAGAAAAGCAGCATGAATCAAGAAAAGGGGATTTCTTCGTGATACGGTGGTCAATACGTTCGGAAGGTATGTACATATTTTTTTATCTTGGGAAACAAGCAAATAGAAGGAAAACGGAGTCGGGAAGGTTCTCGAGGTGGGCACAACCCACCTGGGCGCGCCAGGCGAGGCAGGCGCGCCCTGGTGTATCGTGCCCTCCTCGGTTGCCTTCCTGGTTGTTTATTATTTTCCGAATTTTTATAATATTCCAAAACTGACAGAATTGAGTTTTGGCATACTTTTTGGAATCCGTTTACTTACCGTGTGACATACCTCCTCTTTTTTAGGATTCTGGAGTGTTCCGAAAGGTTTCGTTTATGTGTTCCTCCGGTGTCATGGTTTGGATAATATTAGTTTCAACATTAATAGGCGTACCTGAGATATAGTGTTTAATTCTTTTCCCATTGACCACCTTTGGATTAGTGCCTTCGGCATTATTGATCTTAATGGCTCTAGAACGATAAACCTCTTCGATAATATAAGGTCCTTCCCATTTGGAAGAAGTTTTCCTGCAAAAAATATAAAATGAGAGTTGTACAAAAGAACATGCTCACCTACTTTAAATTCCCGCATTTGGATTCTTTTGTCATGCCATCTTTTAACTTTTTCTTTGAATAGCTTAGCATTTTCATAAGCTTGGGTTCTCAATTCATCAAGTGAGCTAATATGAAATAACCTCTTTTCACCGACAAGTTTGAAATCATAATTGAGTTCTTTAATTGCCCAATATGCTTTATGTTCTAACTCAAGAGGAAAATGACAAGCTTTTCCATAAACCATTTTATAAGGAAACATACCCATAGGATTTTTATAAGCTGTTCTGTAGGCCCAAAGTGCATCATCCAATTTCTTAGACCAATTTTTTCGGGACATATTAACAGTTTTTTGTAAAATTAATTTTATTTCTTGCTAAGTTCAACTCGGCCACAAGATTGAGGATGATAGGGTGAAGCAATTCTATGGTTAACATCATACTTAGCAACCATTTTCCAGAAAGCACCATGAATAAAGTGTGAACCACCATCAGTCATTAAATATCTAGGGACTCCAAACATTGGGAAAATAACTTATTTAAGCATTTCAATGGAGGTGTTGTGATCAACACTACTAGTTGGAATAGCCTCTACCCACTTAGTAACATAATCAACATCAACCAAAATATGTTTATACCCATTAGAGGAAGGAAAAGGTCCCATGTAATCAAAACACTAAACATCAAATGGTTCAACAAAAAGTGACTAATTCATAGGCATTTCCTGACGCATACCAATATTACCTATCCTTTGACATTTATCACAAGATAAAAAACAAACTTACGGGCATCCTTGAAGAGGGTAGGCCAATAAAAACCAGATTGCAATACCTTATGAGCAGTTCTATCTCCGGCATGATGTCCTCCATAAGCTTCAGAGTGACATTTCCGTAGGATTTGTTCATGTTCATGCTCAGGTACACAATGTCTAATAATACCATATACCCCTTCTTTATAAATATGTGGGTCATCCCAAAAGTACTGTCTTAAATCATAGAAGAAATTTTTTCTTTTGTTGGTATGTGAAACTAGGTGGTATAAATTTAGCAAAAATATAATTAGCATAGTCAGCATACAAGGAGGATTATGAGAAACATTTATTGCAGCTAGTTGTTCATCAGGAAAGCTATCATCAATAGGTAGTGGGTCATCAAGAATATTTTCTAACCTAGAAAAGTTATCAGCTACGTGGTTCTCAGCCCCTTTTTTATCAGTAATATGTAAATCAAATTCTTGTATCAAGAGAACCCACCTAGTCTAGGTTTAGCATCTTTCTTTTCCATAAGATATTTTATAGCAGCATGATCAGTGTGAACAATTACTTTGGAATCAACATTGTAAGATCTAAATTTATCACAAGCAAACACAACTGCTAAAAATACTTTTTTTAGTAGTAGCATAATTTCTTTGGGCACTTTCTATAGTTTTGCTAGCATAATGAGTAACATTTAATTTCTTCAACTCTTTGTCCTAGAACAACACCAACAACATTATCACTAGCATCATACATAATTTCAAAAGGCAAGTTTCAATCAGGTGGTTGGACAATAGGTGCAGAAGGTAAGGCTTTCTTAAGTGTTTCAAAGGCTTCTACACAATCAACATAAAAAACAAATGGAACATCCTTTTGCAAAAGATTTGTAAGAGGCCTAGAAATTTTAGAGAAGTCTTTAATAAACCTCCTATAGAAACCAACATGACTAAGGAAACTACGAATACCTTTAATATCTTTAGGAAATGGCATTTTGTCAATTGCATCAACTTTAGCTTTATCCACCTCAATACCTCGTTCAGAAACTTTATGCCCCAAGACAATGCCTTCATTAACCATAAAATGACACTTCTCCCAATTCAAGACAAGATTAGTTTGTTCACATCTTTGCAAAACTTGATTAAGGTTGCTTAAGCAATCATCAAAAGAAGTTTCGTAAACAGAAAAGTCATCCATGAAAACCTCAATGATCTTTTCACGAAAATCAGAGAATATAGCAGTCAAACATGTTTGAAAGGTAGCAGGTGCATTACATAAACCAAAAGGCATACGTCTATAAGCATAAGTTCCAAAAGGGCAAGTAAAAGTGGTTTTCTCTTGATCAGGTTGTGAAACAAGTATTTGAGAAAAACTAGAATATCTATCAAGAAAGAAAAAGTGTGTGTGCTTAGATAATCTTTCTAGCATTTGATCAATAAAAGGCATAGGGTAATGATCTTTTCTAGTAGCTTTACTTAATTTTCTAAAATCAATTACCATTCTATAGCCACTGACAATTCTTTGTGGAATGAGTTCATTTTTATCATTAGGAACAACATTAATACCTCCCTTCTTAGGGACACAATGAACAGGACTTACCCATCTACTATCAGCTATGGGATAGATTATACCTGCTTCTAGAAGCTTTAGTATTCCAGTTCTTACCACTTCTTTCATCTTAGGATTCAAAGGTTGGTGATCAACAATGGGTTTAGCATCAGGTTCCATATTAATCTTGGGCTGACATAGAGTGAGATTAATGCCCTTAAGATCATCAAGAGTATATCCAATAGCAGCTCGGTGCTTCTTCAGAATTTTCAATAATCTTTCTTCTTCATGTTCTGAAAGGTTGGCACTAATAATAACATGATATATCCTTTTCTCATCAAGATAAGCGTACTTCAAAGTGTCTGGCAATTGTTTTAATTCAAACACAGGATCACCTTTATGTGGAGGAGGACCTCCTAGAGTTTAATAGGCAAATTGTGTTTAAGGAGAGGTTGTTGTTGAAAGAAAATTTTCATGGTCTAGCAAATATTGTTCTAGTGGATCAGTAGGTGGCATAGCAATAGAAGCAAGACCAATTATTTCATCCTTACTAGGTAATTCTTTCTTATGAGGTTCTCTACTAAACTTGGAGAAATTAAACTCATGAGACTCATCACCAAAGCTAACACTGACAGTTTGTTTATGGCAATCTATAGTTGCATTGACAATGTTCAAGAAAGGTCTACCAAAAATAATGGGACAAAATTCATCTTGCGGGGAACCAAGAACTAGAAAATCAGTAGGGTATTTTATTTTCCCACACAAGACTTCAACATCTCTAACAATCCCAAGTGGTGTGATGGTGTCTCCATTTGCAAGTTCAATAGTAACATCTATGTCTTCTATTTCAGCGGGTGCTATGTCATTCATAATTTCTTGGTATAAGGTAAAAGGAATAGCACTCACGCTAGCACCTAGGTCACATAAACCATGATAACAATGATCTCCTATTTTAACTAAGACAAGAGGCATGCTAACAACAGGTCTATGTTTATCTTTTTCATCGGGTTTAGCAATTCTAGCAGCTTCATCACAGAAGTAAATAACATGCCCATCAATATTTTCTACCAGGAGATCTTTAACCATAGCAACACTAGGTTTTACTTTAATTTCCTCAGAGCGTTTAGGTGCTTTAATATTACTTTTGCGAACCATTGTTGATACCTTAGCATGTTCCTTTATCCTAACAGGGAAAGGTGGTTTTTCAATATAAGTAGTAGGCATGACTGGATCAACATTGTAAATGATGGTTTCATCTTTAGCTTTAACCGGTTCTTTAATTTCTTATTTAATAGGGGGATGATATTTAAACCACTTTTCTTTAGGGAGATCAACATGAGTAGCAAATGATTCACAAAAAGAGGCTACTATCTCAGAGTCAAGTCCATATTTAGTGCTAAACTTGTGGGAAGCATCGGTATTCATAAAAGATTTAACACAATCAAACTCAAGCTTAATACCTGACTCTTTACCTTCGTCGAGTTCCCAATCTTCAGAGCTGCATTTAATTCTTTCAAAAAGATCCCGCCTGAATTCAATAGTCTTCTTCATAAAAGAACTAGTACAAGAAGTATGGATCATGGATTGATCATCACGAGAAAGCCTAGCATAAAAGTTCTGAATAACAATTTCTCCCGAGAGCTCATGATTGGGGCATAAATATAACATTGTATTAAGCCCCCCAAGCTAGAGCGATACTTTCTCCTTCACGAGGCCAACAATTATATATATAATTCTGTTCACGATGAACTAGATGTATAGGATAATTTTTTTGGTGAAATTCCAACTTCAATCGATTCCAATTCCAAGATCCAATATCATTGCATAGCCAATACCATGGAAATGCTTTTACCTTCAAAGATAAAGGTAAAAACTTCTTCTTAGATTCATCTCCGGGTAAACCTACAAGCTTAAATAATCCACAAATTTCATCCACATAGATCAAGTGCATATCGGGATGTTCGGTTCCAACTCCTGCATAAGGATTAGCTAGCAGTTGTTCTATCATACTCGAAGGATTTCATAACCAATATTTTCAGTAGTGCTTCCAGTCGAGGTGAATATACCCTGAACAAACCCCTCAAAGGATGGTTTTCCATAGTAGGAAGTGACAATAAACTTCAGCATGTAATATAAATTTTTCCTTACCAATTTCCACTAACGAAGAGCGTTTCACTCCCCGGCAACGGCGCCAGAAAAGAGTCTTGATGAACCACAAGTATAGGCAATTTTTTTTAAATAATACATTTTTTTAATAATTTTCACAAACATTATGCCCAAAAAATTATTTTCAAAAATAATACACCATCGGCCCACAAGAGGTCGATCGGATCTAATCGGCCCACACAGGCCGATGGCGTCCCTATCGACTTCTTCTTGGCGAGTATTTTGTCGGCCGCCAGACTCAAGTCCGATCGGCCAACTGTTGGCCGACAGGTCCAATCGACTTCTTGTGGGCCATTGGAACTAATCGGTCTACTGTGGGCCGACTGGTGCATGCATATTACATTTTTTTGCCCCGTACAATATTACAGATTACTTTTTCAAAACTATGATGTTTTTTCGCGCAACCCTTTTTCCCCGCCATATGTTTGCCCGCCAACGCTTTCCCGCCATATGTTTCCGCCACCCGTTTCCCGCCATATGTTCCGCCAACTCTTTCCCGCCATATGTTCCCGCCACGTGTTTCCCGCCATATGTTCCCGCCAACTTTGTCCCGCCACCCGTTTCCCGCCATTTGTTCCCGCCAACTCTTTCCCGCCACCTATAAAACCCCCTTCAGACGGAGTTGGATAAGCATTCGGTGTAGTGTAGTTGAGATGTCCCATTATCCTTTCGATCGTAGTTTTCACCACAGGATGAGCAGGACTCTTGAGCCTAGCTACCGATTTCGGGATGGACAATAGGATAGTTCCATGGGACGAACTCACCGGTAGTGACACTATAATGAATGAGTTGGCTCACCAATTACGTGAGGTCCGTGGCTGAAAGGACCTATGAGGAGGTGCGTAAAGAACTTCTTAGGTTGCATGAAAGGTGGGAGAAGGTAGTAGTGCCAAAGAGTGAAACTTTCGGAAGGATTGCAGCAAATAATCCATGTTTATGGACTAAGGAGAGCGAGGATGAAGATGATATCTTCATGCCGCCGCTCGGGTTCTGCATACTCGAAGGGCAAGAGTTCTTCATCATCGAAGGGCAAGGTTTACGCATCATCGAAGGGCAAGGTTTCTTCATCGTCGAAGGGCAAGGTTTCTTCATCGTCGAAGGGCAAGAGTTCTTCATCGTCGAAGGCAAGAGTTCGCATCGATGGAGGATGACGATGATGACTTCATGTAGTTTTATGTTGTATGTTGTAAGTTCACTTTCGACGTACTGTTTAATTTAGATGTAGTTCTATGTAGTTGTTTGTCTTGTCTTGTTGTACGAGCATTCTGTTCTATCTAAATATGATGTTGTAGTTCGGATAACATAGTACTAAAATAGAGTAGGCATATGTCTCATATAGAAGTACATAGTCATTTGTCTCATACATAGAATAGACATAAGTCTCACACATAAATAGATGGTAATGTCTGTACTGATAGATAGAAGTGTCAGTGACGACGTCTGGCCTGGCGGGGAGGCGGATCTGGAATCAGCATCCATCCCCATCTGTCAGGTGACCTAGTGGGACGCGGAGCAATCTCAGACTCTCCCTGGTCATGCCGTGTATCCTGTGTGGGCCCTGGTGGAGGAGTCGAAAACATGTTCATCCAGTGGGTGTGCTGCGACATCTGAGCCTGTATGTGATCCTCGGGATAATGATCACTCCCCCACGTATCATGTGATGCCGACATAGACGCATGATATCCATAGGCTCCTGCACGACGGAACTTTAAGTCATGAAGTCGATGTCACTTTGAACTAATATTGAAAACAATAAATATGAAGACACACACTGCTGGCTGTGACGGCTGCTCGCTCAAACACAAAGCTCGACGAGGGACCGTGGTGCTTTGTGGCTGTGGAGAAAACCCGAAGCTCGACGTGGGACCATAGTGCTGTGGGTGCTGCCACAATGAACTGCCAGGTTGTTCAGGAGGGGGTGGCCTGGTCGTCGGCTGATGTGCAAGACGTGGACGTGGTTGATGTCGGTGCATGGAGGGACGCGTCTGCTGTGGTTGGTGCTGAACAACGTCGCTTCTCCGGGTGCACGTGATAGCCTCGTAGACAGCCCGTATTTTGTTCTGCATCCGTTCCAAGAAGGGTTGTATGACAGGACGGTGATGAAGAAGAGGTCCTGACGACAGTGATCATCCAAAGGTGGTCACGTCGTTGTAGAGTTCGTTTGTCAAGGTAGCCTGCAAATTTTCAGGACGATTATTAAGTATGCACGCCAATGTATGTGACAACATTACTTAAAGAAAATATATCTTACCGCGTACTGCCTAGAGCCCGAAGTATCGTAGCTCGGGTACGTATCCGACGGAGTAGGATCAGGTATCTCCTGTGGGTGAGAGTGCTCAACGATGCGTAACCGTGTTCCGCTCATGTAGCGCCGCAAATAGAGATTGAATTCATTGAGTTCAAAATTGTGATTCTCGTGCCATAGATTTGTGTTTGCTGTCTCCCATTCTATAACATACGACTCTAGTCTTACTAGCCACTCAACAGTTGTCCTAGTCACGCCCTTCCTTGTCGTCCTAAAATTGTGGTGTTTGTTCAACAATTACCTAAAGCTTCGAATGGAGTACTATGAAAGATAATGCAACATTGAAAAACTGGTTGATACCTGTGGATGTGTGCTGGCACCGGGTTCTCTATAGGGGGAGGCAGCTCCAACTGCATAAGACCAAATTGCCTCATAACCCTCTGTTGTGCCATCTCCTCAACGAAGACATCAAAGATGATCTTTGATTTTGTCATCCAGTAATCTCGGTCCCTTGTGCATAGCACGGACATACCACCAGGGTATCTCGCTTGTATGGCTGCTTCCGTATAGGGCTACCAGATGACCCCGGTGTACGCATCAAACTGCTCGTTCAGTGCTGTGTATGCTTTCCTGGTCTGATCACTAGCAATGCGTCTCTGCAGAAAACAAAAGTTAGTATCCGCTAGCATCAAACTATCTCTTGTGCAGAAAAAAGTTGCATTAAACTACAACACGGTGCATACCTTGCGACGTGTCCAACACGGACCGAAAGTAGGCATGTCGATGCCGTCAACATCAAACATGGTGTCTATAGGCTCATGAACACGTACATCTGGTCGCCCTATAGAGAACCTCTCCCACGACCACAGCTGTAGGAATAGAGGGCATCCAAGAAGGGCTGGCTTTTTCGATGTAAGCTGGCAATCGTTGCACATACCTCGGTATGTAGCCGCCAAGAACGCCGAACCCCAACTCCTCTGTTTGATCTGATCCGCCGTCTGAGCGCTCGCTATCTCGAGTGCCATAGGGATGTAGAGCGCGCCAATAGTGGTGACATGGTTCTCTGTGAACATCACCTTCCCGAAAAGCCACATTAAGTAGGCCTCCAGGCTCCGGGTGATCTATTCCGCAGTCAACGACGCCTGGAAGTTCTGGATCTGCATTAAGCAAAGAGAAAGTTTTAGTAAGCCACAGTTATTTTTTGTAAAACCGTATGCACGATAACTTGAAGATAAGAGGCAGGGCAAATTACCCGGAAATTGAGCAACCACTCATACTTAGGTCCGTGATGCTCCCATACCGAATCCGGAGCATCCGGAAAAATACCATGAAAACGTTGTGTAAGAGCTTGCTCCCAACCAGCCAGTGCGTCCAACGGTCCTATGGCATGACCTGCCAATGGTAGTCCGAGCAAAAGTGACACATCCTCAAGAGTAGGAGCCATCTCTCCCCATCAGAAGTGAAACGTGTGGGTCTCTGGCCTCCAACGGTCCACTAAGCAGCTCAGCATGGACCCGTCGATGGCGAGGCGTTTTCACCTGGGATAGACTCAACCAGACGGGCGAAAGGTAAAAGGCCGGCCCATTTCAACCTTCATCAGAGAACATTCCAGTTAGTGTCTCCCACTAATATGCATGTCAGTGTGCAAATTAATAAAGCACGTACCGCTGAAGCCATCCTGGGTGTATCCTCTAGTTTTCCTTAGGAGGGCGAGTGACCAGAGGCTCAAGTTTGCACTCATACCATATCGCAGCACGATGAACCCTACCAATGTCCCCATTCAGCAACCACAGTCCCGACATTCCAGCACATAAAAAATTCAGAACATAGTGTCACACTTAATACAAATTCAGAACATAGTGCCACACTTAATACAAATTCAGAACATAGTGTCACACTTAATACAAATTCAAAACATAGTGCCACACTTAATACAAATTCAGAACATAGTGTCACACTTAATACAAATTCAAAACATAGTGCCACACTTAATACAAATTCATAACATAGTGCCACACTTAATACAAATTCAGAACATAGTACTGCTAGCTTAGGTTCTTCCTCTCCCTCTTACTCATCTGTTTCCTATACCTCCTCTTCGTCCCCGGTTGCCTCGTCCACGCCCAGTGACGAAAGTGGGACAATTAGTGTCCCTATGGCCAAATTCATTGCATAAAATGCATTGCCTAGTCGGACCTCCTGCTTGATTCATCCATATCATTCGGATCTTGTTGTGACGCTGCCGTCTGCCTCTACTTGTACGCATATGCTCTGGTTTGGAATGTAACGCCTTTCAGCGGGGTTGACGGTGTTGAAATTACCCATTGATCGAAAACCCATCAGCTCACCGGTCCGTATTGAGGAGACTCTTTCGGAAAAATGGAGACACAAACGATATTGCGTCCATTCCAAGCTGCCCGCAAGAAGCAAGTACATGTGAGCAAGGTAGGTGAAGCAATTTCGGTTTGTTGCATGTGCACTCACACGTTGGCGAGGCTTCATTACCAATTTTCACCTCATCGTCCTCAACTCATTTGCACATCCAAATTTGTTATTGGCTAAGCGGACCTCAAACCTTCTTTCTTGATTACCGATGGCGACTACCTTTGTGTGACCTAGCTTTTTTCATCTTGTTGTCCATGTAATTTGTGACTCTTTCACAATACCGTGTATTCGGGTTGTTGAAGATATGCTGCTCTGCTTTTTGACGTCTATCTCTGAAATACTTGACGGTGCCATAAAAAATACCCTCAACGATGGCTGTAAGTGGCAATGCTCGGTTTCCTCCGAGGACAAAATTGTATGTTTCCGCGAGGTTCGTTGTCATGACACCGTACCTTGCTCCATGTGTGTCATGTAGCAAAGACCACCTCTCCAGAGGCTCATGCTCTATCCACTGCTTGAAGGTTTTAATCGACCTCCCAAGCCTTCTCCTAGTACCAGGTGGGTCAAAGTCTGGCAAGTCACATAGCCCAACAGCTCCTCCTCCACGACCGCTGTTCCTGTTGCCAAGCTGTGCAGCTCTTGCTTCAACATGTGCCATCACCGCTGCATCTCTTGCAGCTTTCCATCCCTCACGTGTCTCTGCGTGCACACATTAAGTCTGTCGCGTATCAAATTGTACTTCCATAACTGGTTACGCTTGCAGTGTTTTTGAACAGATTCATCGTGTTCTTATTTACGAACTGCGAGAAGAAATTAGCCCCAGATGGCGCATGCACCAACGACTCTGCAAGTCCTGCCATGGAACTTGTTCCTCGGGGCCTGGGTTTGTCGGTGTCCTTATCGCACCGAGTATACTGCATGCCTGTCATGAAGGATGCACACATTGGGCTTCTCCTTCACAACTGATATTTTCAACTGCACAAGAACCATGTCCAACTTTCTATGTTCTCACTCTCCACAAAAGCAAATGCGAGTGGGACGACTTGATTTTGGCCGTCTTGACCTATGGCTGTCAGGATCTGACCCTTGTACTTGCCTATGAGAAAAGTACCATCAACACATATCATCGGTCGGCAATGCCTGAAAGCTTCGATGCATACACCGAAAGAGAAGAAGAGACGATGCAGCACCCTCACAGTTGGGAACTCTGGCATGAACATGTCTTGGATATCGATATAGGTGCCTGGATTCCGCTGCTGCAAGGTGTGGATGAGCTGGACAACAGAGTCATATGCATCAAAATAAGAACCAAATCTCCTCTCAAGCACCGCATGCTTAGCCCTCCAAGCCTTTCCATAAGAAATTATGTACTTGAACCTGGCAAAGACTTTTGTCTGGATTGCTTTCACTTCCATAGCTTTGCCCTGCACTGTCTCATCGTAAAACAACCGAGCAATAAGCGTGGATGAAAGGTTGGCATGATCTTGAGGAATGCAGGGAATAAGACAAGTGTGATTAACTAAGTCACTTATCATCCAACTTGTGCCATACTTAGGGAGAAAGCCGTGCACCCTAGCGGGACAATCTGCGTTCTTGCATACCATTGTCAGGAATTTCTGACTGGACACCTGAGCTGTGAAAACCCTTTGCGTGGACATTGCCCAATTAATTATTGCATCCTTCAAGGCTTGCTCGTTCGGATACATAGTACCCGTTGCAATATTGTTCTGATGATATTGCCAGGCTGAATCATGTCCATCATTCACGGTCATTGCAGATGAGAAGTCATGATTCGACCATGCAGGATTCGGGACCTCCTCTGCATTTTCTTCTTCATCTGACTCGTCAGAATCATCGGCATAACCCCTTTCAACATCAGTGTCTTCTTCTTCCATCTGGTCCTGCATGTGCCCATGTACCTCGTCAGCGTCCACCTCGCCATTGTATTCACCATCGGCATTTCCCCCTTCTACCTGACTATTCTGCCCTGGTTCATAACCATAAGCATTTCCTCCTTCTACCTGACTGCTCTGTCCTTGTTCGTAACCATCATCTGTAGCATTTGACATAGATAGCCGCCTACCTAAACTGCTCTGCCCAGGATCGTTGCCACCTTGGCCTTCATGTGCAGTGACCTCCTTCACGACGGGAAGCACTAAAGCAATAGGATTGCATCCCCTTCGTTCACAACCTTGTTACCACCGCACCCAATCGGAGTCTCGCTCTATTGGCCTCAAATAAAAGTAAATTATTGTACTTGACCGTGTCCACAATGCATGAACACCGACGGTGTGTGTTTGATATCAAGACCTAAACTTGCATAATCCATTCTTTCAACTGACTGATAGACCATGTTTGAGGTGCGCTCATTGGCACCTCTATGTGAGTAAAATCACTCATATCAGCTCCCATCTCAGTTGTTTGGACAGTACCAGGACCATAGTAAAATCTGATGTTCACTACATCAGACATCTCGGCTCACCTATTTTTTTCACAACGAAATACAATTATTAAGCAACAACTTAAAATACCCACACTAACAAATATTAGGCACTACACATCCACATATTACCGGAGCAACTACAAATATTGACACTCCTAAATACTACACATCCACATATAGTCCGGAATATTACCGGAGCAACTATACATTTTTACACAACTAATTAGTTGACATCTAAATAAAATGCTCACCAGAACCGGAAGGGGAAAATAAAATGCTCACCATGAAAGATTTTAATATTTGACTAACTGCCTATATTACGGATTTAACCGGAGCAACTACAAATATTGACATTCCTAAATAGTACACATCCATATATAGTCCGGAATATTACCGGAGCAACTACACATTTTTACACAACTAATTAGTTGACATCTAAATAATGCTCACCGGAACCGGAACGGGAAAATAAAATGCTCAGCACGACCACCTAAATATTTATGTTTACTACTAGACCAAATAACAATAATTGCACGCAACTTCAAAAAATAAAATGTTTGTTGAAATATACCCTTGAAGCGTCTTGTATGAACGATGAACAATGGCCTTCAATCACGGAACCGGGCCGAAAAATCCACCGAACTACCGGAGCTTCACCTCCACCACACTGCCCAGCTTCTCCACCACCACCTCCACCTCCACCGCCAGATACCTCCACCAATAAGCTGAAAAAATTGTCCAACAAAATCCTCACCACGACCACCACAAGCTACCCCATCGGTGGATCGAGGTCTCTTTTGGCTCCCCTAACTATGTAGAACCCATTCACGATGCCAAATCCATAAAAACCGGGTGATTTTGGTGTATTAATTGGAGATATTTCGTGTAGAGAGAGGAGGAACGAAGAACAGAGAGATGAGAAGAGATGCGCTGGCGGGAAAGGAAAGGAGGAGGAGAAGGAGGAAAGAGGCAGCGTTAGGCGCTCCCTATTGGCCAAGAATGGCGATCGGTTGGCAATGGCCGATTAGGCGCCCGTGACCCAGCCTGTGCCGACAGCTCCCGGGCGGCGTGGCTCGGCCAATAGTCGGCCCACGCGTGGCCGATTGCCCACTGTCGACTGCGGTTGGTGAGAAGGCCTGTCGACCTGCTGCTGGTGACTATGCTCGATCGGCCAGTGCTGGCCGATTGGATAATATTTTCGAAAAATATTATATCAGCGTAATATTTTTGTAAATTAATAAAAAAATGTATTATTTAAAAAAAATTAGCCAAGTATAGGGGGTCAATTTTAGTCCTTTCGATAAGTAAGATTGTCGAACCCAATGAGGAGTAGAAGGAAATGACAAGTGGTTTTCAGCAAGGTATTTTCTACAAGCACTGAAATAAGCGGTAACAGGTAGTTTGATAGCAAGATAATTTGTAACGGGAAAGTAACGATAACGAAAAATAAAGTGCAGCAAGGTAGCCCAATCCTTTTGTGGCAAAGGACAGGCCAAAACGGTCTCTTATATTAAGCAAAGCGTTCTTGAGGGTACACGGGAATTTCATCTAGTGACTTTCATCATGGTGGTTTGATTCGCATTCGCTACTTGGATAATTTGATATGTGGGTGGTCTGGTGCTTGGGTGCTATTCCTACTCGAACAAACCTCCCACTTATGATTAACCCTATCGCAAGCATCCACAACTCCAAAAAATTATTAAGATAAAATCTAACCATAGCATTAAACATTTGGTTCCGAATCGGTCCCTTACGAAGTAGCGCATAAACTAGGGTTTAAGCTTCTGTCACTCTAGAAACCCATCATCTAATAACTACTCCAAAATGCATTCCCTTAGGCCCAAAGATGATGAAGTGCCATGTAGTCGACGTTCACATGATACCACTAAGGGAATCACAACATACATATCATCAAAATATTGAACACATATCAAGTTCACATGATTACTTGCAACATTACTTCTCCCGTGACCTCAAGAACAAAAGTAACTACTCGCAAATGACAATCATAGTCAAGATCAGAGGGGTATTAAATAGCATAATGGATCTGAACATATAATCTTCCATCAAATAAACCATATAGTAATCAACTACAAGATGTAATCAACACTACTAGTGACCCACAAGTACCAATCAGAGGTTCCGGTACAAAGATTGAACACAAGAGATGAACTAGGGTTTGAGAGGAGATGGTGCCATTGAATATGTTGATGGAGATTGGCCTCCCAAAGATGAGAGGGTTATTGGTGATGACGATGGCTTCGATTTCCCCCTCTGGGAGGGAAGTTCCCCTGGCGGAATCGCTCCACCGGAGGGCCAAAGTGCTCCTGCCCAAGTTCCACCTTGAGACGGTGGCGCTCCGTCCCAAAAGTGCTATCCTTATTTCTTGTAGGTCAAAATGACCTATATACCAGAAGATGGGCACCGGAGGTGGGCCGGGCTGGCCACAACCCACCAGGGTGCGCCTGGGGGGACTGGCGTGCCCTGGTGTATCGTGGTCACCAGGTGCCCCCCTCCGGTAGTTATTTGCTCCATTATTTTTTATATATTCAAAAATAATTCTCCGTAAATATTTAGCTCATTCGGAGTTGTGCAGAATAGATAACTCTGACGTAGCTTTTTCAGGTCCAAAACTCCAGCTGCCCACATTCTCCCTCTTTATGTAAACCTTGCGTATTATGAGAGGAAAGGCATTATAATTACTCCATAAAGCATTATTATGCATAAAAACATTATAGATAACAGTTGGAAAACATGATGCAAAATGGACGTATCAATATGAAAGTGACAAAACAGGAGACTCTATCATGAAGAACATGGTGCTATTTTAAAGCACAAGTGTGTAAAAGGATAGTAACATTGTCCCTTCTCTATTTTCCCCTCATTTTTCTTTTTTTCATTTTGGGCTCTTTGGCCTCTTTTTCTCCTTTGGGCTCTTTGGGCTCTTTTTATTTATTTAAGTACAGAGTTTCATCTCGACTTGTGGGGGAATCATAGTCCCCATCATCCTTTCCTACATGGTACAAAGCTCTAATAATGATGATCATCACATTTTTATTTACTTACAACTCAAAAATTACAACTCAATACTAGAACAAAGATATGACTATATGAATGCCTCATGCATATGATTATGCAAAGCAATATGACAATGATGGTGTGTGTCATAATAAAATGGAACAGTGGAAGTTGCATGGCAATATATCTCGGAATGGTTGTGGAAATGCCATAATAGGTAGGTATGGTGTTTGTTTTGAGGAAGGTAAAACGTGGCTTACGTGCGAAGAGCGTATCATATAACGGGGTTTGGATGCACCGGCGTAGTTTGCACCAACTCTCAAGGTGAGAAAGGGCAATGCAGGGTACCGAAGAGGCTAGCAATGGTAGAAGGGTGAGAGTGCGTATAATCCATGGACTCAACATTAGTCATAAAGAACTCACATACTTATTGCAAAAGTTTATTAGCCCTCGAAATAAAGTACTAATACGCATGCTCCTAGGGGGATAGATTGGTAGGAAAAGTCCGCGACCGCCACTCATAAGGAAGACAATCAAAACTAATTCATGCTCCAACTTCATCGCATAACTAGAGACCATACGTGCATTCTTCGGTAATCACAAACCTTAACACAAATATTCTTACTAATCCACAATTACTCACTAGAATGACTCTAATATCACTATCTTTATATCTCAAAACAAATGCAAGGAATCAAACTTCGCATATATTCAATGACCTTCATGAAAGTTTTTATTATTGAATACCTTATCATATTAGGACTAAATTCATGACCCAAGAAAATTGCCATACTATTTATATGACTCAAAATAATATAGGTGAAGCATGACAGTTCATCAATTTCTTCAAAATAAAACCACCGCCATGCTCTAAAAAGATATAAGCGAAGCACTAGAGCAACTACCTAGCTCAAAAGGTATAAGTGAAGCACATAGAGTATTCTAATAAATTCATGATTAATGAGTGTCCCTCTCAAAAGGTGTGTATAGCAAGGATGATTGTGGCAAACTAAAAAGCAAAGACTCATATAATACAAGACGCTCCAAGCAAAACACATATCATGTGGTGAATACAATTATAGCCTCAAGTAATTTTACCGATGGACCATAGACAAAAGAGGGGATGTGATGTAGGGTGGAACCCTATTCGGCCGATCTTTCACGAAAGGAGCGGATCCATGAAGAACACACGGGGAAACACAAGGGAAAACACAAGAGGAACTCTCAAACCAACAAGATATAGTCACACATATGCTAGATCCTCGAAACACAAGGTGAGATACACGATCCAAAGTCACCAAGGGACGATACAAAGGTAACCAGTTCTTCTCCGTGAGGAGGTCTTGATGGGGCCACCCAAGAGGGGGTCTTGAATCCAAGGGGATCTTCTGCCGCGGTCTCTCTCGTGGAGTAGATCCGTAATGGATGAGCAAAGCTCTATCTCACATATGAGCTAAACCAATGCTAACCCTAGAAAAGAGGTGGAGAAGTCGTTTATATAGGAGTTGGGGGCGAAGGGGTACATGGGCCTCGGCCCAACATCATGCACGCAGGCACTGTCTGGATGATCCGGATGTTGGTCCGGATGATCTGGGCTTCGGGGGTCCGGATGATCCGGGTCGGCGTCCGGATGGTCTGGCTGTGTCAGGGTCGCTGCGGGAGGTCCGGATGTCCAGATCCTGGTCTAGACGTCCGGGTGGGTCCGGATGATCCAGTTTCGTGGTGAAGCTTCGGGTGTCCTCGGGCGGGTTAGCCGGATCGTCCGGGCCGTGGTCCGAATCGTCCGGGCTGGGGCCAGATCATCCGGACGGCGGTCTGGATCGTCTGGGCTTCTGCTGATTTTGCCCTTCTTCTTCTCCGTCTTCACGTCCATCTTCCTCTTCTGATTCTCCTTGCTCCTTAACCTCTCCATGTCTAACTCCTTGATACCTGAGTATGAACAATGTCTCCATTTGAGGTAGTAGCCATGTCTCATGTGCATCGAAGTGGAATTGTGAGAGGAGAGATGTCACCTCGGTTTCAAGAGCTCTTGCACGTGCTCGTGTCATAGGTCCACTAGGCACTTGGTGAGACGATGGTAGGTCCATGGGGATGGCCTTGGGATGCTCCGCATCATCTCCCCCCTTGTGAAAGATCCGACCTCGGATCGAAATCTTCATCACCATGGTAGGGCGAGAGATCCTTGACGTTCAAGACATCGCTCACGGTGTACTTGTCGCTTGAAGGTCGATCTTGTAAGTGTTGTTGTTGTAGCGTGCTAGCACCTTGAAGGGTCCATTGGCGCGAGGTAGGAGTTTGGAGTTGCGTTCGTTGGGGAAGCGGTCCCTGCGAAGGTGTAGCCACACAAGATCGCCAATGTTGAAGATCATGGGTTGCTTGTTGACGTTGAGCTTGGTCGCGAGTCGTTGTACTTGGCGCTCGATGGTGTGCCTTGTATCTTCATGCATGTTCTTGAGGTGGTTGACGTGGGCACTCGCATCCATGTTGGTGCGCTCTTGTAGAGGTAGAGGAAGAATGTCCAATGGGAACAACGGGTTGAAACCGTAGACGACCTCGAAAGGGGACTTCCCAGTAGTTGAATGTCTTGCATGGTTGTAGGCGTACTCGACGATGGGTAGGAACTCCTCCCACTCCTTGATGTTCTTCTTGATTAGCACGCGGAGAAGAGTGGAGAGCGTGCGGTTCGTCAGCCCATTTTGGCTGTCGGTTTGTGGATGGTATGCCGTGGAGAATAGGAGCTTGATTGTGAGCTTGGCGCATAAGGTCTTCCAAAAGTAACTCAAGAACTTGACGTTGCGGTCCGAGACAATCGTCTTTGGCACTCCATGAAGTCGCAAGATTTCCCTACAAAAAAGATTGGCAACATGTGAAGCATCGTCTATCTTGTTGCAAGGAATGAAATGAGCCATTTTAGAGAATCGGTCCACAACAACAAACACATAATCCTTTCCATTCCTATTTCTAGGCAAACCAAGCACAAAATCCATGCTAATATCTTCCCATGGTTGGTACGGAATTGGAAGAGGCATATATAGGCCATGAGATTGAGCTTTGGACTTAGCTTTGCGACATGTAGAGCATCAGTCGGTGAAACGGTTGACGTCGTGGAACATCTTGGGCCAAAAATAGTTCTTGGAGAGTGTAGCAAGTGTCTTGTCGCGTCCAAAGTGTCCCATTAGTCCTCCTCCATGAGATTGTTGCAAAAGCAACAAATGAAGAGAAGACTCGGGGATGCAAAGTTTGTTAGCTCTCATAAGATAACCATTCTTGATGTAATATCGTTCCCAAGATGTATGCGCCAAACATTTGGCATAAGGAATTGCAAAAGTAGGATCATGCGCATACAAGTTTTTTATGTGCTCAAAGTCAATGACATTCAATTCAAGTTTAGTAACCAGCATGCATATGCGGGAAAGCTCATCCGCCACAACATTTTCCTTGCCTTTAATATACTTGATGACATAAGGAAATGACTCGATGAATTCACTCCACTTAGCATGACGCTTATCCAACTTAGTTTGACCCTTAAGATATTTTAGCGTTTCATCACGGTGTGTATGATAAATTCATGAGGGCGAAGATAGTGTTCCCATTCACGCAAAGCTCGCACTAAATCATATAGCTCTTTGTCATAGATGGGATAATTGAGTTGCGCACCAGAGAGTTTCTCACTTATGTATGCTATGGGGCGCTTCTCTTGCGTTAACACACCTCCTATGCCATTACCACTAGCATCGCAATGAATTTCAAAAGGTTTGCCAAAGTTGGGTAATGCAAGCACGGGAGCATGAGTAAGCAAATTCTTAAGCTCATTGAATGCGGTATCTTGGGATGGTCCCCAAACAAAAGGTGCATTCTTCTTGTTCAAAGCATGTAAAGGTGAAGCAATGGTGCTAAAATCCTTCACAAATCGATGATAGAAACCGACTAAACCAAGAAAACTACGCACTTGTTGCAAATTGGTTGGTTGGGGCCAAGTTTTAATAGCATTGATCTTATATTCATCAACATGAACACCCTTAGAAGATACTACAAAACCCAAGAAAACAAGCTTATCAACACCAAAAAGGCATTTTTCCATATTAGCATAAAGTTGATCTTCTCGAAGAGTTTGTAGCACGGTTTGAAGGTGGGTGACATGCTCTTTGAGAGATTTGCTAAACACAAGGATATCGTCAAAGTAGACCACAACAAATTCACCAATATAAGGGCGAAACACATAATGCATAAGACGCATGAAAGTACCAGGTGCTTCCGATAAACCCATAGGCATAACTAACCATTCATACAAACCAAACTTTGTTTTGAAAGCGGTTTTCCATTCATCATCCTCTTGTATGCGTATTTGATAGTAACCACTTTTAAGATCAATTTTGGAGAAAATAGTGGCACCGCTAAGTTCATCTAGCATATCGTCAAGGCATGGAATGGGGTGCCTATATTGAACAGTGATAGCATTGATAGGTCTACAACCGGAACACATGCGAAAGCTACCGTCTCTTTTTGGAACAAGAATGATTGGAACGGCACAAGGACTCAAACTTCCATGCACATGTCCATGATCTATGAGATGCTTTACTTGCCTTTGTATTTCTTTGGTTTCTTCGGGGTTGACGCGGTATGGGGATATGGTGCATGACACTTGATGGGTTCTCACACACTTCTCTTATCTCACGTTTGGTGGCAAATAGAACTAAGTTTTCTTGTCGCTCATTGTGGAGGCACTCAATTTTGGCTTCTGGCGCTCACTCTCTTTTTGGTGGTTCACTCTCTCACTATCCTCTCCATGATGGGTGGCTTGCTTGTCGGTGATCATTTGGCTTGGATACATAGGTCGTAGCACATACTCCTTGCCTTTCATCTTGAATCTATAGTGGTTTGTATGCCCGTTGTGGATGACACCTCGGTCAAATTGCCATGGCCGTCCAAGAAGGAGGTGGCAAACGGTCATCGGAAGGACATCACACTCCAAAGTGTCTTCGTAAGCTCCGATCTTGAAGGAGACTTGTACCCTATGGTCGACTTGGATGGTGCCGTTGTCGCTTAGCCATTGAACCTTGTAGGGGTGTGATACGTCTCCAATGTATCTATAATTTTTGATTGTTCCATGCTATTATATTATATGTTTTGGATGTTTATGGGCTTTATTAAACACTTTTATATTATTTTTGGGACTAACCTATTGACCCAGAGCCAAGTGCCAGTTCCTGTTTTTCCCCATGTTTCAGTGTTTCGAAGAAAAGGAATATCAAACGGAGTCGAAACGGAATGAAACCTTCTGGAGAAGTTATTTTTGGAAAGAAAGCAACCCGGGAGACTTGGAGTCCATGTTAAGAAAGCAACAAGGAAGTCACGAGGCTCGTGGCTCCCCTGATGTATTTCTTCCGCCTATATATATCAATATACCCTAAAACCTTCGGGGAACAGAATAGATCTGGAGTTCCGCTGCCGCAAGCCTCTGTAGCCACAAAAAACCTCTCAGGACCCTATTCCGGCACCCTGCCAGAGGGGGATCCCTCACTGGTGGCCATATTCATCATCCCGACGCTCTCTATGACGAGGAGGGAGTAGTTCACCCTCGGGGCTGAGGGTATGTACCAGTAGCTATGTGTTTGATCTCTCTCTCTCTCTCTCTCTCTCTCGTGTTCTTGAGGTGATACGATCTTGATGTATCGCGAGCTTTGATATTATAGTTGGATCTTATGATGTTTCTCCCCCTCTACTCTCTTGTAATGGATTGAGTTTTCCCTTTGAAGTAATCTTATCGGATTGAGTCTTTAATGATTTGAGAACACTTGATGTATGTCTTGTCGTGCGTATCTGTGGTGACAATGGGATATCACGTGATTCACTTGATGTATGTTTTGGTGATCAACTTGCGGGTTCCGCCCATGAACCTATGCATAGGGGTTGGCACACGTTTTCGTCTTGATTATCCGGTAGAAACTTTGGGGCACTCTTTGAAGTACTTTGTGTTGGTTGAATAAATGAATCTGAGATTGTGTGATGCATATCGTATAATCATACCCACGGATACTTGAGGTGACATTGGAGTATCTAGGTGACATTAGGGTTTTGGTTGATTTGTGTCTTAAGGTGTTATTCTAGTACGAACTCTAGGGCTGTTTGTGACACTTATAGGAATAGCCCAATGGATTGATTGGAAAGAATAACTTTGAGGTGGTTTCGTACCCTACCATAATCTCTTCGTTTGTTCTCCACTATTAGTGACTTTGGAGTGACTCTTTGTTGCATGTTGACGGATAGTTATATGATCCAACCATGTTATTATTGTTGAGAGAACTTGTACTAGTGAAAGTATGAACCCTAGGCCTTGTTTCCTAGCATTGCAATATCGTTTACGCTCACTTTTATCGCTTGTTACCTTGCTGTTTTTATATTTTCAGATTACAAATACTCATATCTATCATCCATATTGCACTTGTATCACCATCTCTTCGCCGAACTAGTGCACCTATACAATATACCATTGTATTGGGTGTGTTGGGGACACAAGAGACTCTTTGTTATTTGGTTTCAGGGTTGCTTGAGAGAGACCATCTTCATCCTATGCCTCCCACGGATTGATAAACCTTAGGTCATTCACTTGAGGGAAACTTGCTACTGTCCTACAAACCTCTGCACTTGGAGGCCCAACAACGTCTACAAGAAAAAGGTTGTGTAGTAGACATCAAGGTGCGGGTGCTTCATCTTGACCAATTGGAGCTTGGAGCATAGTTCTTCACTTGCAAGGTTATGGCAACTCCCTCCATCGATGATGACCTTGACGAATCTTCCATTGATGCCGGCTTTGGTGTGGAAGATATGGCATCTTTGGTCTTCGTCTTGTTGATGTTGAAGAGTCAAGACCTTGGAGACAATGAGAGCGGGGCTCGAATCTTTGTCACAAAAGACTTGATGATCTTCATCTTCGTTCACTTGCCGGTGCATGGCCACTTGCTCAAAGGATTCCATCTCCTCTTCACTCATGGAGTCGTGTGTTCCATCGTCGTTGATGATCATGGTGCGCTTGTTTGTACACTCAAAGGACTTGTGGCCTCGGCCGCCGCATGTGAAGCATTTGAAGGAACTTGTCTTGATGGTCTCATCGGTTGGGGTAGATGATGATGAAGCTCTCAGCTTGAAGTTGCTTGTAGTAGGAGGACGACTTGAGCTTGTCGAAGTTTTCTTGTAACTTGACTTGTCGCCTTTGCTTGTAGATGGCTTAGTTGAGGTAGAAGGTGTTGGAGTGGGTGAAGCTTGATTGTTGGAGAAGCCATATGACTTGGATGAGTACTTGGCGTACTTGAAGTCATCATGCACTTGACGTTCCGCCTTGGTAGCTTGATGCACTAGCTCGATGAGGTTCGAGTATGGTTGGAAGTCGACGATCTTCTTGATGGGATGATTGAGTCCATTCAAGAAACTTGCCATAGTTTACTCACCATCTTCCGTGACATTGGCTCTTATCATGGCAATCTCCATTTCCTTGTAGTACTCTTCAACGCTCTTGGTTCCTTACTTGAGGAGTTGGAGTTTCTTGAAGAGGTCGCGGTTGTAGTAGTTTGGCACGAATCATGCTCTCATGACATCCTTCATTTGCGCCCACGTAGTGATGGGTGGTTCACCTTTGGCCTCTCGGCGCTCAATGACTTGTTCCCACCAAATGAGTACGTAGTCTTGGAATTCAAGGGATGCCATCGCGATCTTCTTCTCTTCGTCATAGTTGTGCAAGCGGAAGATTTTGTCAACCTTCAATGCCCATGAGATGTACTCTTCGGGGTCATTGCTTCCGGTGAACTTGGGCATGGTGAACTTTAGCTTGCCATAGCATTGCTCTTCATTGTGTTGGGGTCGGGGATGATGATGCCCATGTCGTTGAGGATTGACAAACTCATGTTGCTCTTGGAGAGGAGGGTTGTTGTCCTCATGTTGTCCTTGTCTTTGGGGATTTCCATCATCTTCATGCTCTTGGCGAACTTGAGGTTCTTGTCGAGCTTGACGTGGAGCGTGACGATGCACACGTTCTTGAAAAATCCTTTCTCGAACTTCATCGCGAAGTGCTTCTTGATGTTCATGAGCTTGTCGTCCTCGGTTGGAGACGGCTCGACTTGAATCGTGAAGAGCACGTTGCGCCTCAAGAGCTTGAGCTTCACGTAGTTGTTGTTCTTGACGTTGTGCTTCGGCATCTTGTGCATCTTGATGTTGTCGCGCTTGCTCCTCTTCTCGTTGTCATTGGCGTTGTCGTTCTTGTGCTTGTGCGAAAGAAGTTTGATTTTGACGATGTCGATGTACTTGAGCATGAAGTTGCTCTTGAGAGTCATTGTCGTGTAGAGGGTTGCAGTTAGCTTGACGGTCTTGGCACGCGGCTCGTCGAAGAGTGTTCGAAGTTGGGGTACTTGAGCCGGAGATAGTATCATCGGAGTGTCGACTTGAGCGGCTCCGTCTTGAGTAGGACGAAGTGTGTGACGCCCCCGATTCAATCATACACTAATCATACACACAAATGTGTACGGCCAAGATCATGGACTCACGGGAAGATATCACAACACAACTCTAGACACAAATTAAAATAATACAAGCATTATATTACAAGCTAGGGGCCTCGAGAGCTCGAATACATCAACTTGAATACAAACGAGTCAGCGGAAGCAATATTATCTGAGTACAGACATGAGTTAAACAAGTTTGCCTTAAGAAGGCTAGCACAAAAGCAACATCGATCTAAAAGGCAAGGCCTCCTACCTGGGAGCCTCCTAACTACTCCTGGTCGTCGGCAGCCTCCACGTAGTAGTAGGCATCAGTGGTGGCATCTGGCTATTGGGCTCCGACATCTGGTTGCATCAACCGAAAAGAAGAAGAAAGGGGGAAAAGGGGGAGCAAAGCAACCGTGAGTACTCATCCAAAGTACTCGCAAGAAAGGATCTACACTACATATGCATCGGTATCAATGAAATGGGCTGTATCTGTGGACTGGACTGCAGAATGCCAGTAGAGAAGGGGAAAGCCTAGCCTATCGAAGACTAGCATCTTCAACTAGCTCCAAGTATCTTGTAGTATTCAGAAGAGTACAAAATAGCATAAAGTAAAGTAGTAGTAGTGTTATCAACCACGGCCAGAGATCCTTTCTTGACTCCCTGCGAGAAAGCAATCCCAGAGCCATACTATCCAGTTATCACCTCAAATATCCAGTTCTAGTTGTATCGATCCGGATACAACTCCAGGTGTCGTTACCGTGGGACAGGCTATCGATAGATGTTTTCTTCCCTGCAGGGGTGCACCAACTTACCCACCACGCTCGATTAACTCCGGCCAGACACACTTTCCTGGGTCATCCCCGGCCTCAGCCAAACAATACGCCGCAACCTGACCTAGGCTTAATAGAGAGGTCAGCACACAGGACTAAACCTATGCTCCCAGGGGTCATGGGCCATCGTCCCGGGAACTCCTGCACGTTGCGTGGGCGGCCGGTGAGCAGACCTAGCTATCTCCTTAAAAAAGGCAGGAGGTTACAAGTCCAACCCGGCGCGCGCCGCTCAGTCGCTGACGTCTAATAAGCTTCGGCTGATGCATACGACGCAGAACGCCCATACAATGCCCACGTGATGGTTAGTGCTATAAGGCCAGAGGCCCCTCGGATCAAATATCCAAACCATTAGTGTGTTGGTAGTGCGGTCACAAGCAAAGACTCACGAAAGATGTGACCCCGTCGCCCTGTCTCGAGGACTTGCGGCAAGGTCTAAGAATGCTCGGCCACGCCTTGTATTCAACTCTCGGGTATCCTCCAGGTCAACCCGTCTCGACATCACTCATGGGTACCCCTCAGGGTCGGCCCTCCGAGCAACAGTTGTAAAGTCCAAGTATCTGTGTGTCTAAACATCAAGGGGAAAACCCGAGGAATCACCCCCGGTGAATTCCACTTGATGTAATCATCAAGGTGAATGTAAGAGGATCCACCCATGAGGTTCATACTTAAGGGGTTGCACGACAGAGTCATATCGGAAGTGGTTAAGGAGGAAATCACCCTCGATGACCACGGCCGAATAGCTACACTACAGATATCTCATCAGGAGTGATGTATGAGGTTCCACCCTCGGCACTCGATGGTAACTCTGCAGAGTCGAGCGACAAAAGGGGCGTGATGTGACGTGAGGTGTTGGGCTCTAGTCTTCGATCCCGTTGATCGGGTCTTCGAACATAAAGCGGGGCAACCAGGACAAGGTGGGGGTCACTGATGGATCACTAACCAACCTATACTAAGTAGTTTAGGATAAGCAGGTAAGGTACAATGAGCAGGTTACAAAAGCAGGCTATGCATCAGAATAGGAGCAAACAACAACAGTAGCAAAATCTAATGCAAGCATGAGAGAATGGAATGGGCGATATCGGGATGATCAAAGGGAGGGGGCTTGCGTGGTTGCTCAGACAAGAAGGAAGGGTCGTCGGTGACGTAGTCGATCACTGTTGCATCGGCATCAGTCTCGGGGTCTACCGGAGAGAAGAGGGGGAAGAAACAGTAAATACAGAGCAAACAGATACATTACTAAGCATGACATGACAATAAGCAGTGTTACAGATGTTCTAACGCAATCCTACACGATACCGGGGAAGGGTGGAAACATCCGGGAAAGTTTTCCCGAAGTTTGGCATTTTTGGACAGTTGAAATGGAGGGGGACGGTTGCAGGTTTGCTATGCTAGGGACATGTGGCAGACGAATGGACTGCGTATTCAGACCCGTCTCGTCATTCTGAGCAACTTTCATGTATAAAGTCATTCTGAGCAACTTTCATGTATAAATTATTTTAATCCGAGCTACGGTTTATTTTAATGATATATTAAAGTTTAAATCAATTTCTAAAATTATTATAAATTCGATTTAATATAGTAATTACATTTTGTACACAGCAGTACCTAGCCAGTGTGCATGACTGGTGGGGCCAGGTCAACTGTTGATTCAAGAGTCAACAGTTGACTGGTCAAAGGTGAACAATTCAACGGGGCCTACATGTCATTGACTTAGACTTTTCTTAAAATTTGTTTTTCTTTAAACTAAAAGTGGGTCCACATGTCATCTACTATTGAACTAATTAACTAGTAGTAATAGTAATCAGACTAACTAACTAAATTAGTCCCTAAACTAGTAATTGGGCCGGCCACACACACAGAACACACACTCACGCACACACACACTCGGCCATTGCTGTAGCAATGGCCAATAGCAGCAGCAAGCGACAGTTTGCGGTAGCAGCAGCGGAGTATGAGCAACAGTAGCAAGCAACACATCGACGCACCAAAGCAGCAAGCAAAGCAGTGCAGTAGCGGGCACGCACAACAGCAAGAGAAGCAGCAAACAGCGGCCAAGCAGCGAGGAGCAGCGGCGCATTAGGCCATCGCGGAAGCAGAAGTAGTAGCAGCAGAAGGCAGCAGCAGCAGTAGGCAGCAGCAGAGGAGCAGCGACATGCGGCAACTTTGGCTCGCAGGAGCAAGAGGGAGCGGGCCAGCGGGCGTCGCAGGGCGGCGGAGGCGACATGCAGGGCTGCACGCGCGGATGGCAGGGAAGGGCGGCAGCGGGCAGCGCGCCAAGAGCGCGGGGGCGAGCAGCGGGCGAAGCTGGGCATGGCCAAGGCGCGGGCTACACGGGAGCGTGGGCGGCTGCGGCCGGATGCGGGGCTTGGGCGCGGCCGTACGTAGCAGCAAGTAGCAGGCGTGGCGGAGGCGAGGCCAGCGGCGGGCGCAGCCGTAGCGACGAGCAGCACGGCGAGCACCGCAAGGGCGGAGCTACGGGCGGTGCTAGCAGCAACCAGCTCTAGAGGGCATGGGGAGGAGGGGAAAAAGGCCGTGGAGGGCTGGAGGCTCACAACGATGCCGACAGGGAGCTTAGGGGAGCCGGAGAAGGTCTCGGTGGAGTGGCTCGAGCAGTGGCGCGCTGGCGACCGAGGTTGAAGAAGAGGATCATGGAATCGATGCAGTGGCGATCCCGTCCGATCCGTTGGCGTAGTCGATGCAGACGAATGAGGCACGGCTCCTGGAGTGGACGGCAAGCTCGGGGATGCCCTGGTTGCGGCGAATCGAAGGCGGCGGTGGTCGGCTCCCAAGGTTGAAGACGAAGACACTGGCGACGAACCAGCACTTCCCAACTAACGTTCTTCCGCAAAGAGATGAAGTGGAGCACGGTAAACCTTCTGGACTTGATAGAGCTGCGAGAGGAGCTCGATGGCCACGATGAACAGTGTCGGCGCGAAGACGCTTAGCTCAGGAGAGAGAGAGAGCATGGCGGTGCGAGGGGAATGAGCTAGGGAGAGAGGGAAGGGGGCACTAGGGTTAGCAGGGGGGTCGGGGTGCTCTTATCCGTCTGGGGGCACCGATGGATGGTCGACACGGGCGAGATCCGCGCATGGACGGTCGCGCGTGGCCGGAGAGCGCCATGGCCTCTGCCTCTGTTGAGAGGTGAGGGAAAGGCCGGGGCAGTGGGCCAGGCCTGGTACAGTGCAAGCTGGGCCAGGTGCAAAAAAAAGGGGGGGTCATTCTATTTTTCTTTTTCTTTTATCTTTTCTGTTTTGCTTTTTCACTTCTATATGCAAATTGCTTGACCACCAAATGACCTTTGTAAAATATGCAGCTTGTCAAAACCAATACTAGGCATTATGTACTACTGCTACAAAAGTTTGGAGGCAAGATGATCTCGTTCAAATTTTATATAAATGAAAATTATATTAATGGGGCTGTTTGGGCACTGTTTTAAATCCTAGGGCATTTTGGGAATGTAGGTGATATTGTTTTCCTCAACAAAATTACTTAGGAATTATATGCAAAATTATGAACTATTTTGTTTGCATTTTTGAAGATGTAATTATTTGACTTGCAATTCAAATTTGAATTTGACTTGACTTTTAATCAAGTGGAAATTTGGCAAGGTAATCATTATGACACGGCAACCATTAGGGGGAGATTACTGTAGCATGATTCTCGGGGTGTTACAAATCTCCTCCACTACAAGAAATCTCGTCACGAGATTTAAGATGTAGAGTAAGAGAGAAAGATTCAGGAAGGACGGAGGTCAACACAAGGTTGGTACCTGGGGGCTATCTCAGTGAACGTGGCATAGAGGCACCTCTCAATTTGAAATTCAAGAAAGTCATCGAGAGCAAGGCAAGAAGGTGTGATAAGAAGTTTCAAGCGGGTAGGAAATCATTCGTTGCCTGAAACAGAGGGTGAAAGGGGTTTAGAGAAAAGGGAATAAGTATTGTGTCTGATACCAGGATAGGTCACTAGGAAGGTGGCTCGTGATTTACATACGAAGCCAAGTGCGAGGAACAAATTTGGAAAACAGGGATGTATAGGAGAGTCAGGTTTCGATCCTATGGAACTGTGAGTTATGGGCCCACCATGTGGGTTAAAAGCAGGAAGGGCACTAACATTTTGCACAGTCATAATAGCAAGGCAGGTAAGAGGATAGACTGTCAATTATGTTGGCAACAACGTTGGTGCCAAGGGCAAGGGACGAAGAGAACCATTTTCCTGCTCGCAAAGCGAGGCAGACTAATAGGCAGAGTTCCCGTCCATCGGTGGCTACCAGAATGTCATCAACAATAGTAACAAGGTCTTACTGACAGAGTTTGTACAACGAGGTGTATACATAAGCAGGGAACTATTACTGCTTAGATCATATAGATCACAACAAAGGTTAAACAAAACAATGGAAAGGAAAATGTGGTTATTAGTTTAACCAGACCAATGGAAAGGAAAAGGTGCTTATACAGAAGTATTAGAGTATATGCTTCCCAAGAACAAACAGAGCATGATATACATGACAGGACATCAAGTACTTATCCATTTAGTTAATGGGGCAAGGAGAATCATGATGTTTACCCATACAACGGTGTTTGTATAATTGATCAAGAAACATTTAGCATTGCGCGTCCAATGTTCTTAATGATGTTCAGAGTAACACAGTCATGCTTCGGGATAGCATCGACATGGTCAGTAGGTAAAGGTCGGATTTTAGAAACACAAGGATCCAACAGGAACTGCTAGAACATCTCGTGCAATTCTATCAGGAAAAGATGAGGATATGGTGTAACATCCCAAATTTTCAATTTGGCATGTTATACATAGGTCATCCATGCATATCATATTTTATTGCATTCTCGTTTGCCATCCTCAAAAATCCTAAGCAACTCAAGGACCCTCGAAGAGAGTTGGGGATTTTTCAATTTTCATATTTGATTTTATCAAATAGTGAAGACGAGGATATTGGATTTTAATTATTTTTCTCTCCGGAAAAATATTTCATTTTAAATAAATAAATGAGGGGAGATAATATGACTTCTCCAAAATAATTCAAATATCGGAGGAAAAATGTTAAAATCATTATTTGGTTTTATTTTGATTTTATTTGGAATTTTAATTGCCCTAGAAAAATTTGCACGCTTTAAAAAGTTGCATTGTAGGGGCCAAGAAAAGTTCATCTAGTTCTAAATATTTTATTTAGACGGAGAAAACTTGTTTTGGAATTTTTAGATTTTTTATTTATTTTTCTAGGATTTTTTTTATTATTTTCATGGAATAAATTTTTTTAAAAAATGGACCCTACTGACCGGGCCAAAGGCCCGGCCGAGCCAGCCGCCCGCTCACGCCGCCGCCTCTCCCATGCCACACAGTGCACGGACGCCGAGGGCGAGTCCGAGCGGACTCCACCCCCGGCGCCCCTTCCCAAGCCGAGCCGCCCGCCCTCCTATAAATCGGCCGCCCGCCACACACCACCACCCGCCACCACCAAGCCGCCCGCCCTTGGCCGAACCCGCCGAGCCCGGAGCCCAGCCCGCCCGAGCCCGATCCGCCGTCGCCCGCCCTCTCGCCGAGCCGCCGCCTCTCGCCGACCCCGCCCCACCCGGGACCACGAGCCGCCCGCCCGCGGACACGCCTCGCCGGAGGTACCGACCCCGCCGCGGTTTTTAAGAAAACCCTTCGGTTTTTTTATAAAACCCTAGATCGTTTTTTATATATAGATCGGTTTATTTCATCGGTTTATTTACTTAGCGAACGTCCGTTCGTCCGTTCGTTCTAACGAACGCGTTCATCGTTTAATTTCTGTTAACGAACGTTCATTCGTTTAGCAGTTCATCGCTTTTCTTTTATCAGATTTATTCCGCGGTTATTTTGATCGCAATTTCTGATCCAATTTTCAAACCTGTTTATCTTTTCGCTCGTTTATCAGAATCAGGCGATTCAAGCGCCTGGAGTTTCATCTCGAAACCCTCTTTCCGAATAATCAACTTAAACCAGTTTTTATCTTTGTAAAATTTGACTCCAGTTCAGATTAGTAAACGGACCATGTTTTTCTCGCCGTTTGAGTTTCGTTGTTCCGTTTGGTTTGATTCTTTTTGCAAACCGGAGTTCTTAAGTTGAACTCTCCGGTCAACCTCTTTCAGTTGAAGTTTTGTTTGTGAATCTTTGTTTGTTGCTTATGTATGTATTGTTTGCTTGCGATAGAATTCCCGGAGTGCGAAGCGTGTTACTACGAGTCTCTAGGATTCACGGATCGTCAGCAAGGCAAGTAACACTTGATCATATCTTTTCATACCCAGTTTTTATGCATTAGCTCAATCCCCAAACATTGCATGATTAGGATGGCATTAAATTGTGGGTTGGGAAGTAGATGATGAGGTAGGAACCTATTGCCCTGTTACTATCAAACCCTTGGGAGTTACTTCTACGTTATGCTTATATTGCCATGCTATGCTCGTAGACGTGGTTTGGGTTTGAGAGATATTCACGACATATGTGAGATTGTTAATTAATGGTTTACTTTAAGGTGGCAACTTAAATACACATCTGGTGGTTTGAGGCACAGGGAACCCAGTGTTGTCTATTTTTTGGAAATCCGGGGTACCGTGTGATCTTCCTATGGACCGCCACCAGGCTCAAAGGAACTGAGATTATTCATGCTAGAAACTTCCGTGTGCAGCCACAAGCTATTATGGGCTCTAGCATAGTTGAGTAAGTTACGTGAAGCTCTCGAAGAGGTAGATCAGCGGTAGTGGGTTTTATAGGTTTGGTATGATCTATCCGAGTAGAGAGTTAATGTTTACGAAAGATCGTGTCTTGGTCATCCATCTCTCAAACACCATGCAAAGGCGAGAAACCAACGGAGGCGATCGAGTCTTGTGGGGAAAAGTCATAAACCTCTGCAGAGTGTACAAACTAATCATGGTTAGCCGTGTCCCCGGTTATGGACAAATTCTGAGTATCTAGTACTTGAGTATTCACATGTATCTCATCACTCTAAATTAAATATTGCTGGGTTGTTAATCACTTTAATTGGGATTGAGTTGGGGTTATACCTTCTCAATGATGTTTCAACCACCATGATAGTTAAAGTAAAATTTATTCCTTTGATGTAGGGAAAAATTGGCTTTTAAAAATCTGTAACCATAGAGCTTTCCACCAGCCATATATGCATGTAGTATAGCTTATTCTTTCATTACTCTCTATGTGTTACATTGCCAGCATATTCCATGTGCTGACCCGTTCTCGGGCTGCAACGTATTATGTTGCAGACTTTTGAACGAGGAGTAAGGATTGTAGGTCGTTGCCGTGCAGCTCGCTTATGCCGTTGGAGTTGATGGACTCACTTTATCTTCCTAGCCTTCCGCTGTTATCGCATTAGATGGCCTTAAGCCATATTATTGTAATAAGTTCTCTTTTAAGACATTCGATGTAATAAGTGTGTGATTGCTACTCTGTTATAAATCCTTGAGTCTTGTGTGTCGGCATTACCGATCCAGGGATGACACAGAAGCACAGAGACTTGACCATCTGAGGTCGGGTCGCTACAAGATGGTATCAGAGCACACGCTGAGTGTAGGACACGACCACTAAGATAAAATCATAGGTCACTCTTCTCTACTCATTTCTGAGCTCTCTCCATTTTTCCACTCTTTAGGATGACGGAGATGAAGTATAAGTTTGCCCAACCGGCTGAAGACACACCTTTCGGACGCCACCTGAAGGAAGTCACTAGGTACCTGAATATTGGAATACCAAGCTTCACCGGGACGTACAACGCCACCTTACCAGAAGAAGAATGCTGGAAGATTCAAGCTCTAGTTCCCGGAAGGACGTTTGCACCAAGCACGGAGCCCATAGTATGTGTTTTCAATGCACCAACATGGAGTTTGGGGAAGAGTATGGCAGCTCACATTACCATGGGACACATTGGAGAAGTCTACAACAAGGAGCTTAAAGACACCATATACCAAATATGTGGGCACCGAGACGAGCAATGGGAAGTAATTAGCACCAAGAAGGATAGATCCATTGCAGCTTACATCCAGGAGCTAAACCAGCACATTCGACGTCATGAGAACCAGATGTGCACTGACATGCTGGATTTGAAGAAGGCGAAAACTAAGATCATCGAATTGGAGGAAGAACTCAAGTCTACACGCGATGGATATGAGGAAGAAATCAAGATACTACTGGAGAAGAACGATGACCTAGTCAAGAAGATTGGAGTTTTCATGGGAGGACCAGCACCAAGGAAGAGGAGCAAGAAGAGGAAGAAGACCCGCTTGTCCGCACAACTACATCATCATCGGCGACACCGACTCAGATCCAAGTGATGATGACTATGAAGACGAAGCTGGAGCAGACATCATGGAGTCTTCCATCGATCAAAATTTCTAGATGACCACCAAATATTAGTAGTATTTTCCCCCATGTAACTAGTAGTAGTTGAGCACTTATGCGATAGTCCTAGATCGTTTTGTATGCCCTTGCTTGCTTGATTGAATGAATGTGTGTTTTGCCTCATGTGCATATGGGTAGTGCTTTCTCACTAGACCTCTTTCTATTTCTAAACTCTCCCCTCTAAACCCTCAGATGCCTCCGAGACGTGACCCCGGTTTTACTTTCCCACCGGAGCTCACCCAGTTGATCCAACAGCAGAATGCCTTGATGCAATTGCTAGTTCAAAACCAGGGCAATGCCAACAACAACAACAACAACAACCCGCCGCCAGTGGACAATTTAGCCCGTTTTCTGAGGTTACAACCGCGGTGTTTTCGGTAGCACCGAGCCAATAGTTGCGATGACCGGTTACGCCCGTATTGGAAGGAGTTAACCACCGCAGGATGCACGGATCTTGAAAGAGTGCGCTTTGCCGCACATCAATTGGATGGACCAGCAGCCGCATGGTGGGAGAATTATCGGCTACTTTTCCTATAGCCAATGTCACTTGGGACCAGTTCAACAAGCTTTTCGCACGGCCCATGTTTCAACCTGGAGCCATGCAGATAAAGCGTGAGTTCCGCAACTTACGCCAGGGAACCGTCTTGTGGCCCGATCGTGGATGAGTTTAGCAAGTTATCACGCTATGCCCCGATGATGTGGCCACGGATGCCGCAAAGCAAGAGAAGTTTATGGAAGGATTGAATGATGAGATGAGTATGCAGTGATGGTGGCAACTTTCAACAACTACCGGAGTTGGTAGATAAGGCCCTAATGATTGAAGGAAAGCAACAGCAAATTGAGAGTCGTAAGAGGAAGTATGGACAAGGGAAGTATAACTCAGAGCTCACGAAACCTCGCTTAACCCGAACTCGGGAGGACTAGTTCATAACCATGGAGGACATAACCATCTTTGGAGGAGGATCGCATAATGGTGCGAAGAATGGGAATGGAAATGCAGCCAACAATAATC
The DNA here is from genome assembly GCA_021605205.1 of Aegilops longissima. Lineage (NCBI taxonomy): Eukaryota > Viridiplantae > Streptophyta > Magnoliopsida > Poales > Poaceae > Aegilops > Aegilops longissima. Next base: position 339,113,781 of record CM038678.1, read on the forward strand.
AGAATCGCTCTAACCCAGCTACACCCGCCAAGAGGGACTTGAGCCAAGTTATTTGCTTTAAGTGCGGGAAGACAGGGCACTATGCCAATGACTGCCCTGAAGGAAAGAATGGAAACGGAAATGGGAGCACCGGGAAGAATCCCAATCCATTCAACAAAGGACATGTGAACCACGTTAACGTGGAGGAAGTTGAAGAGCAGCCGGATGCGGTAATAGGTAAGTTTTTGGTTCAGTCATTTACCGCTATTGTTCTTTTCGATACTGGTGCATCGCATTCATACATATCAAGGGGATTTGTGGATAAGTTTAAGTTGCCAACCCAGACCCTTAGAACCCCTCTTTTAGTGAGCTCGCCTGGAGCAGAGTATATGGCTAGCAGATGGTGCACCCAGATACCACTAATCATTGGCACACATGTTTTTCCGTCCGACCTAATTATCTTGGAGTCGCAAGGATTGGATGTGATATTAGGTATGGATTGGATGTCGAAGTTTGGAGGAAGTATTGACTGTGCTAGCAAGTCAATCTATCTTACCACCCCAGAGGGAAAAAGGATTAAGTATGTATCTAGGCATGTGCCTAGGAGGAGCCAAGTGAATACCCTCACGGGAGTTGTACAAGAGGAAGTACCGGTAGTGAAGGATTATCCAGATGTTTTTCCGGAAGAGTTACCAGGCATGCCACCGGATCGAGACTTCGAGTTTCTGATAGAGCTAATGCCAGGTACAGGGCCGATATCAAAGAGACCCTATCGGATGCCCGCAAATGATCTGGAGGAAATTAAGAAGCAGATCAAGGAGCTATTGGAGAAAGGTTACATTCGTAGAAGTTAATCACCTTGGGGAGCTCCAGTACTTTTGGTGGAGAAGAAGGATAAATCCCTAAGGATGGTTGTTGATTACCGAGCTCTGAATGAAGTAACGATAAAGAACAAGTATCCCTTACCGATGATTAATGATCTGTTTGATCAGTTGCAAGGAGCTAAGGTGTTTTCTAAGATTGATCTACGATCAGGATACCATCAGTTGAAGATCCGAGAGAAGGATATACCAAAGACAGCATTCACCACACGATATGGATTATATGAGTATACGGTCATGTCATTTGGACTGACTAATGCCCCTGCCTATTTCATGAGTATGATGAACAAAGTGTTCATGGAGTATTTGGACAAGTTTGTGGTGGTGTTTATCGATGACATTATGGTTTACTCGAAGAACGAAGAGGAGCACGCGGAACACCTACGTTTGGTTCTTGAGAAACTCAGGGAACACCAGTTATACGCCAAATTCAGCAAGTGCGAGTTTTGGTTGAAGGAAGTTGGATTTCTTGGGCATGTTATATCGGGGAGGGTATAGCAAGAGATCGATAAGAAGATCGATCCTTTGAATGGTTGGCACCCACTTCAGTTGGCGAGATCCGCAGTTTCCTTGGACTGGCCGGATATTATCGGAGATTCATTGAGAATTTTTCCAAGATTGCTAAACCAATGACAAAATTGCTAAAGAAGGATACCAAGTTCAAATGGACAGAGGATTGTGAGACAAGTTTCCAAGAGTTGAAGAAACGGTTGACTACAGCCCTGGTGCTGACATTGCCAGATATACATAAGGAGTTTCAAGTGTATTGTGATGCCTCTCGCTTGGGACTTGGATGTGTTCTTATGTAGGAAGGAAAAGTTGTTTCGTATGCCTCACGACAACTGAAGCCTCATGAGTTGAACTATGCCACGCATGATTTGGAGTTAGCAGCTGTAGTACATGCGTTGAAGACCTGGAGACATTATCTCATGGGAAACCGTTGTGATGTGTACACGGATCATAAGAGTTTAAAGTACATTTTCACACAGAAGGAGTTCAACCTCGAGACGAGGAGATGGTGGAACTTATAAAGGATTACGACATGAAGCTACACTATCATCCGGGAAAAGCCAGCGTTATAGCGAGGCGCTTTGAGTCGGAAGAGCTATGCCAATATCCTTAAAAGTAGAGGACTGCCAAAGGAGTTAGCAGAGGATGTTATGGAAATTCAGTTGGAGATTGTTCCAAGAGGTTTTCTTGCAACAATGGAAGTTCAGTCGACCTTGTTAGACAAGATTCGAGACGCTCAAAAGGAGGATAAAGAGATTGCTGAGATAAGGGAGAAGATGGGTAAAGGAAAAGCCAAAGGTTTTCGCGAGGATGAGCACGATACCTTGTGGTTTGATGATCGGATCTATGTGCCCAACAATTTGGAGATCAGGAAGTTAATACTTGAAGAGGCTCATGACTCACCATACTCGATTCACCCCGGAAACACCAAGATGTATTTGGACTTGAAGGAACGTTTCTGGTGGACTGGTATGAAGAAGGATATTGCCGAGTATGTAGCCGTTTGTGATGTATGCCAGAGAGTGAAGGCAGAGCATCAAAAGCCAGCAGGACTGTTGCAGCCTATGCCAATACCGAATGGAAGTGGGACAAACTTGGCATGGATTTTATCACGGATTACCCGAACCAAAGCAGGATATGATTCAATATGGGTAGTAGTGGATCGGTTGACCAAAGTAGCTCACTTTATCCCAAAGTGAAAACAACTTATACAAGTGCCAAGTTGGCCAAGATATATATGACCAGGATCGTATGTTTGCATGGAGTTCAAGGAGTATCGTGTCGATAGAGGAACACAGTTTACTTCAAAATTTTGGCATCAACTACACGGACCTTGGGTACCAGTTGGAGTTTAGTACTGCGTTCCACCCACGACGGATGGATGACGAGAGAGAGTCAATCAGATTTTGGAGGATATGTTGAGAGCCTATCGCTAGATTATGGATCTAGTTGGGATGACAATTTGCAGTCGCAGAGTTCTCATACAACAACAGCTACGAGCCAGTTTGAAGATGGCACCGTTCAAGCTCTGTATGGGCGCAGATGTAGAACACCATTGATGTGGGACGAGGTTGGAGACCGTCGGTTGTTTGGACCAGATTTGATCAAAGACTTAGAGGAGAAGGTTAAACTGATCGAGACAGGCTAAAGATTGCTCGGTCTAGATGTAAGAGTTACGCAGATTCAAAACGCAAGGAAGTAACCTATGAAATCGGAGATGAGCATATCTGCGAGTATCACCCCGAGGGGAGTGAAACGTTTTGGAGTAAAGGGAAAGTTAGCCCCAAGATTTGTAGGACCGTACCGTATTTTGGAACGGATGGGAGAAGTTGCCTACAAGCTGGAGTTACCTAAAGGACTGTCAGGAGTTCACGATGTGTTTCACGTATCACAACTGAAGAAGTGCCACGCTGAGATGGCCGACATACCGCTAAAGGATACAGTACCCCTGGAGGCGATACAATTAGATAATAATTTGACTTATGAAGAGAAACCAGTAAAGATTTTGGATTTGATAGCGAGTCACTCGCAACAAGGTGATCAAGTTTTGCAAAGTTCGATTGGAGCCACCATACCGAGGAGGAAGCCACAGGGGCGAGAAGATGATATTCGCAAGGACCATCCGCACCTATTTTCTAGCCAACCCGAATCTCGAGGGCTAGATTCATCTTAAAGGTGTAGGTTTGTAACATCCCAAATTTTCAATTTGGCATGTTATACATAGGTCATCCATGCATATCATATTTTATTGCATTCTCGTTTGCCATCCTAAAAAATCCTAAGCAACTCAAGGACCCTCGGAGAGAGTTGGGGATTTTTCAATTTTCATATTTGATTTTATCAAATAGTGAAGACGAGGATATTGGATTTGAATTATTTTTCTCTCCGGAAAAATATTTCATTTTAAATAAATAAATGAGGGGAGATAATATGACTTCTCCAAAATAATTGAAATATCGGAGGAAAAATGTTAAAATCATTATTTGGTTTTATTTTGATTTTATTTGGAATTTTAATTGCCCTAGAAAAATTTGCACGCTTTAAAAAGTTGCATTTTAGGGGCCAAGAAAAGTTCATCTAGTTCTAAATATTTTATTTAGACGGAGAAAACTTGTTTTGGAATTTTTAGATTTTTATTTATTTTTCTAGGATTTTTTATTATTTTCATGAATAATTTTTTTAAAAAATGGACCCATACCGATCGGGCCAAAGGCCCGGTGAGCCAGCCAAGCCCGCTCGCGCCGCCTCCTCCTCTCCCAGCGCCGCCGTGCGCACGGACGCCGAGGGCGAGTCCGAGCGGACTCCACCTGGCGCCTCTTCCCAAGCCGAGCCGCCCGCCCTCCTATAAATGCCGCCGCCCGCCGCCACACCACCACCCCGCCACCACCCAAGCCGCCGCCCTGCCCGAACCCCGCCGAGCCCCGAGCCGCCCGGGCCCCGATCCGCCGTCGCCTCCCCTCTCGCCGAGCCGCCGCCGCCTCGCCGACCCCGCCCCACCCGAACCAGCCGAGCCGCCCGCCCGCGGACACGCCTCGCCGGAGGTACCCGACCCTGCCGCGGTTTTTTAAGAAAACCCTTGGTTTTTATAAAACCCTAGATCGTTTTTTTATATATAGATCGGTTTATTTCGTCGGTTTATTTACTTAGCGAACGTCCGTTCGTCCGTTCGTTCTAACGAACGCGTTCATCGTTTAGTTTCTGTTAACGAACGTTCGTTCGTTTAGCAGTTCGTCGCTTTTCTTTTATCAGATTTATTCCGCGGTTATTTTGATCGCGATTTCTGATCCAATTTTCAAACCTGTTTATCTTTTTTGCTCGTTTATCGGAATCAGGCGATTCAAGCGCCTGGAGTTTCATCTCGAAACCCTCTTTCCGAATAATCAACTTAAACCAGTTTTTATCTTTGTAAAATTTGACTCCAGTTCAGATTAGTAAATGGACCATGTTTTTCTCGCCGTTTGAGTTTCGTTGTTCCGTTTGGTTTGATTCTTTTTGCAAACCGGAGTTCTTAAGTTGAACTCTCCGGTCAACCTCTTTCAGTTGAAGTTTCATTTGTGCATCTTTGTTTGTTGCTTATGTATGTATTGTTTGCTTGCGATAGAATTCCCGGAGTGCGAAGCGTGTTACTACGAGTCTCTAGGATTCACGGATCGTCAGCAAGGCAAGTAACACTTGATCATATCTTTTCATACCCAGTTTTTATGCATTAGCTCAATCCCCAAACATTGCATGATTAGGATGGCATTAAATTGTGGGTTGGGAAGTAGATGATGAGGTAGGAACCTATTGCCCTGTTACTATCAAACCCTTGGGAGTTACTTCTACGTTATGCTTATATTACCATGCTATGCTCGTAGACGTGGTTTGGGTTTGAGAGATATTCACGACATATGTGAGATTGTTAATTAATGGTTTACTTTAAGGTGGCAACTTAAATACACATCTGGGTGATTGAGGCACCGGGGGAACCCAGTGTTGTCTGTTTTTTTTGGAAATCCCGGGGTACCTGTGTGATCTTCCTATCGACCGCCACCCAGGCTCAAAGGGAACTGAGATTATTCATGCTAGAAACTTCCGTGTGCAGCCACAAGCTATTATGGGCTCTAGCATAGCTGAGTAAGTTACGTGAAGCTCTCAAGAGGTAGATCAGCAGGTAGTGGGTTTTATAGGTTTGGTATGATCTATCCGGAGTAGAGAGTTAATGTTTACGAAAGATCGTGTCTCGGTCATCCGTCTCTCAAACACCATGCAGTCGAGAAACCAGCGGAGGCGATCGAGTCTTGGGGAAAAGTCATAAACCTCTGCAAAGTGTACAAACTAATCATGGTTAGCCGTGTCCCGGTTATGGACAAATTCGAGTATCTAGTACTTGAGTATTCACATGTATCTCATCACTCTAAATTAAATATTGCTGGGTTGTTAATCACTTTAATTGGGATTGAGTTGGGGTTATACCTTCTCAATGATGTTTCAACCACCATGATAGTTAAAGTAAAATTTATTCCTTTGATGTAGGGAAAAGTTGGCTTTTAAAAAATCTGTAACCATAGAGCTTTCCACCAGCCATATATGCATGTAGTATAGCTTATTCTTTCATTACTCTCTATGTGTTACATTTCCAGCATATTCCATGTGCTGACCCGTTCTCGGGCTGCAACGTATTATGTTGCAGACTTTTCGACGAGGAGTAAGGATTGTAGGTCGTTGCCGTGCAGCTCGCTTATGCCGTTGGAGTTGATGGACTCACTTTATCTTCCAAGCCTTCCGCTGTTATCGCATTAGATGGCCTTAAGCCATATTATTGTAATAAGTTCTCTTTGAGACATTCGATGTAATAAGTGTGTGATTGCTACTCTGTTATAAATCCTTCGAGTACTGTGTGTGTCAAGCATTACCGATCCAGGGATGACACAGAAGCACAGAGACTTGACCATCTGAGGTCGGGTCGCTACATATGGCCGATGGGTTCAGCAGCAAACCATCGACATGTCAAAAAGATGTATTTCCAAAATTTGTATGAACCAGTTTGTGTTGGGGAGAAGACAAGAATGTTGTTGATGATAACATAAATCATCATGGGGCAAGGATGGTATTGCTCATTACGAATTCGATTGATATACTGGAAGAGCTCAGAATGTTGATGATGAGCACAACAAAATTGTCGAGAGATTTTAGGAAGATGTAATCGATCGGCGATGACATCAAGTTAAAGGAATGATGAGTGAAAGTTATTGGAACCACGGGTACGACACAAAACTCAAAACCAAGCTTTTTGTTCAAGGCGAAATAATAAGACGAGGAAGATCGACGTAAGCTTAGCTCATCGTCGAAGATTCTGCTCTCGGAAGAAAGACAAGGTAGCACAGTTAAATTTTAGCACGATAATGATATAGCCAGGCAGGCTAGGAATGACTTGAAGGATTATTAAACTCGTAAGCAATGAAAATTACTTAGTGTTATAGCAGTGGAGTGCGGAATCGATTCACTTATCGGTGTTCTCGAGTGACTAATAACTCAGAACCCGGGGGAAAATCTGAAGTCAGTGAGAAGTAATACTAGATGAGGACTCATAGGAAGCAACACGGTTCTTTGTTATTCTCGAGATACTGAAGGGTAATACTCGATGGAAGATCAAAATAAAGGTTGCGAAGATGCATTTATCTATGGAAGACAAGTGCTTTAACTTGTCTGAGAAATGGAATCAAAGGGGAACAATCATGGTCGGGACCACGGTTGCAAAGGATCAAATCCTAGATATAAGATGATCTTATACCAAGGGGATAATTAATTTTAAGAGAAGCTTCCATGATAAGATCTACATCGTGTCCATGGGCATGAACTCAAAGTTCAAGGTCGACTCCCACTTCTTCAATGCATATCATTTCATTTACTTCTCGCTTCCGATGAATTTGTAGTGCGCAAGATTTATCTGTTGAAGCACCCGAAGAGTATGACTCGCGTAACTTATGAGTTCACACGGATTAGGAAAAGCATAGGTTCAACCCATTGGAACAACTTAGGAACCTAAACCGTAGTCTTCAGGAGTAAATAACACAAACTTGAAAGTAAAGGGAGGATACAATTTGCCAAAGGCATCATGTATCAGGGGAAGAACTCTCGAGGTTTTTGAATGCGATGGTCACTGTCGGATACAATCCAACAATGGATCTGGCGATTCATAAAGGATCTGATGTGAGTATCAATACTCAACCAGAAGAAGAAAGAATGCAAATGCATCGGATTATAGATATATCTGGATAACTTCAAAGCTTGATTACAAAGGAATTACTATTTTCATATGAGAAGATCAGAAGCATAGGCTCTGATCAAAAGATAATTGAGTTGAATCGATATAGATCGACAATCAATCAAGGTTTCATTTGCCGAGAACAAGCCCATGTTCGGAGTGACGTCTGAGCCGGAAGGATTGATGCTAGGGTCTGATTGAGGATTTCGATCATTCGGAACAAATTGGATGAAGGGACTCGAAGCGATATAGACATAGGATGTCAATGGAGAATACTAGAAATATGGAATTAACCATAATGCCGACACGCAAGACTTTCTAAAGCATTAGATTGCAAAGGATTCTCGGAAGGTCGAATAGCATTTCGGGATATTTTATGAAACACATGAATAACTAGGAATGAACAAATCCTCAATAGGTGTGTGGAATTATTCGAGCACGTATTCATGCGGAAAAGGAGCTGCAAGGCAGCAAGCGCAATGGATTTTCGGAATATCAGAAAGTATTTCAGGGTATCTTGTAATAACAAGAGAAATTGGAAAAGAAGGTTTGGACAGCAAGTGTATCTGGCTATCCATAGGGATTTATCGGTGATAGGGAATTGCAAAGTCGGTGGGCACAAGGGTCTCGAAAAACATCAAAGAGTATCTTTAGAATCTTTTGTTGAAGCAAGCGACCATCTGGAGTGAGGGGCTCTTCGGGAGGAAGTAATTACGAGAACCTAGAGTTAGACTTAGCAAAATCATTTAACTCGGATAGAAGAGAGATCAGAGTCCCAGAGTATAGATGAGGAATAAAAGATCCTAATACCACCCAATGGCGACGTGGGCCCGTAAGCCACACAACCAAGTTCGTAAAACAGTTTCGGATGACTAGACTCAACTTCGGCCAAGGAGTTGGAAAGGGGGCTACCTACAGGCAGTCGGCTCTGATACCAACTTGTGACGCCCCTGATTCAATCATACATTAATCATACACACAAATGTGTACGACCAAGATCAGGGACTCACGGGAAGATATCACAACACAACTCTAGACACAAATTAACATAATACAGGCTTTATATTACAAGCCAGGGGCCTCGAGAGCTCGAATACATCAGCTTGAATACAAATGAGTCAGCGGAAGCAACATTATCTGAGTACAGACATGAGATAAACAAGTTTTCCTTAAGAAGGCTAGCACAAAAGCAACATCGATTGAAAAGGAAAGGCCTCCTGCCTAGGAGCCTCCTAACTACTCCTGGTCGTCGGCAGCCTCCACGTAGTAGTAGGCATCGGTGGTGGCATCTGGCTCTTGGGCTCCGACATCTGGTTGCATCAACCGAAAAGAAGAAGAAATGGGGAAAAGGGGAGAAGCAACCATGAGTACTCATCAAAGTACTATAAGCAAGGATCTACACTACATATGCATCGGTATCAATGAAATGGGCTGTATCTGTGGATTGGACTGCAAAATGCCAGAAGAGAAGGGGAAAGCCTAGCCTATCAAAGACTAGCATCTTCAAGCAGCTCCAAGTATCTTGCAGCATTCAGAAGAGTTCAGAATAGCATAAAGTAAAGTAGTAGTAGTGTTATCAACCTCGGCCAGAGATCCTTTCTCGACTCCCTGCGAGAAAACAATCCCAGAGCCATACTATCCAGTTATCACCTCAAGTATCCAGTTCTAGCTGTATCGATCGGGATACAACTCCAAGTGTTCGTTACTGTGGGACAGACTATCGATAGATGTTTTCTTCCCTGCAGGGGTACACCAACTTACCCACCATGCTCGATTAACTCCGGCCAGACACACTTTCCCGGGTCATGCCCGACCTCGGCCAAACAATACGTCGCAACCTGACCTAGTCTCAATAGAGAGGTCAGCATGCCGGACTAAACCTATGCCCCCAGGGGTCATGGGCCATCGCCCCGGGAACTCCTGCACGTTGCATGGGCCGCCGGTGAGCAGACCTAGCTACCTCCTTAAAAAAGGCAGGAGCTTACCAGTCCAACCTGGCGCGCGCCGCTCAGTCGCTGACGTCTAATAAGCTTTGGCTGATGCATACGACGCAGAACGCCCATACAGTGCCCACGTGATGGTTAGTGCTATCAGGCCAGAGGCCCCTCGGATCAAATATCCAAACCGTTAGTGTGTTGGTAGTGCGGTCACGAGCAGAGACTCACGAAATATGTGACCCCGTTGCCCCGTCTCGAGGACTTGTGGCAAGGGCTAAGAATTCCCGGCCACGCCTCGTATTCAACTCTCGGGGTACCCTCCAGGTCAAACCGTCTCCACATCACTCACGGGTACCCCTCAGGGTCGACCCGCCCTTCCAAGCAATAGTTGTAAAGTCCAATTATCCGTGTGTCCAAACATCAAGGGGAAAACCCGAGGAATCACCCCCGATGAATTCCACTCGATGTAATCATCAAGGTGAATGTAAGAGGATCCACCCTCGAGGTTCACACTTGAGGGGTTGCACGACAGAGTCGTATCGGAAGTGGTTAAGGAGGAAATCACCCTCGATGACCACGACCAAATAGCTACACTACAGAGATCTCATCAGGAGTGATGTATGAGGTTCCACCCTCGACACTCAATGGTAACTCTGCAGAGTCGAGCAACAAAAGGGGCGTGATGTGAGTGAGGTGTCGGGCTCTGGTCTTCGATGCCGTTGATCGGGTCTTCAAACATATAGCGGGGCAACCGGGATAAGGTGGGGGTCACTGATGGATCACTAACCAACCTATACTAAGCAGTTTAGGATAAGCATGTAAGGTACAATGAGTAGGTTACAAAAGCAGGCTATGCATCAGAATAGGAGCAAACAATAACAGTAGCAAAATCTAATGCAAGCATGAGAGAATGGAATGGGCGATATCGGGATCATCAAGGGGGGTTGCCTGGTTGCTCAGACAAGAAGGAGGGGTCGTGGGTAACGTAGTCGATCACAGGTGCATCGACATCGGTCTCGGGGTCTACCAGAGAGAATATGGGGAAGAAACAATAAATATAGAGAAAACAAATACATTACTAAGCATGACATGACAATAAGCAGTGTTACAAATGTTCTAACGCAATCCTACACGATACCGGGGAAGGGTGGAAACATCCGGGAAAGTTTTCCCGAAGTTTGGCATTTTTGGACAGTTGAAACGGAGGGGGACGGTTGCAAGTTTGCTATGCTAGGGACATGTGGCAGACGAATGGACTGCGTATTCAGACCCATCTCGTCATTCTGAGCAACTTTCATGTATAAAGTATTTTAAAGTTCAAATCAATTTCTAAAATTATTATAAATTCGATTTAATATAGTAATTACATTTTGTACACAGTAGTACCTAGCCAGTGTGCATGACTGGTGGGGCCAGGTCAACTGTTGACTCAGGAGTCAACAGTTGACTCAGGAGTCAATAGTTGACTGGTCAAAGGTGAACAGTTCAACAGGCCTACATGTCATTGACTTAGACTTTTCTTAATTTTTTTTTCTTTAAACTAAAAGTGGGTCCACATGTCATCTATTATTGAACTAATTAACTAGTAGTACTAGTAATCAGACTAACTAACTAAATTAGTCCCTAAACTAGTAATTGGGCCGGCCACACACACAGAACACACACTCACGCACACACACACTCGGCCATTGCTATAGCCATGGCCAATAGCAGCAGCAAGCGGCAATTTGCGGTAGCAGCAGCGGAGTATGAGCAGTAGTAGCAAGCAATGCATCGATGCACCAAAGCAGCAGGCAAAGCAGTGTAGTAGCGGGCACACACAACAAGCGAAGAAGCAAGCAGCGGCCAAGCAGCGAGCAGCAGCAGCAGCAGCTAAGAGGAGCAGCGGCGCATTAGGCCACCGCGGAAGCAGAAGCAGCAACAACACTAGGCAGCAGCAGAGGAGCAGTGATAAGCGGCGGCTTTGGTTCGCAGGAGCAAGCGGGAGCGGGCCAGCGGGCGTCGCAGGGCGGCGGCGGCGACGAGCAAGGCTCTTGTGCATGGCAAGGGGAGGGCGGCGCGGTAGCGCTAAGCGTCGCGAAGCGGCAGCAGCGCGCAAGCGGGCATAGCCAAGGCGCTTCTTGCGCAGAGTGTGGCGGCTGCTGCGGATCTGGGCTTGGGCGCGGCCGTACGCAGGAACAGGCGGCAGGCGTGGCGGAGGCGAGGCCAGCGGCGGGCGTAGCCGTAGCGGCGAGCAGCACAGCGAGCACGGGCAAGCGGGCGTCTACGACGAGCGCCGCAAGGGCGGAGCTACGGGTGTTTCTAGCAGCAACTGGCGCTAGAGGGCATGGGGAGGAGGGGGAAAAGGCCGTGGAGGGCTGGAGGCTCACAACGATGCTGGCAGGGAGCTCAGGGGAGCCGGAGAGGGTCTCGGTGGAGTGGCTCGAGCGGTGGCGCACTGGTGACCGAGGTTGAAGAAGAGGATCATGGCGTTGGTGCAGTGGCGATCCCGTCCGATCCGTTGGCGTAGTCGATGCAGACGGAGGAGGCACGACTCCTGGAGTGGACGGCAAGCTCGGGGATGCCCTGGATGCGGTGAATCAAAGGCGGCGGTGGTCGGCTTTAAAGGTTGAAGACGAAGACACTAGCGACGAACCAGCGCTTCCCGACTCGCTTTCTTCCGCAAAGAGATGAAGTGGAGCACGACCGACCTTCTGGACTTGATAGCGCTGCGAGAGGAGCTCGGTGGCCACGGTGAACGGTGTCGGCGCGACGACGCTTAGCTCGGGAGAGAGAGAGCATGGCGGCGCGAGGGGAACGAGCTAGGGAGAGAGGGAAAGGGGGCACTAGGGTCAGCAGGGGGTCGGGGATGCTCTTATCCGTCTCGGGGCACCGACGGATGGTTGACACGGTTGAGATCCACGCATGGACGGTCGCGCGTGGCCGGACAGCGCCATGGCCTCTGCCTCTGTCGAGAGGTGAGGGAAAGGCCGGGGCGGTGGGCCAGGCCTGGTACAGTGCAAGCTGGGCCAGGTGCAAAAAAAGGGGGTGGGGTCGTTCTATTTTTCTTTTTCTTTTATCTTTTTTGCCTTTTCACTTCTGTCTGCAAATTGCTTGACCTCCAAATGACCTTTGTAAAATATGCACCTTGTCAAAACCAATACTAGGCATTATGTACTACTTCTACAAAAGTTTGGAGGCAAGATGATCTCGTTCAAATTTTATATAATACCATTAGGGGGAGATTACTGTAACATGTTTCTCGGGGTGTTACAAAGTGGTAGAAGAGCGGTTGACCAATAAGGCATGAATCTCGTCCATTCTTGCGTCATTCTCTTGTTTGTGTTCGTCGAGCTTGTTGTCGAAGTAGTCTCTTGTACGTTGCTCAGAGAGTCACAAGTCATTGTCGAGGTTGTCAATGCGGTCGCTCATTGCTTGTTGCTCTTGATGCAAAGCTTGTTGTGCACCAAAGAGGTGGCTCTTTGTGACGTAGGATGACATGTCGTCGTCTTGCTTCAAGAAGAGAGGGTTGGTAGAAGTACTTGGCCTATCCATCATTCCAAACAAATATGTGATTTGGAGAAAGAGAAGAGCGATACCAAATGTACCTTGACCAAAGTTGAAGATGGATCAATGATCACTCAATGTGTAACAAGAAAATAGCACAATTGGTACCAAATCTTGTCGGTTTCTCACACCTACACAAATAAGAGCTTATGGTGGAGCTTGGTTAGGATGGTGGCACAAAATTTGATGTGAAAGTAAGCAAGATTCAATAATGTTGGAAAAGATTCGCAAATTCGCAAATGCAACAAGTATACCAATAGCAATATGTGGTACATGGAAACACAACGCATAGAAAGATAAATGGGGTTGTGCAACCAAGGAATGAGCCAAAATGTGGTATCCACTAAAATGCTCTTGTTGCACAACACTAGAGAGACGCTAGCACGATTGCACAATAGGTGGATATGAGACTTGTGCACAACCTACTAAGCAAAAATGCAAAAACTTCTATCCCAAGTATGGTCTATGTATGGTGTTCCAATGGTATGATCCAAGATGATCGGATATGACAATCTTAATGTAGTATGATGCTATGGTTCTTGCTTATAAGCTCTTTGCTTATCTTTTCTCTTTGCTTAAAAGCTTGGTTGGCTCTTTCTCTTTTGAGCTCTTTTCTCATGCAATGCTTCACGAACCAAGATAGCAATTGTGTATGCTTATGACAACCTTGTGACACAAGAGATGATACCAAGATATGCACCACGATGATATGGTAAGTATGCTATGGGAAGTATGATCACTAATGTGCACAAGTAACGTTGCCGGCAATACTCAAAGGCTAGTCTCGATGGGTAAGGTATGCAAAAATGGTTTATGGTGGTTATAAATGCAATGGCAAGAATGTAGAATGATATCACGATACCAAGATGAGGTTACTGTCGATGACAAGTCCATTGCGAAGATGAGCGGCGGTGATGTCGATGTCGAACCGTTCCTAGTTAGCCGAAACACCCTAGGAAACGATGAACCACAACTCAAATTCACAAAACCTGTGGGGACCCCGACTCATAAGTCGAGATCACCGAATGCACGTGTATAGTGATCCCAGAGATCAATGCTCACTGAACACACAGAAGCTGAATAACAAGAGTCTTACATCCATACATACCGTTTTGCAAAAGTAGGACCGTTATGGTCAAGTCTTGAGTATAACATTGCAGCGGAAATCTTCGTCGATAACTTGGACCCATACCATCTGCCTTAACCCTACAGGCATTCTGATTGGGAAAGCGTCCTAGCTCGCATGTTCGTCACCAAAGTGTCCTTCATCACATCCTGTTCTTTCATGCCTGGCCAATAAAATAACCAGTGGCAAGCCAATGAGTACTTTGAATGTACTACAAGCATCCCAAGGGTGATAACAGAATAATTATGCAAGGCACTACGCTAATTTGGCATTTTTATGAAAGCTAGTTTTTCTCATGCAAGTATGATCAACGTTTATCAAGGGTATGAATGCGCCTCGCAACAAGTATTAGGAGGTTCTGACATCAACATTGAGAGAGTTATGAACAACTCATGCTCAAGCTCATCGTGACTTCCTCACGAATCACGCCAATAGATTTACCAAACCGTGTTGTTTGTCAGAAACATATGGACATAGTCTAAGCAGCACCACCCAACTGTCCTTGACCGTGGACACGGCTATTCGAATAGTTTTACACTCTGCAGAGGTTGCACACTTTACCCACAAGATCCGGGGAACTTCCGTGTCATCCATGACCCGCGGTACCTCAAGTACCCGGGGTAAGCACCCGATCACTACCTTTCCCTAGACGACACTAACATGGAGTCCACTCGATTGGCAGTAACCCCCGTGCCCCACATTTCACATAACATTTTCGTGGAGCCTTGCTCCCATATTTATCACATACCACTGGCACGGGGTACCAACGGTGTGTCCGGTGCCCTGTGAAAACAGTCATGGCCGCCCTACAGCACGACCCGTCCAGAGAGAGCACCAACTCTCCCCTGTCACTAGTAATGCGGGCTCCAAGCTAGCATCGGCCTAGGTAATCAATAATGCCCTTTCCCATATAAGGGTAGAGTGGTTGCGCATGTAAGGTTGGGACAGTCGACAAATCTTAAATCTAATCCGTCTCTGTAAACAACACTTTTATCAAGCCTCGGTACACTACTTCTCCACCAAGTAGTGACCTAGTTCATCATCATCTCCCAGGGGCATCAGTGGCACCCTCTGGGCTGCTTGCAAGTATGTCAAACCACACTTGTTTCTTTCCATGCATAACCCTGGCCCCGCTTTGCATAGCAACTACTTTAGCATCCTACTAACTCCCACCGCATAACCCTCATAAGGAGGTAGGGTCATGCACAATGCAAGTATCAATGAGGAAGTAACAGAGGCAACCAACCAACGTGGTTTACCATCTCATCATGATTCCGATGCAACAACAATAAGTGATATATGACATGCATAAAAAGGGTTTCATGGACATGGTCAAAGGGCTGCTTGCCTGTTGTAACAAAGTCTTCGAGGTCTTCAAATATCTCTGGTCCAACTCCGAGCATTCCGTCTACTTCTCAACTATCGTCCAAAGCAAGCATAATAAGCAACACAACAAGGCAGAAAATAAAAGTGCTCTAAAAATATTAATTTGACTTTTCTAGGACACCTCTGGTTATATGAAAAATAACCAGAGTGGTTTCATTGGAATTGGATTAGTGGATATCTCTGAACATTTTGATATGATGGAATCAAGGGGTTTATGGAATTGCAAGAAGTGTACAGAAATATATTTTTGAAAAATGAGCAAAGGCACCCATTTAGCAAATCATGATTTTAGAAGCATCTGGGAGTTGGTTTCACTGGATTTGGAGTTCAAATGAATTTCCTATGAATTTGCAAAGTTGACAAATATGAAGAAATGGCTCATTGTTTTATGTGGTACAGAAAGTATTAACAAAAATGTCCATAAACTAAGTTATGAACTTAGAAGCATCTAGGCATTTGAATCATGGCATTTGGATCAATTTTGAGCTCTCTGTGATTTTCTAAAGTTCATCACAGAAATAGGAAAAATAGGATTTGATAAATATTTGTGAAGAAAAGATCTCTGGAAAAATGTGCATGTTGCACTAACAGGTAGATCATGATTTATAGAGTCACTAGAAATTTGAATCATCAAATTTGGAGTCCATTTGAATTGTTTATGGATTTTAGAAACTCACTGGAAAAGAATAAAAGAAATATAAGGCATTACCCTTATCCTGTGCACTGGCGAGAGATAGCCGTGGGCCGGCCCAGCGTCTCGGCCACGCGGACGACAGGCGACGTCGAAGGCGTATTCTCCCGGCCCGTCTCCACTCAAACGGGGGGCCCACCACTGGGTCGCCGACGCTGGGGCCCAGCCTTGAGCCATCGCCTACCTCCCGCTCGAACAGAGTAGAGGCAGGGTAGGGGAGGCCGAGTGGGCGCCGGCGCTCTCCCGGGCAGCACGGGCCGCCTTCGGCGAAGCCCAGCATGCCGACCGATTCAGGAGAGTGTGACGCACCCGCCGAGGTGCGCCACGACGGCTGGGGTGGCGGGATGCGAGCGGTGCATCGCCCGCGGCGGACGGTGGCGATGGTGAAGGTGGCATCGGCGCTACGGGGCACCGGAGTAGAGGAAGAAGAGGGGGGAGGCTCCTCCGTGGCCTGGGGGTTTTCCTGATGGAGAAAGGAGGGGGGAAGGAGCCCTGGTTCATGGGAATTTAGGAGGAGGCCGGTGGCTCGGCTCTGGCCATAGAGGTGCAAGGAGGGCGCGAGGAAAGGAGTGAGCCGGTCGGGGTGATGCAAAGGAGGTTGAGGGAGCGAAAGGAGGCCATAGAGGGCTCGGGGGTGGCCTTTTATGGCGGGGCGATGGTGCACCGTGGACGAGTGCGCCGACGAGGCCGTAGCCGTCGCTGGAGGCCACGGGAGGGCTTGGATTCGAGTCGGGGGTCTTCCTGGGCGTGGTCTACAACCAGGGAAAGAGAGAGGAAGAGAGGAGCGAAAAGTCTGGCGGGCTGTGGACGCGGGCGGCGATTAGCGGATCTGGGCGGCGCTTCGCACGCGCCAGCAGGGGAAGGAGAGGAGCAGGGAGCAAGTGGGAGACCTGCTGGCGTGATGCGGACGCCGAGGCGCGTCGACTGGCGCGCTTGGGCGGCCCGAGGTGGTCGGGAGCGCTGTGTCAACGGTCGGGAGCATGGTAGCGTGCTCCAGAGCACGTCTTTGGCCGGCATGAGCGGCTTTTTCTCGCGTCCTCGCGTGGCCACTTGCGTCTGGCGTCTGCAGGAGGAATAAACAAGGGGGGAAGAGGCTTTGGATGCTCTGGGACTTGCCAGGAGTGAGAGAGAGATGAGAAAGGGAGGGGAAAGTGGCTGTCCAGAGAAGAAAAAAGGGTCCTTGCCCCCCTTCATCATTGCCTCTCGGGCAGAAACACACAGTAGGTAGAGGGGACTAGGAGGGCTGTGGTAAAAAGGAGAGCTCATGGAGATTAGTGGAAGTGGACAAAACATACATTTTTAATTTCTGCCAGAAGGTGTTTGATGGTGGTTTGGGCAAGGAGATGAACTCCTCTTGTCATGAGGCTTGACAGGGTCAAATGGCACATGTAATTAGGGCCTTACTCCCATTTTGAGCTCATTTGGGCAAAGCTGCCAATGCAACTTTTGTAAACCCTAGAAATTAGCAGAATCACTTCTCCTTGATGCACCACTTGGTGTGGTGGCCTTATTTGGTCATGTGAACATGCTCACCAAAGTTGGGGTCAAGGAGAGAAAGTTGGTAGTACAAAGTTGTTCAAATTTAATTCTGGTCAGAGAGGGTTTTGGGGCTCTTTGATCAAGTTAACTTGTTCTCCAACTTGAGCCATTTGGTCTAGATGAATGATTAGACCAGTTGAGCATGTACACAAGATTTGAGAGCATTTGGACATGTTTGGCAATGTAAAGTTTCTCAAACTTCAAAATGGACAGATATGGTTTTGAGAGGGTTTCATGGGGTTATACTATTCTCCATGACATGATACTTGTCAAGATCATCAAACATGTCATATGTGACATGCCAGAATTTTCTTGGAATTTTGGAGAATATTTCCTTTGTAAATATTTCAAAAACTTGAAATATCCGAAAGGGTTTCGAGGATTTGACCAATATTTTGAACATGACCATGTGTTGAAACTCTTATATATGGACAATATATGTCCTGAGTTTCCTAAATTTTCACAAATATTTTAAAGCATTAAAATAATTTTTCCTATTAAAGACCATTTCGGCCTTAAGAAAAAGCTTTTAATAAAATAGGAAAATAACTTTTAAAATTATATTTTTGTGGTTTCTGGGTATCCTATATCTAATAGGAGTCAAATATATTTTTGCAGAGATTTTTACTGCCCTTGATTAAGTACTTGTAGTGCAAACCTCAATTCAGGGGTTTTTGAAAAACTAAAATTTTGGAAATACTATTTGGCAAAATTATTTTTGTAAGAAATTCTTTTTATATCCTATACACATGGTATGATCATTGGGCAGAAGTTTTGGATCAAGGAGAAGGAGTATAAGAGTTGGAGGATTTAATTTTTACAGCACTTGTAAACAGTAGACAAAAATCAAATCAAGCATAGACCAAAACACACAAAAAGTTTTTGCCAAACCACAATTTATCATGATTTATCATCTTAAGTGTTGTGGCATGAAAATCAGGGTGTGACAAAACCAAAAGCGGCAAAATTTGACGGAGATTGGTTGCGGTCAAGTGGTGGTAGGGTTTGGTGTATGGAATGTGTTGCGGAAGGTCGGTGGTGGTGGTCGAAGTGGGTATGCGAAGGCATAGGTGGCGGTGGATAAAAACTGCAGAAAATGCAGTTTCGGCAGAGGAAGCCGGATGATCCGGGCCAGGAGCCAGATGATCCGTGCGGATCCGGATGATCCGGGTCAGAAGCCGGATGATCCGGGCAGGTCAATTGCGCTCGGGAATGGCTCGGGATGAACATGAAAACGGGGACAAATCCGAGGATTTTGTGGATTTTGGATGGATTTCGAGGTGGAGATGGTGGGGGAAGGCTAGATCCACGTGCAACACAACAAATTGATGGATCAAAACCAGCAAAACATCATCAAAACTCACAAATCACAAAAAATTTTGGGGGGCTATTTTAGTGGGAATTTTCGGATTAGGAAGAAAAACAACAAATCAAGCTAGAAAACAAGGTGCGGAGGTTCCAAATTTGTGATCAACGTGGCTCATGATGCCAAGATGATGTAGGGTGGAACCCTATTCGGCCAATCTTTCACGAAAGGAGCGGATCCACGAAGAACACACGGGGAAACACAAGGGAAAACACAAGAGGAACTCTCAAACCAACAAGATATAGTCACACATATGCTAGATCCTCGAAACCTTGATGGGGCCACCCAAGAGGGGGTCTTGAATCCAAGGGGATCTTCTCCGTAGAGGGGCCACGGTCTCTCTCGTGGAGTAGATCCATAATGGATGAGCAAAGCTCTATCTCACATATGAGCTAAACCAATGCTAACCCTAGAAAAGAGGTGGAGAAGTCGTTTATATAGGAGTTGTGGGCGAAGGGGTACATGGGCCTCGGCCCAACATCATGCACGCAGGCACTGTCCGGATGATTCAGATGTTGGTCCGGATGATCCGGGCTTCGGGGGTCCGGATGATCCGGGTCGGCGTTCAGATGGTTCGGCTGTGTCGGGGTCGCTGCGGGAGGTCCGGATGTCCGGGTCCTGGTCCGAACGTCCGGGTGGGTCCGGATGATCCGGGACTGGGTCCGGATGATCCGGCTTCGTGGTGAAGCTTCGGGTGTCCTCGGGCGTGTTAGCCGGATCGTCCGGGCTGGGGCCGGATCGTCCGGACGACGGTCCAAATTATCCGGGCTTCTGCTGATTTTGCCCTTTTCTTCTCCGTCTTCACGTCCATCTTCCTCTTCTGATTCTCCTTGCTCCTTAGCCTCTCCATGGCTAACTCCTTGGTACCTGAGTATGCACAATGTCTCCGTTTGTGGTAGTAGCCATGTATCATGTGCATCGAAGTGGAATTGTGAGAGGAGAGATGTCACCTCGGTTTCGAGAGCTCTTGCACGTGCTCGTGTCATAGGTCCACTAGGCACTTGGTGAGAGTACTTGGTGAGACGATGGTAGGTCCATGGGGATGGCCTTGGCATGCTCCGCATCAGGATGCCGTCTGGGGCATCCCCAAGCTTAGATGCTTGGTTGTCCTTGAATATTACCTTGGGGTGCCGTGGGCATCCCCAAGATTAGGCTCTTGCCACTCCTTATTCCATAGTCCATCAAACTTCACCCAGAACTTGAAAACTTCACAACACAAAACTCAACAGAAAACTCGTGAGATCCATTAGTGAAACAAAGCAAATAACCACTTTTAGGTACTGTTGTAAACTCATACCAATTTTATATTGGTATATCTTCTCCACGGTTCATACCCCCCGATACTTCCCATAGATTCATCAAAATAAGCAAACAACACAATGAAAACCGAATCCGTCAAAAAGCAGAACAATCTATAGTAATTTGGACTTTAGCCAAACTTCTATAACTCCAAAAATTCTGTAAAATTTGGAAAACATGGGAAATTTGTATATCAATTAAGTGGAAAAATGCGGAATTTTTTGTCGCTCTAGCAAATCAGATCAATTTTGTTACTGGACGCAGAAGTTTCTGTTTTCTCATAGAATCAAACCAATATTCTTCCAAACCATCCCAAAGGTCTTACTTGGCACAAAAACTAATTAAAACACAAATACACAATCATAACAGAAGTATACTTGCATATTTATTTAAAAATAGAAGCAAAAACATAAAAATAAAATTGGGTTGCCTCCCAACAAGCGCTATTGTTTTACGCCCCTAGCTAGACATATTGCATAGATCTAGGTATTGTCATCTTTGGTATTCAATCCATAAGTAGCCCTCATAATAGATTCATATCTACTTAATTTTCATTCTTGGAAAGTGTTCCATGCCCTTCCTTAATGGAAATTGAAATCTAATGTTTCCTTCTTTCATATCAATAATTCAACCATCGTTCTAAGGAAAGGTCTACCAAGAATAATAGGGCATTTAGGATTGGAATCTATATTAAGCACGATAAAATATACAGGCACGTAATTCCCATTTGCAACAATAAGAACATCATTAATCCTTCCCATAGGTTTCTTAATAGTGGAATCCACTAAGTGCAAATTTAAGGAACAATCATGAAGTTTATGGAAACCTAGCACACCACATAAAGTTTTCGGAATAATGGAAACGCTAGTACACAAATCACCCAAAGCATTGCACTCATAATATTTAATCTTAATATTAATAGTAGGTTGCCATTCATCATAAAACTTTCTATGGATTGAAACTTCCAACTCAAGCTTTTCTTCAAAAGATTTCGTCATAGCATCAGTGATATGTTTAGTAAAAGCCTTATTTTGATTATAAGCATGAGGTGAATTAAGCATGAATTGCAACAAGGATATACAATCAATCAAAGAACAATTATCATAATTAAAGTCCTTGAAATCCAAAAGAGTGGGCTCATCACTAGTTAAAGTTTCGACCTCACCAATCCCACCTTTCTCAATTTTTTCATTATGATTTTCACCCTCCAAATTATTGGGATGCCTTCTAGCTAAAGTTGACTCATCTCCAGTCCCTTCTTTATCAATTTTTATATTACCAAAAAAATATTCAATAGGAGTCACACCAATGACTTTAAGATCTTTATCAAGATTATCACAAAAACTAGAACAACACACTTTTTCTAGCCATTCTCTCTTAGCACACATCCTAGCGGTTCTCTCCCTACTTTCATTAATAGAAATTTGGATAGCTTTCAAAGACTCATTAATATAAATCTTTGGTGGCATAGATCTAATCTTAAAAGAATCAATCTCATGAGAAATTCTATCGACGTTTCTAGCCAAATCATGAATCTTAAGCAATTTTTCTTCTACCATAACATTGAATTTTTTTTGGGGAGTTCATAAAATCTTTAATATTATTTTGAAGATCAGAGGGTATATTGTTACAATTTCCATAAGAATTATTGTATGAATTACCATAATTATTAAAGGAATTACTAGGAAAAGGTATAGTATTAAAATTACCTCTATACACGTTATTACCGAAATTGTTCCCACCAACAAAATTCACATCCATAGATTCATTATTATTATCAATCAAAGTAGACAAAGGCATATAATTAGGATCAATAGGACCACTCTTGCTAGCAATCAATTTCATAAGTTCATCCATATTTCCACTCAAAGTATTAATTTCTTCAATACATGCACTTTGTTTTACTAGTAGAAGATCTTTCGGCACGCCATTGAGAGTAATTTGCCATAATATTATCTAGGAGTTTAGTAGCTTCTCCTAATGTGGCTTCCATAAAAATACCTCCTGCGGTGGAATCTAAAAGATTTCTAGATGCAAAATTCATTATATCATTTCTAAGGGAGATGATCTTAGCGGGAGGAAAATATTTGTAAATAAAAGCATCCTTACGCTTATTCCACGAATCAATACTATTTTTAGGCAAGGATGAAAACCAAGTTTTAGCACCATCTCGTAGTGAGAATGGAAATAACTTCAATTTAACAATATCATTATCCACATCTTTTTTCTTTTGCATATCACACAAATCAATGAAAGTATTTAGATGGGATGCAACATCTTCACTAGGACTACCAGAAAATTGTTCTTTCATAACAAGATTCACCAAAGCGGCATTAATTTCATAAGATTCCGCACTAGTGGCGGGAGCAATCACAGTACTAATAAAATCATTATAATTAGTGTTGGAAAAATAACAGACTTATTATTTTCTTGAGACATCATGACAAAGCAAGCAATCTAGCACACAAGCAAACGAAAAGACGAAAGGAAATAAGGCGAATAAAAAGGCAAATATTTTTGTGTTTTTTCTGAAAACATTTTAGAAGTGGGGGAGGGGAAAACGAGAGGCAAAAGGCGAATAATATAAATGCAAGAGATGAGATTTTATGATAGGTACGTGGTAGGCTTGATGTAGAACCTCCCCGGAAATAGCGCTAGAAATTCTTCCTGCTACTTCTTGAGCTTGCGTTGGTTTCTCCCTTGAAGAGGAAAGGGTGATGCAGCAAAGTAGAGATAATTACTTCCCTCAGTTAAGAACCAATGTATCAATCTAGTAGGAGGAACACACAAGTCCCAATGATAGCACATGCACAAACAAACACATACTTGCACCCAACGCGATAAAGGGGTTGTCAATCCCTTCACGGTTACATGCAAGGATGAGATCTGACAGAGATATGTATAAAAGATAAATAAATGTGCAAAATAAAGTAAAGGTAAATAAATTGCAGCAAGTTATTTTTGGGTTTTTGGTTCTATAGTTTGAAAATAATAAGATAAAAGATATACCCGGGGGCCATAGTTTTCTCTAGAGGCTTCTCTCTTGAAAGATCACATACGGTGGGTTAACAAATTACTGTTGAGCAATTGATAGAAAAGCAAATAATTATGATGATATCTAAGGCAGTGATCATGAATATATACATTACGTCCATGACAAGTAGACCGACTCCTGCCTGCATCTACTACTATTACTCCACACATACGACCGCTATCTAGCATGCATCTTGTGTATTAAGTTAACAAGAACGGAGTAACACCTTAAGCAAGATGACATGATGTAGAGGGATAGATCCAATAAATATGAAAAAACCCCACCTTTTTATCCTTAATGGCAAGAATATAAATACGTGCCTCGCTACCCCTTCTGTCACTGGGTGAGGACACCACAAGATTGAACCCAAAACAAAGCACCTCTCCCATTGCAATAAAAAACAATCTAGTTGGCCAAACCAAATCAATAGGTCAGAGAGAAACACAAAGCTATCTTAATCATGCATAAAAGAGTTAGAGAAGACTCAAATAATATTCATAGATAATCTAATCATAAACTCACAATTCATCGGATGTCAACAAATGCACCACAAAAGAAGATTACATCGAATAGATATCCAAGAATATCGAAGAGAACATTGTATTGAAGACTAAAGGGGGAGAAGAAGCCATCTAGCTACTAGTTATGGACCCGTAGGTCTATGGTATACAACTCACACATTATCGGAAGGGGCAGCAAGGTCGATGTAGAGGCCCTCCATGATCGAATCCCCATCCGGATTACTGGAAGATGTCTCCAGATGGGATATCAGGATGACAGAAACTTGCGGCAGCGGAAAAGTATTTTTTGTGTGCCCTCTGGTACACAATATTTGGGTATTTATGGAGCTGAGATTAGTGTTGGAGACGCCCCAGAGGCCCACAAGCTCATAGGGCGCGCCTTGTGAGCTTGTGGCTCACCCGTGGCTCTTCTGGCCTCCTCCCGAAACTTCGTGGGTGTCTTCTTGTCCAAGAAAAATCGTCAAAAAGTTTCGTTCCGTTTGGACTCCATTTGGTATTGTTATTCCGTAGAAGACAAAAACAAGGGAAAAACAGCAACTGGCACTGGGAACTAGGTTAATAGGTTCGTCCCAAAAAATGATGTAAAATAGCATAATAATGCATATACAACATCAAAGATGGATAATATAATAGCATGGAACAATAAAAAATTTATAGATACATTGGAGACGTATCAGAGCACACTCTGAATCTCTTTGTTTTTCTCTTTATTTTTTGCTTTTTTGCACTTTTTTGCTTTTTTTGCTCCGCAGTTTTTTCCGAAAAAGTCTATTTATGGTCTACAAACTGCAAAGTCAGAAATTTTTAGATTTAGTTTTTTCTTAAACTGGAACTATTTTTCTGCTGCAGGTAGCATGGAAATTGGGGAGTCCGACTTGGTGACGACACGTAGTATGGCGTGATTTGGAAATCAATAACAGAGAAGTAATTACTGGACTTGTACTAGGATTGGTGGTGGAGATGAATCGGGTGGAACTCGGACTGGTGGCTTATGTATCTGGTGACAACTCGGACTGGTGGCGGATATGTATATGGTAGAAACTTGGACTGGTGGTGGATATGTATCTGGTGGCAACTCAGACTGGCGGTGTGATGGCGGCGGATATGTGGTGGTTTTATGGAACGGACGAATATGTGGTGGAGGTATACAACAACGAAGGTAGCAATTGTGCGGCGGCGACGTGACAACCTGTGGCCAGAACTCGAAACTCTAAAAGACTAGATGCTAAGACCAGCAACTAGACACGATGATGCAAGCACAAATTCACCAAAGCAAAACACTGAGAAGATTGTGCAAAGGCTAAAATTGGTTAAAAGTTGATGAACTAACCATAAATCTTTTGTGCCTTTTTTCGTGGACTATAAGTATGACATCAGATGCAATCTAGACTACAAAAAACTAGTAAAACCTCACCGAGCAACCTAGAAGTTTGATACCACTTGATAGAGGCAAAGGTGTCCCGTCTTTCGATGAGATGTTAGCCATCGTTTTGGAGTAAGTCGCCTTTGACGATCCGACTACGAATGTGTGAAGACGTCGCGCCTTAGTAATCGCTGAACCAACTTCGAGAGGTTATTGACCACACTGGAGCACGGACAAACTGACCATGAAGGTTTGTTTCCTGGAGGCAAATGAAGAACAAGAAAGAAACTGAGATTGCAATCTGGATACTGCGAATTTAAGAGGAAAGCTTTATTGATCAAAGTTAGGTTCTGTGACGTCTTTATCTTGTCGTTGAACACAAACAAAGTATGCGAGTTGCAGCTATGGAGAACTTTAATCCAAACAAAACCCAAAGTCTAAACAGTGCCTTAAGGGCTTTATTTGTAGGGGGAAAGAGAGGGGATTTCGTCCCCCCTTGGCAATCTGGGACTACAACACCTCGTGAGTCGTTTCCCCTACAGTACAAACTCTAAAAAATAGCCTATAAGTAGCATTTCGAAATTACATGGGTCTGGCCCAAAAATAAGGTGGCGCAACACCTATATTAAGCTATGGACGAAATGCATGAAAGGTCATCTTGATATTTCGTCCATGTCCCTGTATGTCATCAAGGAGGCTTTAAAGTGCGGTAAACTACACTACAAACGATATTCTGGTTTCCTTCGTGCACGCCTTCGTCTCCATGCTTGATCCTACTCTAGTGTTCATCTCTCGTGTCCATGCTAGGCCCTTCATTAGTAATCAACACAAATGTATCCAATTTAGGCAACATCATATTCTCATAAATATTAGAATTGTTACCAAGAAATGAAAGTACTTGGTAATTCAATTGGCGTGTGCGAGCTCTAGTAATTGGTCCAGTATGTATAGTAGGAGGGCTGTGGGTGTAACAATGGTATTAATGTCCTCATCAGATTCTCAAATGGAGGAGCTCAAAGCCCTCATCATCATCGACAAGAGGTCTTCCTCATCTTTGAGAAGACACTACTGCAGGATGTTGCTAACGTGACACTACAATCAGAGACCCTTCGACAAATCTGTGTGCGATGCATTAATCGCAAAGGGTGATGTATAAAACCCGTCAAAAAAGATGCAAAATGTTTGTGATGGCGGATACATCAAAAGCGGTTCAGATTTTAGTTGCGTGTGTGATGCGGGACATACGGTTCAGTTCAATGAACTGTTTGCGATGAGGCACAAGAAGAAAAACGGGCAACCAAATGAAGGCGTGTGCGATATACGGCATACAGTTTAGTCGGATTAACTGTTTGTGATGAGGCGGAACAACAAAAACGGGTACCAGATGAAGATGTGTGCAATTGAGGGCATACACTTAAGATGGATGAACTTGCGATTAGGCAACACAACAGAAACGGTCAGCCATATCAACGTGTCTGTGATTGATGACATACACACTACCGTAGGATGCTGCTAACGCGACACTACGATCAGAGACCCTTCGAGAAACTGTGTGCGATGCAGTAATCGCAAACGGTGGTGTATGTGAAAGTGCGTTATATCTACTAGAGGGGGGTGAATAGGCGATTTTTATGAATTCTTCACTGAGGAATTTGCCGGTGAGGAAATTCCTTAGCGAAGAACTACTTGCAGCGGAATAAGTACTCAGAAGTAAGCATAACAGAATGCGGGCATGGTCATCATGATGAAATGAAGACAAACAAAGAGTGCGAAAAAGCGTAAACACAGGATAGCTCAAGATGAAGACAAACAGATCAAGAAATTGAACTGAGGAAATTGAGAAAGTCTTCAGTCAAAGTCTTCAAACACAGATATGAATAAACACTCAACACAGTAATGAGGAAATGAAAGGGTTGAGGAGATAGAACCAGTAAGGTTGGTGAAGACAATGATTTGGTAGACCAGTTCCAACTGCTGTCTCAGTTGTACATCTGGTTGGAGCGGTTGAGTATTTAAACTCGAGGACACACAGTCCCGGACACCCAGTCGCTGAGCACGCAGCTCAGGACACCAAGTCCTCACCGTATTCTCCTTGAACTAAGGTCACACAGACCTCGTCCAATCACTCGTGGTAAGTCTTCAGGCGACTTCCAAACCTTCACAGACTTGGTCACTCGGCGATCCACAATTCCTCTTGGATGCTCTAGACCATGACGCCTAACCGTCTGGAAGAAGCACAGTCTTCAAAGGTAACAAGCGTCGGATCCACGCAGGATCAATCTCTTTAGTGATGCTCCATCACTTTGGGTTTGTAGGGGTTTGATTTTTGGGTTTTTCCTCACTTGATGATTTTCGCTCAAAGTCCTCAGAGGATGGGTTGCTCTCAAATGACAAGTGTCAAGTTTCTCTCGGAGCAGCCAACCAGCTAGTGGTTGTAGGGGGCGGCTATTTATAGCCTAGGGAGCAGCCTGACATGATAAGACATAAATGCCCTTCAATGATATGACCGTTAGGTGGATAAGATATTTTGGGACAGGTGGCGCCAAGAAGACAAGAACGATCGGAAATTTGAATCTCAAATTCCTCGGGGCTATCATGTTCCTCATCGTGTAGGCAATCCGCCTTTGGCGAATTCCTAACTCCTCGGTCGAACAAATTTCTCGAGGACTGAAGAACTTCGTCTCATCACATCAAGAAATTGACTGAACTGTATGAGATTTCAAAGGCTTCACTCAAGGGATTGGTAGGTGTAGGATCTTGAGTTGAGCATCACATGGAAATTTTTCCTTAGTATTTCCTCGACCCCTTTAACAATCACGGTGTTTCCTATGACTCAAGAAAGAGAAAATGAAACAACGAAAACGAAAGTCTTCACGCTTCATGTTCCTCAAATGAATACCAAGTCTTCAAGGTCACACCAATTTCTTCACTTTCAAAGTCTTCAGAAAGTCTTCAGAATACCAAAGTCTTCAGTCGAAGAACTTCATTTTTAGGGGTCGACTTTCTCTGTAAACATCAAACTCCTCATAGACTTATAGACCTATGTACACTTACAAACGCATTAGATCCTTAACCTATAAGTCTTCAATACACCAAAATCACTAAGGGGCACTAGATGCACTTACAATCTCCCCCTTTTTGGTGATTGATGACAATATAGGTTAAGTTTTCAACGGGGATAAACATATGAAGTGTAAATACTGATATTGAGGAATTTGATTGCAAGATATAGAAGAACTCCCCCTGAAGATGTGCATAGTGAGGAATTTTCTTTTGAGGCAATGCACATTTCAAGAGTTGAATCATGGAGATCTCCCCCTATATCTTGTAATTCATACACGCATTTGACATATAATATGAAGAATTTGAAATGCATGATGAGATATGGTGCTTGACGTAATTCAGCATGCGTGCGATAACATTAATGAGGAACAAGCATGCAAAATAACGCATCAAGAGTATCAGAGCTCAAGAAGCTCAAGAGAATCAGAGCATAGTGCAAGAGCACAGTGCATCAAAAGTATCAAAGCATCATCGGGTTTAAGATTACAACTCGATCCAATAAAAGTTCAGAAGAACGAGAGTTGTAACTTAACAAAATAAATTGCCCATATAATAGACCCGCTTGAAGACTAACTCAAATTTCTCCCCCTTTGTCATCGAATGACCAAAAGGATCGAAACTGAGGACTAACGCCCCTGAAGAATTTCAAGTTGAAGAAGGAGCGCCAGCGTTGTTGGGGTCGGTTGTTGTAGTAGGGCCTGCCGCGGTGTCGTCCAAGTCTTCATTTTCATCAGTGTCGCGCGATGAAGAATAGGAGCTGGCCACCAAGGAAGGAACTTTGACCTTCTTGTATTTCTTCAGAGGAGGTGCAGACCAGTCAAATTCTTCCTTGAGTCCCATTGTCATCAGTTCTTCCGCACTGTAGACATGTGAAAGAACATCCCAGGTGCGTTTGAAGGTTTCATGGAGGTAGTAGTGGTTTTTCTTCACTGCATTGTGTGTTGAGGTCATGTTGTGAAGAATTGAACCAAACTGACGCTTGACCCATTTATGATTGCGATCAACCTTCTGATGAAGACTGAGGAGTAACTCACGATCAGTCATCACCCTGGGTGCAGTAGCTTGAGGACTTTTGCTTGACTGAGGTATTTGCGGCAGAGTCATGTGTGGCAGAGTCATCATTGGTGGAGTAGGATGCTGCTTTGCGAAACTGTCCATCCAACGGACGAATACCTTCATCGATCACAGCAGTAGCCTTGCCCTTGTCATCACCTGAGGTAAATGTCCGCTTGAGGACTTCAATCGGGGCAAGTAGCTGCGATGGTTCGAGTATCGGCCTTGTAATTGAGTGAAGACCTTGTCCTGATGAATCTCATTATCCAAGGCGCATAAGGCTTCAGCTCAAATGGTGACATAGCAATGTTTGCCAGAGTCCTCATGAACAAATCATGGAAGTTGACGGGAACGCCATGGATGATGTTGAAAAGCATATTCTTCATGATGCCAACGACCTCTTCATCATTTGAGTCGTGGCCTTTGATAGGACTCATTGTCTTCGTCAGAATCCGATAGACAGTCCGAGGCACATACAATAATTCCTTGACGAGGAATTTGGTTCTTGGGGCCTGCCTTGCCTTCAAAGGCTTCATCAGCACTTGCATATAGTGATTTGAAAGTTCTGGTTCGTTGTAGATACAACGAGCACCGTCAAGTGGAGGACTGAGTGGTAGAGCACGAAGCAATTCAGTTGCTGGTGCCTTGTAGTGAGTATTTTCAGACATCCAGTCTAATACCCATGAGTTCACGTCTTCAGCGTCTCCGGTGATGTGCAACATTACATAGAATTGAAGAATGAGTTCTTCATTCCAGTCACAGATATCAGTGCAGAAATTCAGAAGTCCTGCATCGTGAAGAACACTGAGGACTGGCTCGAAGCCTGGCAGAGACTCCATGTCCACATGAGGAATATGAGCATGATCGAAGACTTTGTCTTTATTGAAAAGCACTGAGGAATAGAAATTGGCTTGGCTGGCAGTCCAGAAACGCCTCTTCCTTATGCGAGCAGAATCATATGGATTGTAATCAGTGAAGAATACGTGCTCGCTGAAGAAGTCTTCAGCCTTGAACTTTTGCTTTGTTGAGAAGGGATCCTTGGGATTTGGTAGTGGAGTGTCAGTGAGTTGCATCACGACCTCTGGAATCGCAATCTCAGGTTCTTCAGGCTGAGGAATTTCTTGTTCCTCAATAGGTGCGATCGAGGATCAGCAAGCAGAGTTCATCGGCGCTAGTGGCTGGAATTTCTTCAGGGACAGATGAAGTGGGATGAGTTTCTTCAGAGCCCATTTGAATAGTAGGAGCAGGGGACTGAGGTATCTGTTGGATTGGGGTGAAGAGTGGAGAATTTGGATGCTGACTTTCCAAAAGTCATCATTCATCACCGGCGTTAATGCTTCCAATATCCGCATCTTCTTCAAGTTCCTCAACACCGCCTCTTCACCGTGTGAACCGAGGCATAGGTGAGGAAATGACTGGGGTTGAAGGATTGCTTCCACTTCAATTTCTTCATCAATCTGCTCTGACGAAGCAGCAGAATGATTTTCTTCATCAGATCCGCTTGGGATCACATAATCTTCATCAAAAGGAACAATGTCCTTTGATGGAATTGAGGAAATTGGAACGGCATCAATAGGATTTTCAAAGGAGCTGGTCATAGGCTTCATTTTCTTCGCAGTCGAAGATTTTGGCGCAGCTGATGCTTTCCGTTTCTTCACAAAGAGCTTGTTCGCAGCCTTGGTTTTCTTCACATCGAGGCGATGGAAGAATTGGAGTTGGTGTTGGCGCAGGAGGAGCTGAGGAATCTGATTGAATTTCCTCGCGCAATCGATGCAGATTGCCTGTCTTGTTCGGGCTCTTCACGCGCACCACTAGTGGATGCCCGCAATTTCTTCGTGGGCTGGAATGGGATCATCAGCCTCGAACTGCATTTTCTTCAAAGAGCTGAACTTCATCAGTGGTCTTGGCATGTTCTTCAGTTGGCTGAGTGAGGCTCCACTGAGGAATTTCATGTTGCATTGGGGCAGCAACATTTGTGAACTTCTTCGTCGGTTTGATGAATCGACCTTGGCTCCTTGCCAATCAGCATAGTAAGCATCAAGTTTTTGCTGAGGGCTTGGATTTCATTCTGGACCTTGAGAAGTTCCTCAGGTGTCATTTTGACAACGTTTTTCTTCAGGAACTTCTCCTTTCTGTATTGAGCTTTCTTGATCTCTCTTGCCTTTTCAAACTTCCATTTCTCTTCAGTGATGAAATGGGTCAACATATGACTTTGTCCAGGGGTCAGATGAAAATCAGGCATAGGGGTATTTGGATCCTTGTGCCATAGATCAATATAATCGAGGATTTTCCTCGGATCCAACAGCAGTGGCACAGATGTGCCTTTGGCTCTAGCGGCCCTTTCTTGGCGATCTCTGATGATTTCCGCAAGTTCATCATCATCAGCCTCATCATCTTCAGGTGGCTCTTGGAAAGCAACCTGTTTCTTCTTGGGACTTGGTCGAGGACCTCGTCCAGCTGTGGCCTTAGTCTTCAGCAGAGTCGGGCCAGATGAAGACTTTGGTGCAGCTGAGGAACTTGCCGAGACACCAGAGGCAATGGAGAAGCCTGCAGTCCTTTGGCACGTGGCCAGATGCACAGGTGCTGAGGACTTTGTCGGAACTGCTGAGGATTTGGGAGGAGCTGCTGAGGACTTTGAAGGAGCTGAGGATTTTGGAGGAGCAGGAGCAGCATGAGGAATTGGCCGTGAGGGCAATGCTGAAGAACTTGGCCGTGAGGGCACTGTTGGTGAAGCACTTGGCTTGTGAGCGGGCTTCTTTGGCATAGATTTTCTTGGCTTAACAGAGGCCTCATGGGCATCAGTAGTAGAAGAGTCCTCATTGAATTTCCTCACTGCCTCATTGGCTTTTCTTGCCAACTTGGCTTGGCGCTTGGCCCATTCTTCAGGAAAGTCTTTCTTCACCACGCTTGATGCTGGTGGGGTCAGCTTCTTGACCAGGTGCCAATGGAGCTCTTGGGCATGGAGGATTGAGTGCGAATTTCTTCATGTACTTTGGAGCTACATATCTATACTCCCTCCATTCCCGTGCCCATCTCCGTTCAATCCTTTGTATGCGCACCTTGCGCTGATTTTTGTTCTCTTTGCCGAACTCGGCTTCATCAGGTGTGCAATAATCAGCATATATTTCCTCAGGGATTTCAAACGCGGTCATGACCTCAGGCCTCTTTCCTCCTTTCTGTGGCTTCTTTCCTTCTGCCATATTCTTCAGCTGAGGAATTTGAACAAATGAATTCTCTGAAGAAGTATGCAACTTTTCTTCAAGGAACGCTGCAAATGAGTTAAGTTGATGAGAACCTAGTGATTCAGCAGCGGACATGAGTACCTGTGAACAGAGTATAGTTGCGAGGAATTTGGAGAGGTCATATGCGTTCTCAGAAGGTTTTTCAAAAAGAACAAGTTTTGAGGATTTTGACCAGATGAGCCTTGAAGAATTTCACTAAGCGTTCTTAGTCTTAGGTTCCAGAGTTGTACAGATCGAGGATCCACACAATTGAGGAATCTTGAAGAAAAATGATTGCTTAGAGAAACGAATCAAGAGCATATAACTAGTGAGGTGTTTGTGTGTGAGGATTTCAAGAATAAAACACCTTTGAAGGTTTTGTAGTGTAAGATTTGGATCAACGAGGGTAGTAAAAGTAACTTTTATTTACCCTAAATGAAGAACACGACAAACTGGGTGTTGTAGATGTGAAGCTCGTCTGTTCAGATCTTCCACGCCCTAACTTGGCGGAGGAAGACAACTACGGTGGCGGTGGAGTGAGGATTTCCGCAGTCGGCGTGAGTACGTCGGCGACAAGGTCGAGGCAGTGAAGCTCTTCCTCACCGGCGATGATGGAGTAGCGGCGGCGCTAGGGTTTGAGGAGCTCGAACGGGAGAGAGAAGTCGAGCAGAGTAAAAGAAGTGAGGATGGAGAGAGGGTATTTATAGAGGCAGTGAAAAACTGTTCGCCGAAGATTTAGGACTAACGTGCCTGACCATTCTCCTTCTCACGACATGTGTCACCCACGTCTTGTATAGTGGAGATCGTAAAGCGATTGTGGGTGAGTAAAATAATGCATCGTGGGATGCGGAACGGTTTGAGCGGCAAAACCGAAAATTTGGATAAGATCAGTTTTAAAGTTCCGTTCGCAATTTCTTCAGCTGACGAGGACACAGTGAAGATTTTGAACGAGTTTCAAATAGAACGCACATGAAGAATTTGTGAATAGATTGGGTTGAGTATAGCATAGAGGGGGAAGGGTCCGATCACATTCACTTAGCAGAAAAAGCGACTTGAAGAAATAGCCATAAGTGAATGCTGTAGAGGACATAAACCCATATATATGTATTGCCAGCATGCTGCTGCAGTAGTTTTCTCGGCCGAATTGGGACAAGTTTTGGTGTAAGCTTCTTGCAAACCAGAGCTTCCCTCAAGAAGTCTCATGGTTCCGAGAGGGAACGTGTCACCTCCGTGTGCAAACGAGATACGTGCACTGCCTTCTCTTGCCTTAATTATTTTACACGGGCAGATTAGACCAAATAGAAGTATCGTCCTAAAGTTTGGAATTATTCCAGGTTTATTTGGCCCTTTCTATACATTAATTGAGTTTCTGCGCATTTAATGTGCATAATTCCAATTTGAACTACAAGCACATGCTCTAGTGCGCCAAAGTTGGTTGAAAAATAACATGTGTGTCCTTAGGTGAATTTATAGGTCCCATGCAAGAAATGGGAATGAAATTCAAACATCTGGGCGTCGTGGCTCAGCCGAAAAGATTGATAAACTTGGTTATTTAATTCCTGTAAATCCAAAACACGCATGAAAATCATGAAACTTGGCATGGTGTCATGACATGGCACCAACATGTTGCGGTAGTTTTTTGGCCTAATTGGGACAAGCTTTGGTGTAAGCTTCTTGCAAACCGGAGCTTCCCTCAAGAAGGCTCGTGGTTCCGAGAGGGAACATGTCACATCCGTGTGCGAAACGAGATACGTACAATGCCTTCTCCCGCCTTAATTTTTTTACACATGCAAATTAGACCAAATAGAAGTATCGTGCTAAAATTTGGAATTATTTCGAGTTCGTTTGGCCTTTTTTATAGATTAATTGAGTTTCTACGCATTTAATGTGCATAATTGAAATTTGAACTACAAGCACACGCTCCAGTGCACCAAAGTTGGTTGAAAAATCACATGTGTGTCCTTGGGTGAATTTATAGGTCCCATGCAATAAATGGGAATGAAATTCAAACATCTGGGCGTCGTCGCTCGGCCGGAAACATTGAGAAACTTGGTTTTTTAATTCCTGTAAATCCAAAACACGCCTGAAAATCATGAATCTTGGCATGGTGTCATGACATGGCACCAACATGCTGCGGTAATTTTTTTGGCCGAATTGGGACAAGCTTTGTGTAAGCTTCTTGCAAACATGAGCTTCCCTCAAGAAGGCTCGTGGTTCTGAAAGGGAACGTGTCACCTCCGTGTGTGAAACGAGATACGTACACTGCCTTCTCCCGCCTTAATTCTTTTACACAGGCAGATTAGACAAAATAGAAGTATCGTGCTAAATTTTGGAATTATTCCGGGTTTGTTTGGCCTTTTTTATACATTAATTGAGTTTCTGCGCATTTAATGTGCATAATTCAAATTTGAACTACAAGCACATGCTCAAGTGAACCCAAAGTTGGTTGAAAAATCACATGTGTGTCCTTGGGTGAATTTCTAGGTCCCATGCAAGAAATGGGAATGAAATTCAAACATCTGGGCGTCGTGGCTCGGCAGGAAAGATTGAGAAACTTGGCTTTTAATTCCTGTAAATCCAAAACACGCCTGAAAATCATGAAACTTGGCATGGTGTCATGACATGGCACCAACATGCTGCGGTAATTTTTTTGGCCGAATTGGGACAAGCTTTGGTGTTAGCTTCTTGAAAACCGGATCTTCCCTCAAGAAGGCTCGTGGTTCCGAGAGGGAACGTGTCACCTCTGTTTACGAAACGAGGTATGTACACTGCCTTCTCCCGCCTTAATTCTTTTACACAGGCAGATTAGGCCAAATAGAAGTATCGTGCCAAAATTTTGAATTATTCCGGGTTCGTTTGGCCATTTTTACACATTGAGTTTCTGCGGATTTAATGTGCATAATTCAAATTTGAACAACATGCACATGCTCCAGTGCACCAAAATTGGTTGAAAAATCACATGTGTGTCCTTGGGTGAATTTATAGGTCCCATGCAAGAAATGGGAATGAAATTCAAACATCTGGGCGTCGTGGCTCAGCCAGAAACATCGAGAAAATTGAATTTTTAATTCCTGTAAAATCCAAAACACGCCTGAAAATCAAGAAACTTGGCATGGTGTCATGACATGGCACCAACATGCTACGGTAATTTTTTTGGCTGAATTGGGACATGCTTTGGTGTAAGCTTCTTGCAAACATGAGCTTCCCTCAAGAAGGCTCGTGCTTCCGAGACGGAACGTGTCACCTCCGTGTGCGAAACGAGATACGTACACTTCTTTCTCACGCCTTAATTCTTTTACATAGGCTGATTAGATCAAATAGAATTATCGTGCTAAATTTTGGAATTATTCCGGGTTCGTTTAGCCTTTTTTGTACATTAATTGAGTTTCTACGCATTTAATGTGCATAATTCAGCTTTGAACTACAAGCACATGCTCCAGTGAACCCAAAGTTGGTTGAAAAATCACATGTGTGTCCTTGGGTGAATTTATAGGTCCCATGCAAGAGATGGGAATGAAATTCGAACATCCGGGCGTCGTGGCTCGGCCGGAAACAATAAGAAACTTGGTTTTTTAATTCCTATAAATCCAAAACACCCTAAAAATCATGAAACTTGGCATGGTGTCATGATATGGCACCAACATGGTGCGTTAATTTTTTTGGCCGAATTGGGACAAGCTTTGGTGTAAGATTCTTGCAAACCAGAGCTTCCCTCAAGAAGGCTCGTGGTTCCGAGAGGGAACCTGTCACCTCCGTGTGTGAAACGAGATACGTACATTGCCTTCTCCTTCCTTAATTCTTTTACACAGGCAGATTAGACCAAATAGAAGTATCTTGCTAAATTTTGGAATTATTACGGGTTCGTTTGGCCTTTTTTTATACATTAATTGAGTTTCTGTGCATTTAATGTGCATAATTCAAATTTGAACTACAAGCACATGCTCTAGTGCACCAAAGTTGGTTGCAAAATTGCATGTGTGTCCTTGGGTGAATTTATAGGTCCCATGCAAGAAAATGGGAATGAAATTCAAACATCTGAGTGTCGTGGCTGGCCCGGAAAGATTGAGAAACTTGGTTTTTTAATTCCTGTAAATCCAAAACACGCTTGAAAATCATGAAACTTGGCATGGTGTCATGACATGGCACCGAAATGTTGCGGTAGTTTTTTGGGCCGAATAAGGACAAGCTTTGGTGTAATCTTCTTGCAAACCGGAGCTTCCCTCAAGAAGGCTTGTGGTTCCGAGAGGGAACGTGTCACCTCCGTGTGCGAAACCAGATACGTACACTGCCTTCTCCCGCCTTAATTTTTTTACACAGGCAGATTAGACCAGATAGAAGTATCGTGCTAAATTTCAGATTATTCCAGGTTCGTTTGGCTTTTTTATACATTAATTGAGTTTATGTGCATTGAATGTGCATAATTCAAATTTGAACGACACACATATGCTCCAGTGCACCAAAGTTGGTTGAAAAATCACATGTGTGTCCTTGGGTGAATTTATAAGTCCCATGCAAGAAATGGGAATGAAATTCGACCATCTGGGCGTCGTGGCTCGGCCGAAAAGATTGAGAAACTTGGTTTTTTACTTCCTGTAAATCCAAAACACGCCTGAAAATCACGAAACTTGGCATGGTGTCATGACATGGCACCAACATGTTGTGGTAAATTTTTGGCCGAATTGGGACAACCTTTGATATAAGCTTCTTACAAACCGGAGCTTCTCTCAAGAAGGCTCGTGGTTCCGAGAGGGAACGTGTCACCTCCGTGTGCGAAACGAGATACGTACACTGCCTTCTCCCGCCTTAATTCTTTTACACAGGCAGATTAGACCAAATAGAAGTACTGTGCGAAATTTTGGATTTATTCCGGGTTCGTTTGGCCTTTTTTATACATTAATTGAGTTTCTGCGCATTTGATGTGCACAATTAAAATTTGAACTAAAAGCACATGCACAAGTGAACCCAAAGTTGGTTGAGAAATCACATGTGTCTCCTTTGGCGAATTTATAGGTCCCATGTAAGAGATGGGAATGAAATTCAAACATCTTGGCGTCGTTGCTCGGTCGGAAACATTAAGAAACTTAGTTTTATAATTCCTATAAATCCAAAACACGGCTGAAAATCATGAAACTTGGCATGGTGTCATGATATGGCACCAACATGTTGCGGTAATTTTTTTGGCCGAGTTGGGACAAGCTTTGGTGTAAGATTCTTGCAAACTGGAGCTTCTCTCAAGAAGGCTCGTGGTTCCGAGAGGGAACCTGTCACCTCCGTGTGCGAAACGAGATACGTACACTGCCTTCGCCCGCTTTAATTCCTTTACACATGCAGATTAGACCAAATAGAAGTACCGTGCTAAATTTTGGAATTATTCCGAGTTCGTTTGACCTTTCTTATAGATTAATTGAGTTTTTGCGCATTTAATGTGCATAATTCAAATTTGAACTACAAGCACATGCTTCAGTGCACCAAAGTTGGTTGAAAAATCACAAGTGTGTCCGTGGGTGAATTTATAGGTCCCATGAAAGAAATGGGAATGAAATTCAAACATCTGGGCATCGTGGCTCGGCCAGAAACATTCAGAAACTATTTTTAATTCTTGTAAATCCAAAACACGCCTGAAAATCATGAAACTTGGTGTCATGACATGGCACCTACATGGCCCAATTGGGACAAGCTTTGGTGTAAGCTTCTTGCAAACATGAGCTTCCCTCAAGAAGGCTCGTGGTTCTGAGAGGGAATGTGTCACCTCCGTGTGTGAAATGAGATACGTACTCTGCCTTCTCCCGCCTTAATTCTTTTACACAAGCAGATTAGACCAAATAGAAGTATCATGCTAAATTTTGGAATTATTCCGGGTTCGTTTGGCCTTTTTATACATTAATTGAGTTTCTGCGCATTTAATGTGCATAATTCAAATTTGAACTACAAGCACATGCTCAAGTGAACCGAAAGTTGGTTGAAAAATCACATATGTGTCCTTGGGTGAATTTCTAGGTCCCGTGCAAGAAAGGGGAATGAAATTCAAACATCTAGGCGTCGTGGCTCGGCTGGAAAGATTGAGAAACTTGGTTTTTAATTCCTGTAAATCCAAACACGCCTGAAAATCTTGAAACTTCGCATGGTGTCATGACATGGCACCAACATCCTGCGGTAATTTTTTTGGCCGAATTGGGACTAGCTCTGGTGTAAGCTTCTTGCAAACGGGATCTTCCCTCAAGAAGGCTCGTGGTTTCGAGAGGGAACGTGTCACCTCCGTTTACGAAACGAGGTACGTACATTGCTTTCTCCCGACTTAATTCTTTTACACAGGCAGATTAGACCAAATAGAAGTATCGTGCTAAAATTTTGAATTATGCCGGGTTCGTTTGGCCTTTTTTATAAATTGAGTTTCTGCGCATTTAATGTGCATAATTCAAATTTGAACCACAAGCACATGCTCCAGTGCACCAAAGTTGGTTGAAAAATCACATGTGTGTCCTTGGGTGAATTTATAGGTCCCATGCAAGAAATGGGAATGAAATTAAAACATCTGGGCGTCGTGGCTCAGCAGAAAAGATTGAGAAACTAGGTTTTTAATTCCTGTAAATCCAAAACACGCATGAAAATCATGAAACTTGGCATGGTGTCATGACATGGCACCAACATGCTGCGGTAGATTTTTGGCCTAATTGGGACAAACTTTGGTGTAAGCTTCTTCCAAACCGGAGCTTCCCTCAAGAAGGCTCGTGGTTCCGAGAGGGAACATGTCACCTCCGTGTTAGAAACGAGATACGTACACTGCCTTCTCCCGCCTTAATTTTTTTACACAGGCAGATTAGACCAGATAGAAGTATCGTGCTAAATTTTGGAATTATTCCGGGTTCGATTGGCCTTTTTTATACATTAATTGAGTTTCTGCGCATTTAATGTGCATAATTCAAATTTGAACTACAAGCACATGCTCTAGTGCACCAAAGTTGGTTGAAAATCACATGTGTGTCCTTTGGTGAATTTATAGGTCCCATGCAAGAAATGGGAATGAAATTCAAACATCTGGGCATCGTGGCTCGGCCGGAAACATTAAGAAACTTGGTTTTTTAATTCCTATAAATCCAAAACACGCCTGAAAATCATGAAACTTGGCATGGTGTCATGATATGGCACCAACATGTTGCGGTAATTTTTTTGGCCGAGTTGGGACAAGCTTTGGTGTAAGATTCTTGCAAACCGGAGCTTCTCTCAAGAAGGCTCATGGTTCCGAGAGGGAACCTGTCACCTCCGTGTGCGAAACGAGATACGTACACTGCCTTAGTCCGCCTTAATTCTTTTATACATGCAGATTAGACCAAATAGAAATATCGTTCTAAATTTTGCAATTATTCCGAGTTCGTTTGGCCTTTTTTATAGATTAATTGAGTTTTTGCGCATTTAATGTGCATAATTCAAATTTGAACTACAAGCACATGCTTCAGTGCACCAAAGTTGGTTGAAAAATCACATGTGTGTCCTTGGGTGAATTTATAGGTCCCATGCAATAAATGGGAATGAAATTCAAACATCTGGGCGTCGTGGCTCGACCGGAAACATTGTGAAACTTGGTTTTTTAATTCCTGTAAATCCAAAACACGCCTGAAAATCATGAAACTTGGCATGGTGTCATGACATGGCACCAACATGGTGCGGCAATTTTTTTGGCCGAATTGGGACAAGCATTGGTGTAAGCTTCTTGCAAACATGAGCTTCCCTCAAGAAGGCTTGTGGTTCTGATAGGGAATGTGTCACCTCCGTGTGCGAAATGAGATACGTACACTGCCTTCTCCCGCCTTAATTCTTTTACACAGACAGATTATACCAAATAGAAGTATCATGCTAAATTTTGGAATTACTCCGTGTTCGTTTGGCCTTTTTTATACATTAATTGAGTTTCTGCGCATTTCATGTGCATAATTTAAATTTGAACTACAAGCACATGCTCAAGTGAACCCAAAGTTGGTTGAAAAATCACATATGTGTCCTTGGGTGAATTTCTAGGTCCCATGCAAGAAATGGGAAGGGAATTCAAACATCTGGCCGACGTGGCTCGACCGGAAAGATTGAGAAACTTGGTTTTTAATTCCTCTAAATCCAAAACACGCCTGAAAATCATGAAACTTCACATGGTGTCATGACATGGAACCAACATCCTGCGGTAATTTTTTTGGCCGAATTGGGACTAGCTCTGGTGTAAGCTTCTTGCAAACGGGATCTTCCCTCGAGAAGGCTCGTGGTTCCGAGAGGGAACATGTCACCTCCGTTTACGAAACGAGGTACGTACACTGCCTTCTCCCGACTTAATTCTTTTACACAGGCAGATTAGACCAAATAGAAGTATCGTGCTAAAATTTTGAATTATGCCGGGTTCGTTTGGCCTTTTTTATACATTGAGTTTCTGTGCATTTAATGTGCATAATTCAAATTTGAACCAAAAGCACATGCTCCAGTGCACCAAAGTTGGTTGAAAAATCACATGTGTGTCCTTGGGTGAATTTATAGGTCCCATGCAAGAAATGGGAATGAAATTCAAACATCTGGGCGTCGTGGCTTAGCCGAAAAGATTGAGAAACTAGGTTTTTTAATTCCTGTAAATCCAAAACACGCAAGAAAATCATGAAACTTGGCATGGTGTCATGACATGGCGCCAACATGTTGCGGTAGTTTTTTGGCCTAATTGGGACAATCTTTGGTGTAAGCTTCTTGCAAACCGGAGCTTCCCTCAAGAAGGCTTGTGGTTCCGAGAGGGAACGTGTCACCTCCGTGTGCGAAACGAGATACGTACACTGCCTTCTCCCGTCTTAATTTTTTTACACAGGCAGATTAGACCAAATAGAAGTATCGTGCTAAATTTTGGAATTATTCCAGGTTCGTTTGGCCTTTTTATACATTAATTGAGTTTCTGCGCATTTAATGTGCATAATTCAAATTTGAACTACAAGCACATGCTCTAGTGCACCAAAGTTGGTTGAAAATCACATGTGTGTCCTTTCGTGAATTTATAGGTCCCATGCAAGAAATGGGAATGCAATTCAAACCTCTGGGCGTCGTGGCTCGGCCGGAAACATTAAGAAACTTGGTTTTTTAATTCCTATAAATCCAAAACACGCCTGAAAATCATGAAACTTGGCATGGTGTCATGATATGGCACCAACATGTTGCGGTAATTTTTTTGGCCGAGTTGGGACAAGCTTTGGTGTAAGATTCTTGCAAACCGGAGCTTCTCTCAAGAAGGCTCGTGGTTCCGAGAGGGAACCTGTCACCTCCGTGTGCGAAACGAGATACGTACATTGGCTTCTCCCACCTTAATTCTTTTACACATGCAGATTAGACCAGATAGAAGTATCGTGCTAAATTTTGCAATTATTCCGAGTTCGTTTGGCCTTTTTTATAGATTAATTGAGTTTCTGCGCATTTAATGTGCATAATTCAAATTTGAACTACAAGCACATGTTTCAGTGCACCAAAGTTGGTTGAAAAATCACATGTGTGCCCTTGGGTGAATTTATAGGTCCCATGCAAGAAATGAGAATTAAATTCAAACATATGGGCGTCGTGGCTTGGCCGGAAACATTGCGAAACTTGGTTTTTTAATT
Organism: Aegilops longissima; assembly: GCA_021605205.1. Classification (NCBI taxonomy): domain Eukaryota; kingdom Viridiplantae; phylum Streptophyta; class Magnoliopsida; order Poales; family Poaceae; genus Aegilops; species Aegilops longissima. Next base: position 339,156,151 of record CM038678.1, read on the forward strand.
CCCGTAAATCCAAAACATGCCTGAAAATCATGAAACTTGGCATGGTGTCATGACATGGCACCAACATGCTGCGGCAATTTTTTTGGCTGAATTGGGACAAGCTTTGGTGTAAGCTTCTTGCAAACATGAGCTTTCCTCAAGAAGGCTTGTGGTTCTGAGAGGGAATGTGTCACCTCCGTGTGCGAAACGAGATACATACACTGCCTTCTCCCGCCTTAATTCTTTTACACAGGCAGATTAGACCAAATAGAAGTATCATGCTAAATTTTGGAATTATTCCGGGTTCGTTTGGCCTTTTTTATACATTAATTGAGTTTCTGCGCATTTAATGTGCATAATTCAAATTTGAACTACAAGCACATGCTCAAGTGAACCCAAAGTTGGTTGAAAAATCACATCTGTGTCCTTGGGTGAATTTCTAGGTCCCATGCAAGAAATGGGAATGAAATTCAAACATCTGGCCGACGTGGCTCGACCGGAAAGATTGAGAAACTTGGTTTTTAATTCCTGTAAATCCAAAACACGCCTGAAAATCATGAAACTTCGCATGGTGTTATGACATGGAACCAACATCCTGCGGTAATTTTTTTGGCGAATTGGGACTAGCTCTGGTGTAAGCTTCTTGCAAACGAGATCTTCCTTCGAGAAGGCTCGTGGTTCCCAGAGGGAACGTGTCACCTCCGTTTACGAAACGAGGTACGTACACTGCCTTCTCCCGACTTAATTCTTTTACACAGGCAGATTAGACCAAATAGAAGTATCGTGCTAAAATTTTGAATTATGCCGGGTTCGTTTGGCCTGTTTTATACATTGAGTTTCTGTGCATTTAATGTGCATAATTCAAATTTGAACCACAAGCACATGCTCCAGTGCACCAAAGTTGGTTGAAAAATCACATGTGTGTCCTTGGTTGAATTTATAGGTCCCATGCAAGAAATGGGAATGAAATTCAAACATCTGGGCGTCGTGGCTTAGCCGAAAAGATTGAGAAACTAGGTTTTTTAATTCCTGTAAATCCAAAACACGCATGAAAATCATGAAACTTGGCATGGTGTCATGACATGGCGCCAACATGTTGCGGTAGTTTTTTGGCCTAATTGGGACAATCTTTGGTGTAAGCTTCTTGCAAACCGGAGCTTCCCTCAAGAAGGCTTGTGGTTCCGAGAGGGAACATGTCACCTCCGTGTGCGAAACGAGATACGTACACTGCCTTCTCCCGTCTTAATTTTTCTACACAGGCAGATTAGACCAAATGGAAGTATCGTGCTAAATTTTGGAATTATTCCGGGTTCGTTTGGCCTTTTTATACATTAATTGAGTTACTGCGCAGCAGATGTGCATAATTCAAATTTGAACTACAAGCACATGCTCTAGTGCACCAAAGTTTGTTGAAAATCACATGTGTGTCCTTTCGTGAATTTATAGGTCCCATGCAAGAAATGGGAATGAAATTCAAACCTCTGGGCGTCGTGGCTCGGTCAGAAACATTAAGGAACTTGGTTTTTTAATTCCTATAAATCCAAAACACGCCTGAAAATCATGAAACTTGGCATCGTGTCATGATATGGCACCAACATGTTGCGTAATTTTTTGGCGAGTTGGGACAAGCTTTGGTGTAAGATTCTTGCAAACCGGAGCTTCTCTCAAGAAGGCTCGTGGTTCCGAGAGGAACTGTCACCTCCGTGTCTTGAAACAAGATACGTACCTGCCTTCCCCACCTTAATTCTTTTACACATGCAGATTAGACCAGATAGAAGTATCGTGCTAAATTTTGCAATTATTCCGAGTTCGTTTGGCCTTTTTTATAGATTAATTGAGTTTCTGTGCATTTAATGTGCATAATTCAAATTTGAACTACAAGCACATGCTTCAGTGCATCAAAGTTGGTTGAAAAATCACATGTGTGCCCTTGGGTGAATTTATAGGTCCCATGCAAGAAATGGGAATTAAATTCAAACATCTGGGCGTCGTGGCTTGGCCAGAAACATTGCGAAACTTGGTTTTTTAATTCCCGTAAATCCAAAACATGCATGAAAATCATGAAACTTGGCATGGTGTCATGAAATGGCACCAACATGCTGTGGCAATTTTTTTGGCTGAATTGGGACAAGCTTTGGTGTAAGCTTCTTGCAAACATGAGCTTCCCTCAAGAAGGCTTGTGGTTCTGAGAGGGAATGTGTCACCTCCGTGTGCGAAACGAGATACGTACACTGCCTTCTCCCGCCTTAATTCTTTTACACATGCAGATTAGACCAAATAGAATATCATGCTAAATGTTGGAATTATTCTGGGTTCGTTTGGCCTTTTTTATACATTGATTGAGTTTCTGCGCATTTAATGTGCATAATTCAAATTTGAACTACAAGCACATGCTCAAGTGAACCCAAAGTTGGTTGAAAAATCACATCTGTGTCCTTGGGTGAATTTCAAGGTCCCATGCAAGAAATGGGAATGAAATTCAAACATCTGGCCGTCGTGGCTCGGCCGGAAAGATTGAGAAACTTGGTTTTTAATTCCTGTAAATCCAAAACACGCCTGAAAATCATGAAACTTCGCATGGTGTCATGACATGCCACCAACATCCTACGGTAAATTTTTTGCCCGAATTGGGACTAGCTCTGGTGTAAGCTTGTTGCAGACCGGAGCTTCCCTCAAGAAGGCTTGTGGTTCCGAGAGGGAACATGCCACCTCCGTGTGCGAAACGAGATACGTACACTGTCTTCTCCCGCCTTAATTTTTTTACACAGGCAGATTAGACCAAATAGAAGTATCGTGCTAAATTTTGGAATTATTCCGGGCTCGTTTGACCTTTTTATACATTAATTGAGTTTCTGCGCATTTAATGTGCATAATTCAAATTTGAACTACAAGCACATTCTCTAGTGCACCAAAGTTGGTTGAAAATCACATGTGTGTCCTTTCGTGAATTTATAGGTCCAATGCAAGAAATGGGAATGAAATTCAAACATCTGGGCGTCGTGGCTCGGCCGGAAACATTAAGAAACTTGGTTTTTTAATTCCTATAATTCCAAAACACGCCTGAAAATCATGAAACTTGGCATGGTGTCATGATATGGCACCAACATGTTGCGATAATTTATTTGGCCGAGTTGGGACAAGCTTTGGTGTAAGATTCTTGCAAACCGGAGCTTCTCTCAAGAAGGCTCGTGGTTGCGAGAGGGAACCTGTCACCTCCGTGTGCGAAACGAGATACGTACACTGCCTTCGCCCACCTTAATTCTTTTACACATGCAGATTAGACCAGATAGAAGTACAGTGCTAAATTTTGCAATTATTCCGCGTTCGTTTGGCCTTTTTTATAGATTAATTGAGTTTCTGCGCATTTAATGTGCATAATTCAAATTTGAACTACAAGCACATGCTTCAGTGCACCAAAGTTGGTTGAAATATCACATGTGTGCCCTTGGGTGAATTTATAGGTCCCATGCAAGAAATGGGAATGAAATTCAAACATCTCGGCGTCGGAGCTTTGCCGGAAACATTGAGAAACTTGGTTTTTAATTCCCGTAAATCCAATACACGCCTGAAAATCATGAAACTTGGCATGGTGTCATGACATGGCATCAACATGCTGCGGCAATTTTTTTGGCTGAATTGGGACAAGCTTTGGTGTAAGCTTCTTGCAAACATGAGCTTCCCTCAAGAAGGCTTGTGGTTCTGAGAGGGAATGTGTCACCTCCTTGTGCGAAACGAGATACGTACACTGCCTTCTCCCGCCTTAATTATTTTACACAGGCAGATTAGACCAAATAGAAGTATCATGCTAAATTTTGGAATTATTCCGGGTTCGTTTGGCCTTTTTTATACATTAATTGAGTTTCTGCACATTTAATGTGCATAATTCAAGTTTGAACTACAAGCACATGCTCAAGTGAACCCAAAGTTGGTTGAAAAATCACATCTGTGTCCTTGGGTGAATTTCAAGGTCCCATGCAAGAAATGAGAATGAAATTCAAACATCTGGCCGTCGTGGCTCGGCCGGAAATATTGAGAAACTTGGTTTTTAATTCCTGTAAATCCAAAACACGCCTGAAAATCATGAAACTTCGCATGGTGTCATGACATGGCACCAACATCCTGCGGTAATTTTTTTGCCCGAATTGGGACTAGCTCTGGTGTAAGCTTCTTGCAAACCGGATCTTCCCTCAAGAAGGCTCGTGATTCCGAGAGGAATGTGTCACCTCCGTTTAAACGAGGTACGATACCGCCTTCTCCCGACTTAATTCTTTTACAGGCAGATTAGACCAAATAGAAGTATAGTGCTAAAATTTTGAATTATGCCGGGTTCGTTTGGCCTTTTTTATACATTGAGTTTCTGCGCATTTAATGTGCATAATTCAAATTTGAACCACAAGCACATGCTCCAGTGCACCAAAGTTTGTTGAAAAATCACATGTGTGTCCTTGGGTGAATTTATAGGTCCCATGCAAGAAATGGGAATGAAATTCAAACATCTGGGCGTCGTGGCTTAGCCGAAAAGATTGAGAAACTAGGTTTTTTAATTCCTGTAAATCCAAAACACGCATGAAAATCATAAAACTTGGAATGGTGTCATGACATGGCACCAACATGTTGCGGTAGTTTTTTTGCCTAATTGGGACAAGCTTTGGTGTAAGCTTCTTGCAAACAGGAGCTTCCCTCAAGAAGGCTGTGGTTCCAAGAGGGAACATGTCACCTCCGTGTGCGAAACGAGATACGTACACTGCCTTCTCCCGCATTAATTTTTTTACACAGGCAGATTAGACCAAATAGAAGTATCGTGCTAAATTTTGGAATTATTCCGGGTTCGTTTGGCCTTTTTATACATTAATTGTGTTTCTGCGCATTTAATGTGCATAATTCAAATTTGAACTACAAGCACATGCTCTAGTGCACCAAAGTTGGTTGAAAATCACATGTGTGTCCTTTCGTGAATTTATAGGTCCCATGCAAGAAATGGGAATGAAATTCAAACCTCTCGACGTCGTGGCTCGACCGGAAACTTTAAGATACTTGGTTTTTTAATTCCTATAAATCCAAAACACGCCTGAAAATCATGAAACTTGGCATGGTGTCATGATATGGCACCAACATGTTGCGGTAATTTTTTTGGCCGAGTTGGGACAAGCTTTGGTGTACGATTCTTGCAAACCGGAGCTTCTCTCAAGAAGGCTCGTGGTTCTGAGAGGGAACCTGTCACCTCCGTGTGCGAAACGAGATACGTACACTGCCTTCGCCCACCTTAATTCTTTTACACATGCATATTAGACCAGATAGAAGTATCGTGCTAAATTTTGCAATTATTTCGAGTTCGTTTGGCCTTTTTTATAGATTAATTGAGTTTCTGCGCATTTAATGTGCATAATTCAAATTTGAACTACAAGCACATGCATCAGTGCACCAAAGTTGGTTGAAAAATCACATGTGTGCCCTTGGGTGAATTTATAGGTCCCATGCAAGAAATGGGAATGAAATTGAAACATCTCGGCGTCGTGGCTTGGCCGGAAACATTGAGAAACTTGGTTTTTTAATTCCCGTAAATCCAAAACACGCCTGAAAATCATGAAACTTGGCATGGTGTCATGACATGGCACCAACATGCTGCGGCAATTTTTTTGGCTGAATTGGGACAAGCTTTGGTGTAAGCTTCTTGCAAACATGAGCTTCCCTCAAGAAGGCTTGTGGTTCTGAGAGGGAATGTGTCACCTCCTTCTGCGAAACGAGATACGTACACTGCCTTCTCCCACCTTAATTCTTTTACACAGGCAGATTAGACCAAATATAAGTATCATGCTAAATTTTGGAATTATTCCGGGTTCGTTTGGCCTTTTTTATACATTGATTGAGTTTCTGCGCATTTAATGTGCATAATTCAAATTTGAACTACAAGCACATGCTCAAGTGAACCCAAAGTTGGTTGAAAAATCACATCTGTGTCCTTGGGTGAATTTCAAGGTCCCATGCAAGAAATGGGAATGAAATTCAAACATCTGGCCGTCGTGGCTCGGCCGGAAAGATTGAGAAACTTGTTTTTTAATTCCTGTAAATACAAAACACGCCTGAAAATCATGAAACTTCGCATGGTGTCATGACATGGCACCAACATCCTGCGGTAATTTTTTTGCCCGAATTGGGACTAGCTCTGGTGTAAGCTTCTTGCAAACCGGATCTTCCCTCAAGAAGGCTCGTGGTTCCGAGAGGGAACGTGTCACCTCCGTTTACGAAACGAGGTACGTACACTGCCTTCTCCAGACTTAATTCTTTTACACAGGCAGATTAGACCAAATAGAAGTATAGTGCTAAAATTTCGAATTATGCCGGGTTCGTTTGGCCTTTTTTATACATTGAGTTTCTGCGCATTTAATGTGCATAATTCAAATTTGAACTACAAGCGCATGCTCCAGTGCACCAAAGTTGGTTGAAAAATCACATGTGTGTCCGTGGGTGAATTTATAGGTCCCATGCCAGAAATGGGAATGAAATTCAAACAACTGGGCGTCATGGCTCAGACGAAAAGATTGAGAAACTAGGTTTTTTAATTCCTGTAAATCCAAAACACGCATGAAAATCATGAAACTTGGCATGGTGTCATGACATGGCACCAACATGCTGTGGTAGTTTTTTTGCCTAATTGGGACAAGCTTTGGTGTAAGCTTCTTGCAAACCGGAGCTTCCCTCAAGAAGGCTCGTGGTTCCGAGAGGGAACATGTCACCTCCGTGTGCGAAACGAGATACGTACACTGCCTTCTCCCGCCTTAATTTTTTTACACAGGCAGATTAGACCAAATAGAAGTATCGTGCTAAATTTTGGAATTATTCCGGGTTCGTTTGGCCTTTTTTATACATTAATTGAGTCTCTGCGCCTGTAATGTGCATAATTCAAATTTGAACTACAAGCACATGCTCTAGTGCACCAAAGTTGGTTGAAAATCACATGTGTGTCCTTTCCTGAATTTATAGGTCCCATGCAAGAAATGGGAGTGAAATTCAAACATCTGGGCATCGTAGCTCGGCCGGAAACATTGAGAAACTTGGTTCTTTTATTCCTGTAAAACCCAAAACACGTCTGAAAATCATGAAACTTGGCATGGTGTCATGACATGGCACCAACATGCTACGGTAAATTTTTTTGGCCGAATTGGGACAAGCTTTGGTGTAAGCTTCTTGCAAACATTTGCTTCCCTCAAGAATGCTCGGGGTTCCGAGAGGGTATGTGTCACATCCGTGTGCGAAACAAGATACGTACACTGCCTTCTCCCGCCTTAATTCTTTTACACAGGCAGATTAGACAAAATAGAAGTATCGTGCTAAATTTTGGAATTATTCCGGGTTCGTTTGGCCTTTTTATACATTAATTGAGTTTCTGCGCATTGAATGTGCATAATTCAAATTTGAACTACAAGCGCATGCTCCAGTGAACCCAAAGTTGGTTGAAAAAACACATGTGTTTCCTTGGGTGAATTTTTAGGTCACATGCAAGAGATGGGAATGAAATTCAATCATCTGGGCGTCGTGGCTCGGCCGGAAACATTAAGAAACTTGGTTTTTTAATTCCTATAAATCCAAAACACGCCTGAAAATCATGAAACTTAGCATGGTGTCATGATATGGCACCAACATGTTGCGGTAATTTTTTTGGCTGAATTGGGACAAGCTTTGGTGGTAGATTCTTGCAAACCGGAGCTTCCCTCAAGAAGGCTCGTGGTTCCGAGAGGGAACCTGTCACCTCCGTGTGCAAAACGAGATACGTACACTGCCTTCGCCCGCCTTAATTCTTTTACACAGGCAGATTAGACCAAATAGAACTATCGTGCTAAATATTGGAATTATTACGGGTTCGTTTTGCCTTTTTTATACATTAATGGAGTTTCTGCGCATTTAATTTGCATAATTCAAATTTGAACTACAAGCACATGCTTCAGTGCACCAAAGTTGGTTGAAAAATCACATGTGTGCCCTTGGGTGAATTTATAGGTCCCATGCAAGAAATGGGAATTAAATTCAAACATCTGGGCGTCGTGGCTTGGCCGGAAACATTGAGAAACTTGGTTTTTTAATTCCCGTAAATCCAAAACACGCCTGAAATCATGAAACTTGGCATGGTGTCATGACATGGCACCAACAAGCTGCGGCAATTTTTTTGGCTGAATTGGGACAAACTTTGGTGTAAGCTTCTTGCAAACATGAGCTTCCCTCAAGAAGGCTTGTGGTTCTGAGAGGGAATGTGTCACCTCCTTCTGCGAAACGAGATACGTACACTGCCTTCTCCCGCCTTAATACTTTTACACAGGTAGATTAGACCAAATAGATGTATCATGCTAAATTTTGGAATTATTCCGGGTTCGTTTGGCCTTTTTTATACATTGATTGAGTTTTTGCGCATTTAATGTGCATAATTAAAATTTGAACTACAAGCACATGCTCAAGTGATCCCAAAGTTGGTTGAAAAATCACATCTGTGTCCTTGGGTGAATTTCAAGGTCCCATGCAAGAAATGGGATTGAAATTCAAACATCTGGCCGTCGTGGCTCGGCCGGAAAGATTGAGAAACTTGGTTTTTAATTCCAGTAAATCCAAAACACGCCTGAAAATCATGAAACTTCGCATGGTGTCATGACATGGCACCAACATCCTGCGGTAATTTTTTTGCCCGAATTGGGACTAGCTCTGGTGTAAGTTTCTTGCAAACCGGATCTTCCCTCAAGAAGGCTCGTGGTTCCGAGAGGGAACGTGTCACCTCCGTTTACGAAACGAGGTACGTACACTGCCTTCTCCCGACTTAATTCTTTTACACAGGCAGATTAGACCAAATAGAAGTATAGTGCTAAAATTTCGAATTATGCCGGGTTCGTTTGGCCTTTTTTATACATTGAGTTTCTGCGCATTTAATGTGCATAATTCAAATTTGAACTACAAGCGCATGCTCTAGTGCACCAAAGTTGGTTGAAAAATCACATGTGTGTCCGTGGGTGAATTTATAGGTCCCATGCCAGAAATGGGAATGAAATTCAAACAACTGGGCGTCATGGCTCAGACGAAAAGATTGAGAAACTAGGTTTTTTAATTCCTGTAAATCCAAAACACGCAAGAAAATCATGAAACTTGGCATGGTGTCATGACATGGCACCAACATGCTGTGGTAGTTTTTTTGCCTAATTGGGACAAGCTTTGGTGTAAGCTTCTTGCAAACCGGAGCTTCCCTCAAGAAGGCTCGTGGTTCCGAGAGGGAACATGTCACCTCCGTGTGCGAAACGAGATACGTACACTGCCTTCTCCCGCCTTAATTTTTTTACATAGGCAGATTAGACCAAATAGAAGTATCGTGCTAAATTTTGGAATTATTCTGGGTTCGTTTGGCCTTTTTTATACATTAACTGAGTTTCTGCGCATGTAATGTGCATAATTCAAATTTGAACTACAAGCACATGCTCTAGTGCACCAAAGTTGGTTGAAAATCACATGTGTGTCCTTTCCTGAATTTATAGGTCCCATGCAAGAAATGGGAATGAAATTCAAACATCTGGGCGTCATAGCTTGGCTGGAAACATTGAAAAACTTGGTTCTTTTATTCCTGTAAAATCCAAAACACGCCTGAAAATCATAAAACTTGGCATGGTGTCATGACATGGCACCAACATGCTACGGTAATTTTTTTTGGCCGAATTGGGACAAGCTTTGGTGTAAGCTTCTTGCAAACATGAGCTTCCCTCAAGAAGGCTCGTGGTTCCGAGAGGGCATGTGTCACATCCGTGTGCGAAACAAGATACGTACACTGCCTTCTCCCGCCTTAATTCTTTTACACAGGCAGATTAGACCAAATAGAAGTATCGTGCTAAATTTTGGAATTATTCCGGGTTCGTTTGGCCTTTTTATACATTAATTGAGTTTCTGCGCATTGAATGTGCATAATTCAAATTTGAACTACAAGCGCATGCTCCAGTGAACCCAAAGTTGGTTGAAAAATCACATGTGTTTCCTTGGGTAAATTTATAGGTCACATGCAAGAGATGGGAATGAAATTCAATCATCTGGGCGTCGTGGCTCGGCCGGAAACATTAAGCTTGGTTTTTTAATTCCGATAAATCCAAAACACGTCTGAAAATCATGAAACTTAGCATGGTGTCTTGATATGGCACCAACATGTTGCGGTAAATTTTTTGGCCGAATTGGGACAAGCTTTGGTGGTAGATTCTTGCAAACCGGAGCTTCCCTCAAGAAGGCTCGTGGTTCCGAGAGGGAACCTGTCACCTCCGTGTGCAAAACGAGATACGTACACTGCCTTCGCCCGCCTTAATTCTTTTACACAGGCAGATTAGACCAAATAGAACTATCGTGCTAAATATTGGAATTATTACGGGTTCGTTTTGCCTTTTCTATACATTAATTGAGTTTCTGCGCATTTAATTTGCATAATTCAAATTTGAACTACAAGCACATGCTCCAGTGCACCAAAGTTGGTTGAAAAATCGCATGTGTGTCCTTGGGTGAATTTATAGGTCCAATGCAAGAAAATGGGAATGAAATTCAAACATCTGGGCGTCGTGGCTCGGCCGGAAAGATTGAGAAACTTGGTTTTTTAATTCTTGTAAATCCAAAACACGCCTGAAAATCATGAAACTTGGCATGGTGTCATGACATGGCACCAAAATGCTGCGGTAGTTTTTTGGGCCGAATAGGGACAAGCTTTGGTGTAAGCTTCTTGCAAACCGGAGCTTCCCTCAAGAAGGCTCAAGGTTCCGAGAGGGAACGTGTCACCTCCGTGTGCGAAACCAGATACGTACATTGCCTTCTCCTGCCTTAATTCTTTTACACAGGCGGATTAGACCAGATAGAAGTATCGTGCTAAATTGGTATTATTCCGGGTTCGTTTGGCCTTTTTTATACATTAATTGAGTTTATGCGCATTGAATGTGCATAATTCAAATTTGAACTACAAGCACATGCTCCAGTGTACCAAAGTTGGTTGAAAAATCACATGTGTGTCCTTGGGTGAATTTATAGGTCCCATGCAAGAAATGGGAATGAAATTCAACCATCTGGGCTTCGTGGCTCGGCCGAAAAGATTGAGAAACTTGGTTTTTTACTTCCTGTAAATCCAAAACACGCCTGATAATCATGAAACTTGGCATGGTGTCATGACATGGCACCAACATGCCGCGGAAGTTTTTTTTGGCCGAATTGGGACAACCTCTGGTGTAAGATTCTTGCAAACCGGATCTTCCCTCAAGAAGGCTCGTGGTTCCGAGAGGGAACGTGTCACCTCCGTTTACGAAACGAGATACGTACACTTCCTTCTCCCGCCTTTATTCTTTCACACAGGCAGATTAGACCAAATAGAAGTATCCTAAATTTTCAAATTATTCCGTGTTCGTTTGGCCTTTTTTATACATTAATTGTGTTTTTGCGCATTTGATGTGCATAGTCGATGTCAAACCGGCGGATCTCTGGTAGGGGGTCCCGAACTGTGCATCTAAGGCGGATGGTAATAGGAGGCGGGGGACACAATGTTTACCCAGGTTCGGGCCCTCTCGATGGAGGTAATACCCTACTTCCTACTTGATTGATCTTGATGATATGAGTATTACAAGATTTGATCTACCACGAGATCGTAGAGGATAAACCCTAGAAGCTAGCCTATGGTATGATTGTTGTTGTCCTACGGACTAAACCCTCCGGTTTATATAGACACCGGAGGGGACTAGGGTTACACAGAGTCGGTTACAAGGGAGGAGATCTACATATCCGTATTGCCAAGCTTGCCTTCCACGCCAAGGAGAGTCCCATCCGGACACGGGACGAAGTCTTTAATCTTGTATCTTCATAGTCCAACAGTTCAGCCAAAGGATATAGTCTGGCTGTCCGGAGACCCCCTAATCCAGGACTCCCTCAGTAGCCCCTGAACCAGGCTTCAATGACGATGAGTCCGGCGCGCAGATGTGTCTTCGGCATTGCAAGGCGGGTTCTTCCTCTGAATACTCCGTAGAAGATCTTGAAAACCAGGATAGTGTCCGGCTCTGGAAAACAAGTTCCACATACCACCATAGAGAGAATGATATTTCCACAAATTTAATCCGCTGACGCATTTCGCAGCATGACATCACACCACGGCCCTTTCATCATTCTAACTGTTTTTCACAACCAGCCCACACACATATCGCGAGGCAGTTTCCCTAGCACGTCTTGTCGAAGCAGAGATCGTGTCCCCTTATCACGGGATTCTCATCAATACGGGTGTGGGTAACCCAACCGTGCCATCAATTACAGCATTTGCGGAATAAGCGATCTTACCAGGCAAGTGGGGAGGCGCATCGCCTCGTCCGCCCTTATATATGGACAAGGATTCCCCCTTTTTACCCACGCCTTCTTCCCCCTTGCTTATCCATTCTTGCGCACTCGAGCTCCAACGCCCAAGTTCTCGCCTTTCTCCTCAAACCACTCCAAGCATGTCCGGAGCGGGAGGCAAGTGGATGGTCTCCTCCATCACGGAGGAGAACATCACAAAGCTACGGGAGGCTGGATATTTGGCCGCGGACATCGCACACCGGCTGCCAGATGCGGGGCAGATCATTCCTACGCCCAAAGCCTATGAGATGGTGGTTTTTCTTACCCACTTTGTCTGCGGAATAGGATTTCCCGTCCACCCGTTCGTCCGCGGGCTCATGTTCTACTACGGGCTAGATTTTCACGACCTGGCCCCTAATTTCATCCTCAACATCTCGGCGTTTATCATCGTGTGCGAGGCCTTCCTCCGCATCAAGCCCCACTTTGGCCTATGGCTGAAGACCTTCAATGTCAAACCGAAGGTGGTGGTTGGGCAGCAAGCGGAGTGTGGAGGCGCCATGGTGGGCAAAATGCCTAATGTCACCTGGCTCGAAGGCTCCTATGTGGAGACCATAAAGGGGTGGCAATCCGGGTGGTTCTACATCACCGAGCCGCGCGACACCAACTGGGTGGCGGCCCCTGAGTTTCGATCCGGAATCCCATGCGGCTCACCTCCTGGAAAGAGAAGGTCCTGTCCTGGGGTTCCCCGGTAGAGCTGACCGGACTCTAGACCTGCATCAAGAACATGATGAGCAAGAAAATCAAGCTCGTCAACGTGGTCCAGGTCATGCTCTTCCGCCGGATCCTCCCATGTCAACAACGGGAATTCAATTAGTGGGAGTTCGACCCGGCCAAGCATCAGACTCTGCGAGAGCTCTTCGACGCGATGCACAAGGATGACTGGAGGGTGCTGTTCAAGGGCGCCGAGGTGCCTCCTCCCCTTACCGAGGACCGTGGACTCAGCGCACAACGCCATGCCAGTCCGGAAAGTTCTTTATATCTCATAGGGTGTTTATTTTCCCCAGTTTAATCATGTGCGGGATCTAAGCTTCCATGCCTTTAACAGGACTGGGTGGAGACAACGGAGCAGATTGATTGCTCGCCCCCCCTGCCTGAAGATCCTGCAGATGCTCTCCTAACGGAGATGCTGGTACCAGTGCCTTACAAGGTGCCCGTGAAGAAGGCCAAGGGGAAGGCCACGGGGACCCGAAAGGGTCTCCGGCGCAAGGCTATATCGGACTCATCGTCCGATAACTCTGAAGCGCACTCCTCCCATGAAAACGAGGAGGAAGAGGAAAGTTCTCCCCCCCTGTCGGGAGAGACAAGAAAAGGAAGGCCGCCCCAACCGGGGAGGCCGAAGGGTCCAAGAAGGGAAGGATCCTCCTTCCGGACTACTCCACGACCGCCGCCTATAGTGACGACGAGTGGTTGCCCAGGGACAAGCCCCTGGCGAAGTCGTAAGTATCCAGATACCATAGTAATTCATAGTATGCTTCTATTGCACTGCTTCTCCTTATGCCGAATATGATTATGCAGTCCGTCTCGAGCCCGTATCGACGTATCTTCGTCGGACGGTTCTTTGGACTCGTCGGATATGAATAGCGATTCACTTCCGACCGCCTCCACCCCTTGCCCTACGTACAACGCCGAGGTGTTGTCTCAGAAGGCACCAAGCCGAGGGGAGGTAGTCCTGAAGGCGCCTCGAGGCGACGTTCCGAACCCTGGGCGTAAAGGGAGCAAGACTCCCATGGGCTCCAAGTTCGGCTCTCAGCCGAACACTGCGCCGGAACCTCAAGTGGTTCTGGACTCCGGCAGGCGACCCCCTGTTAAGAGGGGCAAGCCGCTCGTGTCGGTGACCTCTGTCCATCCAGAGGTACCGGACAACTTGCTGGAAGTGCTTCGCGGCGCTTCCATCGACGAAGAGCACCGCACTATCATGAGTGCGGTGATCGAGAAGGTTCAGTCCACCAAGAACGGACTAACTGAAGCTTGTGCCAGCCTCCTAACAGGCTTTGAGGTGAGTTGAAAATATAGGAAAATATTACCGCATAGACAGTAGCCCCTGCTACTCTGTTTGGCGTTCGCGAAGAAAGGCCGAATAGAGGATCAAATCATGACTCAGGAGTTTAATCAGAATATGTCTATGTGCATATGCAGGCTTCGCTGCTGGCCGCCATTGCACGCACTGCGGAGGTTGATGCACTGAAGCAATACCTTGAGCGGTCCGAGGAAGAGCTCGGCCTTGCCAAGAGGCAGGTCGAGGAGAGCAAAGGTAAGCAATACCTTGTCCATATATATTAAAAAGAAAGTTGGTTGTAAAATAATATGATCATCATGAATTTGCCAGGGGCCACGACTGAAGTGGCGACCCTGAAGAAGGCGTTGTCCGAGGCCGAAAACAAAGCGGCCAAGGAGCGCGTCGAGCGGGAAAAACAAGAGGCATGAGTAGGCGAGGTGCAGCAAGAGCTCCAGGCTCTCGTCAAGCAGCACGAGTCCTTGGAGCTTGACTCTAAGACGCGAGAGTCTGAGCTTGCGAAGGCCCTCGAAAGCGCAAAACATGCCAAGGCCGAAGCCCAAAAGGCCCTCCAGGAGATTGAGGCGGTTAAGAAGATAGCAGCGGGTAAGGCATTCATTATGCAAAGCAAGCATGTGAAGGAAACTTTCCTTTTACTTACCCGAGTTCGGAGCTCTCCAGGAGTGTTCGCAGATCTTCCCCGTAGTGTGCTGGACGTCGTGGATTTTTACCGAGCTGAGGAGGGGAGCTCGACGAAAAAGTTGTTCTGGTCTCAGTATACTGGGACCGAACACCCAATGCCCTTGAGCGACCAGCTGAAGCAACTGGTCAAGCTTCACAAGGCGGCCGAGCAGGCCACGAAGGGTCTTATAGTCCGGATGTGGCCTAGCGATCCCCTGCCTAACAGCTACTTCGGTCTGGTGAGGCGGCTTGTGAATGCATGCCCATGGCTTGAAGTCATCAAGCGGTCCGTCTGCATCGAGGGTGCGTGTAGGGCTTTTGCCCGGGCGAAGGTGCATTGGGCGAAGCTGGACGCCGTGAAGCTGGTGAAGGAGGGACCTCCGGAGGGCAAGGAGCCTCGCGGCCCCGAAATGTATTATGACAGTGTCCTGAATGGTTCCTGCCTTATGGTGGAGGAATGTTCTAAAGATGTAATTTTTGAATGAACGTGCTCATGTGATCCTGTAATGTGAAACTAGTTCATTTGCACTATGCAACGCTTTTTGAATTTAAAATATTACCTTCTGTGCGGCCGTTTATAAAATCTGAGGGTTGGCGATCGTGGCTTCGCCCCATGTAACTAATCTTTGGGGTGTTTGGGATAAACCTGAGCACTCTTTTTCCCAATTTTGGGTCCTTGAGGAGGTGTTCACTGTGAACGAACAGCAATCGGACTATAAGGTTTATCACTCTCACTTAGCCATAGAAGTCTACAATTTTAAATTTTGGCGAAGCCCCTAGTATTCGGAAGGCCGAATTTGGGGCGCTATATACGCCTAAGTCAGGCAAGGCCGACTCCTCGCCCGAAGCGGAAGAAGTCTTTAAGTACTTGAGACCTCTCGAACAGCGACCAGCTCTCGCCTTTTCATGACAGTCAGTTTTCGGCTTTCTCTACTGAGGTGCTCGTCCGGGAGAACCGGGACACAATCACGGTAGTTCTCCTAGCGCTACCTTAGCCGATATAGCGGAACGTAAGGTACCAAAACATAGGAGCCGGGCAAACCCAACTATTGACCCAAGACATGATTTGGAGCTGATGCATATAATGCTATAAGTTCGGGGTGCCGCACTGTCAAAAGTGTTCGGACTTCTCACGCCGTATTATGGGGTATACGAAAGCCCCTGGCATACTGGTCGTACTAGGATGTACGGGTGCAAATCATATAAGAAAAAGGATGGATAATGAAATAATAAACTAATGCTATGCATTGTTATTTAAATAATACGGCGAAGCATACTAATACAAGTAGTGCAATAAGCAAAAAATAGGACTATTTGACATGTCCTATCCAAGGGCAGGCTGCGTATGGGTATTAAAAAACGGATATGTCGATTATTATTAAAGACCACCTGTGGATTCCCTTGTACGACTTTAGCTTCGTGCCTCCTTGGTTGTTCCTTCCCGTAATTTGTCCGGCAATCATACTGCCGGAAAGGGATTCCAGAGAGTAAGTTCCTGAAAGGGTAAAAAATGATAAAGGTATGCAGCCCCTAGGGCGGTTGAGCCGTATTGTGGGATGTGCCCTGATCGTGCCCCCGCCTATGCCCATGGTATTTGTCGCTTGACTGGGACTAGGACGGGGGCCGAATTGCTATGCGAGCTCTGAACGTGCCAGGCGATCCTGCTGCAGGTTACTCCGGACTCGCTTGACGGGGTCCGGGGGCTGTATCGCCAAATTAGCGGTTTACCTTAAAAGGCTGCTTTGTGCTTCTGCTGCGAGGGCCGCAGGGTGCTCCTCCGTGCGGAGCGAGCACTCTGTGTTTCCATTGACTGTTATGACCCTCCTAGGTCCTGGCATCTTGAGCTTGAGGTATGCGTAGTGCGGTACCGCATTGAATTTTGCAAATGCGGTTCGCCCGAGCAATGCGTGATAGCCACTGCGGAATGGGACGATATCAATGATTAACTCCTCGCTTCGGAAGTTTTCCGGAGATCCGAAGACCACTTCCAGTGTGATTGAGCCCGTGCTATGGGCCTCTACACCTGGGATGACACCCTTAAAGATGGTTTTGGTGGGTTTGGTCCTCGAGGAATCTATACCCATTTTGCACACTGTATCCTGATAGAGCAGGTTCAGGCTGCTGCCGCCGTCCATGAGGACTCGAGTCAGGTGAAATCCGTCAATGATGGGGTCTAGGACCAATGCGGCGGATCCACCATGACGGATACTAGTGGGGTGGTCCCTGCGATCGAAGGTGATCAGACAAGAGGACCATGGGTTGAACTTTGGGGCGACAGGCTCCATCGCATAGACGTCCCTTAGTGCACATTGGTCCCTTCATGGCGGACATAGTTCTAGGGTTTAGCCTTGTGCGGACATTGGTCCCTTCATGGCGTAAGTGAATTTCTTCGTCGTCCGCATCCCGTTCTAGCCGGACATAGTTCGGCCAAGGTTCTCCTGACAAGGAGAGAGACCTTAATGAATTAAGCACATCACCGAAAGGCGAGTGCTGAAAGATATCCACGGAGGTAAACTCCATGATCTGCGCCCAATCGGATTCGATAGGCACGGACGCAGGCGGCTCGGAGTCCATGCCCAGAGATGAATCTAGTGATTCGGCAACACGACTCTCGTGAGGGGTGAAGTTAGTATCCGGATCCATCGCCGCTGAGAGTGCGGCCTCCGTGGCGGGGTCTATCCACCCGTCCTCGGATGGCGCAATTTGCTCCAGATCGAGGGCCGAAGTAGCTGCAGGTGTGATCTCCTGAACACTGTCCGACGGCAGAGCTAAATCATGCTCGTCGTGATCGTGCGGTGCACCTGGCATGGGCTCGAATACGTCGAAGATCAAGTCTTCGCGGATGTCGGCAGTGTAGTTCAAGTTTCTGAACCTGACCTGGCCAGGGGAGTAGCTCTCGATCTGCTCCAGATGGCCAAGCGAGTTGGCCCGCAGTGCGAAGCCGCCGAATACGAAGATCTGTCCGGGAAGGAAAACCTCACCCTAGACCGCATCGTTACCGATGATCGAAGGAGCCATCAAGGCTTACGGTGATGACACAGTGGAACTCTCAATGAAAGCACCAATGTCGGTGTCAAAACCGGCGGATCTCGGGTAGGGGGTCCCGAACTGTGCGTCTAAGGCGGATGGTAACAGGAGGCGGGGGACACAATGTTTACCCAGGTTCGGGCCCTCTCGATGGAGGTAATACCCTACTTCCTGCTTGATTGATCCTGATGATATGAGTATTACAAGAGTTGATCTACCACGAGATCGTAGAGGCTAAACCCTAGAAGCTAGCCTATGGTATGATTGTTGTTGTCCTACGGACTAAACAATCTAGTTTATATAGACACCCGAGGGGGCTAGGGTTACACATAGTCGGTTACAAGGGAGGAGATCTACATATCCGTATTTGCCAAGCTTGCCGTCCACGCCAAGGAGAGTCCCATCCGGACACGGGACGAAGTCTTCAATCTTGTATCTTCATAGTCCAACAGTCCGGCTGTCCGGAGACCCCCTAATCCAGGACTGCCTCATGCATAATTAAAATTTGACCGACAAGCACATGCTCCAATGCACCAAAGTTGGTTGAGCAATCACAAGTGTGTCCTTGGGTGAATTTATAGGTCCCATGCAAGAAAATGGGAATTAAATTCAAACATCTAGGCGTCGTGGCACGACCGGAAAGATTGAGAAACTTTGATTTTTAATTCCTGTAAATCCAAAACACGCCTGAAAATCATGAAACTTGGCATGGTGTCATGACATGGCACCAACATGTTGCGGTAGTTTTTTTGGCCGAATTGAGACAAGTTTTCGTTTAAGCTTCTTGCAAACCGGAGCTTCCCTCAAGAAGGCTCGTGGTTCCGAGAGGGAACATGTCACCTCCGTGTGCGAAACGAGATACGTACACTGCCTTCTCCCGCCTTAATTTTTTTACACGGGCAGATTAGACAAAATAGAAGTATCGTGCTAAATTTTGGAATTATTCCGTGTTCGTTTGGCATTTTTTATACATTAATTGAGTTTCTGTGCTTTGAATGTGCATAATTCAAATTTGAACTACAAGCACATGCTCTAGTGCACCAAAGTTGGTTGAAAATCACATGTGTGTCCTTTGGTGAATTTATAGGTCCCATGCAAGAAATGGGAATGAAATTCAAACATCTGGGCGTCGTGGCTCGGCTGGAAACATTGAGAAACTTGGTTTTTTAATTCCTGTAAACTCCAAAACACGTCTGAAAATCATGAAACCTGGCATGGTGTCATGACATGGCACCAACATGCTACGGTATTTTTTTTGGCCGAATTGGAACAAGCTTTGGTCTAAGCTTCTTGCAAACATGAGCTTCCCTCAAGAAGGCTCGTTCTTCCGAGAGGGAACGTGTCACCTCCGTGTGCGAAACAAGATACGCACACTGCCTTCTCCCGCCTTAATCCTTTTACACAGGAAGATTAGACCAAATAGAAGTATCGTGCTAAATTTTGGAATTATTCCGGGTTCGTTTGGATTTTTTATACATTAATTGAGTTTCTGCGCATTTAATGTGCATAATTCAAATTTGAACTACAAGCACATGCTCCAGTGAACCAAAAGTTGGTTGAAAAATCACATGTGTGTCCTTGGGTGAATTTATAGGTCCCATGCAAGAGATGGGAATGAAATTCAAACATCTGGGCATCGTGACTCGGCCGGAAACATTAAGAAACTTGGTTTTTTAATTCCTGTAAATCCAAAACATGCCTGAAAATCATGAAACTTGGCATGGTGTCATGATATGGCGCCAACATGTTGCGGTAATTTTTTTGGCCGAATTGGGACAAGCTTTGGTGTAAGATTCTTGCATACCGGAGCTTCCCCCAGGAAGGCTCGTGGTTCCGAGAGGGAACCTGTCACCTCCGTGTGCGAAACGAGATACATACACTGCCTTCGCCTGCCTTAATTCTTTTACACAGGCAGATTAGACCAAATAGAAGTATCGTGCTAAATTTTGGAATAATTACGGGTTCGTTTGGCCTTTTTTATACATTAATTGAGTTACTACGCATTTAATGTGCATAATTCAAATTTGAACTACAAGCACATGCTCCAGTGCACCAAAGTTGGTTGAAAAATCACATGTGTGTCCTTGGGCGAATTTGTAGGTACCATGCAAGAAATGGGAATGAAATTCAAACATCTGGGCGTCGTGGCTCTGCCGAAAAGATTGAGAAACTTGATTTTTCTAATTCCTGTAAATTAAAAACACGCATGAAAATCATGAAACTTGGCATGGTGTCATGACATGGCATCAACATGATGCGGTAGTTTTCTGGTCTGAATGGGACAAGCTTTGGTGTAAGCTTCTTGCAAACAGGAGCTTCCCTCAAGAAGGCTCATGGTTCCGAGAGGGAACATGTCACCTCCGTGTGCGAAACGAGATACGTACACTGCCTTCTCCCGCCTTAATTATTTTACACAGGCAAATTAGACCAAATAGAAGTATCGTGCTAAATTTTGGAATTATTCCGGGTTCGTTTGGCCTTTTTTTTACATTATTGTGTTTCTGCGCATTTAATGTGCATAATTCAAATTTGAACTACAAGCACATGCTCTAGTGCACCAAAGTTGGCTGAAAATCACATGGGTGTCCTTTGGTGAATTTATAGGTCCCATGCAAGAAATGGGCATTAAATTCGAACATCTGGGTGTCGTGGCTCGGCCGGAAACATTGAGAAACTTGGTTTTTTAATTCGTGTAAACTCCAAAACACGTCTGAAAATCATGAAACTTGGCATGGTGTCATGACATGGCACCAACATGCTACAGTAATTTTTTTTGGCCTAATTGGGACAAGCTTTGGTGTAAGCTTCTTTTATACATTAATTGAGTTTATACGCATTTAATGTGCATAATTCAAATTTGAACTACAAGCACATGCTCAAGTGAACCCAAAGTTGGTTGAAAAATCACATGTGTGTCCTTGGGTGAATTTATAGGTCCCATGCAAGAGATGGGAATGAAATTCAAACATCTGGGCGTCGTGGCTCGGCCGGAAACATTAAGAAATTTGGTTTTTTAATTCCTGTAAATCCAAAACACGCCTGAAAATCATGAAACTTGGCATGGTGTCATGATATGGCACCAACATGCTGCGGTAATTTTTTTGGCCGAATTGGGACAAGCTTTCGTGTAAGATTCTTGCATACCGGAGCTTCCCTCAGGAAGGCTCGTGGTTCGAGAGGAACTGTCACCTCCGTGTCTTGAAACGAGATCGTACACTGCCTTCGCCTTATTTAATTGCTTTACACAGGCAGATTAGACCAAATAGAAGTATCGTGCTAAATTTTAGAATAATTACGGGTTCGTTTGGCCTTTTTTACATATTAATTGAGTTTCTGCGCATTTAATGTGCATAATTCCAGTTTGAACTACAAGCACATGCCCCAGTGCACCAAAGTTGGTTGAAAAATCGCATGTGTGTCTTTGGTTGAATTTATAGGTCCGACGCAAGAGATGGGAATGAAATTCAAACATCTGGGCGTCGTGGCTCAGCCGAAAAGATTGAGAAACTTGGTTTTTTTAATTCCTGTAAATCCAAAACACGCATGAAAATCATGAAACTTGGCATGGTGTCATGACATGGCATCAACATGCTGCGGTTGTTTTTTGGCTTGATTGGGACAAGCTTTGGTGTAAGCTTCTTGCAAACCGGAGCTTCCCTCAAGAAGGCTCATGGTTCCGAGAGGGAACATGTCACCTCCGTGTGCGAAACGAGATACGTACACTGCCTTCTCCCGTCTTAATTTTTTTACACATGCAAATTAGACCAAATAGAAGTATCGTGCTAAATTTTGGAATTATTCCGGGTTCGTTTGGCCTATTTTATACAGTAATTGTGTTTCTGCGCATTTAATGTGCATAATTCAAATTTGAACTACAAGCACATGCTCTAGTGCACCAAAGTTGGTTGAAAATCACATGTGTGTCCTTTGGTGAATTTATAGGTCCCATGCAAGAAATGGGAATGAAATTCAAACATCTGGGTGTCGTGGCTCGGCCGGAAACATTGAGAAACTTGGTTTTTAATTCGTGTAAACTCCAAAACACGTCTGAAAATCATGAAACTTGGCATGGTGTCATGACATGGTACCAACATGCTACAGTAATTTTTTTGGCCGAATTGGGACAAGCTTTGGTGTACGCTTCTTGCAAACATGAGCTTCCCTCAAGAAGGCTCGTGGTTCCGAGAGGGAACGTGTCCCCTCCGTGTGCAAAACGAGATACGCACACTGCCTTCTCCCGCCTTAATTCTTTTACACAGGAAGATTAGACCAAATAAAAGTATCGTGCTAAGTTTTGGAATTATTCCGGGTTCGTTTGGCTTTTTTATACATTAATTGTGTTTCTACGCATTTAATGTGCATATTTCAAACTTGAACACAAGCACATGCTCAAGTGAGCCCAAAGTTGGTTAAAAAATCACATGTGTGTCCTTGGGTGAATTTATAGGTCCCATGCAAGAGATGGGAATGAAATTCAAACATCTGGGCGTCGTGGCTCGGACGGAAACATTAAGAAACTTGGTTTTTTAATTCCTGTAAATCCAAAACACGCCTGAAAATCATGAAACTTGGCATGGTGTCATGATATTGCACCAACATGCTGCGGTAATTTTTTTGGCCGAATTGGGACAAGCTTTGGTGTAAGATTCTGGTATACCGGAGCTTCCCTCAGGAAGGCTCGTGGTTCCAAGAGGGAACCTGTCACCTCTGTGTGCGAAACGAGATACGTACACTGCCTTCGCCTGCCTTAATTGTTTTACACAGGCAGATTAGACCAAATAGAAGTATCGTGCTAAATTTTAGAATAATTACAAGTTCGTTTGGCCTTTTGTACACATTAATTGAGTTTCTGCGCATTTAATGTGCATAACTCCAATTTGAACTACAAGCACATGCTCCAGTGCACCAAAGTTGGTTGAAAAATCACATGTGTGTCCTCGGGTGAATTTGTAGGTATCATGCAAGAAATGGGAATGAAATTCAAACATCTGGGCATCATGGCTCAGCCGAAAAGATTGAGAAACTTGGTTTTTTTAATTCCTGTAAATCCAAAACAGCAATGAAAATCATGAAACTTGGCATGGTGTCATGACATGGCATCAACATGCAGCGGTAGTTTTTTGGCCTGATTGGGACAAGCTTTGGTGTAAGCTAATTGCAAACCGGAGCTTCCCTCAAGAAGGCTCATGATTCCGAGAGGGAACATGTCACCTCCGTGTGCGAAACGAGATACGTACACTGCCTTCTCCAGCCTTAATTTTTTTACACAGGCAAATTAGACCAAATAGAAGTATCGTGCTAAATTTTGGAATTATTCCGGGTTCGTTTGGCCTTTTTTATACATTATTGTGTTTCTGCGCATTTAATGTGCATAATTAAAATTTGAACTACAAGCACATGCTTTGGTGCACCAAAGTTGGTTAAAAATCACATGTGTGTCCTTTGGTGAATTTATAGGTCCCATGTTAGAAATGGGAATGAAATTCAAACATCTGGGTTTCATGGCTCGGCCGGAAACATTGAGAAACTTGGTTTTTTTAATTCCTGTAAACTCCAAAACACGTCTGAAAATCATGAAACTTGGCATGGTGTCATGTCATGGCACCAACATGCTACGGTAATTTTTTGGCAGAATTGGGACAAGCTTTGGTGTAAGCTTCTTGCAAACATGAGCTTCCCTCAAGAAGGCCCGTGGTTCCGAGAGAGAACGTGTCACCTCCGTGTGCGAAACGAGATACGCACACTGCCTTCTCCCGCCTTAATTCTTTTACACTCGCGGATTAGACCAAATAGATGTATCGTGCTAAATTTTGGAATTATTCCGGGTTCGTTTGGCTGTTTTATACATTAATTGAGTTTATGCGCATTTAATGTGCATAATTCAAATTTGAACCACAAGCACATGCTCCAGTGAACCCAAAGTTGGTTGAAAAATCACATGTGTGTCCTCGGGTGAATTTATAGGTCCCATGCAAGAGATGGGAATGAAATTCAAACATCTGGGTGTTGTGGCTCGGCCGGAAACATTAATAAACTTGGTTTTTTAATTCCTGTAAATCCAAAACACGCCTGAAAATCATGAAACTTGGCATGGTGTCATGATATGGCCCCAACAAGCTGCGGTAATTTTTTTGGCCGAATTGGGACAAGCTTTGGTGTAAGATTCTTGCATACCGGAGCTTCCCCCAGGAAGGCTCGTTGTTCCGAGAGGGAATCTGTCACCTCCGTGTGCGAAACGAGATACATACACTGCCTTCACCCGCCAATTCTTTTGCACAGGCAGATTAGACCAAATAGAAGTATCGTGCAAAATTTTGGAATAATTACGGGTTTGTTTGGCCTTTTTTATGCATTAATTGAGTTTATATGCATTTAATGTTCATAATTCAAATTTGAACTACAAGCACATGCTCCAGTGCACCAAAGTTGGTTGAAAAATCACATGTGTGTCCTTGGGTGACTTTATAGGTACCATGCAAGAAATGGGAATGAAATTCAAACATCTGGGCGTCGTGGCTCAGCCGAAAAGATTGAGAAACTTGTTTTTTTTTAGTTCCTGTAAATCCAAAACACGCATGAAAATCATGAAACTTGGCATGGTGTCATGACATGGCATCAACATGCTGCGGTAGTTTTTTGGCCTGATTGGGACAAGCTTTGGTGTAAGCTTCTTGCAAACCAGAGCTTCCCTCAAGAAGGCTCATGGTTTCGAGAGGGAACATGTCACCTCCGTGTGTGAAACGAGATACGTACACTGCCTTCTCCCGCCTTAATTTTTTTACATAGGCAAATTAGACCAAATAGAAGTATCGTGCTAAATTTTGGGATTATTCCGGGTTCGTTTGGCCTTTTTTATACATTAATTGTGTTTTTGCGCATATAATGTGCATAATTCAAATTTGAACTACAAGCACATGCTCTAGTGCACCAAAGTTGGTTGAAAATCACATGTGTGTCCTTGGGTGAATTTATAGGTCCCATGCAAGAGATGGGAATGAAATTCAAACATCTGGGCGTCATGGCTCGGCCGGAAACATTAAGAAACTTGGTTTTTGAATTCCTGTAAATCCAAAACACGCCTGAAAATCGTGAAACTTGGCATGGTGTCTTGATATGTCACCAACATGCTGTGGTAATTTTTTGGCCGAATTGGGACAAGCTTTGGTGTAAGATTCTTGCATACCGGAGCTTCCCTCAAGAAGGCTCGTGGTTCCGAGAGGGAACCTGTCACCTCCGTGTGCGAAATGAGATACGTACACTACCTTCACCCGCCTTAATTGTTTTACACAGGCAGATTAGACCAAATAGAAGTATCGTGCTAAATTTTAGAATAATTACGGGTTCGTTTGGCCTTTTCTACACATTAATTGAGTTTCTGCGCATTTAATGTGCATAATTCCAATTTGAACTACAAGCACATGCTCCAATGCACCAAAGTTGGTTGAAAAATCGCATGTGTGTCTTTGGGTGAGTTTATAGGTCCCATGCAAGAAAATGGGAATGTAATTCAAACATCTGTGCGTCGTGGCTCAGCCGAAAAGATTGAGAAACTTGGTTTTTTTTAATTCCTGTAAATCCAAAACACGCATGAAAATCATGAAACTTGGCATGGTGTCATGACATGGCATCAACATGCTGCGGTAGTTTTTTGGCCTGATTGAGACAAGCTTTGGTGTAAGCTTCTTGCAAACCGGAGCTTCCCTCAAGAAGGCTCATGGTTCCAAGAGGGAACATGTCACCTCCGTGTGCTAAAGGAGATACGTACACTGCCTTCTCCCGCCTTAATTTTTTTACACAGGCAAATTAGACCAAATAGAAGTATCGTGCTAAATTTTGGAATTATTCCGGGTTCGTTTGGCCTTTTTTATACATTAATTGTGTTTCTGCGCATTTAATGTGCATAATTAAAATTTGAACTACAAGCACATGCTCTAGTGCACCAAAGTTGGTTGAAAATCACATGTGTGTCCTTTGGTAAATTTATAGGTCCCATGCAAGAAATGGGAATGAAATTCAACATCTGGGTGTCGTGGCTCGGCCGAAAACATTGAGAAACTTGGTTTTTTAATTCCTGTAAACTCCAAAACACGTCTGAAAATCATGAAACTTGGCATGGTGTCATGACATGGCACCGACATGCTACGGTAATTTTTTTGCCGAATTGGGACAAGCTTTGGTGTAAGCTTCTTGCAAACATGAGCATCCCTCAAGAAGGCACGTGGTTCCGAGAGGGAACGTGTCACCTCCGTGTCTTGAAACGAGATCGCTGCTGCGTTCTCCATGTAATTCTTTTACACAGGCAGATTAGACCAAATAGAAGTATCGTGCTAAATTTTGGAATTATTCCGGGTTCGTTTGGCTTTTTTTTACACATTAACTGAGTTTCTACGCATCTAATGTGCATAATTCAAATTTGAACTACAAGCACATGCTCAAGTGAACCCAAAGTTGGTTGAAAAATCACATGTGTGTCCTTGGGTGAATTTATAGGTCCCATGCAAGAGATGGGAATGAAATTCAAACATCTGGGCTTCGTGGCTCGGCCGGAAACATTAAGAAACTTGGTTTTTTAATTCCTGTAAATCCAAAACACGCCTGAAAATCCTGAAACTTGGCATGGTGTCATGATATGTCACCAACATGCTGCGGTAATTTTTTTTAGACGAATTGGGACAAGCTATGGTGTAAGATTCTTGCATACCGGAGCTTCCCTCAGGAAGGCTCGTGGTTCCGAGAGGGAACCTGTCACCTCCCTGTGCAAAACGAGATACGTACACTGCCTTCGCCCGCCTTAATTGTTTTACACAGGCAGATTAGACAAAATAGAAGTATCGTGCTAAATTTTAGAATAATTACGGGTTCGTTTGGCCTTTTTTACACATTAATTGAGTTTCTGTGCATTTAATGTGCATAATTCCAATTTGAACTACAAGCACATGCTCCAGTGCACCAAAGTTGGTTGAAAAATCGCATGTGTGTCTTTGGGTGAATTTATAGGCCCCATGCAAGAAAATGGGAATGAAATTCAAACATCTGGGCGTCGTGGCTCGGCCGGAAATATTGAGAAACTTGGTTTTTAATTCCTGTAAATCCAAAACACGCCTGAAAATCATGAAACTTGGCATGGTGTCATGACATGGCACCAAAATGTTGCGGTAGTTTTTTGGGCCGAATAGGGACAAGCTTTGGTTTAAGCTTCTTGCAAACCGGAGCTTCCCTCAAGAAGGCTCGTTGTTCCGAGAGGGAACATGTCACCTCCGTGTGCGAAACCAGATACGTACACTGCCTTCTCTCGCCTTAATTTTTTTACACAGGCAGATTAGATCAAATAGAAGTATCGTGCTAAATTTTGGAATTATTCCGTGTTCGTTTGGCATTTTTTATACATTAATTGAGTTTCTGTGCATTGAATGTGCATAATTCAAATTTGAACTACAAGCACATGCTCTAGTGCACCAAAGTTGGTTGAAGAATCACATGTGTGCCCTTGGGTGAATTTATAGGTCCCATGCAAGAAATGGGTATGAAATTCAACCATCTGGGCGTCGTGGCTCGACCGAAAATATTGAGAAACTTGGTTTTTTACTTCCTGTAAATTCAAAACACGCCTGAAAATCATGAAACTTGGCATGGTGTCATAACATGGCACCAACATGATGCGGTAGTATTTTTGGCCGAATTGGGACAAGTTTTGGTGTAAACTTCTTGCAAACCGGAGCTTCCCTCAGGAAGGCTCGTGGTTCCGAGAAGGAACATGTCACATCTGTGTGCGAAACGAGATACGTACACTGCCTTCTCCCGCCTTAATTTTTTTACACAGACAGATTAGACCAAATATAAGTATCGTGCTAAATTTTGGAATTATTCCGGGTTTGTTTTTCCTTTTTTATGCATTAATTGAGTTTCTGCGCATTTAATGTGCATAATTCAAATTTGAACTACAAGCACATGCTCTAGTGCACCAAAGTTGGTTGAAAATAACATGTGTGTCCTTGGGTGAATTTATAGGTCCCATGCAAGAAATGGGAATGAAATTCAAACATCTGAGCGTCGTGGCTCGGCCGGAAACATTGAGAAACTTGGTTTTTAATTCCTGTAAATCCAAAACACACATGAAAATCATGAAACTTGGCTTGGTGTCATGACATGGCACCAACATGCTGCGGTAATTTTTTTGGCCTAATTGGGACAAGCTTTGGTGTAAGCTTCTTACAAACTGGAGCTTTCCTCAAGAAGGGCCGTGGTTCCGAGAGGGAACGTGTCACCTCCGTGTGCGAAACGAGATACGTACACTGCCTTCTCCCACCTTAATTCTTTTATGAGTGTCTTGTTAAAATTTGGATTTATTCCGGGTTCGTTTGGCCTTTTTATGCATTAATTGAGTATCTAGGCATTTAATGTGCATAATTCAAATTTGAACTACGAGCACATGATCCAGTGCACCAAAGTTTGTTGAAAAATCACATGTGTGTCTTTGGGTGAATTTATAGGTCCCATGCAAGAACGGGACTGAAATTCAAACATCTGAGTATCATGGCTCTGTCGGAAACATTGAGAAACTTGATTTTTAAATTCCTGTAAATCCCAAACTTGCCTGAAATCCACGAATCATGGCATGGTCTCAATTCATGGCACCAGCATGCTGTGGTACAAAAATTGCCTGAATTGGGACCAGTTTTGGCATAAGCTTCTTGCAAATTGTAGCTTCTCCGAAGAAGGTGTGTGGTTTCGACAGGGAACGTGTCACCTTTGTGTGCGAAATGAAATACGCTCCCCCCTCTTGATTTTTTTTACAAAGCAAACATAGAATTATATGAGTGTCTTGTTTAAATTTGGAATTATTCCAGGTTTGTTTGGCCCTTTTATGCATTAATTGAGTTTCTGGGCATTTAATGTAAATAATTCAAATTTGAACTAAAAGCACATGCTCCAGTGCACCAAGGTTGGTTGAAAAATCACATGTGTATCCTTGGGTGAATTTCTATGTCCCATGCAAGAAATGGGAATGAAATTCAAATATCTAAGCGCCGTGGCTCGGCCGATAACATTGAGAAACTTGGTTTTTTTAATTCCGGTAAATTCAAAACTTGCCTGAAAATCATGAAACTTGGCATGGTGTAATTTCAAGGCACCAACATGTTGTGGTAAAAAAATTGGCCGAATTTGGATAAGTTTTGGTCTAAGCTTCTCACAAACTGAAGCTTCTCTCA
Source organism: Aegilops longissima (assembly GCA_021605205.1). Lineage (NCBI taxonomy): Eukaryota > Viridiplantae > Streptophyta > Magnoliopsida > Poales > Poaceae > Aegilops > Aegilops longissima. Next base: position 339,185,404 of record CM038678.1, read on the forward strand.
AGAAGACTCGTGTTTCCCGAGGGGGAGCGTGCCACCTTTATGTGCAAAATGATATACTATGCCTCCCCCCTCCTTCATTTTTTACAGAGGCAACATAGAACTATATGAGTGTCATGTTAAAATTAGGAATTATTCCGGGTTTGTTTGGCCTTTTTTATACATTAATTGAGTTTCTAGGCATTTATTGTGCATAATTCAAATTTGAACTACAAGCACATGCTCCAGTGTACCAAAGTTGGTTGAAAAATGACATGTGTGTCCTTGGGTGAATTTCTAGGTCCCATGCAAGAAATAGGAATGAAATTCAAACATCTGGGCGTCGTGGCTCGGCCGGAAATATTGAGAAACTTGGTTTTTTAATTCCTATAAATCCAAAACACGCATAAAAATCATGAAACTTGGCATGGTGTCATGACATGGCACCAACATGTTGTGGTAATTTTTTTGGCCGAATTGGGACAACCTTTGGTATAAGCTTCCGGAGCTTCTCTCAAGAAGGCTCATGGTTCCGAGAGGGAACGTGTCACCTACGTGTGCGAGACGACATACACTGCCTTCTCCCGCCTTGATTTTTTTCACAGGCAGCTTAGACCAAATAGGAGTTTCATGCTAAATTTTGGAATTATTCCAGGTTTGTTTGGCCTTTTCTTTACATTAATTGAATTTCCAGGCATTTAATGCACATAATTCAAATTCGAACTACAAGCGCATGCTCCAGTGTGCCAAAGTTAGTTGAAAAATCATTTATGTGTCGTGGGCGAATTTCTAGGTCCCATGCAAGTAATGGGAACGGAATTCAAACATCTGGGCGTCTTGGCTCGGCCGGAAACATTGAGAATTTGGTTTTAAAATTCCCGTAAATCCAAAACTAGCATGAAAATCATGAAACTTGGCATGGTGTCATGACATGGCACCAATATGTTGTGGTAAAAAAATTGTCCGATTTGCAAAGGTGCACATATTAACAATTAACAAAGTCATTTTGGAACAAGTGCTGTCACATTACAAATCGGAAACACAAGTATTATTGAAATCATGGGCATTCTACTTACCTTTTACGTGTCGCCACGCGTCCCCTTTTTTATTGGCTAGGAGATGTCGTGTGGGGCATTATCAAGTGTTGGAATTAGGGAACCAACCACGAATAGGAGCTGTATAGAACTCCGGAAAGAGACCTTTGATGAAGTCGGCATCCTCCCAAGTGGCATTTGCTTGATCCAAACTAGCCCACTTCCTTGGTTGCTGAAAAACCATGCAACGCAAGTAATTTTCCACACACTGATTCACACGTTCTGTCTGGCCATCTGATTGTGGGTGATAGGCAGAGCTAAACCTCAATTTCACTTGCAGTTATTTGAGTACGGGAGGCGTGCGATTAGACCCCTGCGTGTGCTCATCGGGAGGAGAGCCCTTTGACCTCTATCCATCACCCACCTCTCTCCCAACGTCTCCATTAATGGCGACCGAGCCCCTGTTTAATGGCGTAGCTATGTCTCACTCGACTGAGATTTAAGAGAGAAAAAGGGAAATCTGAAAATAAAGTTTTGCATGGATCCGACGGTCCTCTAGCATCGACTGTGAGTTATAGCAAGACTGATGAATATAAGGAAGATGACAGTGGATAATAATTGTCTTACATATTTAGGAAGATAATTAAAAAACCACAAGGGGCAACGCCCGAAATACACATGGGCAAAAGAAGAAGGAAGACGCAGACAACGATCTGGCTCGCTGATCTCTACTCTCTTGATGCGTTGCTGCAGGCCGCGGAGACTAGTTCCCGCGATGAGCGGCGATGAGCTCTTTCGTGTCCTCAAGACGCTGCTTGAGAGCATCCACGGATTCCTCCACCAGCCTTTGGTGCTCGATGCAGAGCATGGCATTCTCGTCCATAAGTTTTTTAACAATGACGACGGTCCTCTGCAACAAGGCAGTGGTCCTCGAGCTGCTTCGTCGTTCCGACGATCTTCGCCCTCAGCAGCTCGCGCTCTGTGCGGAGCTTCGCCTTGTCCTCCCCTAGTCCTCGGATGACGCTAGTAGCATTTTCAAACGAGGCATTCATCTCGTCCTGCTGCTTCATCCAGTCGGACATCTGACCCATCAAATCATTGAGCATAGCGTACATGCGCCTATGAGAGTCCTCGCCTGCCCGCGAGACATTTTCCTAGGCCGCCACGGTGTGGGAGGACATCTCTGCTGCATTCACAGCGCGACGGGACATCTTTGCTGCTTCTACGGCGCAGTCAGACCAGTCTGCTGCATCGACGAAGCGGCGGGACCTCTATGCTACTTCAGCAGCGTGGCAGGACCTTTATGCTGCTACGGCCGCACGGCGGGACATGTCGGTTGCTTTCACGGCGAGGCGGTACATCTCTTGTGCTTCTACTTCCATGCTCGTCTCTCCCTGGTACTAATCTCTCGCACCAGAACTCACGCTACGCAAGGGAACAATGATGAATGACTTGTTTGTTTTTGTGGATGAGGAGTTGAGGAGGAATGTGCAGTCATCTTAGATTTATAACTGATTACTAATACGCTCCTAAGTGGGAAACCATTTAGGTTCTGATCGGTGTGAACAGGTTTGCAATTAAATGTAGCATGGTAGTAATTTGGAATTTATTGACGGTTCTATAATTTCTAGTGTGGCACTATTCCCGGACGATGTAATGTGGGCACGCTTTCTCGGCCACGTATGTGGCGTTTGCATCATAAGGTGCACCGTAATAGGCGATGTCAGCACACGCCTTGTTCCAACAACCGTGTGCGCTTGTTATTACCATCACGCACACTTCTTTTAATTAAAATGTGTGCCCGTCTAGCGCACACACGTTGATCTGTCTAACTGTTTCTGTTTGTTATGGCTAATCGCAAACAGTTCATCCGTGTGAAGTGTCACTGGTGCGCGTCGGTCCTAAACAAACGGTTTATAACCCCTTTCTGCGACGGCATCTGGAATCGTCGCCAAGTGAGTGTGGGCGATAGGGGGGTCCTTCCCACACGACCCAGAAACCTTCAGGGATATGCCCTCCTGGCACACATGCTCGACAAAATAAGGTCGTGTGGGACCGGCAAGTGCTCAAATACAGAAATACGTACAGTAGAGCTAAAAAATACAATTATATGGTGAAATTGTTTCCGGTCGCAAGTACATCCCACACAGTCTGTCCCCGCTAAAAGTTTCCGTTCGTATGTACATCCCACATAGTCGCTCCAAGGAAAACGTTTTCGTTCACAGGTACATCACACACAATTTTTCCCGTTAAATCGTTTGTGATAGCGTTGCCATTGCACACGATATTAATAATTTTATCGTTTGCGTTATTGAATGCATCACACACGGTGCATAGAAAGAAACTGTGTGGCAAAGGTTGTCCATCACACACACTTTTATGTGATAAACGTTTGCGCAAGGTGGCCTAACGCAAATAGTTTTCAAGAGAAAGTCGTGTGTGCAGTGGAGATTGATCGCACACGTAGTGGATCCTAGAAACGTTTCCGATCTCCACGTATATCGCAGACGTTTCGCTTTCGCAAACCGTGTGCAGTCTAATCCCTATTTAATCCATAATTAATCCATAATTAATCCATAATTAATCCAATTACTCCCTAATTTAAAAAATACATGTTATGAATTTGAAAGTAGGCAATCACTTATCTCATATCCAACCATGTTTATTACAAATAAAGGTTCAACCACGAATCCATAATTCAATGCATAGGTACATATACTGAAGAACTACAGAAGCACCAAGAATGATGAACCACAGTTTTACTAAAGACTGTAAAGTGAGAGGCGAAAGACATTCTGGTTGCTAGAGAAGGTGACGCGGAATTCCCATATTGTGCCCTCCTCCATGCGTAAGGCGCACACGACTCTTAGCCAACCCCTTGTGATGGCTACCCATCCATCCTTCACTGTCTTCATTAGGACTTCTCGATGCTCATTGTAGTCTGGATGAAATACTTTAACCTTCATTGCGTGTCCACCAATCATGTACTTTGCGAGGTAATCTTGAGTGAATTGCTTCGGGAACCACTGGGAACAAAAAAGATTCAGACATTGTTGTCTAACAACTCATTATGGGCAGTAAAAAGAGAAGGCTGCAGAGTTTGTACTTACCATCCTATAGCTCACTGTTGTGTTGGATACAGCATATACAAATAATTTGCTTGCCACCATTCGTATCTTTTTGCTAATAATCCTTATTTGTTTCCTCACTTGATGCTTGTTCATCAATATCTCATTGCCCCATACGCAAAAAGGGTAGATGTGTGGATCCTTGCCAAGGGCATATGTACCCACAAGCAACAAGTCAATATTAGAAGCTAACTAGTGTCCAGGACTGGATCTATATGCACTACATTATGGAACGACGGGGGAGTACAAGCCGAGGGATGAAGCTAACCTCGGCGGAAAATGGTGGCCACTCCCGTTGTTGTCCTGCATAAGTAGTGGAAAGGCATGATAAGTACAACAATCTTAACATCAAACAAATATAGTAAAGGTAAACAACATCATCTCCAAATGATAGCTTGAATGTGTTGGTTTCAGCATCTTTATTAAAGCAGATATAAAATGGAAGGCAATGTTACCGACAACGAGGCTTAACAGCCATCAAATATTGCAATTCAAACTGGTATTGTTGAAAATGAATAGAACGTAGGTAATGCTTAATCATCACACTGGATAAATGAGTAAAACTGAAAATAAAGGGCATGTGTTAACTACACCAGGAATAACTGGAACCAAATATAGTCGTTCAAACTAGTATTGATATAGTCGAGCGGCACAGTTCCGACTTGCACATAATGAACCACACATTGTGAATGACTGAAATAAACAAGGCATAAATGACCAGTATAACAACCAAATATAGCCGTTGAAAACTAGACAGAGTCTCACTGCAACCAACCTAACAAGCAAATACAGATAAACAGGGCATATGCTTGAAAACTGGACAAATGCTCACTACAACCAACCTAACAAGCAAGATAAAGATAACCAAGGCATCGGTTTGATAACTGGAGAAATGCTAAAAAAAGCAACCTAACAACCAAATACAGATAAACAAGGCATCTGCTTGATAACTGGACAAATGCTAAAAAAAGCAACCTATCAACCAAATACAGATAAACAAAGCATCTGCTTGATAACTGGACAAATACTCACTGCAACCAAACTAAGAACCAAATACAGATAAACAGGGCATCTACTCGATAACTGAAAAAATGCTCACTCCAACCAACCTAACAACCCAATACAGATAAACAAGGCATCTACTCGCTATAAACAACCAAATATAGCCATTCGTGAAACTAAAGTGGACAATTCATACTTAAACATCACATAGACCTATTGAACAATACATTTTTGCATAACTGAAATAATTAAACATGGCACAGTTAAAGCACCGCACGGCAAATGCTACTATAACAAAGGGTACGGGTTGGCAAGCTAGAAATGGTAATATTTGCTGATAGAATATTGCCTCACATTTCATGGACGGGATCCTTCCGATTGGAAAACATGCACCCATGGTGCGCTCTCTGATGTCACAGATGGGTTGTTTCACCTTGGAAGAACCTTCGTGGGTGCCCTCCTCATGGTCGTGGTCATGGTCGATGAGATCTGACTTGGAAATTGAGGATCCCAAGCCACCGCCGTAGAACGTGTCCTTCAGAAGTGACAAAATGGGCTCGATGGCGTATAAAGCTCGCAAATCCTTGACCGCTTGGCAGAGGAGATCAGCGGCAGGGCCGTCGAAGAGATAGACGGCGGTTGAACCAGAGGGGTTGGGGATGGACCACTTAACCTGCGACATGGCCCGCATGAAGCCGTCGGTGTGGAGGAGCTTGATGTCGTAGCCAGCTTTCCCGAGATACAGTAATACGCTAGCCCGCTGACACAAAGCCTTCGGCATAGCAACATAGTCAAGGTCTTCGCTGGCTTCCGCGGCGACGTGTTGCTCCGGGATCGACAGGTCGGGGCGAACAGCGGCCACCTCACCAACGTCCGCCGGAGAGGCCATGATAAACTTCTTCTTGGCCGAACGCTCATCGGGCTCCCCGGGATATGTGGTCGAGCTTAGGCTGCGACATTCTGGAGCAGGGGATGTGGATCTGGCGGGGAGGGACACCGCAGGCCTCATCTAAAAACTCAGGGGAGTGGGGCGACGGTATGGGAATCACTGGATAACCTGAACTTTATTATCTAAGCTAGGAGGAACGGGCAGACCGGCAGGGTTGGCAACGGTGACGGTGGCGGCCACGAGCTAGGGTTCGAAGGGGGGAAGGGGGTGGGTGGGGGACTATGGAGGGGGGGTGGTGTTTGAGGATATGCCGCGGCTACTGCAAATTTTAGTAACAGTGGGTGGAGATGGTGGTGGATGAGGGAGGGCGACGGTTCAAATGCCTCGGCTGCTAAAATTTTACTATAAGGTCGGTGTTGGAGGAGTGTGGGCGATGATGTCTACTATGCAACCTTCTTCTTGTAGACGTTGTTGGGCCTCCAAGTGCAGAGGTTTGTAGGACAGTAGCAAGTTTCCCTCAAGTGGATGACCTAAGGTTTATCAATCCGTGGGAGGCGTAGGATGAAGATGGTCTCTCTCAAACAACCCTCCAACCAAATAACAAAGAGTCTCTTGTGTCCCCAATACATCCAATACAATGGTAAATTGTATAGGTGCACTAGTTCGGCGAAGAGATGGTGATAAAAGTGCAATATGGATGGTAGATATAGGTTTTTGTAATCTGAAAATGTAAAAACAGCAAGGTAACTAATGATAAAAGTGAGCGTAAACGGTATTGCAATGCTAGTAAACAAGGCCTAGGGTTCATACTTTCACTAGTGCAAGTTCTCTCAACAATAATAATATAATTGGATCACATAAATATCCCTCAACATGCAACAAAGAGTCACTCCAAAGTCACTAATAGCGGAGAACAAACGAAGAGATTATGGTAGGGTACGGAACACACCTCAAAGTTATTCTTTCCGATCAATCCATTGGGCTATTCCTATAAGTGTCACAAACAGCCCTAGAGTTTGTAGTAAAATAACACCTTAAGACACACATCAACCAAAACCCTAATGTCACCTGGATACTCCAATGTCACCTCAAGTATTTGTGGGTATGATTATACGATATGCATCACACAATCTCAGATTCATCTATTCAACCAACACATAGAACCTCAAAGAGTGCCCCAAAGTTTCTACCGGAGACTTAAGACAAAAACGTGTGCTAACCCCTATGCATAGGTTCATGGGCGGAACCCGCAAGTTGATCACCAAAACATACATCAAGTGAATCAATAGAATAACCCATTGTCACCACGGTTATCCCATGCAAGACATACATCAAGTGTTCTCAAATCATTAAAGACTCAATCCGATAAGATAACTTCAAAGGGAAAACTCAATCCATTACAAGAGAGTAGAGGGGGAGAAACATCATAAGATCCAACTACAATAGCAAAGCTCGCGATACATCAAGATCGTATCACCTCAAGAACACGAGAGAGAGAGAGATCAAACACATAGCTACTGGTACATACCCTCAGCCCCGAGGGTGAAATACTCCCTCCTCGTCATGGAGAGCGTCGGGATGATGAAGATGGCCACCGGTGAGGTTTCCCCCCTCCGGTCTTGAACAGGTCTCGATTGGTTTTTGGTGGCTACAGAGGCTTGCGGCGGCGGAACTCCCGATCTATTCTGTTCCCCGAAGGTTTTAGGGTATATGGGAATATATATATAGGTGAAAGAAGTACGTCAAGGGAGCCATAAGGGGCCCACGAGGGTGGAAGGCGCACCCAGGGGGTGGGCGCGCCCCCTTGCCTTGTGCCTCCCTTGTTGCTTTCCTGACGTGCACTCCAAGTCTCCCGGGTTGCTTTCTTTCCAAAAATAACTTCTCCAGAAGGTTTCATTCTGTTTCGACTCTGTTTGATATTCACTGGGCTCTGGGTCAATAGGTTAGTCCCAAAAATAATATAGAAGTGCATAATAAAGCCCATAAACATCCAAAACAGATAATATAATAGTATGGAACAATAAAAAATTATAGATACATCGGAGACGTATCAGCATCCCCAAGCTTAATTCCTACTCGTCCTCAAGTAGGTAAATGATAAAAACAGAATTTTTGATGTGGATGCTACTTGGCATAATTTCAATGTAATTCTTCTTAATTGTGGTATGAGTATTCAGATCCGAAAGATTCAAGATAAAAGTTCATATTGACATAAAAGTAATAATACTTCAAGCATACTAACTAAGCAATTATGTCCTCTCAAAATAACATGGCCAAAGAAAGTTCATCCCTACAAAATCATATAGTTTAGTCATGCTCCATTTTCGTCACACAAGAATGATCTCATCATGCACAACCCCGATGACAAGCCAAACATTTGTTTCATACTTTAGTAATCTCAAACCTTTTCAACCTTCACGCAATACATGAGTGTGAGCCATGGATATAGCACTATGGGTGGAATAGAATATAAAGATGGGGGTTATGTGGAGAAGACAAAAAAGGAGAAAGTCTCACATCAACGCGGCTAATCAATGAGCTTTGGAGATGACCATCGATTGATGTTAATGCAAGGAGTAGTGATTGTCATGCAACGGATGCACTAGAGCTATAAATATATGAAAGCTCAACAAAAGAAACTAAGTGGGTGTGCATCCAACTTGCTTGCTCACGAAGACCTAGGGCACTTGAGGAGGCCCATTGTTGGAACATACAAGCCAAGTTCTATAATGAAAATTTTCCACTAGTATATGAAAGTGATAAAACAAGAGACTCTCTATCATGAAGATTATGGTGCTACTTTGAAGCACAAGTGTGGTAAAGGATAGTAACATTGTCCCTTCTCTCTTTTTCTCTCTCTTTTTTTCGGACCTTCTCTTTTTTTGGCCTTTCTCTCTTTTTTTTATTCCTCACTTGGGACAATGCTCTAGAAAATGATGATCATCACACTTCTATTTATTTAAAACTCAATGATTACAACTCGATACTAGAACAAGGTATGACTCTATATGAATGCCTCCAGCGGTGTACCGGGATATGCAATGAACCAACAGTAACATGTATGAAAGAATTATGAACGGTGGCTTTGCCACAAATACTATGTCAACTACATGATCATGCAAAGCAATATGACAATGATGAACGTGTCATGATAAACGGAATGGTGGAAAGTTGCATGGCAATATATCTCGGAATGGCTATGGGAATGCCATAATAGGTAGGTATGGTGGCTGTTTTGAGGAAGATATAAGGAGGTTTATGTGTAAAAGAGTGTATCATATCACGGGGTTTGGATGCACCGGCGAAGTTTGCACCAACTCTCAATGTGAGAAAGGGCAATGCACGGTACGGAAGAGGCTAGCAATGGTGGAAAGGTAAGAGTGCGTATAATCTATGGACTCAACATTAGTCACAAATAACTCACATACTTATTGCAAAAATCTACAAGTCATCAAAAACAAAGCACTACGCGCATGCTCCTAGGGGATAGATTGGTAGGAAAAGACCATCGCTCGTCCCCGACCGCCACTCATAGGGAGGACACTCAAAGAAAACCTCATGTTTCAAAAATTTTACATAACGTTTACCATATGTGCATGCTACGGGACTTGCAAACTTCAACACAAGTATTTCTCAAATTCACAACTACTCAACTAGCACAACTTTAATATCACTACCTCCATATCTCAAAACAATCATCGAGCATCAAACTTCTCTTAGTATTCAACACACTCATAAGAAAGTTTTTACTAGTCTTGAATACCTAGAATATTAGGATTAGGCAAATTACCATGCTGTTTAAGACTCTCAAAATAATATAAGTGAAGCATAAGAGTTCATCTATTTCTTCAAAATAAAACCACCATTGTGCTCTAAAAGATATAAGTGAAGCACTAGAGCAAATGACAAACTACTCCAAAAAGATATGAGTGAAGATCAATGAGTAGTTAAATAATTATGTAGCTATGTCAAGACTCTCTATAATTTAAGAATTTCAGATCTTGGTATTTTAATCAAACAGCAAGAAAATCTAAACAAAATAAAATTATGCTCCAAGCAAATCACATATCATGTGGTGAATAAAAATATAGCTCCAAGTAAAGTTACCGATGAACGGAGACCAAAGAGGGGATGCCATCCGGGGCATCCCCAAGCTTAGGATCTTGGTTGTCCTTTAATATTACCTTGGGGTGCCTTGGGCATCCCCAAGCTTAGGCTCTTGCCACTCCTTATTCCGTAGTCCATCGAATCTTTACCCAAAACTTGAAAACTTGACAACACAAAACTTAACAGAAAACTCGTGAGCTCTGTTAGCAAAAGAAAAGAAAACACCACTTCATGGTACTGTAATGAACTCATTCTTTATTTATATTGGTGTTAAACCTACTGTATTCAAACTTCTACATGGTTTATAAACTATTTTACTAGCCATAGAGTCATCAAAATAAGCAAACAACACACGAAAAACATAATCTGTCAAAAACAGAACAGTCTGTAGTAATCTGTAACTAACGCAAACTTCTGGAAATCCAAAAATTCTAAAATAAATTGGTGGACCTGAGGAATTTGTCTAGTAATCATCTAAAAAAAGAATCAACTAAATATCACTCTCCAGTAAAAAGTTTTAGCTAATCTCTTGAGCGCTAAAGTTTCTGTTTTTACAGCATGATCATAAAGACTTCACCCAAGTCTTCCCAAAGGTTCTACTAGGCACAAACACTAATTAAAACACAAAACCACATCTAAACAGAGGCTAGATGGATTATTTATTCCTAAAAAGAACCAAAAAGCAAGAAACTAAAATAAAATTGGGTTGCCTCCCAACAAGCGCTAACGTTTAACGCCCCTAGCTAGGCATGATGATTTCAATGATGCTCGCATAAAAGGTATGAATTGAAACATAAAGAGAGCATCATGAAGAATATGAATAGCACATTTAAGTCTAACCCACTTCCTATGCATAGGGATTTTGGGATCAAACAATTTATGGGAACAATAATCAACTAGCATAGGAAGGCAAAACAAGCATAACCTTAAAACTTTAAGCACATAGAGAGGAAACTTGATATTATTGCAATTCCTACAAGCATATATTCGTCCCTCATAATAATTTTAAGTAGCATCATGAATGAATTCAACAGTATAACCAGCACCTAAAGCATTTTTTCATGATCTACTTGCATAGAAAATTTATTACTCTCCACATAAGCAATTTTCTTCTCAAGAATAATAGTGGGAGCAAACTCAACAAAATAACTATCATGAGATTGAAAATTAAGATCAAGATGACAAGTTTCATGGTTATCATTATTTTTTATAGCATACGTGTCATCACAATAATCGTCATAATTAGGAGGCTTGCTTTCATCATAATAAATTTGCTCATCAAAACTTGGGGGACAAAAAATATCATCTTCATCAAACATAGCTTCCCCAAGCTTGTGGCTTTGCATATCATTAGCATCATAGGTATTCAAAGAATTCATACTAACAACATTGCAATCATGCTCATCATTCACATATTTTATGCCAAGCATTCTATGTAATTCTTCTTCTAGTACTTGAGCACAATTTTCCATCCCATCATTTTCACGAAAGATATTAAAAAGATGAAGCGTATGAGGCAAACTCAATTCCATTTTTTTGTAGTTTTCTTTTATAGACTAAACTAGTGATAAAACAAGAAACTAAAAGATTCGATTGCAAGATCTACAGATATACCTTCAAGCACTCACCTCCCCGGCAACGGCGCCAGAAAAGAGCTTAGTTCACGGGGTGTGACTGCCACTTACCTAGCCTCCCCGGCAACGGCGCCAGAAAAGAGCTTGATGTCTACTACGCAACCTTCTTATTGTAGACATTGTTGGGCCTCCAAGTGCAGAGGTTTGTAGGACAGTAGCAAGTTTCCCTCAAGTGGATGACCTAATGTTTATCAATCCGTGGGAGGCATAGGATGAAGATGGTCTCTCTCAAACAACCCTGCAACCAAATAAAAAAGAGTATCTTGTGTCCCCAACACACCCAATACAATGGTAAATTGTATAGGTGCACTAGTCCGGCGAAGAGATGGTGATACAAGTGCAATATGGATGGTAGAAATAGGTTTTTGTAATCTGAAAATGAAAAAACAGCAAGGTAACTAATGATAAAAGTGAGCATAAACGGTATTGCAATGCTAGTAAACAAGGCCTAGGGTTCATACTTTCACTAGTGCAAGTTCTCTCAACAATAATAACATAATTGGATCACATAACTATCCCTCAACATGAAACAAAGAGTCACTCCAAAGTCACTAATAGCAGAGAACAAACGAAGAGATTATGGTAGGGTACGAAACCACCTCAAAGTTATTCTTTCCGATCAATCCATTGGGCTATTCCTATAAGTGTCACAAACAGCCCTAGAGTTCGTAGTAAAATAACACCTTAAGAAACACATCAACCAAAACCCTAATGTCACCTAGATACTCCAATGTCACCTCAAGTATCCGTGGGTATGATTATACAATATGCATCACACAATCTCAGATTCATCTATTCAACCAACACATAGAACCTCAAAGAGTGCCCAAAGTTTATACCAGAGAGTTAAGACGAAAACATGTGCCAACCCCTATGCATAGGTTCATGGGCGGAACCCGCAAGTTGATCACCAAAACATACATCAAGTGAATCAATAGAATAACCCATTCTCACCACGGTTATCCCACGCAAGACATAGATCAAGTGTTCTCAAATCATTAAAGACTCAATCCGACAAGATAACTTCAAAGGGAAAACTCAATCCAGTACAAGAGAGTAGAGGGGGAGAAACATCATAAGATCCAACTACAGTAGCAAATCTCGCGAAACATCAAGATCGTATCACCTCAAGAACACGAGAGAGAGAGAGAGAGAGAGAGAGAGAGAGAGAGAGAGAGAGATCAAACACATAGCTACTGGTACATACCCTCGGCCCCGAGGGTGAACTACTCCCTCCTCGTCATGGAGAGCGCCGGGATGACGAAGATGGCCATCGGTGAGGTTTCCCCCCTCCGGCAGGGCGCCGAAACAGGGTCCCGATTGGTTTCTGGTGGCTACAGAGGCTTGCGGCGGCGGAACTCCCGATCTATTATGTTCCCCGAAGGTTTTAGGATATATGGGATTATATAGGTAAAAGAAGTACGTCAGGGGAGCCACGAGGGGCCCACGAGGGTGGAGAGCGCGCCCAGGGGGGTGGGCGCGCCCCCCTGCCTTGTGCCTCCCTCGTTGCTTTCCTGACGTGCACTCCAAGTCTCCCGGGTTGCTTTCTTTCCAAAAATAACTTCTCCAGAAGGTTTCATTCCGTTTCGACTCTGTTTGATATTCCTTTTCTTCGAAACACTGAGACAAGGGAAAAAACAGGAACTGGCACTGGGCTCTAGGTCAATAGGTTAGTCCCAAATAATATAAAAGTGCATAATAAAGCCCATAAACATCCAAAACAGATAATATAATAGCATGGAACAATCAAAAATTATAGATACGTCGGAGACGTATCTGGCGACGGTTGAAGTACGGCGGCTACTAAAATTTGGGTAAAGGAATTAATGCGGGGCGGGAGTGCCCAATATCGCGCATGGTCCAATAACAATATGCGTGTATGATAAGGAAAAGTGGCGCGGATCCGCCAATTTTTGCAATGCTCAAGGCGGGTAGTTTGTTTTTATATTTCTAGCTAGCTGATCTATCGCACACGGTTCGTCCTAATTTCCAAATAAACTTACCCGCCTTTAGCTTCCACGAGTGGTGGTTTTATAGCGCACTTGCATCGCACACGGTTAAGCCAGTACCTCCACCCTTTGCTCGCGCTTGCGTGGTCGTGGTGATTTCAGTGCACTTGCATCGCACACGGTTGAGCCAGTACCTCCACCTTAATTTGCTCGCGCTTGCGCGGTCGTGGTGATTCACATCACACTTGTATCGCACACGGTTTAGATATTATACCCCATGTCCGTTGAGGATCATCCGAGTCTCTGCAGCAAAATATAACGTTAGGGAGGGTCAAAAGACAGCCACACTAGCATGTGGCCCAAATATATATGAGTGAAAAGGGTGGTATGTGATGTTCAAAATTCCAATGCACAAATTTGAACCCGCGGGCCCACGGTTGGGCACGTCATTGAAGATCGATGAGAGGGGCCAGAAGTCAAGAACCACCTGGAAGTGGCCAAATATATGTACGAATATTGGGGATGTTTAAAACTTTAAATACACAATGGATAACTTTGGTGGCACCTGCCTCGCAAACCCGAAAGCACCCTAACAACCACCTAGCTAGGATATATATAATGAAATAATGTCGTACCTAGCTAGGATGCTTGGCCCACCACCTCCCACTTCGTGTCAGCGGAGCAGATGCATGTAATGATCGATACTTTGGTCATACATGCATGTCGACATGACCTACCATAAGATGGACCAATGAATCTTTCGTTTGGTCAAATGACAGTTGTTGTTGTCGATAAACCACTTGGGCCAATACAAAACCAGCACCTCTTGCATGCGGCCCAAAATGATGTACGTTGGGGAGGGGTGATGTGTGTTTTCAATATAGAATAATGTACAATTTAGATGTGGTGCCTACCTATCGATACAGACAACAACCATGAAGGCAATGTAGTTAAGGACGAGATACGTACGCAGGGTTTGATGTAGGTCGAACCCACCAATCCGAGCATCTGGGAGGGAATCCTGACAACGCATCAGCTCGAGTTTTGGTTGACCGACATTTGACGGTGACCGGCCCTAACATGAACTAGGAGGAATCCATTCATGGAAAACACATACCCCTCATTATCGGTCAAAGGGATGATATATATACACTCGGGGAGCCCACATATATCCGTGTCGTCACAAAAAAACCGCACAAGGGAGACGTGGTCGATCAGAAAACCCCGTATACACTGCATGCGGCCTGAAAATATGTATGGGTACGATGGTGTATGATGTGTTTAAATCCCAAATGCACAACTTCGATGGGCCACGCCGAGTACATTACAAACCGAACACCGTACCCGACTCCAAGCCTGGTTCAATACCTATGATGTCAGTTTCCCAACTTTGAGGCGGCAGAAGGGTCGTCCCACGCATGCGCTCAAACTTTATTTTGTCTAGCATGAGACACATCAATATATATCTATACATCTATACATCTATACACATATATAGTGTGCGAATAACTATGAAAGTTGCTTGTTGGATGAAGCCAATCCGATGGTACAGAGATGGCAAATCCAAGCACTACTGGCCGTTGGATATCATCTACATTCCACCAGATTCTGCCACATGGACAATCTTGAAGACTCCATGGTTGAACTTAAGCATAATGCACAAACCTCTAAACACAAGCACTTCTCCTTTGTTCTCTAGAATCTTCCATATGTTCATTGCCCAAACCTTTTTTTTCTAAATGATTGTCACTATTTGTTTTTACCTTTACAATGCACAATTCCATGAATCTTAAAATAGTTTTTTTAGAAAACTAATTGATTTTGGATGAGATAAACTATAAGAATTAAATGAACATCTACATCGTGCATATCTGGGAGAAGAGGCGGGAAACCGACGAGAGGAGTGGCGAGAAACGGTCGCCTGTTTTGAGTGAAAAAAACCTAGTAGAGAAGGAAGCGTGAGCTACACCACACATGCGCATAGTTCTTACCCATGTACTGCATGTGCTGTCGAAAGGGCTCAGGGTTGTCGTTCGATCTGGGTGCACACATACGATCCGTGGGGTTTGGGTTCTGGCCAGTCAGAACGTAGGACTCAGATCGCGCGCGCAGCGGGGGGGATATCATACGGAAACCAACATTCGGTGGAAACCGGTGAAAACCGTGAGAAAAAGATGTTTTGAGTTTCAAAAAAGAATCAAAAAAATGCGGGATGTTAAGATGATGATGTTTTATTGGCACACAAAATTTCAAGTTGAAACACATTAAGAGATGTGAGCTATGAAAAAGACAAAATCAGTGTTGAATAGTGCCGAATAGTAATGTCACTATTCAGGGCGGAATTTGTCTTTTTCATAGCTCACATCTCATAATGTTTTTCAACTTGAAATTTTGTGTCGCAATAAAATATCACCTTCTTGGCATCCCACATTTTTTTTAGATTTTTATGAAACTTTAAAATATGGTTTCCACAAACTTTTCATTGAATACCGGCTTTTGTGAGTGAACCGTGTGCTATTTAAAAACATTTCGTGAGAAGAATCTTGGTTTTTAAATCCCCGTAAATCCAAAACTAAGCTGAAAATCATGAAACCTGCCATGGTGTCACGACATCACACTTATATGTCGGGGATTTTTTCCGTCCATTGTGGCGCAAGTTTTATTACAAGCCTCTTACAAACCGGAGCTTCTCTCAAAGAAGCCTCGTGGTTCCGACAGGGAAACGTGTCCCCCTTGTGGGCAAAATGTAATCACTACCTCTTCTCACCTTGTATTTTCTTCTACGGGCAACATGGAATGACAGGATATCCGTGCTGAAATTTAAACTTATTCAGGGTTCGTTTGGCCTTTTTATACACTAATTGAGTTTCCTAGGCATTTAATGTCCATAATTCAAATCTCAACTACAAATACGTGCTCCAGTTCACCAAAATGGCTAGAAAAATTAAACATGTGTCCTTGGGTGCATGTTTAGGTCCCATGCCAGGAATGGGATGAATTACAACCGTAATGGTGTCATGGCTCGTACTCAAACATTTCGAATCTCGGTTTTTAAGTCCCCATAAATCCTAAACTCAGTAGAAAGTCATCAAAGGTGGCATGGTGTCACGTCATGGCACATATATGTCGTGGTAAAAACATTGTCCAATTTGGGCCAAGCTTTATTACAAACCTCCTACAAAAACTGGAGCTTCTCTCAAAGAAGCCTCGTGGTTCTGATAGGGAAATGTGTTCCCCTTGTGGGCAAAATGTAATCACTGCCTCTTTTCGCCTTGTATTTTCTTCCACAGGCAACATGGAACCACAGGATATCTGTGCTGAAATTTAAACTTATTCAGGGTTCGTTTGGCCTTTTTATACACTAATTGAGTTTCCTAGGCATTTAATGTCCATAATTCAAATCTGAACTACAAATACATGCTCCAGTTCACCAAAATGGCTAGAAAAATTAAACATGTGTCCTTGGGTGCATGTTTAGGTCTCATGCCGGGAATGGGAACAATTACAACCGTCTGCGGTGTCTGGCTCTTCCTCAAACATTTCGAATCTCAGTTTGAAGTCCCCATAAATCCTAAACTCACCAGAAAGTCATCAAAGGTGGCAAGGTGTCATGCCATGGCACATATATGTCGTGGTAAAAACATTGCCAATTTGGGCCAAGCTTTATTACAAACCTCTTACAAACTGGAGCCTCTCGCATGAACCCTCGTGGTTTCAATAGGGAAACGTGTCCCCTTGTGGGCCAAACGATAATCACTCCCTCTTCTAGCCTCGTATTTTGTTCTACACGCGACACGGAACAACTGGAGATTCGGGCTGAACTTTGAAATTATTCAGGGTTCATTTGACCTATTTTATTCATTAATTGAGTTTTCTAGGCATTTAATGTCATCATTCAAATCCGAACTACAAATACATGCTCCAGTGCACCAAAATGGCTAGAAAAAACATACATGTTTCCTTGGGGTGCATGTTTTGGTCCCATGGAACGAATGGGAACAAATTCAACCATCTCGCCATCCTGGCATGGCCACAAACATTGCGAATCTCAGTTTTTAAATGTCTATAAATCCAAAAGTCACCAAGAAATCATGAAACTTGGTATGGTGTCACTACATGGTATATATAATTGTCCAATTTGGGCGAAGCTATATTACAAGCCTTTTACAAACCGGAGCCTGTCGCAACCCTCGAGGTTCCGGCAGGGAAACATGCCCCTCTTGTGGGCGAAACGATAATCGATGCCTCTTCTCGCCTTGAACTTTGTTTTCTACATGCAACATAGAATAACAGGAGTGTCGGGCTGAAATTTGAAACTGTTCAGGGTTCGTTTGGCCATTGTATATATATTACTAATTCCTAAGTTTTCTATGCATTTAATGTAGTCCATGATTCAAATTTGAACTGCAACCACATGCTCCAGTGAAGCAAAATGGGTGGGAAATCGTACATGTGTCATTGGGTGCATGTTTAGGTCTCGTTTAAGCAATGAGAATGAATTACAAACTTGTCGTCGTCCTGAAACAATGAGAATCTCGGTTTTTAAATCCCAGTAAATAAAAAAGTCACCCAAAAAACATGAAACTTGACATGGTTTCATGACATGGCACATATATGCCGTGGTAAGAAAAATCGTCCAATTTGAGAAAAGGTGCACACATTAGTAGCCAACGAAGTTCTTTTTGAAAAAAAAACTGACACGTTAATATCGCAAACGGTTGTATTATATTTACCGTGTCAAAATTTAACCATAGTCGGTGGCATGCGTGTAGTTGTTTGATTAGGCGGGACGAGCACGAGAAGTCCGCCGTGCAGCTTCGAAGGGACGCATGCAGTAGTCCACCGCGCAGGCTCGACGGGACGCATGCATCCTATCCACCTCGCAGGCTCGATGGGACACGTGCGAGCAGCAAGGCCACCCATGCTCATCGGGAAGCGACCTCTTTGACCTCCATGCACCAGCTGCCGCCCGCTTAGCTCACAACTTCTCCATTAATGTGTTAATGAAAGCACCTGGACGGAGGGTGTTTGCGTGTGATCCTGTGGCAGCATTTGCTTTGTTCGTGTTTTCAACTAGTCTTCCGCCCTAATTTAAATTGCCACATGGGCAATGGATAATACGACCGCAAATAAAATGGCAACGGATAATACGACGACAAATTTACAATGGCGCACATAATAATTGTCTTACATATTCCAGATAATTTAAAATGCCACATGCGGCAAAGCCCGGAAGACACGGGGGCAAGAGAAGAAGGAAATTGCAGACAACGATCTAGGTCGCTACTGTCTCTACTCGTCGATGGATCGCCGGGCGGCGAAATCCTCCAGCTCCTTCTTCAATTCCTCACGACTTTGCTTGAAAGCAGCCACGGATTCCTCCACCACCTGCTCGCGCTTGATCCGGAGCTTCCTCAAGCCACCCATAAGTTCCTCGACGACCGCTTTCAGCGTCATCTCCGAGGAACTGCTCTGCTCATGCAGCATTTTCCATCTGGTGGCCTCCTTCTCCTTCTCAGCGACCAACTTGATGAGCTTCGCATTGTCATCCATGAGTTGCTCGACGAGGCCGGTCGCCTTGTCAACCGAGGCATCGCTGATCTTGAGCAGCTTCATCAAGCCGTCGACCAGCTCCTGTTGCGTAGTGACGCCAGCGAGAATGTCGTCATCGCCGGTGAAGGACTTCAGGAACGTCTGCTCGTCGCGATGGCCGATGCCGCGAATGCGCTTGTGAGAGCCCTCGCGTGCCCGTGAGAGCTCGTTCGAGGGCTCCGCGGCGCGCCCGGACATCTCTACTGCGGCTGCGGCTTCGCGGTGGGACCTCTCTAGTGCTTCCGGGGCGTTGGTCTTTGCTGCCTTGTTATATGTCCACCCTAAACTCCTCCTACCGGTCATGGTGGAATGACTTGACATAGATAACAAGTTTTGTGGGTATTGAGGAGAGGAACTGTGAAGTAATTTTCGAGTGGGTAGTTTTTGTAGCCCGGTGCTAAGTGTGAACACATATTAGTTTGAGAGGTGTGAACAGATTTGCAATTACTTATTGCATTGTAATCAGCAATGTGACGAGAAACAAGGTCAAAATTTATTGATGGCAGAAGGTTGACCACGTGGTTGCTCGCCGTTGAGGCCGCCGCGGCGCGCTCCGCTCCGGCGTCCCTGCGCATGCTCTGCTCGCCGTTGAGGCAAAGTTACAATGGCAACTGTTAATAATTCTTAATAATTGTCTTACATATTCAGGATAATTTAAAATGCCAAATGCGGCAAGGCCCAGAACACTCACGACCTACATATCCATACAATTATAATAAAATATAAGGTAAAAGGTTGAGCTGGCGACCTTCCGACGATGGTCTTCTCAGACTCCATGATCAGCATACGGAGCTGCTGACGCTGATGGGAGGCTCTTGGGGCTGCCGAGCCCCTTGTAGAAGAACTTGACAGCGTGCAATCGCGTGCATGACAACTCCGCGGAACCGCTCCATTTCTATGTCTCTGGCCTGGTAGCAAATTCCATCGATCACCTGCATCCTCAAGATATCACGTTGGCGATGTTCTACTTCGTCAGGGACATCACCTCCGCCAAGGATGCGCTCGAGCCTAGCCACCGGGGTCGAGGTTGACACGGCCGCTGCGGGCAATGACGAAGCCGCAGGCTGACTTTATCTTGACTGAATCGCAGAGGTCCTGTGCCCATTCCTTGCGGGGCATCAGGCTCTCGATGAGCACTGGTGATGGCAGTTCTTCGGGTGGGTTGTCGATCATGCCGCCGAGCAGCTCTGGATCTTTTGCATGGTGGATGGCAAACTTCTCATCACACCTCCTCTGCAATATGTCGATTGTGCTACCAAGGACTATATGACGATATCGCTGCTGATGGGCCATGGTGCCTGCACCGGCCAATGAAGCTCTTGCTCCCCGACCTGCTCCCGCTCGTTCTCCTTGCCGAAGATGTAATGCAGGTAGGCATCGACGTCGAAGGTTTGGTCGTTGCCTGGCATGCTTGGAATAACTAATGGTAGATGGGTGAGGACTAGATCTTCGTAGAGTGTCGCGGCGGTGCGTTGCCGCCTGGGTTATATGCAGCAAGCCGTTAGCTGGTGGCGGGAAACCGGTGAGAGAACAGGCGTGGATTTTACAATTCATCCATGTGGAGAGCGGGAAGCATTCGCTGGAGCGCGGGAAGACTAAGTGAAGCGCACACGCAACCCGAATACCGTAGCCGGTGCCACGTGTTATTTATCACACAAGTGTTAACATAAGGAAATGCATGTG
This sequence comes from Aegilops longissima, assembly GCA_021605205.1. Taxonomy (NCBI): domain Eukaryota; kingdom Viridiplantae; phylum Streptophyta; class Magnoliopsida; order Poales; family Poaceae; genus Aegilops; species Aegilops longissima. The sequence continues at coordinate 339,206,398 of CM038678.1, forward strand.
CAACTTACTAATCATCGCACACGAGTACTCGCAGACGCATCGTGTGTGATACTCCTAGCCACCGCAAGCAACTAGTTTGCATTTTTCAAATTTTTTGTACACACAGAATCGCACACGAACTAACTGTATTAACCGTCTGTGTTGTAAATTCTCATTGCAAACAGTTCATCCGAGTTGGCTGTTTGCCACGTATCACACACATCTTGTTAAGTTGAACCGTTTCTATGGCGTTCGCTAATCGAAAACAGTTCGTCCGAGTGAACCGTATGCCCTATATCACACACACCTTGATGTGGCTAACCGTTTATGTTGCACTCCCTAATAGCAAATGGTTCATCGGAGCAAACTGTATGCCGTATATCGCACACACATTGATATGGCTGACCGTTTCTGTTGTTCTGCCTCATCGCAAACAGTTCGAACGGGTTAACTGTGTGGCCTGCATCGGACACACAACTAAAATCTGAACCGTGTTTGATGCATCCTCCATCGCAAATGTTTTGCATCTTTTTTGACGGTTTTCATACTGTAAGTGCATCTAGTGCCCCTTAGTGATTTTGGTGTATTGAAGACTTATAGGTTAAGGATCTAATGCGTTTGTAAGTGTACACAGGTCTATAAGTCTATGAGGAGTTTGATGTTTACAGAGAAAGTCGACCCCTAAAAATGAAGTTCTTCGACTGAAGACTTGATATTCTGAAGACTTTCTGAAGACTTTGAAAGTGAAGAAATTGGTGTGACCTTGAATACTTGGTATTCATTTGAGGAACATGAAGCGTGAAGACTTTCGTTTTTGTTGTTTCATTTTCTCTTTCTTGAGTCATAGGAAACACCGTACTGTTAAAGGGGGTCGAGGAAATACTAAGGAAAAATTTCCATGTGATGCTCAACTCAAGATCCTACACCTACCAATCCCTTGAGTGAAGCCTTTGGAAATCTCATACAGATTCAGTCAATTTCTTGATGTGAGACGAAGTTCTTACGGTCACGAGAATTTGTTCTGACCGAGGAGTTAGGAATTCGCCAGTCTGGATTGCCTACAGTGAGGAACATGATAGCCCCGAGGAATTTGAGATTCAAATTTCCGACCGTTCTTGTCTTCTTGCGCTTGACTGTCCCAAAATATCTTATCCACCTAACGGTCATATCATTGAAGGGCATTTATGTCTTGTCATGTCGAGCTGCTCCCTAGGCTATAAATAGCCGCCCCCTACAACCACTAGCTGGTTGGCTGCTCCGAGAGAAACTTGACACTTGTCATTTGAGAGCAACCCATCCTGTGAGGACTTTGAGCGAAAATCATCAAGTGAGGAAAAACCCAAAAATCAAACCCCTACAAACCCAAAGTGATTGAGCATCACTGAAGTGATTGATCCTGCGTGGATCCGACGCTTGTTACCTTTGAAGACTGTGCTTCTTCCAGACGGTTAGGCCTCATGGTCTAGAGCATCCAAGAGGAATTGTGGATCGCCGAGTGACCAAGTCTGTGAAGGTTTGGAAGTCGCTGAAGACTTACCACGTGATTGGGCGAGGTGCATGTGACCTTAGTTCAAGGAGAATACGGTGAGGACTTGGTGTCCTGAGCTGCGTGCTCAGCGACTGGGTGTCCGGGACTGTGTGTCCTCGAGTTTAAATACTCAGCCGCTCCAACCAGACGTACAACTGAGACATCAGTTGGAACTGGTCTACCAAATCATTGTCTTCACCAACCTTACTGGTTCTATCTCCTCAACCCTTTCATTTCCTCATTACTGTGTTGAGTGTTTATTCATATCTGTGTTTGAAGACTTTGACTGAAGACTTTCTCAATTTCCTCAGTTCAATTTCTTGATCTGTTTGTCTTCATCTTAAGCTATCCTGTGTTTACGCTTTTCATACTCTTTGTTTGTCTTCATTTCATCATGATGACCATGCCCGCATTCTGTTATGCTTACTTGAGTACTTATTCTGCTGCAAGTAGTTCTTAGCTAAGGAATTTCCTCACCGCAAATTCCTCGGTGAAGAATTCATAAAATCGCCTATTCACCCCCTCTAGTCGATATAACGCACTTTTAATTGGTATCGAGCAAGGTACTCCCTTGTTACGTGTGATTTTGGTTTAACCACCGAGTTTTAGTTATGTCGACCGCAGTATGAAGAAAGTGACATGTCCTATCTTTGACGGTCTTGATTATCCCAAGTGGAAGGCCATGATGAGGAAGCGCCTCATGGCAATGGACAGCGAGCTTTGGACCGTCACTGAAATTGGTCTTACTGATCTATGCAAGACGGCAAACGCAGATGATATTCGCAAGTACACTCGACTTGACATCATGGCGAAGGATATCATCTGTTCCTGCCTATCTAGAGATGAATTCAAGCGCATTATGCATCTTTGCAATCGAAGCTTATCTGGGACCGAATCTCGGCGTCTATGAAGGTCATCGAACCCGTCATGATCCTTGGTTTGAGGACTTCAAGGAATCTCTCAAAACGATGACTTTCGAACCGAATCATCATCTTACGCATCATGTCTCATGGCAAAAGGTGTCGAGGTAACGAATGTTCCTCATCTGAATTTAGTGTCTATGAATCGATGATGATGGATCGATGATGATATTGAACCTAGCTATACCAAACTTGTTTGCATTGCCACCAAACAACAACATGCCTTGGAAAAGGTTCAAAACATGCTAGATAAGAGTGATGATATGTTAGGTGAAGAAATGGATCGCACTAAAGCCCCGATGAAAATCTTGAGACTTGATCTAGGTTTGACAACCTTCAAGGTCATCATAACACTCTCTTATCGATCGGAGAAATTTTCTTATGAATTTCTTCAAAGAAAGCAAGATCTTGAGAAGCTAAGAGTGAATTATGAAGATCTTGAAGGAGCGCGATTCATTACTTGCTCAACAAATCAGCGCTTCTCAAGAAGAATTTGTTCCTCCATGCTTAAAGTGCATTGAGCGTGAATTTGCTAATTCTTCACTGAATGTTCAAATGCTTCAACTGTTACAAATTCTTCACCTGCCTCTGCTATCACTAATTCCTCATCGAGGACATTGCTAGTATCATTGACGATGCAGGGCTGAAGGAATTGTATATGACATGCATGTACAAAAGCCTCAAAGGGCATCAGACTCTTTGTGATGTGCTTAAAAAGCAGATCCTCAACAGGAACCCTAGGAAAGAGGGTATTGCCTTTGAGAGGAAACTCAATGCTGATGGAACATATTGGAAGCCTGAGCAGTATCCCAAAACCTCATGGGTTGCTGCAAAGGGACCTCCAGTTGATCCATCTAACTTATCTGACTTTACATGCGAATCTCCTCATTCTTCTGATGAGTCATTTGACTCCAACTATAAACTGTTCAAAAATCAGAATGGTGAAGTATTTGCTAGATATGTTGGCACTAACTGCAGGAACGGTTCCCCTATGAAGAAAATCTGGGTTCCCAAGAAGTGCCTTGAAAGTCTTCAGGTGAATGTCCTCATGACACCACACGTGAAGAATAGGAACCCAGATCAAATTCTTCATATGGACCAAATTCTTCATATGGATCCAAGTCCTCATACGGACCAAATTCCTCACATGGATCAAATCCTCAAATGGATCAAAGTCCTCATATGATTATCATCGTGCTAATAACTCGCTTCGCAGGTAGAGCTAAGGGCTATGAACATGTGCATTATTCTTCAAACCAATATGTTCATAAGTCCTCGAAGAATTTCTCTGCTTATTCATATGCTTACCCTAACCCCTCTTATGTGAAACGAAATGGATTGGCCTCTATGCCACCATTCTCATATGGTGCTCGCAGAGTGATGAACTCTTTGCCACCCCTTCAGATGTGGGTGGTGAAGAAAAAGAACTAACCTCTTCTGCAGGGTCAGGTCTCTAGACGTGCATTGAACGTCTAAAGAATTTGCTGGGGGCCTGACAAAATGCCTGAATGGACGCAGTCTAATCATGATGAAATGAACTTCCATTTCACACGTCCTCATACTGCTTATCTGTTAATACTGACTGATGAAATTCATCTGATGAACTTGATATCATATTCTTCACTGATGAAGTATATGAGATTGTAAGTTGCACTAATTCATCTGCAGGATGATCAACCCAAAGCCACTAAGTGGGTTCTCGATAGTGGATGTATCACATGACTGGTGACAAGAATCTATTGATAGATGCTCCCTTATCACCGTCACATCTGAAGCATATCATCTTTGCTGACAAAGGCAAAAGTCAGGTATTGGGTCTTGGTAAGGTTGCGATCTCTAAGGACATACACATGGACAAAGTCATGCTTGTTGAGTCCTTAGGATACAACCTCATGTCAGTCTCAATGCTTTGTGATCTTGATATGGTTGTTATCTTTGGCAAGTATCGTTGTGTTGTGCTTATGGAAGCTGACAATTCCAAAGTCTTCGAAGGCTTTAGGAGAGGAGACTTGTATATTGTTGATTTCTCTACAGGACCACAACCAGCCGTGTGTCTACTTGCAAAAGCTTCAGAAGGCTGGCTATGGCATCGGCGACTTGGTCACGCAGGCATGAGGAATTTGAACACGCTTGCAAAGAAGAAGCATGTCATTAGCATTGAGAATGTCAAATTACTCAAGAATCACTTGTGCGGAGCCTGTGAAGCTGGAAAAATGACCAAGGCCAAGCATCCAGCGAAGACTATCATGACCACTACTCGTCCCTTCGAATTGCTTCACATGGACCTCTTTGGTCCTAATCATTACTCAGCTGTCGTTAATGATGCATCTCTATATGGCTTTGTTATTGTTGATGATTACTCTCATTACACATGGGTACACATTGTTACTTACAAAAATCAAGTGTAGGAAGTCTTCAAACGATTTTCCTCGAGGGCTTCAACTAACTTTGGTGTGAAGATCAAACACATCAGGAGTGACAATGGAACTGAGTTCAAGAATTCTGGTCTTGATGCCTATCTTGATGAACTTGGTATTACTCATGAGTTATCTGCTCCCTATACCCCTCAGCAGAATGGCGTCGTGGGGCGCAAAAACAGAACTCTTGTTGAGATGGCTCGCACTATGCTTTATGAATACAAAACGCCTAGTCGTTTTTGGATTGATGCAATTGATACTGCGTGCCACATCATAAACAAAGTATATCTTCACAAATTCTTCAACAAGACTGCCTATGAACTCCTCACTGACAAGAAACCCAATAGAGCACCTACCTTCTGTGTTAGATGAACCAGCACCTGAGGAATCTATCAAGTTCAAGGCAACTGAGGATGTCATTCCTACTGAAGAATCTGCTGAAGAATTCATTCCAGTATGCGAAGAACGTCGAGTTGATGCACCTGAAGATAATGCTGAAGACAATGGTGCTGAGGAAAATGATCAAATTCCTCAACGACAACCAGATCATCCTCGCGTTGCAAAAGAAGTGCAAATTGACAAGATCATCGATGACATTGAAGCACGAGGTCCTCTCACACGCTCAAAAGCTTCACATTTATCTAACTTTTGTGGGCACTATGCTTTTGTCTCTATCACAGAGCCCACTAAGGTAGATGAAGCATTTCTGGAGCCTGAGTGGATTCAGGCCATGCAAGAAGAATTACATCAGTTCGAGCTCAACAATGTCTAGGAACTGGTCAAAGTCCAGATCCTCGCAAGCATAATATCATTGGCACAAAGTGGATCTACCGCAACAAGCAAGATGAAAATGGTCTTGTGGTGAGGAATAAGGCATGACTAGTAGCTCAAGGCTACACCCAGGTTGAAGGAATTGATTTCGATGAAACTTTTGCACCTGTTGCTAGACTTGAGTCTATTCGCATATTACTCGCCTATGTTAACCATCACAATATCACTTTATATCAAATGGATGTGAAAAGTGCATTCCTCAATGGTAATCTTGAGGAAGAAGTATATGTTGCTCAACCCCCAGGTTTTGAAGATCCAAAGAATCCCGACAAAGTCTTCAGACTCAACAAGGCCCTCTATGGTCTCAAACAAGCCCCATGGGCGTGGTATGATACATTGAAGGAATTCTTCGTGAAGAATGGCTTCACACCCGGTTCACTCGACCCTACTCTCTTTACTAAATCATATGATGGTGAACTGTTTGTGTGCCAAATCTATGTTGATGATATTATCTTTGGCTGTACTGACCAACGTTATAGTGATGAATTTGCCTATATGATGAGTGAAGAATATCAAATGTCTATGATGGGAGAGTTGAAATTCTTCTTAGGTCTTCAAATTAAATCAACAACATAATGGCATATTCATATCTCGGAGAAATGCCTCAAAGATGTCCTCAAGAAATTCGGCATGCAAGATTGCAAAGGTGTCAAAATTCCTATGCCCACAAATGGCCATCTATGCAATCGATGAAAATGGTATTGACTTGATCACAAGGTATACCGCTCCATGATTGGTTCTTTATTGTACTTATGTGCATCTAGGCCAGATATAATGCTTAGTGTTTGCATGTGTGCCCGATTTCAAGCTACACCGGGAATCACACCATAAGGCTGTGAAGCATATTCTTCGATATCCGCTCACACACCAACACTAGGATTATGGTACCCCAAGGGCTCTACTTTTGATCTCATCGGATATTCTGACTCGACTATCTTTGGTGATCGTGTGGACCGCAAGTCAACATCTGGTACTTGTCATTTCCTCGACGATCTTTGGTTTGTTGGTCCTCGAAGAAATAGAACTGCGTATCACCGCTCTCGCGGAAGCTGAATACATTGCTGCTGGCTTGTGTTGTGCTCAATTGTTGTGGATGAAGCAGGACTCTCAAGGACTATGGCATCAACGTGAAGAATGTGCCTCTCTCTGTGACAATGAGAGTGCCATCAAGATTGCTCACAACCCAGTTCAGCACTCGAAGACAAAGCACATTCAAATTCGTCATCATTTTCTTCGTGATCATGTGTTAAAGGGCGACATCTCCATTGAGCATGTGAAGACTGAAGAACAGCTAGCCGATATCTTCACTAAGCCCTTGGATGAGAAGAGATTTAGCAAGTTGCGGTGTGAGCTAAATATCTTAGAATCTTCGAACGTTCTTTGAAAAGGACACACATCCTGACACTTATGCAAAATTGATGACTTTTACTCCGCACCAACATGACATGTTTTGAAAGGGCCAAATGAACCCGGAATAATTCCAAACTTTAGCACGATACTTCTATTTGGTCTAATCTGCCCGTGTAAAATAATTAAGGCAAGAGAAGGCAGTGCACGTATCTCGTTCGTACACGGAGGTGACACGTTCCCTCTCGGAACCATGAGACTTCTTGAGGGAAGCTCTGGTTTGCAAGAAGCTTACACCAAAACTTGTCCCAATTCGGCCGAAAAAACTACTGCAGCATGTTGGTGCCATATCATGACACCATGCCAAGTTTCATGATTTTCAGGCGTGTTTTGGATTTACATGAATTAAAAAACCAAGTTTCTTAATGTTTCCGGTCGAGCCACGATGCCCAGATGTTTGAATTTCATTCCCATCTCTTGCATGGGACCTGTAAATTCACCCAAGGACACACATGTGATTTTCAACCAACATTGGTGCACTAGAGCATGTGCTTGTAGTTCAAATTTGAATTATGAACATTAAATGCGCAGAAACTCAATTATTGTATAAAAAGGCCAAATGAACCCGGAATAATTCCAAAATTCAACACGATAGTTCTATTTGGTCTAATCTACCTGTGTAAAAGAATTAAGGTGGGAGAAGTGCTACCTCTTGAGCACTGCGATGGTTTTCCCTTGAAGAGGAAAGGGTGATGCAGTAAAGTAGCATAAGTATTTCCCTCGGTTTTTGAGAACCAAGGTATCAATCCAGTAGGAGATCACGCACGAGTCCCTCGCACCTACACAAACAAATAAAACCGTGCAACCAACGCGATAAAGGGGTTGTAAATCTCTCAACGGTCACTTACGAGAGTGAGATCTGATAGATATGATAAGATAATATTTTTGGTATTTTTATGATAAAGAGAAAATAAAGATGCAAAGTAAATAAAAGGCAAAGGAAATAACTAAGTGTTGGAAGATTAATATGATGGAAAATAGACCCGGGGGCCATAGGTTTCACTAGTGGCTTCTCTCAAGAGCATAAGTATTACGGTGGGAGAACAAATTACTGTTGAGCAATTGATAGAATTGAGCATAGTTATGAGAATATCTAGGTATGATCATGTATATAGGCATCACGTCCGAGACAAGTAGACCGACTCCTGCCTGCATCTACTACTATTACTCCACACATCGACAGCTATCCAGCATGCATCTAGAGTATTAAGTTCATAAGAACAGAGTAACGTTTTAAGCAAGATGACATGATGTAGAGGGATAAACTCATGCAATATGATATAAACCCCATCTTGTTATCCTCGATGGCAATAATGCAATACGTGCCTTGTTGCCCCTGCTGTCACTGGGAAAGGACACCGCAAGATTGATCCCAAAGCTAAGCACTTCTCCCATTGGAAGAAAGATCAATCTAGTAGGCCAAACCAAACTGATAATTCGAAGAGACTTGCAAAGATAACCAATCATACATAAAAGTATTAAGAGAAGATTCAAATATTGTTCATAGATAAACTTGAACATAAACCCACAATTCATCGGTCTCAACAAACACACCGCAAAAGAAGATTACATCAAATAGATCTCCACCAGAATCGTGGAGAAATTTGTATTGAGATCGAAAGAGAGAGAAGAAGCCATCTAGCTAATAACTATGGACCCGAAGGTCTGAGGTAAACTGCTCACACATCATCGGAGAGGCTATGGTGTTGATGTAGAAGCCCTCCGTGATCAATGCCCCCTCCGTCGGAGCGCTAGAAAAGGCCCCAAGATGGGATATCACGGGTACAGAAGGTTGCGGCGGTGGAATTAGGTTTTTGGCTCCGTATCTGATAGTTTGGGGGTACGTAGGTATATATAGGAGGAAGAAGTACGTCGGTGGAGCAACTTGGGCCCTGTCGGTGTAGCAACCAGCGGATCTCGGGTAGGGGGTCCCGAACTGTGCATCTAAAGCGGATGGTAACAGGAGGCAGGGGACACGATGTTTACCCAGGTTCGGGCCCTCTCGATGGAGGTAATACCCTACTTCCTGCTTGATTGATCTTGATGATATGAGTAGTACAAGAGTTGATCTACCACGAGATCGTAGAGGCTAAACCCTAGAAGCTAGCTTATGGTATGATTGTTGTTGTCCTACGGACTAAACCCTCCGGTTTATATAGACACTAGAGGGGGCTAGGGTTACACAGAGCGGTTACAAGGGAGGAGATCTTCATATCCGTATCGCCAAGTTTGCCTTCCACGCCAAGGAGAGTCCCATCCGGACACGAGACGAAGTCTTCAATCTTGTATCTTCATAGTCCAACAGTCCAGCCAAAAGATATAGTCTGGTCGTCTCGATACCCCCTAATCCAGGACTCCCTCAGTAGCCCCTGAACTAGGCTTCAATGACGATGAGTCTGGCGCGCAGATTGTCTTCGGCATTGCAAGGCGGGTTCCTCCTCCAAATACTCCATAGAAGATCTTGAACACAAGGATAGTGTCCGGCTCTGCAAAACAAGTTCCACATACCACCGTAGAGAGAATAATATCTCCACAAATCTGATATGTTGACGCATTTGATAGATCAACGTCACACCAAGGCCTGGTTATTTTGGATCGTCTTTCACAATCAGCCCCCACACATATTGCGGGGTGGTTTGACCCGGCACGTCTTTGTCAAAGCAGAGTTTGTGTCCTCTCACCATGAGATTCTCATCAATACGGACGTGGGTAACCCAATCGTGCTTGTTGGTATGACTCCTCGATTGTAGGCAAGTCCCAAACGGTCACGAGGAGGATGCTTGGTATTCACCCTCTTTATAAAGAGACCAAGGCCTATCTTTTTTACTCCTCGAACTCAATCGAATCCTTCCCCCTCCTTGAGTTCCAACACCCGAAGCTCAGGTCAGGTGCTTTGGACCTTCAACCATGTTCGGATCCAACCTTCAAGGTCGGTGGATGCCTTCCTCTGTCACGGAGGAAGACGTCAAAAAGTTAAGAGAGGCCGGGTTTCTGACCGGCGAGATCCCGCACAGGCTGCCTGCTCGAGGGCAGGTCATTCCCACTCCCAAACCCGGCGAGAGCGTTGTGTTTGTATATCACTTCCTCCGAGGGCTAGGCCTTGCTCTAGATCCCTTCGTGAGGGGGCTTATGTTTTACTATGGGCTGGATTTCCATGATCCGACTCCGGATTCTGTCCTCCACATCTCGTTGTTCATCGTCATGTGTGAAGCTTTCCTCCGTATTACCCCTCACTTCAGCCTGTGGCTCAAGACCTTCAAGGTGGGGCCGAAGATGATCGAGGGGTGGTTCGCCGAGTGCGGAGGCGCCGTAATAAGCAAAAGTGCCGATGCCCCATGGCCAGAGGGTTCTTTCTAGGAGGTGTCCAGCTTATGGCAACGAGAATGGTTTTACATCACAGCTCCCAGGGGTGCCAAGTGGGTGGCTCCCCCTGCTTTTCGCTCGGGCCCTCCGCCACAACTAGCGTCAAGGGTCAACAAGGGGCTGGACTGGGGGCCAGTAAAGGATGTGCCAATATTGCAGAGCCGCATCCAAGATCTCCTAGAGAGAGACATCAGTCTAGTCACAGTAATGCAGGTCATGTTAATTCGTCGAGTCCTGCCCTGCAAACATCGTCCCCTCCGCATGTGGGAGTTTAACCAGGAGGGCCGCAAGCTATCCATCATTTCCTCGGCATGACGCTCGAGGAGATGTACAATTGTTCTTCAGACCACAAATAATGTGTCCGGACACCACCGAGGATGCGGGTTTGAACTGCAATCGTCCAGATACCCAAGTAAGTAGTCCTGTAACCGAACACGCTGTATCTTTACTTATCACAACATCATTCTGAAAAGTCGCTCTTTGACCAGGACTGGGTAACAAAGGCGATGATCAGGTGTCCGGCCCCCCTCTCCGAGGTCTCACCGGATCCTGTACTAGCCAGGATGCTGGAGCTCGCGCCTTATCAAGCGCCCTTAGGGGAAGACAAAGGGGGGAAGAAAGAGGCTAGCGCATCCGCGAAGGAGGACATCCGGGGGGAAGAAACTGAAATTCCCCCTTCCCAAGGAAGGAAGAGGACCGCGTGTGAAGACCCGGAGACAATGGTCTCCAAACGGGGGAAGAAATCTTCGCCAGAGGTTCCTGCCCCGGTGGATACCCCGGCCGCGCAATGCCCGCAAGGGGGTCAACCCTCGACCGAGCTGTAAGTAGAAAGGGGACTTTAATAATAAAAACGTCCTGCTTTGCTTCTGAGGAAAATAACCGAAATATTTATCTTGTAGCCCAGATCATGGCCCTTCTCGGCAGAGTTCGTCTTCGGGGGATCTTCTTCCGGAGATGATGGGGAGCGAAATGCCTCCCCATGCCCTCCCGCCTTATGAGGCGGTCGACCCCGAGGTGTCATCGCGGAGGGCTTCTCCTGATCCGGCAAGGCCAGAGGTTAATCCTTTGGCGACCCAAAGTCCTCAGTATCCGGCTCTTAAAGAGAGCAATCGAAAGAGTCCAACACCGTCTGTTATGCGGTCGGACGCACTGAAGGATCTGCTAGAGCGAGCGGCTATCTCAGAAGCGCACGGTACGCTAATGGGTACGGTGGTTGAGAGGATTTCATCCGCCTAAAGCGGGTTGCATGAAGCCATTAAGAGTCTGCTGAAAGGTTTTGAGGTATGTGAAATAGTGTCTATTTTTTACAGTACCGCACACGTTAAGGTGTGTCCTATGCAGATAGTAGCCCCTGAGACTCTGCTTGCTGTCGCAAACGGCGGCAAAGAGGATCATAATCCCAGGTAACAATCCGGCCACCCTCATATGCAGGTGGCGGAAGGTCTGGTGGCTAGCCGGACTGGTGAGTTTGCCAAGCTGAAGCGGCAACTTGATGCGTCGGATGTTGACATCGTGCTTGTCAACAAGCGGCTTGACGAGGCACATGTGATTTCTCCAGTGATCGATACGTAGTAAGAGGAGCATCATGTCAGTACCTTTAATATGTTGCGCCTACAGATCGAGCTGCGGCCGTGGAGACCCTTCAAGCGGAACTTGCCCGGGCCAAAGAACAAGCCAGGAAAAGTGACGCGGCCGCCTTGAAGGCGGTTGTGGAACTGAGAGCTGAAAAGGCTGCTCATTGCCGAAGCAAGGAGGAAATAGCCAAGATGGCTGTGGAATTGAAGGATGCCGCCGGCCGTTACGAGCTTCTCAAAAAGGAAGATCAAGCAAAGATGACGGACCTAGAGAAGGCCACGGTGGTGGCCAAGGACGCCCGCTCTATAATTAGAGCGATGAAGGAGGAGCTGCATCATGCCGGGGATATCGCGGCTGGGAAGCCCTTTATGCTGCGGAAGAAGTTTGTAGATCCTAAGTACGCTCCTCTGGATCGGTTGTGGAGCTCTGCAGACGCTTATCTGGATTTGGCAGCAAGTGCCGCTGATGCGGCCGAATACTTTAAAGATCAAAAAGATCGCGAAGTGGAGAAGCTGTTCTGGTCGGAATTTAACGTTCCAGCGCGTCCGCTTCCTTTGAATCAGCGGATGGCCGAATGGGCCGAGCTCCATAGGTTGTCCGGGCTCGCCATGAGGTCTGTTGTGGATCATCTATGGCCGGAAGGGCCAAGGCCGAACAGTTATTTTAGTTTGGTGCAGCAGTTCCTTGGTGCTGTGCCGTGCATTGACGCTATGAAGAGGTCGGCGTGCATCGAGGGTGTGCGGATGGCGCTTGCCCATGTCAAGACATACTGGGCGGAGATGGAAGCCACCGCAATTGTAACCCCGAGTTCGGCCGTTAGCCGAGTAGCTGCCGAGCACTATTTTGACGAAGTCCTTGAAGGCGCTCGTTCAATAGAAGCTCAGTGCTCGAAGAATATTATGTTTTAGTGACATGTATTCCCATTGAAAAACAATGTTTTACTGAATTGTAAAGGCTATTTTTATACTTTTGCCTGAAAGTGTTATGATGCCTCCTGTGCGGCCGTTTATGTATATATGTATATAACCTGAAAGTTTACAGTCATCGGCTTCAGCCCCCACGCATATAATGTGGGGGTGTTCGCAGAAGACGCGTGTTCACACTTGATCCAACGTCTTGGTCCATTAAGGAGGTGATAGCGCAGCGAACTAGGCAATCGTACTATATTGCTTTAACACTTTCACTTAGCCATAGGAGTTTGACAGTGGGGCCACTATATAGCCCCTGGTGGCTCCGCGCTCATCCGAATACGGGGCGCGTACATGCCTGGCTGGGAAACGGCCCTTCGTTAATGCGGAGGAATCCCGAAGATTCCGCTAGGTCATCGAGTGGTTGACCAGTCTCGTGCTTTATCATGACAATCAGCCGCTTTCATCGAGGTTCTCGTCCGGCGAACCAGGCACAATCGCAGAGTTCTCCGGTGCCGCCTTAGCCGATAGAGCGGAACATAAGGTAGCAAAACACAGGAGCCGGGCAAACCCAACATTTGACCAAAGACATGATTCGGAGCTGATGCATATAAGGCCAAACTCGCGACGCCGAACACTCCCTAAGGTATTCGGTCTTTGAAATATATACCGGGCTAAATGATGCCCTTGGATTATGAGCCCCTAGTGTCCGGGTACAAGCAATATTCCGACGTGGCCACATGCCAAGAACGTCAGCATCCTTCTTGGTTATATTCAGAATCCAGAGGATGTGAACAACAAAAGACAGTAAAATAGGTTTACGCAGGGTCTTAATCTAAAGAGAAACCTTTGAACGGGTCCCTGCTGCACGTCTGCGCCTGTGTCTCCGTTGTGCCGTATCCTTGACGGGTGTAGCACGATTGTCATCTGTAAAAGAGAGGAACTTAGTTGAAAGTTGTCATGCAAAAAATTGGCTAGTATAAATAAACCATTTAAAAGTCAAGATGGGTAAAGTTGAGCCGAATTATCGCTAAGAAGCCCCTGGTATCGTTTATAAGGGTATAACCATCAAACCAATCTCTATCCAATGATTAGCCGGACTCGCCTAACCATGTCTGTGGTCTTAACGACCGGTTATCTGTTCTGGTGGTGAGGCCGTCTAGTGTTCGGCTGTTAAGGCAGCCGTACGTTCTTCTGCATGTAAGGAGCGCTCAACTTTTCCATGTATTGTGATGATGCCACGCGGACCGGGCATTTTAAGCTTGATAAAAGCATAATGTGGTATTGCATTAAAACGAGCGAAAGCTGCTCGTCCGAGTAGTGCTTGATAGCCACTTCGGAATGGAGCAATGTCGGAAGTTAACTTTTCACTTCGGAAGTTGTCGGGCGAGCCGAACACAACCTCTAGTACTAGAGAGCCCGTGCAGCGGGCCTCTATGCCTGGTATTACTCCCTTGAAGGTAGTATTACTATGGCTGATTTTTGTTGGGTTTATCCCCATTTTGCGGATGGTGTCCTGATATATCAGATTTAGACTACTGCCGCCGTCCATAAGGACTCGTGTGAGATGGTATCTGTTTATTATTGGGTCCAGCACCAAGGCCGCTGATCCTTCATGTCGGATGCTTGTTAGGTGATCCATGCGATCAAAAGTGACTAGGCAGGCCGACCAGGGGTTGAACTCAGGGGTAACGGCTCTACGGCTCGTGTATTTTGGAGTGCATATTTGCTTCTCCTCTTTGTCACGTGGATCACGTTTACTGTTTTGACTTCTGGTGGGAATTTTTTCTGTCCCCCAGTGCCTTGCTGGCGAGGCTCATCCTCGTCTTCGCTCAGTGTGTCCTCCCCCTTGTGTTCGGCGTTTAGCTTCCTGGCCTACTTGAAGTCCTAGCATTCTCTGTGGGTATGATTTGTAGGTTTATCGGGGGTGTCGTGGATCTGGCATAGTTTATCTAGAATCTTGTTTAGGTTGGTCGGTCCATCTCTGTTGCCTTTAAAGGGCTTTTTCCGCTGACCCGGTCGAGAGCCCCTGAATCCAGCGTTTACCGACGTGTTATCTGGGCTGTCTTCTTTGTTCCGACGCTTGTTTTTACTCCGTCGTGGTTTTCCATTGCCATCCCAGCCTTCGGATGTGCTTGGGCCGCTGGTGCTGTTTCGGGTTAACCAACCGTCCTCGCCCGCGCAAAAGCGGGTCATGAGGCTTGTTAGGGCTGCCATTGTTCTTGGTTTTTCTTGGCCGAGGTGTCTGGCAAGCCATTCGTCTCGGACGATGTGCTTGAAAGCTGCTAAAGGCTTCAGCGTCTGGACAGTCGACAATTTGGTTCTTCTTAGTGAGAAACCTGTTCCAAAGCTTTCGAGCTGACTCTTCGGGCTGTTGAATTATATGACTCAAATCGTCTGCGTCGGGAGGTCGGACATAAGTCCCTTGAAAATTAGCCCAAAAAGCATCCTCGAGCTCCTCCCAACTTCCAATGGAGTTTTCGGGGAGGCTTTTTAGCTAGTGCCAAGCTGGTCCTTTGATCTTGAGGGGCAAGTATTTGATGGCATCGAGATCGTTTCCGCGAGCCATATGAATATGGAGGATAAAGTCCTCAATCCAGACCCCTAGGTCTATAGTCCCATCGTACGCCTCTATGTTCACTGGTTTGAATCCTTCTGGAAATTCATAGTCCAGTACTTCGTCGGTGTAACATAGGGGGTGTGCGGCACCCCTATATTTAGTTGTACCATGGCGTTCGGACGGTTGTAATACTTGGTTTTGGTTGGGTGCTGGAGCGCGTTTCCTTGATCCGTAGATGGATCTAGTTGCGTCGGCCCTTTGATGCGAGTCCTCACATGGGTCATGTACTGACTTATGTACGGCCTCGTTGGCCGCTCTATCGCGACCATGAGGTCGTCGATCCGACCGGTCGGCAGTTTTATTTTTTGGCTGTGGGGGCTCTAAGGCCTCGTCGTCGAATTCAGGCAGCAGCTTTCGCTTTGGGTAGCTATTTGTGCGGTGACTGCCACCATACTTTTCTGCCATATCGAGCACTTTGTTCCATCTACTGTTGAGTATGTTTTGTGCGGCCTTGAGCCTTTGCTTCTGCTTCTTCAGACTCCTCGCAGTGGCGATAAGCCTTCTATGGAGGTTCTCTTGCTCCAGCTGCCATTCCGGGATGATGTGTTCATCGTCATCCGGACTGTTCTCTTCTCCGGAGATGGGTTGATTAGCTTGACGCTCGGCGTCGCCGTGTTCGGACAGCGGCTCCGTACTTTGTTCGTCATCCGCTGGCTCACCCTCCTCTGTCGCTGGGTCTATTCGGTCGTCGTTTCCTCCGGAGTCGGCCTGGGTATTGTTTTTTCTTGCATTGTTATCGCTGTTTTTGCCGAGGCGGGATTTGGAGCGGCGCCTGCGGCGCCGCTTTGATTGCTTCTCGAGGGAGCTATCTTTCGCTGCATCCTTCCGTTCCTCGTCATCATTTTCTTTGGGTGTATCCACCATGTATATGTCATGTGATGAAGTGGCGGTCCAGCACCCTGTTGGCGGTGGTTCCTGTTCGTCTCCTGTATCGTTGTCCATACCAAAGATATCTTCGGAGTCGAAGTTGAGCATGTCGGTTAAGTCATCGACAGTGGCTATTAAGTGGGTGGTGGGTGGGGAGTGAATTTCTTCATCATCCGCATCCGATTCTAGTCGAACATAGTTTGGCCAAGGTTCTCCTGACAGGGAGAGAGACCTTAACGAGTTTAGTACTTCGCCGAAGGGTGAGTGCTGAAAGATATCCGCAGAGGTGAACTCCATGATCGGCGCCCAATCGGATTCGATAGGCATGGGCGCAGGCGGTTCAGAGTCCGTGGCCGGAGACGAGTCCAGTGGTTCGGCGTCACGGCTCTCATGGAGGGTAAGGTCAGTGTTCGGCTCTATCGCCGCTGAGAGTGCGACCTCCAAGTTGGGGTCTATCCGCCCGTCCACGGATGGCGCAATCTGCTCCGGATTGAAGGCCGAAGTAGTTACTGGTGTGTTCTCCCGAGCACTGTCTGACGCCAGAGCTATACCATGCTCGTCGTGATCGTGCGGCACACCTGGCATGGGCCCGAATCCGTCGAAGATCAAGTCTCCATGGATATTGGCAGTGTAATTCAAGTTTCCGAACCTGACCTGGTGGTCAGGAGCGTAGTTCTCGATCTGCTCCAGATGGCCAAACGAGTTGGCCCCACCTCACCCTGGACCGCATCGTTACCGATGATCGAAGGGGCCATCAAGCCTGACGGCGACGGCATAGTGGAACTCTCAATGAAAGCACCAATGTCGGTGTCAAAACCGGCGGATCTCGGGTAGGGGGTCCCGAACTGAAACCCACAATTCATCGGTCTCAACAAACACACCGCAAAAGAAGATTACATTGAATAGATCTCCACGAGAATCGTGGAGAACTTTGTATTGAGATCCAAAGAGAGAGAAGAAACCATCTAGCTAATAACTATGGACCCGAAGGTCTGACGTAAACTATTCACACATCATCGGA
Source organism: Aegilops longissima (assembly GCA_021605205.1). Taxonomy (NCBI): domain Eukaryota; kingdom Viridiplantae; phylum Streptophyta; class Magnoliopsida; order Poales; family Poaceae; genus Aegilops; species Aegilops longissima. The sequence goes on from CM038678.1 coordinate 339,223,834, forward strand.
GAGGCTATGGTGTTGATGTACAAGCCCTCCGTGATCAATGCCCCCTCCGGCAGAGCACCGGAAAAGGCCCCAAGATGGGATCTCACGGGTACAAATGGTTGTGGCGGTGGAATTAGTTTTTTGGCTCCGTATCTGATAGTTCGGGGGTACGTAGGTATATATAGGAGGAAGAAGTATGTCGGTGGAGCAACATGGGCCCCACGAGTGTGGAGGGCGCACCCGGGGGGTAGGCGCACCCCCTGCCTCGTGCTTTCCTGGTTGATTTCTTGACATGGACTCCAAGTCCTCTGGATCATGTTTGTTTCAAAAATCACGTTCCCAAAGGTTTCATTCCGTTTGGACACCGTTTGATATTCTTTTTCTGCGAAACACTGAAATACAATTTGGGTTGGGCCTCCGGTTAATAGGTTAGTCCCAAAAATAATATAAAACTGTATAATAAAGCCCATTAACATCCAAAACAGGATATAATATAGCATGGAACAATAAAAAATTATTGATACGTTGGAGACGTATCAAGAAGGCAGTGTATGTATCTCGTTTCGCACACGGAGGTGACACGTTCCCTCTCAGAACCACGAGCCTTTTTGAGGGAAGCTCCGGTTTGCAAAAAGCTTACACCAAAGCTTGTCCCAATTCGGCCAAAAAAATTACTGTAGCATGTTGGTGCCCTGTCATGACATCATGCCCAGTTTCATGATTTTCAGGCGTGTTTTGGATTTACATTAATTAAAAAACCAAGTTTCTCAATGCTTCCGGCCGAGCCACGACGCCCAGATGTTTGAATTTCATTCACATTCTTGCATGGGACCTATAAATTCACCCAAGGACACACATGTGATTTTCAACGAACTTTGGTGCACTGGAGCATGTGAATGTAGTTCAAATTTGAATTATGCACATATAATGCCCAGAAACTCAATTAATGTATAAAAAAGGCCAAACAAACCCGTAATAATTCCATAATTTAACACGATACTTCTATTGGGTCTAATCTGCCTATGTAAAAGAATTAAGGCGGGAGAAGGTAGTGTACGTATCTCGTTTCACACACGAAGGTGACACGTTCCCTCTCGGAACTACGAGTCTTCTTGAGGGAAGCTCCGGTTTGCAAGAAGCGTATACCAAAGCTTGTCCCAATTCGGCCAAAAAAATCACCACAACATGTTGGTGCCATGTCATGACACCATGCCAAATTTCATGATTTTCAGGCATGTTTTGGATTTACAGGAATTAAAAAACCAAGTTTATCAATGTTTCCGGCCGAGCCACGACGCCCAGATGTTTGAATTTCATTCCCATTTCTTGCATGGGACCAAAAAATTCACCCAAGGACACACATGTGATTTTTCAACCAACTTTGGTGCACTGGAGCATGTGCTTGTAGTTCAAATTTTAGTTATGCACATTAAATGCGCAGAAACTCAATTAATGTATAAAGGGCCAAACGAACCCGGAATAATTCCAAAATTTAGCACGATACTTCTATTTGGTCTTATCTTCCTGTGTAAAAAAATTAAGGCGGGAGAAGGCAGTGTACGTATCTCGTTTCGCACACGGAGTTGACATGTTCCCACTTGAAACCACGAGCCTTCTTGAGGGAAGCGCCAGTTTGCAAGAAGCTTACACCAAAGTTTGTCCCAATTCGGCCAAAAAAAATAACGCATCATGTTGGTGCCATGTCATGACACCATGCCAAGTTTCATGATTTTCAGGCGTGTTTTGGATTTATAGGAAGTAAAAAACTAGGTTTCTCAATCTTTTCGGCCAAGCCACGACGCCCAGATGATTGAATTTCATTCCCATTTCTTGCATGGGACCTATAAATTTACCCAAGGACACACATGTGACTTTTCAACCAACTTTGGTGCACTGGAGCATGTGCTTGTAGTTCAAATTTTAATTTTGACATTAAATGCGCAAAATCTCAATTAATGTATAAAAAAGGCCAAACAAACCCATAATAATTCAGAAATTTAGCATGATACTTCCATTTGGTCTAATCTGCATGTGTAAAAGAATTAAGGCGGGAGAAGGCAGTGTACGTATTTCGTTTCGCACACGGAGGTGACACGTTCCCTCTCCGAACCACGAGCCTCCTTGAGGGAAGCTCCGGTTTGCAAGAATCTTACAACAAAGCTTGTCCCAATTCGGCCAAGAAAATTACCGTAGCATGTTGGTGCCATATCATGAGATCATGCCAAGTTTCATGATTTTCAGGCGTGTTTTGGATTTACAGGAATTGAAAAACCAAGTTTCTTAATGTTTCCGGCCAAGCCACGACGCCCAGATGTTTGAATTTCATTCCGATCTCTTGCATGGGACCAATAAATTCACCCAAGGACACACATGTGATTCTTCAGCCAACATTGGGTTCACTGGAGCATGTGTTTGTAGTTGAAATTTGAATTATGCACATTAAATGCGCAGAAACTCAATTAATGTATAAAAAGGCCAAACGAACCCGGAATAATCCCGAAATTTAGCACGATACTACTATTTTGTGTAATCTGCCTGTGTAAAAGAATTAAGGCGGGAGAAGGAAGTGTACGTATCTCATTTCGCACACTGAGGTGACACGTTCCCTCTCGGAACCACAAGCCTTCTTGGAGGAAGCTCCGGTTTGCAAGAAGCTTACACCAAAGCTTGTCCCAATTCGGCCAAAAAAATTACCGCAACATGTTGGTTCCATGTCATGACACCATGCCGAGTTTCATGATTTTCAGGCGTGTTTTGGATTTACAGGAATTAAAAAACCAAGTTTCTCGATGTTTCCGGCCGAGCCACGACGCCCAGATGTTTTGATTTCATTCCCATTTCTTCATGGGACCTATAAATTCACCAAAGGACACACATGTGATTTTCAACCAACTTTGGTGCACTAGAGCATGTGCTTGTAGTTCAAATTAGAATTATGGAGACTCGGAGGATAGCAACTATCTCCCACTCTCCGAGGAAGAGGAGATCCTCGGCAACAAGGATTTTATCGTGCCAAAGGAACCTCTCGAGCAGGAGCGCTTTAAACGCCGGCTCATAGCCACTGCAAGGAGCCTAAGGAAGAAGCAGCTGCAGCTTCAAGTGAGCTAAGATTTGCTCAATGATAGATGGACCGAGGTCTTGGCCGCTGAAGAATATGACCTTAGCGGCCTAGACAAAAGCCACCCCAAGAGTAGGTGGCTCCCTCAATACGGTGGCAGGGTGTTGGAGCCCACACCACCATCGAATAATGCGGTAGGCCGACCACAGTTCGGTCCGGATAAAGCAGCAGCCCAAGCAGAGAACCATACCAACCCATCCGGCTGTCAAAACAAGAACAAAACAGCTCGGGGGAATACTCGCGACATCCAACAAGACCTGGAGGGTAGAATAGGGCACACAAAATGATCGCGGGGAGATGCCCTGACCGGTGATAATGGTTATCTATTCGGACACAACAGAGCCGACCACACCCGGTCCGAACATCGTAAATGGAGTCCGCCGGAGGTGCTTCATAGTGTGGCCCAACATAGAGGAGCCGCACACCCTCTTTGCTTCACTGACGAGGTAATGGAGCATGAATTTCCAGACAGGTTTAAACCCATTAACATCGAGTTATACGATGGGACAACAGATCCCGCGGTATGGATTGAGGATTACCTCCCCCATATTCACATGGCTCGCGGAGACGACCTTCATGCCTTTAAATACCTACCTCTCAAGCTCAAAGGGCCAGCTCGGTACTGGCTAAACAGTTTGCCAGAAAATTCTATTGGCAACTGGGAAGATTTGGAAGACGCCTTTGAGACAACTTCCAAGGAACATATGTCCGGCCACCTGATGCCGATGACTTGAGTCACATTGTCCAGGAGCCCGGCGAGTCAGCCAGGGAGCTCTGGACTAGGTTCTTAGTCAAAAAGAACCAAATTGTCGACTGTTCGGACACAGAAGCCCTCGCGGCCTTCAAACATAGCATCCGGGATGAATGGCTAGCGCGTCACCTCGGCCAGGAAGGACCCAAGTCCATGACAGCCCTTACCGCTCTCATGACTCGCTTTTGCACGGGAGAAGACAACTGGCTCGCTCGTAAAATCAACAACGCCAGCGACCCAGGCACTTCTGAAATCCGAGACAGCAACGTTAAGCCACTACGAACCAAACACAACGGTCACAATAATACTGAAAGATTACGCGACACAGCGGTCAACGCCGGATTTCACAATCCAAAACCCGGTCAATGGAAGAAGCCACTAAAGGCAAACAAGGATGGACCATCCACCCTTGACAGGATATTGGACCAACCTTGTCAGATTCACAGTCACCTTGATAAGCCAGCTAATCATACCAACAGAAACTGTTGGGTCCTCAAGCAAGCAGGCAAGCTTAACGCCGATCACAAGGGGAGGAGGCCACCAGGCGATAGAGACGACGGAGCGGCTCACCAACCGAATACCAGGGGCCAGAAACAATTTCCCTCTGAAGTTTGATCACTCCCGGAACAGAAATAGCAGTTCGGTTTCCACCACCCACCTACTATACCGGCAAGATTTACACCACGCGTACATCACTACGCACTCAAGATACCATGGGCATCGGCGGAAGCACAATACGGACAACCCTGCAAGCATTCCCGTAACGTTTTTATCTGTTTTTCTTATTTTTCTGTATCATCTCTTGAGAACAGGTGACCAACAGGACAACATCTACAACGGACTCTATCGGAGTTCGGATCCGTACACTCACCTAAGGCTTCCATTAAAGATTCCCCTCCCCGAGGATGGGCGGCGCAGACGTGCGACAGGAGGTCCAAAATAACTTTTTGTAGACCGCACTCTTTATTCCAAGCTTGTACTATGCCCTTTTTCCTCTGTTCCCGACCCCGAGCATGTCTAGCCGGGCTTGTGGTTTCCTTTTTTACATATACATAAATTTATCATTGGCATACTGCCCCTCTCCTAGTAAACCTCATCCGAACTAATCTTTCATATTCTTTCAACAATGAGTACGGCCTGAACGGCTGCTTTACAGATGCACCTCGGCATACCTTGCCAGGGGCTCGGTATGGGGAACGAATGAGTTGCCAGTAAAAGTCTGAACAACTCTATAGCGTACTTTGGCATCGCAAGTTTGGCCTTATATGCATCAGCTCCGAATCATTGTCTTGGGTCAATAGTTGGGTTGCCCGGCTCCTGTGTTTGCTACCCTACGTTCCGCTCTATCGGGTAGGGTAGTAAAGGGAGAACTATTGTGATTGTCCCCTGGCCTAAACCGGACGAGCACCTCAGTAGAGAAAGCCTCCTGGGACGAGATGTGCGACCGCTTCGTCGCCAACTTCCAGGGCACTCGTGACCGACCGCCCACCGACCGCGGGTGACCTACGCAGCATTAAGCAACAGCCAGGAGAAACCCTCCAGAAGTACATCCAGCGCTTCAACAACACCCGCCTCAAGATCCCAAAGCTCACGGACGAGGCCATCATCTCCGCGTTCTCCAACAGCGTCCGTGACATCATGATGAAGGAAGAGCTAGCTATGCACGAGGAGCTCTGCACCTCTCAGGAGCTGTTCAACCTGGTGACCAAGTGCGCTAGACCTGAGGAAGGGCGTCTCTCTCTCCTCGAGCTGCCAGCTGCAGGAGAAGAAGAAAAGAAGACCAAGGCCAAGGACGTGAAGCTCAAGGAGGCAGTGGTGCTCACAGCGGAGCCCGACACCAAGCGAGGCAGAGACCAGCCTGAGTCGTCCAAGAACAGCCGACCGTTCTGCGCCTTCCACAACCTGGACAGCCACAACACCAGCGACTGCCAAGAACTCATGGCCATACGAGAAGGACGCTATGGTTGACGCCCCGAGCGCAACGACTGGGGCTACGGCCGTGGAGGAGGACGTGGAGGCGGACGCTGGGATGACCGTGGCCCACGCCAGGAGTGGCGCGATCGGCCTCGCGAGGATCGCTGGCAGGACCAACCTCGCGAGGGCGCCTGGAGGGACCCGCCTCGTGAGGATCGCTCCCAGGGTAACACCTGTCTTCCCCTGCTGCCGTGTGACGCCCCCGATTTAATCGTACACTAATCATACACACAAATGTGTACGATCAAGATCAGGGACTCACGGGAAGATATCACAACACAACTCTACAAATAAAATAAGTCATACAAGCATCATAATACAAGCCAGGGGCCTCGAGGGCTCGAATACAAGTGCTCGATCATAGACGAGTCAGCGGAAGCAACAATATCTGAGTACGTACATAAGTTAAACAAGTTTGCCTTAAGAAGGCTAGCACAAACCGGGATCAGATCGAAGAGGAGCAGCCTCCTGCCTCGGATCCTCCTAGCTACTCCCGGTCGCCGCCGGGGGCTGCACGTAGTAGTAGGCACCTCCAGTAGTAGTAGTCGCCATCGACGGTGGCGTCTGCTCCTGGGCTCCATCGTCTGTTGCAGCAATCGAGTAGAGGTAGGGGAAAAGGGGAACAAGGCAACCGTGAGTACTCATCCAAAGTACTGCAAGCAAGGAGCTACACTACATATGCATGGATATATGTGTAAAGGCCATATCGGTGGACTGAATCTGCAGAATGCCGAATGAGAGGGGATAGCTAGTCTTAACGAAGACTATGCTCGACACCTGCCTTACAACAGTAGGAGGGACAATCTGAATTCCTCCAAGTAACATGACATAGCAATAATCCTACCCGCAATCCCCGCTCATAACCCCGAGCGAGAGCGACCACCGGTTGTATCCGCACTTGGAAGGGTGGGTTTTATCAAGTATCCGGTTCTAGTTGTCATAAGCTCAAGGTACAACTCCAAGTCGTCCTGCTATCAAGATCACGGCTATTCAATAGATTAACTTCCGCAGGGTGCACCATCTTACCCAAAGACGCTTGATCCCATTTGGCCGACACACTTTCTGGGTCATGCCCGCCGCGGAAGATCAACACGCCGCAGCCCCACCTAGGCACAACAGAGAGGCCAACACGCCGGTCTAAACCTAAGCGCCAGCAGGGTCCGGGCCCATCGCCTCGAGCACACTCAAGACGCTATGTGACGCTGCCGGAAGCGCACCTAGCCCAAAGAGCGCTCCAGTCCAATCCGGCGCGCCGCCGCGTCACGACGTCTGAAGTGCTTCGGTGATACCACGACGCTGGGATACCCATAACTACTCCCCGTAGATGGTTAGTGCGTATAAGCTCAGAGCCAACTCAGATCAAATACCAAGACCTCGTTAAGCGTGTTAAGTATCCGCGAACGCCGAACAGGCCAGCCCACCTCTCTCTAGGCGGTCTCAACCTGCCCCGCCGCCTCCGCCAAAAAGTAATAGTCGGGGCCGTCGGGAACCCAGGCCCACCTCTACCGGGATGGAGCCACCCGTCCTTTCAGCCCCCATCTCCTAACAAGATCACATGTAATGTAATAGTGTAAAGTATATAGTATATGCCCGTGATCACCTCCCAAGTGATCACAGCCCGATAGTATAGCATGGCGACGGACAAGAGTGTAGGTCCACTGATGGAACACTAGCATCCTATACTAAGCAGAGGATAGCGTATAAAGGTAACAACAAGAGTAGCAAGGACAAAGGCTATGCAGCAAGATAGGATATCTGAAAGCAAGAACATGTTACACTACTCTAATGCAAGCAGGTAGATAAGAGTAGGCGATATCTCGTGATCAAGGGGGGCTTGCCTGGTTGCTTTGGCAAGAGAGAGGGTCGCCGACACCGTAGTCGATCACTGAGGGTACCGCAGCGGTCTCGGGTCTACCGGAAAAGTAACGGAGGGGGGACATAATAAATAATAGAGCAATCAAAGCATAACATAACAAAAGCGGTGCTAGGGGTGATCTAACGTGGTATGAGGTGGTACCGGTTAAGGGGGGGAAACATCCGGGAAAGTATTCCCGGTGTTTCGTGATTTCGGGCAGAGGAGCCGGAGGGGGAAAGTTGCAGGTTCGGTAGGTTAGGGGTGTGTGGCGGACGGATCTGCGTATCCGGAATCGTCTCGTCGTCCTGAGCAACTTTCATGTTAGTAAATAATTTAATCCGAGTTACGGATTAAAAGATATGATTTTCTAAAGTTTTAAACAATATTCTGAAATTATTATTAATGCAAAATAAAAGGGGAATTGCTATGTGCACACGTAAGTGTACACAACAAAGGGCTGCGAGGCTGACAGTGGGGACAGTTGACCAGTCAAAAGTTGACTGTCAAAAGGAATAGTGTTGGGGTCCCACTTGTCATTGCCTCCGCTTTATTAGATTAACCAATTTTCTTTTAGTTACAAAGGGGGCCCTTCTCATCATGGAGTCATTAACTTAATGATATTAGTTAACTGAAATTAAATGTTCTTTTTAACTAGCGATTAGGGGTTAGTTAATCCGGTCGGGTTTCACGCGCGCTGGGTCAACCCACCGCTAAACTTGTGTCGCTGCGTTCGCCGGGCGAAATCTTCAAGACGACGGCGGTGTTCGGGACTCGCCGTCTGTGGGTCAAACCGCACGCTGTTGGCCACGCTCTGACGTGGGCGCCGAGCTGCGCCTGTGGGCGGTGAAGGGAGGCGCTTGGGTTGCCGAGCATATCGAGGACGACAACGCCCAGCAGAAGCTTGCGGCGGCGCCGTGCCGCAGCCTGCGCAGACATAGAGGCGGGCGAAGCGCTGGCTCTGCGCGAGGCCTAGGCGCGCGCAGGTGCAGGGCGGATCGCTGCGCTGGCGCGCAGCAGCTGGGGCCACGGGTAGGGCACGGGCGGACGTGCTAGTGGCGACGGTGATGGCGCACTGAGTGGGGTAGAGAGGAGAGGGGGGGGCTCGCTCACATCGTTGGAGAGAGGAGGACGACGAGGCGTGGGGAGGCCAGGTCGGGGAGAAGGCGTTCCGGCGAGTGGCGAGCGGCGTCCGGCGAGGAGTCGGGGATGGATGTGGTGATCCGGTGACGAGGTCCAGCGCGTCGAGGCTGCGAGCCGCGGCGGCAGCAGGGGCGAAGCAAGTGGCGGGGCGTCGCCGGGATGGGCGTCGGCTTTCGAGCGCAGGGCGACACGGGATGGGGTCCTCCCCGATCCAGATTCAGGCGAGTGGGGGGGGGGGAAGACGAGGGAGAGAGTGGGGTTCGTGGGGTTGCTCGTTTTAGGTCACGCGGTCCAGGAGGATAAGGAGAGGGAGAGGTGGGCCACCATGTGGTCAGTGGCCCACTGGGCCACGCACCCAGTGGGGGAGGGCTTCTCTCTCATTTACCTTTATTTTCTTTTCTCCAGCAGCCTTATGCCTTTTCATTTAGCAACAGTTGACGTTACAAAAATAAGCCACCGGCTAAAACAATTTCAAAGAATTATCGGGCACCGCCACAAAAGATTGGGAGGCTTTCAAATAGTTTGCAAATTTTATAACTTAAAGAGGCATTTAATTTATTGCTTAGGTAACTGTTTTAAGTAGTTTATGCCACTTAAACCTTTAGCAAAAATGTTGGATCAACATGACAAATATCTAGGGATTATTTGCCATAGGGTGAACTATTTTATTTGCATGAAAGAAGAAGCAAATATTTGACATGCCATTTGAATTTGAATTTGTCGCGGATTTTGGACAAGTGGCATTTTGACATGATGATCATGATGACATGACCTTCATTAGGGGAAGATTACTGTAGTGTGATGCTGGGGATGTTACAAATCTCCTCCACTACAAGAAATCTCGTCCCGATATTTAAGGAGTGAAATAAGAGGGAAACTATAAGAACGGATGTCTGAAAGGATCGGCATCCGATAGTTATCTCAAGTAAGGATATTTTAGAAACACCAAGAAAATTATCGTGAGTGCCATAAGGAGGTTCAACAAGTTCAACCAGGTAGGCATCCAGCGGATGCCTAAAACAAGTGATGATGGGGTTCAGAGAATGAAGAATAATGTTGCCTCTGACACCAGAATGAAACATGGGGAGGAAGTTGGCTCGTGAATTACATACAAATCCAAGTGCCAAGAATGTTTCGAAATCAAGGTTGTACATGAGAGTAAGGTTTTGATCCTATGGAACTGTGGGTTATGGGCCCACCAGGTGGTTAAAAGTAGAAAGGTTGGTGACATCTTGCACGATCATGTAAGCTAGGCATGTCAGAGGAGAGTCTGAGGGTCATGTCGGCAACAACATAGGTACCAAGGGCGAGGGACGAAGAGAACCATTTTCCTGCTCGTTGAACGAGGCGGACCAATAGGCAAGGTTCTCGTCCATCGGTGGTTACCGGAATGTCATCAACAATAGTAATAGGGTCTTACTTACAGAGTGGTACAACGAGGTGCTTACCTAAGCAGGGGATTATCACTTCTTAGATTATATAGGTCACAAGAAGGGTCAAACAGACCCATGGAAAGGAAAATGTGATCATTAGGTTAAATGTAACAATGGAAAGGAAAATGTGTTTAAACACATATTTCAGGGTATATCCTTCCCAAGGATAAGCCGAGCATGATATCCATGACAGGATATAATGTAGAAAACCCTTTAGGTAAGGGAGAGAAATTTCATGGCATTACCCATACAACGGTGTTCGGATAATTGAGCAAGAAACATTTAGCATTGGGCTTCAATGTTCTTGTTGAAAATCAGAGTATCACGTACATGCTTCGAGATAGCATTGACATGGCCTTCGTGTGAAGATCAGACTTTGAATCACGAAGGATCCATCTCGAATAACTTGTAGAATCAGATACAATTCCCTCATGGATGGATGGATAACCTGCTGAAAAGGAATCTATAATGATAGGTCCTCCAGCCGGGGTGTAGGCATGACATCATGCTACCGTGTCATCAAGGATCAACATCATAACTCTTGAAAGTTGTCCCAACCATCATATCGACCGAGATTCAGATCCGATTGGTGTCGGATACCTCAGACTTAGGATACCCGAGAAGAAAAGGTGCAACGCAAATTGACGAGATGACATTGTAAGATTCTCGGGGAAATGAACTATGAAGTAATTTCCGTTAACAAGAGTCCATCATTAACCCAAGGAGAGGACAAGGAGGTGTCTGGTGAACTCAACGGCAATTCATCGAGATTCCCAAAAGATGGTCTTCCACAATTTAGTGAACAAGGAGATAACATTTGTCAGATCAAATGATATAAGGAAGTATGCTCGAGGAAAACATACACCATCAATCATTAGTCGAAAGGTGTGCCCGAAGTATGACCTTAGGCAGCAAGCTCAATGTTAGAGTGACGATTCAATAACCAACAGTCTAAGAACGAACTTTCGATCGTTAACTTCAAAGCAACAGTGTTGCTAGAAGTACAGAACTCAAACAACACCGCTCACTTGTTGGAATTAACACGGGGACCAAGAAAGAATGGTGATGGTGAGAAGTATTTCTATGTCAAGAATTCTCAAGAGGTGGAACAATCTCAGAACATTCTTGATTTAAAGGATGGTAATACTCCAAGGTAAAGAAGAACAATTGCTGGATAGCAAGGAACTCAAGGTATAACACAAAACACGGACAAGTTTTGTGTTGAACGGAAGGCAATAAAGTGGTCACTGTTACACAAATCATCGAAGGCAAGGATGGTATTACTCAACATGATTTCAACTGATATCCTGGAAGTGCTCAGAAGGCTGATGATGATCACGAAACATTTGTCGAGAGATTTCATGAAGATGTAATCGATCGGCGACGACATCAAATCAAAGTAATGATGAAGTGAAAGGTTATTGGAACCAAGGGTACGACACAAACTCGAAACCAAGTTTGTTGTTCAAGGCGAAATGATATGACGATGAGGATCGACGTAAGGTTAGTTCATCGTCGAAAATTGTGCTCCGAGAAGAAGGACCGGGTAGCACAGTTAAAATCATCACGACAATGATATAGCCAAACAGGCTAGGAAAGGCGTGATCGGGTACAAACTCGTACCTATAGAAGCTTACTGAAGAGTTGTTTAACCGTAGTGCGGACTCGGTTCAGTTATCGGTGTCTTTGAGTGTTTAATAACTCAGAGCCCGTGAAGAATTGGAATCAGTGGGAAGGTAGTACTTGATGAAGAACTCATAAAAGTTATGCAGTTCCATGATAATCTCGAGATACCGGGGGTAATACTCGACACAAGATCGAGTAAAGGTTGATCGGGTATTGCTCTACCAAAGACAAGTGCTTAAACTTGCACGAGAAATGGTATTTAAAAGAGAACATGGTCGGAACCACGATTGCAAAGGCGGATCCCGATATAAGATGAACTTATACCAAAGGAATAATTATTTTAAGAGAAGCTTTAATGATAAGATCTACATCGTGTCCATGGGCATGAACACAAGTTCAAGGTCGACTCCCACTTCTCCAATGCATAACCTTTCATTCACTTCTCACGTTCGATGAAGTTGCAGTGTTGAAAGTTTTATCTGGCGAAGCACCAGAAGAGTATGATTCGTGAAAACTTTCGGGTTCACACGGTTTAGTGAAGGCATATGTTCTACCCATAGGGGCTTCTTGGAATCATATACCAGAATCTTTAGAAATAATTAACTCAAGCTCGAAGGCAGAGCATGGTTGAGAAAGCAGAGGATACAATTTACCAAAGGCATTATGTATCAGAGGAAAGGCTCACAAGGTTATTGAATATGAAGGGCGTTGTCAGATAAAATCCAACAAAGGATCTGGTGGTCCACAAGGGATCTGACGTGAGCATCAGTACTCAGCTAGAGGAAGAAGAATGCAAGGGGATCAATTTATAGAAACAACTGTCTAACTCAATTGTCAAATGCATATGAATTACGATTCCCAAATCAAGGGATCAGTAGCAATGCTCTGATCAGGGATGGATAAGTTGAATAGCCTTAGGGTACAATCAATGACAATTGGATTGGTCGAGAACCAATTCCAGTTAAAAGAATGGCAGCTCAGCCAGAAAAGTAATTTATAAGGATCAATGATGATTGCGTTTGTTCGCAAACATATTGAGTCAACAGACTCAAAATGATAATGACAAGGAATGTCAATAAGACTACGAGACTTATGGGATTAACCATAATGCAAGCAAGCAAGAATTTCAAGAGCCAAAGGCTCCAGAGGATTTTCGGAAGATCGAATAGTATTTTGAAGACTTTTGTGACACATATGAACAACTGGGGTTGAGCGGATACTCGACAAGTGCGAGGATTTATTTGAAGGGGTATTCATGTGGCAAGGAACTGCTAGGCAGTAGGCACAAAGTATTCTCGGAACAATAGAGAAAACTTCGGGGTATCTTGTAATAACAAGATCAATGGGGGATGATCATATGAATGGCAAGTGTAAGTAGTTATCCATACGGATCTATCGGTGGTCAGGAATAGCAAAAGTGATGGGCACAAAGTCTCGAGAGAACATCAGAGAGTATCTTCGGAATCTTCTGATGTAGCAGGCGATCCTCTGCAGTAAGGGGCTCTCCGGGAGAAGTACTCGCGAGAACCTAAAGTTAGTTTTGTTTTTAGCAAAATCGTTTAACCCGAATAGAAGAGAGTTCAGAATCCCAGAGTAAGATCGAGGAGTAAAAGATCCTAATACCACCCAATGGCGACGTGGGCCCGTAAGGCACACAGCCAAGTTAGTAAAAGTTTTGCAATGTCTAGACTCGACTTCGGCCAAGGAGTGTGGAAGGGGGATTCCTACAGGCAGTCGGCTCTGATACCAACTTGTGACGCCCCCGATTTAATCGTACACTAATCATACACGCAAATGTGTACGATCAAGATCAGGGACTCACGGGAAGATATCACAACACAACTCTACAAATAAAATAAGTCATACAAGCATCATAATACAAGCCAGGGGCCTCGAGGGCTCGAATACAAGTGCTCGATCATAGACGAGTCAGCGGAAGCAACAATATCTGAGTACGACATAAGTTAAACAAGTTTGCCTTAAGAAGGCTAGCACAAACCGGGATCTGAGATCGAAGAGGAGCAGGCCTCCTGCCTCGATCCTCCTAGCTACTCCCGGTCGCCGCGGTGGGCTGCACGTAGTAGTAGGCACCTCCAGTAGTAGTCGCCATCGACGGTGGCGTCGCTCTGGGCTCCATCGTCTGGTTGCAGCAATCGAGTAGAGGTAGGGGAAAAGGGGAACAAGGCAACCGTGAGTACTCATCCAAAGTACTCGCAAGCAAGGAGCTACACTACATATGCATGGATATATGTGTAAAGGCCATATCAGTGGACTGAACTGCAGAATGCCAGAATGAGAGGGGGATAGCTAGTCTTAACGAAGACTACGCCTCTAGACACCTGCCTTACAACAGGTAGGAGGGGACAATCTGAATTCCTCCAAGTAACATGACATAACAATAATCCTACCCGGCAATCCCCTGCTCATAACCCCGAGCGAGAGCGACCACCGGTTGTATCTGGCACTTGGAAGGGTGGGTTTTATCAAGTATCCGGTTCTAGTTGTCATAAGCTCAAGGTACAACTCCAAGTCGTCCTGTTATCAAGATCACGGCTATTCAATAGATTAACTTCCCTGCAGGTGCACCATCTTACCCAAAGACGCTTGATCCCATTTGGCCGACACACTTTCTGGGTCATGCCCGCCGCGGAAGATCAACACGCCGCAGCCCCACCTAAGCACAACAGAGAGGCCAACACGCCGTCTAAACCTAAGCGCAGGGTCTGGGCCCATCGCCTCGAAAGCACACCAAGACGTTGTGACGCGGCCGAAGCGCACCTAGCCAGCAGCGCTCCAGTCCAATCCGGTAGCCCGCTCCGTCGACGACGTCTGAAGTGCTTCGGTGATACCACGACGCCGGATACCCATAACTACTCCCGCGAGATGGTTAGTGCGTATAAGCTCAGAGCCAACTCAGATCAAATACCAAGACCTCGTTAAGCGTGTTAAGTATCCGCGAACGCCGAACAGGCCAGGCCCACCTCTCTCCTAGGCGGTCTCAACCTGCCCTGCCGCCTCCGCCATAAAGTAACAATCGGGGCCGTCGGGAACCCAGCCCCACCTCTACCGGGATGGAGCCACCCGTCCTTTCAGCCCCCATCTCCTAACAGATCACGAGTAATGTAATAGTGTAAAGTATATAGTATATGCCCGTGATCACCTCCCAAGTGATCACAGCCCGATAGTATAGCATGGCGAGGCGGACAAGAGTGTAGGGCCACCGATGGAACACTAGCATCCTATACTAAGCAAGAGGATAGCGAGATAAAGGTAACAACAAGAGTAGCAAGGACAGGCTATGCAGCAAAGATAGGATATCTGAAAGCAAGAACATGTTACACTACTCTAATGCAAGCAGTGTAGATAAGAGTAGGCGATATCCGTGATCAAGGGGGGCTTGCCTGGTTGCTTTGGCAAGAGAGAGGGGTCGTCGACACCGTAGTCGATCACAGAGGGGTACCGGCAGCGGTCTCGGGGTCTACCGGAAAAAGTAATGTAGGGGGGACATAATAAATAATAGAGCAATCAAAGCATAACATAACAAAAGCGGTGCTAGAGGTGATCTAACGTGGTATGAGGTGGTACCGGTTATAAAACATCCGGAAAGTATTCCGGTGTTTCGTGATTTCGAAGCGAGGAGCGGAGGGGAAAGTTGCAGGTTCGGTAGGTTAGGGTGTGTGGCGGACGAACAATTGCGATCCGAATCGTCTCGTCGTCCTGAGCAACTTTCATGTTGAAAATAATTTAATCCGAGTTACGGATTAAAAGATATGATTTTCTAAAGTTTTAAACAATATTTTGAAATTATTATTAATGCAAAATAAAAGGGGGAAATTGCTATGTGCACACGTAGTGTACACAACAAAGGGCTGCGAGGCTGACAGGTGGGGACAGATTGACCAGGTCAAAAGTTGATCGGTCAAAAGGGAATAGTGTTGGGGTCCCACTTGTCATTGCCTCGGCTTTATTAGATTAACCAATTTTCTTTTAGTTACTGATGGGGCCCTTCATCATGGAGTCATTAACTTAACAGATATTAGTTAACTGAAATTAAATGTTCTTTTTAACTAGCGATTAGGGGTTAGTTAATCCGGTCGGGCCCACGCGTCGCTGGGTCAACCCAGCTAAAACTTGTGTCTTGCTGCGTTCGCCGGGCGAAATCTTCAAGACGACGGCGGTGTTCGACTCGCCGTCCGGTGGTCAAACCGCCGACGCGTTGGCCACGCTCAACGTGGCGCCGAGCTGCTCTCGAGGCGGTGAAGGGCCTTGAGGGGTTGCCGAGCGTGTCGAGGACGAAAACGCCAAAGCAGCGATTCTGGGCGGCGCCCGTGCCGCAGTCCCGCAGGACAAAGAGGCGAAGCAAGCTTGGCTGCGCGAGGCCTAGGCGCGAGCAGTGCGGGCGGATCTCGCGCGCTGGCGCGCCAAGCCAGCTGGGGCCACGGGTAGGGCACGGGCGGACGTGCTAGTGGCGACGGTGACGGCGCACTGAGTGGGGTAGAGAGGAGAGGGGGGGCTCGCTCACATCGTTGGAGAGAGGAGGACGACGAGGCGTGGGGAGGCCAGGTCGGGAGAAGGCGTTCCGGCAAGTGGCGAGCGGCGTCCGGCGAGGAGTCGGGGATGGATGTGGTGATCCGTGACGAGGTCCAGCAGCGTCGAGGCTGCGAGCAGCGGCGCAGCAGGGCGGCAAGCGCGCGGGCGTCGCCGGATGGGCGTCGGCTTTCGGCCTTGGCGACACGGATGGGGTCCTCCCGATCCAGATTCAAAGTAGTGGGGGGGAAGACGAGGAGAGAGGGGGTTCGTGGGGTTGCTCGTTTTAGGTCACGCGTCCAGGAGGATAAGGAGAGGGAGGTGGGCCACCATGTGGTCAGTGGCCCAGCTGGGCCACGACCAGTGGGGGAGGGCTTCTCTCTCATTTCCCTTTATTTTCTTTTCTCCAAGAGCCTTATGCCTTTTCATTTAGCAACAGTTGACGTTACAAAAATTAGCCACCGGCTAAAACAATTTCAAAGAATTATCGGGCACTTTGCCACAAAAAGATTGGGAGGCTTTCAAATAGTTTGCAAATTTTATAACTTAAAGAGGCATTTAATTTATTGCTTAGGTAACTGTTTTAAGTAGTTTATGCCACTTAAACCTTTAGCAAAATGTTGATCAACATGACAAATATCTAGGGATTATTTGCCATAGGGTGAACTATTTTATTTGCATGAAAGAAGAAGCAAATATTTGACATGCCATTTGAATTTGAATTTGTCGCGGATTTTGGACAAGTGGCATTTTGACATGATGATCATGATGACATGACCTTCATTAGGGGAAGATTACTGTAGTGTGATGCTTGGGATGTTACATGCCGCCACCAAGAAGGAACGACGACCACCACCAGGACGGGGGGGGGGGCTTCAGAGCCGCCGCATGCGATCGCTTGCATCTTGGGCCGAGCACAAGCCCTAGCCTCTCAGCGCACCTTCAAACAGTTCGCTCACGAGGTGAACGCCGCGCTCCCCAAGCTCGAGGCCACGCGCCCACTCAGGTGGTCCCAATGTGCCAACACCTTCAACTCGGTAGACCAGCTCAAGTGCGTAGCCATCGCCGGCGCACTCCCTATGTTGTGCTCCCCAGTCATCAGCAATGTGCAAGTTACCAAGACTCTCATCGACGGCGGCGCAGGGCTCAACGTCCTATCCGTCGACACGTTCGACAATCTTCATGTGCCCTATGAGCAGCTCCACGCAACCAAGCCTTTCTCAGGAGTGACTAATGGTTCCACCACACTGATAGGGCAAGTCCGCCTGCCCTCACCTTCGGCAAGTGCGACAACTACCGCACCGAGCTCATCGACTTCGACGTTGCGCACATCCGCCTGCCGTACAACGCCATCCTCGGGTATCCAGCCCTGGCCAAGTTCATGGCAGTCATTCATCACGGCTAAAACGTTCTCAAGATGCCGGGAAGCGGAGGAATCATCACGGTCCCGTGTGAAGAGAGGGATGCGGTGTGCTCTCTTGAGCGCGCCTTTCAAGCCACAGCAATTGACGACCCCGACAACAGAAGCGAAGGCCCTCCGGAGACCGTCCCTAAGAAGAAGTTGCCGCGCCGCGCAGGACCCCAAGGAGATGGCGTCGCGTCAGGAGCCTCGTCAGGATCAGCGCCCGTTCCAGGGGCGCCTCCCTCCGTCGCATAGGAAAGAGCGCCCGGCGCCCTCCTCAGGCAGGGCTCGGGGGCTCTCTTCTGGTGGGCCTCAGACCTTGCCAACCTCATGAGGGAGGCGCTTGGGAACCACTTGGAGGCGTGCTTCGCGGCACGTTTCCCTCAGGAGAACACAGGGCAAGGAGTGCCCACCACCCAGGAGTTCATCACCAAGACCACCCAAGAATTGCAAGAAGCAAGAGCCATGCGCGGCCACAGCCGCACACAGGGTGCAACACCCCATCCGGGCGAGGATGCCGTGCTGCGTCTCTGCGTCGATGTCCCAGGGCTCAATAGGGCCGCATCTCAGGAGCGCTTCTGGCCATCACGTGCGGGCCGCTGTGAGGGCCCACCACATAGCTACGTTCGCATGCCCTTCGGCTTGTCGAGCGTGGCGTTGGCCCATCAGTGCAACTTGCGACAGGTCCTGGCATCTTAGGAGGCCAGGATCCACGCCGTTCAGGAGGAGATGGAGATGCTCTTCAGGGAACCTCTCGAGCCCCAGAGCCTCCCGAGGCTCAGGGTCCCGGTGGCTCATGAGGAGTCATCCCTTCAACGTGTGGCTTCATCTACATCGACTCTACTTCCTCTACAGAACCAGGTCACATCTTTCAAGTTTGTTTAAGCTGGGAGTGCCCCTCGGGCTGCATTATTCCCAGGCCGCACGGGTCCATCCCTGTGGCATGTATCCCTTTGCTTAATTCTTTAGCTTGCCTTGCTGGGGGCGCCCCTCGGGCTGCATCATCCCCAAGCCGCTTGGGCCAGACCCAGTGGCATGTATCTTCCTGCATTTATCCAAGTCAATCTGCCCTTTATGCCTAACCTGCAAACGGCTATCGCCTGCTCAATCATCGCCTCCCTCTGGGCCTTCACACAGGCACGGCGCTGGTGCATGGGTCCGTCCCTGCCACGACCGACAAATCTAAGTGGCCGGGCTCTGGCTCGCGGCACGCGCCGTGCACGCCACCTCACCAGGCCCTCGGTGCCTTCACCTCACCCAGAGCAACCAGCGATAAGCTAATAGCTGTAATGATCAACCATGTTCCTTCTTGTGCCAGTTCACAGGAGTCCCGAGGGAAGGATAGCAGACGGCACCGCGAGTCTCCTTTTCCTTGTGCGATCTGCTTGCGCGTTAAAAGGGGGGCTCCTGAGCATGGCGACTCAGGAGCTCCTACTGGCTCTCCAGCCCTCACCCCCTGGCCTTGACCACGGCATCGCGAACTGGCATAACAGTGGTGGATGAGCTCGCTTGAGGGCCGGGACCTGAGGACGTAGAGCACTAAGGAGAGCATAAGGGAAGGGAAACTCGTACAGGCCGGCCTGACTATGCCACACAAGTTGGCGTACAACCCTAGCGCAATGTCAGGAGTCGCCACAAAATCAACGAGATAAGTCCTGCACCCGGATCAGCTAAATGTTTAGGCTTCATGGACACTCACGCCCTGTCGCAACCCCATCGCGGCCACGTCAACTCCCTTTCTCTCCTTACCATGGCTGCTTGGACGCTAAGGGGGACCTCCTGAGCATCGCGCCTCAGGGGCTCTTACTGGACCTCGGGCCGCGAACCTTGTGGCCTTGACCACGGCACGCGACCTGGCATACCAGCGATGGCTGTAGCCGCCTTGGGACCGGGACCTGTCAGCATAGAGCAACAAGCTATCGCGAGGAAAGAAAGGGAGGGACCGAGCCTTAAAGGGACATGCGTTCACCAAGTTTTTATAACAAGGAAGATGAACACGAAAGACATTACAGACCCTTACATGCCCCCACGGGGTGATTCGTCCTCCGCAGGAAACAAAAGCTGTTACTATGGGGAATTCTATCTACACCCTCCCGT
The DNA here is from genome assembly GCA_021605205.1 of Aegilops longissima. Classification (NCBI taxonomy): domain Eukaryota; kingdom Viridiplantae; phylum Streptophyta; class Magnoliopsida; order Poales; family Poaceae; genus Aegilops; species Aegilops longissima. The sequence continues at coordinate 339,243,736 of CM038678.1, forward strand.
GGCGGACGCCATCATCAACAGTGGGCCACGGGAGGCCGGCGCCAACCCCATCCAGATCAGCGGCGGCGGCTACCGGACGCCACGGCCCTGCTCCAAGTGCGGCAGGAGCTCGGAGGGATGTAGCTGCCATCGCTCGTCTCCGGAGTCTTGTAAAGCTCGGGAGAGCTGCTGGACTCCCAAGGGCAGCTGCTGGTGGAGTGCTCGCGATCGGAGTGCGCGACGGCCTAGCGCTCCTCTCCAGGGCAGCACTCCAAGCGGCGGCCCTCGGTGTCGAAGACCTTGAAGAAGAGCGTGGAGGCGCCATCGTACTCGAAGTGGATCACGAGGGCCCCCCTCGCACGGCAAACCCGCGTGATCTCTCCCCAGCCGCGGGTCATGAAGATCTTGCCGGTGGGGACCGCTTCGATCTCCGCTCCGGTCACCGGGGCACTGCAGTAGGTGTGCTACAGCCAGAGCTCGAGTGGCCCCCTCGGCGGCATCACATCGGAGAAGAACCGCGGGAAGCGGATCCAGGAGCTTGGTGGCATCGGCACCCACAACACCAACTCTTGGGAGGAGTCGGCGGAGTGGACCCGAGGGGCGACAGTGCGTGGCGCAGGCGGCGCTGCTCGTCCCTCCGTCCTCTCGAGCTCTCGCCTCGGGCGTACAAGGGTAGCGAGTACCCCGGTGGGGGCCGCTCGCACCAAAGCCTCGTCACCACTTGCATCGCCGCCTCGTCATGGCGGTGGATCGACCGTTTCTTCGGCAGAAGTGGCTCTGGATCGTCACGGGGAGCTTTCCCTTTCTCTTCGGCCGAAAACCTTCTAATGGGCGCCATTGCTGTCAGCAGGGGAGCGAGGAGGACGAAGCAAGCAAGCAAGGAGAAGATGGGCAATGGGGGCTCCGCCCCCTCCCCATTTATAGCGAGAGAAGGCCAACCGGCGTCTCCCACGATCACAGGTAATGATGGTTTTCCTTGCATGTCACAGGGACTCGTCAAATTGTGCAGTTGCCGAGGCAGCATGGGGAAGCGGAGATGCCCACGTCCCATCAACCGCCACGCATCGACTGAGGCCACAGGCTTTTGGGGCCCGCGGCGCTCCGAACTTGACCCTTGGCTTTGCCGCGAAGCCAAGCCCGAGCGCGCCTTGGGCCCGGGGGCTATTGTCGGCGTTCTGGGAACGGGGGTCCCAGACTTGCCTGCCTGCGGGCCACAGCGTGGCTAAGCAGTAGGCCGTAAGACCCATCTTAATCAACAGGGCATCCAAGACCCTCGTGAGGGTCCAAGCCTCGTGAGGCGGACGATGCAAGACTTCCTCTGGAGTGGCCCAGCCAGGCCGGCTAACGAGGATCGGAGATATCAAGGCAAGGCGAACCTCTCGGGGCTCTTGTGACGTGAGCCATGACGGACGGCGCCAGGCGGGTGCCAGGTGGGCGCCAGTGCGCACAGCGTCTCCATTTTCCTCTTTGGTGCTAAGGAGGCAAGCGCAGGAGAAGAGTACCGAGGCGTCAGGCAAAGGTTGCCATATTGGTGCAACAAGACCAAGACCAGGAGGACGACCAGGCGGAGGTCATCGTGGAGCCCAAGACGGCGTCACCCCAGGGCTTTTCGCAGGCGAAGACCGCTTTTGTCAGGATAGCTTGTACTAGCTGTTCCCCTTCAAATTTGCCCGCCGTTGTTGGCTCCCTTCCCGATCAACATTTGGGAAGAGGACCAGGGCCTCTATAAATGGGTCTAGCCACTACAGTAGTAGGGACGATTGGGACAGATCGAGAAGCCAACACTCGCACAAGAACACCTCAACCTCAGGAGGTTGTTCTTCTCTTTTACTGTTCATCATCAGCCCAAGAGGCAATCCACCACCACCACACTGGAGTAGGGTATTACACCACAACGGTGGCCCGAACCAGTGTAAACTCTGTGTCCCTTTCTGTGTTGTGAGTTCGTCGAGTTCATCCGCAAAATCTTACCGAGCTAGAGTGTAGATCGGTAGGAGGGAAAGACTTCGCGCGCACCCCAGTGTTCGAACATTAAGGGTTTGCCAGAACCCCACATCCGACAGTTTTGACTCGGGCAAAGGCCATCCATGCACCGTCAATGCACGCCGACCGCTTCACAGCGTCGATATGTGGTACCGTGTCAACAAGCCGCTGCACCAGGCCGAAGTAACTACTTGGAGCAGGCTCAGTCGGCCACAACCAAATTATGACGTTCTTCATGGCAGCGCAGGATATCCTATGCAGCTCGGCCCACTGGGACATCTGTTCATTCAGCAACAGAGGGTGCTTTGACGCACCAAATTGTGACCAGGAAAGCTTCTCCATTGCATACCCCTCTCGCGCGTGGCAAAACTGCACCGCATCAGAAGAACTCTTCGGCAAGTCTAAAAATTCGTCCGGAGAACTCCATACTTGGTTAAGTTGAGCATAGTTCGGATCGCCGAACTTAGTCTGTAGCAAAAAGGGCTTGCCAGCCGCAATCTCCCCAGCTTGCCAGATTTCCTCACGGACTGCTCTAGATTCAGACCGCGCTTCTCTCGCCTCTTATAAGGCCTTGTCAAGTTCAGCCGTTTTGGCTTTATTTTCCTTCTCATGAAGTTTATAGCGGCTAGCCGCATTCTTTAAATCGTGCGCCATGGTGGACATCTTCTCCTTGTCTTGGCGCCGCGCAGCTTGTTCGGCTTTCAACTCAGCCGATGCCTTTAAAACCGGGCCTGCTCCTTGGCCCGGACTAGCTCCGCCCGAAGAGCTTCCATGGCGGCAGCACCATGTGCATCCATGCACATTTCGTATAAAACTCTTTTCAGCGTCAAGCACAATGGTGCAAGGAATGCTCAAAATATATACCTTGCGAGTCGTCAAGACGCCTGTTGATCAATGCAATGTCATCCTCCACAAAATCCAGCTTCCGCTGCAGTTCGGCCACTTTCGTATTTCGGGCAGCCACAGGAGGGGAGGCAGCCTGTATTCCAAGTTAAATCAAGGTTAGTACCCGAGCATATCTTTTTGATCCTCCGATCGCTTCCTTCGGAAGGCAATCCGAGCCTCAGGGGCTACTGCATATACAACAGGTGCATTCTGTCAATAAAATTCAATTGGCAAAATAACATCACAAACCTCAAAACCTCTTAGAAGGCTCATAAAGGCCTCGTTCAATCTGCTCTTCACGGATAGAACCTTTTCGACCACCGTAACCATCAAGGCACGGTGCTCCTCTAAAATGGATGCTTGTCACAGCATGTCCGTCAGCTTTCCCGGCGCTCCTGAGTCTTCCGAAACCGCCGCCAGAATACGGCATTCCTTTGAGGGAATACGCTTACTCGCCTCCAGAGCTGTCTCCGACTGTAAACTAGATAGATCGGGGCCGTCATTCTTGATTCCCGAACCCCAAGTGATAGAGGCACCACCTTCGGGTAGTGCCTTTTTCGTTTCCTGCACTACTTGTCGATCGGGAGGAGCCCTCCGGGACGATACCTCAGAATCAACTGCCCTGTTGGGCGAAGAGGCCGAAGAAGGCGTATCGCTCTCCATCATCTCCGGAAGAAGGTCTCCCGAGGAGGAGGACGATTGAGAAACACCAGGCTTTGGCCTGCAAGGATGTACATATGTCGGATGATTACTTCACTAATAGGAAAAGAATGAGGTATGTTTAAAGTACCCCGGCTTCACTTACGGTTGGGCCAGAGGTTCGTCCTTGTCATAAAGCTCTATGGCAGCATCGCCTGCCCAGCCCAAGCCTCCCGACGATGGCATTTTTCCTCTCTTGGAAGGTTTCCCCTCCTGATCTTCAGAAGCGGCCCTCTTCTTGCCATGGAGGGCTTCCTCTGCACATTTGCCCTCGGGCAAAAGGGTTTCGATCCCCCCGAACACTGCGTCTAATTTATCCTCAGGGCGGGGATCAACTCTGGTCTCCATGTTCTCGCCCCCCTCTGCAGACACCTGGTATGGTGCCGGAGTCAGCATTCTCGTCAGCAGGGCGGTCGCAGAGTCTTAGGGAAGGGGCGCCACATACCAGATTAACACCGCTTTCTTTATCTAGTCATGTATAGGGATGGATTGTTCAGTATCTTGTCAAGAGATGCTTGAACAAGAGGTGTTCGGAGATTGAAAACTTACCGAAGTGACCGGATGATTGCAGTCAAGGCCAACATCTTCGGTGGTGTCCGGCCATTGCTCTCGTTCCTCGAAATATAATTTCCACATTCTTTCGTGCATGGTGCCGAAGAAGTGCTAAAGAGTCGACCGCCCTTCTAGATTAAACTCCCACATACGGAGAGGCCGCCGCTGACATGGCAGGGTCCGGCAGACTAACATTACTTGAACGACGTTCACAAGATCGATGCCCTTCTCGGTAAGGCTTCGGATGCGACTTTGCAGAGTCTGCACTTCATTGACGGATCCCCAGTCCAATCCCGTATTGATCCATGAAGCAAACTGAAATGGAGGGCCGGGTCGGAACGCAGGCGTAGCCACCCACTTGGAGCCCCGCGGCTCGTTGATATAAAACCACCCCTGCGGCCATAGGTTGGAAGACTTGGCGAAAGATCCTTCAAACCAAACCGCGCGGGCAAGCTTGCCTATTATGACGCTACCGCACTCTGCCTGCTCCTCCTCTGTCACCTGCAGCCTCACGTCAAAGGAATTGAGCCACAAACCAAAGTGCGGAGGAGTCCGGAGGAAGGCCTCGCATGTAACGATAAATGTCTAGATGAGGAGAATAGAGTCTGGGGCCAGATCGTGAAAATCTAGCCCATAGTAGAACATGAGCCCCCGGACGAAGGGGTTAAGCGCGAACCCTAACCCATTGAGGAAGTGGGACACAATACCACCCTCTCGCTGGATTTGGGGGTAGGAATAACATGCCCCTTTGCGGGAAGTCGATGAGGAATTTCAGGGGTCAGATACCTCGCCGCGCGAAGCTTTGCAATATCCTCCTCCGTAATAGAAGAAGCCACCCACCGGCCTGGCCGCTAGATCTGGACATGATTGGGGCTCATGGTGATTGGAACCCGAGGGCTAGAACTCGAGGTGGCTAGGGTTGAGGAAGGAGTGAGCACAAAAGAAAAAGACGAGTCTGGGTCCCTATATAGAGGCCCCAAATGCTGAGCGTCTCCGCCTGGGTCTTGAAACTTACCTATCCCCAAAGAGTTGTACCCAGGGGACGGTTGGGTTACCCACGCTTGCATTAATGAAAATCCCGTGATTAAGGGGACACCATCTCTGCCTTGACAAGACATGCCAATAAAACCGCCTTCCGAGACGTGGGGCGACGTGCTAAGCCAACAGTTGGAAATAGTAACCGGGCAGGCATGATATGATGACATAAATTGTTATCAGCAAATTGGACTCGTGGAATATTGTATTCTCTGCAATTATATGCACAGGTCCGGACATACTTACTACATCCGAAGACTATTCTGGAGTTCGAAAGGAGGGAACCCGCCTTGCAATGCCGAAGGCAAATCTGCGCGCCGGACTCCTCATCATTGAAGACAGGTTCAGGGGCTACTGAGGTAGTCCTAGACTAAGGGGTCCTCGGTCGTCCGGCCTGTTATTCATTGGGCCAGGCTGATGGGCTGTGAAGATATGAAGGCCGAAGACTATACCCGTTTCCGGATTGGACTCTACTTGACGTGGAAGGCAAGCTAGGAGACCGACTATGAAGATTCCTTCGTATGTAACCGACCCCATGTAACCCTAGATCTCTCTGGTGTCTATATAAGCCGTAGAGCGTAGTCCGGATAGGCAGATACTCATTACCATATTCACATAGGCTAGACTTCTAGGGTTTAGCCATTACGATCTCATGGTAGATCAACTCTTGTAACACACATATTCATCAAGATCAATCAAGCAGGAAGTAGGGTATTACCTCCATAGAGAGGGCCCGAACCTGGGTCAACATCGTGTCCCCCGTCTCCTATTACCATCGGTCTGATACGTCTCCAACGTATCTATAATTTTTATTGATCCATGCTATATTATCTACTGTTTTGGACCATATTGGGCTTTATTTTCCACTTGTATATTATTTTTGGGACTAACCTATTAACCAGAGGCCCAACCCAGAATTGCTGTTTTTTTGCCTATTTCAGTGTTTCGAAGAAACGGAATATCAAACAGAGTCCAAACGGAATGAAACCTTCGGGAATGTGATTTTCTCACCAAATATGATCCAGGAGACTTGGACCTCCGTCAAGAAAGCCACGAGGCGGTCACAAGGGTGGAGGGTGCCCCCTTAGGGCGCGCCCCCTGCCTCGTGGGCCCCTCGAAGCTCCACCGACGTACTCCTTCCTCCTATATATACCTACGTACCCCCAAACGATCAGATACGGAGCCAAAAACCTAATTCCACCACCGCAACCTTCTGTACCCACGAAATCCCATCTTGGGGCCTGTTCCGGAGCTCCGCCGAAAGGGGAATCCACCATTGAGGGCTTCTACATCATCACCATAGCCCCTCCGATGAAGTGTGAGTAGTTTACCTCAGACCTTCGGGTCCATAGTTAGTAGCTAGATGGCTTCTTCTCTCTTTTTGGATCTCAATACAATGTTCTCCACCTCTCTCGTGGAGATCTATTCGATGTAATCTTCTTTTTGCGGTGTGTTTGTTGAGACCGATGAATTGTGGGCTTATGATCAAGATTATCTATGAACAATATTTGAATCTTCTCTGAATTCTTTTATGTATGATTGGTTATCTTTGCAAGTCTCTTCGAATTATTGGTTTGGTTTGGCCAACTAGATTGGTTTTTCTTGCAACGGGAGAAGTGCTTAGCTTTGGGTTCAATCTTGCGTGTCCTTTCCCAAAGGATGTAGGGGTAGCAAGGCACGATTGTATTGTTGCCATCGAGGATAACAAGATGGGGTATTTATCATATTTCATGAATTTATTCCTCTACATCATGTCATCTTGTTTAAGGCGTTACTCTGTTTTCTTGAACTTAGTACTCTAGATGCATGCTGGATAGTGGTCGATGAGTGGAGTAATAGTAGTAAATGCAGCAGAGTCGGTCTACTTGTCTCAGACGTGATGCCTATATACATGATCATACCTAGATATTCTCATAACTATGCTCAATTCTGTCAATTGCTCAACAGTAATTTGTTCACCCACCGTAGAATACTTATGCTCTTGAGAGAAGCCATTAGTGAAATCTATGGCCCCCGGGTCTATTCTCATCATATCAATCGCCATCACTTTATTATTGCTTTGCATTTTACGTTACCCTTTTATTTTTACTTTGCATCTCTATATAAAAAATACCAAAAATATTATCTATCTTCTCTATCAGATATCACTCCCGTAAGTGACCGTGAAGGTCTTGACAACCCCTAATTGTGTTGGTTGCATTGAGCTATTTGTTTTGTGTAGGTACGAGGGACTCGCGCGTAGCCTCCAACTGGATTGATACCTTGGTTCTCAAAAAGTGAGGGAAATACTTACTCTACTCTGCTGCATCACCCTTTCCTCTTCAAGGAAATCCAACGCAGTGCTCAAGAGGTAGCAGATTTTATATAGTTTTGCTCTAGTGCTTCACTTATATCTTTTAGAGCACGGTGGTAGATTTGTTGTAAAGAAACTATTGATCTCTCATGCTTCACTTAGATTATTTTGAGAGTCTTAAATAGCATGGTAATTTGCTTAATAATAATAATATGCTTGGTATTCAAGATTTGTAAAACTTTCTTTTGAGTGCGTTGAATAAAAAAAGTTTGATGCTTGATAATTGTTTTGAGATATGAAGATGGTGATATTAGAGTCATGCTAGTTGAGTAGTTGTGAATTTGAGAAATACTTGTGTTAAAGTTTGTGATTCTCATAGCATGCACGTATGGTGAACCGTTATGTGATGAAGTCGGAGCATGATTTATTTATTGATTGTCTTCCTTATGAGTGGTAGTCGGGGACGAGCGATGGTCTTTTCCTACCAATCTATCCTCCTAGGAGCATGCACGTAATATTTTGCTTTGATAACTTCTAGATTTTTGCAATAAGTATATGAGTTCTTTATGACTAATGTTGAGTCCATGGATTATATGCACTTTTCCCATCCTTCCACCATTGCTAGCCTCTCTAATACCGCGCACTTTTCGCCGGTATCATACACCCACCATACACCTTCCTCAAAACAGCCACCATACCTACCTATTATGGCATTTCCATAGCCATTCCGATATATATTGCCATGCAACTTTCCACCGCTCCCTTTATTATGACACGCTCCATCATTGTCATATTGCTTAGCATGATCATGTAGTTGACATTGTATTTGTGGCAAAGCCACCATTCATAATTCTTTCATACATGTCACTCTTGATTCATTGCATATCCCGGTACACCACCGGAGGCATTCACATAGAGTCATATTTTGTTCTAAGTATTAAGTTGTAATTGTTGAGTTGTAAGAAAAATAAAAGTTTGATGATCATCATTTTTATAGCATTGTCCCAAGTGAGGAAAGGATGATGGAGACTATGATTCCCCCACAAGTCGGGATGAGACTCCGGACGAAAAATAAAAAAAATAAAAAAAAAAGAAAAAAAAGAGTCCATAAAAAAAAGGCCCAAAAAAATGAGAGAAAAAGAGAGAAGGGACAATGTTACTATCCTTTTACCACACTTGTGCTTCAAAGTAGCACCATGATCTTCATGATAGAGAGTCTCTCATTTTGTTACTTTCATGTACTAGTGGGAATTTTTCATTATATAACTTGGCTTGTATATTCCAATGATGGGCTTCCTCAAAATGCCCTAGGTCTTTGTGACCAAGCGAGTTGGATGCACACCCACTTAGTTTCTTTTGTTGAGCTTTCATATACTTATAGCCCTAGTGCATCCGTTGCATGGCAATCCCTACTCACTCACATTGATATCTATTGATGGGCATCTCCATAGCCCGTTGATACGTCTAGTTGATGTGAGACTATCTTCCCCTCTTTTTGTCTTCTCCACAACCACCATTCTATTCCTCATATAGTGTTATATCCATGGCTCACGCTCATGTATTGCGTGAAGATTGAAAAAGTTTGAGAATGTCAAAAGTATGAAACAATTGCTTGGCTTGTCATCGAGTTTGTGCATGATTTAAATACTTTGTGTGGTGAAGATAGGGCATAGCCAGACTATATGATTTTGTAGGGAGAACTTTCTTTGGCCATGTTATTTTGAGAAGACATAATTGATTTGTTAGTATGCTTGAAGTATTATTATTTTTATGTCAATATGAACTTTTGTCTTGAATCTTTCAGATCTGAATATTCATACCACAATTAAGAATATTTACATTGAAATTATGCCAAATAGCACTCCGCATCAGAAATTCTCCTTTTATCATTTACCTACTCGAGGACGAGCAGGAATTAAGCTTGGGGATGCCTGATAAGTCTCCAACGTATCTATAATTTTTGATTGCTCCATGCTATATTATCTACTGTTTTGGACCATATTGGGCTTTATTTTCCACTTTTATATTATTTTTTGGACTAACCTATTAACCAGAGGCCCAACCCAGAATTGCTGTTTTTTTGCCTATTTCTGTGTTTGAAAGAAACAGACTATCATACGAAGTCCAAATAGAATGAAACCTCCGGGAACATGATTTTCTCACCAAATATGATCCAGGAGACTTGGACCCTCCGTCAAGAAATCCACGAGGCGGTCACGAGGGTGGAGGGTGCCCCCCTAGGGCGCGCCCCCTGCCTCGTGGGCCCCTCGAAGCTCCACCGACGTACTCCTTCCTCCTATATATACCTACGTACCCCAAAACGATCGACATCTGAGCCAAAACCTAATTCCACCGCCGCAACCTTCTGCACTCCACGAGATCCCATCTTGGGGCCTGTTAGAGCTCACCAAAGGGGAATCCACCATTGAGGGCTTCTACATCATCACCATAGCCCTCCGCTGAAGTGTGAGTAGTTTACCTCAGACCTTCGGGTCCATAGTTAGTAGCTAGATGGCTTCTTCTCTCTTTTTGGATCTCAATACAATGTTCTCCACCTCTCTCGTGGAGATCTATTCGATGTAATCTTCTTTTTGCGGTGTGTTTGTTGAGACCGATGAATTGTGGGTTTATGATCAAGATTATCTATGAACAATATTTGAATCTTCTCTGAATTCTTTTATGTATGATTGGTTATCTTTGCAAGTCTCTTCGAATTATTGGTTTGGTTTGGCCAACTAGATTGGTTTTTCTTGCAACGGGAGAAGTGCTTAGCTTTGGGTTCAATCTTGCGGTGTCCTTTCCTAGTGATAGTAGGGGTAGCAAGGCACGTATTGTATTGTTGCCATCGAGGATAACAAGATGGGGTATTTATCATATTTCATGAATTTATTCCTCTACATCATGTCATCTTGTTTAAGGCGTTACTCTGTTTTCTTGAACTTAGTACTCTAGATGCATGCTGGATAGCGGTCGATGAGTGGAGTAATAGTAGTAAATGCAGGCAGGAGTCGGTCTACTTGTCTCGGACGTGATGCCTATATACATGATCATACCTAGATATTCTCATAACTATGCTCAATTCTATCAATCGCTCAACAGTAATTTGTTCACCCACCGTAGAATACTTATGCTCTTGAGAGAAGCCACTAGTGAAATCTATGGCCCCCGGGTCTATTCTCATCATATCAATCTCCATCACTTTATTATTGTTTTGCTTTTTTACTTTACCCTTTTATTTTTACTTTGCATCTCTATATCAAAAATACCAAAAATATTATCTATCATCTCTATCAGATCTCACTCCCGTAAGTGACCGTGAAGGACTTGACAACCCCCAATCACGTTGGTTGCGTTGAGCTATTTGTTTTGTGTAGGTACGAGGGAGTCGCGCGTAGCCTCCTACTGGATTGATACCTTGGTTCTCAAAAACTGAGGGAAATACTTACTCTACTCTGCTGCATCACCCTTTCCTCTTCAAGGAAAACCAACGCAGTGCTCAAGAGGTAGCAGGAAGATTTCTGGCGCCGTTGCCGGGGAGGTCTACACAAAAGTCAACATAACAAGTACCCATCACAATCCCTTATCTCCCGCATTACATTATTTGCCATTTGCCTCTCGTTTTCCTCTCCCCCACTTCACCCTTGCCATTTTATTCGCCCTCTCTTTTCCATTTGCCTTATTCTCGTTTGCCTTTTGTTTTCTCGTGTTTTGGATTGCTTGCTCGTCGCGATGGCTCAAGATAATACCAAATTATGTGACTTTACCAATACCAACAATAATGATTTCCTTAGCACTCCGATTGCTCCTCTTACCAATACTGAATCTTGTGAAATCAATACTAACTTGATGAATCTTTTTATGAAAGATCAATTCGCCGGCCTTCCTAGTGAAGATGCCGCTAATCATCTAAATAGCTTCATTGATTTATGTGATATGCATAAGAAGAAAGATGTCGATAATGATATTGTTAAATTGAAGCTATTTCCTTTTTCGCTTAGAGATCGTGCTAAAGCTTGGTTTTCGTCTTTGCCTAAAAATAGTATTGATTCTTGTAACAAGTGCAAAGATGCTTTTATCTCTAAGTATTTTCCTCCCGCTAAGATCATCTCTCTTAGAAACGATATTATGAATTTTAAGCAACTTGATCATGAAACTGTTGCACAAGCTTGGGAGAGAATGAAATTAATGATACGTAATTGCCCAACTCATGGTTTGAATTTGTGGATGATTATACAAAAATTTTATGCCGGATTGAATTTTGCTTCTAGAAATCTTTTAGATTCGGCCGCGGGAGGCACTTTTATGGAAATCACTTTAGGAGATGCTACTAAACTCCTAGATAATATTATGGTTAATTATTCTCAATGGCACACTGAAAGATCTACAAATAAAAAAGTGCATGCGATAGAAGAAATCAATGTTTTGAGTGGAAAGATGGATGAACTTATGAAATTATTTGCTACTAAGAGTGTTTCTTCTGATCCTAATGATATGCATTTGTCTACTTTGATTGAGAATAATAATGAATCTATGGATCTGAATTTTTTTGGTAGGAATAATTTTGGTAACAACGCTTATAGAGGGAATTTTAATCCTAGGCCTTATCCTAGTAATCCTTCTAATAACTATGGAAATTCCTACGACAACTCTTATGGAAATTTTAATAAGATGCCCTCTGAATTTGAGACTAGTGTTAAAGAGTTTATGGATTCGCAAAAGAATTTCAATGCTTTGCTTGAAGAGAAATTGCTTAAAGTTGATGAATCGGCTATGAACATTGATAGAATTTCTCTTGATGTTGATTCTTTAAAGCTTAGATCTATTCCTCCTAAGCATGATATCAATGAGTCTCTCAAAGCCATGAGAATTTCCATTGATGAGTGCAACAAAAGAACCGCTAGGATGCGTGCTACGAAAGATGCCTTTATTAAAGCGTGTTCTTCCAATTCCTATGAAAATCAAGATGAAGATCTAAAAGTTATTGATGTGTCCCCTATTAAATCTTTGTTTTTCAATATGAATCTTGATGAAACTGAATATGATCCACCGTTACCTAGAAGACGTTCCAAAAATTCGGAGTTTTTAGATCTTGATGATGAAATTGATAAAAGTGGGATTGAAAAGAATAAAACCCTAGATGTTGCTAAAACCACTATTTTGGATTTCAAGGAATTTAATTATGAAAGTTTCTCTTTAATTGATTGTATTTCCTTGTTGCAATTTGTGCTAAATTCTCCTCATGCTTATAGTCAAAATAAAGCATTTACTAAACATATCGTTGATGCCTTGATGCAATCTTATGAAGAAAAACTTGAGTTGGAAGTTTCTATCCCTAGAAAACTTTATGATGAGTGGGAACCAACTATTAAAATTAAGGTTAAGGATCATGAATTTTATGCTTTATGTGATTTGGGTGCTAGTGGTTCCACTATCCCCAAAACTTTGTGTGATTTGCTAGATTTCAGTGATTTTGATGATTGCTCTCTAAACTTGCACCTTGCGGAATCCACTATTAAGAAACCTATGGGAAGAATTAATGATGTTCTTATTGTTGCTAAGAGGAATAATGTGCCCGTAGATTTTATCGTTCTTGATATAGATTGCAATCCTTCTTGCCCTATTATTCTTGGTAGACCTTTCTTTAGAACGATCGGTGCAATTATTGATATGAAGGAAGGGAATATTAGATTCCAATTTCCATTAAAGAAGGGCATGGAACACTTACCTAGGAATAAAAATAAAATTACCATATGAATCTATCATGAGAGCCACTTATGGATTGCCTACCGAAGATGGCAATACCTAGATCTATCCTTGCTTTATGCCTAGCTAGGGGCGTTAAACGATAGTGCTTGTTGGGAGGCAACCCAATTTTATTTTAGTTTTTTTTGTTTTTGTTTCTGTTTAGGAATAAATAATCCATCTACCTTGTGTTTAGATGTGGATTTATGTTTTAATTAGTGTTTGTGCCAAGTTAAACCTATAGGATCTTCTTGGATGATAGTTATTTGATCTTGCTGTAATTTCCAGAAACTTTCTGTCCATGAAAACAATTGTTAAAATCACCAGAACGTGATAAAATACTGATTCCAATTGCTGCTGATCAATAAACAAATTGCTTAGGTCTTCCTATTTTTTATGATTTTTTGGAGTTCCAGAAGTTTGCGTTAGTTACAGATTACTACAGACTGTTCTGTTTTTTGACAGATTCTGTTTTTCGTGTGTTGTTTGCTTATTTTGATGAATCTATGGCTAGTAAAATAGTTTATAATCCATAGAGAAGTTGGAATATAGTAGGTTTAACACAAATATAAATAAAGAATGAGTTAATTACAGTACCTTGAAGTGTTATTTTGTTTTCGCTAACGGAGCTCACGAGATTTCTGTTGAGTTTTGTGTTGTGAAGTTTTCAAGTTTTGGGTAAATTCTTTTGATGGATTATGGAACAAGGAGTGGCAAGAGCCTAAGCTTGGGGATGCCCATGGCACCCCCAAGATAATCTAAGGACACCAAAAAGTCAAAGCTTGGGGATGCCCCCGGAAGGCATCCCCTCTTTCGTCTACTTCCATCGGTAATTTTACTTGGAGCTATATTTTTATTCACCACATGGTATGTGTTTTGCTTGGAGCGTCTTGTATGATTTGAGTCTTTATTTTTTAGTTTACCACAATCATCCTTGCTGTACACTCCTTTTTAGAGAGCCATACATGAATTGGAATTTGATAGAATACTCTGTGTGCTTCACTTATATCTTTTGAGCTATATAGTTTTGCTCTAGTGCTTCACTTATATCTTTTAGAGCACGGTGGTGGATTTGTTTTAAAGAAACTATTGATCTCTCATGCTTCACTTAGATTATTTTTGAGAGTCTTAAATAGCATGGTAATTTGCTTAATAACAATAATATGCTTGGTATTCAAGATTTGTAAAACTTTCTTTTGAGTGCGTTGAATAAGAAAAGTTTGATGCTTGATAATTGTTTTGAGATATGAAGATGGTGATATTAGAGTCATGCTAGTTGAGTAGTTGTGAATTTGAGAAATACTTGTGTTAAAGTTTGTGATTCTCATAGCATGCACGTATGGTGAACTGTTATGTGATGAAGTCGGAGCATGATTTATTTATTGATTGTCTTCCTTATGAGTGGTAGTCGGGGATGAGCGATGGTCTTTTCCTACCAATCTATCCTCCTAGGAGCATGCGCGTAATATTTTGCTTTGATAACTTCTAGATTTTTGCAATAAGTATATGAGTTCTTTATGACTAATGTTGAGTCCATGGATTATACGCACTTTTACCATCCTTCCACCATTGCTAGCCTCTCTAATACCGCGCACTTTTCGCCGGTATCATACACCCACCATACACCTTCCTCAAAACAGCCACCATACCTACCTATTATGGCATTTCCATAGCCATTCCGAGATATATTGCCATGAAACTTTCCACCGCTCCCTTTATTATGACACGCTCCATCATTGTCATATTGCTTAGCATGATCATGTAGTTGACATTGTATTTGTGGCAAAGCCACCATTCATAATTCTTTCATACATGTCACTCTTGATTCATTGCATATCCCGGTACACCGCCGGAGGAATTCACATAGAGTCATATTTTGTTCTAAGTATTAAGTTGTAATTGTTGAGTTGTAAGAAAAATAAAAGTTTGATGATCATCATTTTTAGAGCATTGTCCCAAGTGAGGAAAGGATGATGGAGACTATGATTCCCCCACAAGTCGGGATGAGACTCCGGACGAAAAATAAAAAAAAAGAAAAAAAAAGAAAAAAAAGAGGCCATAAAAAAGGCCCCAAAAAATGAGAGAAAAAGAGAGAAGGGACAATGTTACTATCGTTTTACCACACCTGTGCTTCAAAGTAGCACCATGATCTTCATGATAGAGAGTCTCTCATTTTGTTACTTTCATATACTAGTGGGAATTTTTCATTATATAACTTGGCTTGTATATTCCAATGATGGGCTTCCTCAAAATGCCCTAGGTCTTTGTGAGCAAGCGAGTTGGATGCACACCCACTTAGTTTCTTTTGTTGAGCTTTCATATACTTATAGCTCTAGTGCATCCGTTGCATGGCAATCCCTACTCACTCACATTGATATCTATTGATGGGCATCTCCATAGCCCGTTGATACGTCTAGTTGATGTGAGACTATCTTCCCCTCTTTTTGTCTTCTCCACAACCACCATTCTATTCCTCATATAGTGCTATATCCATGGCTCACGCTCATGTATTGCGTGAAGATTGAAAAAGTTTGAGAATGTCAAAAGTATGAAACAATTGATTGGCTTGTCATCGAGTTTGTGCATGATTTAAATACTTTGTGTGGTGAAGATAGGGCATAGCCAGACTATATGATTTTGTAGGGATAACTTTCTTTGGCCATGTTATTTTGAGAAGACATAATTGATTTGTTAGTATGCTTGAAGTATTATTATTTTTATGTCAATATGAACTTTTGTCTTGAATCTTTCAGATCTGAATATTCATACCACAATTAAGAAGATTTACATTGAAATTATGCCAAGTAGCACTCCGCATCAGAAATTCTCCTTTTATCATTTACCTACTCGAGGACGAGCAGGAATTAAGCTTGGGGATGCCTGATAAGTCTCCAACGTATCTATAATTTTTGATTGCTCCATGCTATATTATCTACTGTTTTGGACCATATTGGGCTTTATTTTCCACTTATATATTATTTTTTGGACTAACCTATTAACTAGAGGCCCAGCACAGAATTGCTGTTTTTTTTGCCTATTTCAGTGTTTGAAAGAAACGGACTATCATACGAAGTCCAAATGGAATGAAACCTCCGGGAACATGATTTTCTCACCAAATATGATCCAGAGACTTGGACCCTCCATCAAGAAAGCCACGAGGCGGTCACGAGGGTGGAGGGTGCCCCCCTAGGGCGCGCCCCCTGCCTCATGGGCCCCTCAAAGCTCCACCGACGTACTCCTTCCTCCTATATATACCTACGTACCCCCAAACGATCAGATACGGAGCCAAAAACCTAATTCCACCGCCGCAACCTTCTATACCCACGAGATCCCATCTTGGGGCCTGTTCCGGAGCTCCGCCGAAAGGGGAATCCACCATTGAGGGCTTCTACATCATCACCATAGCCCCTCCGATGAAGTGTGAGTAGTTTACCTCAGACCTTCGGGTCCATAGTTAGTAGCTAGATGGCTTCTTCTCTCTTTTTGGATCTCAATACAATGTTCTCCACCTCTCTCGTGGAGATCTATTCGATGTAATCTTCTTTTTGCGGTGTGTTTGTTGAGACTGATGAATTGTGGGTTTATGATCAAGATTATCTATGAACAATATTTGAATCTTCTCTGAGTTCTTTTATGTATGATTGGTTATCTTTGCAAGTCTCTTCGAATTATTGGTTTGGTTTGGCCAACTAGATTGGTTTTTCTTGCAACGGGAGAAGTGCTTAGCTTTGGGTTCAATCTTGCGTGTCCTTTCCCGGTGGATGAGGGGTAGCAAGGCACGATTGTATTGTTGCCATCGAGGATAACAAGATGGGGTATTTATCATATTTCATGAATTTATTCCTCTACATCATGTCATCTTGTTTAAGGCGTTACTCTGTTTTCTTGAACTTAGTACTCTAGATGCATGCTAGATAGCGGTCGATGAGTGGAGTAATAGCAAGGTTGGAAAAAGCGGTAGGCGTAAGCGAGGCGGTTGGCCTTTGCCTAGTGCCTAGGCGGTTCTTAAGCGCCCTAGGCGCAGCCTAGGCGGTAATATAGATTCTACTATAAGGGTTTATTTTTGGTTATTATATGTGTACTGATGTTAATTTAGGGCAGATAACTAAGTTAAGTACCAGCTACTACCATTTGAATATGTGATGTTTGGCATTTCAGTGCAATATGGCATGATTTCTCGCTTGGGTAAACAATTTGTTGCATGCACTGCCTAGACTACCATTTATGCCCTAGGCGAGGCGTTTGGCCATCGCCTAGCGCCTAGGCATGCCTAAGCGCCTCCTAGGCACTGCCTTTTGCAACAGAGAGTAATAGTAGTAAATGCAGGCAGGAGTCGGTCTACTTGTCTCAGACGTGATGCCTATATACATGATCATACCTAGATATTCTCATAACTATGCTCAATTCTGTCAATTGCTCAACAGTAATTTGTTCACACACCGTAGAATACTTATGCTCTTGAGAGAAGCCATTAGTGAAATCTATGGCCCCCGGGTCTATTCTCATCATATCAATCGCCATCACTTTATTATTGCTTTGCATTTTACGTTACCCTTTTATATTTACTTTGCATCTCTATATAAAAAATACCAAAAACATTATCTATCATCTCTATCAGATATCACTCCCGTAAGTGACCGTGAAGGTCTTGACAGCCCCTAATTGTGTTGGTTGCATTGAGCTATTTGTTTTGTGTAGGTACGAGGGACTCACGCGTAGCCTCCTACTGGATTGATACCTTGGTTCTCAAAAAGTGAGGGAAATACTTACTCTACTCTGCTGCATCACCCTTTCCTCTTCAAGGAAATCCAACGCAGTGCTCAAGAGGTAGCACGATCCTAGACGCACAGTTCGGGACCCCCTACCCGAGATCCACCGGTTTTGACACCGACACCCCCTGAGGTCAAAACAGTGAATATGATATATGTTACTCACATCCCCAAGCGGGAGCGCAAGCGCGCATTAAGGGACGTCTATGAGATAGAGCTAGTCACCCCAAAATTCAACCCATGGTCAGCCTGTCCGATCACCTTTGATCGTAGAGACCATACGACCAGTATCCGTCACGGAGGTTCGGCCGCGCTGGTCCTCGATCCAATTATTGATGGATTCTACCTCACGCGAGTCCTCATGGACGGCGGCAGCATCCTTAACCTGCTCTATCAGGACACAGTCCGCAAAATGGGTATTGATCCATCAAGAATCAAGCCCACCAAAACTTCCTTTAAAGGAGTAATACGTGGTGTAGTGGCCCGCTGCACGGGCTCAATCACATTGGAGGTCGTCTTCGGTTCGCCGGACAACTTCCGAAGCGAAGAATTGATCTTCGACATCATCCCTTTCCGCAGTGGCTACCATGCACTGCTCGGACGAACCGCGTTCGCTCGCTTCAATGCAGTCCCGCACTATGCCTATCTCAAACTCAAGATGCCCAGACACGCAGTGTTATAACAGTCAATGGAAACATGGAACACTCCCTCCGTACTGAGGATCACACCGCGGCCCTTGCAGCGGAAGCACAGGGCGGCCTTGTCAAGCCAAATATTACATCGGCAGCCAAGCCCCTGGACACTGTCAAATGATTCCGGACTACCCTGCAGAAAGACAGTCCAGCTCGTCAGGAGCTCGATTAGCAATTCGGCTTCCGTCTCAGCCCCAACCGCATTGCGGCATATGTACCACACGTACATAACTATGCACTAAAGATACTCTGGGCAAAGATGAAGGCATATTAAAGACAAAGTCCACAATACGGCTCGACCCTATCTGGATGCGTATATCCTCTTTTGTTATTTTATTTTTATTTTTTTAGGTTCCTTACAATCCACATCACCTTTTGACGGTACCAAGGGCCCCTCTTTCAGGCCCCTCATGAAAACCCGGTTGATCCTTTCAAAGGATAACACACCAAGGAGAAAAGTGGCGTAGACATGCAGTGGAGTATCTAAAGGATCTTTAGATTACCTCTTCCTTCTTTAGGACCCATACACGGCTTTCCCTTGTGCTTGGCATGTAAAATATCCTCGATGCTTATTGCATTATTTGTACAAATACGTTTTGATGTATCAATCACACTATAATGGAAACAGTTTTTTCACCCAACCTATCTGGTACTGGCTTATTTCCTAATATGTCTTCCCTCTTTTTTTCCAATTGCCATGTACACCTCGGTATGACATAAATCGCCAGGGGCTCCATTCAGCCATGTACATAAAGTAAAATCCAGACACTTTTATAGTACAATTCGGCGTCACGAATATAGCATTATATGCATCGGCTCCGAATCATGTCTTTGGTCAATAGTTAGGTTGCCCGGCTCCTATGGTTACTACCTTACGTTCCGCTCGTTCGGCTAAGGTAGTAAAGGGAGAGCTACTAGGATTGTGTTTCTGGTTCATCTGGATGAACACCTCAGTAGAGAAAGCCGAAAACTGACTATCATGGTGCGGCGAGAGCTGGTCAGCTATTCGGTGACTAATTATAAATCTCTTGCGATTTTTTCCACATCGCGCGAAGGACTGGTCTTTAGCCAGTCAGGCATCTACAACACCCAAGTTTGGATAATCGAATAATACTAGGGGCTGCGCCTACAATCTCATTGTCAAACTCCTGTGGCTAAGTGAGAGTGATAAAGCCACATAGTCTGATTGCCTGGTTCGCTGCACTAACACCTCCTTCAAGGACCAAGTCGTTGGGTCAAGTGTGTTCAGGTGCTATTCCGAACACCCCTCATACTACCTACGTGGGGGCTGAAGCCGACGACTGGCCAACTCTCAGATACTGTAAACGGCCGCACAGGAGGAAGAGAATTTGAAGTAAAACAAGCAACATTATACATAAGCCTTGCTTCATAATATAAAGTTCGGGCAGCACGGATACATTCATTCAAAAATAATGTCCTTCGAACACTGGCCCTCTACAACGCGGGATCCTTCCAGGACGTCATCAAAATACCGTTCCGGCGCGCGGTGCTCCTTGCCTGCGGGCGGTCCCTCGGTTGCAAGCTTGATGGCATTCATCTTCGCCCACTGCACCTTGACACGGGCGAAGGCCATCCGGGCACCTTCGATGCAGACCGACTGCTTTACTGCATCAAGCCGGGGGTAGGCACTGACTAGCCGCTTCACGAGCCCGAAGTAACTGCTGGGTATGGGTTCGGCTGGCCAAAGATGGACTATGACATCCTTCATGGCCAATTCGGCCACCCTATGCAGTACGGTCAGCTGCTTCAGCTGATCACTGAAGAGCACTGGATGCTCTGGCGCAAGGTACTGCGACCAGAACAACTTCTCCGTTGAGATCCCCTCTTCGGCTTAGAAGAACTCCGCATCATCAACAATACTCAGGGGTAGATCCACAAACACTCCTGGAGAACTCCAGACGTGGGTCAGTGAGATGTACCTTCACCTTACAAATTTGCTCTGCATATTAAAGGCCTTACCCGCCGTGATCTGCTTCGCCTCTTGGATCTCCCGGCAGGCGCCTTGGGCTTCAACCCGGGCTTCCCTCGCGCTTTGGAGGGCCTTAGCAAGTTCGGAATCTTGATCCAAAATCTTGCGCTCCAAGGATTCACATTTGCTTATGGAATCCTTGAGCTCTTGCTGGACTTCCTCCACCCTTAATTCATGCTACAGGCGGGCGGCTTGTTCCTCCTCCTCCTTCCTGGCTTCGGCCAGCGCACTCTTGAGGGTCTCGACCTCAGACGCGTCAGTTATGAGCATAATCATAATACTCATTCAGATAACAAACAAGAGCTCATATTATTTCAGATGTGTTTCGGTATTGGATACCTTGCTTTTCCTCTAATTTTTGCTTCAGTTCGGACACTTCAGCGGCATGGGAAGCTGCCTCCAACATCGCAGCCCGTTTGTTCAAATAGATATGTATGTTAATCTCCTGCGAGAGCTATTCGATCCTCTATTCGGCCTTTGTTTGCGAACACCGAACAAAGTCTCACGGGCTACTATCTATACGTAGGCATTCCTTTTTATAGTTAAAAAGTACTGCATCACATACCTCAAAGCCTCTCAGAAGGCTAGTATAGGCCTCGTTCAATCCGCTTTTAGCAGACCGAACCTTTTCAACCACCGTACCCATAAGGGTAGGATGTTCCTCCATAATGGAGGCACTTTGATAGAGGTCTCCTGATAGAGGTCGCCGGTGGGGTTGATGTGCCCCCTTCTTTCGAAGGAGGCTGCCCACCTGATTCCGGAGCCGTGCGGGTCTCCGAACGAACATTTGGTTGGGGGCGAAATTGGACATGGCCCCCGTCGCCTGTCTCCATGGGGTTCAGTTCCCCCATGTTCTCAGTAGCAGAGGTATCACCCTCTGGCGCCACCTTGACGGCTCCCCGCACCTCTCCCTGACCCGGAAGGGTCCTTCGGGACAACACTTTGGTGTTGTCCGTAGGAGTGGGGGGGAGGCCGATGGAGGTGACTCGCTCTCCATCATGTTCGGACCCAACGAATTCCTAGAAGATGAGGATCGCTAGGGGAGGTCACGAGCCGGACTATAGCATGCAATTCAATGTGTTAAAATCACAAGGCGAAAAGCCGGACATACATAGAGTGCCCTTGAGTACTTACGATCCGGCCAGGGGCTTCGGCCTGGGGCGCCACTCGAGGACGTCGTCGGCATCCGATTCGGAATCATCCGTAAGGGAGATTCTCCCTTTCTTCGACGCCTCCGCCTCAAGATCCACGGAGGCCCCCCTTTTCTTCTTTCCCCCCTTAAGAGGAGAATTGCTCTCTTCCTCCTCCTCTTCATCATCATCATGAGAGGAGAGAGTTTTGGTATCTTCGAACACTACGTCCGAAGCGCCTTTATGGCGGAGGCCACCTTTTGCCTCCTTGCCCTTCTTCTTGGCCTTCTTTTCCGACGCCTGATACGGCGCCGGAACCATCATCCTCGTTAGCAGAGGAATGGCTGGGTCTTTGGGTAGCGGGGTCGGGCAGTGGATCCGCTCTGCCTTCTTCGTCCAGCCCTGCGAGGAGAGCGCAAAGCTCGATATACTCCTTGGATCTACAAATTAAGGTTATCAGAAAACTTACGGGAGTGGCCGGATGAGTGTGGTCGAGGCCGAGGTCTTCGGTCATTTTCGGCCTTGAAAAGCAGCTTCCATATGTCTTCGTGCGTTGTGCCAAAGAACCACTCTAGGGTCCGGGGACCGGCCGGATTGAACTATCACAGATACTGAGTCCGGCGTTGGCAGGGGAGAATCCGGAAAAAAGCATCACCTGGATCACGCTGGCGAGACTGGTGTTCCTTTCTATCATGTTCTTGACGCGCTTCTGTAGCATCATTACCTCGTCGGATGACTCCTAATCTAGGCCCTTGTTGAGCCAGGATGTGAGCCGCATTGGAGGCCCGAACTTAAACTCGGGTGCGGCGACCCATGTGGTGTCACGAGGTTCCGTGATATAGAACCACTCCTGTTGCCATCCATTCACGGTCTCCACAAAGGTGCCCTTAGGCCAGGTGACGTTGGGAAGCTTGCTCACCATAGCGCCGCCGCACTCCGCATGTTGACCATCAACCACTTTCGGCTTCACATTGAAGACCTTGATCCATAGGCCGAAGTGGGGGGGTGGGAATGCGTAGGAATGCCTCACACACGACAATGAACGCCGAAATGTTGAGGAAGTAATTCGGGGCTAGATCATGGAAATCTAGCCCATAGTAAAGCATGAGACCGCGGGCGAAAGGGTGGAGGGGAAACCCTAATCCACGAAGGAAGTGGGGGATGAATAGTACCCTCTCATTGGGCTCCGGAGTGGGGACGATCTGCTTTTTGGCCGAAAGCCGGCGGAGGATTTCCTTGGCTAGGTACCCCGCCTCCCAGAGTTCCTTGATGTTTTCCTCCGTAACGGAGGAGGCCATCCACTTGCCCTACGCTCCAGATCCGGACATGGCTGGAGTGTTTGCGGGGGACGAAAAGGATTGAAGCTTGGGCGCTGGAGCTCGAGGGTGGATGGGCTGAGTAGGAAGAGGATGTGGGGTAAAAAGGTGGATTCTTATCCTCTTATAAAGGCAGTGAATGTCAAATGCCCCCTCCTTGGCCTTAAAATTTGCCTACTCCCAAGGCGTCGTGCGGATGACACGGTTGGATTACCCAAGCCCTCATTGATGAGAATCCCGTAATAAGGGGGCATGATAGACGTGTCACAAGAGGTTGCGTCTCGAAACACGAAATGGGAGGTCGAAAACGATTCAAAATAATGAAGTGGCCAGATGTAAAGTCTCACTAGCAAAGCTGTCAGCAAAGACATACCATGTTATTTGATTAAGTATTATGCCCTTGCGGTTGTGGATTGTAACTGTGTAACAGAGCTGGATATAGTTCTTTTGATCAACTACTTTGAAGTGTTCGGAGGAGGAACCCGCCTTGCAATGCTGAAGACAATCTGCGCGCTGGATTAGGGGGTCCCTGGGCATCCGGGCTATGTGATATGGGCTGGACTGGTGGGCCGTGAAGATATAAGATAGAGGGCTTTTCCCCGTTTCCGGATGGGACTCTCCTTTGCGTGGATGGAAAGCTTGGCGTCGGATATGAAGATTCCTTGCTCTGTAAATCGACTCTGTACAACCCTAGTTCCCTCCAGTGTCTATATAAATCGGAGGGTTTAGTCCGTGGAGGCAATCATAATCATCATACAGGCTAGACATCTAGGGTTTAGCCATTACGATCTCGAGGTAGATCAACTCGCGTAACCCACATATTCATCAAAGTCAATCAAGCAGGAAGTAGGGTATTACCTCCATTAAGAGGGCCCGAACCTGGGTAAACATCGTGTCCCCGTCACATGTTACCTTCGATCCTCAAACGCACGGTTCGGGACCCCCTACCCGAGATCTGCCGGTTTGGACAACGACAACCGCCCCTGATGGACAAGTTCAGTTCACCCCGGCAAGCGTTACCGGGGCTCGCCCAGACCAGAGGCCGCCAGGCTCCTTGCAGGCAGGCCTTCACTAGGACACCACCGCTCCACCTCATCGCAGCCAAG
This sequence comes from Aegilops longissima, assembly GCA_021605205.1. Taxonomy (NCBI): domain Eukaryota; kingdom Viridiplantae; phylum Streptophyta; class Magnoliopsida; order Poales; family Poaceae; genus Aegilops; species Aegilops longissima. The sequence goes on from CM038678.1 coordinate 339,267,907, forward strand.
TCATTTATCAGTGCGGTGTCAAGCTATTGAGCAGCTAGGTGAATCTGTTCAAGCACATGGCAGCATAGAAGAGAAGGGATTAGCTTTATTGACACCCGTCTAGGAGGCGTTTCAAGCTAATAAGGAAAAGGATGGATAAGTGGTGCGGTAGTCTTGTTGGGCTTCGACCTCAGCATGACACCTAGTAGTGCATTTAATGCACTTTGTCCTAACTACCAGAGTTAGGTATGATATCATTGTTAGCTATCTAATCACGTTCAAATAACTGTTTTGCCATTGTGCTCGCCCCTTTAGCTATAAAAGGAAGCCCGAGGTAACCTAGCAAAGGGTTTGAACCTTTCGACCCCTCACACTTGTACGCGGGTAGTCGCACTCCCCTAGGCGCCCTTTCCAGGCTAGTGCACTTCGTGTCGTCATCTTCCTCAAGTTTAATCCACCACAGGAGGAGTAGGGTTTTACGCTGCAAAGCGGCCCGAACCTGGGTAAAAGAGAGCTGCCCGTAGCCGAGTTGTCCCCTGTTGTTTCTGCTCTTTGTGCAACTTGGCCATCCCCATGCTGAACCACAAAGGGGCACCCATGCCCCATAGGTGATCGTGCTTCCACGCCGACATCTTTGGCGCGCCAGGTAGGGGGCGTCGGTTGTGCAAAACTAAAGCAGCAGTCAGCGTGTCGAACTTCATCAAGCTTCATCATCCATGGCTCCCAAGAAGCGAAGTGGAGCAAGTGCGCATCCTTCCACCTTGAAGGCTTCATCTCCCACAACTGCAGGCACTGCCGGCGGAGCTGGCGATGCGGGCGGTGCTACTAGCGCTCCTGGATGGAGCAGAGACCAGGGCCGCAGGCGCGACCCAACCTCTTGAACATGCCACTGATCATACTTCTACCGGTGCTGGTCATGGAGGCGCTCATCTTCCTGCCGCTCCCCCACCAACGAGCTCAACCAACATGCCATCAGTCAGATAGGCATTATGGAGCCGATGTCGACGAATCCGTGCCCAGTGCTAGCGGGTACCTGCCTTACGAGGTAGGATGCACGGCCTTCACTCGCGAGCTGCGGAAAGTCCAATGGCCATCCTCTCGCACCTTCAAGCCTGACTTGCCGGAGAAATATGATGGAAAGATGAACCCGACATAGTTTCTAGGCATTTATACGATTGTCGTTCATGCCGCCGGGGGAAGGGATGAAAAAGTGCTTGCCAACTACTTCCCGCTGGCTCTCATGCCAAACACGAGGTCCTGGCTGATGCACTTGCCGGAGGGTTCCATCTCCTCTTGGTTAGATCTGTGCAACGAGTTCCTTGGCGCCTTTACGGGTGGCCACCAAGAACCAGGACAGCCTAGTGACCTGCAAACCCTTCTACAGTAGGAGGGGGAAAGTTTATGCAAGCAATTGCAGAGGTTTAGCCGAGTGCACCGCAACATTCCAAAGATACACCCGATAGCTGTGATTGCCGCATTTCATACAAATGTGCGCAACCGCGGAATGTGGGACAATATGAATGTTTGGTTGCCCAAGACCATCAGTGAGCTCTACACATTGGCGGATAAGTGCGCTTGTGCTAAAGAAGGGACAAGACTTACATGGGAAGAGGTTGGTGTCGAAGTAGATTCGGAAGATGACGACGATCCTGCCACCCCTAAAAGAAGAACAAGAAGCGCAACAAGAAGCGGAAGGAGAAAGCAGTGATGGCCGTTCAGAGCGCCGGCAAGGAAGCAAAAAATGAGGCACCCAACAAGGAAGCTGCTACCTGTGCTAATTGCCGAGCGGCTGTTGAGAAAACTGGCAAGTCTGACGAGCCGTACTGCAAGATCCACATGACCAAGGGTGATGATCTTCAAGATTGGAAGCAAGTTCAACAGTTGGTTGAGAAGCAGAAAGTCGAGTATGAAAGGCGCAACAAGGAAAGAAATCAGAATGGTACTAGGAGAAAAGGCCGTGGTGGTTATAACGGACACCGCGACAAGTTTGATCAGCAGAAAGAGAAACCTGCCAGGGGCCGTGAGAAGAAGGAAAATGAGGATGATAACAAAGAAGAGGATGATGAAACCAGTGAATAGGAGTTTCAGAGAGCTACTAAGGCGATGTGCATTGACGGGGGTGCATCTTTGCACTCCTCTCACTGCCAACTCAAGCAATGTGTCGTGAGGTTAATGATGCAGAACCAATGGCAAGCACCCGGGAACCACTCAAGTGGTCCTGCACGCCCATCGTCTTTGACATTGAGGATCATCCAGACCGCACTACTGCTGTAGGATCTTTGTCGTTGTTGGTTTCACCAACAATCCGCAACCTCAAGGTCACCAAGATGTTAGTTGATGGCGGGGCAGGTTTGAATCTGATTTCTCCTCGTGTGCCGAAGAAACTCCATATCCCTGAAGAAGACCTAAAGAAGATGGGCACTTTCCAAGGAATCAATCAGGGGAGGAGCCAGCCGAAGGGAAAGATTACCTTGCCGATAACATTTGGCAGGGAAATAAATTTCAAGACTGAGAAAATTGTGTTTGATGTTGTTGAACTTCCGCTGCCATTTAACGGGATTCTTGGTCAACCAGCTCGGGCCAAGTTCATGGCTATGTCCCACTACGCCTACAACACCTTGAAGATGCCTGGTCCCATAGGGGTCATTACCATCCCGTCGGATAAGAGAGATACAGTCATCTGTGTGGATAAGATGTATAGAGACACGGTAGCGATGGAGGCGGTGATGACCTCAGCTCCCGCCAAGAAGGAAAAGAAAGTTAAGGGAACCAGCAAGGATGCCGGTAAGGACCCCACGAAGCGCGTCTCTCAGGAGTGCGCTGCGCCCGACAGCGACTTGCCGGAGAGTTCGACTGGCAAAAGATCCAGGGCTGCCCCCTTGCAACCAAGAAAGTTTCGGCACGGCAGGATGGTGCTGATGGTACTCTCACCATTAGTACTACCCTTGATGACAAATAGGAAAACGCGCTCATTGCCTTCCTACGGGTGAATGTCAATGTGTTTGCCAGGCAACCATCTGTCATCCCCGGTTTTCCTAGGAAGGTAATCAAGCATCACTTTGCTGTCTGTCCTCATGGCCACCCAGGAAGCTGGCCTTGGAGCGCAAGCAGTTCATTGCTGAGGAAATTAAGAAGATGGAAGCAGCAAGTCTAGTCCGAGGAGTACTGAATCCAACTTGGTTAAGCGAATCCAGTGGTGGTGCACAAGGATAATGAGAAGTGGAGACTTTGTATTGACTTCACTGACTTGAACAAGGCTTTTACAAAGGATCCCTTCCCCTTGCCGCGCATTGATCAGATTGTTGATTCCACCTCCGGATGTGATTTGCTCTCCTTTCTGGATGCGTACTCTGGGTACCACCATATCTTCATGGCTAAGGAAGACGAAGAAAAGACCGCCTTTATTACCCCATGTGGCACATACTGCTTTGTGCGTATGTCGTTTGGGCTAAAAAGCGCTGGTTCTACGTTCGCAAGGGCCATGCAGATTGGTTTTGAACCACAGCTACACAGAAACATTGAAGCATATATGGATGCTATAGTGGTCAAAACCAAGGAAAAATCTTCACTCATTGAGGATTTAGAAGAGACCTTTGCAAATTTGCGGAAGATCAACTTGAAGCTCAACCCGGAGAAATGTGCGTTTGGCATCCCTCGACAAGCTTCTTGCGTTCTTTGTGCCCCAGCGAGGAATAGAAGCCAACCCCGACAAGATCAAGGAAATAGAACATACTCAAGCTCTGAAGACTGTCAAGGACGTGAGACGTCTAACTGGCTATGTGGCCGCATTGAGCAGATTCATTTCTAAATCCGCAGAGTGCGCCTTGCCGTTCTTCAAAATATTGAAGAAGGCTGGTCCAAAGAGATGGACTCCAGAGGTCGAGGCTGCACTATAGGATTTGAAAGCTTACCTTCGCACCTGAACTACAAGAGTCGTTGCTACTGTATCTAGCGGCAACAAATCAAGTGGTTAGTGCTGACCTGGTGGCGCAGAGGGAAGTGGATAGCAGAGAAGCTACTGCGGCAGAACCATCCAGTGATGAACCAACTCTGTCCCCGGCAAGGCTTGCCGGAGGTGCCGAAGGGAAACCACAAATCAGCACTAGGCAGCACGGGATGGCAAGAAAAAAGATGGTGCAGCAACCAGTCTACTTTGTTAGCTCCCTCTTGCAGGGGGCTAGATCAAGGTACTCTGGAGTCCAAAAGTTGATCTTCGGGTGTCAGGACCGGATTTTCGGGATATTAATTTCCACAAAATGGCCCTTGTGCTCACAAGCCCCGGGATTACTGTTAGCTGATGAGGCACCAACATGATACAGAAATTCCAAGCAAAAAGCAAAGTATGAAGTACAAGACCATTCTGGCCTATGAGTACAACAAACGGTTTCTAGTGGTTGATGGCGGAAGCGGTTTGTGGATCATCAGCGTCTATGGGACTCCATTTTCCACAGGAACAGCTGACCAGGTTAACTCCTATCTTCGCGAGGCTGCTATCACCATTGCTTAGGTTCCGGGGCTGTCTTCGCAACGCTCCTCTCCACGCAAGAAATCTAGCCAAGACAATAGCCAGGGACAAGTCAGTGAGTACTTTGAATGTACTCGCAAAAATTATGAACACGGGTATAATATAACAAACGATAATCAAGCTCTGAAATATTCTATGGTCACAACGTCAGTCATAAAACAATATCCCTGATGCATGCAAGCAGGTTATATATATCAACATGAATATGCAATAACAGGGTAGTAATAAAAAGCACCGATCGGGTGTCTAAAGCGACGCCTCAAAAGGATAGTAAATAACGAGCGTGCCTCAGTCGGGCGTCTGAGCGACACCACATAAAGGGCTTATAATGTAAACAATAAGCATGCCACAGTCGGGCGTCTGAGCGACACCACATAAAGGGCTTATAAAGTAAACAACAAGAATGCCACAGTCGGGCGTCTGAGCGACACCACATAAAGGGCTTATAAAGTAAACAACAAGAATGCCACAGTCGGGCATCTGAGCGACACCACATAAAGGGCTTATAAATAATCATAGTGAATATCCAGGAGGTAGAACCATCCCAGGGATACTCGATAATTCAAATAATATAAAGGGTTAGTCCATAACAAATAATAATCATGATCATCACAAGTCACAAGTCATGATCCAAGTTCTGGTTTAACAGTTTCTCCTCCGAAGACCGACACTAAGACCTACACTTGACCCATCCCAGACTGTAGTCCTTAACCATGGACATGGCTATTCGAATAGATTTAACCTCTGAAGAGGGTGTACTCTTTACCCACGAGTAACGGATTCCTTTAGTTCATCGGGACTAATTCCGTCTACGGCCTTTTAATTGAAGACACGCCTATCCGCACACACCACCCTAACTTACCGGTGTCTGGAATCACCCACGACACCCGTTAAGCGAAGCTCTAAGTGGGGAGGCTACAACCTCGACTTAGCATGGGATCACAAAATTTATACCACAAAACTAGGGGAGCTACCCTTCGGCTACAACCAAACACCCATGCCCCCGGACCAGGTGGCATGCCTACCGGATGCCTCCGGTATCTTCCACCATGGCCTCTATGTATGGTGTGTGCTAGGAGAGGGGTTGACAACTTACTGAACCGTACCCTACCTATGGCAGGGACAAGTGGTAGTACAAAACAAGTATGGGGGTTACCAGAACAAGACTCGATCTATGGTCGACTCAGGAGGTTTAAGTATTCCCTGCATGATTAGCATAACAATATATACTTCAACCAACAGACAGAATCACCACTCGACATACCTCATCATGCCGTACCGGACACAACCGTCTCGACGGAGGACTAGGAACAAACCCATGTCTACCCAAGACAGCGGCTTTCTTGGATTCCCTCCGGTATGCATGAGAGGCATGTGATGGTGACTACTATCATAAACATATCAAAATCCAACAACATGAAATCATCGATGTGCACTCATTAGTAGGAACCTATCATCACATAAAATACGGATACTCCGTGTCGAAATGGTGTTGTAACTATGTAAATAACACACACAATATTATGCCAGTGTTCAGAACGCTTGCCTTCAAGTTATGGGGGGGGGGTAGGGTGCATTCCAAAACTTTGAAAGTTTTCTTCTCCCTCTGACAATCCTATTTTTGAAAATATTCAAATTAACACATAGTTTAAAAGTGGTACAAAAAAGTTGTCTGAATTTTTTTTCAAATAAATCTAAAAATAAACTAGACAATATTTGAGAGAGGTAGGAAAAGGAATCAACTCATTTGGAGTTATATTTAAAAAGTTATAGTCAGTCAAAGTTTTGGTCAAATCCTGTTTTTAAAATAAAAAAGAAAAACTTTTCGAACTAACCACATCGAAGGCGTATTCCGGTGTTTACGCCTCCACTTATCCTGCGTGTACGGCGCGTGGGTCGCTGACAGTGGGTCCAGGGGACCCACTGGTCAGGTTTGACGAGTCGTTCTTCCCTCCTCTTCCTCTGCCCGAGCGGGGGCAGGACTCCGGCAATCGCCGCCGGCGATTGGCGGCTCCTCGCGGGGTTCCGAGGGCGGAGATGGATCCGCCAAACCGGGGCGGTCCTCCCGGTGGTTGTTGTGTCGTCGGAGGTGGAGGGAGTCGCCGTCGACGAGCTTCGCGGCGGCCGGCGGCTTCGGGAGCAAAGTGAATTTGGGGCTACGGTGGCTCTCCGTCGCAGCCGGGGGTTTGGGCGGCTCAACAAGACGAAGGGGAGTCGGTTGGTGGTGTTGGATGGACGGGAGGGGGCCTGGTCGTGACGAACGGGGCCGGGAGGTGTCGGTGGCCGAGCTGGCTGGAGACGGGGAAGATGGCCTTCCTAGGTCGATTGCCGGCTATGGGAGCTCTAAGGTGGTTGGCTTGAGGTTGCCTGAGGGCTCGGAGAGGTGCGGGGCTCCTTTAAATAGACGGCCGAGGTCTGTTCCCGCGGCGGTGGATAAGGTCGTCGGTGGACTGCCTTTCTGTAGTGGACAGGGCGACGTGGAGCTGGCCGGCGCACTCCGACGAGCTCCATACTGTTCAAGGGGCGAGCTGGCGCACAGATGGCTTGGGCGGCGCCGTCTGTGGCCGAGCCCATCGCGGCCGGCCGCTAGCCGCCGTGGGTCGACCCGACGGCGGCGCTGTTACGCCAGGGCGCTCTGCTGGCGAGGGAGGAGACGGTCGTGCTGGCTGCGAGAGGCCAAGGGACAGAACGGGCGCGGGGTGGGCGGCAGCGAGACGCGGCGGCTCGGTGCACGCGCGTGCAAAACATGCGCTCTGGGCGCGCCCAGAGCATGCGCATCAGGTGCTCGGCGAAATGTCAGTGCATGCCACAGGACTTGGGTGAGGCTGGCAATTAGCAGACCTAGGTTATGAGTAGCTAGGGGCTTAGTGGACAAGGTTGCTGGGTCAGTGGATAAAGTTCATATTGCAAACTAAAATCCATGTCAAATCTGGCCATGCACACCAGGTGTTTGGCAATATGCTAGAGGCATCTAGGCAGCTGTCGGTGTCAAAACCGGCGGATCTCGGGTAGGGGGTCCCGAACTGTGCGTCTAGGCGGACGGTAACAGGAGACAAGGGACACGATGTTTTTACCCAGGTTCGGGCCCTCTCGAATGAGGTAATACCCTACTCCTGCTTGATTAATATTGATGATATGGGTAGTACAAGAGTAGATCTACCACGAGATTAGAGAGGCTAAACCCTAGAAGCTAGCCTATGGTATGATTGTTGTTCGTCCTACGGACTAAAACCCTTCGGTTTATATAGACACCGAATAGGGTTAGGGTTACACAGAGTCGGTTACAATGGTAGGAAATCTACATATCCAGATCGCCAAGCTTGCCTTCCACGCCAAGGAAAGTCCTATCCGGACACGGACGAAGTCTTCAATCTTGTATCTTCATAGTCCAGAGTCCAGCCAAAGATGATAGTTCGCTATCCGGACACCCCTTGTCCAGACTCCCTCAAGAGCTCCCTGAACCAGGCTTCAATGATGACGAGTCCGCGCATATTGTCTTCGGCATTGCAAGGCGGGTTCCTCCTCCGAATACTTCATAGAAGGTTTTGAACACAAGGATAGTGTCCGGCTCTGCAAAACAAGTTCCACATACCACCATAGAGAGAATAATTTTTTGCACAGATCTGCTGACGTATTTCGTGGCGTAACATGACACCACGGCCAGGCCTTTATTCGAATCATTTTTTACTGTCCCACCTCAGCGCGTTTAGCGAGGCGGTTTCCTTGGCATGTCTTATCAAAGCGTAGATCGTGCCCCCTTATTCCGGGATTCTCATAAATACGGACGTGGGTAACCCAACCGCGCCATTGATTGCGGCGCTTGGGAGATAAGCGAGTTTTATCAGTGGTGGGGACGATAGCCTCGTCCGTCCATATAAGGGATAAGGATCCACCTTTTCACCCACGCCTTCCTCGTCCCTTGCTCATCCATTTCCGCGCACTCTGAGCTCCAGCGCCCAAGTCCGCACATCCTTCCTCAACCATCTCCAGCCATGTCCGGAGCGGGAGGCAGGTGGATGGTCTCCTCCATCATGGAGGGCCAAGTAAAAAGACGGTGGAAGGCCGGATACTTGTCTAGCCACGTCACACATTGGCTGCCCGACGAAGGGCAGCTCATCCCCACCCCTGAGCCCCATGAGCGGGTCGTATTTCTTGCCCACTTCCTCCGCGGACTGGGTTTTCCACTTCACCCATTCGTCCAGGGGCTCATGTTCTACTACGGCCTAGACTTCCACGATCCGCCCCAATTTCATCCTCAACATCTCGGCGTTCATCATCGTATGCGAGGCTTTCCTCTGCATCCAGCCCCACTTCGGCTTATGGTTGAAGACCTTCAATGTCAAGCCGAAGGTTGTGGGCGGCCGCCAGGCGGAGTGCGGAGGCGCCATGGTCGGTAGGATCGCCAACGTCTTATGGCTCGATGGCTCCTTTGTGGAGAACGTGAAGGGGTGGCAATCAGGGTGGTTCTACATCACCGAGCCGCGCGATCCTAAATGGGCGGCGGCCCCCGAATTTCGGTCTGGTACTCCCACGCGGCTCACTTCTTGGAAGGAGACTGGCCTGGCGTGGGGTAATTCGGAAGAGCTGACCGGACTCCAAACCTGCATGCGGACCTTGGTGAACAAGAATCTCAGGCTCTTCAATGTGGTCCAGGTTATGCTCATCCGCCGGATCCTCCCATGCCAACAACGGGCCTTCAAATTGTGGGAGTTCGATCCGGCACAAAGATCCAACCCTGAAGAGGCTCTTCGACACTACGCACGAAGATGCTCGAAGGTGCTGTTCATACGCCGAGGCTCCCTCATCCGCCATGTAAGATCGCGGATACAGCTCGCAGCGTCAAGCTACCGAGGTAAGCTATTTTGCCCTTCACAGGAATCTTGCTTTTCATAATTTGACTCTATGCGGGATCTAAACTCCCTTGCCTTTTGACAGATCGGCGGAGCACATCCGGCAGGTTAACTGTCCGCCTTTTGCGAAGACCCAGAGACGCCCGCTTGGCGGATGCTGCTCCGCGCCTACGTGGTGCCGAGAAGAAGGCCAAGAAGAAGGCCACGGGACTCAAGGAGTGCCCGCGCCAGTGTTGTCGGACTCATCGTCCAACGACTGGAGGCGGACTCCTCCCGTGAATACGAGGAGGAGGAACAAGCCTCTCCCGGCGGGGGAGAGAAGAAAGAAAGGCCGCCCACCTGGGAGGCCGGAGGGTTCAAGAAGGAAGAACCCTTCCTCCGGACGTCTCCACCAACGCCAACGACGGCGAGGAGGAGTGGCCCTTGAGGTCCAAGCCCCTAGCGAGATCGTAAGTGTCCGGATACCCATGGCTTTTTTTCATTGCATAGTGTTCTCTAATGCCGAACAATCATGCAGCCCGCCAAGGACGAGCTCGCCGCTTCGTCGAGCGGGTCCCTAAATTCGTCGGAAGTGGAGAGTACTTCACTTCCTGCCGCCTCCTCACCTCACGCTGCTGACGACGCTGAGGTGGGGCCCCAGGGGGGGCTTGGTCAAGAGGAGGTGGCGCAGGAGGCGCCGCAAGGCAGCCTCCCGGACTCCAGGCGCGAGGGGAGCGAGACCCCCAGGGGCTCTAAGCCCGACCCTTGTCCGGACTCCATACCGGAACCTTCAGCGGTTCTGAAGTCCGGCAAGCGGTAGGAAGGGTAAGACGCCGGTGTCCTCCATCCAACCGGAGGCACCGGATAGCTTACTGGAGGCGCTTAACAGTGCCTCCATCGAGGAGGAGCACCGCACTGTTATGAGTGTGGTGATCCAGAAAGTTCAGTCCGCCAAGAGCGGGCTGACTGAAGCCTGCAACGGCCTTCTAACAGGCTTTGAGGTAAGTTTTCAATATATGTAAGAAGATTACCGCATAGACAGTAGCCCCTGATGCTTAGTTTGGTGTTCGGAAAGAAAAACCGGACTGAGGATCTAAAAAGATATACGCAGGAGTCTAACATAATTATGTCAATATGGGAATGCAGGCTGCCCTGCTGACCTCTGCCGCACTGACTGCGGAGGTCAATGCATTGAAGGAGAGCCTCGAGCGGTCCGAGAACGAGCTCGGCCAAGCCAAGAAGCAGCTCGAGGACAAGGAAGGTAAGTAATACCTTATGGAATTTAAAAAATGTGGTTGCAAAAGATAACAGGAATAACATGGGTACTGCAGGGGCCACGAGTGAGGTGGCGACCCTGAAGGAGGCGGTGTCCGTGGCCGAAAACAAAGCGGCCTCGGAGCGCACCGAGCGAGAGAAGGGGGAGGCGCAGCTGGCGGAGGTACGACAAGAGCTCCAGGCTCTCGTGGAAAAACACGAGGGTTTGGAGTGTGACTCGAAGACCCGAGAATCCGAGCTTGCCTCGGCTCTTGAGAGTGCCAAAGCTGCTAAGGCCGAGGCCCAAAAAGCCCTCCAGGAGATTGAGGCAATAAAGAAGATCACAAGGGTAAGGCATTCTTTATGCAGAGCAAGAATGTAAAAGTCAATTATCTAGTACTTACCCAATCCGGAGCTCTCCAGAGCTGCTCAGCAGATCTGCCATGAGTGTCTCCGATGCCGCCGCTTTCTACCGAGCCAAGAAGGAGCTCGACGGAAAAGGTGTTTTGGTCTCAGTATGCTGAGGCCAAACACCCGGTGCCCTTGAGAGACCAAGTGAAGCAATTGGTCGAGCTCCACAAGGTCACCAAACAGGCCATGAAGGGCCTTATAGCTCGGCTGTGGCCAAATGAGGCCATGCCTGGGAGCTACTTCGGGCTAGTGCGGCGGCTGGTGGATGCCTGTCCATGGATCAAAGTCATCAAGCGCTCCGTCTGTATTGAAGGTGCCGTGGAGGGCCCTTGCCCGTGCTAAGGTGCACTGGGCAAGCTGGACGCAGAGAAGCCGGTGACGACAGGCCGCCACGGCAAAGAACATCGCAAGCCCGAGAAGTATTATGAGGGCGCCTCAAGGGTGCCCGCCTTATAGCGGGTGAATGCTCCAAAGATGTAATATTTGAGTAGACTCGCATTTGTTATCCAGACGCTGAAAACTTTTTCATATGCGCTAAGCAACGCTTTTGAATTTAAAATATTACCTTCAGGCGGCCATTTATCAAATTTGAGAGATGGCGAGTCGTTGGCTTCAGCCCCATGCCACGAAAGTGCTAGGGTGTTCGATAAACTTGAGCGCTCTTGTTCCCATTCTTGGGTCCTTCGAGGAGGCGCCAACGCAACGAACCAGTGCAACCGGACTATAATGCTTGAACACTCTCACTTAGCCATAGAATTCTATAATTTTAAATTTCGCAAGCCCCTAGTATTCGAAGACCGAGTTCGGGCGCTATCCACGCATTGGCGGACAATGCCGGTTCCTCGCTCTAAGCGACATAAGTCTTTAGGGACTCAAGAAACCTCTCGAACAGCGATCGCTCTCGCCTTATCATGACGGTCAGTTTTAGCTTTCCATCGAGGTGCTCAACCCGCTCAACCAGGCACAATCGCAGTGGTTCTCCTAGCGCTACCTTAGCCGACATAACGAAACGTAAGGTACCAAAACATGGGAGCCGGGCAAACCCAACTATTGACCCAAGACATGATTCGAGCCGATGCATATAATGCTATAAGTTCGGGTGTCGACTTGTGAAAGTGTTCGGACTTGTCACACCATGTTTTTGGGGTACATAAGCCCTCGGTGTATTGGCCGCACTAAATTGTACGGTTATGTAGTGTCATAAATGAACATATATAATGGGAAAGAATGCAATAATAGGCAAGAGCTATATATTGGTTATTCAAAAGAAACTGCAAATAAAAGAAGAACGATACAAATTGTGCGATAAGCAAGGTACAGGACTTTGATATGTCCCCTTCCAGGGTAAGTTTATGGTGTGGTATGTAAAACAGGTATACTGCTCGTAATAGAGACCACCTGGACACTCGACGCAGTTTTCTGCTTCCCTGGCTGTTGCATCGTGTATTCGGCGCGAATGCCGGACAGGGCTTCTGGAGAACAGAGTCCTGAAAGTAAAAGGAAGAAAAAGAAAAAAAGAAATGACACAAATGGGAGCCCCTAGTGCGGTCTAGCCGCATTCTGGGCGTGCCGTGGTCGTGGCCCATCCCCTATGCCCATGGTGCTTCAGAGCGCAATTACGTGCGCGTAGTACTGGCTTCGCGAGTTCGCGAGGGCTGGGGTTGGGGCTGCATTACTACGCTTGTTCGGAACGTGCCAGGCGGTCTTGCTGTAGGTTACTCGGGCGCTTGATGTTGTCCGATTGTTTATTGGCCGGATCGAGAATTGCCTTAAGAGGCTGTTCTGCACTTCTGCCGCAAGGGCGGCCGTATGCTCCTCCGTTCGGAGGGAGCGTTCGGTGTTTCCATTGACCGTGATTACGCCTCGAGGGCCTGGGATCTTGAGTTTGAGGTACGCGTAGTGCGGCACCGCATTGAATCTTGCGAATGCGGTTCGTCCGAGCAGTGCGTGATAGCCGCTGCGGAACGGGACTATGTTGAAGATTAACTCCTCACTCCGGAAGTTATCCGGGGATCCGAAGACCACTTCAAGTGTAACGGAGCCTGTGCAGTTGGCCTCTACACCTGGAATGACGCCTTTAAAGGTCGTCTTTGTGGGTTTGATCCTTGATGGGTCTATGCCCATTTTGCGCACTGTATCCTGATAAATCAGGTTCAGGCTGCTGCCGCCGTCCATCAGGACTCTGGTGAGGTGAAATCCGTCAATAATTGGGTCAAGAACCAATGCGGCGAAACCACCGTGACGGATGCTAGTGGGGTGGTCCCTTCGATCGAAGGTGATTGGGTAGGAAGACCATGGGTTGAACTTCGGGGCGACTGGCTCCATCGCGTATACGTCCCTTAGTGCGCGCTTCCGCTCCCTTTTGGGTATGTGGGTTGCGTATATCATGTTCACCGTCCGCACTTGTGTGGGAAAGCCATTCTGTCCTCTATTGTTCGGCGGCCGGGGCTCTTCCTCGTCATCGCTATGCAGCCCCTTGTCATTGTTTTCGGCGCTTAGCTTGCCTGCTTGCTTGAACACCCAACAATCCCTGTTGGTGTGGTTGGCTGGTTTTTCGGGGGTGCCATGTATCTGGCACAAGCGATCGAGTATTCGGTCCAAGTTGGATGGGCCCCGGTATTTCTTTGAATGGCTTCTTCCGCTGACCGGGTTTAGAGCCTCTGAATCCGCATTTATCGTCGATCTTCAGCATTATCACCGCACGCGGCATTTATGCTTGTTGCGACGCGACCTGCCATTGCTGTCCTTGGTATCCGAACTACCAGGGTGTTTGGCCAAGTTGTTGCTTCGAGCTAGCCAGCTGTCCTCTCCCGCGCAAAATCGGGTCATGAGTGTGGTGTGGGCTGCCATGGATTTCGGCTTTTTCCTGTCCTAGGTGCCCAGCTAGCCACTCGTCGCGGATGTTGTGTTTGAAGGCTGCTAGCGCCTCTGCATCCGGACAGTCGACGATCTGATTTTTCTTTGTTAGGAACCGCGTCCAGAATTGTCTGGCCGATTCTTCTGGCTGCTGAATTATATGGCTAAGGTCATCGGTGTCTGGTGGTCGCACATATGTGCCCTGGAAGTTATCAAGGAATGTGGCTTCCAGGTCCTCCCAACAACCGATTGACTCTGCTGGCAAGCTGTTGAGCCAATGCCGAGCTGGTCCTTTAAGCTTGAGTGGGAGGTATTTGATGGCATGTAGATCACCACCGCGGGCCATGTGGATATGGAGGAGATAGTCCTCGATCCAGACCGTAGGATCTGTGGTACCATCATATGATTCGATGTTTACGGGTTTGAAGCCCTCAGGGATTTGATGACCCATTACTTCATCTGTGAAGCATAGTGGGTGTGCGGCGCCTTTGTATTGGGCTATATCACGACGTAGCTCATATGAGCTTTGTCTACTGTGTTCGGCCCGGCCGGGTTTGCTGTATCCGCGTGACAGTAATCATCCCGAGTCGTTACGCCCACGCCGATCTGTAGATCGATCTTGTATGCTTTGCCTTATCCTCAATATATCTCGCAAGTCCGCGCGCTTTCCCGTGCCTTGGTACTTTTTGAGCGGCGTCGGGGCATGGCTTGAGCGGAGGGCCGAGAGGCTTCTCTGTCGCGGCCACGGGGTGGCCGGTCTGCCATGTCGTGCGCTGGTGATGTGGGTGCTTCCGCCTCTGATCGAGGCAACGACCTGCATTTGGGGTAGCTTTTGGAGGGGCGTTCGAGTTCATACTCTTCGACTGCAAGGACTTCAGTCCATCTGTTAGCTAGCAGGTCTTGGTCAGCTCTAAGCTGTTGCTGCTTTTTCTTGAGGTTGCTTGCCGTGGCCATGAGCCTGTGTTTAAAACGCTCTTGTTCGACGGGGTCCTCCGCACGCATTTAATTTGTCATCGCCGAGGCTTGCCTCTTCTTCGAGGGGGCGATAATTATCGCCCTCTACCTCTCTTTCTGTCGCCTTTGTCAGGCGGACTTGCTTCTCCTCCTCCTGCGCTGAGTCCTACTGGAGGGGGTCGTCTTCGGCACTGTCTGGGGTATTATTGTCTCTCGTGTCGGGATCGCCGTTTTTACTGTGGCGGGATTTAGAGCGGCGCCGCTGACGTCGGCGCTTGGGTTGTTTCTTGGAGGGGTCATCCTCCGCTGTTCCATCGCCATTCCCATCTTTTGGGATGTCCACCATGTATATGTCATATGACGAGGTGGCCTTCCGCGTGCCCGTGGGCGCGGGTCTTGATCGCCTCCAGCACCGCCGTCCATACCGCCGATGTCTTGGAGTCGAAGTCGAGCATGTCGGTTAAATCATCGACAGTGGCTACAAAGTGGGTGGTGGGTGGGCGTTGAATTTCTTCGTCGTCTGAATCCCAACCTTCCTGACCGTAGTTCGGCCATGGCTCCCCTGACAAAGAGAGAGACTTTAATGAGTTCAGGATATCGCCAAAGGGCGAGTGCTGAAAGATGTCCGTGGCGGTGAACTCCTTAACCGGCGCCCAATCGGATTCGACTGACAGGGGCGCGGGAGGTTCGGAGTCCGGAAAGGAGTCTGGCACCTGGGAGTCACGAGCTTTGCAAAGGATAGGGATGGTGTTCATCTCAATCGCCGCAGAGATTTCAGCCCCCGAGGCGGTGTCCAACCAACCGTCCTTGATCGGCGAAACCGGCTCCGGATTAAGGGTCGGAGCGGGAGCATCGGTGCGACCTCGTGGCACCGTTCGCGGCAGAGCTAGATCGCACTCCATCGAGACAAAGGCGCACGCCGGTGTGGCTCGAATCCATTGAAGATCAAGTCTCCGCGGACATCGGCCGTATAGTTCAAGCTTCCAAATCTGACTTGATGGCCAGGGGCGTAGCTTTCGATCTGCTCCAGCTTCCGAATACGAAGATCTGTCTGGGGAGAAAAGTCTCACCCTGGACTGCGTCGTTGCTGATGATTGAAGGAGCCATCGGGCCTATAGGTGACGGCACAGAGGAACTCTCAATGAAAGCAGCAATGTCAGTGTCAAAATCGGCGGATCTCGGTTAGGGGGTCCCGAACTGTGCGTCTAGGCGGATGGTAACATGAGACAAGGGACACGATGTTTTTACCCAGGTTCGGGCCCTCTCGATGGAGGTAATACCCTACTCCTGCTTGATTAATATTGATGATATGGGTAGTACAAGAGTAGATCTACCACGAGATCAGAGAGGCTAAACCCTAGAAGCTAGCCTATGGTATGATTGTTGTTCGTCCTACGGACTAAAACCCTTTGGTTTATATAGACACCGAATAGGGTTAGGGTTACATAGAGTCGGTTACAATGGTAGGAAATCTACATATCTGTATCGCCAAGCTTGCCTTCCACGCCAAGGAAAGTCCTATCCGGACACGGGACGAAGTCTTCAATCTTGTATCTTCATAGTCCAGGAGTCCAGCCAAAGATGATAGTTCGGCTATCCGGACACCCCCTAGTCCAGGACTCCCTCAGCAGCTCTTGGAGTGGCCAAAACCTCCAGATCCTAGTCTCCTTGGGTGTAGGTGATGGTGGTAGGTTTAGTTTGCCAAACAGAGAAACCTGCTAGTGCAAAGATTTGAGAAAACTAAATCTGGTCAGAAACTAAGGTCTGTCATTTCATGGACTAAAACTATTCCAATGGGTTCACGCTCCTGGACTTAAGGGTTTTGTAGGAAGGACTACAAGCAGGAAAGAGAATCATGGGTAAAGGAGCAAGTTAAAATGCGGTTGCTGTACAAATCAACAAGTTGGACCAGAATGGAAATGAGGTTGATTCACTCAAATTTTTCAAAGAACATAACTGGGTTTTTGCATAAAGTTGAATAATATACTCCTATTAACATCCCATAATTTTGGTGGAAATTTTAAAGAAATATTTAAATAGGTTGTAGTGCAAATCTGCCCACTGGACCAGATTTGAAAATTTGGTGTAGAGATCAAAATCTCCAATGAACAGAAGATATTTTTGCATAAAAGTGATTTAAAAACCTCACATGACACCTCCAAATTTTGGTTGGAATTTTAAATAAATTTATCAAATGGTTGTAGTTCAAATAGGGCTTCAAACTAATGAAACTCACTCTAAGGAATAAAGCTCAGAGAGCAAAATTTATGCAAATAAATCCCCTGATAATAGAAATGTTTTTCTTGAGAGGGTAAACCGGTCCAATAATATACTTGGAAAGTTTTCACTTGGGGTAAAAACTCCATAAAAATAAAGAACAGAATGGTCCTGAAATCCAAAGGAAATCCAGAAATTAAAAGTTTAAGTTCCTGGCAAAAAATTTAATTAATAAAACAAGGTTAAAAATTTTGGGGTGTCACAACGCTACCCCCCTTAAGAAAAATCTCGTCCTCGAGATTTGCTAAAAGCTGTTTTGAAAATAATTACTCTTACCATTTCAAAAATAACCACTTTACTTACGTATTAAAAAGCGGCTACAGGGAGACGACAATAAGTGGTGTGAAACTACAGTGTGTGACACTAGCGTTGCATGGAAAAATCTATGGTTGAGAGATTTCTACGCTGGTTACCGTAAATTTAGAATAAATTCTAAATTTCTAAAATACGCTGGTCATACCCGAGAGCACAGTGCTCCCTCTGGCTGACAGGTGGACCCGGGGCCCACTGTCAGTCTCTTCTTCTTCCTCTGGCTCTCTCTTCTTCCTCTCTCCCGCGCGCTTTCCCGTGCTTTCTCCACCAGCGACGTCTAGCGTGTAGGGCATCTAGGTCGTATTGCGGTAGTGCGCGGCGTGCTAGCTGTCGGCAAGCGCGCACTCACCTCATGGGCTGCTTGCTGTCGGCACCGCTTTCATGGATTCGCCTCCGAACACCGCGATCGGGCGACAAGCGGCGCTGGTGGACCTCGCCCACCGTACACCGATCTCGAGCTATAAAATGGCCGAGGTGCTCCTCTCTTTTCCTTCACACCTGGCCTCGCTTCTCCTTCTCCTTCCTTCTCCTCCATTTCTGCTTACAGAAGCTTGAGATGAGGCTCTAATGGCGGGGATGGTGCCAGACTGGTACATGATCCTGGTGTGCGTACAGCTGGCGGCAGTGCTGGGGCTCTCCGTGCTCCTGTGCGCGATGATCCTCGATGATCGTCGCGATGCTGCCACTCGAGTGTTGGCTCTCCGCGGTGGCGGTGATCACGAGGACTAGGTGTGATGTCGGGTGCCAACTGTTGTTGGTGTGCCGGAGGTAACTTGTACCCGAATGATTATCCACTAATCTCTCCTTCAGAGACTGTGGTGCGTTTAGAGGGGTGGTCAGTTAGATGCAACAAGGTTACAAGGTTTTGCAAGTAGTGTATGTGTTCGAGTGGTTGTGAGTCTGCTGCCGTGGTGCTGCGCGAATAAAAATTCCTTGTCGTGAGAAGATATACGATGCAGCAACTCAGGGAAAAGAAATCTTACTCCAGGATTTTTCGCGAGCGAGAACAATTAGTTTAAAAGTTAAACCGCAACAAAACCTATTCACATTAATAGAAACCAAATAATTTACTCGCTGCACAAACTCGGGGCCCCACGCATAAGTTACAACATATAAATAAACGTTGCAATAATAAATGTAATAAAGGACGCCTATAATGCAAATGGTAATCGGACGGGTCCCGAGAAAACGCTCTGCATCGGGACACACTCCTCTTCTATTGGGGGAAGCGGATTGACCAGCCGATGAATGTGTCTCTCCTGGTCGGGCCTCAGTGGTCTGCCGATGACGATCTGAGGATTTAAATCAGCGAGACTCTGCAGATAACCCATTACTCGCTGGGTCAATCGTTCTTGAGCGATGATGTACTGGACATGGTTGGCCAGTACTGGGTCTCTCTCAATTCTTCCCCCGGGAAAAGATGTTACTTCTCCGGGTGCTGCACGGCTCGGAAAGTAATAATACCCTCTTTCACTGGCATAGGGTACTACGAATCGAAGACGGACAAGCGCTTCGTGTGCAGCCGCTTCTATGGCCATTTGTGGAGCTGGCATAGATTTCCCCACGAAGGAGACTTCCGTTGGGTCTTGGTTTGAGTTTACGAGGGGGATGTGTACTACTGCCCAATATTTTGAGGTGGATGGGGTGATTCTCGATTTGAGCAGCTCATACTGGGGTGGCTGGGTAGAATCCATGGTACTGCAGGTAAAGTCCCACAATATTTTGACAAAGCTACCCGGGGTTGCATCTGGGGTTCTCAGATAAATACTAGGGCTCGACATGGCAAGAAATGGTTGCGAGGATGGTGCATAAGGTGAGGGGTGCTTGGCAAGGTCACGAGGTGGCCTTTTTATATGGCATCCGGGCTGGGTTATATACCACGGTGAGGGGCACTAGTTTGTCGGTCCTGCTCTCATGGGGTTGGGGTCAAAGCCACAGATACACATATCTCACAAAAGTGACGTGTTACTGTGGGTGTCGTCGGGGTTGGTTTTGGTAGCTGTGCCCGGAATAAAAATATGCAACTGCGTGCTGACATATATATGCATCACTATTTAAAACAGAGGCACAACAACATGCTGCATTTATTTACAAGGTCACATGATTATAAGGTGTGGATATACTGAGACTCGGCACTACTCGAGTGACTTAGTCTACCTCGTTCATATCCAAGCGGGCATGCCTTGTGGACGTCGAGGCTTCTCCATGGGTTTCACTGTCGGGATTAGCTGGAGGTGGTTGAGGAACTGCAGGGTCGGGGTAGCGATGATGACCATCGCGGGGATTGTTGGCCATAATCCCGTTGGAGCGTGTTCCCAAAAGGCGACGAAGCACTTCTGGGGTCATCAAAGCACCTTGGTCGATGGCTGGGGCAGACCTCAAGGACTCGATCGGTTGTCCAAACAGCACGACTGGGTTGTCGGTGTTGGGCTCATCCTCTCCTCTAGCCAGGGCTCGGTGGACCAGCTCTCCACGAGCTACAATCAGATCAATGGTGATTTGATCGAACAGTTCCTCTAGTGCACCTACATAGCGCACTAGGTGCAACAATACATGATCTGTCTCATGATCTCCGTTGGCAACCTGGGGTGGTCTACCATACCCTTCACGGCTAGGGTAGCGGTAGAACAAGTGACAGTTAACTCTGGGCGACAAGTGCCAGAGTTGAACTATAGCCTCTCGCGCCGCTAGTTGGATGGCTTGTGGCTCAAAGGAAGTTGTCCTTCCGATGAACCTGTAGGGGCGTTCCGGCGATAGACCCCTACCGTAGATGTGCACAGTGGCCCAGAATTGACGGCTCTCACCGCTCATGGGTCCTTGGTACACAACATATTCTTGGGGCTCTTCTAACACATAGGCACGACGGGTGAGGTTTGCAAGTATGGTCACAAGTCCTCCAAGGTTGGTTGCTATGGTCTCATTGTGCACGACGGGGCCAGGCATTATGGCTTGGTTTGGGGTAGAGGTTGTGTTGTGATGGGTTGAGGCTAGCGTGCCCTTTTTATAGAAAAAGGGGACAAAGTCTTCCTTCGCACGCTTGCGAATGAGACGTTATGGGCGTCGGTCACTGGCGCGTGATCGACAGGCTAGATTGATAGGTTTGGCACCGACTGTCAAAAGGTGTCAGGCTCACTGTGTGGCTATCTGACACGGGAAGCTTGGCCGAGGTTAGGTTATGGTATGGTGGTTTGGTTAACCTAGGTTTTTCGACCTGGTTAAGATAGGATTAGCCAATGGTCAGCCTGGCTCTGGTACCAAGTTTGTCAGGACCGGATTTTCAGGATATTAATTTCCAGAAAATGGCCCTTGTGCTCACTAGCCCCAGGATTACTGTTAGCTAATGAGGCACCAACGTGATACAGAAATTCCAAGCAAAAAGCAAAGTATGAAGTACAAGACCATTCTGGCCTATGAGTACAACAAATGGTTTCTAGTGGTTGATGGCGGAAGCGGTTTGTGGATCATCAGCGTCTATGGGACTCCATTTCCCACAGGAACAACTGACCAGGTTAACTCCTATCTTCGCGAGGCTGCTATCACCATTGCTTAGGTTCCGGGGCTGTCTTCGCAACGCTCCTCTCCATGCAAGAAATCTGGCCAAGACAATAGCTTGGGACAAGCCAGTGAGTACTTTGAATGTACTCGCAAACATTATGAACACGGGTATAATATAACAAATGATAATCATGCTCTGAAATATTCTATGGTCACAACATCAGTCATAAAACAATATCCCTGATGCATGCAAGCAGGTTATATATATACAACATGAATATGCAATAACAGGGTAGTAATAAAATGCACCGATCGGGTGTCTGAAGCGACGCCTTGAAAGGATAGTAAATAACGAGTGTGCCTCAGTCGGGCGTCTGAGCGACACCACATAAAGGGCTTATAATGTAAACAATAAGCATGCCATAGTCGGGCGTCTGAGCGACACCACATAAAGGGCTTATAAAGTAAACAACAAGAATGCCACAGTCGGGCGTCTGAGCGACACCACATAAAGGGCTTATAAAGTAAACAACAAGAATGCCACAGTCGGGCGTCTGAGCGACACCACATAAAGGGCTTATAAATAATCAAAGTGAATATCCAGGAGGTAGAACCATCCCAGGGATACTCGACAATTCAAATAATATAACGGGTTAGTCCATAACAAATAATAATCATGATCATCACAAGTCACAAGTCATGATCCAAGTTCTGGTTTAACAGTTTCTCCTCCAAGATCGACACTAAGACCGACACTTGACCCATCCTGCATCAGTAGTCCTTAACCATGGACACGGCTATTCGAATAGATTTAACCTCTGCAGAGGGTGTACTCTTTACCCACGAGTAACGGATTCCTTTAGTCCATCGGGACTAATTCCGTCTACGGCCTTTTAAATGAATACACACCTATCCGCACACACCAGCCTAACTTACCGGTGTTTGGAATCACCCACGACACCCGTTAAGCGAAGCTCTAAGTGGGGAGGCTACAACCTCGACTTAGCATGGGATCACAAAATTTATACCGCGCGCAAACTAGGGGAGCTACCCCTTCGGCTACAACCGAAACACCCATGCCCCCGGACCAGGTGGCATGCCTACCGGATGCCTCCGGTATCTTCCACCATGGCCTCTTTGTACGGTGTGTGCTAGGAGAGGGGTTGACAACTTACTGAACCGTACCCTACCTATGGCAGGGACAAGTGGTAGTACGAAACAAGTATGTGGGTTACCGGAACAAGACTCGATCTATGGTCGACTCAGGAGGTTTAAGTATTCCCTGCATGATTAGCATAACAATATATACTTCAACCAACAGACAGAATCACCACTCGACATACCTCATCATGCCGTACCGGACACAACCGTCTCGACGGAGGACTAGGAACAAACCCATGTCTACCCAAGACAACGACTTTCCTGGATTCCTTCCGGCATGCATGAGAGGCATGTGATGGTTACTACTATCACAAACATATCAAACTCCAACAACATGAAATCATCGATGTGCACTCATGAGTAGGAACCTATCATCACATAAAATACGGATACTCCGTGTCGAAATGGTGTTGTAACTGTGTAAATAACACACACATTATTATGCCAGGGTTCAGAATGCTTACCTTCAAGTTATGGGGGGGCGTAGGGTGCATTCCAAAACTTTGAAAGTTTTCTTCTGCCTCTGACAATCCTATTTTTGAAAATATTCAATTAACACATAGTTTAAAAGTGGTACAAAAAAGTTGTCCGATTTTTTTTTCAAATAAATCTGAAAATAAACTATACAATATTTGAGAGAGGTAGGAAAAGGAATCAACTCATTTGGAGTTATATTTAAAAAGTTAATAGTCAGTCAAAGTTTTGGTCAAATCCTGTTTTTAAAATAAAAAAGAAAAACGTTTCGAACTAACCACGTCGAAGGCGTATTCCGGTGTTTACGCCTCCACTTATCCAGCGTGGATGGCGCGTGGGTCGCTGACAGTGGGTCTAAGGGACCCACTGGTCAGGTTTGACCAGTCGTTCTTCCCTCCTCTTCCTCTGCCCAAGCGGGGGCGGGACTCTGGCGATCGTTGCCGGCGATTGGCGGCTCCTCGTGGGGTTCCGAGGGCGGGGATGGATCCGCCAGACCGGGGCGGTCCTCCCGGTGGTTGTTGGGTCGTCGGGGGTGGAGGGATTCACCGTCGACGAGCTTCGCGGCGGCTAGCGGCTTCGGGAGCAAAGTGAATTTGGGGCTACGGTGGCTCTCCGCCGTAGCCGGGGGTTTGGGCGGCTCCGCAAGACGGAGGGGAGTCGGTTGGTGGTGTTGGATGGGCGGGAGGGGGCCTGGTCGTGACAAACGGGGCCGGGAGGCGGCGGTGGCCGAGCTGGCCGGAGACGGGGAAGATGGCCTTCCTAGGTCGATTGCCGGCTACGGGAGCTCTAAGGTGGTTGGCTTGAGGTTGCCTGAGGGCTCGGAGAGGTGCGGGGCTCCTTTAAATAGGCGGCAGAGGTCGGTTCCCGCGGCGGTGGATAAGGTCGCCGGTGGACCGCCTTTCTGTAGTGGACAGGGCGACGTGGAGCTGGCCGGCGCACTCCGACGAGCTCCATACTGTTCAAGGGGCGAGCTGGAGCGCGCGTATGGCTTGGGCGGCGCCGTCCGTGGCCGATCCCACTGCGGCCGGCCGCTAGCCGCCCTGGCCGACCTGACGGCGACGCTGTAGGGCGCCAGGGGCGGCTCTACGACGAGGGAGGAGTCGACCGTTTAGTGGACAAGGTTGTTGGGTCAATGGATAAAGTTCATATTGCAAACTAAAATCCATGTCAAATCTTGCCATGCACATCAGGTGTTTGGCAAAATGCTAGAGGCATCTAGGCAGCTCTTGGAGTGGCCAAAACCTCCAGATCCTAGTCTCCTTGGGTGTAGGTGATGGTGGTAGGTTTAGTTTGCCAAACATAGAAACTTGCTAGTGCAAAGATTTGAGAAAACCAAATCTGGTCAGAAACTAAGGTCTGTCATTTCATGGACTAAAAATATTCTAATGGCTTCATGCTCCTGGACTTAAGGGTTTTGTAGGAAGGACTACAAGCAGGAAAGAGAATCATGGGTAAAGGAGCAAGCTAAAATGTGGTTGCGGTACAAATCAACAAGTTGGACCAGAATGGAAGTGAGGTTGATTCACTCAAATTTTTCAAAGAACATAACTGGGTTTTTGCATAAAGTTGAATAATATACTCCTATTAACATCCCATAATTTTGGTGGAAGTTTTAAAGAAATATTTAAATAGGTTGTAGTGCAAATGTGCCCACTGGACCAGATTTCAAAATTTGGTGTAGAGCTCAAAATCTCCAATGAACAGAAGATATTTTTGCATAAAAGTGATTTAAAAACCTCACATGACACCTCCAAATTTTGGTTGGAATTTTAAATAAATTTATCAAATGTTGTAGTTCAATTAGGGCTTCAAACTAATGAAACTCACTCTAAGGAATAAAGCTCAGAGAGCAAAATTTATGCAAATAAATCCCCTGATAATAGAAGTGTTTTTCTTGAGAGGGTAAACCAGTCCAATAATATACTTGGAAAGTTTTCACTTGGGGTAAAAACTCCATAAAAATAAAGAACAGAATGGTCCTGAAATCCAAAGGAAATCCAAAAATTAAAAGTTTAAGTTCCTGGAATTTTTTTTAATTAATAAAACAAGGTTAAAAATTTTGGGGTGTCACATCGGGGTCCTCATGGCCTCGAGGAAGCTACACCATTACTTTCAAGCCTATGAGATCATCGTTGTGACTAGCGCTCCACTACAGTGAATCTTGAGGAACCCTGAGGCCACCGACAGGATAGTGGAATGGGCTCTGGAGCTATCATGTTTTGCTTTAAAATTTGAGAGCATGGCAACTATCCAGAGAAGATCACTAGCAGAATTTATAGCTGAGCAGACACCGACGCCCGATGAGGAGATCATGGAGATTTCCCTTCCCGGCAAGGAGGCCCCTAAGGAATGGGTCATGTACTTTGATAGTGTGCTCTCACTCCAAGGTGCTGGCGCGGGGGTATTACTCATGGAGCCCACTGGAGAACACCTCAAGTACGTCATCCAAATGCATTTCCCCATGGAAGATGCCACTAATAACACAACAAAATATAAAGGGATCCATGCTGGGCTCCGAGTTGCTATAGAGTTGGGAATCAAGAAGTTGATCATATGCGGCGGCTCCCAGTTCATAGTGAAGCAGGTGAACTAGGATCATCAGAGCACGTAGATGGAAGCGTATGTGGAAGAGGTGAGGAAGCTTGAGGAACACTGTGGCACCCCGGCTCAGAGCAACCGGTTTACCTTGCATTGCCAGCCGAGAGATCAAGTCTTCTGGCAACACACAACAACATGGTACAGAAACAACCACTTTATTGATGCTAGCGGGTACATAAGTCTTAAATTACGTCGAGATAAGAGGCCAAGCGGCACACACGGTGCGGCTGAACAGTATGTACATTATTTAATGAACATGAAGGGGCCTCGAGCACATAAACTACGCGGCAGCGGAATGACGAAGAAGTGGAACTCCATAGCACAGGGACACCGATGTGGACCCGCCTAGAGGCGGGAAGCTCTCCGATGCGGTACGACTTGCCTGAAATCTGGCATGACATGCTAGGTCAGTACATTGAATGTACTTGCAAGCTCACAACAAACATAAGCACGATCACAAACAATATCATGACAATTATTCAGGTTAATGCAATGCAACTAATGCTACTAATGCGGTGAAACCAACATGTGCACAGAGTCCCTCGGACTCGCTTACCAGACGGGTTACCTCGTAACCAACGGTGATCATACCCGGATCACAACTGAATTCAATCAGTCATGATCAGCTCATGGTCTCACGAATCATCACGAAGCTAGAGCCAACAATAAATATTTAGTGTGCAAGATTAATTATAAATGTTGATCCATGGTGTGACCTACTTCCGAGTTGTGTCCATAACCGAGGACGCGAGTATCGATAGATTGAATACACTCTGCAAAGGTAGCGCATGTAACCCACACCACAGAGCCCATGGCCTCGCACTCCCATTCGGGAGGACCAACTGCGTTCCGACGAAACCCTCCCCTTGCCATGACACTCTCTCGGCCACTCTGACCAACTCCCTCTCAGGGCTAAGTCCTGGGTGGCCCCATGCCTACCAATGGCATCAACGACCACCGTCGTGGCAAAAACGGTCCCAAACGGGGACAAGGTACCATAAAAACAAACGGGCACACAAGGTTATGTCTGCTTACCGGGCCAGGGTACCGCACGCCCATAACCTTCCCTCGTTGGAGGCACCGGCGAGAGGCACGACAAAGGACCGAATCAAGACCCCCCATAAAGGTAAATGTGGTCGCACTGAGGAAAAACCCGATTCAGTGGCACCATGACTTGATCAACGTTATATTCAAGTTGGATTATTATCAGGTTTAACTTGAAAATAAAAACTATTCCAAGTCATACGATGCCATGATCAATGAAACTAATAGATATGCAAAACATGCAACTCACAAGAACGGATCAACCTTATTAATATAACTTCCTTGCACTAACTCATCATTAAACTTCACTTGTTCTACCTCACTATTTGTTATCATGAAATATTTTGATTAACTCATAATTTTAGATGAAATTCTCATGAAGCAAAAAAGAACTATCATTATTTATCATAGAAATATAACCAAGTCAAACTCTATTTTACTCAACCAATCTACTCCATGCATTCAACCAGTAACTTAAACAAACATTTCAAGCATGACAAAGTAACTAGCATTCAACCAAATTTATTTATCAAATTTTAAATGCACAAAAGAACTCATATTTAAGTAAGAAAAATCATATACATTGAAATGACACCATCCAAATGCTGGTGTGGCTTGCCTTAGTGCAGAGGAGGGTCACACTCCTCCTGTTTATCTTCAAGGCAAGTCTCTCCTTCTGAAAATATTTGAAAACCACAAAACAAAATGTCAAAAACCAATCTGAAAATCACCAAAAATTCTAGAAAACAAGGAAAATTCTACATTTTGGTGTGCTGCTAGAGCTTTCTGAAACAAACACAATGCAAAAAGAATCAACTCATTTGGACTTATAGGCTAAAAATTATCACTGGTCAAAGTCGTGGTCAAATTTTTGAATTAATTTGAATAAAAAAGAAAGCTGGGGGTGACGTCGATGGCGTAAAGGCAGAATACGCCTCCACTCGTACCGCTTCGGGTGCGAGTGGAGAGGCTGACACCGGGCCCCACCCGTTAGGAGAGAGAGGGGGGAGAGAAGAAACAGAGCGTGGCGGTGCTCCGCAGGAGCTTACGCTGGCGATGAGAGGTTCTTGGGCGAATTCAGAGGGATAGAAGTGGCGAGGGGGTCATGGTGCACCTGCCCGTACCCGTGGCTTGTCGGGGAATGGCCGGAGCTGCTCGCAACCAAGCTCGCAAACAGCGATGGCGGTCGGGGCTTGCCGGAGAGGAAGAAGGCGATGGCGAGGGGCGACTCCAGGGACTGCTGCTTCCAGGCGACACCAGTGGACCTCCAATGATCTGCCTGAGAGGTGGTTTGAGCTCAAGGGGCTCCGAAGCAGGGTGGCAGGGTTGCGGGGATCGCCGGCTATCTCTAGTCGTGGTCGATGGCCAGAGGCCTACCCGAGCGGGCTACGGCTATCCTACGTGGTCGTGGTGGTTGTGAAGTGCGGTGTGTGGCTATAGAATGGAGGGAGGGGGCCTATATATAGCCAGAATAGGAGGGGGGTACGTGGCACCGCCAGAGTTCTCTGGAAGCCGACGAGCGACGACAAAGGGCGCCAGTGAGAGGGAGCAAGGGCTCAGCGCTCAGGCGGGAGCTGTGCACGCTCACGGACGAGCACAGGAGGCAGGGGAGAAGAAGACAAGGGCACGAGCGCACTGTGGCTTTTGGCCGTGACGTGCCCGTGCTTGCTCTGACATCTCCGGCATCGGCGAGCGCCAGAGAGAGGTCAAGGGTGATGAATCAAAGCTAGTGGCGCGGCACGGCAGTCGTCGGCAAGCTCTGGCTCGAGCACGCGCCGAACAGAGGCGTTGGCGCGACACAGAGCGCGTCGAACACATGCCAGACCCCGTGTCCACACGCGGTCACCACCCTGGCATGGTCAAAATGACGCCCACGCTCGGCCAAACCTTGTCTGGGCTATAGTCCACGCAGTGTTAGGTCTAGGGAGGCTGAGGACTCACTGTCAGGCCGACCAGAAGTGACTCAAGCTGCTTGGCAAGTTTCTGGCCAAAAACTTGGCCGCTACATTTGGAGAGCTTCTTGGAGGCCATTAGGGCTGATCTCCTGGGGTTAGGGTTACTTAGGAGGGTAATGAGGCTCAAGAAAAACCAGGGCCAAAGGATCAAGGAAAAATACACTTGCTGTACAAAGTGCATTTTTGGGCCAGAAAGGAAATGATTTTCTGTAGCCAAAATATTACAAAAAGTCATGCAATATTTTTTCTTGGGGAGGTGGGCCAAGGTTCAAAGAATATTTAGCCATTATTTCAAGATTTTTGGAGCAATAAAAATGAGGGTTGCTTTGGAGCACTAGTTTCTTAAATGAGTTTCGGAAGAGAAATTGAATATTTTTCTTTATGAGAAATATTCATTTGACCATTTTGGGATTTTTCAGAGAAATGAGATTGAATGAGAGGTAGATGGGTCACTTGGGTGAAGGTCAAGGGCATGCCCAAGTGATAAGTCCATTTGAATTGATTCCAAAAACTCAAATCCAAGGCAAAGGCAAATCAAGTCCAGAAAAAGAGAGAAGGCAAAATCCAGGCTGTCACAAACCTCCCCCACTTAGGATGAATCTCATCCTCGAGATTCGGTTGCTTGGGAAAACAGTTGTGGGTAGGCAGTCCTCAAAAATTCCTCCCTTTCCCAGGTTGCCTCTTCCTCGGTGCGATGCTCCCAGTGAACCTTGTAAAACCTTATCACTTTGCTGCGAGTGACTCTTTCTATCTCATCCAATATTCTGATTGGTCTTTCCTCATATGTTAAATACTTAGCTAGTTCTATCTCTGCCATATCAGTCCTTTTCTCTGGTGGCGAGATACATCTCCTTAGCTATGAGACATGAAACACATTGTGTACCTCTGACAGTTCTTGTGGCAATTGCAACTGATAGGCAACTGTTCCGACTCTTCTCATGACTGGAAACGGACCAATATATCTGGGTGTCAATTTTTCTCGGGTCTGAAATCTCTTAACTCCTTTCATAGGGGTGACTCGAAGATACACGTGTTCTCCGGGTTCAAAGCTGATATGATGATGTTTTGCATCATAATAACTCTTTTGTCGTGACTTGGCCAACTGCAGTCTGTCTCGGATCTCCTTGACTTGCTTTTCAGCTTCGATCATTAAACCAGTCCCAAAAATACGGCTGTCTCCGGTTTGAGACCAGTTCAGTGGAGTGCGGCACTTTCGGCCATACATGGCTGCATAGGGTGACATCTTTAAGCTGGTCTCGAGACTGTTGTTGTAAGAAAACTCAGCGTACGGCAGACAGTCTTCCCACTTGGATCCTTGGGCCAATGCACATGCTCGGAGCATATCTTCGAGTATTTGATTTACTCGCTCAGTCTGTCCATCTGTCTGGGGATGATAAGCTGTGCTGTATTTCAGGGCAGTCCCCAAGGCTTGATGTAGTCAGGACCAAAATGCTGAAGTGAAAAGAGATCCTCTATCTGAGGTGATAGTCTTTGGCACTCCATGCAGACTGACTATTCTGGACACATACAATTGTGCAAGTTGATCGGCATGGTAGGTGGTCCGGATGGGAAGGAAATGGGCTACCTTGTCAATGTGTTCACTATGACCCATATTGCGTCATTCCCTCGTCGAGTCCTTGGTAAACCCGTGATGAAATCCATGAAGACATGTAGCGACCCGACCTCAGACGATCAAGCCTCTGTGTTACTGTGCCATCCCTGGATCAGTATGCTGGCACACACAGTACATCAATGTATATATCAAAGTGCAATCACATGTATAAATAACATAAAATGATATATACCTCATAATACTCAGCGGAAACAATCAAACGGGTGTGGAGTCCCATCAACGCCATCGGCAGGTTGAGTGTAGACCGTAACCCTGTATCGTAACTCTTACTCGTCGAGTAAATATCTGCAACATGATACGTTGCAGCCGTGTAGGTCAGTACATTGAATGTACCGACAAGATCACAATAAAAAGAACAGATGATAAAACTATACTATATGCAATATGGCTTTGTGGCTCTGTGTCTGAGCTTTGTTTGCGTAAAGCTGATTTTATTTTCCCTACATCAAAGGAATAAATGAAGTCTGTACTATGGAGTTTTCTATCATGACATGGTTCCGCCAACCGATGTCTCATAGCCCAAAATCAACATAATTTGCCCACAATTAAGTTATCAATCCGGTGTTGAGAGTTCCGAGATAGATCCAAGTCCAGATGCTCAAATTGTCCGTAATCGGGACACGGCTAATCGATTAGGTTATAACCTCTCTGCAGAGGTTTGTACACTTTACCCGCAAGATTCGATCCTCTCTTTACGCTCTCGCACTTCAGAGTGTTTGAGAACAAGATGACCAAACATGGTCTTCCAAAGAGTTCCTCCGACCACCGTCCGGTACTCAACCCATCCTACCGTAGTTCTACATCTGCTAGTACCGCCCCAGCCAGAGTCACAACTAAGGTCAACCAAGCCAGAGCCCATAATGACTTGCGGTTGCACAGTAAGCTTCCGGCGTGAAGTATTCTTCCGTCTCTTTGAGTCTGGGTGAAGCTTTCCGCAAGATGTCATGGCGCTTCTCCATGCATCCCGCCAACCACTGGTTTCTCCAGGTGCCCACAACCGCCCTTCACCCAAGAGTGTGTATTGAATTCTTGTCTTGAGTCTTGAAGTCTTGAGGCCTTGAAGATGCAGTCCTTGCAGATTCCATCATGGAGTTGTCGTCATTGACGTAGAGCCTCCGTTCTCACACCACTCCCGAGCACTCATACCAAACCCCGTCTACTATAGCGTAGCATTAAAATAAATAACGTCCCGGGCTTGGTAACAGGGGGGTGGGTTCCTACCTCATGCATACTACTCAACTACAAGGATTCAATAACACTACTGAGGGGTGGTTGCAAAGATGTCACTAAATGCAATAAAACATAGGCAGGAAAGCATGGTCAAAGTGAACTTGCCTTGTTGACGATCTTCGAAAACTAGGGATTCGTAGTAGCAAGCTCCGCACTCCGGAAATTCTACCGAGATAAACAATAATTCACCACAAGCACATAGCATAGGATCACATAACACAATAGCATAGCAAAAGTAACATAACACACCAAAAACAACCAAAACCAAATCCAAATGGAAAACTCAAAGAAAATCAACTCAAGTTTCCTACTTCAAACAACAACTAGAACTAGTTTTATATAATAAAAATTTTCTAACATAACCTAATCATGGTTTTATGTTAACTTAACAGAAAAGGATTCACTATGCAACTAGGAGCAAAAAGAATTAATTTAAAAGCTATTATAAAACTCATATTAGGCCTAATCCAATTTCTATTAAGAAAATAAAATAAAACTTTTATTAATTATAAATAAAAGTTCATTTATTAGAGTGACAGAAACTAACCTAGAATAATCAATCACAAGTTAAAAATAAATTTATTTACTAAATAAAATATTAGGAAAACAGTAGCTAGTTAATTAATTAGGATTAACAAGATTCTGCTTAAAACTATTTATTTATTAATCCTAAAATACCCAAATTAATTTCTATGGTTTGGCAATGACAAAATAAAGTTGGGACAAAAGAATCATCCAAAATAATTTTTCTAACTCAAGTTATAGCAGATTTACTATTCTGGCTAAAACTAAAATAAAGCAATTTTAATTATTTTTAACATAGCTAAATATATATTATACAGAAACTACATAAAATTTGCAAACCAATAAAAAAAAGAATCATCTAAAAATATTAAACAGAATAAAAGATATCAATTTTTCAAAACAGAAACTATTCTGTTAAAACAGAAAAACAAAAATAAAAGAAAAAGGCCTCATGGGCCTAAACTGTGCCCTGAGCGTCAAATAACCTAACCGGGCCTGGGTTTAAACTAAAACGGGCCGGGCTAAAACAAATAAACCTAACTAATTAAACCGGAAAGAACCGGGCCGGTTTTCTAAATAAAAACATACCCTTCGGGGTCTAATCCTAGCCGTCCATTTGGGATCGGACGGGGGAGGGAGATTCCGGCGACTAACCGGAGTCCGACGGCGGCGCGGCGACGGCGAGAGTCTTGGCGAGGGTTCCGGCGCCGGGAGGTCGGGAAGTGGCCGGAGGATGCGGGGAGCTCGGGAGGGTTCAGTGGGGTCGGTGGGGGTCGGGGCGGCTAGGGCGGCGACGGTGACGACAATGGCGGCGACGGGACTCGGCTTCCATGAGCTCGTCGAGAGGAGAGGAGGTCCCATGAGGGGCGAGGGGGAATGGGGTCTTGGGGAGCTGCTTTATAGGGCGGGGCCTCGTCTGGGAAGGGAGGCGATCGGGGAGGGAATCGGGATCCCGGATCCCACGGGATCCGGCGAGCGGCGGCGCTGCCTCGGGCGTGGGCGAGGAGGAAGAAGGGGTGGGGTCGGGCGTCAGTGAGGAGAGGGAGGGTGAGCGAGCGGTGGCCGGGGCGAAAGGGTTTCGGGCGAGGGGATCGGGCTGGCTCGCTGGCGCCTGTGGGTCAAGGCTGTGGGTCAAGGCCTGGCCGGGCGAAAAGGGCTGGCTGGGCGCCTGAGGGGGGGGGGGTTTCTTTTTTATTTTTTTATTTTTTTGAATAAAACAAAAACAGAGGTATCTTTTAAAATATAAATATTTTATATAGGACATATATATACCAAAATGATCAGAAAAAGATTTTCTACAACATGAACTATTTTTCAAGTTCAAATAAAATACACAAAAATTCTAATAAAACAAAGAGTGTTTCTGCCCTAATAAAATCCAATAAAATCATTTTTAAAAATACCAAAATGACTTCAAATTTATTTTCTCCTAATTTTTCATTGAAGGGAATCATTTTACCCCTATTTCCATTTATTTATTTTAGGAGGAAAATAATTTGAATAAAGTCCAAATAATTCCAAATTTGAAAGGGGTTTCAAAATACTTTCCAATGACTTTTAATTTGGTTCTTTTAACTTCCAACTCATATTTCATATAATTTGAAGAAATCATTTTATCTTCTCTCATGAAAATCATTGAGTTGCATAAAGTTTTGAATTTGAAATATTCCCAAATGAAATTCAAATCTTTTTTTCCAAAACCCTTTTCATTTCAACATGAAAGAAGTCATGTCAACTTCACTCTAGGGTTTGGTGTTGCAATGAACTTGAGTTCATTGGGATCCAAAAAAGGCAAAGTGGAAAGTTTGGGAAAGTCATTTCATTCCCTCTCATTCAACTTTCAAAAGTTTCAAATTCCACTCAACTTCACTCAATCAATCAGACAGACAATCAGACAACAAGCATAGTTATTTATTTAATATAACATTCCAAAATTTAGAATTTTGGGATGTTACAAGACATCATCGCATTTCCATTGGGATATGGGTAAGGGTTAAAGGAGTCCAGCGGGTTTTTGGTGTTCCGCCTTTACCTTGTTGCATATATCACAACAAGCCACAAAGTAAGCGATGTCTTTCTTCATTCCATCCCACCAGAATATATGACGAAGGTCATCGTACATTTTTGTGCCACCTGGGTGAATCGAGTATGACGATTCGTGTGCTTCTGCTAATATCCTCTTTCTCATACTTTCTTGTTTGGGTACGCAAATCCTCCTCAAAACCTTAGCGTACCTTGCTGATCTTTAGAGAAATCCTATGTTTGTCCTTCTTGCAAACGCTTGGCATATAATTGCAATGATTTGTCATCAGCTTGAGCGCTACGAATTTCGGCCTTGAGGGTAGGAGCAATTTCCAATATGCTGGCAAGGCTGGCATCCACGATTACCAAGGTGAGCTGAGCGATTTCTTCACAAAGTTCAGGAGGAAAGGAATCCTTTAGAACATTCAAGGTGGCAGGCTTGCGGCTGAGGGCATTAGCCACCACATTAGCTTTACCCGGGTGATAATTTATTTCGAGGTCGTAATCTTTAACCAACTCGAGCCATCTTCGCTGACGATGGTTTAGATCGGGTTGAGTGAATATATACTTGAGACTCTCATGGTCGGTAAATATCTGGCACCTCTTTCCAATAAGATAGTGTCTCCAAATCTTCAAAGCGTGCACTACCGCAGCCAATTCCAAATCATGAGTGGGATAATTTCCTTCGTGCGGCCGTAATTGTCGGGATGCATAGGACACAACCTTGCCATCTTGCATAAGTACGCATCCAAGGCCTTTTCTGGAGGCGTCGCAGTAGACATCAAAACTGCGGTAGATGTCGGGAAGAGTCAATTCTGGTGCTGATGTCGGTCTAATTTTTAACTCATTGAAACCCTGTTTGCAGTCCTTAGTCCATTCAAACTTCTTATCTTTCTTTAGGAGTTATGTCATTGGCTTGGCAATCTTAGAGAATTGTTCACTGAAGCGGCGATAATACCCGACTAGTCCAAGGAAACTCATGATTTCTGAGACTGTCATGGGTGCGGACCAATCATGGACATCTTTCACCTTGCTTGGATCCACTGCTATTCCTTCTGCTGAAGGAACATGCCCTAAAAATCCAACTTGCTTGAGCCAAAATTCACATTTACTGAACTTGGAGTAAAGCTAGTGGTTGCGGAGTATTTGCAAAACTATGCGGAGGTGATCCTTGTGTTCGTCTTCTCTTTTGGAATAAATGAGGATGTCATTGATGAACACCACCATGTCCAAGAAATCCATAAACACCTTATTCATCATATGCATGAAGAAGGTAGGGGCGTTGGTGAGGCTGAATGACATAACAGTATGCTCATAAAGTCCGTACCGAGTGGTGAACGCGGTCTTGGGAATATCTTCCTTCTTGACTTTGAGTTGATGATATCCGGTCCTCAAATCAATTCTGGAGAATACCTTGGCCCCACTGAGTTGATCAAACAAATCGTAAATCCTTGGCAATAGATACTTGTTTTTGATGGTGACGGCATTCAGCTGTCGGTAGTCCACACACATCTGAAGACTGCCATCCTTTTTATCCGCGAATATAGCGGGTGATCCCCACGGTGAAGAGCTTGGACGGACGTATCCTTTCTGCAGCATCTTATCCAGCTGTTTCTTTAATTCCACCAATTCTGATGAAGGCATCCGATAATATTTCTTGTGTATCAGTGTGGTTCCAGGCACCAAGTAAATTGCAAACTCCAATTCTCTTTCTGGCGTCTCCTCAGGAAATACATCTGGATACTCACTGGCCACTGGAATCAATTCCACTTCTTCAGCCACAGCTGTGAAAACCATCTCCTTCTTGGGTATGCTTCTTAGGGCATAAAAACTGGTGGTGCGACCCTCCTGATTGGCCATGGTAACTTCTCTGGTCGCACAGTTGATGCATACTTGGTATTGGGTTAACCAATTCATTCCCAGAATAATATCCAATTTGTCAGATTCGATGATTATCAGAGACGTTGGAAACTCGACTCCCTTGATATCAATTCCAAATTATGGCAGACCAAATTGCTTCTGAGCAAGGATCCCGGAGATTGTACCAGCATATGTTTTTCCAAAATCGAGCAAGGAATTTTTTTTAGGTAGCAAAACTACGCGAAATAAAAGAGTGGGAAGCGCCAGAGTTAAATAAAATTATGGCAGGTATGTTATTAACAGGAAACATACCAATGACAACTTCTGAGTCCTCCTAGGCTTCATCGGTGGAGATATGATGGATTTTCCCTTGGATGGCACTCAGGACGGAATTGGCTCTAGGTAGTTGACTTGCGAACAGAATGGAGCTGTTGCCTTGCTGTTCTTGGGGCACTGTCTGGCGTAATGTCCGGTTTGTCCATAGTTGAATCAGGAATTGTTGCGTTGACATTCTTCCCGTACCAGACTGGTCACGACATTCTTGACTTGAGTGGTGGTCTTGTTGACATTTTGCTGCCAGTTGGGTTTGTAGTCAACCTGAGTCTGTTGCCAAGCACGAGCCTTATGCACGGGTTGCATATCCTTCTTAGGCTCGAATTTGCGCTTGTGGTTATTATTAGCTGGCCTGTTGTCGTGCATGAGCTTGTGTTCCCTTTCTGCGATGAGGGCCTTGTTCACCAGAGCTTGAAAGTCTGGAAAATCAAACATACTGAGAGTGCACCTGAGATGCTGATTCAGTCCACCAAGAAATCTGTCGATCTTCCGTTCTTCGATGGCCACATCATAGAGATAATAGCGGGCCAAATGGTTGAACTTATTCAGATACTCGCTTACTGACATGCTTCCTTGAGTGAGAGCGAGGAATTCACGCTGCTTGATTTTCATAATTCCGGCGGGAATATGATACTTGCGGAAATGATCCTTGAATTTAGTACAAGTAATTTCCTCGTCCGTGGGCCACATGGCCGTAGCATTATCCCACCATATCGCGGCAGCTCCTTCGAGATAATGTGTTCCGAAAGGGATCTTGTCTCCTTCTTCAATGCGAGCAATTTCTAGTTTCTCCACAATAGTCCTTAACCAATCGTCAGCATCCAATGGATCAATAACATGACTGAAACTGGGAGGCTTTGTTTGCTGAAAATCTGACAGCGTGGAGTAATGACCATTCTGATTTCCATTCTTCCCAAGCATAACTTGCACACTTTTCAATAGTTCCAGCAGATTGTTGGTCATCCTTTCTTCAAACATTCGCATGATTTGCTCAGTGGAAGGCGGATGTGGAGGTGGAGACAGAGGTGGCTGGTACGGCTCGGGGGAATGTCCTGCCTATCTTGCGGAGCGACGAACAGGGACATCCTCACAAGCTTGGCTGCTGCTGCCTCCCCGCGTCATCCTATTATTTATTTTCCCAATACATAGCAACCGCGATGATAAATATCCAAAAATGGGAGGAAAGCCATCGACAATCCCAGAAGAAAACAACAAAAGAAACCAAGCCGAATAAAAAGAAAGTTCCAACATAATTATACATAGACTCAACATAAGAGTTAAACATCATGACGGATTCACTACCCTCATACATGAAACAAAGCATCATAACACATACAACTACATCCATACATCATACTCATGACGATGGTGATACTCTAGAGATCTACTGCTCGGATGGTGCTGCTGCGGGCTCCTCTCCTGAGCCGGACCGAGATCCTAAACTGATAGTGGAGACCTCCGGGTTAAGAGAGACGCGACGGCGCTGCCTCGAGGACTCTCCCTCAGGGGCAGGTGCGGGATGTGATCTAAGCATAGGAGCTGCAGGGGTAGCGACAAGAGAAGCCCACGCAGCAAGAGCACTGCGAGGGGTCACCGCCAAAGGGTTAGCGGTACCCTGAGTGGTAGCAGAGGCTGGAGGAACGTATGGAGTGAAACCGACATTAGGTAGAGGGTTCCTATTCCGAGCGGCGGCGAGAGCTATCCGGGCTCGGGTTAGCTCCCGGGCTAACTCGTAGATCAGGATGTAACTGGTAGTGATATAACGAGAAAGGTGGCTAGAAGGATGATCGCACGCCGGATTAATCAAAGGAAAGCGGATATGCCCATTCTTGTGCAGAGATGGGTAGTAAAAGAAACCTGGGTGGTGTGCATGCAAACCTCATTGTAGCAAAAGTCTTCAAGAGCTTCGATCGCAGCAAACTGGACCGCCTGAGATGGCGTAGAAGCGAGACCACCCTTAGAAGAACGAGTGTAAGCGCCGAAAGGGGAACTGTGGTGTAGAGTGTCCTCAGCATAACACTCATACAATGAACCGGCCAGATGCTCCCGATACACCTGATACACGGGATCAGCACCCTCTGGGTAGAGTAGTTGCCACACATTCTGAAGCAGGTGCGGCGATGTATACGGAGCTAGCTCAGGATGGTACAAGATTGGAACTGGAGCCATCTACACTGACAACCATCATACGGTTAGTAATAACAACAGATAAACATGCATGCAATGCATCAATCAATTTCTATAACTACCGGCACTTAGACGAAACTATCTACAGGTCCACTAACGCACTAACGGTCTAGCGTGTCCTACAATCAGTGCGGCTCTGATACCAAGCCTTGTGGCACCCCGGCTCAGAGAAACCGCTTTACCTTGCATTTCCAGCCCAGAGATCAAGTCTTCTGGTAACACACAACAACATGGTACAGAAACAACCACTTTATTGATGCTAGCGGGTACATAAGTCTGATATTACATCGAGATAAGAGGCCAAGCGGCACACAAGGTGCGGCTGAACAGTATGTACATTATTTAATGAACATGAAGGGGCCTTGAGCACATAAACTACGTGGCAGCGGAATGACGACGAAGTGGAACTCCATAGCACTGGGACACCGATGTGGACACGGCCTAGATGCGGGAAGCTCTCCGATGCGGTACGACTTGCCTGAAATCTAGCATGACACGCTAGGTCAGTACATTGAATGAACTTGCAAGCTCACAACAAACATAAGCACGATGACAAACAATATCATGACAATTATTCAGGTTAATGCAATGCAAGTAATGCTACTAATGCGGTGAAACCAACATCTGCACAGAGTCCCTCGGACTCGCTTACCAGACGGGTTACCTTGTAACCAAACGGTGATCATACCCGGATCACAACTGAATTCAATCACTCATGATCAGCTCATGGTCTCACGAATCCAGAGCCAACAATAAATATTTAGTGTGCAAGATTAATAATAAATGTTGATCCATGGTGTGACCTACTTCTGTGTTGTGTCCATAACCGAGGACGCGCCTATCGATAGATTGACACTCTGCAGAGGTAGCGCACTTTACCCACACCACAGAACCCATGGCCTATCACTCCCATCCGGGTGGACCAATGGTGTTCTGATGAAACCCTCCCCTTGCCATGACACTCTCCTGGCCACTCCGACCAACTCCCTCTCAGGGCTAAGTCCCTGGGTGGCCCCGTAGCTACCAAAGGCATCAACGACCACCGTCATGGCAAAAACGGTCCCAAACGGGGACAAGGTACCATAAAAACAAACGGGCACACAAGGTTATGTCTGCTTACCGGGCCAGGGTACCGCATGGCCATAACCTTCCCTCGTTGGAGGCACCGGCGAGAGGCACGACAAAGGACCGAATCAAGACCCCCCATAAAGGTAAATGTGGTCGCACTGAGGAAAAACCCGATTGAATGGCACCATGACTTGATCAACGTTATATTCAAGTTGGATTATTATCAGGTTTAACTTGAAAATAGAAACTACTCCAAGTCGTACGATGCCATGATCAATGCAACTAATCGATATGCAAAACATGCAACTCACAAGAACGGATCAACCTTATCAATATAACTTCCATGCGCTAACTCATCATTAAACTTCACTTGTTCTACCTCACTATTTGTTATCATGAAATATTTGATTAACTCATAATTTTATATGAAATTCTCATTAAGCAAAAAGAACTATCATTATTTATCATAGCAATATAACGAAGTCAAACTCTATTTTACTAAACCAAACTAGACCATGCATTCAACCAGAAACTTAAACAAACATTTCAAGCATGACAAAGTAACTAGCATTCAACCAAATTTATTTATCAAATTTTAAATGCACAAAAGAACTCATATTTAAGTAAGAAAAATCATAGATAGTGAAATGACACCATCCAAATGCTGGTGTGGCTTGCCTTAGTGCAGAGGAGGGTCACACTCCTCCTGTTTATCTTCAAGGCAAGTCTCTCCTTCTGAAAATATTTAAAAGCCACAAAAAATGTCAAAAACCAATATGAAAATCACCAGAAATCCTAGACAGCAAGGAAAATTCCACATTTCGGTGTGCTGCTAGAGCTTTATGAAACAAACATAATGCAAAAAGAATCAACTCATTTGGACTTATTGGCTAGAAATTATCACTGGTCAAATTGTGGTCAAATTTTTGAATTAATTTGAATAAAACAGAAAACTGGCGGGGGGTGACGCCGATGGCGTAAAAGGCAGAATCGCCCACTGCATCGCTTGGGTGCTAGTGGAGAGGCTGACACCTCGCCTCACCGGTTAGGAGAGAGAGGGGGGAGAGAAGAAACAGAGCGCGGCGATGCTCCGCCAGAGCTTACACCGGCGATGAGAGCTTATTGGGAAAAGCCAGAGGGATAGAAGTAGAGAGGGGGTCACGGCGCACCTGCCCGCACCCGTGGGTTGTCGGGGGATGGCCGGAGCTGCTCGCAACCAAGCTTGCAAGCGGCAGTGGCGGTCAGGGCTTGCCGGAGAGGGAGAAGGCGACGGCGAGGGGCAACTCCAGGGGCTCTGCTTCTTCCAGGCGACACTAGTGGACCTCCAATGATGCGCCTGAGAGGTTGGTTGAGCTCGAGGGGCTCTGGAGCAGGGTGGCTGGGCTGCGGGGATCGCCAGCGATCTCTGGTCGTGGTCGATGGCCAAAGGCCTGGCCGACCGGGCTACGGCTATCCTACGTGGTCGTGGTGGTTGAGAAGTGCGGTGTGTGGCTTAGGAACGGAGGGAGGGGCCCTCTATATAGACGGGGTCGGAGGGGGGGGTACGTGGCGCAGCCGGAGTTCTCTGGAAGCCGGTGAGCAACGACGAATGGCGCCAGTGAGAGGGGGAAAGGGCTCAGCACTCAGGCGGGAGCTATCCACACTCATGGACGAGCACAGGAGGCAGGGGAGAAGAAGACAAGGGCAAGAGAGCACTATGGCTTTTGGCCATGACGTGCCCATGCTCGCTGCGGCGTCTCCGGCGTCGGCGAGCGCCAAGGAGAGGTCAAGAGTGATGAGTCTAAGCTGGTGGCGCAGCACGGCAGTTGTTGGCGAGCTCTGGCTCGAGCACGCGCCAAACAGAGGCGTTGGCGCGACGCAGAGCACATCGAACACATACCAGACCCCGTGTCCACATGCAGTCACCACCCTGGCATGGTCAAAACGACGCCCACGCTCGGCCAAACCTTGTCTGGGCTATAGTCCATGCAGTGTTAGGTCTAGGGAGGCTGAGGACTCACTGCTAGGCTGACCAGAAGTGACTCAAGCTTCTTGGCAAGTTTCTGGCTAGAAACTTGGCCGCTACATTTGGAGAGCTTCTAGAAGGCCATTAGGGCTGATCTCCTGGGGTTAGGGTTTACTTAGTAGGGTAATGAGGCTCAAGAAAAACTAGGGCCAAAGGATCAAGGAAAAATACACTTGTTGTACAAAGTGCATTTTTGGGCCAGAAGGGAAATGATTTTCTGTAGCCAAAATATTACAAAAAGTCATGCAATATTTTTGCTTGGGGAGGTGGGCCAAGGTTCAAAGAATATTCAATAATTTTCTCAAGATTTTTGGAGCAATAAAATGAGGGTTGCTTTGGAGCACTAGTTTTTGAAATGAGTTTCAGAAGAGAAATTGAATATTTTTCTTTTATGAAAAATATTCATTTGACCATTTTGGGATTTTTCAGAGAAATGATATTGAATGAGAGGTAGATGGGTCACTTGGGTGAAGGTCAAGGGCATGCCCAAGTGATAAGTCCATTTGAATTGATTACAAAAACTCAAATCCAAGGCAAAGGCAAAATCAAGTCCGGAAAAAGAGAGAAGGCAAAATGCAGGCTATCACAAACACTTTGATGGGCTGCAAACAGAGCACGTTCCTCGTGTGGAAAACAGCATCGTGATCACCCGTCAAATTGCGCTGCACAGAAGCTTCCTGTAGAACCAAGAACTTTTGTGCTCCACCTCACCTAGACATCAGTTTCTCCATCAGCCTTGGCCAGAAAAAGAACAAAACTCAAGACCGGCAAACACTTCCCGGCAGGGCTCCCTGAGGCCGCTGGTGAGAAAGTTGCCGGGGAAGACCTTACGCTGACTGGTGGGCCCCACTCTCAAGTAGAATCCCAAATTCTCACCGTTGAGGAAAGCACTCCCATAGCTGAAGGAATGCCTCTGGTCCTCGTCGTCAAGACCAGGCTCCGGCATGGGCACAACACATAGTCTGATTCTTGCAAACCGGACAACTTCATGACAATCCAGAGGAACCTGAGAAAGTAGACCGACAATCCAGTATGTACCAGTTTGTGGAGAACATTCTGTACAGAAAGAGGCCGAACGGTGTGAAGCTAAAGTGTATCAGTCAAGAAGATGGACTAGTGCTGTTGGCGGAGATACATGGAGGTGTGTGTGGATCACATCTGGGATCAAGAGCGCTTGTCGGAAAAGCATTCCGGCAAGGATTCTACTAGCCCACTGAATGTGCATTATATCGACGAAAGGGGGGTGAATAGGCAATTTTTACAAATTCATCACTAAGGAAATTCTAGGTGAGGAATTTCGTAAGTAACGAACTACTAGCAGCAGAATAAGTACTCAGGTGCAAGCATAACATGGCTGTAACACGGTCATCATGATGAAATGAACAAGCATAGAGCACAAGTAGCGTGTAAACAAGATAAGCAGGCTGAAGACAACGTGACTGAAGAATTAGGATTGAGGAAATTGAGAAAGTCTTCAAACAGTAACAGTTAAGTTCATCAACACATGAATGAGGAGATGGAAGGGTTGAGGAAATAGAACCAGTAGCTTGGTGAAGACAATGATTTGGTAGACCAGTTCCAACTGATGTGACAGTCGTACATCTGGTTGCAGCGGCAAGGTATTTAAACCTGAGGACACACAGTCCCAGGCACACAATCCTCACCGTATACTCCTTGATCTAAGATCACACAGACCTCGCCCAATCACTCGTGGTAAGTCTTCGGGTGACTTCCAGACTTTCACAGACTCGGTCACTTGGTGATCCACAATTCTTCTTGGACGCTCTAGACCATGACGCCTAACCGTCTAGAGGATGCACATTCCTCAAAGGTAACAACCATCGGTTCCACACAGGAACAACCTCTTCAGTGATGCTCAATCACTTTGGTTTGTTGGTTTTTGGGTTTGGGTTTTCCTCACTGATGATTTCCGCTCAAAGTCCTCGGAGGATGGGATGCTCTCAATGACAAGTGTTAGTTTCTCTCAGAGCAGCCAACCAACTAGTGGTTGTAGGGGTGGCTATTTATAGCCCAGGGAGCAGCCCGACATGATAAGACATAAATGCCCTTCAATGATATGACCATTAGGTGGATAAGATATTTTGGGACAGCTGGCGCGTAGCACAGCAACGGTCGGATATTTGAGTTCTCAAATTCCTTAGGGCTATCATGTTCCTCACTTGTAGGCAATCCGCACTGGTGAATTCCTAACTCCTCAGTCAGAATAAATTCCTCAGAGAATAGAAGATCTTCGTCTTATTCACTGAAAAAATTCACTGAACTGTATTTGATTTCCAATGGCTTCACTCGAAAGGATTGGGTAGGTGTAGGATTTTGAGATGAGCATCACTTGGAAACTTTTCCTTAGTTTTACCTCGACCCCCTTTAACAGTACGATGTTTCCTATGTGTCAAGAAAAACAAAAAGAAACTACGAAAACAGAAGTCGTCACTCTTCATAGACCTAGCATGAATATCGAAGTCTTCAAGGTCACACCAATTTCCTCACTTTCAAAGTCTTCAAGAAAACCAAAGTCTTCAACTGAAGACATTCATTTTTTGGGGTCGACTTTCATCATAAATATCAAACTCCTCATAGACTTATAGAACCTGTGCACACTCACAAACACATTAGTCCCTTAACCTATAAGTCTTCAATACACCAAAATCACTAAGGGGCACTAGATACACTTACATTCTCCCCCTTTTTGGTGATTGATGACAAATAGGTTAAGTTTTCAACGGGGATAAACATATGAATTGTAAATACTGGTATTGAGGAATTTGATTGCAAGATATAGAAGAACTCCCCCTAAAGAAGTGCATATTTGAGGAATTTTCTTTTAATAGAAAATGCACATTGTAGATTAGAATCATGGAGATCTCCCCCTATATCTTGTAATTCATACATGCATTTAACATATGATATGAAGAATTTGAAATGCATGATGAAATATGGACTCTGACGAATTCAGCATGCGTGCATTAAGGTACTTGAGGAATAAGAATGCAGAAAAGCAGTTCAAAAGAGTCGGAGCACCGTAGGATTTAAGTTTACAACTCATGAGAGAAAACACCTCAGAAGAGCAAGAGTTGTAACTTAACGAAAAAACGCCCATATAAGAGACCCGCTTGAAGACTAACTCAAATTTCTCCCCCTTTGTCATCGAATGACCAAAAGGGACAAAAAATGAGGACCCGCCCATGAAGAATATCATCAAGAAGGTCAAAGTTCCATAGCTGGTCGCCAATTCATATTCTTTATCGCGCGAGATGGATGAAGCCGAAGACTTGAACGACACCGCGGCAAGCCCTACCTCAACGGACGACCCCAACAACGCTGGCGCTCCTCCATCGACATCATGATGATATTCTTCAGGGGTGTTAGTCCTAATTTTATGTCCCTTTTGGTCATTCGATGACAAAGTGGTGGAAATTTGAGTTAGTCTTCAAGCGGGTCTCTTATATGGGCATTTTTTCGTTAAGTTACAGCTCTTGCTCTTCTGATGTGTCTGCTCTG
Source organism: Aegilops longissima (assembly GCA_021605205.1). Taxonomy (NCBI): domain Eukaryota; kingdom Viridiplantae; phylum Streptophyta; class Magnoliopsida; order Poales; family Poaceae; genus Aegilops; species Aegilops longissima. The sequence continues at coordinate 339,312,413 of CM038678.1, forward strand.
ATGAGTTTTAAACTTAAGTGCTATGGTGCTCTGACTCTTTTGAACTGCTTTTCTGCATTAAGGTACTTGAGGAATAAGCATGCAGAAAAGCAGATCAAAAGAGTCAGAGCACCATAAGACTTCAGTTTACAACTCATCAGAGCAAACACCTCAGAAGAGCAAGAGTCATAACTAATCGAAAAAACGCCCATATAAGAGACCTGCTTGAAGAGTAACTCAAATTTCTCCCCCTTTGTCATCGAATGACATAAAGGGACGAAAAAATGAGGACTAATGCCCCTGAAGAATATCATCATGATCTCGATGGAGGAGCGCCAGCGTTGTTGGGGTCGTCCGTTGAGGTAGGGCCTGCCGCGGTGTCGTTCAAGTCTTCGGCTTCATCCGTCTCACGCGATGAAGAATATGAACTGGCGACCAGCTGAGGAACTTTAACCTTCTTGAATTTCTTCGAAGGTGGTTGTGCCCAGTCAAAGTCCTGTTGAAATTCCATCTCCTTGAGATCTTCAGCACTAAAGATTAGACAGAATAGCCCAAGTGCAGTCAAAGACTTCATGCAAATAGTAGTGATTCTTCTTCACAGTATTTTGTGTGACTGACATGTTTTGAAGAATTGCACCAAACTGACTCACTTGTGGTTGCGATCGACCTTCTAATGAAGACTGAGGAGAAGTTCATGATCAGTCATCACACTCCGAGCAGTGGCTTGAGGATTCTGCTTACAATCTTTTGCGGCAGAATCTTGTGTTGCAGAGTCATCATTGGTGGAATAGGATGCAGCTTTGCAAAACTGACCATCCAATGACGAGTGCCTTCATCTATAACATCAGCCTTGCCCTTCTCATCAGCTGAGGAATTAGTTCTTTTGAGGACTTCAATAGGCGGCAAATAGCTGAGATGATTTAGAACATCGGCCTTATAATGAATTGAAGACCTTGATGTGATGAATCTCATAATCCATGGAGCATAAGGCGTCAACTCAAAGGGTGACAAAGCAGCATTGGCCAAAGTCCTCATGAAGAAATCATGGTAGTTGATAGGAATGCCATGAATAATGTTGAACATCAAATTATTGATGATGCCAACAACCACTTCTTCATCAGAGTTGTGGCCCTTGATTGGACTGAGGGTTTTGGTCAATATGCGATACACTATCCTTGGCACATAGAGCAATTCCTTCACGAGCAATGTGGTCCTTGGAGCTTGGCCAGGATTCAATGGTTTCATCAGCACTTGCATCAAGTGATTTGAGAGTTCAGGTTCCTCATAAATGAGTCTTGTGCCTTCAACCGGAGGACTGACTAGGATGATAGTGAAGCAATTCAGAGGCTGGTGCTTTGTAATGGGTATTTTCAGCCATCCAGTCAAGCACCCATGAATTTACATCTTCCACGTTTCTAGTGAGGTGCAGTGTTGCGTAGAATTGAAGAATGAGTTCTTCATTCCAGTCACAGATGTCAGTGTAGAGGTTCAAGAGCCCAGCATCATGAAGAACAATCAGGACAGGTTGGAAGCAAGGAAGTGATTCCATATCCACGTGAGGAATTTGTTGATGCTAAAATACCTTGTCCTTATCAAAAAGAAGTGAAGAATAAAAGTTCATCTGACTGGTTGTCCAGAAGCGCTTGCGTCGAAGTATTGCAGAGTCATAGGGATTGTAATCCATGAGGAAATGATGCTCAACAAAGAAATCATCAGCTTTGAATTTTTGCTTCTTGGTATGAGGATTTTGTGGCTTGGGCTAAAGATTAAAAGTTGATGGCTTAACAGCCTCTTGGCACACAACCTCTGGAGCCACGGACTGAGGAATTTTGGCGGAAGTTCCATCAGCAGCAGTCTTGGTCTCCATTTCTTCAGCATTAGTAGCTGGAACTTCTTCTGGAATAGAATGAAGTGAAGTTTGATGTCCTTCAGATCCTGTATGAATTTCTTCAGTTTGTACAGGGGACTGAGGAATTTGATGTAGAGGAGTGGTCAGTGGTGAATTGGGATAATGACTTTCCCAATAGTCATCATTCAAAATAGGAGTTGTAGACCCAATGTCCACACCCTCATCTTCTTCATCAATTTCCTCAACGCCTGCCTCTTCAGCTGTGAACTGAGGTATGGGCGATGATACCCGCGGAGTTGAAGGGATATCATCCACTTCCATATCTTCATCCAACTGCTCTGAAGAAGTAGCAGAAGGATTGTCTTCATCAGTGTCATCAGGTATGACATATTCCTCACCAAAGGGAACAATATCCTTTGATGGCATGCTTGAGATAGGAACAACATCAATGGGGTTGGTGTATGAGCTCCTCAGAGTCTTCACTTTCTTGGGAGCTGAAGACTCCGCGGTTGCTGATGCTTTCCTTTTCTTCATAGCTACCTTCTCTGCTGCTTTAGTCTTCTTCGCTTCTAATGCAGAAGGAAGGTTGATCTTCTTCATCTGTGATGACTTTGCAGGAGGAGCAGATGAAGTGGGTTGTATTTCTTCAAGCACAACTAATGCAGTTGCCCTGGCTTGTTTAGTGTCTTTAGGCGCAACAGCAGATTCTTCGGCTGGCCTGGGTTGTTCTTCAGGCGCAACATCAGAGGTTGCCCTGGCAGTTTCTTCAGGAGATGGAATTTCTTTAGCAGCCCTGGTACTTTCAGAATCATCAACAGTCTGATTTTCATCAGCTGTGCTTGCATTTTCTTCAGTAGGCGGAGCAGATGCTTCAGCCTAAGGAATTTGATGTTGCGATGTTGCTGCAACATTTGGCTTGAGGGTCTTGGTCGGCTTGATAAATCTGACTTTAGCACCTAGAGAATCAGCATAGTATCTGTCAAATTCATCACTAAGGCCCTTGATTTCCATTTGCAGAGCAACAAGTTCATCAAGAGATAAGTTCAGAACATTATTCTGTAGAAATCGCTCCTTGTACTGAGCTGTCTTGACTTTCCTCCCCTATTCAAATTTCCATTTTTATCCATTTATGAAGGCCGTCAACATATGACTTTGGCCAGGCATGAGTTTTAAGTCACACAGAGGAGTGTTAGGATCCTTGTGCCATATGTCAATGATATCAAGGATCTTCTTCGGATCCAGTAAAAAAGGCACAACACTACCTTTGGCTCTAGGAGCCCTTTGTTGCCTATCTCTGATGATCTCAGCGAGTTCTTCATCATCAGCCTCATCATCATCAGACGGAACTTGGAAGGAAACTTGTTTCTTGTGAGGACTTGGCCTCGAGCCGTGTCCAATAGCAGCTTTTTTCTTTAGCAAGGTCGGAGCTGTTGAGGACTGTGGCAGAGCTGAGGAACTTGCACAGGCTCCTGAAGCAATTGAGATTCCTGTATTCCTTTGGCACGAGGCTAGACGCACAGGTGCTGAGGACTTTGCAGCTGCAGTTGAGGACTTTGTGACAGCTAAGGGAATTGAAGCTGCCCTTGAAGAGGTAGCCTGAGGAACTGGGCGTGAGGGCTTGACAGCGGATTTCTTCGGCATGGCCTTCTTAGGCTTGCTAGAAGAGGCCTCAGGAGCAGCAGCAGCAGAATCTTCATTGAATTTCTTCACTGCTTCCTTTGCCATTTTAGCCAACTTGGCTTGACGCTTGGACCATTCCTTGGGAAAATCCTCACCTCGCCTGATGCTAGAGGGATCAGCTTCTTGGCCTGGAGCCAATGGAGGTCTTGGGCATGGAGGGTGTACAACAAGTTTCTTCATGTACTTTGGAGTAGCATATTGATACTCCCTCCATTCTCTTGCCCATCTCCTCTCAATCCTTTGAATGCGCACTTTGCGCTTATTTTTGTTCTCCTTGCAATGAGTGGCTTCATCAGGAGTGCAGTATTCATCATAGATGTCTTTACAGATTTGAAACGCTGTATTTGTTTCTGGCCTCTTTCCTCCTTTTTGAGGTTGTTTACCATCAACCATTTTCTTCACTTGAGGATTTTGAACAATCGAAATGTCTGAGGAGGTATGCAATTTGTATCCGAGGTGAAAAATTGCTCGTCCGAGGAAATTGGACGAACGTGCCCCTGACCCTTGCCATCCTAGCGAAATTTGTCACCCACGTAGAGAGAGGTGGAGATCGTGGGTGATTTGTTTAATCTTATCGAGGGATGCGGAACGGTTTGAGCGGCAAAGGCCGAAAATTCAGATAAGAAAATTTTAATGTTTCGTTCACAAATTCTTTAGCTGACAAGGACATAGTGAAGATTTTGAACGGGTTTCAAATAGAACGCATATGAAGAATTTGTGAACAGATTGGGTTGAGTTTAGCATGGAGGGGGAATGGGTCCGATCACATTCACTTAGGCAAGAAGTCAACTTGAAGAATTAGCAATAAGTGAATGTTGTAGAGGACTTGAAAAATCACACACACACACACACACACACACACACACACACACACACACACATATATATATATATATATATATATATATATATATATATATATATAGTCAATGAAGAACACAGTCGGAAAGGGTGAATACAATGCAAATTTCAAGAATTTGAACATTTTTAGGAAATTGAAAGATTTGAAGAAAAACTCATATTGAAGATTTTCAACTTTTGTTGGTGGCGTGACCCACCGTATAAGAATGATGATTTCAGACGTTGTACAATTATCGTAGGGCTCTAAGAATCAAATTCTTCGTTAATTTCTTCACACTTAGAGGGTTAGTCTTCATTGATTGAAGAAAAACGTTACTTCGTGTGTTGCACATCTAAGTCATCAATTTTACATAAGTGTTAGGATGTGTCTTTTTCATAGAACATTCGAAGATTCTAAGGTATTTACGCTCACACCGCAACTTGCTAAATCTCTTCTCATCCAAGGGCTTTATGAAGATATCCGCTAGCTGTTCTTCAGTCTTCACGTGCTCGATAGAGATGTCGCCCTTCAACACATGATCTCGGAAAATGATGACGAAACTGGATGTGCTTTGTCTTCGAGTGCTGAACTGGGTTATGAGCAATCTTGATTGCACTCTCGTTGTCACAGTAGAGTGGCACATTCTTCACATTGATGCCGTAGTCCTTGAAGGTTTGCTTCATCCATAACAATTGAGCACAGCAAGAACCGACAGCAATGTACTGAGCTTCAACAGTTGAGAGTGATGCGCAGTTCTGCTTCTTCGAGGACCAACATACTAAGGATCGTCCGAGGGAATGGCATGTGCCTGATTTTGACTTGTGATCCACTCGATCACCAGCATAGTCAGAGTTGGAATATCCAATGAGATCAAAAACCGAGCCCTTGGGATACCATAATCCAAGTGTTGGAGTGTGAGCTAGATATCGAAGAATATGCTTCACAACCATATGGTGTGATTCCTTCGGTGTAGCTTGAAAATGGGCACACATGCAAACACTAAGCATAATATCTGGTCTAGATGCACATAGATACAATAAAGAGCCAATCATGGAGCGCTATACCTTTTGATCAAAGTCTATACGGTTTTCATCGGTGCATAGATGGCCAATTGTGGGCATAGGGATTTTGATGCCTTTGCAATCTTGCATGCTGAATTTCCTCAACACATCCTTTAGGTATTTCTCTTGTGATATGAAGATGTCGTTGCGTTGTTGAAGAATTTGAAAACATTGATATTCCTCACTCATCATATATGCAAATTCGTCACTGTAATGTTGGTTAGTACAGCCAAAGATAATATCATCAACATATATTTGGCACACGAATAATTCATCATCATAGGTTTTGGTGAAAAGAGTTGGCTCAAGTGAACTAGGTTTGAAGGCTTTCTTCATGAAGAATTCCTTCAAAGTATCATACCACGCCCGAGGGGCATGCTTGAGGCCATAGAGGGCCTTATTGAGTCTGAAGACTTTGCCAGGATGCTTAGGATCTTCAAAACCTGGGGGTTGAGCAACATATACTTCTTCCTCAAGCTTACCATTGAGGAATGCACTTTTCACATCCATTTGATATAAGATGATATGGTTAGTGTCAGGACCGGATTTTTGGGATATTAAATTCCAGAAAATGGCCCCTGTGCTCACCAGCCCCAGGATTACTGTTTGCTGATGAGGCACCAACTTGATACAGAAATTCCAAGCAAAATACATAATATGTAGTACAAGACCATTCTGGCCCATGAGTACAACAATTGGTTTCTAGTGGTTGGTGGCGGAAGCGGTTTGTGGATCTTCAGCGTCTATGGGACTCCATTTCCCACAGGAACAACTGACCAGATTAACTCCTATCTTCGCGAGGCTGCTATCACCATTGCTTAGGTTCCGGGACTGTCATCGCAACGCTCCTCTACAAGCAAGAAATTTGGCCAAGACAATAGCCAGGGACAAGCCAATGAGTACTTTGAATGTACTCGCAAACATAATGAACACGGGTATAATATAAAAATGACAAATATGCTCTGAAATATTCTATGATCACAATGTCAGTCATCAAATAAAATCTCTGATGCATGCAAGCAGGTTATTTATATACATGAATATGCAATAACAGAGTAGAAATAAAATGCACCGATCGGGTGTCTGAAGCGACGCCTCAAAAGGTTAGCAAATAACGAGCATGCCTCAGTCGGGCGTCTGAGCGACGCCACATAAAGGCTTATAAGGTAAATATATAACAAGCATGCCACAGTCGGGCGTCTGAGCGACACCACATAAAGGGCTTATGAAGTAAACATATAACAAGCATGCCACAGTCGGGCGTCTGAGCGACACCACATAAAGGGCTTATATGGTAAATAAATAATAAACATGCCACGGTCGGGCGTCTGTGCGACACCACATAAAGGGCTTATAACAGAATAATCACAGTGAATATCCAGGAGGTAGAACCAGCCCAGGGATACTCGATAATATAAAGGGGTTTGTCCATAATAATAATAATCATAATCATCACAAGTCACAAGTCATGATCCAGGTTCCGGTTTAACAGTTTCTCCTCCCAAGGCCGCCACTAAGACCGACACTTGACCCATCCCAGACTGTAGTCCTTACCCATGGACACGGCTATTCGAATAGATTTAACCTCTGTAGAGGGTGTACTCTTTACCCACGAGTAACGGATTCCTTTAGTCCATCGGGACTAATTCCGCCTATGGTCTTTTAATTAAAAACACACCTGACTTGCACACACCAGCTTAACTTACCGGTGTCTGGAATCACCCACGACACTTGTTAAGCAAAACTCTAAGTGGGGAGGCTACAACCTCGCGTAGCATGGGATCAAATTTATATCGCGCGCTCTAAGGGTGCCCCCTCTCGGTCCCAACCGAAACACCCATGCCCCCGGACCAGGTGGCATGCCTACCGGATGCAGCCGGTATCTTCCACCATGGCCTCTTTGTACGGTGTGTGCTAGGAAGGGGTTTACACTTACTAAACCGTACCCTACCTGCGGCAGGTACAAGTGGTAGTACGAAACAAGTATGGGGGTTACTGGAACAAGACTCGATCTACGGTCGACTTAGGAGGTTTAAGATTTCCTGTATGATTAGCATGACGAATATATTTCAACCAACAGAATCACCACTCAATATACCTTACTATGCCATACCGGACATAACCGTCCCGACGGAGACCGGAGACAAGCTCACGCCTACCCAAGGCAGAGGCTTTCTCGGATTTCATTCCGTCATGCATGCAAGTCATACGAGGACGATTACCATCACAAGCATATCCACTTCCAACAGCAAAGGAGTTTCCAATATGCATTCATGCAAATGATCGTATCACCACATAAAATAACGAGTTCTCCGTATTAAGGTGGTGTTATAATCTTATTAATCCAACACACAAAAATATCATGCCAGGGTTTAGAATACTTGCCCTCAAGGTGTGGAGAGGTGAGGTGCTCTCCAAAACTTTTTGAAAGTTTTCTTCTCCTCCAAAAATCCTATTTTGAAAATATCCCAATTAACCCATAGTTTCAAAATGGTACAAAAAAAATTTGTCTGATTTTTTTTCAAATAAATCTTGAAATAAACTAGACAATATTTGAGAGAGGTAGGAAAAAGAATCAACTCATTTGGAGTTATATTCAAAAAGTTAGAGCTAGTCAAAGTTTCGGTCAAAATCTGTTTTTAAAATAGAACAGAAAAAAGAAAAACGTTTCGAGACGAGTACACGTCGAAGACGTACTTTGGGGATACGCCTCCACTTAAAACACGTGGCGGCGGGGCTGGGTCGCTGATAGTGGGTCCAGCGGGCCCACTTGTCAGGTTTGACTAGTCCCCCGCCCTCTTCCTCCTCTGTCCGAGCCGAGGCGGGGGCCCCGGTGATCGACGCTGGCGAACGGCGGCTCCTCACGGGGCTCTGAGGGCGGGGATGGATCTGCCACTCCAGGGCGGTCCTCTCGGTGGTCGAGAGGGTGGCGGGGACGAAGGGAGTCGCCGGCGGAGAGCCTTGTGGCGGACGGCAGTTTCGGGAGGTTTGGGGGTTTGGGTTATGGTGCTTCCCGATCGATGACGAGAGGGTGGGCGGCTCCGCAAGACGAAGAGGAGTCAGGCGGTGGTGTTGGAAGGGCCGGGGAGGCTCTGATTGCGACGCGATGGACTCGGACGTGGCGGCGGCCGAGCCGACCGGAGTTGGGGAAGACGACCTCCCCTGGTCGATTGCGAGCTAGGGGAGCTCCAAGAGGGTGGTTTGAGGCTGCCTGAGGGTTCGGAGAGGCTCGGGGCTCTCCATTTATAGGCGAGCAATGGCGGTTCGCGGCGGCCGCGGATAAGATCGCCGGCGACTGCCATTCTGTAGCAGCAGGGGGACCTGGCGGCGACGAGTGCTTGCGGACAAGCTTGCGGATGAGCCTGAGCTGCTCGAGGCGCGCTGGAGAGCGCTAGTGGCTCGGCGGCGCCGTCCGGGCAGGAGCTGTCGGGCGGCGGTGGCGGCTTCTTGTTGGCGGCGCCAGAGGGCATCGATGAGGGCTAGGTGGCCTGCGGTGAGGAGGGTGGTCGGCGGCGGCTATGAGAGGGGAGATGCCAGGACGGGTGCGGGGGAGGCGGCAACCCGACGCGGCGACCCGTGCACATGCACGTGCAAAACGCGCGCTCTAGCCGCGCCCAGAGCGTACATGCCAGGCGCTCGACGAAATGTCAGCGTGTGCTAGAGGATTAGGATGAGGCTGGGGATTAATAGGCCTGTGTTAGGGTCCTCTAGGAGCTTAATGGACATGCTAGTTTGTCCAGAGGTGCAAGGTCACAGTGCAAAACTAAAATCATGCCAAAATTGTCCCTGCACTCAAGGTGTTTGACAAAATGCCAAGGGCATCTAGGAAACTCTTGGAGAGGCCAAAATCTCCAGATCAGGGTTTCTTTAGATGAAGTAGAGGACGGCAAGGTTAGTTGGCCAAGTCTAGAAACTTGATAGTGCAAGTTTCTGAGAAAACTGATTCTGGACAGTAAGAAAAGGGCATAATTGCATGCACTCAAAATCCTCCAATGGGTCCACTCTCCTGGACTTAAGGGTTTTGTAGGGTGGTCTATAAGCAGGAGAAATAATCATGGGTAAAGGAGCAAGTTAAAATATGGTTGCAGTACAAATCATCAAGTTGGACCAGAATGAAAATGAGGATGATTCACTCAAATTTTTCAAAGGGCATAACTGATTTTTTTGCATAAAGTTGAATAATATGCTCCTATTAACATCCCATAATTTTGGTGGAAGTTTTAAAGAAATATTTAATTAGGTTGTAGTGCAAAATTGCCCACTGGACCAGATTTGAAAACTTGGTGTAGAACTCAAAGTGTCCAATGAATGAAATATATTTTTGCATAAAAGTGATTTAAAAACATCACATAACATCCCCAAATTTTGGTGAGATTTTTAAATGGATTTATAAAAGGGTTGCAGTGCAAAGGGACCCTAAACTTATGAAAAACCATTTTAGAGAGACAAAGCTCAGGGATAAATGATTATATAAATAATCCCACTGATAAAAGAATTGTTTTATTCGAGAGGGTAAATGAGTCCAATAACGATTGAAAAGTTTTTACTTGGGGTAAAAAATCCATAATAATAGAGAAAAGAATGGTTCTGAAATCAAAAGGAAATCCAGAAACTAAAAGTTTAAGTTTCCTGGCAAAATTTTAATAAACAAAACATGGTTAAAATTTTGGGGCGTCACAACACTACCCCCCTTAAGAAAAAATCTCAATAACTCGATATTTGTTAAGAGCTATTTTGAAAAACAAATACTACACGGTTACGTGTTTTTTTTGCAAGAGGTGTATGTGTTCGAGCGGTTGTGGTGCTGCGTGAATAAAAATTCCATGTCGTGAGAAGATATACGATGCAACAACTCAGGGAAAAAAAATCTCACTCCAGGATTTTTTCGCGAGAGAAATTAGTAAATTTTAGAGTTAAACCGCAACAAAAACTACTCATATTAATAGAAACCAAATAATTTACTCGCCGCACAAACTCGGGGTACCACGCATAAGTTACAACATATAAATAAATTTTGTAATGATAAACACAGCGGTGATGTCTATAATGCAAATGGTAACTGGATGGGGTCCCGAGAGAACGTCTCTGGTACTGGGACACACTCCTCTTCTATCGGGGAAAGCGGATTGACCAACCGATGAATGTGTCTCTCCTGGTCAGGCCTAAGTGGTCTGCCGATGGCGATCTGAGGATTTAAATCTGCGAGACTGGAGATAACCCATTACTCGCTGGGTCAAGCGTTCTTGGCGATGATGTCTTCGACCAGGTTGGCCAAGATCTTGGGTCTCTCAATTAGCCCACTGGAAAAGATGTTACTTGTCCGGGTGCTGCACGGCTCGGAAAGTAATAATACCCTCGCTCACTGGCATAGGATACCGCGAATCGAAGGCGGACAAGCGCTTCGTGTGCAGCCGCTTCTATGGCCATTTGTGGAGCTGGCATGGATTTCCCCACGAAGGAAACTTCCGTTGGGTCTTGGTTTGAGTTTACGGGAGGGATGTGTACTACTGCCCAATACTTCGAGGTGGATGGGGTGATCCTCGATTTGAGCAGCTCGTACTGGGGTGGCTGGGTAGAACCCATGGTACTGCAGGTAAAGTCCCACAATATTTTGACAAAGATACCCGGGGTTGCATCTGGGGTTCTCAGATAAATACTAGGGCTCGGCATGGCAAGAAATGGTTGCGAGGATGGTGCACAAGGTGGGGGGGGGTGCTCGGCAAGGTCACGAGGTGGCCTTTTTATATAGCATCCGGGCTGGGTTATATACCACGGTGAGGGGCACTAGTCTGTCGGTTCTGCTCTCATGGGGTTGGGGTCAAAGCCACAGATACACATATCTCACGAAAGTGACGTGTTACTATGGGTGTCGTCGGGGTTTGTTTTCGTAGCTGTGCCCGGAATAAAAATATGCAACTGCGTGCTGACATAATTATGCAAGGTTACTATTTGAAACAGAGGCACAACAACAGGCTGCGCTTAAGGCCGCATGATTATAAGATGTGGATACACTAAGACTCGGCACTAATCGAGTGACTTAGTCTACCTCGTTTATATCCAAGAGGGCGTGCCTTGTGGATGTCGAGGCTTCTCCACGGGTTTCACCGTCGGGGTTAGCTGGAGTGGGTTGAGGAATTGCAGGGTCGGGGTAGCGATGATGACCATCGCGGGGATTGTTGGCCACAATCCCGTTGTTGTGTGCTCCCAAAAGGCGACGAAGTACTTCTGGGGTCATCAAAGCACCTTGGTTGATGGCTGGGGCTGACCTCAAGGTCTCGATCGGTTGTCCGAACAGCACGACTGGGTTGTCGGCGTCGGGCTCATCTTCTCTTCTTGCCGGGGCTCGGCGAATCAGCTCCCCACGAGCGGCGATCAAATCAAGGGTGATTTGATCGAACAAGTCCTCTAGTGCACTTATATAGCGCACCAGATGCAACAATGCAGGATCCGTCTCGTGATCTCCGTTGGCAACTTGGGGTGGTCTACCATACCCTTCACGGCAGGGGTAGTTGTAGAACGAGCAACAGTTAACTCTGGGCGACAAGTGCCGGAGTTGAACTATAGCCTCTCGCGCGGCTAGTTGGATGGCTTGTGGCTCAAAGGAAGTTGTCCTTCCGGTGAACACAGAGGCGTTCGGCGATGCACCCTACCATAGATGTGCACTGTGGCCCAGAATTGACGGCTCTCACCGCTCATGGGTCCTTGGTACACAGCATATTCTGGGGGCTCTTCTAATGCATAGGCACGACGGGTGAGGTTTGCGAGTATGGTCACAAAACCTCCAAGGTTGGTTGTTGTGGTCTCATTGTGCACGACGGGGCCACGCATTATGGCTCGGTTTGGGTTAGAGGTTGTGCTGTGCTGGGTTGTGGCTAGCGTGCCCTTTTATAGAAAAAGGGGACAGAGTCTTCCTTCGCACGCTTGCGAATGGGACAATATAGGTGTCGGTCACTAGCGCGTGATCGACATGCTAGATTGATAGGTTGGGCACCGACTGTCAAAAGGTGTCGGGGTCACTATGTGGCTATCTTGCACGAGAAGCTTGGCTGGGGTTAGGTTAGGTTCTGGTGGTTTGGTTAACCTAGGTTTTTCGACCTGGCTAGGATAGGATTAGCCAATGGTCAGCCTGGCTCTGATACCAAGTCTGTCAGGACCGGATTTACGGGATATTAAATTCCAGAAAATGGCCCCTGTGCTCACCAGCCCCAGGATTACTGTTTTCTGATGAGGCACCAACTTGATATAGAAATTCCAAGCAAAATACATAATATGTAGTACAAGACCATTCTGGCGCATGAGTACAACAATTGGTTTCTAGTGGTTGGTGGCGGAAGCGGTTTGTGGATCTTCAGCGTCTATGGGACTCCATTTCCCACAGGAACAGCTGACCAGGTTAACTCCTGTCTTCGCGAGGCTGCTATCACTATTGCTTAGGTTCCGGGACTGTCATCGCAACGCTCCTCTCCAAGCAAGAAATCTGGCCAAGACAATAGCCAGGGACAAGCCAGTGAGTACTTTGAATGTACTCGCAAACATAATGAACACGGGTATAATATAACAAATGACAAATATGCTCTGAAATATTCTATGATCACAACGTCAGTCATCAAATAAAATCTCTGATGCATGCAAGAAGGTTATTTATATACATGAATATGCAATAACAGAGTCGAAATAAAATGCACCGATCGGGTGTCTGAAGCGACGCCTCGAAAGGTAAGCAAATAACGATCATGCCTCAGTCGGGCGTCTGAGCACGCCACATAAAGGGCTTATAAGGTCAATATATAACAAGCATGCCACAGTCGGGCGTCTGAGCGACACCACATAAAGGGCTTATAAAGTAAACATATAACAAGCATGCCACAGTCGGGCGTCTGAGCGACACCACATAAAGGGCTTATATGGTAAATAAATAATAAACATGCCACAGTCGGGCGTCTGTGCGACACCACATAAAGGGCTTATAACAGAATAATCGCAGTGAATATCCAGAAGGTAGAACCATCCCAGGGATACTCGATAATATAAAGGGGTTAGTCCATAATAATAATAATCATATTCATCAAAAGTCACAAGTCATGATCCAGGTTCCGGTTTAACAGTTTCTCCTCCGTAGGCCGACACTAAGACCGACACTTGACCCATCCCAGACTGTAGTCCTTACCCATGGACACGACTATTCGAATAGATTTAACCTCTGCAGAGGGTGTACTCTTTACCCACGAGTAGCGGATTCCTTTAGTCCATCGGGACTAATTCCGCCTCTGGTCTTTTAATTGAAAACACATCGACTTGCACACCACAACTTACGGTGTGCGGAATCACCCACACACCGTTAAGCAAAACTCTAAGTGGGGAGGCTACAACCTCGCGTAGAATGGGATCAAATTTATATCGCGCGCTCTAAGGGGTGCCCCCCTCTCGGTCCCATCTAGAAACACCCATGCCCCCGGACCAGGTGGCATGCCTACCGGATGCAGCCGGTATCTTCCACCATGGCCTCTTTGTACGGTGTGTGCTAGGAAGGGGTTTACACTTACTGAACCGTACCCTACCTGCGGTAGGGACAAGTGGTAGTTCGAAACAAGTATGGGAGTTACTGGAACAAGACTCGATCTACGGTCGACTCAGGAGGTTTAAGATTTCCTGCATGATTAGCATGACAAATATATTTCAACCAACAGAATCACCATTCAATATACCTTACTATGCCATACAGGACATAACCGTCCCGACGGAGACCGGAGACAAGCTCACGCTTACCCAAGGCAAAGGCTTTCCTGGATTTCTTTCCGGCATGCATGCAAGTCATACAAGGACGATTACCATCACAAGCATATCCACTTCCAACAGCAAAGGAGTTTCCAATATGCATTCATGCAAATGATCGTATCACCACATAAAATAACGAGTTCTCCGTATTAAGGTGGTGTTATAATCATATTAATCCAACACACAAAAATATCATGCCAGGGTTCAGAATGCCTGCCTTCAAGGTGTGGGGAGGTGAGGTGCTCTCCGAAACTTTTTGAACGTTTTCTTCTCCTCCAAAAATCCTATTTTGAAAATATTCCAATTAACACATAGTTTCAAAATGGTACAAAAAACGTTGTCTGAAGTTTTTTCAAATAAATCTTAAAATAAACTAGACAATATTTGAGAGAGGTAGGAAAAAGAATCAACTCATTTGGAGTTATATTCAAAAAGTTAGAGCTAGTCAAAGTTTCAGTCAAAATCTGTTTTTTAAATAAAACAGAAAAAAGAAAAAAAATCGAGACGAGTACACGTCGAAGACGTACATTGGGGATACGCCTCCACTTAAAACACGTGGCGGCGGGGCTGATTCACTGACAGTGGGTCCAGCGGGCCACCGGTCAGGTTGACTAGTCCCCACCCTCTTCCTCCTCTGTCCGAGCCGAGGCGGGGCTCGGCGATCGGCGCCGTGAACGGCGGCTCGCGGGCTCGGCGGCGGGGATGGATCCGCCACTCCAGGGCAGTCTACCCAGTGGTCGAGAGGGTGGCGGGGACGAAGGGAGTCGCCGGCGGCGAGCCTTGCGGCGGACGGCAGCTTCGGGAGGTTTGGGGGTTTGGGTTATGGTGCTTCCCGATTGACCCCGAGAGGGTGGGCGGCTCCGCAAGCTGAAGAGGAGTCGTTGGGAGGGCCGGGGAGGCTCTGATTGCAACGCGATGGACTCGGACGTGGCGGCGGCCGAGCCAACCGGAGATGGGGAAGACGACCTCCTCTGGTCGATTGCAAGCTAGGGGAGCTCCAAGAGGGTGGTTTGAGGCTGCCTGAGGGTTCGGAGAGGCTCGGGGCTCTCCATTTATAGGCGAGCAATGGCGGTTCGCGTTGGCCGCGGATAAGATCGCCGGTGACCGCCATTCTGTAGCAGTAGGGGGACGTGGCGGCGACGAGTGCTTGCGGACAAGCTTGCGGATGAGCCTGAGCTGCTCCAGGGGGCAGTTGGCGAGCGCTAGTGGCTCGGGCGGCGCCGTCCGGGGCAGGAGCTGTCGGGCGGCGGTGGCGGCTTGCGGTGGCGGCTGTAGAGGCGTCGATGGGGGCTGTGGTGGCCCTGCGGTGAGGAGGGTGGTAGGCGGCTAGGAGAGGAGAGAGCCAGGGCGGGCGCGAGGGAGGCGGCAACCCGATCACGGCGACCGTGCGCATGCTGCGTGCAAACGCAGCGCTCCGGCGCGCCAGGCGTCGTGCCCGCCAGCTCGACGAAATGTCAGCGTGTGCTAGAGGATTTGGATGAGGCTGGGGATTAGCAGGCCTGTGTTAGGGTCGTCTAGGAGCTTAATGGACATGCTAGTTTGTCCAGAGGTGCAAGGTCACAGTGCAAAACTAAAATCATGCCAAAACTGTCCCTGCACTCAAGGTGTTTGACAAAATGCCAAGAGCATCTAGGAAACTCTTGGAGAGGCCAAAATCTCCAGATCAGGGTTTCTTTAGATGAAGTTGAGGACGGCAAGGTTAGTTGGCCAAGTCTAGAAACTTGATAGTGCAAGTTTGTGAGAAAACGAATTCTGGACAGTAAGAAAAGGGCATAATTGCATGCACTCAAAATCCTCCAATGGGCCCACTCTCCTGGACTTAAGGGTTTTGCAGGGTGGTCTATAAGCAGGAGAAATAATCATGGGTAAAGGAGCAAGTTAAAATATGGTTGCAGTACAAACCATCAAGTTGGACCAGAATGAAAATGAGGATGATTCACTCAAATTTTTCAAAGGGCATAACTGATTTTTTTGCATAAAGTTGAATAATATGCTCCTATTAACATCCCATAATTTTGGTGGAAGTTTTAAAGAAATATTTAATTAGGTTGTAGTGCAAAATTGCCCACTGGACCAGATTTGAAAACTTGGTGTAGAACTCAAAGTGTCCAATGAATGAAATATATTTTTGCATAAAAGTGATTTAAAAACATCACATAACATCCCCAAATTTTGGTGAGATTTTTAAATGAATTTATAAAAAGGTTGCAGTGCAAAGGGACCCTAAACTTATGAAAAACCATTTTAGAGAGACAAAGCTTAGGGATAAATAATTATATAAATAATCCCACTGATAAAAGAATTGTTTTATTCGAGAGGGTAAATGAGTCCAATAACGATTGAAAAGTTTTTACTTGGGTTAAAAACTCCATAATAATAGATAAAAGAATGGTTCTCAAATCAAAAGGAAATCCAGAAACTAAAAGTTTAAGTTTCTTGGCAAAATTTTAATAAACAAAACATGGTTAAAATTTTGGGGCGTCACAGTTAGCATAAACAAGCAATATGCGAATAGCCTTAAGTCTAGCAACAGGTGCAAAAGTTTCATCGAAATCAATTCCTTCAACCTGTGTGTAGCCCTGAGCTACAAGTCGAGCCTTATTCCTCACCACAAGGCCATTTTCATCTTTCTTGTTGCGATAGATCCATTTGGTACCGATGATACTGTGCTTGTGTGGGTCTGGTCGCTTGAAAAGTTCCCAGACATTTGTGAGATCGAATTGATGCAATTCCTCTTGCATCGCTTGAATCCACTCAGGATCCAGAAATTCCTCATCAACTGTGGTGGGCTCTGGGATAGAGACAAAGGAAAAGTTCCCACAAAAGTTAGACAAATGTGAGGCCCTTGAGTGTATGAGAGGACCTCGTGCGTTGATGTTGTCGATGATTTTCTCGATCTGCACTTCATTTGCAATGCGAGGATGAGCAGGTTGACAACGTTGAGTGGGCTCAACATTTTCTTTAGAGCCACTATCCTCAGGTGCACCAACATGATTTTCTTCACGTTTCGGAATGACTTCTTCACGTTTCGGAATGACTTCTTCAGCAGATTCCTTAGTGGGTATGACATCGTGAGTAGTCTTGAAGTTGATGGATTCCTCAGGTGACATTTCATCTAGCACAAGAGGTAGGTGCTCTCTTTGCGAGCCATTAGTTTCATTGAACCGCACATCTACAGTTTCAACAACCTTGTGATGAAAGGTGTTGAAGATTCTGTAGGTGCGCGAGTCTTTTCGTAACCAAGCATAAAACCTTCATGTGCTTTCGGTGCAAATTTAGAATTGTGACGAGGATCTCTAATCCAGCATTTAGCACTGAAGACTTTGAAATAACTCGCATTGTGTTTCTTGTCTGTGAGGAGTTCATATGAGGTCTTTTTGAAGAATTTGTGAATATATACACCGTTGATGATGTGGCACACATCAATTGCCTCAGTCCAGAAGCAAGGAGGTGTCTTGTATGCATCAAGCATAGTGTGAGCCATCTCAACGGGAGTCCTGTTCTTGCATTCCAAAACGCCATTCCGCCGAGGAGTATAAGGGGCAGATAACTCGTGAGTAATACCAAGTTCATCAAGATAGTTATCAAGACCAGTACTCTTGAACTCGGTCCCATTGTCACTCCTAATGTGCTTGATCTTCACACCGAAATTCATCGAGGCCCTCGAGGAAAATCGTTTGAAGACTTCCTGCACTTCAGTTTTGTAAGTGATGATATGCACCCAGGTGTAACGAGAATAGTCATCAACAATAACAAAGCCATATAGAGATGTTGCATTTGTGAATGTGGCATAATGAGTAGGGCCAAAGAGATCATGTGAAGCAATTCAAATGGATGAGTGGTAGTCATGATAGTCTTTGAGGGACGCTTGGACTTGCTCATCTTTCCAGCTTTCACAAGCTCCGCATAGATGGTCCTTGAGGAATTGAGACCCTCGATTCCAATGACATGCTTCTTCTTCACGAGTGTGTGTAAGTTCCTCATGCCAGCATGACCTAGTCGTCGATGCCATAACCAGCCTTCTAAAGCTTTTGCAAGTAGACATGTGTCAGGTTGTGGTCCTACAGAGAAATCAATAATATACAAGTCTCCTCTCCTAAAGCCTTTGAAGACTTTGGAATTGTCAGATTCCATGAGCACAATGCAACGATATTTGCCAAAGATGACAACCATATCAACATCACAAAGCATTGAGATAGACAAGAGGTTATATCCTAAGGACTCGACAAGCATGACTTTGTCCATGTGTCGATCCTTTGAGATCGCAAACCTACCTAGACTCAATACCTTGCTTTTGCCTTTGTCAGCGTTGGTGATATGCTTCAGATGTGATGGAGATAAAGCAGTGTCCCTCAATAAGCTCTTGTCACCGGTCATGTGATTTGTACATCCACTATCGAGGACCCACTCAGTAGCTTTGGGTTGATCATCCTGCAGATGAATTAGTGCATCTTACGAACTCATATACTTAATCAATGAAGAATATGACATCAAATTCATCAGACTAAATTTCATCAAGCAATACAATAGATATAGCAGTATAAGGACGTGAGAAATGAAAATTCATTTCTTCAGATTAGCTTGCGTCCTTGCAAGCAATTCAGGTCTCCAGCAAATTCATCAGATGTTCAAGTTCGTCTAAAGACCTGAACCTGCATAAGAGATTGGTTCTTTTTATTCACCACCCACATCTGCAGGGGTGGCAAGGAGTTCATCATTCTGCGAGGTCCATAAGAGAAAGGTGGCATCGAAGCCAGTCCACTTTGTTTCATAGTAGAAGGGTTAGAGTAAGCATATGAATAAGCAGAGAAATTCTTCGAGGACTTATGAACATAATGATTTGAAGAATAACGCACATATTCATAGCCCTTAGATTTTCCCTGTGAAACAAAAGTGTTAGCACGATGATGTTCATATGAGGAATTTGATCTGGGGTTTCTATTTTTCACTGGTGGTGTCATGATGACATTCACCTGAAGACTTTCGAGGCACCTTTTGAGAACCCAGATTTTCTTCATAGGGGGACCGTTCCTGTAGTTAGTTCTAACATATCTAGCAAATACTTCAACATTCTGATTTTTGAACAGTTTATAGTTGGAGTCAAATGACTCATCAGAAGAATATGAAGATTCATATGTAAAGCCAAATAAAGTGAATGGATCTACGGGAGGTCCTATCGCAGCAACCCACGAGGTTTTGGGATACTGCTCAGGTTTCTAGTAGGTCCCATCAGCATTGAGTTTCCGCTCAAAGGCAATACCCTCTTTCCTAGGGATCCTGTTGAGGATCTGCTTTTTAAGCACATCACAAAGAGCCTGATGCCCTTTGAGGCTTTTGTACATGACTGTCACATACAATTCCTTCAACCCTGCATTGTCAGTGATACTTGTGGTATCCTTAGATGAGGAATTTGTGACCACAGTGACAGTTGAAGAATTTGCAGCAATAGAAGTATTTGAACTTTCAGGTGAAGAATTAGTAGATTCACGTTCAATGCATTTCAAACATGGTGGAATGAATTCATCCTGAGCGAAACTGATCTGTTGAGCAAGCAATGCATCATTTTCCATCTGAAGATCTTCATAACTCACCTTTAGCTTTTCAAGATCTTGCTTTCTTTGAAGAAATTCATAAGAAAGCTTCTCATGATTGGTCAAGAGAGTGTTATGATGACTATGAAGGTTATCAAACATAGACTGAATTCTCTAAAGATTTTTAGTTAGAGTTTGAGTTCGATCCATTTCTTCACCCAACAGGTCATCGCTTTTGTCTAGCAAATTTTGAACCTTTTCCAAAGCTTTTTGTTGTTTAGTGGCAATAGTAGCAAGCTTGGAATAGCTGGGTCCAAAATCATCATCAGATTCATCATCACTAGGCTCAGATGAGGAACATTCGGTTACCTTGGCACCTTTTTCCATGAGGCATGGTGCTGAAGATGATGGTTCAGGTTCCAAAGTCATCGTTTTGAGTGATTCCTCGAAATCCTCAAACCAGGGATCATGACAAGTTCGATGACCTTCATAGACGTCAGGGATTCGGTCCTAGATAAGCTTCGCATTGTAGAGATGCATAATGAGCCTGAACTGATTTCTGGATAGGTAGGAGCAGATGATGTCCTTCGCCATGATATCAAGTCGAGTGTATTTGCGAATATCATCAACATCCGCCATCTTTCATTGATCGATAAGACCAATCTCAGTGACGGTCCACAGCTCGCTGCTCATCGCCATGAGGTGTGATACGTCTCCAACGTATCTATAATTTTTGATTGCTCCATGCTACTTTATCTATTGTTTTGGACTATAATGGGCTTTATTTTCCACTTTTATATTACTTTTGGGACTAACCTATTAACCGGAGGCCCAGCCCAGAATTCCTGTTTTTGCCTTTTTCAAGATTTGAAGAAACAGAATATCAAACGGAGTCCAAACGGAATGAAACCTTCGAAACGTGAGCGTGATCCAGGAGACTTGGACCCTCGCCAAGGCACAAGAGAGGCGGTCACGAGGTGGGCCCCTAGGGCGCGCCCCTGCCTCGTGGGCCCTCAAGCTCCACCGACGTACTCCTTCCTCCTATATATACCTCACGCACCCCAAGCGATCGAACAGGAGCCAAAACCTAATTCCACCGCCGCAACTTCCTGTATCCACGAGATCCCATCTTGGGGCCTGTTAGGAGCTCCACGGAGGGGCATCCACCACGGAGGGCTTCTACATCAACACCATAGCCTCTCCGATGAAGTGTGAGTAGTTTACTTTAGACCTTCGGGTCCATAGCTAGTAGCTAGATGGCTTCTTCTCTCTTTTTGGATCTCAATACTATGTTCTCCCCCTCTCTCATGGAGATCTATTCGATGTAATCTTCTTTTTGCGGTGTGTTTGTTGAGACCGATGAATTGCGGGTTTATGATCCAGCTTATATATGAATAATATTTGAATATTCTGTGAATTCTTTTATGTATGATTGAGTTATCTTTCCAAGTCTCTTCGAATTATCCGTTTGGTTTGGCCAACTAGATTGGTAGTTCTTGCAATGGGAGAAGTGCATTGCTTTGGGTTCAATCTTGCGGTGTCCTTACCCAGTGACAGAAAGGGTTGCAAGGCACGTATTGTATTGTTGCCATCGAGGATAACAAGATGGAGTATTTATCATATTGCATGAATTTATTCTTCTACATCATGTCATCTTGCTTAAGGCGTTACTCTGTTTTTAACTTAATACTCTAGATGCATGCTGTATAGCGGTCGATGAGTGGAGTAATAGTAGTAGATGCATAATCGTTTCGGTCTACTTGTCTCGGACGTGATGCCTATATACATGATCATACCTAGATAACCTCATAACTATGCTCAATTCTGTCAATTGCTCAACAGTAATTTGTTGACCCACCGTAGAATACTTATGCTCTTAAGAGAAGCCACTAGTGAAACCTATGGCCCCCGGGTCTATTCCCATCATATCAATCTCCATCACTTTTATACTTGCTTTGTTTTTACTTTGCTTTTACTTTTCACTTTGCATCTTTATACCAAAAATACCAAAAATATTATCTCTATCAGATCTCACTCTCGTAAGTGACCCTGAAGGGATTGATACCTTGGTTCTCAAAAACTAAGGGAAATACTTACGCTATTGTGCTGCATCATCCTCTCCTCTTCGGGGAAAACCAACGCAAGCTCAAGACGTAGCAAGAAGGATTTCTGGCGCCGTTACCGGGGAGTCTACGCAAAAGTCAACATACCAAGTACCCATCACAATCCCTATCTCTCGCATTACATTATTTGCCATTTGCCTCTCGTTTTCCTCTCCCCCACTTCACCCTTGTTGTTCTATTCGCCCTCTCTTTCCCAATCTCCTCCTCTTTTTCCCGTTGCCTTTTGTTTGCTCGTGTGTTGGATTGCTTGTTTGTCGCGATGGCTCAAGATGCTACCAAATTGTGTGACTTCACCAATACCAATAACAATGATTTCCTTAGCACTCCGATTTCTCCTCTTGCCAATACTGAATCTTGTGAAATCAATACTGCTTTGTTGAATCTTGTTATGAAAGATCAATTCGCCGGCCTTCCTAGTGAAGATGCCGCTACTCATCTGAATAGCTTCGTTGATTTATGTGATATGCAAAAGAAAAAAGATGTCGAAAATGATTTCATTAAATTGAAGCTATTTCCTTTTTCTCTTAGAGATCGTGCTAAAGCGTGGTTTTCATCCTTGCCTAAAAATAGTATTGATTCTTGGAACAAGTGCAAAGATGCTTTTATCTCTAAGTATTTTCCTCCCGCTAAGATTATCTCTCTTAGGAACGATATTATGAATTTTAAGCAACTTGATCATGAACATGTTGCACAAGCATGGGAGAGAATGAAATTAATGATACGTAATTGTCCTACTCATGGTTTGAACTTATGGATGATTATACAAAAAAATTATGCTGGATTGAATTTTTTTCTAGAAATCTTTTAGATTTGGCCGTGGGAGGCACTTTTATGGAAATCACTTTAGGAGATGCTACTAAACTCCTAGATAATATTATGGTTAATTATTCTCTATGGCATACTTAAAGATCTACTAATAAAAAAGTGCATGCTATAGAAGAAATCAATGTTTTGAGTGGAAAGATGGATGAACTTATGAAATTATTTGCTACTAAGAGTGTTTCTTCTGATCCTAATGATATGCCTTTGTCTACCTTGATTGAGAATAATAATGAATCTATGGATGTGAATTTTGTTGGTAGGGATAATTTTGGTAACAACGCGTATAGAGGGAATTTTAACCCTAGGCCTTATCCTAGTAATCGTTCTAATAATTATGGAAATTCCTACAACAACTCTTATGGAAATTTTAATAATATGCCCTCTGAATTTGAGAGTAGTGTTAAATAGTTTATGAATTCAAAAAGAATTTTAATACTTTGCTTGAGGAGAAATTGCTTAAAGTTGATGATTTGGCTAGGAACGTTGATAGAATTTCTCTTGAGGTTGATTCTTTAAAGCTTAGATATATTCCTCCTAAGCATGATATCAATGAGTCTCTCAAAGCTATGAGAATTTCCATTGATGAGTGCAAAGAAAGAACCGCTAGGATGCGTGCTACAAAAGATGCCTTTATTAAAGCGTGTTCTTCTAATTCCTATGAAAATCAAGATGAAGATCTAGAAGTTATTGATGTGTCCCCTATTAAATATTTGTTTTGCAATATGAATCTTGATGAAACTGAATATGATCTTCCTTTACCTAGAAGGCGTTCTAAGAATTCGGAGTTTTTAGATCTTGATGATGAAATTGATAAAAGTGGGATTGAAAGAAATAAAAATCTAGATGTTGCTAAACCCACTATATTGGATCTCAAGGAATTTAATTATGAAAATTTCTCTTTAATTGATTGTATTTCCTTGTTACAAACCGTGCTAAATTCTCCTCATGCCTATAGTCAAAATAAGGCCTTTACCGAACACATTATTGATGCCTTGATGCAATCTTATGAAGAAAAACTTGAGTTGAAAGTTTCTATCCCTAGGAAACTCTATGATGGGTGGGAACCTACCATTAAAATTAAAATTAAAGATTATGAGTTTCATGTTTTGTGTGATTTGGATGCTAGTGTCTCCACTATTCCCAAAACTTTGTGTGATTTGCTAGATTTCTGTGACTTTGATGATTGCTCTCTAAACTTGCATCTTGCGGATTCCACTATTAAAAAGCCTATGGGAAGAATTAATGATGTTCTTATTGTTGCAAGTAGGAATTATGTGCCCGTAGATTTTATCGTTCTTGATATAGATTGCAATCCTTCATGTCCTATTATTCTTGGTAGACCTTTCCTTAGAACGATTGGTGCAATTATTTATATGAAGGAAGGAAATATTAGATTCCAATTTCCATTAAAGAAAGGCATGGAAAACTTTCCTAGAAAGAAAATAAAATTACCGTATGAATCTATCATGAGAGCCACTTATGGATTGCCTACCAAAGATGGCAATACCTAGATCTATCCTTGCTTTTATGCCCAGCTAGGGGCGTTAAACGATAGCGCTTGTTGGGAGGCAACCCAATTTTATTTTTATTTTTTTTGTTTTTGCTTCTGTATAGGAATAAATAATCCATCTAGTCTCTGTTTAGATGTGGTATTACCTTTTAATTAGTGTTTGTGCCAAGTTAAACCTATTGGATCTTCTTGGGTGATAGTTATTTGATCTTGCTGTAATTTCCAGAATCTTTGCTCTGAGTACCTGAATTGTTAAAAATCACCAGAACGTGATAAAATATTGATTCCAATTGCTTCTGATCAATAAACAAATTTTCCAGGTCTTCTAATTTTGGTAGAATTTGTTGAGTTCCAGAAGTTTGCGTTAGTTACAGATTACTACAGACTGTTCTGTTTTTGACAGATTCTGTTATGCGTGTGTTGTTTGCTTATTTTGATGAATCTATGGCTAGTAAAATAGTTTATAATCCATAGAGAAGTTGGAATACAGTAGGTTTAACACCAATATAAATAAAGAATGAGTTCATTACAGTACCTTAAAGTAGTCTTTTGTTTTGTTTCTCTAACGGAGCTCACGAGATTTCTATTTAGTTTTGTGTTGTGAAGTTTTCAAGTTTTGGGTGAATTCTTTTTGATGGATTATGGAACAAGGAGTGGAAAGAGCCTAAGCTTGGGGATTGTAACACCCCGGATGTAACTTTCCATATTTGTAACTCCAACTCTTGCCATTTTCGGCATTGTGATATGATATTCCCTCCGTGGTTGGGTTTTTCTTCTTTTTGCATTTTGTCCATGTCATGCATTTCATATCATGTCATCATGTGCATCGCATTTGCATACGTGTTAGTCTCATGATTCCGAGCATTTTCCCGTTGTCCGTTTTGCAATCCGGCACTCCTATGTCCCCGGCGTCCCTTTTACATTTTTTTCGTGGCGGGCACTAAACTTTCTCGGAATGGACGAGGTTTGTCAAGTGGCCTTGGTACACCACCGTAGACCACCTGTCAAGTTTGGTCATTTGGAGCTCGTTTGGTACTCAACGGTTAACCGCACTCTCGCAAAGGCCTCTTTTAAGTTGCAGCCCAACACCCTTTCAAAACAGCCCAATAACCCATCTAAGTCACTTCCATGCTCCCCGTCGTCGGATCACGATCGTGCGGGCGAAAACCGCACTCCATTTGGAGCTTCCTAGCTCCTTCTACCTATAAATATGCATCTCCCCCTCCAAATCCGGATCCCCAAACCCTAGCCCGCTCCCTCCACAAGCACGGACACGTCCGTCCAGCAGCGGACGAAACTCGCCACAAGCGCACCAGCCAATCAGAGCGCGCCACGTGCGCCCCGCCAGCCCGCCGCCGCCCGGCCCTTGAGCCGCCCGCAGGCCCTCCGCGCCCTCCCGGCGCGCGCCCGCGCCCGTCCACCGCCGCCTACGCCCCGGCCCGGCCCGGCTGCCGCCGCTTCGCCGCCGCCCGGCCGCCGCCGCCGCCATCCCGGCCGCGCGGCCGCCTCCGTCGCCCGCGCGTCGGCCCGCCCCGCCGCCGCCGCCGCCCGCGCCCTCTCCAGCGCCTCCGAGGCCTCGCTCGGCCTCTCCTTCTCCCTCTCCGGCCCCGGCGCCGCCAGCCGCCTCGGATCGATCGGATCTAGATCGAAGGGTTGACTTCTCCCTGTCCCCCGAAACGCCTAAGTCATTTTTCTGTGATATTTTATTGCATTTTCGTCATGCCATAACTCTCTGCATATTGCTCCGTTTCGTGCGTGTAATATGTCAAAATCTTTGCCTCGAAGAGTAGATCATTTCATCTCATTGCGTCATTTACTTTTGAGCTCATCTTGGTGCCCTAAATGCTGTTAGAAGAGGGCTATGTGATGTTAGTTTCTGTGTCTTAACAGAACGTGCACTTTTGTCATTTTTGCCATGATTGATGTGTGCATCCTATGAACTTGAGTCCTACACGTGTTTTGTAATATGCCATGCCATCTTTCCATGGGTGTATGCCATGTATTTTTGTGGTCTCTGTGGTGACTAGCACAAGCATGCAAACTAGGCTTCATGATGTTGCTGATTTCAGCCCCCTGTTTTGCTGATATTTTCATGCCATGTTAACTTGATGCTACAGAGAGATCCATGCATATTTTGAGATACTTCAGTAAGGATGTATTGAACATATGGTTATGCTCTATCCGTCCATGCCTTTGTTTGCAATTATGGAGTGCCATAGCTTGAGTCAATCGAGCTCTACTTTTGCTATAAAATGTTTCCTGGCAGATTGTTTACATGTTATTCAATTTTGCCAAGGTTGTTGTAGTTGATCCTTGTATGCTATGATGTTGTTCTTGCCATGTATGTCTTCTATGCCATGTCTTCTTGATTTATGTATGCTTAGTTTATCATGTAATGCTCTGTAGTGAGTGCATCGAGCTATTAAACATGCCTACTTGTTATCTGTTTTGCCATGCCACATTGCTGAATCATTAATGAAACTTGCTATTTTGACATGGGTGATATTGTATTTTCTGATCCTTTTTGGCTCATGGTCAGTAAGGGACTTTTGTTCTATGCTTCGAGTAGATTCATGTCATGCCTTGCTTTGCTATTATAAGTTCCTGTAGCATGTCGTTTGCTTGCTCTGAACATTGCTTCCTGATGCTGATTTTGCCATGTTCAGTAATTTCACCAAGTCTGTGAATGATATATTTTGCAATTTTGCCATGCTTGTTTGGACCTGTTATGATGTGATTTAGCCGTAGCTCAGTGTTCATCTTTTGGCAAGCATCTTGAGTAGATCACTGCCATGTGCTTTGTTGGTACGTTTGGGTGCAGTAGCTTAATTTCTTGTTGCTTGCTATGTGGCATCATGCTGTTAATGGCAGATTTGTGCCATTCTTGTTTTGCTTGTCATTTGCAAACCGTGCATCCGATTCCGGTGATCTTTATATCGATTTCAACCGAAATCATCTCACCTTTCCAGCGGCATACTTGGTTTGCCAAGTTGATGCCTGATTCATCATTTTCCTTCCGGAGCACGCATACGCATTGCATATCATATCTCGCATATCATGCCATATATTGCATCATGTTGCTTGTGCATTGCACCGTGATTTATTGTGGTTACTTTGTTTGTGTTCTTGTTTGGGTAGAGTCGGGAGACGAGTACGTGAACGAGGAACCTGTTGAGAACGCTTACGAGGATCAAGCTTTCGACAACTCTGAGAACTTTGCAGGCAAGATGACCATACCCTCGAAATCACTTCTATCTTTGCTATGCTAGATGCTCGCTCTTTTGCTATGCTTATGCTACGATGTCTATCACTTGCTTATCATGTCTCCCATATTGCCATGTCAAACCTCTAACCATCCTTTCCTAGCAAACCGTTGTTTGGCTATGTTACCGCTTTGCTCAAATTTCTCTTATAGCGTTGCTAGTTGCAGGTGAAGATAAAGTTTGTTCCTTGTTGGAACATGGAGATGTTGTTCCTTGTTGGAACATGTTTACTTGTTGGGGATATCATAATATATCTGCTATAATTAATGCATCTATATCCTTGGTAAAGCGTGGAAGACTCGGCCTTATGCCTGGTGTTTTGTTCCACTCTTGCCGCCCTAGTTTCCGTCATACCGGTGTTATGTTCCTTGATTTCGCGTTCCTTACACGGTTGGGTAATTTATGGGACCCCCTTGACAGTTCGCTTTGAATAAGACTCCTCCAGCAAGGCCCAACTTTGGTTTACCATTTGCCACCTAAGCCTTTTTCCCCTGGGTTTTCGCGAGCCCGAGGGTCATCTTTATTTTAACCCCCCCCCCCCGGACCAGTGCTCCTTCGAGTGCTGGCCTGAACTGAGCTGCCTGTGGGGCCACCACGGGGAAACTCGAGGCTTGGTTTTACTCGTAGCTAGTCTCATCCGGATGTGCCCTGAGAACGAGATATGTGCAGCTCCTATCGGGATTTGTCGGCACAATCGGGCGGCTTTGCTGGTCTTGTTTTATTGCTGTCGAAATGTCTTGTAGTCCGGGATTCGAGATGATCGGGTCTTCCCGTAGAAGGAATATCCTTCGTTGACCGTGAGAGCTTATAATGGGCTAAGTTGGGACACCCTTGCAGGGTATTATCTTTCAAAGCCGTGCCCGCGTTATGAGGCAGATGGGAATTTGTTAATGTCGGTTGTAGAAAACCCGAAGTTGACTTTCATTAAAATACACATCAACGCGTGTGTAACCGTGATGGTCTCTTCTCGTGGAGTCCGGAAGTGAACACGGTGTTGGAGTTATGTTTGGCGTAAGTAGTTCAGGATCACTTCTTGATCGCTACTAGCTTCACGACCGTGCTTTGCTCCTCTTCTCGCTCTCTTTTGCGAATGTAGCCACCATATATGCTAGTCGCTTGCTGCAGCTCCACCTCAAAACTCTGTCCTTCCTATAAGCTTAAATAGTCTTGATCTCGCGGTGTGAGATTGCTGAGTCCCGTGACTCACAGATTCTACCAAAACAGTTGCAGTGCCGACGATGCCAAGACAGGTGGCGAACCGAGCTCAAGTGGGAGTTCGACGAGGAACATGGTCGTTACTATGTGTCTTTTCCCGATGATCGTAGTGGAGCCAGTTGGGACGATCGGGGATCTGTGTAGCATTTGGGGTAGTCTTCTTTTATTTTGGTTCCGTAGTCGGACCTTGAGTGTAATCTGAATGATGGATGTTTATTTATGTATTGTGTGAAGTGGCATTGTAAGCCAACTATGTATCTCTTTCCTTATGTATTACATGGGTTGTGTGAAGATTACCTCACTTGCGACATTGCTTTCAATGCGGTTATGCCTCTAAGTCGTGCTTCGACACGTGGGAGATATAGCCGCATCGAGGGCGTTACAAGTTGGTAATCAGAGCCTTCCCGACTTAGGAGCCCCTGCTTGATTGTTTGTTTGGCGTTGTTGAGTCTAGAACAAAATGTTTTGAGTCTTAGGATTATATATATCGGAGAGTAGGATTCTTTTACTCCCAGGTCCTTCGTCGCTCTGGTGAGGTCTCCCGACATAGAAGTTTTGACTCTCCTCTCCTCAAATTTCACTAAAAAATTTTTAGGATCACGGGTATCTTGGAATCGTTCCGATGGTTTTGTGACGAGAACATTGTTCTTGGTGCCTCGACATTTAGGGGTTGTGGCGGTGTCCGGGAGTTGAGCTCCGAGGTGTTGTCGTCACAATTTTATCGTTGCAGTTCTGGAATACCTGAGTTTTGCCGACATCGAAATCTCTTTTGTACAGTTGTTGGTGAGATAACCCCGATAACCCTGTACTGGGGCAAGCTTGGGAGTATTTCCATGACTCGTATAACGGATGCTTTTCGAAGGTCGAGGTACACGATTTCCGAAGGTTTCTTGGTTATGTGTTGACGGATGGATACAGCTGGATCTAGGTATTGTTAGTTTGGGTGATATATTTTGTGTCCCCTGTATCCCCAACACCAGATTGCATAACCAGAAAGTTTCGGGAGTTTATAGGTGGGTTTCAAGTAGCTCCTAGAATTTCTTCCCGCAGATATTTGGTTTGTGATTGGGTAATCCTTACCACTTATTTGTTCGATCGTACCTTGTTATTTTTTCATCAACCCTTAATCAAGTGGCTTCTCACCTTAATGGGCGTGTGATGTTAACTTTGGAATTCATTCGCTCATCCTTGTTCGAATGTTTATTGTGAAGACTATATGTTGCAATTTCTATCCGTTGATTCAACTTGTCTATCTGTCTATCAAGTGCTAACGGATGTCACCCCCTTCAGGGTGGCTCCGCCAACGCGTCTGAATCCGGAACGTGATGATGGGAGTCAGTCGAACCCTCCACCTCCACCTCCGCCTCCGGAGGCATGGCAAGCTATCATGGCAGCCACCAATGCCAATGCTCAGATGATTTTGCAGCTCTTGCAAGAGCGTACCCAAGGGCAAGGCAGTCAAGGAAATCAAGGTCAAGGCAACAACCAGCTGCACTTTGCTACCCTCAATCAGTTCCTCGCTAATCAGCCGAAGTCTTTCAGTTTCTGTGTCGAGGCAACAGATGCCGACGATTGGCTTGTGGACATCTGCAAACATTTTGAATGTAGCAATGTCAGACCTGAGGACTTTGTCAAGTTTGCTTCGTTTCAACTCAAGGACCAAGCTGCTTTGAGTGGTATCGGCAATACAAAGATTCGAGAGGAGGTCGTGTCATTACAGGATGAGTTCCGCGAGACTTGAGCTCACCACATTCGAAAAGTGTTGTTGAGAGCAAGCGTGAGGAGTTCCGCAATCTCAAGCAAGGCAACATGTCTGTGTATCAATACAATATCCAGTTCGAAATCGCTCGCTTCGCTAAGCAAGGCGTCCACGATGAAAAGAGTATGATCTATCAATTCAGAGGTGGTCTCGGAGAAGATCTGCAATTAGCTCTCGTGCTTTTGAGCGAGAAAAGTATGATGAATTCTACAACATGGCATCAAGCAAGAAGCTACCCAGCTCAAATGTGAGGCTTCTAAGAAGAGAATCGGGGATATAGTCCAGTCTTCTTCTTCCTCTCAAGTGGCAGCTAAGCAGCAGAAGTTCTACCTTCCTCCTCCTCCGTTTAAATCGGCCTTATCGCGAGAAGAACTCAGTGGTCGTGGATCTTCCCACCCACCCAACCCTGGCTATCGAACAAGTCCAATTCTCAAGCTCCAAGGTCAAATGCTCCTTACCACCGTCCGCTCTCGAGGTGACTAGCAACAAATGTCGTGAAAAGGTCATTATGCGAACAAGTGCTTCAACCAAAGGCGCCTTCGCCTCCTCCTCTTGTGAAATCTTCAAGCAATGCGGTGGTCAAGCATAATCCCAAGTCGGCAAAGGTGAACATGATGAATGCAGCTCAAGCGGAGGAATCTCTTGATGTGATAATGGGTAATCTCTCGATTAATGATATTCTGCAAAAGTCTTATTTGATCTTTGGTGCATCGCATTCTTTCATCTCAAGACCTTTTGTGGCTATGCATGATTTGGTTACTCAAGTATTGCCGAGACCTTTGCCTATTGTTTCTCCGGCTAAGGAGATGACTTCTCGAGTTTTGGTTCGAATGTCGGTATCAAGATGGGCGACTATAGATTTCTGCTAAACCAATTGTCCTTGGTGACTCGGATATTGATCTTATTCTCGGGATGGATGGCTTTCTCGGCACAAAGCTCAGCTTGATTGTGCTGCTAGGAAATTCAATTGACTCACTCTTCTAATGATGTGATCATCTATGCGCTCGTGATGAAACCATTGGTTGTTTTCTCTCAATGAGAAGGGCGAGTTGGATGCTATCTCTCGATTCGATCGTTTGTGAGTACCAAGATGTCTTTCGGAAGAGCTTCCGGGTATGCCTCCTCACCGGCGAGTTGAATTCGTTATCGATCTTGAGCACGCATCGAACCCGTTTGCAAGCGTCCATACAAGCTTGGATCTAATGAGCTGAAGGAATTGAAGAAGCAGCTCGATGAACAAGAGCGTCTGGTTTGATCGGATCGAGTTCATCTCCTTGGGGTTGTGGTGTTCTTTTGTCCGTAAGAAGGATGGCACGGACCGACTTTGCGTCGATTACGTCCATTGAATAAGAAGACAATCAAGAACAAGTATCCACTTCCCAACATCAATGAGCTTTTCGAGCAACTCAAAGGTGCTAAAGTGTTCTCCAAGCTTGACCTTCGATGGGTTATCATCAGATTCGCATTCGTGAACAAGATATTCCCAAGACAACATTCGAACAAGCTTTGGTTCTTATGAATATCTTGTCATGTCTTTCGGCCTTGTCAATGCTCCTCCAACATTCTCTCGGATGATGAACTTCATCTTCAACCCCTACACCAATGAATTCGTCTTGGTCTATCTTGATGATATTTTGGTCTTCTCCAAGAATAAGAAGGATCATGCCAAACATTTGCGGTTGGTGCTCGACAAGCTCAGAGAGCATCAATTCTATGCGAAGTTTTCCAAATGTGAATTTTGGCTTGATGAAGTGCTTTATCTTGGTCATATCATCTCCGCCAAGGGCATCGCTGTTAATCCCGAGAAGGTGTCTGCAGTTGTGAATTGGGAACCTCCTCGTATGTCAAGCAGCTCATAGTTTTCTTGGTCTTGCAAGCTATTGCGAAGATTCGTTGAAAACTTCTCCAAGATTGCAAAGCCTCTTTCCAACCTCCTCCGAAAGCATGTGAAGTATGTCTTGTCTCCACGAGTGTGGCGTTGCTTTCAATACCCTCAAAGAGAAACTCGTCACAGCTCTGTCTTGACTCCTCTGATGAATCCAAGCCATTGAAGTTTTCGTGATGCTTCTCTTCAAGGTCTCGGTGCTGTGTTAATGCAAGAGAAGAGTTGTGGCCCATACCTCTCGTCAGCTGAAGCCCAACGAAAAGAACTACCCCACTCACGATCTTGAGTTGGTGGCAGTTGTCCATGCATTAATAACATGGAGACATCTCTTGTTGGGAAGGAAAGTGGACATATTCACCGATCACAAGAGTCTCAAGTATATCTTCACTCAACCCAAACTCAACCTCAGGCAAACTCGATGGGTCGAAATGATTCAAGAGTACAACCCAAGTATTGAATATACTCCGGTCAAGGCCAATGTGATTGCAGATGCTTTGAGCAGAAAGGCTTATTGCAACAGCTTAATCCTCAAGCCCTTCCAACCGGATCTCTGTGAAGCTTTCCGCAAGCTGAATCTTCGAGTTGTTCCTCAAGGTTTTCTTGCCAACCTCATAGTCTCTCCTACTTTGGAAGACCAAATTCGTGAGGCTCAACTCCTGGATACCATGGTGAAAAAGGTGAAACGTGGTATCGACAAGGGCATTTCCAAGTACAAGTGCTTCCACATTGATGACAAAGATACTCTTTTCTTGAGGACGGATTGTGGTTCCAAAGGGTGATCTACGTAAAGTCATTATGAACGAGGCGCACAATTCGCTTCTATCCATTCATCCTGGAAGTACGAAGATGTACCATGACCTCAAGCAGTCATATTGGTGGACTCGAATGAAGCGAGAAATTGCTCAATTCGTGAATGAGTGTGATGTCTGCAGAAGAGTGAAAGCAGAACACCAACGACCAGCTAGTCTCCTCCAACCTCTTGCTATTCCAGAATGGAAGTTTGATCATATCGAAATGGACTTCGTGACTGGATTTCCAAAGTCCAAGCGTGGAAATGATGCTATCTTCGTTGTCATTGACAAACTTACTAAAGTGGCTCATTTTCTTCCAATCAAAGAATCTATCATAGCATCTCAGTTGGCAGAGCTATACACCTCCAGGATTGTCTCCTTGCACGGCATTCCACAAGTGATCTCTTGAGACCGTGGCAGCATCTTTACCTCCAAGTTTTGGGATTCTTTTCAGAAGGCCATGGGCACCAACATTCGTTTCAGCACAGCTTTCCATCCTCAAACAAGTGGCCAAGTCGAGCGAGTCAATCAAATCCTTGAAGATATGCTCAGGGCTTGTGTCATTTCCTTCGGTATGAAGTGGGAAGATTTTCTTCCATATGCCGAGTGCTCCTACAATAACAGCTTCCAAGCGAGTTCGGGCAAGGCCCCATTCGAAATTCTCTATGGCAGAAAGTGCCGTACTCCTCTCAATTGGTCCGAGACAGGTGAACGCCAACTTCTTGGCAACGACTTGATCACAGAAGCCGAAGAAATGTGCAAAGTCATTCGTGAGAATCTCAAAGCCGCATAATCGCGCGGAGAGCTATTATGATGACAAGCACCGTGATGTGGCTTTTGAAATCGGAGACCATGTCTACCTCCGCGTCTCTCCAATGAAAGGCACTCGTCGCTTCGGTATCAAAGGGAAGCTTGCCCCTAGATACGTGGGTCCTTTCAAGATCATTGGCAAAAGAGGCGATCTCGCCTATCAACTTGAGCTTCCGTCCAACTTCGCGAATGTGCACGATGTGTTTCACGTGTCACAGCTTCGCAAGTTCTTCAAGACTCCTGAGCGCACTATCAACTTCGAAGATATTGACCTCCAAGAAGATCTCTCTTATCATGAGCACCCTGTTGCTATTCTTGAAGAAACCGAGCGCAAGACTCGCAACAAGTCAATCAAATTCCTGAAAGTGAAGTGGTCACACCATTCCGACCGAGAAGCCACCTGGGAGCGCGAGGATCACCTCCGTTCCGAATATCCGGAGTTCTTTCAGTCCTAGATCTCGGGACGAGATCCTCTTGTAGTGGTGGAGTGTCGTAACACCCCGGATGTAACTTTCCATATTTGTAACTCCAACTCTTGCCATTTTCGGCATTGTGATATGATATTCCCTCCGTGGTTGGGTTTTTCTTCCTTTTGCATTTTGTCCATGTCATGCATTTCATATCATGTCATCATGTGCATCGCATTTGCATACGTGTTCGTCTCATGATTCCGAGCATTTTCCCGTTGTTCGTTTTGCAATCCGCACTCCTATGTCCCCGGCGTCCCTTTTACATTTTTCCGTGGCGGGCACTAAACTTTCTCGGAATGGACCGAGGTTTGTCAAGTGGCCTTGGTACACCACCGTAGACCACTGTCAAGTTTGGTCATTTGGAGCTCGTTTGGTACTCCAACGGTTAACCGCACTCTCAAAAGGCCTCTTTTAAGTTGCAGCCCAACACCCTTTCAAAACATCCCAATAACCCATCTAAGTCACTTCCATGCTCCCGTCGCCGGATCACGATCGTGCGGGCGAAAACCAGACTCCATTTGGAGCTTCCTAGCTCCTTCTACCTATAAATATGCATCTCCCCTCCAAATCCGGATCCCCAAACCCTAGTCCCGCTCCTCCGCTGCCGGACACGTCCGTCCATACGGACGAAACTCCCGCCGCCGCGCCCGGCCAATCAGGCGCGCCGCGCGCCGCCCAGCCCAACCCGCCGCCCGCCCGCAAAGGCCCCCGCCATGAGCCCTCCCATGCTGCTCCCGGCCCGCGCCGGCGCTTCCCGTCCGCCGCCGCCTCGCCCCTCGGCCGGCCCGGCCGCCCGCCATCCCGGCCGCCGCCGCCCGCCTCCGCCCGCGCCCGCGTCTCGGCAGCTCCGTCGCCGTCCGCCGCCGCCACCGCCAGCCAGCAGCGCTGGCGCCCGCCAGCGCCCTCTCCGGCGCCTCCCGAGGCCTCGCCCGGCCTCTCCTTCTCCCTCTCCGGCCCCGAGCGCCGCCGGCCGCCTCGGATCCGATCGGATCTAGATCGAAGGGTTGACTTCTCCCTGTCCCCCGAAACGCCTAAGTCATTTTTCTGTGATATTTTATTGCATTTTCGTCATGCCATAACTCTTTGTATATTGCTCCGTTTCGTGCGTGTAATATGTCAAAATGTTCGTCTCGAAGAGTAGATCATTTTTTCTCATTGCATCATTTACTTTTGAGCTCATCTTGGCGCCCTAAATGCTGTTAGAAGATGGCTATGTGATGTTAGTTCTGTTTCTTAACAGAACATGCACTTTTGTCATTTTTTCCATGATTGATGTGTGCATCCTATGAACTTGAGTCCTACATGTGTTTTGTAATATGCCATGCCATCTTTCCAGGGGTGTATGCCTTGTATTTTTGTGGTCTCTGTGGTGACTATCACAAGCATGCAAACTAGGCTTCATGATGTTGCTGATTTCAGCCCCCTGTTTTGCTGATATTTTTATGCCATGTTAACTTGATACTACAGAAAGATCCATGCATATTTTGAGATACTTCAGTAAGGATGTTTTGAACATATGGTTATGCTCTATCCATCCATGCCTTTGTTTGCAATTATGGAGTGCCATAGCTTGAGTCAATCGAGCTCTAGTTTTGCTATAAAATGTTTCCTGGCAGATTGTTTACATGTTATTCAATTTTGCCAAGGTTGTTGTAGTTGATCCGTGTATGCTATGATGTTGTTCTTGCCATGTATGTATTCTATGCCATGTCTTCCTGATGTATGTATGCTTAGTTTATCATGTAATGCTCTGTAGTGAGTGCATCGAGCTATTAAATATGCCTACTTGTTATCTGTTTTTACCATGCCCTGTTGCTGAATCTGTTAACGAAACTTGCTATTTTGACATGGGTGATATTGTATTTTCTGATCATTTTTGGTCATGGTCAGTAAGGGACTTTTGTTCTATGCTTCGAGTAGATTCATGTCATGCCTTGTTTTTCTATTATAAGTTCCTGTAGCATGTCGTTTGCTTGCTCTAAACATTGCTTCCTGATGCTGATTTTGCCATGTTCAGTAATTTCACTAAGTCTGTGAAGCTGATATATTTTGCACTTTTGCCATGCTTGTTTGGACCTGTTATGATGTGATTTAGCCGTAGCTCAGTGCTCATCTTTTGTCAAGCATCTTGAGTAGATCACTGCCATGTGCTTTGTTGGTACGTTGGGGTGCAGTAGCTTAATTTCTTGTTGCTTGCTATGTGGCATCATGCTGTTAATGGCAGATTTGTGCCATTCTTGTTTTGCTTGTCATTTGCAAACCGTGCATCCGATTCCGTTGATCTTTATATCGATTTCAACCGAAATCATCTCACCTTTCCAGCGGCATACTTGGTTTGCCAAGTTGATGCCTGGTTCATCATTTTCCTTCCGGAGCACGCATACGCATTGCATATCACATCTCGCATATCATGCCATATATTGCATCATGTTGCTTGTGCATTGCACCGTGATTTATTGTGGTTCCTTTGTTTGTGTTCTTGTTTGGGTAGATCCGGGAGACGAGTACGTGAACGAGGAACATGTTGAGAACGCTTACGAGGATCAAGCTTTCGACAACTCTGAGAACTTTGCAGGCAAGATGACCATACCCTCGAAATCACTTCTATCTTTGCTATGCTAGATGCTCGCTCTTTTGCTATGCCTATGCTACGATGTCTATCACTTGCTTATCATGCCTCCCATATTGCCATGTCAAACCTCTAACCATCCTTTCCTAGCAAACCGTTGTTTGGCTATGTTACCGCTTTGCTCAGCCCCTCTTATAGCGTTGCTAGTTGCAGGTGAAGATAAACTTTGTTCCTTGTTGGAACATGGAGATGTTGTTCCTTGTTGGAACATGTTTACTTGTTGGGGATATCACAATATATCTGCTATAATTAATGCATCTATATACTTGGTAAAGGGTGGAAGACTCGACCTTATGCCTGATGTTTTGTTCCACTCTTGCCGCCCTAGTTTCCGTCATACCGGTGTTATGTTCCTTGATTTCGCGTTCCTTACACGGTTGGGTGATTTATGGGACCCCCTTGACAGTTTGCTTTGAATAAGACTCCTCCAGCAAGGCCCAACTTTGGTTTTACCATTTGCCACCTAAGCCTTTTTCCCCCGGGTTTTCGCGAGCCCGAGGGTCATCTTTATTTTAACCCCCCGACCAAGTGCTCCTTGAG
This sequence comes from Aegilops longissima, assembly GCA_021605205.1. NCBI lineage: Eukaryota > Viridiplantae > Streptophyta > Magnoliopsida > Poales > Poaceae > Aegilops > Aegilops longissima. Next base: position 339,349,946 of record CM038678.1, read on the forward strand.
TGCTGGCCCGAACTGAGCTACTGCGGGGCCACCATGGGGAAACTCGAGGCTTGGTTTTACTCGTAGCTAGTCTCATCCGGATGTACCACGAGAACGAGATATGTGCAGCTCCTATCGGGATTTGTCGGCAATCGGGCGGCTTTGCTGGTCTTGTTTTATTGTTTGTCGAAATGTCTTGTAGTCCGGGATTCCGAGATCGATCGGGTCTTCGGTAGAAGGAATATCCTTCGTTGACCGTGAGAGCTTATAATGGGCTAAGTTGGGACACCCTGCAGGTATTATCTTTGAAAGCCGTGCCCGCGGTTATGAGGCAGATGGGAATTTGTTAATGTCCGGTTGTAGAAAACCTGAAGTTGACTTTAATTAAAATACACATCAACCGCGTGTGTAACCGTGATGGTCTCTTCTCGGCGGAGTCCGGGAAGTGAACACGGTGTTGGAGTTATGTTTGACGTAAGTAGTACAGGATCACTTCTTGATCGCTACTAGCTTCACGACCGTGCTTTGCTCCTCTTCTCGCTCTCTTTTGCGAATGTAGCCACCATATATGCTAGTCGCTTGCTGCAGCTCCACCTCAAAACTCTGTCCTTCCTATAAGCTTAAATAGTCTTGATCTCGCGGGTGTGAGATTGCTGAGTCCCAGTGACTCACAGATTCTACCAAAACAGTTGCAGGTGCCGACGATGCCAAGACAGTGGTGGCAACCGAGCTCAAGTGGGAGTTCGACGAGGAACGTGGTCGTTACTATGTGTCTTTTCCCGATGATCGTGAGTGGAGCCAGTTGGGACGATCGGGGATCTGTGTAGCATTTGGGGTAGTCTTCTTTTATTTTGGTTCCGTAGTCGGACCTTGAGTGTAATCTGAATGATGGATGTTTATTTATGTATTGTGTGAAGTGGCATTTGTAAGCCAACTATGTATCTCTTTCCTTATGTATTACATGGGTTTTGTGAAGATTACCTCACTTGCGACATTGCTTTCAATGCGGTTATGCCTCTAAGTCGTGCTTCGACACGTGGGAGATATAGCCGCATCGAGGGCGTTACAGGGATGCCCATGGCACCCCCAAGATAATCCAAGGACACCAAAAAGTCAAAGCTTGGGGATGCCCCGGAAGGCATCCCCTCTTTCTTCCACTTCCATCGGTAATTTACTTGGGGCTATATTTTTATTCACCACATGATATGTGTTTTGCTTGGAGCGTCTTGTATTATTTGCGTCTTTGTTTGTTAGTTTACCACAATCATCCTTGCTGTACACAACTTTTGAGAGAGCCATACATGAATTGGAATTTGATAGAATGCTCTATGTGCTTCACTTATATCTTTTGAGATTCATAGTTTTGCTCATAGTGCTTCACTTATATCTTTTGAGCGTGATAATTTTTGCTCTAGTGCTTCACTTAGATCCTTTAGAGCACGGTGGTGGACTTGTTTTAAAGAAACTTGATCTCTCATGCTTCACTTAGATTATTTTGAGAGTCGTTAATAGCATGGTAATTTGCTTAATATTAATATACTTGGAATTCAAGATATGTGAAACTTTCTTTTGAATGCGTTGAATACTAAGATAAGTTTGATGCTTGATGATTGTTTTGAGATATGGAGGTGATAATATCAAAGTCGTGCTAGTTGAGTAGTTGTGAATTTGAGAAATGCTTGTGTTGAAGTTAGCAAATCCCGTAGCATGCACGTATGGTTAAAGTTGTGTAACAAATTTGAAACATGAAGTGTACCTGGCTTGTGCATCCTTATGAGCGGCGGTCGGGGACGAGCGATGGTCTTTTCCTACCAATCTATCCCCCTAGGAGCATGCGCGTAGTACTTGATTTTTGATGACTTCTAAATTTTTGCAATAAGTATATGAGTTATTTTGACTAATGTTGAGTCCATGTATTATACGCACTTTTACCTTTCCACCTTTGCTAGCCTCTTCGGTACCGTGCATTGCCCTTTCTCACCTTGAGAGTTGGTGCAATCTTCGCCGGTGCATCCAAACCCCGTGATATGATACGCTCTATCACACGTAAACCTCCTTATACCTTCCTCAAAACAACCACCATACTACCTATTATGGCATTTCCATAGCCATTCCGAGATATATTGCCATGCAACTTCCCACCGTTCCGTTCATCATCATCATGACATACTTTACTTTTGTCATATTGCCATTGCATGATCATGTAGTTGACATCGTATTTGTGGCAAAGCCACCATGCATTATTTTGCATACATGTCACTCTTGATTCATTGCACCATCCCGGTACACTGCCGGAGGCATTCATATAGAGTCATATCTTGTTCTAGTTTCGAGTTGTAATCCTTATGTTGTAATCAAAAGAAGTGTGATGATCATCATTATTAGAGCATTGCCCAAAAAAAGGAAAGGCCAAAAAGAAAAAAGAAAGGCCCAAAAAAAGAAAATAAATAAAAAGGGCAACGCTACTATCTCTTTTTCCACACTTGTGCTTCAAAGTAGCACCATGTTTTTCATATAGTGAGTCTCATATATTGTGCTTCAAAATAGCACCATGTTTTTCATATAGTAAGTCTCATAAGTTGTCCTTTTATACTAGTGGGAATTTTTCGAGAACTTGGCTTGTATATTCCTACGATGGGCTTCCTCAAAATGCCCTAGGTCTTCATGAGCAAGCAAGTTGGATGCACACCCACTAGTTTTCTTTTGTTGAGCATTCATAGCTCTAGTGCATCCGTTGCATGGAAATCCCTACTCCTCATGTTGACATCAATTGATGGGCATCTCCATAGCCCGTTTATTATCCTCGTCAATGTGAGACTTTCTCCTTTTTTGTCTTCTCCACACAATCCCCATCATCATATTCTATTCCACCCATAGTGCTATATCCATGGCTCACGCTCATGTATTGCGTGAAGGTTGAAAAACTTTGAGATTATTTAAGTATGAAACAATTGCTTGGCTTGTCATCGGGGGTATAGAAGTTGGGAACATCTTTGTGTGACGAAAATGAAACATAGCCTAACTATATGATTTTGTAGGGATGAACTTTCTTTTGCCATGCTATTTTGAGAAGACATGATTACTTTGATTAGTATGCTTGAAGTATTATTATATTTATGTCAATATGAACTTTTGTCTTGAATCTTTCAGATCTGAATATTCATACCATGATTAAGAAGATTTACATAATTATGTCAAAGTATCACTCCGCATCAAAAATTCTCTTTTTATCATTTACCTACTCGAGGACGAGTAGGAATTAAGCTTGGAGATGCCTGATACGTCTCCAACGTATCTATAATTTTTGATTGCTCCATGCTACTTTATCTATTGTTTTGGACTATAATGGGCTTTATTTTCCACTTTTATATTACTTTTGGGACTAACCTATTAACCGTAGGCCCAGCCCAGAATTGTTGTTTTTTGCCTTTTTCAGTATTTCGAAGAAACAGAATATCAAACGGAGTCCAAACGGAATGAAACCTTTGGAAACATGATTTTCTCACCGAACGTGATCCAGGAGACTTGGACCCTACGCCAAGGCACAAGAGAGGCGGTCACGAGGTGGGGCGCCCCTAGGGCGCCCCCCACCTCGTGGGCCCCCAAAGCTCCACCGACGCACTCCTTCCTCCTATATATACCTCACGCACCCCAAACGATCGAACAGGAGCCAAAACCTAATTCCACTGCCGCAACTTCCTGTATCCACGAGATCCCATCTTGGGGCCTATTCCGGAGCTCTGCCGGAGGGGGCATCCACCACGGAGGGCTTCTACATCAACACCATAGCCTCTCCGATGAAGTGTGAGTAGTTTACTTCAGAGCTTCGGGTCCATAGCTAGTAGCTAGATGGCTTCTTCTCTCTTTTTGGATCTCAATACAATGTTCTCCCCCTCTCTCATGGAGATCTATTCGACGTAATCTTCTTTTTGCGGTGTGTTTGTTGAGATCGATGAATTGTGGGTTTATGATCCAGCTTATCTATGAATAATATTTGAATCTTCTCTGAATTCTTTTATGTATGATTGAGTTATCTTTGCAAGTCTCTTCGAAATATCCGTTTGGTTTGGCCAACTAGATTGGTAGTTCTTGCTATGGGAGAAGTGCATTGCTTTGGGTTCAATCTTGCGGTGTCCTTACCAAGTGACAGAAAGGGTTGCAAGGCACGTATTGTATTGTTGCCATCGAGGATAACAAGATGGGGTATTTATCATATTGCATGAATTTATTCTTCTACATTATGTCATCTTGCTTAAGGCGTTACTCTGTTTTTAATTTAATACTCTAGATGCATGCTGGATAGCGGTCGATGAGTGGAGTAATAGTAGTAGATGCAGAATCGTTTCGGTCTACTTGTCTCGGACGTGATGCCTATATACATGATCATACCTAGATAACCTCATAACTATGCTCAGATTCTGTCAATTGCTCAACAGTAATTTGTTCACCCACCGTAGAATAGTTATGCTCTTGAGAGAAGCCACTAGTGAAACCTATGGCCCCCGGGTCTATTCTCATCATATCAATCTCCATCACTTTTATACTTGCTTTGTTTTTACTTTGCTTTTACTTTTCACTTTGCATCTTTATACCAAAATACCAAAAATATTATCTCTATCAGATCTCACTCTCGTATGTGACCGTGAAGGATTGACAACCCCTAATCGCGTTGGTTGCGAGTAGCTATCGCTTTGTGCAGGTACGAGGGACTTGTGCGTGGCCTCCTACTGTATTGATACCTTGGTTCTCAAAAACTGAGGGAAATACTTACGTTACTGTGCTGCATCATCCTCTCCTCTTCGGGGAAAACCAACGCAAGCTCAAGATGTAGCAAGGCGCTTCTGTCGTGGGAAACCACGACCACCTATGGGACCAGAGGGCCTCTTGCTGGTTCGGCAGGGGGACGTTGCGTTACACAAAGAGCAGACGAGCGTGGAGCAGCACAACAGAGATCACACAGGAAGTTTTACCCAGGTTCGGGCCGCCGTGAGGCGTAAAACCCTACTCCTGCTTTGGTGGATTGATGGTCGAAATTAGGTGGTGGAGTATAGTACACTTGCCCGACAGGGGCAGCAGTGGCTACGCACGTATAGGGGTGTGAGTTGTCCAGCCTTCTAACCCTCTCTATGGTTTCCATGGGCCTCCTTTCATAGATCAACGGGTTACCGCAATGGCAATGTAGTCATTATGCACTGATAAGATAACAAATAGTGCTATCATACCTAACTCTACAGGCTGACAGGGCGCATTAAATGCACTGCCCAACATCACATCGTTGGTTGCCCGGCAAGCCTTGCCTGCACGCCTGCTCGCTTGGCACGTCGTAGAACGTGTGTCATCTATAGGCATCTCCTGTAGAATGAGGCTGCCATGTGGCAAATGGCTGCCACTTAGTCACCTTGCGGCTTGACACCGCACAGATTGACGACGTGGGTCGTGGCAGAGTAGTTGGTGAGGTGGTTTTTCCTCCGTTTGTCCTGGCAGGCCCTACTGGGACATCTTGGTCGTCTGCTTCAGGGGGTCATCCTGCCCTTGTTGAGATCGCCTGCCCGGTAAGGGAGGCTTTTCTCCTGGTGGTATCTTGCTTCTCTGGCTTGACTTTAGTCCCTTTGATCTGCATGTTGGTTCTTTAAATCTCTTGGTTTCTTGTACTCTGACTTGGGTTAGTGCCTCAATCTTGTTCCCATGCCTGTGCACAGTCTGGGCAACAGACCAAAGGTTTGTTGCACCGACAGAAGCCCCCGGGCCTGCCCCGAACACGCTGCCGAGCGTCGTCGGGGTAGGGCCTAATAAGGGCCCAGGCGGGGGTGCTAAAGAGGCTGGCCTCTTGAGGTCTTCATTGCTTCTTCATTAATCTTGAATCCAGGCCAGTTTCCGATTTCCCCACGCTTCGCGTAAAGCCAATAGTCGTGGGGCCTCCCTGGTATTGGCCCATGAATGACTTTAATGCACGGGGTGAAAACTACCAAATCACTCTTCCCACTACTCCCTTATCCTTAGCCATGTATGCGGCATGCATCAAGCGGGGTAGGTAACGGAGGCGCGCGACGCGGGAGAGCATCAAGGCGAGGGCCCGACCGTCTTGAATTGGCGGAGGAGGACGATGGCCGCCTGTTGAGGGAGTAGCTCCCCTCACCGTCCCGCCTATAAAAGGAGGGGCGAAGGGAGGGCGGAGTCATCCATCCTTGCGCTCCCCCTCCTCTGTTCTCTATTTGTCGATGGTTATGCTGAAGAGAAGAGCCTGGGGCCATCCCCCGGGCTCTTGGTTGAGGCTGCCGTTGCCAATCGCTGGTGCTGGTGCTCGGGGAGTGAGCCTGGTCTTTGCTATGGCGAATCTCTTGGCGCCTTCGGGGCTCGCCCGGGAGGCAGTGCTGGAGATCATTGGTAATCCCAGCACTGCCCCTCCCGGAGGCCTTGGGTATGATGTCGACAAGAGGCGCGCTTTCCTGCCCGCCAAGGTGGGGAACGACGCGCCTAGAGCCCCCTAGTCGTCTCGGCCGCTAGCCGTCTCTCTGGGGAAGGCACTGGGCTGCAGTCCTGGCCTTCCCCTGGAACGGTGTTGATGAAGATGAAGCCAGGGGAGAAGGAGAAGGCGGGAGGCAGGCCGTCTAGTAGGAGCATGACTGCATTGACGCATTCGTCTGGTACTAGCGACCTGCTGCCCGTCTGTCTAACTCTTCCCCCCTTTCCCCGACGCCGTCATCACCGTTTCCCCCGACTGCTGGGGAGAGGTTTGCCTCTCTGGTGCTTCCGCTTCCCCTAGGGTTCTTCTGGCTGGGCCCCGGCGTCCTCCTCTGCCGGTGCCTATGCTGGAGAACCCCGCTTAGTTCTGGATGTGGTGACCAGGGGGGCGCCGAGGTGCTCCGCACGTCTTCCTCCTTCGCAGCCTCACCACTCCCGATCTTGTCAGGCTATGCTCGACAGCTCCTGGCGGGGATTGGGGTGGCATTGTGCCGGAGCGTTGCCCGTCCTCTTCTCTTCCCACCGCACTACCTCGGATAAGAGGGACAGGGAGAGGAGTTTACGGAGCACTTATCTTTTTTCAACCTTAAACTTGTAGGTACTTGCCAAACTTTAATTCGAATAACGTAATCTCTCTAGTCCAAGTTTGTGTTATGTAATGCTTGTACTTGTATCAGCATATTAATGAAAAAGATGAACCTTTCCAGGAACCCATGCATGTATATGTCCATGTAGAGGTGGGATGCCTCTTTAGTGTAAATAAACGAGTTTTCTCGGCAGGCTATCCTGCCGGCACCCTTTTTTTCTGCCAGAGAACTGCGTCTACCGGGCAAAATATAAAGGGACCAGGCCCCCGCCAACTTCCTTTTACCAAAGGCCACTGCGACCATCCTAACCAAAGCAATGTTCGGTTCACGGATGGGAGCACCTAAGTCTCAAAAGAGCGGCGAGGTTTCCTTATGCACAAGTTGTAGCTTACAGAACACTAATGGACAAGAGGTATAACTTATCTGTTTGTCTTGCTGGGGATCGCAGTGCCGGGCTATCTTCTCAATTCCTTGTCGAAGCCAAGTTCACGGCAGGAACCTGCAACTTCATGCAGATGAGAATGAATGCAGGATGCGATCCTATCTATATGCATATGCAAATGCTCATGAAGTGCTTATGCAATGATCTTGGAATGTTCATGCGTGCATGCAACTTGGTCGGGGTCCCCCACGGCGCTTCTTTATTTTCTCTTGCACAGGGTCATTACCCTGGCTTTGTACAAGGGGTTGCATGCAGCTGAGGCAAGGCATGTACAAAACGGTGGCTGCCGGGCCCGACAGCCGTGCCTTACGGGTAGAACTTGCGGAGATACTCAATATTCCATGAGTTTTGCAACTGAATGCCATCTCCGATCTCCAGATAGCCTGCACCAGGTCTGGTGACTTGTACTACCCGGTAAGGGCCTTTCCACTTTGGTGACACCCTGTTTATACCCTTGGCGGACTGAACGTGCCTAAGGACAAGGTTACCTTCCTCAAAATACGAGGCCAGAACCCTACTGCTATGATAGCGATGCAGGACCTGTTGATAGCGTGCAACACGCGTAGCAGCCCGAAGACGGTTATCCTTGAGTAGCACAGCGTCATCACACCGGTGCTGAACTTGCACTACCTCATCGTAGGCAAGCACTCGAGACGACCTGTAAATGAGTTCCGTGGGGATAACTACTTCTTCCCCGTAGACCAGGGAGAAGGGAGTCTGACTGGTAGCTCGGTTTGGTGTCATTCTGAGGGACCAGAGAACTACCGGCAGTTCCTCGATCCACCGCCTGCCGTGCTCCCGCAGCATATCAAAGGTTCCTGTCTTGAGTCCCCGCAGCACTTCAGCATTCGCCCTCTCAACTTGTCCATTGCTCCGGGGGTGTGCCATAGAGGCAAATGAGATCTTGCATCCGAGGGCATGAACATATTGCATGAATTCGCGGCTCCTAAATCGGGTGTCGTTGTCGGTAATGATCCTTGCTTGAACTCCAAAATGACACACCAATTCTTTCAGGAATTGGATAGCTGACTGAGCAGTCACCTTCCTCACTTTAGTCATTTCCGGCCACTTTGTAAACTTGTCGATAGCAATGAACAAGAATTCAAAGCCCCCGATTTCTCGGGGGAAGGGGCCGAGGATATCGAGCCCCCAGACCAAAAATGGCCATGATAGAGGGATTGTCTGAAGAGCTTGGGTAGGCAGGTGGGTTTTCTTGGAATGGAACTGGCAGGCTTCACACATGGTGACTAGCTCAACCGCATCTTCGAGGGTTGTGGGCCAATAGAATCCTTACTGGAATGCTTTCCCAACTAATGCCCTTGATCAAATGTGGGAGCCGCACATGCCTTTGTGCATCTCAGCCAGCAGTTCCTTTCCTTCTTCCCGGTAGACGCACATCAATTTCACACCATTGGGCCTCCTTCTGTACGGAGTGTCATCGACAAACTGATACATACTGGCCCTTCGGGCTACTCTTTCAGCTTCATCTTGGTCACCGGGAAGCTCTCCGGTTTGTAGGAAGTGGACAATGTGCCTTGCCCAAGTTGGAGCCTGGGCACAACAACGAGGATTAGCGGCACCTCTGTCGATGTCAAAACCGGCGGATCACAGGTAGGGGGTCCTGATCTGTGCGTCAAGGCTGATGGTAACAGGAAGCAAGGGACACAGATGTTTACCCAGGTTCGGGCCCTCTCGATGGAGGTAAAACCCTACTTCCTGCTTGATTAATATTGATGATATGGGTAGTACAAGAGTAGATCTACCACGAGATCATAGAGGCTAAACCCTAAGAGCAAGCCTATGATGGTATGAATGTAATTGTGATCGGCCTTCTAAGGACCAACCTCTCCGGTTTATATAGGCACCGGAGAGGGCTAGGGTTTACATGGAGTCGGTTACAAGGAAGGGAATATAATATCCGGATCACCAAGCTTGCCTTCCATGCCATGGAAAGTTCCATCCGGACACAGGCCGAAGTCTTGAGTCTTGCATCTTCACGCTTCAATAGTCCGGACGTTGTACACAGTCCGGCTGTCCGGATACCCCCTAATCCAGGACTCCCTCAGTAGCCCCTGAACCAGGCTTCAATGACGACGAGTCCGGCGCGCGTTCTTGTCTTCGGCATTGCAGGGCGGGTTCCTTCTCCGAATACTCCAAAGTGCTTGTTACGGTGAATAGTGTCTGGCCTCCAATCAATGTTGTGCTCCTCGGCTTCGGTGCCTTAGTAATGACCATCTCCACGTGTCGAGCGAATGCGAGGAGTCAAGGCATTTTTGCATTTGCCACCCTCGATTATCCGGGCGAACCGTCTATTTGAAGGGACGGGGAATCTCAGATCCAAACCTCACTCTCCCTCCCAGAGCCAGCATCCAACAGAGCGCTTCGCAAAAAGCCATTCCAACATGGCCGGCCGTCGCATCACTTTTGCTTGCCCTTCTCGTTCCAAGTCGGGGGATTGGGGAGAGTGTTAAGTTCCTCACAGCCGCTTGACAAAGTTACAAACCCAAGGGTTTCTCCCAGCGGCGTTCATGGCCTCCGTCCGAGATGGAATAGCCAGTTATGACAGAGGAGACCAGGTTGAGGGATCTCCTAACCCATTTCCGGAGGAGCGTATATGTTTGATCCCTCATCTGCTGAGGGGCGTTGGGTTCCCTATCCACCCGTTTCTTCGCAGGCTCTTGGAGTTCTACGGCCTCCAGTTACACGACCTTACCCCTGGCTCTATTCTGCACATAGCGGGGTATGTTGCCCTGTGCGAGCTGTTTCTAGGCTGCGAACCACACTTCAGATTATGGCGGAAGCTGTTCTGCCTCGTCCCCTGCACCCAGGGGGAGTCCCTATGTCAAGTGGGCGGGGCCGAAGTATGGCGCATTGCTGCAACCGGATACCTATCCGGCACTCCTAAGAAGGCACCAGAAAATTGGCCTTTAGAGTGATTTTATATAAACGACGTCCCCCTTCCGGATCCAGTCCGGACAGGTCTCCGCGAGTTCAGCAACGCCCCGTCGAGGGCACGCCTAAGCTGGCGCCCCCGGGGTCCTCAAGAAGAGGACACGAGGGAAATATTCCTCCTCATGGACAGGATAAAGTTACTGGCCAAATCTGGACTGACAATAGTTGAGGTTATGGCAATATGCATAAGACGGGGAGTGCAACCGCTCCAATATCGGGGGAATCCAATGTGGCATTTCAACGGGGAAGACAACGCCTCCCGCTGCGGCCGTAAAGGTCCGGACTCCGCTGCCGCTCTGGCAATGATATTGTCCGATCTGTACAAAGGGGAAGAGGAGGAATTCCTTCGCATACAAACGCGGGAAGGATTCTCCATGTACAATTCCCCAGCATGGGTAAGTTGCCATTCTTTTTCCCCGCTTTGCTCTAGCGTTCTTCTGCTAAGATTACTTGCATCAATGCTTCTGGGCAGGAATTAAGGAGGGTCGTAGAAGGAATCTTCAGCCCCTCCCCACGACCAGAGGACCCTGGAAGGGCCCTAGATCTGGGACTTAAAGTGGATCCGGATACCACTGTGGAGCTTGTCAACGGGGTATTTTATCAGGCGAGCTGGGATGGCGCCCTAGTGGCCATGACAGCCGACTACCCTGGACTGCTCCCCTCTTCATGTGTAAGCCGAACTAGAAAGCCCTGTCCTTCGAAGAGGACTCCCCCCAGGTGTTATAATTTACCCTTGAGGCGTCGTTCTATATGCAGAAATGATGGCCGGAGCGAGGGGCTGAGCCCCTAGGGACTCGTCAAACACGTGCTTCCAGATCGGGCAGGCTCAAGAGGAAGGCGGTGAGGGTTGACACACCACCAAGAGGTAAAACAATAACCTGTCCTGTAATTATAGAATTTAAAATATGACAGCGCCCTTCGTGTCTAGCAGGAAGAAGAATGACCGGACTATATCCGGAGACCCTACCAATCACGCCTCCACCAGCTGGATTGCGGAACCGGCTTCAGGGGCGGAGGCGGACACGGGGCTAGCGCCGCATTGCTCTCCGACAGAGAGTGCGGACCTGCTCTCAGCCACGAATTCCGAAGTAGAGAGCGCCATGAATCACAGCGCCGATGGGCGTGCCAGAACAACATCTTTTCCAAAGAGGTGTTTAATGCCTTCAATTCGGCAGACGCGTACGTCCAAGCTGCTCGGGGGCGGGCTTGCCCAAGCGACAAACCAGTATACCAAAGACATACGGGTGAGGAATTTTGATAAGTATGTATAGCAGTAGCCCCTAAGACTTGAAGCGGTTGAAACAACAGTTTTAAGGATCAATTTATGCTGCAGTCCTTGTAGAGAAGAATGAGCAATTGTTTGAGAGCTGGAGGACTGCAAGGCGAGCGAGGGCCGCGATTGCCAAGTTAGAGGAACCCCAAAGGCCCTCATCTGGTAACAATTATCACAATTGTGCGAAGATGCACCAGTTAGTAAATGGATAATATGACAAGTCTAATGAAAATTCTGCAAACAATCCGGGGTGAATCCGGGGCGTAGGAAGAGGACGTCGCATCTCAAAAAGCAGCTAGAGGTCAAGGCGCATTCTTCGCGAGTTAGGCGGAGAAGAACGATCTTCAAGATGCCAAAGTCCAGCTGGATGTGGAGTTAAAAGATCTCCGCGCTCAGCTCGCGGACTCCATGAAGGAGAACAAGAGGCTTCGGCGTGGCATTTACTGATGAAGTGCCTAGGCGAATTGTTATGCAGCTTCGGCGAGGAAGTATATTGAAAGAATTTTGCTTGCAGGAATGTTAACGGTCGCCTCGAGGAGGAGATGCCCTCATCTGCAAATGATTTACTGCAAGATCTTTCACAATCGCACGCGGCGAGCTCGAAAGTGATGCAAGGTGTTGCTCGTGGCTTTGTGGCCATCAAGCCTCTTGCCTAATGGCATGGGGAACTTATGGACCTGCTTCAAGGGGCCCGGCGGTGCTTCCGTCTATGGAAGATATCGGCATGCCGACAAGGAGCAAGAGAAGCCTGGGCAATGGTGAAGACACGCTACACCAAGCTGGACCTGAACCATATGGCCGAAGTGGGACCGGCGGGGCCCGATGGGCAAGAAATTCCCGTTATTCTGGTGTATGACCAGGTAGCGTTAGCCGCTAAGTATTCTCAACAGGATTGTAAGCTAGATACCATGTTGGACGGTATAGAAGAGGAATGTAATCAGTCCAAATAACTGTGTAATTTAATGGGCGTGATTAGGCCCTAGCCGATTAAAATCATTTGTCATGGCGGACCTTTTAGCTTCAGCCCGGATCCTATAGTCCGGGTGTGTCCAATACCCGCCAGCTATACAAAACTGGGGTATGCGTGGAAACAAGGCGTAGGGGTCATAAGTGCTTGAAATGCACAAGTACCCAACTAGTTATGTTATATTACATGGATAGTAAGAAACATCTTCCATAGAGAATAGTTCCGTTAGGGTTCCTTTCCACGGTGCGCATGCGGCGATGTCCTGTCCGGACTACTGGCGATGGCGCAGGATACAAGACTTCGGGATTTATGTTATGATAAACGAATACATCTTTTGTTCACCGACCGAATATTCTCTTAAGGAAGCTAGCTTTGGCTTCACCCGTCCGAGGTACACATCCGCGAACCGGCAAGAATAATCGCAGAGGTGCTCCCCTTATGCCCTAGCCGAATTAACGGAACGTAGGGCATAAACACAAGAGCCAGGCAACCCAGCTTGGCAACATCTTAAGTCATATCGATGCATATAATGGTGAAGAAAAGGCACATATGGAAAAAGAATGCATATGCGACGGGCAAAAAGCCATGTGAGTAATCATTTTTAGCTTCCGTAAGGGAAGCCCCAGGTATCGCTTACAAACTTAGTGTGGCCGGAGTGATCCGGAAATCCGCACTGTATTGAATACTTTGTGTGAAGAGAGAAAAAGGTCGAGAAAGGAAACGAGGATGGGGCATAATTAAAAGGGAGGGGTTAAGAGACGAACACTGTGTTCGGCGCTAGGCGTAGAATCTCCGTAGTCTTGCCACATTCCATGGGTTCGGCTCGAGTCTGTTATCGGATGCATTACGTAAGCGGTACGCTCCTCCAGTGAGAACTTTGTCAATGATGAAAGGACCCTCCCACTTGGGTTTGTGTTTGTCCTTCTTCTTCTCCGGTAGTCGTAGAACGAGCTCGCTAATATTGTAAGTTTTGGCCTGCACTTCTCTGCTTTGGTATCGTCGAGCCTGCTGCTGATAGAGTGCGGAACGGGCTTTTGCGACGTCGCGCTCCTCCTCCAAGGCATCCAAATTATCCTGCCGATCTAACTCGGCTTCCTTCTCTTCGTACATGCGTACGCGTGGCGAATCATGCATTATGTCGCAAGGTAATACTGCTTCCACGCCATACACCATAAAAATGGTGTGTATCAGGTGGTGCCATTTGGTGTGGTCCGCAGCCCCGTAGTCTGAGTCGAAGCTCCTCCACCCGGGCGTATCCGACTCTGTCAAGGATCGCACTAGCGTGGGTTTGATGCCGCTCATAATGAGACCATTTGCCCGCTCTACCTGGCCGTTAGTTTGTGGATGGTAGATGGCGTGTCGAGCTTGATACCCATTTTGCGCACCAAGTTTTCACTTCGTCGGCTATAAAATTTGAGCCATTATCAGTGATGATGTTGTGGGGGACACCATATCGGTGTACGACCCCGGATATGAAGTCTATTACTGGTCCAGATTCAGCCGTTTTGACTGGTTTAGCTTCTATCCATTTGGTGAATTTGTCCACCATGACCAATAAGTATTTCTTCTTATGGCTTCCCCCTTTAAGAGGTCCGACCATATCCAGCCCCCAGACCGCAAAGGGCCAAGTTATGGGGATTGTTTGGAGTGCGGTAGGGGGCATGTGACTCTGATTGGCGAAGAGCTGGCAACCGACGCAATGTTGGACAAGGTCTTGTGCGTCCGCTCGGGCAGTCGGCCAATAGAAGCATGTACGGAAGGCCTTGCTGACTAATGCCCGAGCCGCGGCGTGGTGCCCGCCCAGGCCGGCATGGATTTCAGCCAAGAGCTGCCGCCCTTCCTCTTTGGAGATGCATCTTTGTAGTACTCTGGTAGCGCTTTTCTTGTAGAGTTCCCCTTCGTAGACCTTGTAAGCTTTAGAATGCCGAACGATGCAGCGCGCTTCATTTTGGTCTTCGGGGAGCTCCTGCCTATTTAGGTAGGCCAAGAAGGGCTCAGTCCACGGGGCAATTACAGCCATGACTTCATGGGCTGAGGACGTTATTTCGGGGGTAGAACCTCCGACTATGTCTGATGGTTCAGAATCTGGGGAGGTATTCGGATCCGTGCTAGTATTGCCGGATTCCCGTTCCCATACTACGTATGGTTTGAATAGCCGTTCCAAGAATATATTAGGTGGGACAGGGTCGCGTTTAGCGCCGATGCGAGCGAGGACATCCGCCGCTTGATTGTTTTCTCGAGCCACATGGTGGAATTCGAGCCCCTCGAACTGAGCTGAGATTTTGAGGACGGCATTACGGTAAGCCGCCATTTTCGGGTCCTTGGCATCAAAATCTCCGTTTATCTGTGATATTGCAAGGTTTGAGTCCCCGCACACCTCTAGGCGTTGAATGCCCATAGAGACTGCCATCCAAGACCGTGCAATAGAGCCTCGTATTCGCTACATTGTTGGAGTCTGTGTATAATATTTGGAGGACGTACTGGACCGTATCGCCGGTGGGAGATGTCAGGACTACCCCTGCTCCCAATCCGGCCAGCATTTTAGAGCAGTCGAAGTGCATGATCCAGTTTGAGTATGTGCCGTACTCTTTAGGGAGTTCGGCTTCTGTCCATTTGGTGACGAAGTCAGCCAACACTTGCGACTTGATGGCCCGTCGTGGTTTGTATGTTATGTCGAACGGCAGGAGCTCAATAGCCCACTTGGCAATCTGGCCCATAGCATCGCGGTTATTTATTATGTCATTGAGTGGTACTTCGGAGGCCACCGTAATCGAACACTCTTGAAAGTAGTGTCGTAGCTTCCGGGATGCCATGAACACCGCGTATGCTATTTTTTGATAGTGTGGGTATCGGGATTTGCATGGGGTTAGGACCGTGGACACGTAGTAGACTGGCCCCTGGAGCGGGTATTTGTATCCGTCGGCCTCTCGTTCAACGACAAGCACTGCGCTTATGACTTGATGCATTGCAGCTATGTACAACAACATAGGTTCGTCGATATTCGGCACTGTTAATACTGGATTACTGGCCAATAGGGTCTTTATTTCATCTAGTCCGGCTGCGGCTGCATCCGTCCATACGGTGTTCGGTACCAAGAAGGCGATAAAGTGGTAGTGCCTTTTCTCCTAACTCGAGATAAAGCGGTGAGAGCAGCCACGCATCCCGCTTAGTTTTTGATGTGCTTGAGGTCTGCTGGTATAGCCAATCGTGATGAGCTCGGATCTTTGCCGGATTCTCTTCAATTCCTCTGTTGGAAACAATGAAGCCGAAGCTTCCCGAGGGACGCCAAAACGCATTTTTCCGGATTCAGCTTGATGTCGATGTCCGAGATTGTCAAATGTAAGCCTCAAGTCGCCTATCGTGGTTTCGACGCTGTCTTGTTTTATGACCACGTCGTCCACGTATGCCTCCACTGTTTTGCCGATTTGCTTTTCCAGGCATGTTTGAATCATCCGTTGGTAGGTTGCACCGGCATTCTTGAGCCCGAAAGGCATAGTGTTGAAGCAGAAAGGGCCATATGGCGTTGATACGTCCATTTTGCATCATGCTTTTATATTGATATTTATCACATTATGGGCTATTATTTCACGTTATGTCACAATACTTATGGCTATTCTCTCTTATTTTACAAGGTTTACATGAAGAGGGAGAATGCCGCAGCTGGAATTCGGGCTGGAAAAGGAGCAAATATTGAAGGCCTATTCACAAGAACTCCAAAAGTCCTGAAACTCCATGAAATACCTTAAAATAAATAAGAAAAATCGTCGCCGAAGATGAAGGCCAGGGGGCCTACACCCTGTTCACGAGGGTGGGGGGCGCGCCCCCTCCCCCTGGGCGCGCCCCCGTACCTCGTGGGCCCCCTGGTGGCTCTCCGACGTCCATCTTCTCCTATATGAAGTCTTTCGATGGGAAAAAATCATAAGCAACCTTTCGGAATAAATCTAGGGCTCCGGCAGAGCTTTGCTGCCGGGGACACTTCCCTCCGGGAGGGGGAAATCATCGCCATCGTCGTCACCAACGCTCCTCTCATTGGGAGAGGGCAATCTCCATCAACATCTTCACCAACACCATCTCATCTCCAAACCCTAGTTCATCTCTTGTATCAAATTCTTGTCTCCAAGTCCGGGATTGGTGCTAGTAGGTTGCTAGTAGTGTTGATTACTCCTTGTAGTTGATGCTAGTTGGTTTACTTGGTGGAAGATCATATGTTCAGATCCTTTATGCATATTATTACCCCTCTGATTATGAACATGAATATGCTTTGTGAGTAGTTACGTTTGTTCCTGAGGACATGGGAGAAGTCTTGCTATTAGTACTCATGTGAATTTGGTATTCGTTCGATATTTTGATGAGATGTATGTTGTCTAACCTCTAGTGGTGTTATGTGAACGTCGACTACATAACACTTCACCATTATTTGGGCCTAGAGGAAGGCATTGGGAAGTAATAAGTAGATGATGGGTTGCTAGAGTGACAGAAGCTTGAACCCTAGTTTATGCGTTGCTTCGTAAGGGGCTGATTTGGATCCATATGTTTCATGCTATGGTTAGGTTTACCTTAATACTTTTGTTGTAGTTGCGGATGCTTGCAATAGTGGTTAATCATAAGTGGGATGCTTGTTCAAGTAAGAACAACACCCAAGCACCGGTTCACCCACATATCAAATTATCAAAGTACCGAACGCGAATCATATGAGCGTGATGAAAACTAGCTTGACGATATTCCCATGTGTCCTCGGGAGCGCTTTTCCTATTATAAGAGTTTGTTCCGGCTTGTCCTTTGCTAAAAAAAGGATTGGGCCACCTTGCTGCACCTTATTTACTTTTGTTACTTGTTGCTCGTTACAATTTATCTTATCACAAAACCATCTGTTACCACTTATTTCAGTACTTGCAGAGAATACCTTGATGAAAACCGCTTATCATTTCCTTCTGCTCCTCATTGGGTTCGACACTCTTACTTATCAAAAGGACTATGATAGATCCCCTATACTTGTGGGTCATCAGGCGTTATGAAAGCTATTGCAGCTTGGTCAGACTCTGGAATCTTTATTTGATGGTATCCAGAGTATGCGTCGAGAAAACACAGCGAGTCGTGTCCAGCTGTGGCATCGATGATTTGATTGATGGGAGGGAGGGGAAAGGGATCCTTGGGGCAAGCCTTGTTGAGGTCTTTGAAATCGACGCATGGGCGCCAGGATTTATCCTTCTTTGGCACCATCACCAAATTTGCCAGCCAATCCGGATGTTTAATATCTCTGATAAATCCGGCCTCGAGTAGCTTGGCTAACTCTTCCCCCATTGCCTGTCGTTTGGGCTCTGAGAACCGCCTTAGGGTCTGTTTGACTGGTTTATATCCTTCTAGGATATTAAGGCTGTGTTCGCCACTGCATGGGATGCCCGGCATGTCCGATGGGTGCCAAAGAAAATGTCCCAATTCTCGTGATAGGAAATCTCGGCGCGACATCAATCGCGGGCTCAGCTATGTCCCGATGGAAGCTGTCTTCATGGGGTCCGTTGGGTGGACCTGGAATTTGGCTATCTCGTCTGCAGGTTTGAATGAGGTGGACTTGGGTCGTTTGTCGAGTATTACGTCGTCCCTGTCCACGGTGGCCCGTAGTGCTGTTAATTCTTCGGCTACTAGGGCTTCGGATAATGCCTCCAAGGATAGAGCTGCAGTTTTATTTTCGGCGCGAAGCGCAACGTCCGGATCACTGGCTAGAGTGATTATTCCATTGGGTCCGTGCATTTTAAGCTTCATGTACCCATAATGGGGTACATCTTGAAAGCTTGTGAACGCGTCCCGCCCTAGAAGGGCGTGGTATCAGCTATTAAAAGGAGCCACTTGGAATGTGATTTCTTCGGACCTGTAATTTTTTGGGTGCCGAATACCACATCGAGTGTGATTTTTCCCGCACACCGCGCTTCCCGAGCAGGGATAATTCCCCTGAAGGTCGTGCCGCTCCATTCAATGCGGCTTTTATCAATCTCCATCTTGTTGAGCGTTTCTTCATAAATTAGATTTAATCCGCTTCCGCCATCCATGAGTACATTGGTGAGCCGAAAACCATCTACAATCGGACTAAGGACTAGAGCGGCTGGTGCCCGGACAGCCCGGGATCGAGGTTCGTCACTGGCATTAAAAGTTATAGCAGTGTCGTTCCAAGGGTTTATTTTTGCCACATGATAAATTTCAGCGGAGCTTTTGCGCCTATTGTTTGAGGCAAAAGTCTCGAAGACTGTTAGTACCGTATTGTGTTCGCTGGCGGGATGTTGTTCCGCTTTATGGCCCACAAGAAGATCCTCGCCACTTTTTGCCACATGTCTGAGTATCCAACATGCCTTAAGGCTATGAGTAGGTGTTGTATCCGAGTACTATGGAGCTTACATGGCCCGTCGAGCCATTCTTCCAATACGGATCTCCGCTCATGCGTGGGCTTTGGTTTCTTGGGGTTGGGTCGGACGACTTACGAGAGTTCGTCCGTTTAGTTCGGACAAAGGTTTTGGCGAGAGCAGTACTATCCCAAAATTCTGTTTGGGTTTTCCAAGCGCTCTCCAATGCACAGTACTTCCGTACTATGGTTGCCAAGTCCGCGAAGCATACTATGTCGCGGCGGCTTATAGCATTGAGGAGTCCTTCGTCCGTATAGTTTTTGCAGAAAAGTGAGACCATGTCCTATTCGCGGCAGCTCCTGACCTTGTTAAGCGCAAGGAGGAATCTGGCCTAGTAGCAATGTATAGTTTCCTGGGGCTCTTGCCTGATGCGGGAGAGACAGTTTAGGTCCAGTTTAGGGTCCAGATTTTGATCCGATCTATCGCCCAAGGGCGCGGGCTGTCCCGAGCTAAACAGTTCAGGATCCGGGGTGCCCAATTTCTTCGGTGATTGGGTCATGGGTCAGTTTTTCCTTTGAGCAGGTGTTTGCCTCAAGGATTTCGGTGATCCGAATGCAGCTTGTCCTCAAAGTTGAGGCGCAATCCACGTGTGGTTCCTCCACTATCGCTATCTCATGGGTCACCGGCAGGAACCAAATGTCCCTTTGGTCGGGTTCAAGCCCAATCCGGTCGTTGTCTGTAGCGACTCCTAAAGCGGCGATGCGATCCAAGAGCTCGTTAAGGGAGGAGAGCTCCATTGGATCCATCTGTTCGGCCAGTTCCGAACTGACGTGAAGGTTCTGATTGATGACCTGAGAAGTCATCGTCGGCGCCACCGCCGACGGGGTGGCCATGATAAAGCCGCCGAGCCGGAGCGTCTGGCCTACATCAAGAGCCCCCTCCGAAGTAATGTCGTCCTTGACAATGAGACGAGCCATCGAGCCTGGCGGCAATGACACAGAGGAACTCTCAATGAAAGCACCAATGTCGGTGTCAAAACCGGCGGATCTCGGGTAGGGGGTCCTGATCTGTGCGTCAAGGCTAATGGTAACAGGAAGCAAGGGACACAGATGTTTACCCAGGTTCGGGCCCTCTCGATGGAGGTAAAACCCTACTTCCTGCTTGATTAATATTGATGATATGGGTAGTACAAGAGTAGATCTACCACGAGATCGTAGAGGCTAAACCCTAAGAGCTAGCCTATGATCGTATGAATGTAATTGTGATCGGCCTTCTAAGGACCAACCTCTCCGGTTTATATAGTCACCGGAGAGGGCTAGGGTTTACATGGAGTCGGTTAGAAGGAAGGGAATATAATATCCGGATCGCCAAGCTTGCCTTCCACGCCAAGGAAAGTCCCATCTGGACACGGGCCGAAGTCTTGAGTCTTGCATCTTCACGCTTCAATAGTCCGGACGTTGTACATAGTCCGGCTGTCCGGATACCCCCCTAATGCAGGACTCCCTCAACCTCCTCTGCTGTGGGAGCACATGCCTCGTTCGCGGGGTCCATGGGCCCAGCTGGAGGGTGCGGTCCGGCAGGCTGCGAGGAGTTGTTTCCGGCAGGGTCTCTTCCAGGAGTGGACGACTCTACCAGGAGAGGCTTACCGGTGTCCAACTTTCTCCTTTTCCGGGCCATTGTTGCTGGGGATATGGAGGGCTGAGTGAGATGGAGAACAAAAGTCCCTAGTTCCATAGGAAGCTTTTGCGCATCACACTTTGGCAGATGATCAGCTATGTTGTGTTCCGCACGGGGTACGTGCTCTGTTTGCAACTCATCAAAGCGTTCCTCCAATATCCTCACTTCCTCGACGTATGCCTCCATCAATGGACTTTGGTAATCCTTGTTGACTTGTCTCACCACGAGCTGTGAATCTCCTCTAATGACCAGCTTCTTAATTCCCAATTCTGCTGCAATCCTGAGCCCGGCAAGGAGCCCTTCATACTCTGATGTATTGTTGGTTGCCTCTTCCCAGGCAAAATGCATTTGGACGACGTACTTCAAGTGCTCCCCGGATGGGGCGACAAGAAGCACGCCTGCTCCTGCACCTTGCAGGGAAAAGGCACCATTGAAATACATAATCATTCTTGGGGTTATTCCTTGCCGGGGATAATTGTCTCTAGCACTACCTCATCAGGGGTTGGCGTCCATTCCGCAATAAACTCTGCCAATGCCCTGCTCTGGATAGTTGATATGCTCTCAAACATCAGACCAAAACTGGATAACTCCAAAGCCCACTCCACTATTCTACCGGTAGCCTTAGGGTTTCAGAGTATCCTTTGTGACGGGAAGCGAGTAACAACTGTGATCTCATGGGCTTGGAAGTAGTGGCGCAGTTTCATTGAGGCCATGATGAGACCAAAGATCAACTTTTGTACACCAGAATACCTCGATCTAGCCCCCTGCAACAGGGAGCTGACGAAGTACACTGGGCGATGCACCACTTTCCTCCTTGCCATGTCCTTGGGGTTGCTCTCGGTGTCGTGCCCATAGCTGTCTTGGTGCTTTTCTGACTCTGCCAGTCGTTGTTCACTTTCTATTTTATCCACTTCCCGCTATGCCTCCAAGGCTGCACTAACCACTTGATTGGTTGCTGCTAAGTATAGCAGCAACGACTCTTGTAGTTTGGGAGCGACCAAGGTAGGCACAGAGGATAAGTAGGTCTTCAACTCTTGCAGAGCTGCTTCTGCTTTCGCTGTCCACTTCATGGGCCCTGCCTTCTTCAAAATTTTGAAGAACGGCAGGGCATGCTTGGAAGACTTGGGGATGAATCTACTTAGCGCGGCAACGCACCCTGCCAGATGCCTCACATCCTTGACTATCCTTGGCACTTAGTTCTGCTCGATAGCTTTAATCTTGTCGGGGTTGGCTTCGATCCCTCGATGGGACACAAAGAACTCAAGCAGCTTGTCGGAGGGAACGCCAAACACACACTTCTCCGGGTTGAGCTTCAAACTGATCTTGCGCAGATTTAGCAAATGTTTCCTCCAAATCCCGAATAAAGATGGCTCTATCCTTGGTCTTGACCACAATATCATCCATACAAGCTTCTATGTTCCACATGGAGTGATGAACGACGTCTTCTCTTCATCTTCCTTAGACATGAAGATCCGATGATACCCAGAATATGCGTCCAGAAAGGAGAGCAAATCACAATCTGAAGTGGAATCCATAATTTGATCGATACGCGGCAAGGAAAACGGGTCCTTCGGGCAAGCTTTGTTGAGATCTCTGAAATCTATGCAAAGCCGCCACTTCTGTTAGCCTTCCAGACTACCACTAGATTTGCCAACCACGTAGGGTGTAACACTCCTGTGACCAAACCAGCTGCCTCAAGTTTCTTGATCTCTTCTACAATGAACTGCTGCCTCTCCAAGGCCCGCTTCCGGACTTTCTTCTTGACAGGTCAGGCGTGTGGGCAGACAGCAAGGTGGTGCTTGATTACCTCCCTAGTAACACCGGGGATATCTAATGGTTGCCAGGCAAACACATCGATATTCGTCCGCAGGAAGGCAAAGAGCGTGCTTTCCTATTTGTTATCAAGGGTGGCACTGATAGTGAAAGTACCATCAACGCTAGCCAGCTCTGCCGGGACCTTCTTCACTTGGGGTAAAGTGACCTTGGATCTCTTGCTGTTTGAACACTCCGGCACGTCGTCAACGGGTGCCGTGCACTCGGTGGGGGGACGCTTCCCGGACTCTTAGCCGGGGTCCCTAAAACCCTTCTTCTTTCCTCTGTCCTCCTTGGTGGGAACTGTCGTTGTCGCTGCCTCTCCCGCGACTGCATCCCGGTACATCTTGTCCATGCAAATTATTGTATCCTTTTCATCTGATGGGATGGTAATGACCCCCAACGGCCCAGGCATCTTCAAAGTGTTGTAGGCATAGTGGGATGCCGCCATGAATTAGACAGGGCTGGGCATCCAAGAATCCCATTGTACGGCAGGGGGAGGTCAACCACATCAAACACAATCTTCTCAGTCTGGTAGTTCAGCTCTCCCCCAAACATCACCAGTAATGTGATCTTTCCCTTACGTTGACTCCTGCCGAGATTAACTCCTTGACACATGCCGGTAACCTTTAGCTCTTCCTCTACTATCAGAAGCCTACTGATAACTGCCGAGGAGATCAGACTCAGCCCGGCCCCGCCGTCCACCAACATCTTTGCGACCTTGAGGTTGTGAATTGTTGGAGAGACCAACAACGGCAGACACCTTACTGCAGTAGTACGGCTTGGATGATCCTCTTCATCAAAGATGATGGGCGTGCGGGACCATTTGAGCGGCTTCCGGGCCTCTGGCGCTGGTTCCACGACATTGACTTCTCATGCCCACCGCTTGCACTGGCGGTGAGAGGCGTGCAGAGATGCACCCCCGTCAATGCACAGGGTGTCAGTGGCCTTCCGAAACTCTTGCTCACTGGTTTCCTCTTCATCCCCTCCATCGCTCTCATCATCACAGACTTCCTTCTCTCGACCTCTGGGGGGCTTTCCTTGGTTCCAAAAGGGTTTGCCGGGGCGATTTACTTCACCGCCTCGGCCCTTACCGTCGGCAACATCCTAACCCTTTTCCTTGTCGCGCTTCTCATATTCTGCTTTTTGTCTCTTGACAAGTTGCTCAACTTGATAGCACTCTTGAAGGTCGTGGCCTTTGTTCCGATGAATCTTGCAGTACGGCCCATCACATTTGCAAGCTTTCTCGGCAGCCGCGGCTTCCCGGCAATCAGGGCACATGGCAACTTCCTTTCCGGGGGCCTCAGCTTTGGCCTTTCTGCCGGTACTAGGCATACCTGATCCTTTAATAGTCATTACTGCCTTATCCTTCCGCTTCTTACTGCGCTTCTTGCTCTTCTTCTGACTGGTTGACTCCTCATCATCCAATGAATCAATTTTGGTGCAATCTTCCTCTCCGGGCAACTTTCTTCCCTCCTCTACCGGAGGACACTTATCCACCAAGGTGTAGAGCTCCTTCACAGTCCTGGGAAACCGCACGTTCATCTTGGAATGAATCCGGCGGTCGCGCACATTGGACTGGAAGGCAGATATCACAGCTGCTGGATGGATATTTGAGATGTTTCTATGAACTTTGCTGAATCTCTTTAAATACATGTGGAGGGTTTCTCCTTCCTTCTGTGGAGAAGCTGCAAGTCGCCAGGCCTGCCTGGCTCTTGATGGCCGCCGGTGATGGCACCAATGAACTCATGGCACAGGTTGGCCCACGACAAAATGGAGTTCTCCAGTTGGTGCATTAGCCAAGACCTCACATTGGACTTGAGGGCCAAAGGGAAGTAGTTGGGAAACACCTTCTCATCTCTTCCCCCGGTAGCCTGAACAACGATGGTGTAGATGCTCAGGAACTCTGCCGGGTTTAGTCTGCCATCATACTTCTCAGGTATCTCTGGCTTGAACGTGCGAATGGATGGCCAACGGACTTGCCGCAGCTCACGAGTAAAGGGAGGGCACCCAACCTCAAAGGATAATACCGAATATCCGTCTGAAGGGCAGTATCCTACCACCACTCCATCAGGCAAGCAACCCATTGATCATTCTGATACAAACCCATGTTCTCGCTTCTGCTCTTATTTACTGCATTAAGACAACGCGATTCAAACTGTTGTGTGCTGCGGTAGTTGAACCCACTTCCTTTGCATGACCTGTCATTGCCACAAAGAATTAGATGAAACCCACTAGTATGTGTAGGAGTTGATTGAGACATGTTTGTGATTCCTACCATGCTATGCTTGCTATGCTTAGAGTTGTGTCAGGTCTGGCTCATTGGGATAATGAACTGGAGTGAAAGGTTGTGTCGGGTTCGAGAGTGAAAGTGTTGAACACGTTTTGGTAAAGGTATCGATGAGAGGCCATGTAGGAGTACATGGTGGGTTGATTCATTGAAGCCGTCCCTAAGAACTGAGTTCTGTGTTTGTGATCCATGAAACAGTTACTACCACGCATTGGGCCCGAAACCAATGGACCCTCTCGGCTTCTTAACCACCCTTGTTCTCTGTCTAGGAGTTGCAACTAGTTTCTGGTGTTTGTAGGATATGTGTTGGAGGCGTGCGTGGCGCTGACCCTAGGGTGGGCTATGATGCGGTAGATACACCATGGCCCGTGTAATCAATGCCCGCTTGGTATCTCGGGAACCCTGCACACATCGTTCGGGGCCGTATGGGAAACCTCGGACGGACTCCCTGCGGATGGAACCTGAATAGGCGATAAACCTGGATTAGAGACTCGATTGTTTAGGTAGGCTGTGGCCGACACCCATGTTGGGCTTCCGCTTGAAGGTTGCCGAGTACATGTCGTGTAAACGGCGGTAAGTGGTGAGAGCGTGTGTGAAGGAGTACACCCCTGCAGGGTTAATATGATCTATTCGAATAGCCGTGTCCACGGAGAAGGACTTCTGTGTTACCTATAACAGTTCATAGACAAGTAAATGGATACTACTAAAAGCCTCAAGATAAGTGTGAGTGCCGAGGATGGCCCTCTCGTGGGTTGACGAGAGAGGATCCACGGTGGAGTATTGTGATGGTGATTAGTGGACTGCAGTACAAATGCTTTTCAAGTGGTGTCACGTAGGATAGCTTAGCCAAGAGTCAAAGCTGGCTTGCTGCAAATAACTCCACCACCTTCTTGAGAATGTGCATGTATGATAGGATTCTGTTGTAAGACTTGCTGAGTACCTTCGTACTCATGTTTGCTTAATTAATGTTTTCAGACGACAACACCACCCCCTCCAATGGGTTTTATGTAGACCTTGACATCGACGAGTGAACTAGCCACCCGGGTGGTGATCCAAGGCTTGTGAAGGGCCACTGTAGATAGAAGGGCTTCAACAAACTTTCTTTCTTTTTAGAGTCTGTACTCAGACTAGTTTGCTTCCGCATGTGCTTGTATGTTTGTATGACTTGAGTGATGGGTCATGTGACCCCTACCTGTATGGATATGTTATGTATGGCTCCTCGGAGCCTCTTAAATAAAGTACTTTGAGTTGTAGAGTTTTGTTGTGATACCATGTTGTATGTACTCATATCGGGCATATTGCGTGTATGATTGAAATGCTTGGTATGAGTGGGATCCCACAAACTAGTTGTTTATCCTTGGCAGCCTCTCATATGGGGAAATGTAGTCTCGTGCTTCTAAGCGATAGTAGTCCGCTACAGCCCGGTTCACCGGAGTCCTGCTAGCCCAGCACTACTGCTTGGACACTTGACTGGCCGGCATGTGTTTCACTTCGTTCCTATGTCTGTCCCTTCGGGGAAATGTCACGCGGTGATACCGGAGTCCTGTTAGCCCAGTGCTATAGCCCGAATTCATACGTTGATGACAGACATGCTCGATGTGATTCATGTATGCCTGTCCCCATGGGTTAGCGCCGCTTTGGGTTCACGACTAGCCATGTCGGTCCGGGTTCTTTGTCATGTGGATGCTAGCGACACTATCATATACGTGAGCCAAAAGGCGCAAACGGTCCCGGCCATGGTAAGGCGACACCTGTGGAATACCGTGCGTGAGGCCGCAAAGTGATATGAGGTGTTACCGCTAGGTCGATGTGACTTGGAATCGGGTCCCGACAGCGTTGGCATCGAGCGGGGCTGCTGTAGGTTCGCTAAGCCAAACTGGTCGATGTTGAGTCTAGAAATGCTTTAGTTATATGTAGGGAATTGATTGTGGGAGGAACGTAAGGATCTTTTTACTCCTTTACCTTATGCCCTCCGATCCGAGTCATCCTCTTCTCATTCTACGGGGTATAGGACTAGGCTCTCTTCTCTCTATCGTGTTCACGTGTTACTAATCCGTAGTAACTTATAGGATTGTTGGTTACATCCTCGCCAGTTTCTACTACTTTTAGTATGCTATCGCTGAACCGAACCTTGATATGATGTTGTTGAGTGGCTTTGCAATCTGATTTTGAATGTCTCAAATCTGTTCTTGAGCATTTACAGATGTTATGCTGCCCGATTTTCCCTAGAAATTCTAATGTCTTTGCATTGTGGCTGTGCTTTCAGATGGCCACCCGTCCCCAGAACCAAGTGGTTCGTCTGACCCGTTGCATTGATGTGTGTGGTCACACGACAATGTTGGTTCGGGTGATGGTCGAGACCGGTTACCGATGGTATCCTGAATATACCATCGAGGAGCAGTTTAGAGATTTTAATCAAAGCCAATATCTGTGCACGGTCGGGATATATCCATCTTATCCCGGAGCTACTGAACCGCTCCACTTGTTCTTATGGACTTGGGATCACTATTGGGATGTCCGTGCAGGATGCAGCCTACTCGATGATGACTATTATTCGAGCGAACTGCCTTGTCAGGCAACACCGATTTCCGCTACATGCCAAAGATCCCTCCCAGGGCGCATGGTTACCTTCTGTGGTATGTACATCGATGCATCCCATGAGGACTCACTTCTTCGCACCACTACAGAGATGCCGGAAGACAAGGACCGTCAAAACCGGCCTTGCGTGATGGAGCTTTTTAATGCCCGCTCGATCATCGGGCCACTCGACTCGGTTTGCACTGCCGTGCAAGCGGATACATGGACATGAGGGACTTGTACCCTGTGCGGGCTGGTCTGCCAGACTTTATGGAGTGGCGTGAGGTGGGAGGAATCACCCCTCCTCGTGGACCTCGTCTGCTGCCGTTTGTTGGACCACGGCCACATCCGAGTCCCTATGGTCCGCAAGCTCCACAAGATCGTCTGTTTCCGGATGATCATGTTCCACTTCCAGGCTTGGGTGGTGACTTTTATGAGGACTACTACGGAGCTGTCTGAGTTAGTAGTAGTATCCCTAGTATTGTAATAGTTGTATTTCCACCGTCCTGCGTGACCTGTGGAATATGACTTAGTGTGTATCATTCCGGAAGTGTAGAAAAATAATGTATAGGAGTTGGAATGCTTCCAATGAGATGTAACGCATTACACTATAGTTGTACTCCGTCGGGCTTGTACTAAACTATGAATGGTGTGTATGACCGTTGGTATATATATGGCAGTTTTTATACTACCATGTCATACGGATGAACATCTCTGCATTCCGAGTTATCCATTACATTCCGCACTTCCTTGCTAAATTCTACCATCCTGGTTTAAACCGTTGTTTTGTTTCCTAGGATGGTCAATACCCGCAACAATCCTGCTGCTCCGGAGCAGGGAGAAGCCAGTGCAGCTAGGAATGTAAATCTGCCTCAACTGCCATCTTTGGCCGAAGTTATGTTGGAGGCAGAATGCAACAAGAGTGAGACCAATCGCTTGCTGGAGCGGATTGAGCAAAACACCGCACGCCAGCCAAGAAATGATCTGGTGTCACTCAATGACTTTGTCAAGCTGTATCCACCGAAGTTCAAATATTCCGTTGAGCCTCTCGATGCGGATGATTGGCTTCGTAGCATCACCCACAAGCTACGTTCTGCAAACGTGGCTGAAGCTGATAAGGTTACCTTTGCCGCCTATCACCTCGAAGGCCCTGCTAGCCTTTGGTGGGAGAATTATGAGGCTATGCGCCCGGTTGGACAAATTACTACTTGGGCTGAATTCAGTGCCGCTTTCAGTGAGCATCACATCCCGGAAGGTCTCATGGATCGTAAAAGGGAGGAATTCTGCAATTTCACCCAAGGTAGACTGACTGTGGATACCTACAGCCGTGAGTTTGGGAATCTAGCACGTTATGCTCCTAAAGAGGTTTCTACCGACGCCAAGAAGCAGGCAAGGTTCCGCAAGGGACTTAGCCCCGAGCTTCGCCGTGATCTTCGTCTGCACGAGTGCACTTCTTTCCAGAAGTTATTCAACAAGGCTATCAGTGCTGAAAATGGACAGTCTGACTTTGAGGCTTCACACAAGCACTCCGTGACTGGTTCTTCATCCGCTCGATCTCGGCGCCGGGTTTGGATTCCAAATACTGCTCTGCCACCGAGGTTCACCCCGAGGCCATCCTTTGAGGCGCCTCGCCCCAACCAGCAGTATGCACCGCCCAAGAATTATGGTGGCCCCGCTGCTAATGCTGCTCCACGCCCCAATATGATAACCTGTTTCAAGTGTGGAGAGACGGGCCACTACATCCGTGAGTGTCCCCAGAACAACCCCAGTCAGATCGGAAAGTCTGTTGGCCGTGGTAAGCCAGCAGGAAAGGTGCTCTACGCCAAACCAGCTGCCACTGCTCGTGGCCACGTCAACTATGTTTCAGCTGAGGAAACCCATGAGGATCCCAACGTCGTTCTCGGTACGCTCCTTGTTAATTGTCATCCGGCAACTGTTCTTTTTGATACTGGAGCATCTCATTCATTTATTTCTGAGAGCTATGCTCGATTGCACAACACCACATTCTGTGACATGCACACCTCCATGGAAATTCAAACTCCTGGCTCTAGATGGCAAACCTCTAGAATAAGTCATGGGAATGAAATTCTTGTCGACAGATTAGTCTTTCTTGCATCCTTAATAGCTCTCATGTCCTCGGACATAAACATCATCTTGGGTATGGACTGGATGTCAGCCCATTACACTAAGATTCACTGCTCTACTAGAACTGTTCAACTCACCCATCCTTCGGGCAAGACAGTTAATGTTTAAACCCGAGTGTCGAAGCGCCAGCTTTACTCTTTAAATGCCAACCCCTTCCGCACCTCAAGATATTCCGTAGTCCGTGATTTTCCGGATGTCTTTCAGAAGAACTGCCAGTGTTCCACCGACAGGATGTCGACTTCATGATAGATCTTGTTCCCGGAACCGTTCCAATCTCTAGAAGACCTTATAAGATGGCACCCCTAGAACTAGCCGAACTTAAGAAACAACTCGATGAGTCCTTGCAAAAGGGTTTCATCCGTCCTAGTTCATATCCATGGGCTTGCCCCGTCCTCTTCGTCAAGAAGAAGGATGGAACAGATCGGATGGTTGTAGATTACCGACCAGTCAATTTGGTCACTATCAAGAACAAGTATCCGCTCCCCAGGATCAATCATCTGTATGATCAGTTCGCTGGATCCTCAGTCTCTTCAAAGATGGATTTGAGGTTGGGCTACCATCAAATCAAAATCAAGAATGGGGACATTCCTAAAACGGCATTTGTTACTCGTTATGGCCAATACGAGTACACCGTCATGTCCTTCGGATTAACCAATGCTCCAGCCACTTTCTCTCGGTTAATGAACTCAATCTTCATGGAGTATTTGGATAAATTCGTCATGGTATACCTCGATGATATACTCATCTACTCCAAGAATGAGGAAGAACATGCTGAACATGTAAGGCTAGTATTGATGAAACTTCGAGAGCACCGCCTTTATGCCAAATTCTCTAAGTGTGAATTCTGGTTACCAGAAGTGACCTATCTAGGCCATGTAATCTCTGGTAAGGGCATTGCTGTCAATCCCGAGCGAGTTCAAGCCGCCCTGATCGAATCCACCGAATCGGTCAAGCAAGTTCGAGTTTCCTCGGTTTAGCGAGCTATTGCCGCCGCTTCACGAGAATTTCTCTAAAGTTGCTAAACCTCTAACCGAACTCCTCAAGAAAGATAAGAAGTTCGAATGGACGCCACAAGGCGAAGTTCAACTTTCAGAACTGAAAAGACGCTCGACATCTGCTCCGCATTTGTTCCACCAGATTTTTCTAAGGACTTTATTATCTATTGCGGCGCCTCGCGACAAGGACTAGGTTGCATACTCATGCAAGATCGTCATGTGATTGCCTACGCTTCTCGACGATTCGCCCACATGAGGATAACTATCCCACACATGATCTAGAGCTTGCAGCAGTGGTTCATGCACTCAAAACCTGGCGACATTACCTTCTTGGTAATCGCTATAAATCTACACCGATCACCAAAGTCTGAAATACATCTTCACCCAACCTGATTTGAATCTCAGGCAAAGACGTTGGGCCGAGTTGATTACAGATTACGACTTAGGAATATCTTACACCCCAGGCAAAGCCAATGTCATGGCTGACGCACTAAGTCGCAAATCTTATTGTAACAATTTGATGTTACAACAAAGTCAACCTCTTCTCCACGAGGAATTTCGTAAGCTTAACCTTCACATTGTTCCTCGAGGATTCCTTTCCACCCTGGTGGCGAAACCTACCATTACGGATCAGATCATCAAGGCACAGAAGGTAGATCCGGGAATTTCCCGCATCAAGAGAAACATCAAGAAAGGAGTCGCAGATTGTTTCTCCATCGATGAACAAGGTGTTGTGTTCTTTGGAGACCGTCTAGTGGTTCCCAAGGTGCGCAACCTGAGGCGATTGATCCTTAAGGAAGCTCATGAATCTCCTCTCACCATTCATCCCGGTAGTACTAAAATGTATCAAGACCTACGCCAGAGGTTTTGGTGGACTAGGATGAAGAGAGAAATCGCTCAATACATTGCTAATTGTGACGTCTGTCGTCGAGTGAAAGCAGAGCATCAACGGCCTGCTGGTACCCTTCAACCTTTGGCTATTCCCGAATGGAAATGGGATAAAATCGGTATGGATTTCATTACCGGGTTTCCCAGGACCAAGAGAGGGAATAATGCTATCTTCGTTGTCGTCGATCGTCTTTCCAAAGTAGCTCACTTCCTACCCGTTCGTGAGAGTATAACCGCTAGCCAGCTAGCTGATTTGTACATCTCTCGAATAGTGTCTCTTCATGGTGTTCCATTGGAGATTAACTCAGACCGTGGAAGTCTTTTCACCTCTCGATTTTGGGAAAGTTTCCAAAATGCTATGGGAACTCGTCTCTCCTTTAGCACCGCCTTCCATCCTCAATCAGGTGGTCAAGTAGAACGAGTCAATCAAATCCTAGAGGATATTCTTCGAGCTTCTGTCATCTCTTTCGGAGAAATGCCTTCCATTCGCCGAGTTCGCTTATAACAATAGTTATCAAGCTAGCTTGGGCAAAGCTCCTTTCGAAGTCCTTTATGGACGGAAATGTCGAACGCCTCTTAACGGGTCGAAACCGGAGAGACAACTCATTGGCCCGGATATGATCCAGAAGCGTAAGATCAGGTTCGCGTTATTCGTGAGAAATTGAAAACAGCCCAATCTCGCCAAAAGAGCCAATATGATCGCAAGCATAAGCCTATGGCTTATGATATTGGCGAGAAGGCTTACCTTCGGTTACTCCTTTGAAGGGAACCCATCGATTCGTATCAAAGGCAAGTTGGCTCCTCGTTACATTGGACCCTTTCGCATTCTTGCCAAACGAGGAGAAGTTGCCTACCAATTGAACTACCTCGCATCTTTCCGAGTCCATTATGTCTTCCATGTTTCCCAACTCAGCGTTGCTTCTCGGATCCTATCCGTGGAGTGGACCACAAACGCTTGATCTCCAAGATAACCTCACCTATCGAGAATATCCCGTTCAGATCTTGATCAAGCCGAGCGTACCACTCGACGTCAGAATATCAAGTTTCTAAAGGTACAATGGTCAAACCATTCCGAGCAAGAAGCAACTTGGGAAAGGGAGGATCGCCTTCGACTTGAATATCCCACCTTTTTCGCAACGGATCCTAAATCTCGGGACGAGATTCTTTTGAGTGGGGGTGAGTTGTCACATCCTAGCTAGTCCATGCATTAGTGTGTGCATCATGTTTAACTTTCATCTGAAATCTGAAATGGGAAGGACAGAACCCCCAGAACCCCTTTTGAATCCAACTAGGGTTTACTAAAATTATTTTCAATGAACCTGAAATGCCCTTCTAAAATGCTCATCACCTTTGCTTTGGTTCAGAGCCTCTGCCAAAAGTGGTGCACAATTTTCTAGGTCATCCTAAGGTTGTTGAATTAAATAAAGTATTTGAGTTTGGGCATTTAAATTATATAAAATATTTCAAATGCCCAAATATTCCCAAACTAAAATGTTTCATGTTGGAAATATTCCAACTAAGGACCAGGAGCAGTTTGGTGAATTTTGGAGCTGTTCAAGTATTTTTAAAAAGTCCACAAAGTTACAGAAAATAGAAAAAGAAAACAGAAAGGGAAAAAGCTTACATGGCGCCTCCCAACTGCCCACCGCCCGCCCAAATTAAGCACCAGCGCCAGCGGCTGGCTTTGGCCAGCCAGCAGTGAGCAGTGCTCGGCGGCGAAGCACCGCATCGTGCCACACGCACTGGCGCCGCCTCGCCGCTCCCCTCACCGAGCTGCGACGCTGGCGCCCTCTCTCCCCCCGAACCCCCAGACACCTCTCTTCCTCCCCAGCTCCTCCCCCTCGCGCTCCCCCGCCATGGCCGCGCCACCGCAGCCACGCCGTCGCCGTAGTCGCGCTCCCCGTCGTCCGTGCTCCTCCCCGTCGTGTCTAGGAGCTCCGCCACCCTCCTCTTCGTTGAGCTAGCGAGCCCCGAGTGCTCGCGTAGCCCGAGCCCTCTGCACCAACCTCGCCCGACTCCGCCGTCGCCGGAGATCCCCTTCGACGCCGCCACCACACCAGCCCGTCCCCGACCACGCCGTGTGCTTCCCCGAGTTCCCCGTGAGCTTAGCTACCTCCCCCTCCCTTGCTTACTCACTCCTGAGCCGTGTAGCGACTGCGCGGAGCTCACCCTCACACACCGCCGCGGAGCTCGTCGCCGACGTGCTCCCGGCCATCCACCGGTCACCCCTCGGTGTCCATCGCACTCACCGCACCCTGTAGCATCTAACCCACCACTCCACGCACCTCACCGCACACCGTAGCCCGAGTTCGTCTTCGCCCGAACTCCGGCGGCCGCCTAGATCATCGCCGGTGCCGTTTCCGGCCGCCCCGAGCTCAACTAACACCACCAAGAGCTGCGGCTTGCTCGCAGCCACCCGTAGACGCCCTCCGCGGCCCATTTGGTTGCCGGAACGGCCAAATCCACTCTCGCCTCCGCATCTGGCTCGCCGGCGGCTAAACGCCGGTGTAGTTGGCGCTGACTTTGACCACGGGTGGGCCCTGGTTGACTCTGTTGAGTCTATGACAGGTGGGGCCCAGCCCTGTTAACTAATCAGGTTTAGGTTTAATTAATATTTAGCTAAACTAATTATCTTGACATGCGGGACCCACCGGTCGGTTTGACTCGACGTCCCGTTGACCCCGACGTCATCCCGACGATTGTCGACGCAATAAATGAATTACTGGAATTATTCTATTATAGGAAATTCTAGAATATAGTTCAAACTTCAAAAATTCATAGAAATTAATCTGTAACTCCAAATGCAAAGATTTATATATGAAAATGATCAGAAAAATCCATTCTATCCATTGGTACAGGTTTCATGCATGATAAAACAAGTTAACCTTGCTGTTTAAGCAGAATAAGATAATACACCTTTATGGCTATGTTAAATGAGCTAGCATTTGAATCTTTGATTCAAATGAGTTCATCCATTTTTGTTCCAGCTTGCATTAGGCCAACACACATCCATATTGCCATGTCATAGCATGCATCATATTGTTACATATTGCCATGTGTGTTTATTTCCGGTGTGTCTTTCGTGATAGGTTCTGCCTCCATGGATAATCCCGAATATCCGTCTGAAGGGCAGTATCCTACCACCACTCCATCAGGCAAGCAACCCATTGATCATTTCGATACAAACCCATGTTCTCGCTTTTGCTCTTATTTACTGCATTAAGACAACGTGATTCAAACTGTTGTGTGCTGCGGTAGTTGAACCCACTTCCTTTGCATGACCTGTCATTGCCACAGTAACTAGATGAAACCAACTAGTATGTGTAGGAGTTGATTGAGCCATGTTTGTGATTCCTACCATGCTATGCTTGCTATGCTTAGAGTTGCGTCAGGTCTGGCTCATTGGGATAATGAACTGGAGTGAAAGGTTGTGTCGGGTTCGAGAGTGAAAGTGTTGAACACGTTTTGGTAAAGGTATCGATGAGAGGCCATGTAGGAGTACATGGTGGGTTGTTTCATTGAAGCCGTCCCTAAGAACTGAGTTCTGTGTTTGTGATCCATGAAACAGTTACTACCACGCATTGGGCCCAAACCAATGGACCCTCTCGCTTCTTAACCACCCTTGTTCTCTGTCCGGAGTTGCAACTAGTTTCGGTGTTTGTAGGATATGTGTTGGAGGTCGTGCCTAGCGCTGACCCTAGGGGTGGGCTATGATGCGGTAGATACACGTGGCCGGTGTGCAAAATTTAATGCCCGCTTGGTATCTCGAACCCTGCACACATCGTTCGGGGCCAGATGGGAAACCTCGGCGGACTCCTGCGGATGGAACCCGAATAGGCGATAAACCTGGATTAGAGACTCGAGTGCTTAGGTAGGCTGTGGCCGACACCCACGTTGGGCTTCCGCTTGAAGGTTGCCGAGTACATGTCGTGTAAACGGCGGTAAGTGGTGAGAGCGGTGTGAAGGAGTACACCCCTGCAGGTTAATATGATCTATTCAATAGCCGTGTCCACGGAGAAGGACTTCTGGTTACCTATAACAGTTCATAGACAAGTAAATGGATACTACTAAAAGCCTCAAGATAAGTGTGAGTGCCGAGGATGGCCCTCTCGTGGGTTGACGAGAGAGGATCCACGGTGGAGTATTGTGATGGTGATTAGTGGACTCGTGTGCGACAAATGCTTTTCAAGTGGTGTCACGTAGGATAGCTTAGCCAAGAGTCAAAGCTGGCTTGCTGCAAATAACTCCACCACCTTCTTGAGAATGTGCATGTATGATAGGATTCTGTTGTAAGACTTGCCGAGTACCTTCGTACTCATGTTTGCTTAATTAATGTTTTCAGACGACAACACCGCCCCCTCCGATGGGTTTTATGTAGACCTTGACATCGACGAGTGAACTAGCCACCCAGGTGGTGATCCAAGGCTTGTGAAGGGCCATTGTAGATAGAAGGGCTTCAACAAGCTTTCTTTCTTTTTAGAGTCTGTACTCAGACTAGTTTGCTTCCGCATGTGCTTGTATGTTTGTATGACTTGAGTGATGGGTCATGTGACCCCTACCTGTATGGATATGTTATGTATGGCTCCTCGGAGCCTCTTAAATAAAGTACTTTGAGTTGTAGAGTTTTCTTGTGATGCCATGTTGTATGTACTCATATCGGCATATTGCGTGTATGATTGAAATGCTTGGTATGAGTGGGATCCGACAAACTAGTTGTTTATCCTTGGCAGCCTCTCATATGGGGAAATGTAGTCTCGTGCTTCTAAGCGATAGTAGTCCGCTACAGCCCGGTTCACCGGAGTCCTGCTAGCCCAGCACTACTGCTTGGACACTTGACTGGCCAGCATGTGTTTCACTTCGTTCCTATGTTTGTCCCTTTGGGGAAATGTCACGCGGTGATACCGGAGTCCTGTTAGCCCAGTGCTACAGCCCGAATTCATACGTTGATGACCGACATGCTCGATGTGATTCATGTATGCCTGTCCCCATGGGTTAGCGCCGCTTTTGGTTCACGACTAGCCATGTCGGCCGGGTTCTTTGTCATGTGGATGCTAGCGACACTATCATATCGTGAGCCAAAAGGCTAAACGGTCCCGGCCATGGTAAGGCGACACCGTGGGAATACCGTGCATGAGGCCTCAAAGTGATATGAGGTGTTACCGGCTAGGTCGATGTGACTTGGAATCGGGTCCCGACAGCGTTGGCATCGAGCGGGGCTGCTCAGGGTTCGCTAAGCCAAACTGGTCGATGTTGAGTCTAGAAATGCTTTAGTTATATGTAGGGGAATTGATTGTGGGAGGGAACGTAAGGCTCTTTTTACTCCTTTACCTTATGCCCTCTGATCTGAGTCATCCTCTTCTCATTCTACGTGGGTATAGGACTAGGCTCTCTTCTCTCTATCAGGTTCACGAGTTACTAATCCGTAGTAACTTATAGGATTGTTGGTTACATCCTCAGTTCAGTTTCTACTACTTTTAGTATGCTATCAGTTGAACCAGAACCTTGATATGATGTTGTTGAGTGGCTTTGCAATCTGATTTTGAATGTCTCAAATCTGTTCTTGAGCATTTACAGATGTTATGCTGCCCGATTTTCCCTAGAAATTCTAATGTCTTTGCATTGTGGCTGTGCTTTCAGATGGCCACCCGTCCCCAGAACCAAGTGGTTCGTCTGACCCGTTGCATTGATGTGTGTGGTCACACGGCAATGTTGGTTCGGGTGATGGTCGAGACCGGTTGCCGATGGTATCCTGAATATACCGTCGAGGAGCAGTTTAGAGATTTTAATCAAAGCCAATATCTGTGCACGGTCAGGATATATCCATCTTATCCCGGAGCTACTGAACCGCTCCACTGTTCTTATGGACTTGGGATCACTATTGGGATGTCCGTGCAGGATGCAGCCTACTCGATGATGACTATTATTCGAGCCAGAACTGCCTTGCTGTGCAACACCGATTTCCGCTACATGCCAGCATCCCTCCCTGGGGCGCATGGTTACCTTCAGGGTATGTACATCGATGCATCCCATGAGGACTCACTTCTTCGCACCACTACAGAGATGCTGGAAGACAAGGACCGTCAAAACCGGGCCTTGCGTATGGAGCTTTTTAATGCCCGCTCGATCATTTGGGCCACTCGACTGGTTTGCACTGCCGTGCAAGCGGATACATGGACATGAGGGACTTGTACCTGTGCGGGCTGGTCTGCCAGACTTTATGGAGTGGCGTGAGGTGGGAGGAATCACCCCTCCTCGTGGACCTCGTCTGCTGCCGTTTGTTGGACCACGGCCACATCCGAGTCCCTATGGTCCGCAAGCTCCACAAGATCGTCTGTTTCCGGATGATCATGTTCCACTTCGTGCTTGGGTGGTGACTTTTATGAGGACTACTACGGAGCTGTCTCGAGTTAGTAGTAGTATCCCTAGTATTGTAATAGTTGTATTTCCACCGTCCTGCGTGACCTGTGGAATATGACTTAGTGTGTATCATTCCGGAAGTGTAGAAAAATAATGTATAGGAGTTGGAATGCTTCCAATGAGATGTAACGCATTACACTATAGTTGTACTCCGTCGGGCTTGTACTAAACTATGAATGGTGTGTATGACCGTTGGTATATATATGGCAGTTTTTATACTACCATGTCATACGGATGAACATCTCTGCATTCCGAGTTATCCATTACATTCCGCACTTCCTTGCTAAATTCTGCCATCCTGGTTTAAACCGTTGTTTTGTTTCCTAGGATGGTCAATACCCGCAACAATCCTGCTGCTCCGGAGCAGGGAGAAGCCAGCGCAGCTAGGAATGTAAATCTGCCTCAACCGCCATCTTTGGTCGAAGTTATGTTGGAGGCGAACGCAACAAGCGTGAGACCAATCGCTTCTTTGGAGCGGATTGAGCAAAACACCGCACGCCAGCCAAGAAATGATCCGGTGTCACTCAATGACTTTGTCAAGCTGTATCCACCGGGTTCAAATATTCCGTTGCCTCTCGATCCGGATGATTGGCTTCAAAGCATCACCCACAAGCTACGTTCTGCCAACGTGGCTGAAGCTGATAAGGTTACCTTTGCCGCCTATCACCTCGAAGGCCCTGCTAGCCTTTGGTGGGAGAATTATGAGGCTATGCGTCCGGTTGGACAAATTACTACTTGGGCTGAATTCAGTGCTGCTTTCCGTGAGCATCACATCTCGGAAGGTCTCATGGATCGTAAAAGGGAGGAATTCTGCAATTTCACCCAGGGTAGACTGACTGTGGATACCTACAGCCGTGAGTTTGGGAATCTAGCACGTTATGCTCCTGATGAGGTTTCTACCGATGCCAAGAAGCAGGCAAGGTTCCGCAAGGGACTTAGCCCCGAGCTTCGCCGTGATCTTCGCTCTGACGAGTGCACTTCTTTCCGTGGTTAGTCAACAAGGCTATCGGTGTTGAAACCGGACACCGACTTTGAGGCTTCATGCAAGCACTCCGTGACTCGGTTCTTCATCCGCTCGATCTCGGCGCCGAGTTTGATTCCAAATCTCGCTCGCCACCTGTGTTCACCCCGAGGCCATCCTTTGAGGCGCCTCGCCCCAACCAGCAGTATGCACCGCCCAAGACTTATGGTGGCCCCGCTGCTAATGCTGCTCCACGCCCCAATATGGTAACCTGTTTCAAGTGTGGAGAGACGGGCCACTACATCCGTGACTGTCCTCAGAACAACCCCAGTCAGATCGGAAAGTCTGTTGGCCGTGGTAAGCCAGCAGGAAAGGTGCTCTATGCTAAACCAGCTGCCATTGTTCGTGGCCACGTCAACTATGTTTCAGCTGAGTAAACCCATGTGGATCCCAACGTCGTTCTCGGTACGCTCCTTGTTAATTGTCATCCGGCAACTGTTCTTTTTGATACTGGAGCATCTCATTCATTTATTTCTGAGAGCTATGCTCGATTGCACAACACCACATTCTGTGACATGGACACCTCCATGGAAATTCAAACTCCTGGCTCTAGATGGCAAACCTCTAGAATAAGTCATGGGAATGAAATTCTTGTCGACAGATTAGTCTTTCTTGCATCCTTAATAGCTCTCAAGTCCTCGGACATAAACATCATCTTGGGTATGGACTGGATGTCAGCCCATTACGCTAAGATTCACTGCTCTACTAGAACTGTTCAACTCACCCATCCTTCGGGCAAGACAGGTTAATGTTTTAACCCGAGTGTCGAGCGCCACTTTACTCTTTAAATGCCAACCCCTTCCGACCTCAAGATATTCCGTAGTCCGTGATTTTCCGGATGTCTTTCAGAAGAACTGCCAGTGTTCCACCGATGGATGTCGAGTTCGTGATAGATCTTGTTCCGGAACCGCTCCAATCTCTAGAAGACCTTATAAGATGGCACCCTAGAACTAGCCGAACTTAAGAAACAACTCGATGAGTCCTTGCAAAAGGGTTTCGTCCGTCCTAGTTCATCTCCATGGGCTTGCCCCGTCCTCTTCGTCAAGAAGAAGGATGGAACGGATCGGATGGTTGTAGATTACCGACCTGTCAATTTGGTCACTATCAAGAACAAGTATCCGCTCCCCAGGATCAACGATCTGTATGATCAGCTCGCTGGATCCTCAGTCTTTTCAAAGATGGATTTGAGGTTGGGCTACCATCAAATCAAAATCAAGAACGGGGACATTCCTGAAACGGCCTTTGTTACTCGTTATGGCCAATACGAGTACACCGTCATGTCCTTCAGATTAACCAATGCTCCAGCCACTTTCTCTCGGTTAATGAACTCAATCTTCATGGAGTATTTGGATAAATTCGTTGTGGTATACCTCGATGATATACTCATCTACTCCAAGAATGAGGAAGAACATGCTGAACATCTAAGGCTAGTATTGATGAAACTTTGAGAGCACCGCCTTTATGCCAAATTCTCTAAGTGTGAATTCGGTTACCGTAAGTGACCTATCTAGGCCATGTAATCTCCGGTAAGGGCATTGCTGTCAATCCCGGCGAAGTTCAAGCCGTCCTTGACTGGACTCCACCTGAATCGGTCAAGCAAGTTCGGAGTTTCCTCGGTTTAGCGAGCTATTGCCGCCGCTTCGTCGAGAATTTCTCTAAAGTTGCTAAACCTCTAACCGAACTCCTCAAAAAATATAAGAAGTTCGAATGGACGCCATAGTGCGTGTTTAGCTTTCAGGAACTGAAAAGACGCCTGACATCTACTCCCGTACTTCGTTCCTATGTCTGTCCCTTCGGGGAAATGTCACGCGGTGATACCGGAGTCCTGTTAGCCCAGTGCTACAGCCCGTATTCATACGTTGATGACCGACATGCTCGATGTGATTCATGTATGCCTGTCCCCATGGGTTAGCGCCGCTTTGGGTTCACGACTAGCCATGTCGGCCCGGGTTCTTTGTCATGTGGATGCTAGCGACACTATCATATACGTGAGCCAAAAGGCGCAAATGGTCCCGGGCCATGGTAAGGCGACACCCGTGGGAATACCGTGCGTGAGGCCGCAAAGTGATATGAGGTGTTACCGGATAGGTCG
This sequence comes from Aegilops longissima, assembly GCA_021605205.1. Classification (NCBI taxonomy): domain Eukaryota; kingdom Viridiplantae; phylum Streptophyta; class Magnoliopsida; order Poales; family Poaceae; genus Aegilops; species Aegilops longissima. The sequence continues at coordinate 339,390,854 of CM038678.1, forward strand.
ATGTGACTTGGAATCGGGGTCCTGACACTGTTGTGGTTGCAAACGTTACTATTTAACGGACTTTGTTATTCTTGATATTCCCACGGACGATAGTATGTCTATTATTCTTGGAAGACATTTTTTGAATACTGCAGGTGCTGTTATTGATTGCAACAAAGGCAATGTCACTTTTCATGTTAATGGTAATGAGAATACGGTACACTTTTCGAGGAAACAACCTCAAGTTCATAGTATCAACTCTATTGGAAAAATTCCATCGATTATATTTGGAGGTTTTGAATTTCTTCTTCCTACTGTCAAGAAGAAATATCATATTCTTATTATTGGGGATGTGCATATCCCCGTTGAGGTAACATAGTGTTATTCGAAATTTCTCCGGTTTCATGTTATTCGGAATGAGTTTATTAACAAGACCTGATCAACCTTGTTAGTGGATTCCTTTTGATGAGCATGAGATGGATGAAACTAGAAGGCACAACCTTCTGTACCCTCTCTCTAGTTTCTGTTATTTAGTTGAAATAAAGTAAAAATAGTATTTTCTATCTGTCTTCTAATTTATCCGTGCAATATAAAAATACCCCGAAAATAAAAGTTCTCCAAATGCCCTGAAAATGAAATGTTATTTTTTCTAGAATATTTGAGGATTTATGGAATTGAGAACAGAGCAGGGGGTCAACCACCTGGGCACGAGGGTGGAGGGCGCGCACTACCCCCCAGGGTGCGCCCCCTGCCTCATGGGCCCACGGTGGCCATCCTCCACTTATTTCTGCACCCACACACTTCTTCTTCCTCCCACAAACACCAATATCCAGCTCAAGCACGAGTTCTAGCTCACTTTGCTGTGATTTTCGATCTCCTTGCTCAAAGCACCTCTCACAAAACTGCTTGGGGAGATTGTTCCTTGGTATGTGACTCCTCCATTGGTCCAATTAATTTTTGCTCTAATGCTTTATTCATTGCAAATTTGTGCTGCCTAGATGACCATGTTCTTGAGCTTGCATGTCAAATTTGTATGGTATCAAGTAGTTCTAATGCTTGATATATCCTCTAGGCAGTTGTAGGAGTAGTTGCTATCAATTTTGTTGAGCTTGGTTCACTTTTGTTTGAAGTTACTAAAAAAATTCAGAATATTTCAGAAAATGACGAAGGGACTTTTGAGGGGCTCATCGAGCCGAAGCTCGAAGGAAAAGCAAAATGAAGAAGCACAGAGGCCCAAATATAATTTGCCTCGTACCGCAGAGGTTCGGCCGTGTGAATGGCCTTCCGATGACTTCTTGAGACAAGTCGGGATTTATGAGGATTTCTATTCATTGGCTGAGAATGCTGGCCTCACCGACTTCCTCCGCGACCAACGTCATCAGTATCTCTTACTCACTAATACTTTTGTGCAAAACTTCTACTATTTTTTTAAGGAATCACCTCCTTCATATGATGTTGTTGAGAAGATGCCATTAGCTGAATTTTGCAAGGTTTGCAAAATACCCTTTGAGGGTACCTTAGATGAACCACACTGTAAACATGTGGAAGAATTTATTGACACCATCACTGTGGGAGAAGCCAGGAAGGTTTCCGATGCAAGAATCACTAGCATACATTTTCCTGTCTTACGTTACTTTGCCATATTTGCTAGTTGTTGCTTGATTGGTCACGGAAACTGTGGAAACCTTAGTGTTCCTGATATTATCATTTTTTCCATGGTTTATTCCACGATAACACTGTCAGTATGGGCGGAATTATTGCTAAGCGGTTAAGTTTGAACCGTACAAAGGGCCCCATCTTTGGAGGTATTTATGCTTCACGCCTAGCTGCACATTTTAACATACCTATTAGACTCTATGAGAAAGAAGAAAAATTGCTGCCTAGTGCTTATTTAGATTATAAGAGTATGCTAGCGCATGATTTTATTGTTAAGAATAGGGAAGGGGAGCTTAAATATAAATTGTACTTTAATAAACATCACCCTGAAACTATTACCTTGCCTGCTCCTTCCTTGTTTAATTTATCTGAAGGTCCGTATCTCGTTCCGTGGGCGGCTGTTCAAGCCTACCTGAACCCTACACCAGCCCCGGAGCCGGAACCACAATTTGAGCCTCCACGACAGTCTTATTACTCTTGGGATCCGGAGATGGCTGCCAGCCAGTGGCAGTCAGAGTCCTCTTCATCGCACTACCACCACAGCTACACCTACGGATATCTGCCAGGCCATCCCTGGCAATGAACCAACTTAGGCCAAAAGCCTAAGCTTGGGGGAGTACATATTTCCCACCGACATTACATTTATGTTTACACACACTCATTGCTAGATGTCGGTGCTCATAATCTTTCACTGTAATATCCATGCTAGTTTATTTTCTTTTTCTTGCTTTCTTCTTGTGTGTTTAATAAACCTTAAGAAAAAACCAAAAAAATTAGTAGTAGTTTACTTTTCTTGCTGTAGTAGTAATAATTAAGAAGAAAACCCAAAAAGATTCCCCGTTCTTCTTTTGCTTGTTGGGAGCTTTCCCGTGTAAATAGTTTTTATTTCTTTTCTTTGGGGGTCGATAGGAGAAGACCATGATTAAATTGTTGAAGTGGCTCTTATATGCATTATTGTTGATTCAACCAAGAGCCCATATTGCCTTGTCTACTCCTGTTTATTGAATGCTCGCAGATTCCAGCTTAGTCCAATGCATGTGCACTCTTATTATTATTCACTTTGTTCGGTCGTGCAAGTGAAAGGCAATTATGATGATATATGATGGACTGACTGAGATGAGAAAAGCTGGTATGAACTCGACCTCTCTTGTTTTTGTAAATATGACGACTTCATCTTTCCTGATTCAAATTATTATGAATAAACATGTTTGCAATGTCAATTAGAGATCATAGTTGCTCGTGCCATGCTTGATTAGCTATGAGTTATAATGGTTTACCTTGCATGCCAACATGCTATTAAAATGGTTGTGATGTGGTATAGTGGGGTGGTATCCTCCTTTGAGTGATTTAAGTGACTTGACTTGGCACATGTTCACGCATGTAGTTGAAACAAATCAACATAGCCTTCACGATATTTATGTTCATGGTGTATTATATCCTACTCATGCTTGCATCCAATGTTTATTAATTTTAATGCATGTTCATGACTGTTGTTGCTCTCTAGTTGGTCGCTTCCCAGTCTTTTGCTAGCCTTCACTTGTACTAAGCGGGAATACTGCTTGTGCATCCAATCCCTTAAACCCCAAAGTTATTCCATATGAGTCCACCATACCTTCCTATATGGGGTATCTACCTGCCGTTCCAAGTAAATTTGTATGTGCCAAACTCTAAACCTTCAAATAAACATTCTGTTTTGTATGCTCGAATAACTCATGTATCACCTAGGGCTGCCCTTATCTTCCATGTTAGGTGGGTTATTCTAAAGAGGAGTGGCCTCCGCTCCTCATTCACGAGAAAATGGCTGGTCTCCGGGATGCCCAGTCCCATGCTTTATGCAAACTAAATAAAAATAATTGCAAACAAAACTCCCCCTGGGACTGTTGCTAGTTGGAGACACTCGTTGTTTCGAGTAAGTCATGGATTGATGCTTGTTGGTGGAGGGGGAGTATAAACTTTACCATTCTGTTTGGGAACCGCCTATAATGTGTGTAGCATGGAAGATATCACCATCTCTTAGTTGTTATGTTGACAATGAAAGTATGCCGCTCAAAATATTATTATCTCTATTTCAAAACCGAGCTATGGCACCTCTACAAATCCCTGCTTCCCTCTGCGAAGGGCCTATCTACTTACTTTTATGTTGAGTCATCACCCTCTTATTAAAAAGCACTAGCTGGAGAGCACAACTGTCATTTGCATTCATTACTATTAATCTATATTGGTTATGACTATGATTGGATCTCTTTTACCATGAATTACAATGTCTAGTCAGTCCTTGATCTTTAAAGGTGCTCTGCATTTATGTTTTGCGGTCTCAGAAAGGGCTAGCGAGATACCATCTTGTTATATCATATTATGATTGTTTTGAGAAAGTGTTGTCATCCGAGATTTATTATTATGACTCGCTAGTTGATTATGCTATTGATATGAGTAAACATGAGACCTGAGAGTTATTGCGAATGTGGTTAGTCATGATCTTTGCTGAAAACTTGAATGCTGGCTTTACATATTTACAACAACATGAGCAAACAGAGTTTGTAAAAGTTTTTGTTTATCACTTTCAGTTTATCAACTGAATTGCTTGAGGACAAGCAAAGGTTTAAGCTTGGGGGAGTTCATACGTCTCCGTCGTTTATACTTTTCCAAACACTTTTGCCCTTGTTTTGGACTCTAACTTGCATGATTTGAATGGAACTAACCCGGACTAACGCTCTTTTCAGCAGACTTTCCATGGTGTTATTTATGTGCAGAAACAGAAGTTCTCGAAATGACCTGAAACTCCACGGAACGTCTATTTGGAAATAATAAAAAATCCTTGCCAAAGATGAAGACCAGGGGGCCCACACCCTGTCCACGAGGGTGGGGGGCGCGCCCCCTACCTCGTGGGCCCCCCTGGAGCTCCTTGGACGCTAACTCCAACTTTATATATTTGCTTTCGGAGAGAAAAAATAAAGGAGAAGAAATCATCGCGTTTTACGATACGGAGCCGCCGCCAAGCCCTTAAACCTCTCGGGAGGGCTAATCTAGAGTCCGTTCGGGGCTCCGGAGAGGGGGATTCGCCGCCGTCGTCATCATCAACCATCCTCCATCACCAATTTCATGATGCTCACCGCCGTGCGTGAGTAATTCCATCGTAGGCTTGCTGGACGGTGATGGGTTGGATGAGATCTATCATGTAATCGAGTTAGTTTTGTTACGGTTTGATCCCTATTATCCACTATGTTCTGAGATTGATGTTGCTTTGACTTTGCTATGCTTAATGCTTGTCACTAGGGTCCGAGTGCCATGATTTCAGATCTGAACCTATTATGTTTTCATGAGTATATGTGTGTTCTTGATCCTATCTTGCAAGTCTATAGTCACCTACTATGTGTTATGATCCGGCAACCCCGAAGTGACAATAATCGGGACCACTCCCGGTGATGACCATAGTTTAGGAGTTCATGTATTCACTATGTGGTAATTCTTTGTTCCGGTTCTCTATTAAAAGGAGGCCTTAATATCCCTTAGTTTCCATTAGGACCCCGCTGCCACGGGAGGGTAGGACAAAAGATGTCATGCAAGTTCTTTTCAATAAGCACGTATGACTATATTCGGAATACATGCCTACATTACATTGATGAATTGGAGCTAGTTCTGTGTCACCCTATGTTATGATTGTTACATGATGAACCGCATCCGGCATAATTATCCATCTGCGATCCAATGCCTACTAGCTTTTCCTACATTGGTTCCCGCTTATTTACTTTCCCGTTGCTACTGTTACAATCACTACAAAACACCAAAAAATACTACTTTTGCTTCCGTTACTTTTGTTACCGTTACCACTACTATCATATTACTTTTCTACTAAACACTTTGCTGCAGATATTAAGTTATCCAGGTGTGGTTGAACTGACAACTCAACTGCTACTACTTGAGAATATTATTTGGCTCCCCTTGTGTCGAATCAACAAATTTGGGTTGAATACTCAACCCTCGAAAACTGTTGCGATCCCCTATACTTGTGGGTTATCACTATGCAGGACGAACTCTCAACACATGATACACAACATTTATACTAGTTCGGGCCACCGTTGTGGTGTAATGCCCTACTCCAGTGTGGTGGTGGTGGATTGCCTCTTGGGCTGAGGATGAACAGTACAAGGGGAAGAACAGCCTCCTGAGGTGAGGTGTTCTTGTGCTTGGTGGATGTGAGGATCGCTCGAGATGAGTTCTGGTAGGTGACGATCCGATGCCCTCTACCCAAATATTGAGCGGGAAGGGAGCCAACAACGACCAATTTGAAAGGGGACAACTAGTACAGCTTATCCTGACAAAAGTAGTATTCGCCTGCCAAAGGCTCTGGTGGTGACACTTTCTTGGGCTCCACGGTGACCTCCATCTTGCCGTCCTGCTGGTCTTGGTCTCATTGCACCGATATGGAAACCTTTTCTCGACGCCTCAGTACTCCTCGCCTGTGCTTGCCCCCTTAGCACCAAAGAGGAAGCAAGGACACTGCACGCTGGGGCCCGCCTGGTCTCGATCGTCATGGCTCACATCATTGGAATCTCGTGAGGTTTGCCTTGCCTTGATCTCTCCGCCCCTCACGAGCCAGCCTGGTGAAGGCACTCCCGAGGAGGTCTTGTGTCGTCCGCCTTGCGAGGCTTGGCCCCTCGCGAGGGTCTCGAATGTTTGTTGGTGAACATGGCTTGTACGGGCCCGCTTGCAGACCCACGCCGTGGGCCGTAGGCAGGCAAGTCTGGGGACCCCCGTTCCCGGAACGCTGGCAACTTGGTGAGATGGTGATAGGTCCATGGGATGACCGTAGGATGCTCCGCATCATGTCCCCTCCCTTGGGAAAGATCCGACCTCGGATCGAAATCTTCATCACCATGGTAGGGAGAGAGATCATTGACGATGAATATGTCGGTCACGAAGTACTTGTCGCGTGGGATGTCAATCTTGTACGCGTTGTTGTTGTAGTGTTCAAGGACCTTGAAGGGTCCATCGGGTCATGATAGAAGTTTGGACTTGCGTTCGTTGGGGAAGCGGTCCTTGCGAAGGTGTAGCCACACAAGATCTGCAATGTTGAATACCATGGGTTGCTTGTTGAAGTTGAGCTTGGTTGCGAGTCGTTGTACTTTGCGCTTGATGGTGTGCCTTGTGTCTTCATGCATCTTCTTGAGGTAGTTGACTCGAGCACTCACGTCCATGTTGGCGCTCTCTTGTAGTGGTAGAGGAAGAATGTCCAATGGGGACAATGGGTTGAAACCGTAGACTATCTTGAAGGGGGACTTGCCAGTAGTCGAGTGTCTTGCGTGGCTGTAGGCGTACTCGGTGATGGGTAGGCACTCCTCCCATTCCTTGATGTTCTTCTTGATCAACAAGCATAGTAGAGTGGATAGCGTTTGGTTCGTCACCTCAGTTTGGCCATCGGTTTGAGGATGGTATGCCGAAGAGAACAATAGCTTGATTCCAAGTTTGGCGCATAAAGTCTTCCAAAAGTAACTCAAGAACTTGATGTAACGGTATGAGACAATCGTCTTTGGCTCTCCATGTAGGCACAAGATTTCCCTACAAAAAAGATTTGCAACATTTGAAGCATTGTCTATCTTGTTGCATGGTATGAAATGTGCCATTTTAAAGAATCAGTCCACAACAAAAAACACGGAATCTTTGCCGTTTCTAGTTCTAGGCAAACCAAGCACAAAGTCCATACTAATATCTTCCCATGAGTGATATGGAATAGGAAGTGGCATGTAAAGGCCATGAGATTGAGCTTTAGACTTAGCTTTGCGACATGTAGAGCATCGCTTGGTGAAGCGTGAGATGTAATAGCGTTCCCAAGATGTATGCGTCAAACATTTGGCATATAGAATAGCAAAAGTAGGATCATGTGCATACACGCCTTTTATGTGCTCAAAGCCAATGACATTCAATTCAAGTTTGGAGACTAGCATGCATATGCGGGAAAGAGCATCCGCCACAACATTTTCCTTGCCTTTGATATATTTGATGAACTAAGGAAAAGACTCAATGAACTCACTCCATTTAGCATGACGCTTGTTCAATTAGTTTGACCCTTAAGGTATTTAAGCGTTTCATGGTCGGTACAGATGAAAAATTCATGAGGGCGAAGGTAATGTTCCCACTCATGCAAAACTCGCACTAAAGCATATAGCTCTCTATCATAGATGGGGTAATTTAGTTGCGCTCCGGAAAGTTTTTCACTAAAGTAAGCAATTGGGTGCTTCTCTTGCGTTAACACACCTCCTATGCCGTTACCACTAGCATCACAATGAATTTCAAAGGGTTTTTCAAAGTTGGGTAATGCAAGCACGGGAGCATGAGTAAACAAATTCTTAAGCTCATTAAATGCGCTATCTTGAGATGGTCCCCAAACAAAGGGTGCATTCTTCTTACTCAAAGCATGTAAAGGAGATGCAATGGTGCTAAAATCCTTAACAAATCTATGGTAGAACCCGGCTAAACCAAGGAAGCTACGCACTTGTTGCAAGTTGGTTGGTTGGGGCCAAGTTTTAGTAGCATTGATCTTAGATACATCAACATGAACAGACCTTAGAAGATACAACAAAACCTAAGAAAACAAGCTTATCAACACCGAAAAGGTATTTATTCATATTAGCATAAAAGGAGCTCTTTCCTAAGGGTTTGCAACACGGTTCTTAGATGGGTGACATGGTCTTTGAGAGATTTGCTAAATACAAGAATCGTCAAAATAGACCACAACAAATACGCCTATATAGGGTCGAAGAACAAAATGCATGACTCTCATGAAAGTATCGGGTGCTTCGGATGAACCCATTGGCATAACAAGCCTTTCATATAAGCCAAATTTGGTTTTAAATGCGGTTTTATGTTCGTCACCTTCTTGGATGTGTATTTGGTAGTAGCCACTTTTAAGATCAATTTTAGAGAAAATGGTGGCTCCGCTAAGCTCATCTAGCATATCATCTAGGCATGGAATGGGGTAACGATAACAAACGGTAATAGCATTGATAGGACGAAAATCGGAACACGTGCGATATGTACCATCTTTCTTGGGAACAAGGATGACCGGGACGACACAAGGGCTCAAACTTTCTCGTACATGGCCGTTGTCGATGAGTTGTTGTACTTTACGTTGGATCTTCTTAGTTTCCTCGGGGTTGATGCGGTAGGGAGCCTTGTTAGGAAGGGGTGCTCCGGGGATAAGGTCGATTTAGTTCTCGATGCCTCGTAGTGGTAGACCCGAAGGTAGCTCACCGCGGAATACATCTTGGAATTCCTGCAAAAGAGAAGATAACACTAAAGGTAGATTGTGAGAGGTGTTAGTTTTTGGTGCCTCGTCCTTGCACAAAAGGACATAGTGCATGACACTTGATGGGTTCTCACACACTTCTCTCATCTCACTTTTGGTGGCAAATAGGACTAAGTTTTTCTTGTCGCTCATCATGGAGGCACGCAATTTTGGCTTGTGACGCTCACTCTCTTTTGGGTGGTTCGCTCCCTCACTATTCTCTCCATGATGGGTGGCTTGCTTGTCGGTGATCACTTGGCTTGGAGACATTGGTCATAGCACATATTCCTTTCCTTTCATCTTGAAGCTATAGTGATTTGTACGCCCGTTGCGGATGGCACCTCGGTCAAATTTCCATGGCCGTCCAAGAAGGAGGTGGCAAACGGACATTGGAATGACATCACACTCCAAAGTGTGTTTGTAAGCTCCGATCTTGAAGGAAACTTGTACGATATGCTCAACTTGGATAGTGCCAGAGTCGCTTAGCCATTGAACCTTGTAGGGATGTGGGTGCTTCATCTTGACTAATTGGAGCTTGGAGCATATTTCTTCACTTACTAAGTTATGACAACTACCTCCATCGATGATGACCTTGACGAATCTTCCATTGATGCCGGCTTTGGTGTGGAAGATATGGCATCTTTGGTCTTCATCTTGTTGATGTTGAAGTGACAAGACCTTGGAGACAACAAGAGCGGGGCTCGAATCATCGTCATAAAAGACTATCATCTTCGTCTTTGTGCACTTGCCGGTGCATGGCCACTTGCTCAAGGGCTTCCATTTCCTCTTCACTCATGGAGTCATAGGTTCCGTCGTCGTTGAGGATCACGTTGCGCTTATTGGTACACTCAAAGGACTTGTGGCCTCGGTCGCCGCATGTGAAGCATTTGAAAGAACTTGTCTTGATGGTCTCATCGGTTGGAGTAGATGATGATGAAGCTCTCGGATTGTAATTGCTTGTAGTAGGAGGACGACTTGAGGTTGTCGAAGTTCTCTTGTAACTTGACTTGTCGCCGTTGCTTGTAGATGGCTTGGTTGCGGTAGGAGGTGTTGGAGTCATTGAAGTTTGGTTGTTGGAGAAGCCATAGGACTTGGATGAGAACTTGGCATACTTGAAGTCATCTTGCACTTGATGTTCTGCTTTGGTAGCTTGGTGCACTAGCTTTATGAGGTTCGAGTATGGTTGGAAGTCGGCTATCTTCTTGATAGGATGATTCTGTCCATTCAAGAAATGTGCCATAGTTTGCTCATCATCTTCTGTGACATTGGCTCGTATCATGGCAATCTCCATTTCCTTGTAGTACTCTTCAATGCTCTTTGTGCCCTGCTTGAGTAGTTGGAGTTTCTTGAAGAGGTCGCGGTTGTAGTAGGTTGGCACAAAACATGATCTCATGACATCCTTCATTTGCGCCCAAGTTGTGATGGGTGGGTCACCACTTGCCTCTCGGCGCTCAATGACTTGTTCCCACCAAATGAGGATGTAATCTTGGAACTCAAGGGATGCCATAGCGATCTTCTTCTCTTCCTCATAGTTGTGCAAGCGGAAGATTTTGTCAATGTTGAATGCCCATGAATGGTACTCTTCAGGATCATTGCTTCTGGAAAACTTGGGTACGGTGAACTTTAGCTTGCCGTAGCGTTGCTCTTCATTGTGTTGGTGTCGAGGGTGTTGACATCCTTGATGAGGAGGATTGTCTCCCTCAACTTGCGCTTGTCGTGGAGGATTTCCATTGTCTTCTTGCTCTTGATGAACTTGAGGTTCTTGTCGAGCTTGTGGAGGAGCTTGAGGATTTTGACGATGCACTCGTGATTGATAAATCCTCTCTTGAACTTCATCATGAAGTGCTTCTTCTTGTTCGCGCCTATGGTGGTTGCATTCGGCATCGACGCGACTCGTGTCGTGGAGTGCATGTTGCGTCTCAAGTGCTTGAGCTTCTCGCTGTTGTTCTTCTTGACGTTGTGCTTCGACATCTTGTTCGTCTTGGTGTTGGCGCGCTCGCTCTTCCTCTTGTTTGTCGTAGGCGTTGCCATTCTTGTGCTAGCGCGAATGTAGCTTGGTTTTGACGATGTCGATGCTCTTTCACTCGAAGTTGTTGTTGATGATCTGTGTCATGTAGGGGATTGCGATTTTCTTGACGATCTTGACGCGTGGCTCGTCGAAGAGTGTTCGATGTTGGAGTACTTGAGCCGGAGATGGTGTCATCGGAGTGTCGACTCGAGGAGCTCCGTCTTGAGTAGGACGAGGTGGTAGAAGAGCGGTTGACCAACAAGGCACGAATCTCGTCCATTCTTGCATTGCTCTCTTGCTTTTGTTCGTCGAGCTTGTTGTCGAAGTAGTCTCTTTTACATTGCTTGGAGAGTCACAAGTCGGTGGCGAGGTTGTCGATTCGATCACTCATTGCTTTTTGTTCTTGATGCAAAGCTCGTAGTGTGCCAATTAGGTGGATCTTGGTGACGTAGTTGTTCGGGTCGTCGTCTTGCTCTAGGAAGAGTGGGTTTGTAGAAGAACTCGGCCTATCCATCATTCCAAGAAAATATGTGAGTGGGAGAAAGAGAAGAACTTATACCAAATGTACCTTGACCGATGTTGAGGGTGGATGAAAGATCACTAAATTATGTAACAAGGAAATAGCACAATTGGTACCAATTCTTGTCGGTTCTCACACCTACACAAATAAAGCTTATAGTGGAGCTCGATTAGGATGGTGGCACAGAATTTGATGTAATTGTTAGTGAGCTTCAATAATGTTGGAAAAGATTCACAAATTTGCAAATGCAACAAGTAGACCAATAGCAAGATATGGTACATGGAAACACACACACGGATAGATAAATGGGGTCGTGCAACCAAGGAATGAGCCAAAATGTGGAATCCACGAAAATGATCTTGTTGCATAGCACTAGAGAGACGCTAGCACGATTGCACAATAGGCGGATACGAAACTTGTGCACAACCTACTACGCAAAAATGCAACGACTGATCCCGGGTATGCTATATGTATGGTATTCCAAAGATATGATCCAAGATGATCGAGTATGGCAATCTTAATGTAGTATGATGCTATGGTTCTTACTTAAAAGCTCTTTGCTTATCTTTCCATTTTGCTTAAAAGCTTGTTTGGCTCTTTCACCGTTGTCCTCTTTCTCATGCAAAACTTCACGAACCAAGATAGCAATTGTGTATGCTATGACAACTTTGTGACACAAAAGATGATACCAAGATATGTAATAAGATGATATGGTATGTACGGGAAGTATGACCACTAATGTGCACAAGTGACGTTGCCGACAATACTCAAAGGCTAGTCTCGATAGGCAAGATATGCAAAATTGGGCTATGGTGGTTATCAATGTAATGGCAAGGAGTAGACCAAGTTGTCGTCGAGATTAGCATCGTTGCTAATGGTCAAGGGTGTCAAAATTGTTGGGCGGTTGTTGTCGATGACGAGTCTGTGGCGAAGATGAGCGGCGGTGATGTTAGTGCCGAACCGTCCCTAAGTAGCTGAAACACGTTAGGAAACAGAAACCGCAACTCAAATTATCAAAGAAAAAAATGTATAAATTTTTGGAGTTGATAGCGGGTAAGGGATGGTGGTGTTTGCGGAAAGCGGTCGTGGTATGCGGAAGTGATGGTGGTATACAGAAGTTTATGTGGGCACCGGAGCAAAATTTGGCGAAAGTTTGGGGGGCAGTGGATGGAAATGATGCTGTCAGGGGCCAGATGTACGGGCTCAGGATCTGTGGATGAACTTGACGAACTCGTGGGGAATTCGAAATTTTGGGGCGAAATACAAGAGATTTTGTGGATTGAAATTGGGGAAAAGATGGGGGAAAGCTAGATCTACTTGCAACACACAGAATCCGCGGATCAAATCCAACAAAACTTCATCACACCAACAAATCACAAAAAATGGGGGGTGGGGGGCTATTTTTGTGGGGAATTTTCAAATTTGGGACAAAATCAACAAAAAAGGCTAGAAAATGAAGAGGGGAGGCTCCGAAATCGTGATCAATGTGGCTCATGATACCAAGATGATGTAGGGTAGAACCCTAGATGCCCAATATTTCATGAAAGGAGCGGATCCCGCGATGAACACGAAGAACACTGTTGGTGTTCTGGGAATGGGGGTCCCCAGACTTGCCTGCCTGCAGCCCATGGCGTGGCTCCACCAACAGCCTGGTACGGCCCATCTTCACCAACAACTACTCAAGACCCTCGCGAGGGGCCAAGCCTCACAAGGCGGAGGACACAAGACCTCCTTAGGGGCAGCCTCCTTAGGCTAGCTTGTGAGGAGCGGAGAGATCAAGGCGGAGGGGCACCTTGCAAGGTTCACATGACATGAGCCATGACGACCGAAGCCAGGCGAGCACCAGCGGGCGCAGGGTACTAGTTTCCTCTTTGGTTCTAAAGGGGCAGGCGCAGACGAGGAGTCCCGAGGCATCAGGAAATGGTTTCCATATCGGTGAAACATGAACAAGACCAGCAGGGCGGCAGGACGGAGGTCACCGCGGAGCCCACGGCAGCGTCACCACCAGAGCCTTTGGCAGGCGAAGACCACCTTTAGTCAGGATAGCTTGTACTACTTGTCTCCCTTGGAAATTGGCCGTTGTGGGATCCCTTCCCACCTAAACATTTGGGAAGAGGACCAAGGCCTCTATAAATAGGACTAGCCACCACCCTAGCAGGGGGCGAGCATTCAGATCATCCTAAACCACCCAAGGTCACCGAGCTCAAGAACACCTCTCCTTAGGAAGTTGTTCTCCCCTTGTACTTGTTCATCCTCAGCCTACAAGGCAATCCACCACAACACACTGGAGTAGGGTATTACACCACATCGATGGCCCGATCCAGTATAAATTCTTGTGTCCCTTGTTCTTTGGGTTCGGCGACTTAGGACTTGAGATCGTTGAGAGTGTGAGTTAGGGGCAGAGAGATCTTCGTGCGCACCCTAGTGTTTGAACCTCAAGGGTTTGCCAGAACCCGTAATCCGACATTTGGCCCGCCAGATAGGGGAGCGTTGAAGCCTTTCTTCCGTCGATCCACGCTCCACTGCTCCACCATGTCCATGGCTGACGCTCGCCAAGCTCACGGTGAGCGCCGTGCTGCCCCTGCCGCCCGTGTCGATCAGAAGGCTCCTGTCGGCGGGCCTCCCCGTCGCCCTCCATCTCTCGCCGCCAACGCCGCCACCAGCCCGGCGGGAAACGAGCAGCAAGCATTATCGTTGCACCCCTCTGTGTGGCGGGACGGCCGCACGGCCACCCCGTCGCTGACTCCGGCCGGCTCATCGTCCCACGCTCGTCACGCGCCCACAGACGCGCAGGCCACGCTGCTCTTGGCACGCGAGCTCCTGAGTTACCGCCCGGTCGACGACCCCTACAAGGACTTGCTGGACCGCATCGCCGAGCTCGTCAGCGCTGCTTGGGGTTCTCTCGTACCATCTCTCTCGCTGCCTCGCCCTCCTCCAGCCATAGACGATGTAACTCACGGAGTGCCTCCACCACCTCCGCACCAAGACGGCGCCCTGGCACCAGGACGCGCGGCCCCTCGGCGCGACCCGCCGCACCGGGCATCCGCGCATGAAGAAGGAAGCTATCAAGAAGTCCCCTGGCTGCGAGAAGGCGCTCCTGCACTCCCGACACCGCCATGTCAAGACCGCGCGCCGCTTGCAGCGGCGGCGCGTGGATGCCAAGATTAGGCTCCGCCTCTGCGACAGGCTCCAGTGACCACGTCGGGCTGCCGTGCCTTCACTCCTGAGCTGTGTAGCATCGTCTGGCCCGGCAAGTTCAAGCCAGAACTGCCTCCATGCTACGACGGCACTCCCGACCCCGCGTAGTTCTTGCAGCTCTACGAGCTGAGCATCGAGGCAGCTAATGGCGACGAGAAGGTCATGGCGAACTAGTTTCCTATGGCCCTCAAAGATGGCGCGCGCTCGTGGCTCCTGAACCTGCCCGCGGGTTCGATCTCCTCCTGGGGTGAGATGCGCGAGCGCTTCATCGCCAACTTCTAGGGCACTCGTGACCACCCGCTAGTCATGGGTGACCTACTGCGCATCAAGCAGCAGCCGGGAGAGACCCTACAGAAGTATATCCAGCGCTTCAACAACATTCGCCTCAAGATTCCCAAGGTGACGGACGAGGCCATCATCTCGGCATTCTCTGATGGCGTCCGCGACATCAAGATGAAGGAGGAGCTCGTCATCCACGAGGAACTATGCATGGCCCTGGAGATGTTCAACATGGCGACCAAGTGTGCAAGAGCTTAGGAGGGGCGCCTCTCCCTCCTCGAGCTCCCTGCTGCCGACCCAGAAGAGAAGAAAGCAAAGGCCAAGGACGTGAAGCGCAAGGGAGTAGCCGTGCTCGCGGCCGAGTCGGATATGAAGCGCGGCCGGGACCATCCCGAGTCCTCCAAGAGCAGTCATCCATTCTGCGCCTTCCACAATGTTCATAGCCACAACACCTACGACTGTCAAGAGCTCAGGGCCATTCGAGATGGATGCTTCGGTCGACGCCCCGAGCGCAATGACCGGGGCTACGGCCGAGGAGGAGGAAGAAGTGGAGGACGCTGGGACGACCGCGGCCCCCGCCAGGAGTGCCGCGACTAACCTCGTGAGGACGGCTGGCAAGACCAGCCTCGTGAGGGTGCCTAGAGGGACCAGCCTCGTGAGAACCGACCTCAGGGCAACATCGGTCTCCCTCCACTGCCGCCACCACCAAGGAGGAAAGACGACCATCATCAGGACGAGGGGGCTGGGGGCTTCCAGGAGCCACGTGCCATCACCTGCATCCTGGGTGGCGCTCAAGCCCCGCCCTCTCAGCGTATCTTCAAGCAGTTTGCCCGTGAGGTGAACGCGGCCCTCCCCAGGCTCGAGGCCACGCGCCCGCTTAGGTGGTCAAAGTGTGCCATCACCTTCAGCTCGTCGGACCAGCTCAAGTGTGCGGCAACTGCCGGCGGCCTCCCGATGCACTGCTCACCCGTCATCAGCAATGTTTAAGTCACCAAGACCCTCATCGACGATGGCACGGGGCTCAATGTCCTATCCGTCGAGACATTCGATAGCCTCCAAGTGCCATACGATTAGCTAAAGCCTACGAAGCCCTTCTCAGAAGTGACCGACGGCTCCACCACCCCGATAGGGCAGGTCCGCCTCCCTGTTACCTTCGGACAACGTAACAACTACCGCACCGAGCTCATAGACTTCGACGTCGCCCACATCCGTCTACCATACAACGCCATCCTCGAGTATCCAGCATTGGCCAAGTTCATGGCAGTGACCCACCATGGCTACAACGTCCTCAAGATGCCAGGGAGCGGCGGCGTCATCACGGTCCCCTGCGAAGAAAGAGATGTGGTGTGCTCCCTTGAGCGCGCTTTCCAAGCCGCAGAGGTCGAAGACACCGACAACGAAGGCATCCTGTACTCTCCTGAGGCCATCCCCAAGAAGAAGAAGCAGATACTTCACCCAGGGCCTCAGGAGAGCGGCGTTTCCAATGGCACCACCTCAAGATCCGCGCCCGCAGCTGGGGTGCCTCGCTCGCTTGCATAGGAAGGCGCACCCAGTGCCCTCCTCGGGCAGGGCTCGGGGGCTCTCTTATGGAGGGCCTCAGACCTAGACAACATCACGAGGGAGGTGCTCGGGCACCATGTGGAGGCATGCTTCGCTGCACGTTTCCCACCACCCGGTGCAGCTCCCCATCCTCGCAAGGACAGCGGGTTGCGCGTCTGCGTCGACATTCCAGGGCTCAACAGGGCCACATCTCCAGAGCGCTTCTGGCCTTCACGCGTTGGACGGTGTGAGGGCCCGCCTCACAGCTATGTCTGCATGCCATTTGGCTTGCCGAGCATGGCTGCGCCTTCCAGCGCCACTTGCGGAGCGTCTTGGCGGCTCAGGAGGCAAGGCATCACGCAGTCCTGGCGGAGGTGGCGATGGACCTCCGAGAACCATCCGTGGCTCGTGAGGAGCAACTCTTTTAGCGCGCACCTTCAGCTGCTTCAACACTCCTTCAACAACGATACCAGGTGACATTTTCCAATTTACTCAGCTGGGAGCGCCCCCTGGGCTGCATCATTCCCAGGTCACACGGGTCCGTCCTAGTGGCATGTATCGTTCTTACATCCATTCGAATTAGCTTGTCTCCTTGCATGATCTCCCTATGATTACCACCTGATTGGTCGGTACTTTGATACCATGAACGTCATACGCCCTTGCAAGCCTGCCCACGACCGCCTCATGATTAAGGACTGGCACGGCTTCTGTGCCTGGGTCTGTCCCTGCAGCATCGCCAAATCCAAGAGACTGAGCTCTGGCTCGCGGGCCCTCTCCCGTGTACGTCACCTCCCATGGCCCTTGGTGCCTTGTTCTTGCATGAGCTAATCGTGGACGGATAGGCCAAGGTGCGCGACCCGGTGCCTCGCCACCGCGGGAGCCGCGCGCCGGTCATCTTTCTTCAAGATTCTTCGCATGAGAAGACTAGGCATGGCGTCTGTGCTCGGGTCCGTCCCTGCAGCGTCGATAAACCCAACGACTGAGCTCTGTCTAGATGGTCGCCCCCGTTCACGTCACCTCCTGGGGTCATTGGTGTTTAGCCTTCTCATGTGATCGCCTCAGGAGATTCGTCCGACGCAGGCTGCCTAACCATCTCGCAGGACCACCATAGCCGTCAAGAATCAAGACTGGGCGCAACCCGCCTTGAGGTAGGGCCTCGCGAGTCCTGCGCTGGCTCACGAGTGCCCAGACACACATCATCTAGCCCTGCCGTGCAAGCCACGTGTCAGGGCGTGGCTGTACACGCCCCGGAGGCTCCACTCACTGGGAGCCCTCACCCACGCACTAGTGGAAGCACCATGCTCCGCGCTGGCAGCCGACACGGTCGAGGAGCGGCTATGCCCGTGCAAGTGCGGAAGTGCTATGCTCCGCGCTGGTGATAAACAACTGAGGGCGGCCCCATGGACGTACCAACCTCAGGTAGCCTCCGGGCTCGGTGTCCAGTCTCGTCGCAACACTTCCCCTCGGGAGAGTCATGCGAGGGGGCTGGGCACAGGGGCTGCGCTCGGGTCACGCCCGAGTGTGCGCCACCCTGCCAGGTTCCTCGGACCTGGTCATCGCGCGCCCCTCCCGAGCAGAGCCTCCGCGAGGGAAAAGGTATGAAGCTCATTTGGACGTCAAGGGGGACTCCTGAGCATTGCGACTCAGGAGCCTAACTGGCCACATAGCCCCTCGCTCCTTGGTTCCGTCCGGGTGATCCGAACGGCCCAACGACGGTCGAGGTATGCGCGGGGTCGGGCCCTGCCGACGTAGAACACTAAGACCCACTTTCACATCTCCTTCCCGTAAGCTGGTTGCGCGTCAAGGGGGACTCCTAAGCATCGCGACTCAGGAGCCTAACTGGCCATGTATCCCCTCACCCCTTGATCTTGTCCTGGTGATCCGGACGATCCAACGGTGGTCGAGGTATGTGCGGGGTCGGGCCTCGCCGACGTAGAACACCAAGCAAATGGAAAGGAAATCACGAAGTCTTAACTAAATATTACAAAGCATGTTGTCCCCCAAACTTCAAGCAGAGTTTTAGCGCCTCCACGAGGCATGTCTCATGGCACAGGAAAGTTCGCAGGAAAGTGAAACGAGAAGGAGTGCCATTCTTCACCAGCAAGCCTTTTCTTCAGCCTTGGGCGTCATCATCAAGGAGTGCCTCCCCGTCCGTAGCATCACCGTCGGCCATGCCGTTGGCCTTGGTCGAGTGATTGGTGGTGCCACCGGTTGGAGGTGCAGGCTCGGCGGCGAGGAACTTCTTCAGCAGGGCTTCCACCTGGCCCTTCATGGCTGCGGCAGCAGCTGTGCAGCGCTCCTCCTCCACGGGCTTGAGCAGCTCGCCGAGATCAGTGCCGGGGCTGCGAAGATGTAGATGGCTGAAGACGCGCGCCAGAGCTGAAGAAGAAAGCGCGCGGGCTTCCCCCCTCCACCATGGGGCTGATCCCGTCGGCGACACCCTCGAGCACCGTGACAAGATAAGGAAGCAGCTGGGCGGGGCCTTCGTCATCTGTTACCAGCGGCTTCTCCAAGCCCTTCTCGTAGAGCACCCGCAGCTCCTCGCGGGATCTCTCCTCAAGGGACTTGAAGGCCACGCAGTCCTCAACCAGAATCTTCGCTTTGGCTTCCAGCTCGACCTTCTCTGCCTCCACCTTCTGCTCCAGCTTCTCCAGACGGCTGTGCTCCGCGGCCTGTGCTCTCGCCATCTCCTCCAACTCGGCGTCACGACTGGTGACGGCGTCTTCTCGGGCCTTCATCTTCTCCTCCTCCGCCTTGCGACTACGGGCCTTGGCCACGCGCTCACTGCGCATGGTCTCCAACTCGGCCTCCATCGTCCAGCAGCGTTCCTTGGCGGCTTCGGCATCCTTCAGCGCCGCCTCACGGGCGGCTGCGGCTTGGTCGGCGGCGCGCTTGTCTTCCTCGGAAGCCGCCACGACCTGGCCCAATGCCGCCCTGACGGATGCGTCGGAGTGCAGCCAACCGGAGATCAGCTCCAAGCGCCCTGCCACCAGCGGCGGTCAGTGCCTTGAAGATCATCCCGCAGCCGGGTCAGCGCAGAAAGAGCGTGCTCCAGGGCGTCGGGCGCAACAGAAGGACTGCGAGCTCGCGGTGCGATGAAAGAAGAAGGCAGTGTCATCGCCAAGACCTGCAGGTTGATGGCGGCGGAAGAAGAAGCCAGGAGCTCCGGAGCCTACGGGGCCTCGGCCAGCGAGCTGGGGATGATCGCCTCAGGAGCCGACGTGACGTTGGGGGTCGCCCCCTCCCGGAGAAGCTCCTTTGGACCTCGCGAGGATGACCGGGCTGGAGAGGTGCGAGGGCTGCTGCCGCCCTTCTGCGTCGGAGGAGGTGCGGCCATGCTAGGCTGCTGGGTCCCCGACGATGCAGCCGCCCTCTCCCTATTCTTCTTCGCCGACAGCTTTGGCCTAGCAGCACAAGAAGAGAACATCAGGAAGCAGCAATAGTAGCAGGAGCAAGAGGAAAGTCAGGGCAAGATTTTTACTGGTCCACGGCGGTGTAGTCCCGCGGCCTCTTCAGAAGCGCGATGCCTAGGGGCCTCGCAGCCTGGGGTGCTGGCGCACGGGCCCCAGGACCAGATGAGGCCGCGGCAGCCTCAGGCGACGACAGGGCAGAGACATCACCTCGGGAGATCAGCGTCGATCTGCTCTTCATCGGGACCCCAGGTGGCGGCTTCTTCGAGGGGGTGACCCTGGACCTCGTGGTGACCCCAGCAGGAGGCAAGACTTCCCACACCGGGTCGCTGTCAGTGTTGTCATCGTCAGGCAAGGCGTGGAGGAGGTCGGCCTAGCGCGTAGGGGAGGTCTCCCCTGCCCCCTCCCGGGTTGCCTCCGAGATCAGCTCCTCCTCCTCCTTGTAGTCATCAGAGGATACCATCACCAGAGCCATCAGAACCGGGGCATTCGAGGGCGCAGGCAGCACGAGCCCACGCCCATTGAAGACAGGCATGGTGGCGGCAATCTTCGCCCCATCTGGGTGGCGGTACAGGGGAACAAAGGTGTCCGGCGGATACCCTTTGTCGTCCCCAACCAAGAGGTGGAGGGCCGTGCCCAGCTTCTCGTTAGACAGGGCCTCTGGACGCAGGCGGAGGTCGTCTCCTTCATCCCCGAGCTTCCACAAGGGTTGTAAGCGTGCCTGGAGGGTAGCCACGCGTTGCGCCAGTAATTCCTTGATGATCATGGCCCCCGTCAGCTTTGCCGACTTCGAGTTGTCAGGCTTCAGGTCGGCGGTCATCCTCTCCAGCACATGCTCCGCCCGGGGGTCGGTGAGCCTCACGCGGAACCACCCATCGTGAGACGTGGGCATCTCCGTCAGCAGCACCAGCCGGGGGTGGGAGCACTTGGCATGCATTAGGACCCACTTGCTCCTGAAGCCCTCGGCCTTCTTCCCGGCCTTCGATATCGCGTTGGTCTTGTTGGCCGCAACGAAGTTGGCACAACCCGAGCAGTGGCCGTCCTTGATCCGGAGATAGAAGAGGTGGCGCAGCACCGCCACGGACGGCATCACCCCAAGTATGCCTCACAATAGAAGGGGAAGATCGACAGAAGGAGGACGGAGTTGGGATGAAGATGGAGGGCATGCAGCTTGTAATGGCTGAGGACGGAGTAGAAGAAATCGAAAAAGGGGGGAACCAACCCAACGACAACACTGCTCATGAAGAAGGGATAGAAGGTGCTGCCCGAAGCCTCCGGCTCGGTGGAGCCAGCCCGGTGCGCGGTCTTCCTTTTCTCGTCGCTGCCCTCCGCCGTCATCAGGAGCGTGGCGACGAGGTTCTTCTCCGAGATGCTAGGTGCTTTCAGCGCAGGCTCGTACCACGAGGGCGGAGGAGAAGCCTGAGCCTTATTGGGCACCATTGATAGCAGGCTTGAAGGAGGATTGGTGCAGATCTGGAGTCTTTGGGAGCAAGGAGCAAGAAAGGGGATCTGGAGCAAGATGAAGAAGAGCAATGAAGGCAGCGCAACGCAAGCCAACCTTTTGCTAGTAAGGGGCAGTTGCCGGGGTAGCGTGGGGAAGTGGAGACGCCCACGTCCTGTCAATCGCCATGCGTCAATCAAGGCCACAGGAGGTTGGGGCCCACGATGCTCTGCACTTGCCCCTTGGCTTTGCCTCAAAGCCAAGTGCGAGTGTGCCTTGGGTTCGGGGGCTACTGTCGGCGTTCTGGGAACGGGGGTCCCCAGACTTGCCTGCCTGCGGCCCATGGCGTGGCTCCACCAGCGGCCTGGTACGGCCCATCTTCTCCAACAACTACTCAAGACCCTCGCGAGGGGCCAAGCCTCGCGAGGCAGACGATACAAGACCTCCTCAGGGGTATCCTCCTTAGGCTGGCTCATGAGGATCAGAGAGATCAAGGCGGAGGGGCACCTCGCAAGGTTCACATGACGTGAGCCATGACGACCGAAGCCAGGCGGTCGCAGGGTACCAGTTTCCTCTTTGGTGCTAAAGGGGTAGGCGTAGGCGAGGAGTCCCGAGGCATCAGGCAAAGGTTTCCATAACGGTGCAACAAGACCAAGACCAGCAGGACGGCAGGACGGAGGTCACCGTGGAGCCCATGGCGGCTTCACCACCATAGCCTTTGGCAGGCGAAGACGACCTTTAGTCAGGATAGCTTGTACTACTTGTCTCCCTTTGAAATTAGCCGTTGTAGGATTCCTTCCCGCCTAAACATTTGGGAAGAGGACCAAGGCCTCTATAAATAGGACTAGCCACCACCCTAGCAAGGGAAGAGCATTCAGATCATCCTCAACCACACAAGCTCACCGAGCTCAAGAACACCTCTCCTCAGGAGGTTGTTCTCCCCTTGTTCATCCTCAGCCTACAAGGCAATCCACCACACCACACTGGAGTAGGGTATTATACCACATCGGTGGCCCGAACCAGTATAAACTCTTGTGTCCCATGTTCTTTGGGTTCGGCGAGCTAGGCCTTGAGATCGTTGAGAGTGTGAGTTTGGGGAGAGAGATCTTCGTGCGCACCCCAATGTTCAAACCTCAAGGGTTTGCCGGAACCCGTAATACGACGAACACAAGGGGAAAACACGAGGGGAAACACGAGAGAATCACTCAAACCAACAAGATTTGGTCACACATATGCTAGTTCCTCGAAACATAAAAGAGATTCAAGATCCACTATCAACAAGGGATGATACAAGTAGCACGTTCTTCTTCCTGAGGAGGTCTTGAGGGTCTTCCCATAAGGGGTCTTGAATCCACTTGGGGGATCTTCTCCGTAGAGGTCGTGAACTCCTAAGGATAAGGGGATTAAGTGGAGAGCAAAGCTTCTCAATGAGCTACTACTTTGCTAACCCTAGAAAGAGGGAGGAGTAGGAGTATATATAGTCTAGGAGGGCGAAGGTGTACATGAGCCTCGAGCCTTTACTATGCGCAGACAGACGGGGCCGGACGTCGGGCCGGATGTGCGGGCCTTCCCGACGAGCCGGATGTCCGGGCTGGCGGGGTCAGCCTCAGCGCTCTCTGGATAGAGGGTGCCGGATTTCCAGGCTTCGGGCTTGATGTCTGGGTTGTGGCCGGATGTTCGGGGCCAGTAGGGACTTGGCGGCTGGGAGGCTGTTGTGGGTGATGCTCTAGGGGCCGGATGTTTGGGGTCATGGCCGGATGTCCGGGTCGTGGGAGCTGTTCTTGACTCCTTTAGTTGGTTCTCTTCATCCATGAACTTTGGGACTTGTCCGTCTCCGTGCGGATCTTCGAGAGGGTCCTCTTGGTACCTAATCATGCACAACATTCCGAATTAGGTAGTAGCCATGTCTCGAGCGGATCATATGTGATATCACTAAGGAAAGAAGTCACCTCGGCCTCGAGAGCTCTAGCTCGTGCTCGTGTCATAGGTCCTCTCGGCATTTGGTGAGACGGCGATAGGTCCATGGGCATGACCATAGGATGCTCCGCATCACATAGCCAGCCGGTGTTGGGTTGCCTCTCAATGTATAGTGACCGTTGCTACCGTGCACGTGGTACGTAGAACGAGTCAAGACATGGTGAGTCGAGCCGGTTGGTTGGCTGTGGATGAACAGTTCCTGATGGGGGTTGGATGAACAAGACCACATGGTAGTAGGCCATTGCTGCTGGATGAACAAGACCCCGAGGAGGCTGCTGCACCCCAGCCTGTTAGGGGTGGATGAACAGGACCCCGTGGAGGCTGTATGAACAATGGCCGGTGGAGGCTGGATGAACAGTAGCTCGTGGATGAACAGTAGCTGGTGGGGGCTGGAGGAAGTCGACGGTGGATGAACAGTGGCAGGTGGAGGCTGGAGAGAGGCAGTAGACGGTGGATGCACAGGACCCCGTTTTGACCGTAGGCGGTCCAACACAAGTCTGTTTCCTCTATTCTGTGGTACGCCACACCCCTCCCGATCAACAGGATCCAGTTTCGACCGTAGGAACTCAAACACAAGTCCGTTTCCTCCATTTTGCGGTGCGCTAGACCCTTCCCAATGAACAGGACCCCAATTCGACCATACTCGATCGAATAGAAGCCCATTTCCTTCATTCTGCGGTACGCCAGACCTTGTTTCGGCTGTCCCATCCAAGTCGGTTGGCTCCCGATGAACACGACGTATTCTGACCCAGTCGGGTGCCTCCCGATGAACACGACGATGTTTCCTCCATTGCGACCCAGCCGGTTGGCTGCCGATGAACAGGACGACGTCGGCGTACATGTTGCAGACCATGCCCATATGTACGTATGTATCCGTATTTACTTTCTTGTAGCATGGTTGTACGTACGTGTACATGATATAGATGGGACTGCGTGAAATGCTACGTCCGCGCTACGACACGTGCCACTCCTTACTCGACCACAGTTCATCGCTGCAGAGAGACCTATCAGATTCAGGGCTCCACAAACCCAAGAAAGGTTCAAACTCTGGGGCGTGTGCGAAGAACTCAACCTATCCAGCCTACCAGACCGTCGCCCCACAACCTAGCTTGATTCGCACAAACAAGGAAGAAGAACAACACAAACGTTACCCAGGTTCGGGCCACCTTATGGTGTATGACCCTACTCCTACTTTGTGGTGGATTGGCCTCACGAGGGGCTAAGGATGAACTAGTACAAGGGATGAACAACCTCGTGAGGTCTATGGGTGAGGGGATGAGTAGACTGGGGTCCAATCTCTTCT
This sequence comes from Aegilops longissima, assembly GCA_021605205.1. Taxonomy (NCBI): domain Eukaryota; kingdom Viridiplantae; phylum Streptophyta; class Magnoliopsida; order Poales; family Poaceae; genus Aegilops; species Aegilops longissima. The sequence continues at coordinate 339,415,446 of CM038678.1, forward strand.
ACAGTTGTGGCTAACCTATACTTATAGTGGCCACATTCCTCTTCCCCCAAAACATAGGAGGGAAGGTATCCCAAAGTGGCCTATTTGAAAGGGGACAAGTAGTATATCTTATCCTGACGAAACGTGGTCTTCGCCTACAAAGCTTCTGATCATGACGGAGTGGTGGGCTCGGCAATGACATCCGTCCTGCCGTTCTGGTGGTCTTGGTTTCATTGCACCGGAATAGAAACCTTTGCCGGATTCCTCAGGAACCCATGCCTGTCCTTGCCTTCTTAGCACCAATGAGGAAATTGCCTTCTCTGCGCCCGTTGGCGCCCGCCTTCCTTGGTCGTCATAGCTTGCGTCATGGTAACCTCATGAGGCTGGGTACCTGCATAGGAATCTCCGCTCCTCGGGAGGCCTCCTTGGGAGGCCGCTCCCTCGGGAGGTCTTGGTGTCGTCCACCTCGCGAGGCTTGGACCCTCGCAAGGGTCTTGTCTTGGTGGTCTTGTCTCTTGTGGATGGGCCATACCAGGCCGTCGATGGAGCCACGCCGTGGGCCACAGGAAGGCAAGTCTAGGTACCCTGGATCCTAGAATGCCGACAATAGCCCTTGGGCCCAAGGCGCTCTCGGACTTTGCTTTGAGGCGAAGCCAAGGGGCAAGGGCGAAGTGCTGCGGGCCCCAATCGCCGGCAAACCGAGCCGACACATCGCGGTTGACAGGCGTGGGCGGCTCCGCTTCCCCATGCCGCCTCGGCAACTACTCAGACTTGACAACTCCCTGATGCATGCAGAGTGGCCATCATTGCTAGGAGCGCGGGAGGCCGGTGGTTAGCCTACTTTCGCCTATAAATGGGAGAGGGGGCGGAGCCCCCAGCCCATCTTCGTCTTCTTGTTGCTCGCTCCTTCTTCTTCTTCCCCATGCTACAATCTTGCCGGGGCATCCATGGCGCCAGTGAGGAGGTTTTCGACTGCTGAGAAGGGAAAGGCTCCTAAGGTGGAACCTGAGTTGCTCCCGCCGAAGAAAAGCACTGTTGCCCTCGTGAGACAATGTTTAGAACAATTCAATATGATTTTGATATGATTTGATTAGAACTAACCTGGACTGACGTTGTTTTCAGCAGAACTACCGTGGTGTTGTTTTTGTGCAGAATAAAAGTTCTCGGAATCGGCTGAAAATTTACGGAGAATATTTTTGGAAAACATAAAAAATATTGGAGCAAAAAGATACCAGAGGGGAGTCCCGGGGCCACCACAAGGATGGGGGGCGCCTGTCGGTGTCAAAACCAGCGGATCTCGGGTAGGGGGTCCCGAACTGTGCGTCTAAGGTCAATGGTAACTGGAGACGGGGGACACAATGTTTACCCAGGTTCGGGCCCTCTCTATGGAGGTAATACCCTACTTCTTGCTTGATTGATCTTGATGAATATGAGTATTACAAGAATTGATCTACCACGAGATCGTAATGGCTAAAACCCTAAAAGTCTAGCCTGTATGACTATGATTGTATATATCTCTCCCCTCTACGGACTGAACCCTCCGGTTTTTATAGACACCGGAGGGATTTAGGGTTACACAAGGTCGGTTACAGAGAAAGGAATCTTCATATTTAGCCGCCAGGCTTGCCTTCTATGCCAAGGAGAGTCCCATCCGGAAACAGGTAGAGTCTTCAGTCTTTGTATCTTCACAGACCATTGCTACCTCTTGAGCACTGCGTTGGATTTCCTTGAAGAGGAAAGGGTGATGCAGCAGAGTAGAGTTAGCATTTCCCTCAGTTTTTGAGAACCAAGGTATCAATCCAGTAGGAGGCTACACGTGAGTCCCTTGTACCTACACAAAACAAATAGCTCAATGCAACCAACGCGATTAGGGTTTGTCAAGCCCTTCACGGTCACTTACGGGAGTGAGATCTGATAGAGATGATAGATAATATTTTTGGTATTTTTGATATAGAGATGCAAAGTAAAAATAAAAGGGTAAAGTAAAAAAGCAAAGCAATAATAATGTGATGGAGATTGATATGATGAGAATAGACCCGGGGGCCATAGATTTCACTAGTGGCTTCTCTCGAGAGCATAAGTATTCTACGGTGGGTGAACAAATTACTGTTGAGCAATTGACAGAATTGAGTATAGTTATGAGAATATCTAGGTATGATCATGTATATAGGCATCACGTCCGAGACAAGTAGACCGACTCCTGCCTGCATCTACTACTATTACTCCACTCATCGACCGCTATCCAAATGCATCTAGAGTATTAAGTTCAAGAAAATAGAGTAACGCCTTAAGCAAGATGACATGATGTAGAGGAATAAATTCATGCAATATGATAAATATCCCATCTTGTTATCCTCGATGGCAACAATACAATCGTGCCTTGCTGCCCTCATCCTTTGGGAAAGGACATCGCAAGATTGAACCCAAAGCTAAGCACTTCTCCCATTGCAAGAAAAACCAATCTAGTTGGCCAAACCAAATTGATAATTCGAAGAGACTTGCGAAGATAACCAATCATACATAAAAGAATTCAGAAAAGATTCAAATATTGTTCATAGATAATCTTGATCATAAACCCACAATTCATCGGTGTCAACAAACACACCGCAAAAAGAAGATTACATTGAATAGATCTCCACGAGAGAGGGGGAGAACATTGTATTGAGATCCAAAAAGAGAGAAGAAGCCATCTAGCTACTAACTATGGACCCGAAGGTCTGAGGTAAAGTACTCACACTTCATCGGAGGGGCTATGGTGATGATGTAGAAGCCCTCCATGGTGGATTCCCCTTAGGAGCTCCTGAACAGGCCCCAAGATGGGATCTCGTGGAGTGTAAGGTTGGTTGCGGCGGTGGAATTAGGTTTTGGCTCCGTGTCGATCGTTTGAGGTGCGTGAGGTATATATAGGAGGAAGGAGTACGTCGGTGGAGCTTGAGGGCCCACGAGGCGGGCGTGCCCTAGGGGGCGCTCCACCCTCGTGACCGCCTCGTGGCTTTCTTGACGGAGGGTCCAAGTCCCGTGGATCTTATCTGTTGAGAAAATCACGTTCCCGGAGGTTTCATTCTGTTTGGACTCCGTTTGATATTCCGTTTCTTCGAAACACTGAAATAGGCAAAAAACAACAATTCTGGGCTGGACCTTCGGTTAATAGGTTAGTCCCAAAAATAATATAAAAGTGGAAAATAAAGCCCAATATAGTCCAAAACTGTAGATAATATAGCATGGATCAATCAAAAATTATAGATATGTTGGAGACGTATCACCCATCAGTCCGGCCCATGTATAACAGGTCGGACGCCCGAGGACCCCTTAGTCCAGGACTCCCTCAGTAGCCCCTGAACCAGGCTTCAATGACGAGGTGTCCGGCGCGCAGATTGTCTTCGGCATTGCAAGGCGGGTTCCTCTTTCCGAATACTCCAGGATAGTCTTCGGACGCAACGATCGTGTCCGGATCTGCAGCATAAGTACTACACACACACAACCGTAGAGAGTATAATATTTCATGAGTCTAATATGCTGACCACTTTTTGTAACGTGACATCATGCTTGTCCGGTCTTTATTTCGAACCATCTCTTGTCCTGTCGTTCCACGTTTCGAGGCATGGTTTTTATCGGCACGTCTTGTCGAAGCAGAGACCGTGTCCCCTTATCGCGGGATTCTCATTAATACGAGCGTGTGTAACCCAACCGCTCAACTGGGAAGATTCCTTAAGAATAGGCAGGTTTTCAGGCTTAGGAGGAGGCGTTCGATACCCGTTGCCTTTATAAAGGAGCCAAGGGTCGTCTTTTCACACCAAACCTCTCCTCAGCCTTCCCAACCTCGAGTTCTAGCACCCAAGGTTCGACTTCATTACTTCTAGGCTCCCAATCATGTCAGGACCCGGCCCACTGGGCCAATGGGTGGCTTCCTCTGTTATGGAGGAGGACATTGCGAAGCTCCGGGCGGCCAGATACCTAACCGCGGAGATCTCCCACAAGCTTCCTGCTCAAGGACAGGTTATTCCGACTCCCAGATCCGGCGAGAGAGTCGTATTCATCCCTCACTTCCTCTGAGGGCTAGGGTTCGCTCTTCACCCCTTCGTTCGGGGGCTCATGTTTTATTACGGACTATGTTTTCACGATATGGCCCCAGATTCTTTCCTCCATGTCTCGGCGTTTATCATCACGTGTGAGACCTTCCTCCGAATTCCTCCACACTTCGGCTTATGGCTCAAGACCTTTAGTGTGAAGCCAAAGGTGGTCGACGTGAAACGGATGGAGTGCGGCGGTGCTATAGTGAGCAAGCTCACCAATACTCTCTGGCCAAAAGTCTCTTTCACCGAAACTTCCAACCAATGGCACAGGGAGTGGTTTTATGTCACAGAACCCCGTGGTACCAAGTGGGCAACTATACCTGCATTCCGTTCTGGCCCTCCGTTACAGCTTGCATCATGGATTAATAAGGGGCTGGACTGGGATCAGTTGATGAAGTACAGACTCTACAGAGCCGCATCCGAACCCTCCTTGAGAAGGACATCGATCTTGTCAACGTGATTCAAATAATGCTAGTCTGCCGAGTCCTGCCATGCCAGCGTAGGCCTCTCCGCATGTGGGAGTTCAACCCGGAAGGACCACGAACCCTCCAACACTTCTTCGGCACAACGCACAAAGAGATGTGGAAGTCGTTTTCGGGAAACGAAAATAGTGGCCGGACACCACCGAGGACATCAGCCTCGACTGCAACCATCCAGATACCTCGGTAAGCGCTCAACTCCCGAATACTTTGTAGTTATGTATGACGCACTGCAATACTGAGTGAACCTTATCTTTTTCCAGGGCTGGATAAAGAAAGCGGAGCAAATTAGGTGTTCGGCCTCACTTCCCGAAGACTTAGTGGATCCTGTACTAACAAGGATGCTGGCCCCGCCACCATACCAGATGCCTGTGGAGGAGGACAAGGCAGAAAGCAGGAGAACTAAAAGCGGCCTTCATCCCGATGGTACATCAGACATTGCATCCGGGGGAATCAAAATTCCATCATCGAAAGACAAAACTGAAGGAGAAGTCAAAGTCTCTTCCCCCTAGGGTAAGAAAAGGGATGCCTCCGAAGATTGGGAGGAAAGGGCTTCTAAGTGAGGCAAGGTGCCTCAGTCGGGCGGCTCGGGCTTGGAGGATGGCATACTCGTACCGTCCCCCGATGAGAAGAAGACTCTAGCCGAATCGTAAGTGAACAAGGATGTTTGTAATCATATCCCATTCCTTTCATGTTACCAAGGTAACATCTAGAATATATGTTTCTGCAGCTCGGCAAATAGTCTTCTTCACTAATCCTCTTCATCAAGAGATCTTCTTCCAGAGATGATGGAAAGCGAGACACCTCCACCGATCTCCTTGCCCAATAAGGCGGACAAATTTGAGGTGTCATCCCGGAGGATCTCTCCTGATCAACAAGTGGTGCGAGGGGTGATGAAGTCACTACCCAAAGGTGATACTACGGTAGCCCAGGGTCCGGGGGCCAACAATAAAGGCCCCAGACTGTCCGGTCTACAGCCAGAGATGACTCTAGGGATAGATAAATAGATCCCTTCGAAGGGAGGCCCAGAAGCGCCAGATATATTGAAGAACATGCTACGACAGGCGTCCGTCTTGAAGGAACATCGTACCTTGATGGGTACAGTGGTTGAAAAGGTTCTGCCCGCGAAAAGCGGATTGAATGAAGCCCGCACAAGCCTGCTAAGAGGCTTCGAGGTTTGTATTGTAGTATTTTTGATTGTGTTTTATTCACAAACTGCACCTGTGTATAGGTAGTAGCCCCATGATACTCGGATTGGCTTCCCGAGGGAGGCGATCAGAGGATCAAAAAAGATATGTCCAGGAAATAATATGACGAATTGAAACGCAGGCTGTCACCTCCCTGGCGTCCGCTCGGACTACAGAAGTTGCCGATCTGGAGCGGAAGCTTGATGTGGCGGAATATGACCTTACACTTATCAACAGGCGTCTTGACGAGTCACAAGGTATGTTTTTGGGGCACTCCTTACAAGCACATGCTTTGTAATTTAAGCATCACGTGAAATATTGTATACTGAGATATGCATGACTGCAGATGGTGTCGCCGCGGTTGAGATCCTTCGGGCTGAGCTGGCCTGGGCCAAGGAGCAGGCCCGGGTTGATAATGCGGCTGCTGAAAATGTGTCTGCCGAGTTAAAGGCCAAACAGGCTGCTTGGCGCCAATGCGAGGAGAAAATATCCATGATAGCGCGTGAGCTAAAGGATGCCGCGGGCCGCTGTGAATTCCTCGAGAAGGATAATAAAGCCAAAACGGTTGATCTTGGAAAGGCCTTACGAGAGGCGAAGGAAGCATGGTTCGAATCTAGAGCGGCCCGGGAGGAGATCCGACAAGCTGGGGAGATCGTGGTTGGTAAGCCCTTTTTATTGCAAACTAAGTTTGGCGATCCAGATTATGCTCCTCTTAATCAAGTGTGGAGTTATCCAGACGCATTATTGGACTTGCCGAAGAGTGCTTCCGATGCGGCAGTTTTATCAAACGCAAGAAGGGTATGCAACGGAGAAGCTTTTTGGGTCATAATTCAGTGCGTCAAAACACCAACTGCTGCTGAACGAACAGATGATCCAATGGGCCGAGCTCCATAGACTGTCTGGTTCTGCCATGAAGGACGCCGTGGTTGAACTGTGGCCGAACGAGCCAGTTCCGGATAGTTATTTTGGTATGGTGCGGCGACTTGCTGATGCAGTGCCACGTATCGACGTCGTTAAGCGGTCAGCATGCATTGAAGGTGCACGGATGGCCCTTGCCCGTGTCAAGACATACTGGGCGAAGATGAAGGCCACAGATATTGCAGCGAAGGGTCCACCCAAGGGCAAGGACCATCACGCACCAGAGCATTATTTCGAGGATGTCCTGGAGGGTGCCTGCTTGATGGAGGGTCAATGCTCGAAGAACATGATATTCGAGTGAAATGTATGCAAATTTGTAAAGACAATATTATAATAAGGATATTTTTGTAGTTTCGCCTAAAACTTTTGTTCCTCCTGTGCGGCTGTTTTTGTTTTAATCTGAAAGTTTTCCAGTCGTCGGATTCAGGCCCCTCGTATAATGTATGGGGGTGTTCGGAAAAGCATTTGATCACTCTTAACCCAACGTCTTGGTCCAGTAAGGAGGTGTCAATGCAATGAACTAGGCAATCAGACTATAGGGCGTTAACACTTTCACTTAGCCATAGGAGTTTTATGGTGGGACTACGATATAGCCCCTGGTATGTATACGGCTTATTCCAATATGGTGCGTTACATATATGACCTAAAAAAGGCTCTTTGTATAATACGAAGGAAGTCACGAAGATTTCAATAAGTCATCGAGCGGTTGACCAGCTCTCGCCGCATCATGACAGTCAGTTTTCAGCTTTCTCTACTGAGGTGCTTGACCAGATGAACCGGAAGCACAATCGCAGTAGTTCTCCCTTTACTACCCTAGACGATAGAGCGGAACGTAAGGTAGCATGCATAGGAGCCGGGCAACCCAACTATTGACCCAAGACATGATTCGGAGCTGATGCATATAAGGCCGAACTCGCGATGCCGAAGTATGCTGTAAAGCTATTTGGACTTGTTGACAACTCATTTGTTCCCATACCGAGCCCCTCGCAATTTTTGAGCCGAGGTGTGTGTGAAACATCCAAGGGAGAAAAGTGAATGTTGGATACGGATTATGTTCACTTGAACCTGAGTGATATGCCAGTCATCATTTTATAGATAGTAAAGCTACAACCCCGGCTATTTGACATGCCAGGGGTCGACAGCTGAGGAAACAGGCATTTTACAGGCTCGCAAAATAGAGAGTGTGGTCTACAAAAACTTGTTTTGGACCTCCTGTCGCACGTCTGCGCCGCCTTTTGTTGGTGAAAGGGCTCCTTTAACAGGAGTGGCCCCTGGGTGAATTTGCGAATCCGAACTCCGAGAGAGTCCGTGAGATGAACGACCTTTGAACCACCTGTGGTAAAGGTAAAAATAAAAAGGTAGTTAGAAAAGAAAAAGTAAGGAGGTTATGGGAGTACTTGTAGGCCCGTCCGTATAGTGCTTCCATCGATGCCCATGGTATTTTGAGTGCATAGTTATGTATGCGCGGTAAGGGCTGACATGGATTTTGGTTTTTCTTGACCGAGGTGGCGGGCGAGCCATTCATCCCAGACGCTGTGTTTGAAGGCCGCTAGGGCCTCCGCGTCCGGACAGTCGACGATTTGGTTCTTTTTAACTAAGAATCTATTCCAGAGCTTCTTGGCTGACTCTCCGGGCTACTGGATGATGCGACTTAAGTCATTGGCATCTGGTGGCCGGACATATGTTCCTTGGAAGTTGTTGCGGAAGGCGTCTTTGTCACAGCCCTAGATCTTTGTTTCTAATTAGTTGCATCTGCATCCATGTCATCATATTTATATTTCAATGAACTTGAAATGGGGACATGTGAAAGCCTCAGAAATCATTTCTGGAAATGACCAAGATAAAAATTGCTCCAAATAGGTCCAAGAAAATGTTCTTGTTTCTCTCTAAAAATATTGGTCAGAGGTAAAATTCAAACCAATATTTTTAGGAGCTCATTAATATTTATATTGGGCACTTGGAACTAAAGCAATAGTTATTTGCATTGGATATATATATGTTATATATTTTACATATGTCCAATAATTTTGGGTAAATGTGAGGGGCTCTAGAATAATCCAAATAGTCCCTACAAAAAATTATCAGAAGCAACAAAACTGATTTTGGCCACCTCCGGACCAACCACCACCACAAATGGAAGCGGCGCACCTCCAGCTCCCCGTAGATGGCCTCCGCCGCCCATTTGGTCGCCGGAGCGTGAAACCCGCGCCGCTCCGCGTCTACTGCCGCCGGCGGCTAAATGCCGGCGGGTTGACTGCCTTTGACCGACAGGGTTTGACCCCCTGGGGCTATGACAAGTGGGGCCCGCCCTGCTAATTAACCTAGGTTTAGCGCTAACTAAATTTAGTTAGTTTAACTAACTACTGACAGACGGCACCCACTGGTCAGTTTGACCTGGACCGGCTCCGTTGACCGCTGATGTCAACTGCTGACGCAATAAGTATTTTCTGGATTTATTTTTATATAGGAAATTCCAGAAAATACTACAAACTTCAAAAAATCATAGAAATTAATCTGTAACTCCAAATGCAAAGATTTATATATGAATTTTGATCAGAAAAATTCAATATTTCCATCTGTACTAGATTAATGCATGTCAGAACACATTAACCTTGCTGTTTAGATGAAACAAGCTAATGCACTAATATGACCTCTTATTTTGGGTTAGCATTTGAATCCTTGATTCAAATGAACTCAAACCAATATATCCTAAATTGCATTAGCCAAAACACACTCATTTTGCCATGTCATTGCATGCATCATATTGTTGCATATTGCCATGTGGTGATTGTGTTTCGATGTGTTCTTCGTGGTAGGTTCCGCCTCCGAGGATATTCACGAGTATCCAACTGAAGGGCAGTATTCCACTACCACTCTGCCAGGCAAGCAACCCCATTGATCATTTCGATACAAACCCAACTTCTCGCTCCTGCTCTCGTTTACTGCATTAAGACAACGGATTTCAAAATGCTGTGTGTTGCGTAGTTGAACCCACTTCCTCTGCATGACCTGTCATTGCCACCGTAACTAGATGAAACCCACTAGCATGTGGTGGAGTTGATTGAGCCATGTTTGTATTTCCTACCATGCTATGCTTGCTATGCTTAGAGTCGTGTCAGGTCTGGCTCATTAGGGTGATGAACTAGAGTGAATGGTTGTGTCGGTAATGAGAGTGAAGTGTTGAACATGTTTTGGTAAAGGTATCGATGAGAGGCCATATAGGAGTACATGGTGGGTTGTTTCATTGAGGCCGTCATTAAGAACTGAGATCGGTATACGTGATTTAAGATTCAGCTACTACCACACATTGGGCCCTGAAATATGACCCCGCTCGACTTACTGACCCCTCTCGTCCTCTGTCCAGGAGTTGCAAGTAGTTTCTGGTGTTTGTAGTTGCTGGAGGCCGTGCGTAGCACTGACCTTAAGGGTGGGTTGTGATGCGGTAGGCTTGTGGCCCGGTGTACCGAGCACACACCGTTTGGGGCCGTTGAGGACACCCCGGCCGGTTTTCCTTGCGGATGGAACCCGAATAGGCGATAAACCTGGACTAGAGACTTGTGTGGTTAGTTAGGTCGTGGTCTACACCAGGTCGGCTTTCGCTTGAAGTCTGCCGAGCACATGTCGTGTGCAGATGCTAAGTGGTGGAAACATGTGTGAAGAAGTACATCCCTGCAGGGTTATAAATGATCTATTCGAATAGCCACGTCCACGGTAAAGGACTTCTGGGTTGCCTATAACAGTTCATAATAGACAAATGAAAGTGGATACTCTAAAACTCGCAAGATAAGCGTGAGGGCTATGGATGGCCTTCTCATAGGGAGACGGGAGCGGATCCATAGTGGTGTATTGATATGGTGAATATGTGGACTCGTGTGCGCCACCTCAAAAGAGTTACTTGCAGTCGTAGTTCAGGATAGCCTCTGAGTCAAAGCTGGCTTGCTGCAGTTAAACTCCACTACCCCCTTTGTTCATACCGATGCATATGTAGTTAGTTCTGATGTAAGTCTTGCTGGGTACATTTGTACTCACGTTTGCCTATTTTATGTTTTGCAGAGAGACATCGGTCTTGCTAGTAGTTCCGTGTGGACTTTGACGTTTAGCTTGATACCTCAGCTACGATCTTGTGCCCTCGACAGGATCTGGTAGATAGTCAGGCTTCTCAACCTTTTTCATTTGTAGATGTCTATACTCAGACATGTTAAGCTTCCGCATGTGTTTTCACTTGTGTACTCTGAATGTTGGGTCATGAGACCCATGTTTGTAATATCTTGCTCCTCGGAGCCCATTGAATAAATACTTTGAGTCGTAGAGTTTTGTTGTGATGCCATGTTGTATTTACACATATCGGGCATATTGTGTGTATGATTGAAATGCTTGGCCTCTCTTATGGGGAAATGTAGTCTTGTATTTCCATGAGCCATAGTAGTCCGCTACAGCCCGGTTCACCGGAGTCCTGCTAGCCCAGCACTAATGCTCCGGAACACTTGACTGGTCGGCATGTGATTCACTTTGTTCCTGTGTCTCCCTTCAGGGAAGTGTCACGCGGTGACATCCGGAGTCCTGCCTAGCCGGCTACAGCCCAGTTCACCGGTGTCCTGTTAGCCCAGTGCTACAGCCCGGATTCGCACGCTGCTGACCGACATGCTCGATGTTGATTCATGTATGCCTGTCCCTGTAAGTTAGTGCCACTTTGGGTTCACGACTAGTCATGTCGGCCCGGGTTCTCTGTCATATGGATGCTAGCGACACTATCATATATGTGAGCCAAAAGGCGCAAACGGTCCAAGGCCATGGTAAGGCGACACCCGTGGGAATACCGTGCATGAGGCCGCAAAGTGATATGAGGTGTTACCGGCTAGATCGATGTGACTTGGAATCGGGGTCCTGACAGTCTTCCAAGTCTTCCCAGCTGCCAATAGAATTTTCCGGGAGACTGTTTAACCAGTACCGAGCTGGTCCTTTGAGTTTTAATGGGAGGTATTTGATGGCGTGGAGGTCATCTCCGCGGGCCATATGGATATGGAGAAGAAAATCCTCAATCCACACTGCTGGGTCAGTTGTTCCATCGTATGATTTGATGTTTACGGGTTTAAACCCTTCTAGGAATTCATGATCCATTACTTCGTCAGTGAAGCAAAGAGGGTGTGCGACACCTCTATATTGGGCCACGTCGCGACATTGCTCAGATGGAGTCCGTCTGCGGTTTTCGGCCCGGGCATGACTAGGTTTTTCATGTCCGAATAGGTAGCCGTCGTCGTGTGTCGAGGCGCGTCCTCGCGATCCATAGATCAATCTCGTATGTCCTGCTCTACTATCCAGGTCCTGCCGAAGGTCATATGTGTAACCCTGAGATGGTTTGTCTCTGCCTTTACGGTGAGGTGGAGCGGTCTGGTGTTCGGCTTGAGTTGCCGCTTTATCCTGACCGCGTGGTACAGGTTCCGTCGCCTCCTCATCCAACTGAGGTAGCAATATGCGCCTCGGGTGACCCTTGGTTGGGCGTTTGAGGCCGTATTCTTCGGCTGCTAGGATATATGTCCATCTATTGTTGAGTAGGTGTTGGTCAGCTTGGAGTTGCTGCTGCTTCTTTTTCAGGCTCCTTGCAGTGGCTATTAGCCGGCGTTTAAAACGCTCTTGCTCGAGAGGTTCTTGAGGCACGATGAAATCCTCGTTGCCGAAGCTCTCCTCATCCTCGGAGAGTGGAAGATAATTACTGTCCTCCGAGTCTTCGTGTGTAGCCTGTTCGTCAAGGCTAATGCACCCGTTTTCCCGTTCATCTTGTTCAGAGGCAGCCTCAACAGGGTCCTCATTGTCTTCATCCTCGTCCGGAGTATTATTTTCTCCGGTGCCAGTGTTGCTATCTTTTGCGCGACGTGACTTAGAACGGCGCCGCTGACGCCGGCATCTAGGCTGCGTCTCAAGAGGTTTATCCTCAACTGGATCTTCTTTGTCATCGTCGTTAGTTTCTTTAGGTGTATCTGCCATGTATACGTCGTACGAAGAGATGGCCGTCCAACGTCTGGTGAACGACGAGTTTTGGCTCTGCTCTTCATCGGCATCGTCATCCAAACCGTAGATGTCTTCGGAGCCGTAATCGAGCGTCTCGGTTAAGTCTTCGACAGTGGCTATGAAGTGGGCGTTGAGTGGGAAACGAAATTCCCTATCATCAGCCTCCAGTTCAAACTGGATATAATTCGGCTGAGAGTCCCCCGCTAGGGATCGATTTCTTAATGAGTTGAGCACGTCGCCAAAAGGCAAGTGCCAGAAGATGTCCGCGGCGCTGAATTCGGTGATCGATGATCGATCCTGCTCGACATGCGCGGACACGCATGGTTCGGAACTTATGGCCGGAAATGAGTCCGAGGTTCCGAAGACACAGATATCACCCGGGGATGGGTCTGTGTGCAGCTCCAACGCCGCGGATTCTGCGGATTCCATGGCGGGGTTGAGCTTCCCAACCTCGGATGGCGCAATCTGCTCCGGATCTACAGCCGGAGTAGTTACAGGTGCAATTTCCTGAGCATGGTCCGATGACAGATTTAAGTCATGTTCATCGTAGGGAGCGGGAGCGGCTGCCGTGGCCTCCAAGCCGTCAAAGATCAAGTCTCCACGGATGTCTGCGACGTAGTTCAAGCTCCCAGGGGCATAGCTGTCGATCTGCTCCAGATGGCCAAGGAAGTTGGCCCGCAGTGCGAAGCCGCCGAACATGAAGATCTGTCTGGGGAGGAAGGTTTCCCCTTGGACAGAATCATCATTGACAATCGGAGGAGCCATCAAACCTTTTGAGGACGGCACAGTGGAACTCTCAATGAAAGCACCAATGTCGGTGTCAAAACCAGCGTGTCTAGGGTAGGGGGTCCCGAACTGTGCGTCTAAGGTCGATGGTAACAGGAGACGGGGGACACAATGTTTACCCAGGTTCGGGCCCTCTCTATGGAGGTAATACCCTACTTCCTGCTTGATTGATCTTACTGAATATGAGTATTACAAGAGTTGATCTACCACGAGATTGTAATGGCTAAAACCCTAAAAGTCTAGCCTGTATGACTATGATTGTATATATCTCTCCTCTCTATGGATTGAAGCCTCCGGTTTATAGACAACGGAGGGATCTAGGGTTACACAAGGTCGGTTACAGAGAAAGGAATCTTCATATTTAGCCGCCAGGCTTGCCTTCCACGCCAAGGAGAGTCCCATCCAGACACGGGTAGAGTCTTCGGTCTTTGTATCTTCATAGCCCATCAGTCCGGCCCATGTATAATAGGTCAGACGCCCAAGGACCCCTTAGTCCAGGACTCCCTCAGTCCCCCCTAGGGCGTGCCCTCCCTTGTCGCCGCCTCGTGGGTCCCCTTGACTTGTCCCCGACGCCAAACACTCCTATAAATCCCAAAAACTCCAGAACGAAACCTGCATGGGAGTTCCTCCGTCTTAAGCCTTTGTAGCCTAAAAAAACCAATCTAGGCCCTCTCTGGTACCCTGCCGCAGGGGGCCATCATCATCAAAGGACATGGAGGAGGAAGCCGGAGGGGCCATCATCGTCATGAAGGCCAAGGACCAGAGGGAGAACCTTTCCTCATCTAGGAGGAAGGCCACGGAGCAGGAAGCACAAGGGGGAGAACCTCTCCCCCTCTCTCTTGGTGGCGCCGGAGTGCCATCTGGGGAACCATCGCCGCGGTGATCGTCATCATCAACATCACCATCTTCATAACCATCCTCATCTCTTTTACGCGGTCCACTCTCCCGCAGCCTGCTGTAATCCCCTACTTGAACATGGTGCTTTATGGCACATATTCTGATCCAATGATGTGTTGCCATCCTATGATGTTTTGATTAGATTTGTTTTGTCTTTTGGGTTGATTGATGATATAGATTGGTTTGAGTTGTATGTTTTACTTTGGTGTTGTCCTATGGTGCGTTCCATGCCGTGCACAAGCGAATGATTCCCACTGTAGGGTGTTGCAATACGTTCATGATTCGCTTATAGTGGTTTGCTTGAGTAACAGAAGCATAATCCCGAGTAAGGGGGTTGTTGCGTATGGGATAAAGGGGACTTTATACTTTAATGCTATGGTTGGGTTTTATCTTAATGATCTTTAGTATATGCGGATGCTTGCTAGAGTTCCAATCATAAGTGCATATGATCCAAGAAGAGAAAGTATGTTAGCTTATGCCTCTCCCTCATATGAAATTGCAATAATGATTACCGATCTTGTTAACAATGCATAGGATAATTCCGCACACCGACCCATCATTATTCCACACTCACTATTTATAATATATAGTAATATATTCTAACTTTATGATAACAGCACCTACTTTTATATTTTAGTTCTCCGATATCATGCAAAGTTATCCTCTTCATACCCACAACGTTGTTTTTTTCCTCGATTCTAGTTGGAAGCAAATGTTCGATGTACGTAGTGTCGTATCAGTGGCAGATAGGGCTTGAGAGAATATTGATCTTACCTTTAGCTCCTTGTGGGTTCGACACTCCATACTTATCACTTCCACCTTTGGAAAGTGCTATGATGATTCCTTGCACTTGGGGATTATCAAGCTCTTATCTGGCACCGTTGCCGGTGAGCAATAGCGCGGGGTTGATATTTTCGTGTATGCTTGTTTGCTTTCTTCACTAAGTAGATTTGTTTTCCCTTCTGTTTTTGTTTAGTTGTGGGTGAAACAAACAAAAAAATTAAAGAATGAAAATACAAAAAATTACTTGCCTCTTATGCCTGAAAACTTTTTCAAAAAGAGAAGTGATTGGATGGTTATGCATTGCTGAAGTGAGGGTCGACCTTGGACACTTGTGTTCATGCTCACGGAAACAATGTAGATTTTTTCATGGAAGTTTCTCAAAAATAAGTATGCCCTTGTATATATTCATTGTATTATAAAAATAATGTGCCAAGGTCTGGCTTTAGAGTGTTTAACTTACTTGTTTGGTGTGTGCAGAAGAAAAACAGTTACTTTGGCTGTAGTGTTTGAATTACATATTTTATTGGAGCATGGTAAAATATTGCTATTTTTACACATTACTGGTTTACAAATTTTTTAGATTGTCCTTTTTTTGAATTTTTTGAGTTACAAAAGTATATGGAAGTTCTAGATTGCTACAGACTGTCCTGTTTTTGACAGATTCTGTTTTCTATGTGTTGTTCACTTATTTTGATGTATCTGCGGGTAGTATCAGGGGGTATGAACCATGGTGAAGTTGGAATACAGTAGATATAATGCTAATATGAAATCGAATGAGTTTACAACAGTACCTAAAGGTAGTGATTTTCTTTATTATACTAACGGGTCTCACAAAGTTTTTTGTGAATGAAGGGTTCGAAGAACGAGGAGTTACCGATATGAGAAAATAAGGAGAGGCAAGAGTTCAAGCTTGGGGGTGACCAAGGCACCCCAAGTAAATATTTCAATGATACTCAAGCATCTAAGCTTGGGGATACCCCGGTTGGCATCCCATCTTTCTTCTTCAACAATTATCGGTATACCTCAGTTTTTGTTTTGTTCACATGGTATGCGTCTTTTGTGTTTCTTTTCTTTTCCTTTATGCTCCATGTTAGTATGAGATAGCCCTTCATTGATTTGTAGAATGCTCTTTGCGCCTCACTTAAATCTTTTGAGTATGGCTTTATAGAATGCTCTTTGTGCTTGACTTAAATCTTTTGAGTATGACTTTATAGAATGCTCTTTGTGCTTCATTTAAATCTTTTGAGTATGGCTTTATAGAATGCTTCGTGTGCTTCACTTATATATTTTGATCTTGGATGTTGGTAAATCTATATTAATTGTATAATTCTCTATGAACTTCACTTATATCTTTTGGAGTATGAATAAGAAGATCATCGGAATTGGGCTTGGAAGAGTATCATTAAAATATCATGCTTAGCTAAAAAGGCATTAAAGAAAAGCGCTTGTTGGGAGACAACCCAATATTTATCCTTACTGTTTTTGTGCGTTCACATGATTAAGCTACTGTAGTAATCATGTTTATTAGCTTTTGTTTCAATAAAGTGCCAAGTAAGACCTTTGGGACGGCTTACGATGATAGTTGACTTGATTTTGCTGAAAAATAGAAACTTTTGTGCTCATTGCGAGAATTTTAAAAAATCACAGAAGTGTGCTTTTGATCTAATTTTTTACACAAGATTGATCTACAAATTTCCTAGGTTGTCCTAATTTTTCAGAATTTTTGGAGTAGCAGAAGTATGGCTGTTGTTCAGATCATTACAAACTGTTCTATTTCTGGCAGATTCTGTTTTCAATGCATAGTTTGCTTGTTTTCTTGTATCTATGGCTTATATGGCTCGATATAAATTGTAGAAATGATATGGTACAGTAGGAATTGCATGAGAACAATTATGAATCTTGTATTTGAGAGTACAAAAGTGAATTATTTACTCTTTATCATACTAACCCATCTCATGAAGTTCCATTAAGTATTGTGTCATTGAAGTTTTCAAGTTTCGGTTGAGATATCAATATGAGGAGAATAAGGAGTGGAAAGACCCTAAGCTTGGGGATGCCCAAGGCACCCAAGGCAATAATCAAGGAATACTCAAGTGCCTAAGCATGGGGATGCCCCGGAAGGCATCCCCTCTTTCGTCTTCAAAACCATAAGTGTACCTTACTCAGAGCTATATTTTTTTCGTCACATGATATGTGTTTTCCTTGGAGCGTATTTTCATTTTACTTGCTGTTTGAATAAAATCATTGGATCTGAAATCTTGAATGAGAGAGAGTCCTCCCATGGCTAGTTAATTATTTGACTACTCATTGTCCTTCACTTATATCTTTTTGGAGTAGTTTGTCATTTACTCACGTGCTTCACTTATATCCTATGAGTAAATGGTTGAATGAATTGAATATCATAGATATGAAATTTTATATGCTTCATATGCTTATCCCACGGGAGTAATGACTTTATAAGAAGTATATGTGGTAAAATTTATTGAAAGTTAGCAAACTCAACATTGGTCACTTCAACAATTCATGAAAGAATATTGAAGGAAGAGAGATTTCACATATAAATATACTATCTTGGACATCTTTTGTAATTGTGAGCACTCATTAAAATATGACATGCTAAAAAGTTGATGTTGGACAAGGAAGACAACATAATGAGTTATGTTTTCTTATATCCGAATAGAAGTTATATTGTCATGGATCATCCAACATGTTGAGCTTGCCTTTCCCCCTCATGCTAGCCAAATTCTTTCCACCAAGTAGAGATACTACATGTGCTTCCAAACATCCCTTAAACTAGTTTTGCCATGAGAGTCCACCATACCAACCTATGGATTGAGTAAGATCCTTCAAGTAAGTTGTCATCGGTGCAAGCAATAAAAATTGCTCTCTAAGTATGTATGATCTATTAGTGTTAAGAAAATAAGCTTTATACGAACTTGTGATATCGAAGAAATAAAAGTGACAGACTGCATAATAAATGTCTTTATCAGAAGCGACAATATAAAGTGATGTTCTTTTGCATTAAGATTTTGTGCATCCAACCATAAAAGTGCATGACAACCTCTGCTTCCCTCTGCAAAGGGCCTATCTTTTACTTTTATCTTCTACCCTTATACAAGAGTCATGGTGATCCTCACCTTTCCTTTTTACACTTTTTTCCTTTGGCAAGCACTATGTGTTGGAGAGATCCGGATATATATATATATATATATATATATATATATATATATATATATATATATATATATATATATATATATATATATATATATATATCCACTGGATGTAGGTTATCTTAAAGTATTATTGTTGATATTACCCTTGAGGTAAAAGGTTGGGGCGAAACTATAAGCTCATATCTTTCTCTATGTCCGATTGAAACTTTGTACCCATCATTATCGAGTGAGTGTTAGCAATTGTGAAAGACTATATGATAGTTGAGTATGTGGAATTTGCTAAATCAAAGCTCTTACATAGATCCTTCCTAAAAATAAGATGAATTGCAATTGTTTGATGACTAAGAACATGGTTTGTTAATTTTCAAGAAACTTTATGGTCAATACTTTAACATGTGAATAGCTTCGTACTTGATAATGAGGAGTTTTATGAGATGAGCTACTGCTTATGATAAAGAATGATGCTAGAAAAAGTGATTGAAATTATCATTTATCAAACTTGTGCACTTGATAGCATTCACACTTCATAAATTATTTCTTTTATCATTTACCTACTCGAGGACGAGCAGGAATTAAGCTTGGGGATGCTGATACATCTCCAACGTATCGATAATTTATGAAGGATCCATGCCATGTTTATAACAATTCTATATGATTTTGGTATGAATTGATTAGAACTAACCCGGACTGACGCTGTTTTCTGCAGAACTAATGTGGTTTTGTTTTAGTGCAGAAATAAAAGTTCTGGGAATGGGCTAAAAATTTACGGAGAATATTTTTGGAAAATATAAAATATACTGGAGCAAAAAGATACCAGAGGGGAGTCCCGGGGCCACCACAAGTGTGGGGGCACGCCCTCCATCCTTGTCGTCGCCTCATGGGTCCCCTTGACTTGTCCCCGGCGCTAAACACTCCTATAAATCCCAAAAACTCCAGAACGAAAGTTAGATCGGGAGTTCCGCGCCTGTAAGCCTCTGTAGCCTCGAAAAAACCAATCTAGGCCCTCTCCGGCACCCTGTCGGAGGGGGCCATCATCACCAAAGGCCATGGAGGAGGAATTCGGAGGGTCCATCATCGCCATGAAGGACAAGGACCAGAGGTAGAACCTTTCCCCATCTAGGGGGAAGAGGAGGAAGCACAAGGGGAAGAACCTCTCCCCCTCTCTCTTTGTGGCGCCGGAGTGCCATCAGGGGAACCATCGCCGCGGTGATCGTCTTCATCAACATCACCATCGTCATCACCATCCTCATCTCTTTTACGTGGTCCACTCTCCCGCACCCCGCTGTAATCCCCTACTTGAACATGGTGCTTTATGCCACATATTCTGATCCAATGATGTGTTGCCATCCTATGATGTTTTGAGTAGATTTCTTTTGTCTTTTGGGTTGATTGATGATATAGATTGGTTTGAGTTGTATGTTTTACTTTGGTGCTATCCTATGGTGCCTTCCGTGCCGCGCACACGCGAAGGATTCCCGCTGTAGGGTGTTGCAATACGTTCATGATTCGCTTATAGTGGGTTGCTTGAGTAACAGAAGCATAAACCTGAGTAAGGGGGTTGTTGCGTATGGGATAAAGGGGACTTGATACTTTAATGCTATGGTTCGGTTTTACCTTAATGATCTTTAGTAGTTGCGGATTCTTGCTAGAGTTCCAGTCATAAGTGCATATGATCCAAGAATAGAAAGTATGTTAGCTTATGCCTCTCCCTCATATGAAATTGCAATAATGATTACCGATCTTGTTAACAATGTCTAGGATAATTCCGCACACCGACCCATCATTATTCCACACTCGCTATTTATAATATATAGTAATATATTCTAACTTTATGATAACAGCACCTACTTTTATATTTTAGTTCTCCGATATCATGCAAAGTTATCCTCTTCATACCCACAACGTTGTTTTTTTCTCGATTGTAGTTGGAAGCAAATGTCCGTTGTACGTAGTGTCGTATCAGTGGCAGATAGGGCTTGAGAGAATATTGATCTTACCTTTAGCTCCTTGTGGGTTTGACACTCCATACTTATCACTTCCACCTTTCGAAAGTGCTACGATGATTCCTTGCACTTGAGGATCAAGCTCTTATCTGGCACCGTTGCCGGTGAGCAGTAGCGCGGGGTTGATATTTTCGTGTATGATTGTTTGCTTTCTTCACTAAGTAGATTTGTTTTCCCTTTTGTTTTTGTTTAGTTGTGGGTGAAACAAATATTAAATTTAAAGAATGAAAATACAGAAAACTTACTTGCCTCTTATGCCTAATTTTTTTTTCAAAAAGAGAAATGATTGGATGGTTATGCATTGGTGAAGTGATGGTCGACCGTGAACACTTGTGTTCATGCTCATGGAAACAATGTAGATTTTTTCATGGAAGTTTCTCAAAAATAAGTATGCCCTTGTATATATTCATTGTATTATAAAAATAATATGCCAAGGTTTGGCTTTAGAGTGTTTAAATTGCTTGTTTGGTGTGTGCAGCAGAATAACAGTTACTTTGGCTGTAGTGTTTGAATTTACATTTTTTTTATTGGAGCATGGTAAAATCTTGCTATTTTTATTGGAACATTCGCGGTGGCACGAATGCGCCCCGCCGGGTTTCCCTGTCAGCGCGGATATTGGTGCGCATAACCCCGCCCGCGGGAGTAGCCGTGGAAGTCGCGGGGGACGCAGTCGTGGGGGAGAGAAAGCAATGGCCGGGCGACCACCTTGCTCGTGAGCGCATGTGCGCGGCATGGCTCTGAGTTCGTGGTGTGGATGAAAATACCATCGCGCACGTGGATCCGGCTCCCGCGGTCCCTAACGGAGGAGGTACCGTCGAAGGGGGCCGTCGAGTTGTAGCTGCAGCACGACGGCTGCAGCAGCCAAGCTTCAGAGGCAGAGGTCGAGACCGTCTACTCCGGTGACGTCTTCATGTCCCGGGGATGGGCCGCGATCGCCCGCCCTACAACTCGGAGGGGAGTCACGCCATCCACTTCAAGTACGACGGGGCGTCGACGCTCTTCTTCATGGTCTTCAGGGAGGATGGCCGACGTCTGGAGTGCTGCCCTAGGGGAGGCGATTGAGAAGGCGATCCCCCTATCGACCGGCGAGGCGGCGAGGCTTTTGGTGGAGAACTTGCCCTTGGCCTTGTCCACGACTCCTCCAGAAACATCGGCGCTTCCTCCGCACCAAGCTCGAGCAACGACAAATGCTACGAGCCGCCGCATCGCTGCGCTCGGGCTTAGGGGAGGAATGGTACCGCCAGGCGTCGTGGGTGATGCTTCCTGGGCTGCAATCCTTAGGAAGTCCTTTCCTTTTGTTTAATTCCTGCACAAAGATTATGAAAGGCCCCACGGGGGTGTGTAAAGATTTCGACACTTTTGCCTTAATGTTAGTGTCCTCAACTTATGTTATGTTTGCATTTCTCGCTTGGGCATGGTTCCCCCCTTTTATTCTCGCAGTAGATTAGTGCTCTACGCCGACAGGACCTAGTCCCCAGGCAAGATTCAGCCATCGTTGGTATGCCAGGTCGCGACGCCATGGTCAAGGCCAGGAGGTGAGCGGCCTGAGGTCCGGTAAGAGCCCCCGAGGCGCGATGCTCAGGAGGTCCCCTTTGGCGCGCAAGCAGCTCCAGAAGGACTGAAAGGGAAGTTTCCTTGCTCTAGTGAAATCGCAAGATACAAAATGCTGATCATGGGGTTCACGCCTGAGTGTGGAGGCGACTTATCTTGGTGAGCCTATGGTGGTTTCCTTGTTGTAACTGTGTGCTTCTCGTGTGATGTTAGGCTGCGCCATTCTCCTGATGGCGCCCCCCACAGGGCTCCTACCGACTCCATCTCTCCCGCTCGTCAAGGTGCTCTACGTCCTTGGGACCTGGCTCTCCAGCGAGGCTCGGCCGCCGCTGGTATGCCAGGTCGCGTTGCCGTGGTCAAGGCCAGGGGGCGAGGGCTTGAGAGTCGGTAGGAGCCCCTGAGGCGCGGTGCTCAAGGGCCCCCCTTTTGCATGAGAAAAGAGTGGCTAGCTCTGATGGGGTACCTAGGAGGGGTTGCGCCCCACGGCATGCTGTGCGA
Organism: Aegilops longissima; assembly: GCA_021605205.1. Classification (NCBI taxonomy): domain Eukaryota; kingdom Viridiplantae; phylum Streptophyta; class Magnoliopsida; order Poales; family Poaceae; genus Aegilops; species Aegilops longissima. The sequence continues at coordinate 339,437,782 of CM038678.1, forward strand.
CATCCTTCCATGGTGGCGAGGTGTTGGCGAAGCCGCTCGGGGTCCTGTCTCTGGAGGTTCCTGTGAGTTAGCCATAAAACACGAAGGGCAGCCACGCTTGCTATCCTACTCGTGATATTTCCGTGAGAATACGAAGGCACTAAGGACCTGGTGAGGTGACATGCGTGGCGCCGGCCGTGAGTCAGTGCTCGGTTTCTTAGGTTTATCAGCGCTACAGGGACGGACCCGAGCACAGACGCTGTGCCAGCAGCCCCCTCGCAAGACGAGCAAGAGGCAGGTAAGTAATGTCCGGGGATTGCGAAAATCAACTCCATAGCTAACGGGCCGACGGGCGTAATGTTAAAACCCATAATAACTTGAGCATGCATCCTGAGGCCCGGAGAGCTCACGAGGGTCCAGCGCCTTATCCGACATGACCACCTAGTGCCTTGCGTCGTGGGACGCCAAGACTCCCTGCATGAGGCGCTCGTACGAGGCGGCCACGTTCAGCAGGCCGAACGACATGCATACGTAGCTGCACGGGTAGGTGATACATCTCCAACGTATCTATAATTTTTTATTGTTCCATGCTATTATATTATCCATCTTGGATGTTTTGCATTTATATGCTGTTTTATATGATTTTTGGGACTAACCTATTAACCTAGAGCCGAGCGCCAGTTTCTGTTTTTTCCTTGTTTTTGAGTTTTATAGAAAAGGAACACCAAACAGAGTCCAATTGATGTGCCAATTTTTGATGATTTTTTATGGACCAAAAGAAGCCCTCGGAGTAAAAGAGTTGGGCCAGAAGAGTCCTGAGCCGTCCACGAGGGTGGAGGGCGCACCCTACCCCCCTTGGCGTGCCCCCCTATCTCATGGATGACTCGGAGACCCCCCCTGACGTGAGACCGACGCCAAAAATTCCTATAAATAAAGAAACCCCCAGAAAGAAACCTAGATCGGGAGTCTGCCGCCGCAAGCCTCTGTAGCGACCAAAAACCAATCGGGACCCTGTTTAGGCACCCTTCCGGAGGGGGGATCCATCACCGGTGTCCATCTTCATCATCCCGACGCTCTCCATGATGAGGAGGGAGTAGTTCACCCTTGGGGCTGAGGGTATGTACTAGTAGATATGTGTTTGATCTCTCTCTCTCTCTCTCTCTCTCTCTCTCTCTCTCTCTCTCTCTCTCTCGTGTTCTTGATTCGACATGATCTTGATGTATCACGAGCTTTGCTATTATAGTTTGATCTTATGATGTTTCTCCCCCTCTACTCTCTTGTAATGGATTGAGTTTTCCCTTTGAAGTTATCTTATCGGATTGAGTCTTAAGGATTTGAGAACACTTGATGTATGTCTTGCATGTGCTTATCTGTGGTGACTACTTGATGTATTTGGTGATCAACTTGTGGGTTCGGTGACCTTGTGAACTTATGCATAGGGGTTGGCACAGGTTTTCATCTTGACTCTCCGGTAGAAACTTTGGGGCGCTCTTTGAAGTTCTTTGTGTTGGTTGAAGAGATGAACCTGAGATTGTGTGATGCATATCATATAAGCATACCCACGGATACTTGAGGTTACATTGGAGTATGTAGGTGACATTAGGGTTTTGGTTGATTTGTGTCTTAAGGTGTTATTCCAGTATGGACTCTAGGATAGATCGAACGAAAAGAATAGCTTCGTGTTATTTTACTATCGAATAGATCAATCAGAAAGGTTAAATTTGAGGTGGTTTCATACCCTACAGTAATCTGTTCATTTGTTCTCCGCTACTATGCTTGTAGGAATTGCAATAATATCAAGTTTCCTCTCTATGTGTTGAAAATCTTGAAGCTATGCTTGTTTTGCTTTCCGATGCTAGTTGATTCTTGTTCACATAAGTTGTTTGCTCACAAAATCCCTATGCATAGGAAGTGGGTTAGACTTAATTGTGCCAGTCATATTCTTCATCATGCTCTCTTTATGTTTCAATTCTTATCTTTTATGTCAGCATCATTGAAATCATCATGCCTAGCTAGAGGCGTTAAACGTTAGTGCTTGTTGGGAGGCAACCCAATTTTATTTTGTTCTTTGCCTTTTGCTCCTGTTTAGTAATAAATAATCTACCTAGCCTCTGGTTAGATGTGGTTGTATGTTTTAATTAGTGTTTGTGCCGAGTAGAACCCTTGGGAAGACTTGGGTGAAAGTTAATGCGATCTTGCTGTAAAAAACAGAAACTTTGCGCTCACGAGATTAGTTGTCATATTTTACTGGAGAATGATTTTAGGTTGATTCTTTTTGCAGATGATTAATATACAAATTCCTCACGTCCAGCAATTCATTTCAGAATTGTTGGAGTTACAGAAGTATTTGAATGATACAGATTGCTACAGACTGTTCTGTTTTTGTCAGATTCTGTTTTCTATGTGTTGTTTGCTTATTTTGATGAATCTATGAGTACTATTGGAGGGTATGAACCATAGAGAAGTTGGAATACAGTAGATATTACACCGATATTAATTTATAATGAGTTCATAACAGTACCTAAGTGGTGATTTATTTTGTTATACTAAAGGATCTTACGAGTTTTCTGTTAAGTTTTGTGTTGTGAAGTTTTCAAGTTTTGGGTAAAGATTCGATGGACTATGGAATAAGGAGTGGCAAGAGCCTAAGCTTGGGGATGCCCAAGGAACCCCAAGGTAATATTCAAGGACAACCAAGAGTCTAATCTTAGGTATGCCCCGGATGGCATCCCCTCTTTCGTCTTCGTTCATCGGTAACCTTACTTGGAGCTATATTTTTATTCACCACATGATATGTGTTTTGCTTGGAGCGTCATTTTATTTTATTTTTTTTTGCTTGCTGTTTGAATAATATCCCAAGATCTTAAATTCTTAAATGTTAGAGAGTCTTCACATAGTTACATAATTATTCGACTACTCATTGATCTTCACTCATATCTTTTGGAGTAGTTTGTCATTTGCTCTAGTGCTTCACTTATATCTTTTTAGAGCACGACGGTGGTTTTATTTTGAAGAAATAGATGAAATCTCATGCTTCACTTACATTATTTTGTGAGTATTTTATAACAGCATTGTAATTTTCTTTGGTTATAAATTTAGCCCTAATATGATAGGCATCCAAGAGGGATTTAATGAAAACTTTCATATAAAATGCTTTGAATACTATGAGAAGTTTGATTCTTTATGATTGTTTTCAGATATGAAGATGGTGATATTAGAGTCATGCTAGTAGAGTAGTTGTGACTTTGAGAGATACTAGTGTTAAAAGTTTGTGATTCCCGTAGCAGGCATGTATGGTGAATCGTTATGTGACAACGTTAGAGCATGATTTATTTATTGATTGTCTTCCTTATGAGTGGCGGTCGGGGACGAGCGATGGTCTTTTCCTACCAATCTATCCCCCTGGGAGCATGCGCGTAGTACTTCGTTTCGATAACTAATAGATTTTTGCAATAAGTATGTGAGTTCTTTATGACAAATATTGAGTCCATGTATTATACGCACTCTCACCCTTCCACCATTCCTAGCCTCTTTAGTACCGCGCAACTTTCGCCGGTACCATAAACACACCATTTACCTTCCTCAAAACAGCCACCATACCTACCTATTATGGCATTTCCATAGCCATTCCTAGATACATTGCCATGCAACTTTCCACCGTTCCGATTATTATGACACGCTCCATCATTGTCATTTTGCCTTGCATGATCATGTAGTTGACATCGTATTTGTGGCAAAGCCACCATTCATATTTTTTTCATACATGTCACTCTTGATTCATTACACATCCCGGTACACCGTCGGAGGCACTCATATAGAGTCATATTTTGTTCTAAGTATCGAGTTGTAATTCTTGAGTTGTAAGTAAATAAAAGTGTGATGATCATCATTATTAGAGCATTGTCCCGTGTGAGGAAAAAAAGAGGCCAAAGAAGCCAATGAAAAAAAGGAGAGGCCAAAGAAGCCAAACAAAAAAAAGAGAGAAGGGACAATACTACTATCCTTTTTCCACACTTGTGCTTCAAAGTAGCACCATGATCTTCATGATAGAGAGTCTCTTATTTTGTCACTTTCATATACTAGTGGGAATTTTTGTTATAGAATTTGGCTTGTATATTCCAATGATGGGCTTCCTCAAATGCCCTAGGTCTTCGTGAGCAAGCAAGTTGGATGCACACCCACTTAGTTTCTTTTTGAGATTTCATAAACTTATAGCTCTAGTGCATCCGTTGCATGGCAATCCCTACTCACTCACATTGATATCTATTGATGGCCATCTCCATAGCCCGTTGATACGCCTAGTTGATGTGAGACTATCTTCTCCTTTTTTGTCTTCTCCAGAACCACCATTATATTCCACCTATAGTGATATGTCCATGGCTCATGGTCATGTATTGCGTGAAGATTGAAAAAGTTTGACAACATCAAAAGTATGAAATAATTGCTTGGCTTGTCATCAGGGTTGTGCATGATTTAAATATTTTGTGTGATGAAGAAGGAGCATAGCCAAACTATATGATTTTGTAGGGATAACTTGCTTTGGCCATGTTATTTTGAGAAGACATGATTGCTTTGTTAGTATGCTTGAATTATTATTGTTTTCATGTCAATATTAAACTTTTCTTTTTAATCTTATGGATCTTAATATTCTTGCCACAATAAAGAAGATTACATTGATAAATATGTTAGGTAGGATTCCACATAAAAAATTCTGTTTTTTTCATTTACCTACTCGAGGACGAGCAGGAATTAAGCTTGGGGATGCTTGATACGTCTCCAAGGTATCTATAATTTTTTATTGTTCCATGCTATTATATTATCCATCTTTGATGTTTTATATGCATTTATATGTTGTTTTATATGATTTTTGGGACTAACCTATTAACCTAGAGCCCAGTGCCAGTTTCTGTTTTTTTCCTTGTTTTTGAATTTTACAAAAAAGGAATACCAAACGGAGTGCAATTGACGTGCCATTTTTTGATGATTTTTTATGGACCTAAAGAAGCCCACGGAGTAAAAGAGTTGGGCCAGAAGAGTTCCAAGCCGTCCACGAGGGTGGAGGGCGCGCCCCCCTATCTCGTGGATGACTCGGACACCCCCCCCTGACGTGAGACTGACGCCAAAAATTCCTATAAATAAAGAAACCCCCAGAAAGAAACCTAGATCGGGAGTTCCGCCGCCGCAAGCCACTGTAGCCAACAAAAACCAATCGGGACCCTGTTCCGGCACCTTGCCTGAGGGGGATCCATCACCGGTGGCCATCTTCATAATCCCGACGCTCTCCATGACGAGGAGGGAGTTGTTCACCTCAGGGTTGAGGGTATGTACCAGTAGCTATGTGTTTGATCTCTCTCTCTCTCTCTCTCTCTCTCTCTCTCTCTCTCTCTCTCGTGTTATTGATTCGGCACGATCTTGATCGCGAGCTTTCCTATTATAGTTGGATCTTATGATGTTTCTCCCCCTCTACTCTCTTGTAATGGATTGAGTTTTCCCTTTGAAGTTATCTTATCAGAATGAGTCTTTAAGGATTTGAGAACACTTGATGTATGTCTTGCATGTGCTTATCTGTGGTGACAATGGGATATTCACGTGATCTAATTGAAGTATGTTTTGGTGATCAACTTGCGGGTTCAGTGACCTTGTGAACTTATGCATAGGGGTTGGCACAGGTTTTCGTCTTGACTCTCCGGTAGAAACTTTGGGGCACTCTTTGAAATTCTTTGTGATGGTTGAAGAGATGAATCTGAGATTGTGTGATGCATATCGTATAATCATACCCACGGATACTTGAGGTGACATTGGAGTATCTAGGTGACATTAGGGTTTTGGTTGATTTGCGTCTTACGGTGTTATTCTAGTACGAACTATAGGATAGATCGCACGGAAAGAATAGCTTCGTGTTATTTTACTATGGACTCTTGAATAGATCGATCAGAAGGGATAACTTTTAGGTGGTTTCGTACCCTACAAAAATCTCTTCGTTTGTTCTCCGCTATTAGTGACATTGGAGTGACTCTTTGTTGCATGTTGAGGAATTGTTATATGATCTAATTATGTTATTATTGTTGAGAGAACCTGCACTAGTGATAGTATGAACCCTAGGCCTTGTTTCCTAGCATTGCAATACCATTTACGCTCACTTTTATTACTTTTTACCTTGCTGTTTTTATTTTTTCAGATTACAAAAGCCTATATCTACCATCCATATTGCACTTGTGTCACCATCTCTTCGCCGAAATAGTGTACCTATACAATTTACCATTGTATCGGGTGTGTTGGGGACACAAGAGACTCTTTGTTATTTGGTTGCAGGGTTGCTTGAGAGAGACCATCTTCATCCTACGCCTCCCACCGACTGATAAACCTCAGGTCATCCACTTGAGGGAAATTTGCTACTATCCTACAAACCTCTGCACTTGGAGGCCCAACAACGTCTATAAGAAGAAGGTTGTGTAGTAGACATCAGTAGCCCCCGCTCCGGCCAACACGGGACGGCCAGAAGAGGCTCTACGAAGCGGCCCTGTTGAGACCTGGAATGTTGACGGAGACGCCCATCTCGCCTCCCATGTCAGGGGCCATGGTGGTGCTAGGCGACACTCGCCACGCATGGCGCGCGCCTCCTGAAGCTCCTCGATTGCCTTGGTGATGAACTCATGAGCGTCTGGTGCCTCGCGCCTTGCGCCTTGCTCACAGAGGCGCGCGTCGAAACACGCCTCCACGTGGTGCCCAAACGCCTCCTTTGTCATGCTGGTCAAGTCAAAGGCCCTCCAGATGAGAGCCCCCGAGCCCGTCCTAAGGGGGGCGCCGAGCGCGCCTTCCTATGCGAGAGGGAATGCCGCCCCAATAGTGGGTGCGGGGCCCGAGGCATGGTCGGCAGGTGGCTTAGCCTCTTGACGGCCCTTGAGGAGGAGCTGCTTCTTCTTCTTGGGGACGGCCTCAGGAGGCAGGATGGCGCCCTCGTCGTCAGAGTTCTCGACACCTGCAGCCTGGTAGGCACGCTCGAGGGAGTACACCGCATCCTTTTCGTCGCAGGCGGCTGTGATGATACCGACACTTCCTGGCATCTTGAGGACATTGCAAACGTGGTTAGTTGCTGCCATGAACTTGGCAAGGGCCGGATACCCGAGGATGGCATTGTATGGGAGGCTGATGTGAGCGACGTAAAAGTTGACGAGCTTGGTGTGGTAGTTGTCGCGCTTGCCAAAGGTGACAAGGAGGCGGATCTGCTCTATGGGAATGGTGGAGCCATCGTTCACTCCTGAGAAGGGCTTGGTAGGCAGTAGCTGGTCATAGGGCACTTGGAGCGTCTCAAACGTATTGACGGAAAGAACATTGAACCCCGCACCATCGTCGATGAGTGTTTTGGTGACGAGGATGTTGCTAATGGTTGGCGTGCAGAGCATCGGGAGCGCACCAGCGGCAGCTGAGCACTTGAGCTGGTCCATGGAGTCGAAGGTGATGGCGTGCTTGGACCACCTAAGGGGACGCGATGCCTCAAGCTTGGGAAGGGCCGCGTTCACCTCATGAGCAAACTGCTTGAAGATGCGATGAGAGGCGGGAGCTTGAGCGCCACCCAGGATGCAGGCGATCGCATGAGGCTCTTGGAAGCCCCCAGCCCCATCATCTTGGCGATTGTCGTCGTTTCTCCACGGTGGCGGCGGCAGCGGAGGGAGGCCGACATTGCCCTAAGGACGGTCCTCACAAGGCTAGTCTCACGAAGGGCCATCACGAGGCTGGCCCTGCCAGTGGTTCTCGCGGGGTTGGTCGCGCCAGTCCTGGCGGGGGTTGTGGTTGTCCCAGCAGCCTCCACCGCGGCCTCCTCCACGGCCTTAACCACGGTCGCTACGCTCGGGGCGGCGGCAAAGGCACCCGTTGTGGATTTCCTTGAGCTCCTGGCAGTCGTTGGTGTTGTGGCTGTGGACATTGTGGAAGACACAGAATAGTCGGTTGCCCTGAGCTCCTGGCAGTCATTGGTCATGGCCGCGCTTCATCTCAGGCTCCACGCCCAGCACGACAGCGCCCTTACACTTCACTTCCTTAGCCTTGTCCTTCTTGTCTTCAGGATTGACCTCCGGAAGCTCGAGGAGGGAGAGACGACCTTCCTCTGCCGTTACGCAGCTGGTTGCCATGTTGAACATCTCCAAAGTCGAACACAAGTCCTCGTGTATGGCGAGCTCCTCCTTCATCTTGAAATCCTGGACGCCATCAGAGAATGCCGAAATGATGGCCTCGTCCGACACCTTTGGGATCTTGAGGCGAACATTCGTGAAGCACTATATGTACTTGTGTTAGGTCTCTCCCGGCTGCTGCTTTACGCGCCGCAGGTCGCCGGCTACTCGAGCACGGTCGTGAGTGCCCTGGAAGTTAGCGATGAAGCGCTCGCGTAGCTCGCCCTAGGAGGAGATCGACCCCACTGGGAGGTTTAGGAGGCAAGAACGTGTGCCATCCTTGAGGGCCATGGGAAACCAGTTCGCCATGACCTTGTCGTTGTCGTTCGCCGCCTCGATGCTTAGCTTATTAAGCTGGAGAAACTCTGCGGGGTCAGGAGTGCCGTCATAGCATGGAGGCAGATTTGGCTTGAACTTGGTCAGCCAAACGACGCGACACAACTCCGGGGTGAAAGCATGACAGCCCGCCGCACTCACAGGGGTCAGTCGCATGGGGGGAGCTTGACCTTGGCGCCCGTGCATCACCTCCTTTGGTGGCACGGGGTCTTGACACGGCGGTGCTGGAAGCGCACGCGCTTCTCCTTGGGGCCGCTTCACCACTTGGCTGCTTTCTTCATCACACGCCAGCACTCTACGCGGCGGGTCGCGTTTTGGTGCCACACGCCTAGGCTCAGGATCTATGCCATGCAGAGGAGGAGGAGGGGGCGCACCGCGAGCCACATCGCCCGCCAGGGACGCCGGGGGACGGGGCAAACGGGACGGTGCAGGGGCCTCACCGGCTGCATTGACGAGCATGGCGGTGCGGCCGAGCGAGTCGTCGTAGAGGTCATGCCAGACAGTAATGCAGAAGCTCACGCGCCATAAGCAGCGCAGCCTACATTTTCACTGGCCCGCGACGAGCATGAGAAGACCACGCCATGGCTGGAGTGGGTGATGGAGTGGCGGTACGGCTGTCGCGCCGCACGGAAGATGGGGGCGAAGAATCCTGTTGTTCGTGAGTAGCTGGGTCAGTGGCGGCGTTAGCCTCTGGGGAGGCGGAGCGGCGAGGAGCGTCGTTGCCCACGGGTGTTGTCTGAGCGACACAAGCATCCCGACGCTCGGCACGGACACGATGAGCGTCGGCCATAGGAGCGACGGAACGGTGGCGGAGCGAACGATGGAAAAGAGGCTTCGACACGCCTCTACCTAGCACGCCAAATTTCGGATTTAGGGCTCCGCAGACCCATGAAAGGTTCAAACTCTGGGGCGAGTGCGAAGAACTCAACCTATCCACCCTACCGGCCCGCTGCCCCAATGCCTAGCTCGATTCGCACAAACAAGGAAGAAGAAGAACACAACAATGACCCAGGTTCGGGCCACGTTGCGGTGTAATCACTACTAGGAAAAGGGCAATAGATGAAATGGACCCTAATGGCGCACCAAACATGTGGTGCGCCACTACCATATTCTAATGGCGCACCATGTGTTGGTGCGCCATTAGTGTCCAAATACTAATGGCGCACCACATCCACGGTGCGCCATTAGTAACAATTTTTTTTTCAAAACTACTAATGGCGCTCCAGGGGATAGTGCGCCATTACTAGTTCAACTAGTAATGGCGCACCACATCCACGGTGCGCCATTAGTAAATGTTTTTTCAATTTTTTTTTTCAAAACTAGTAATGGCACACCAGTTGATAGTGCGCCATTACTAGTTAAAACTAGTAATGGCGCACCACATCCACGGTGCGCCACTAGTAATTTTTTTCAATTTTTTTTGCAATTTTTTTTATTTTTTTAAAACTAGTAATGGCGCATCGTGGGAACTAGTAATGGCGCACCACTCCCACGGTGCGACATTACTAACTTGGCCCAAAAATTCCACCCCCCCTGGACCGCCTTTTCAGTTTAAAAAAATAAAAGAAAATGATGGAAATGTCAAAAAAAATAAGTTTCCCATGTGATATGTGGTCTAGTTGTTGGGAAAATTTACAAATATGAATTTCGACTTTATTTGCAAAATCTCTCCGAAAATTTGTAAAATGGGCATAATTTTGCATACGAACTCGGATTAAAAAGTTTTGTATATGAAAAATCATCTACTCGAAAAGTTACATCCGAATTTAACAGGGGGAACCCCGTTAAACATTTTCAAAATCCCCAAAAACCTAATAGAAAAAAAAAATTGTGAAAAAAAAAGATACTAGGTGCACCACTAGTAACAGAAAAAAATGTTTTTGAAATTTTTTTTTGTGAATTTTTTTCAAAAAATGATACGTGATATGACCGGGAAGTTTGAAATATTTTTCAAAATTTCATCATAGTCATGAACATGAACAATGTCCTAGACATCAACAAGGTATAATAGGATTGATATGATAGATATATCAACAAGTGCCTATTAAGTGAGGTGGTGCTGGGGTTGGATAGAACTGCGAAGTCAAGCGTGCTCGGGCTGGAGTAGTGTGAGGATGGGTGACCTTCTGGGAAGTTTGACCACTTAGTGCGATTTGACTTGAGATTAAGCATATTGACCCGAGATTAAGCCATAGTGACCCGAGATTAAGAAAAAACGAAAAAATATGAAAAAAAAATGAAAAAAAATTTGAAAAAAATTTGTTACTAATGGCGCACTTCTATGTGGTGCGCCATTAGTATACCAGATACTAATGGCGTGGTGCTAGTGGCGCACCTGTAGTGCGCCATTAGTAGTGAAAACAGGTGCGCCACTAGCAGCCCTTTTTCTAGTAGTGAATACCCTACTCCTGCTTCATGAGGGGCTGATGATGAACTAGTACAAGGCATGAACAACATCGTGAGGTCTATGGGTGAGGGGATGAGTCGACTGGGGTCCGATCTCTTCTACGGTGGTGGCTAACCTATAGCTATAGTGTCCTCGGTCCTCTTCCTCCAAAACATAGGAGGGAAGGGATCCCACAGTGGCCAATTTAAAAGGGGACAATTAGTACATCTTATCCTGACGAAAGGTGGTCTTTTGGTCGTGACGCAGCGGTGGGCTCGGCGATGACATCCGTCCTACCGTCGTGGCGGTCTTGGTCTCGTTGCACCGGAATAGAAACCTTTGCCAGATTCATCGGGAACCCACGCCTGTCCTTGCCTCCTTAGCACCAAAGAGGAAACTAGCTTCTCTATGCCCGCTAGCGCCCGCCTGCATTGGTCGTCATGGCTTGCGTCATGGTAGCCACATGAGGCTGGGTACCTGCATAGGAATCTCTGCTCCTCGGGAGGCCGCCTGGGGAGGCCGCTCCATCTGGAGGTCTTGGTGTCGCCCGTCTCGCGAGGCTTTGCCCCTCACGAGGGGCTCGTCTTGGTGATCTTGTGGATGGGCCATACCAGGACGTCGATGGAGCCATGCTGTGGGCCGTAGGCAGTCAAGTCTGGGTACCCTAGTTCCTAGAAAGCTGACAAGACCGATCGACCAGTATGTACGTACACGTCCGCGACCAGATAGGCAACGCTGCATACGCTTTGACCGGGTGGGCCCAACTGTCATGGAGGATAAGGACGCACTTCCTTGCGTGTGAAGATATAGCTGGTGGGTCCCAGCTGTCAGGGGGGAGAATCATTTTTTTACCCGTAATAAGGACACACTTCCTTGCATGCGAAGATGTAGCTAGTGGGTCCCAGCTGTCAGGCAGAGAAAACATTATTTTTCCGTGTAAAAAGGATGCAGTTACATCCATGCGTCCATGGGCGTGGTGCGTCCCCACTGTCAGCCTCTCCATGTACAGTCTTCTTCCGATGACTTGTTTGTTGATCATGTTTACCACACCGTGCAGAGCGCACCAAGGCCGATGGACGACGGCGAGGCCCCAGACTGGAGTGCCCCGGCGATGGGGAAGACGCGGCAGCGGAGTCACATACGGAGAGGAGTGGGAAACTACACCTCTACACGCCGCTGCACGCGAGGCGTGAAAAACAGCACGGCCCCAGCGGAGTCACATTGTTTCGCTGCGAGGCGTGCAAAACAGCGCCGCTGCACGCTGGAGGCTGGAGCAGGCGGTTCCGGTAGCGCTGGGGGAAGAAGACGAGAGATTGAAGAAGAATGTCAGCCGTTGGATGTAAATCCAACGCCTTTCTTAGGCTTCGACCTTTGTATATTTTTTTTGCGGAAGTGCTTAGCCTTCGACCTACTAGCCCACATGTCAGCCAGTCCATTTGGTGGGCTGGGTGAAACAATAATGTAGCGTCTATGCAGACCGTTTATATATTATGTTAGAATTTAAAGCCCATTTGCATTTTTTCGAAATCCGCAGACTTGCTGGGCTGGGTGAAAATATCATGTTGGGCTGGACGGATAAATGTTATAAAAACATGAACACATGATTGCACGTCTACTACTGCATTGGTCAGTAAAATCTTTGCAATCTTATGTACGCAATCACCAGGAGTTAACTTGCCAAGTTATATATGAATAATTATTATTTTTATTTTATAATAACTTTCGATTTATGAAATAAAATATCATTTTAATTTGATGAGTTAATAGGACGTGGGGTATTATTATTTTTTTAGGCTAGACGTGGGACAGTTGAGTTGGTTCTATGGAAAAGTACGGAAAAAAACTCATATTACATCGAAAAAGAAAGTGGGAAAAAATGCAGAAATAGGATTAATAAAAATGAAAAATAAAGGAAGTGGGCAGGTCTATACAATGGTTGGACGAACGGCAGGTTTAGCGGAACCTTATGTTGTTTATATTATATATATATATATATATATATATATATATATATATATATATATATATATATATATATAATAAGATATAAATATAAGTATAAATATATATAGAGTCAATTACATCAGTGGTGCTAGAACTTGGCGCAAACAGTCACTTTGGTGCTAGAACTTGTGGCACACATTGAACTGGTGAAACAACTTGGCTCAGGCGTGCAAATACGGTGCAAATCACGTTGGATACAAAAATATTGATGACTTGGCACGCCAACATGGCATGGGGCCCTGCTGTCGGTGAGTAGAAAGCAGAGAGGAATGAGTGTGGCCTATTTTTTTGTGAAAACCCCCTGATATTTTTATTTCTCATAAAAAAACCTGTCTACGCCTTAGAATGCATTTTATTTTTCCGCTTCAATGACTCATGGGTCCTGGGTTTCAGTACAAGAAAATTAACCGGGAGAAAGAAGCCCCCATGGGTCGAACTCATGAACTACAACAAGAATGCTAGCCGACTTAACCCACTCAAACGATAGTACTCTTTTGCACAATATTGATAACAGTCCTTCTTGTAGTATACAAAAAAATGGGTTGCACGTGAGGCTTAAATGGGTTGCAAATAGTGCTGCCCATTTTGCTTGCACTAGGTTTTTTAAAGATATTTGTAAAACATATATAATGAAAATAATGTTTGAATATTCATGGTTTATAAATATTATAATTTTTTGTGTGGATATAAATAGTATACATAACGATGATGATTAGTAAATAAAAACATTTAAATATACACCCATGTATTATATAATGTTTAGTTAATAAAAACATTTAAAATATTTATATTAAATAAAAATGTTTAGTGAATACAAAAATTATACAGTTGCAGCTTATATTTAAATTATACAAAATGATGAATACAAACCTTTGCTAAATACTCACCATTGTATAATTTTAACTCATGGCTTATATTCAAAAAGGTTATATATTTTATATATTAGCCATGATTATGTATTGATACTGAACATTGTAGAATTTAAATTTAAAATATTTTTATTATACAAATGTGTGTATAATTATTGAATTTTTAATTATACAAACATTTTTATATGTATGTACATAATTGTATTATACAAACATTTTATTTCAAATTTTATTTTTAAATTACGTGTAATTATATTGTATTTTTGAACTATATAAACATTTTCATAATTAAGTAAATATTATTTCATAAATATATTAATATTTTTGAAAATAATGCCTGATTTTTAAAATAAGTAAGTTCGTTTGCATGTATATAATATTTATATGTCCCAAATATTTGAACTTTATATTTATTATAGAGATTAGAATTTACATACCTTTTACAAATTTCTAAATGATACGAGCAGATGAAATGACCGCACTGACAGCAGGTTATTTCAGCTCCTAGAACGCCTTCGTTATTTACTAAAAGTAAAAAAGAGAGTGCCTTCGTTCAACTACATTATGCATAGTTATCCTTCTAAGACATGAATGCGTTACGGGTGAATTTGCTATTATAGATTATTTGCTACTTATGGGTCGATGGTTCGAGGAGGAGCTCCCTTTATGTTTTATTTTTTTTAGAAAAATTGACATGCCACCTCACCAATAACGACAGGGTTTTGTTTTGCTAAACAAATCGAGGCTGTTTTCACAAAAAGTGGCCACACGCCCCCTCTCAGCTGTCGAGTCACTGACAGCAGGCCCCACGCCAAGCTGGCATGCCTTGTCAGCGGTCCGGGCATACACAATCAACATTTGAACCGTATTTGCAGGCTTGAGCCAAGTTATTGCACCAGTTCAATATATGCCGCAAGTTCTAGCACCAAAGTGACCGTTTGCGCCAAGCTCTAGCACCACCGGTGTAATTGACTCATATATATAGTATTATAGAAGGGAAAACATAGGTTTAGTTTTGCATTCTTATAGTAAAATAAAACTGAGTTGTGCATCTTCTTGAAAAAACAAACATAACTTGGGCTGCTGATGTTATAGACAAGCTAGGCTGGGAGGCCCAGAAGCCGCATGATACCTGCTGGACCCAAAAAAAGTTGAAATCAGCTGGATTAACTGTGTCTGCATGTCGTGGGATGCGCATGTTAAACAACAAAACCTAGGCCATGGACCTGGTGGGCCCAGAACTGTCAGCCTCTCGATGAACAGTCGTCTCCCGATTCCCCTTGTTTTTTTGACCTTGTTGGCAACGACAGACGGCGGCGCCGTGGCGAGTGCACCAAGGCGGAGGACGACGTCGAGTCCTCGGACCGAACGAACTGGAGCTAGGGAAGATGCAAGCGAAGGGGAGTACGAGGGTTGACTTGTCTGGGTGCAGGGTGTTCCGGTGGAGCTGCCGCCGCCAATGTGTGAGGGTAGAGGGATGGCCTGGCCAGCGCCATTGGCTAGGATGAGTCACCGAGGCGTGCGCGGCAGCACCGCCAGCCGCTGTGGGAAGAGCACGAAAGATTCAACAAAATAAAGAAATACAAATGTGATAGGTGGTTTGTCCCAAATGTCTGTATACGAGACCTGCTGGGTCCACCTAAGAAGGGGAATATGTTGGGAGGAAGGAGATTCAAAGCAAGACAACCGAGTGAACTAGTTACATACATAAGCAAATAGCCACTAAAAAAGCAAATGGGTTAACGGGTTCTTAGATGAAATATTTTGGATAAAACAGATAACTACGACACAAGGCTAATGCATGAAACACTCAGATGATAAAGGTGCTTAAATTGATAAAGTACATCATCTAGACCTTCCTAGCACACTTGATCATGATGCTGTGGTTGTCCGGGTACTCGTTGGTTACGGGAAGCAGACATGCCCTCATGTCCAAGATCCACCTGTACATGTTGTAGCATGCGTATGCGTCCTTGTCCGTGTAGGTTATGTAGGCTAGATTTAGAGGTACCTCCCATGTGTTCAGGTTCTTGGTATCAACAGCTTCTTTCATGTTGGCGTAGCAGGGGTCGATGATGGTCGCGGCAAGGTCAACCACGGAGTCCTTCTCCTGCCCGTTGCAGATGATCTTGTATTTCTTCTGGATGTCGACAAGCTTGTTGCACCAGATGCTCCAGAAACTCTGGTGGCCCTACAACAATGGTAGACGAGAACCTCGTCCTGCATGCATACGTGGGCGACGGTGATCCGCTGGTCCCTGTCAGGAGACGAATGGATGGGCACAAGGCCTAGTCCCGCAACCTGGTGCTTCTCCTCCTGTGGGTACTGCTTGAACTTGGCGAGGCAGAGCTTCACCGAGTCCGAATCATTGGTGCACATCACATTCAACTTGGTGCTGCCATGGGTCTGAACGGCGAACTCAAATGTGAAGTCCATATCCAGCAAGCTCACCCCTCGGATCGCCATTGGAGTCACTTCTCACGTAGAGTTGATGTTTCTCATTTGTGGGGATTGGGGGCAGGGGGATGAAGATGATCGGTGTGTACTGGGGTACTGGGGGGGGGGGGCGGCACTACCGCAGCAGTAGTTTTTTTCCAATCTTGGGGAACTACAATCAACGGTGAACGAGTGGATAGGTGGGGGCAGCAGTTAGTTTTTTCAGCTCTTGGGGAACTGCATCCAACAGTAAACTGAGTGTGTACAGGCGACATCAGTTACTACACCTCCCTCGCCTGCTGCACGCCCGGTAGAACATGCCCCCTCGGGTTCACGAGCGGGTCTGTATTGGTACTGTAATAGCAAGTGTTAGTGGCCACTTTACATAAATTTTATTATCTTTAATTAAAATTTATTCCTAAAAAACCCAAAGCATTGGCTTTTTCTATCACTTTCATAGGAGAAACATTCACAACAATTAGAATTATTATTCTCAGGACGCAAACGATCAGCTCATTTGTCACACTTTCACACAGACAATACTACCAAGTTTGAACATCTGGTTATGGTTGCTGTCTTCTGTATCATCATGCCGTGTTTCCTAGCTTGCAAGATTCAAAACCAACCAATATGGTTCAAAATATAAGTAAAACAAAGATGTCTACACATCTCATTGATTCACAGCTCACAGCCAATCGCAACTGTACAACTCAAACATTCTGAGAATGTGAACAAATAAATAAAAATTGATTGATGATTCATGTAAGCAATTTGTTCCAAGGATTTGCTTAAACATTGAAACAAGTCCTTTTAAAGGCCACGCAGGTCAAACATTGGCTCCTGAAATATTCTGCATCACTGGTGGCACTACCACTTCCTATATATGCACAAGAGGGCCTTCTAGATTTTGAAGTAGTGTGTATAGAGCCTCCTACTTAGTATTTAACACATTCACATAGAAAAATCTAGTGGAATAATCAGTCAACATCTTGAAATATCTCTTTCCACATTTCACACACACATGGCACTTTAGAGCCTTTGGATAAAGTGAATCTCGTGATTAAATCCATCTTGGCTAGCTGTGTCATACAACCCTGGGCGAATGCTTTTGAACATCACAACATCTGTAGTTGAGTATTCCTGTTTGCATAGATAAGAAAGAGCATGATTACTATAATGTTGGCACTAGTTAAATCAACTTTACTTCCAAAACGAGAAAAGATTGCGATAGAATAGCTTTATTAAAAAATACAACGTTAGCACAGTATGAAAAATCACAATCATGTTGATAAAGGACACTACTGACCTGTGTGAGATGACTTTGGGAGATCAAGTTATTCTTCATGTCCCCGTATCTTGCCATGAAGACGATTCATTGACATCCATTAACACCTCAGTGTGGTAGTAGAAGGAGGAGCGTCAAATCATTTCAATCACTTTTTTGTGCAGTTCAACTAAAATTATGGCGCCCGCCAGTTAGAGAGGTGGCCCGCCCACAAGTATAGGGGATCTATCGTAGTACTTTCGATAAGTAAGAGTGTCGAACCCAACGAGGATCAGAGAAATGACAAGCGGTTTTCAGAAAGGCATTCTCTACAAGCACTGAAATTATCGATAACATATAGTTGTATGATAAGATAATTTGTAACGTGTCAGTGCAACAAACCCTCGGTCTGTTGCCCAGACTGTGCACAGGCACGGGAACAGGATTGAGGCACCAACCCAAGTCAGAGTTCGAGAGACTAAGAGCTTGGAAGGACCAACAGGCAGACCAACAGGAGCAAAGTCAAACTAGAGAAACAATATACCAATAGGGGAAGAGCCCCCCTTCCCGGGAAGATGAGCTCAATAGGGGCGGGGTCGCCCCCGGAAGAAGATGCCCAAGACGTCCCGACAGGGCTTGCCGGGACTCACGACGGCAGAACCACCTCATCCAACTACTCCACCATGACCCGCGTCGTCAATCAATGTGGTGTCAAGCCGCAAAGCGACTAAGTGGCAGCCATTCGCCATATGGCGGCTTTTCTCTACGGAAGATGCCCAAGAATGACACCCGTCCTGTGACATGTCAAGCGAGAAGGTGTGAAGCTGGCAAAATAGCCCGGCAAGGCTTGCCGGGCGACCAATGACGTGACATTAAGCGGTGCATTTAATGCACCCTGTCAGCTTGCAGAAGTTAGGTATGATAGCACTGTTTGCTGTCTTATCAGTGCATAGTGACTACTTTGCCACTGTGGTAACCCCTTAATCTATAAAAGGAGGCCCATGGCAACCGTAGAAAGGGTTAGAAGGCTGGACAACACACAGACACACACCCATACGCGCGTAGCCACTGTCGCCCCTACCGGGCAAGTGTACTATGCCCCACCACCACGCTTCCACCATCAATCCACCAAAGCAGGAGTAGGGTTTTATGCCTCGCGATGGCCCGAACCTATGTAAAATTGCCTGTGTGATATCTGCCATGCTGCCCCATGCTCGTCTGCTCTTTGTCCAACGCGACGTCCCCCTGCTGAACCAGCAAGGGGCCCTCTGGTCCCATAGGTGGCCGTGGTTTCCCATGACATCTTTGGTGCGCCAGGTAGGGGGATCGCTTGCGCGAACCTGAAGGCGTGTGCAGCACGTCATATTCATCAACGTCTTCACCGTCCACAGCGCCGTCAACCATGTCACCCAAGAAGAAATCAGGTGCTTCGGCTCATCCGTCCACCTCAAAGCCTCCGCCGCCCGCAGCCTCTAATGCTGCGGGGGATGCAGAGACACACGAGGACGTGGACGCTGCTGGGGACGTGGTCGGTGCAGGCGGCACCGTCACCACTTCCCCCGTGGCCGACACAGGAGCGGGGTGCATCGGAGGAGAACATCATCAGCAGCGCCCTGACGGCCACACTCCACAAGGTACGGGTGAGGGGGTTACTTCGTCCGCGCCCCCTCCTCCCGCCGACGGGCACAGCCGCATCAACGGCGCTCGGCTCGGGGCAAATCTCCGTCCTTCGGCCGCCCCCACCACGGGAGCGACCGCAGCGCGTGCGCCTCCCCCGGGACGGGTCGACCAAGTCGCTGCGCCCGACGGAGCTACTGGCCCTCGTGCGCCTTCGCCGCACCACCCTGCCATCCAGGTGGCCACTCCGCAACAGCAGGGGCGTGGTGCTGCCGCCGCTGGCACCGTCAAGAGACGTGCGACAGTTGTCACATCCCTAGCTTCTGGTACTTCCTGGTGTTTTGCATCTTGTTGCATCATGTTTAAATTCTATTTAAGTTGAAATGGGGATTGACCAAACCCTAGCATCTGAAAGAATTCAACTAGGTTCAAATAAAAATGTTTACAATGAACCCAAAATGCCTTCCCAAAAATGTTCACCATCTTTGGATTGGTCTTGGACCTTTGCCAAAAATATTGCACATTTTTCTAGGTCAATTGGGGGTCACTGAATTAAACCATATAGTATTTGCATTTGGGCATTTAAATCCTATAAAATATATTAAATGCCCAAATAATCACAAACTGAAATGGTTACTGTTGGAAATATTCCAAACAGTGGCCACAGTCAGTTGCATGATTTTTGGAAATGCTCTGGCATTTTTAATAAAGCCAAATACAATTGCAGAAAATAGAAAAACAGAAATAAGAGAGAGAGAGAGAGAGAGAGAGAGAGAGAGAGAGAGTTACCTGGCCTAACCTGGCAGCCCACATACATGTGCAGCCCAGCCGGCCCATCTGGCCATGCCAGTCGTCCTCCTCCTTGCGCCAGAAGGACGAGGGCGTGTGGTCGCCATGCGCGCACACGCGCTGTGCCACCTCCTGCTTCCCACCGCTGCCCCGATGCGCCTGGAGATGCCACGCCATCCCCGCAGAGTCCCCTCGAGCACTCCTCGCCCTCTCTCCCCTTCCTTGTCTTTCTCACGCGCGTCCACCGAGTGCGTCGTCGATGCCGACCACCGTACGCGCATCCACAGCCATTCCATCACCTCCCCATGCTGTCCCCTATGTCCGCCTCGACGCCTTGAAGTTCCCCCTCAACGCGAGCATCGCCGCACGCCATGTCGCCTCGCCATCGACCCGTCGTCTCCGCGCACGGCTGTGCATCGCCGCCGTCAAATCCGTCGCCGTCCGTGCCTCCCCGAGCTCGCCGAGAAGCTCTTCGTGACCGCTGTGAGCCCCCGGTCATTTTCCCCCTAAACCTGCCCCCGTTTGGTCGCCGTAGCCGTCGCCGCTCGGGCTCGTCGCCCAGCGCGTGCGTCCGTTGCACTCGCAATGACCCGTGGAGCAACGCTAGCGCGACAACCAGCTCGTTTGCAAGCCGCAGCGCTAACCCCGCACCCACCCGAGCTCAGGCCGCCGCCGCCGCCCAGCAGTTGCGATTCAACACCCAGCACCTCTCGCTGCTACCAAACGACGCGCCTCACCACGACGCGTCCGTAGAGCCCAGCCACGCGAGCTCTCATCGCCGGAGATGGCCGGACGAGGAGCGTCGCCGCGTTCTGATTAGCACCGGCGGCTAATTGCCGGTTAGGTGACGTGGCACATTAGGTTAGCCACTAACCCCGTGGTTAGTTTAACCCGGTGACACTGACAGCCGGGCCCCACTGTCTAATTAATCTGGTTTAGTTTCTGTTTAGGTTTAACTAACCCAACAGACCCCACTGGTCAGGTTTGACCTGGACCCGCCTGTTGACCTGCTGAGGTCAGCATGACCTAATGCTGACGCAGTATTACCTTTTCTGGATTTATTTTTAATCCAGGAAATTCCAGAAAATGTTGCAAACTTCAAAAAAATCATAGAAATTAATCTGTAGCTCCAAATGCAAAGATTTATATATGAAAAATGATCAGAAAAATCCAATCTATCCATTTGTACCATTTTCATGCATGTTAGAACAACTTATAGCTTCTGTTTAGCACAAATCATATAAATGGCATTTTAATATCCACATATGGAGTTTGAATTTGAATCTTGTATTCAAACCAACTTCATTTAATCTGGTTGCTAGTTGCATTAGCTCAAACCACAGCATATTGCCATGTCACACTCATGCATCATATTGTTGCATTGCATTGATTGTGTTCTTTCTCTATTGCCGGTGTTTGTCCCCCCTCAGTAGACGTTGTACCGACGATGAGATCGATGACACTGATGAAGAACTATATTATCTTCATAAGTGCCAGGCAAGCAAAACCCCCTTGTTCATTCCGATACAATCCCACTCTCTCCCTCCTGCTCTCTTTTACTGCATTAGGACAACAACGATTCATCAGTTGTTTGCTGTGGTAGCTGAACCCATTTATCCTCTGCATGACCTGTCATTGCCACAGTAAATAGATGACACCCACTAGCATGAGTAGGAGTTGTTTGAGCCCTGATGTGCCTACTCATTCATGCTTGTTTGTCATGCCTGCTACTGCTTAGAGTTGAGTCAGGTCTGATTCATCGGGGATGAATCAGAGGTGTGAACATGTCCTACCGTTGAGAGCTAAGTGTGTGAACACGATTTGGTAAAGGTATCGGTGAGAGGCCATGTAGGAGTACATGGTGGGTTGTCTCATTGAAGCCGTCCTCAGGAACTGAGTTCTGTGTTTGTGATCCATGACCAGTTACTACCATGCATTGGAATGCTTAAGTGCCCCTCTCGACTTCTTAACCACCCTTGTCCTCTGTCCAGGAGTTGCAAGTAGTTTCTGGTGTTTGTAGTATGCTGGAGGCCGTGGGCAGTGCTGACCCGAGGGGTGGGCTGTGATGCGGTAGGCACGTGGTCGGGTATGTCGGGCGCCCGCTTGGTGTCATGGAACCTGACACATCATTTGGGGCCGTGTGTGGAAACCTCGGCCGACTCCTGGGATGGAACCTGAATAGGCGATAACCTGGACTAGAGACTTGACTGTTTAGGTAGGTCGTGGCTGACACCCTCGCTGGGCTTCTGCTTGAAGGTTGCCAAGTACATGTCGTGTAAATGGCGATAAGTGGTGAGAGCGTGTGTGAAGAAGTACACCCCTGCATGGTTATCATCATCTATTCGAATAGCCGTGTCCTCGGTAAAGGACTTCTGGGTTGCGTATATCAGTTCATAGACAAGTGAAAGTGGATACTCTAAAATGGACGGCGTTCTCGTAGGGAGACGGGAGCGGGTCCATAGTGGTGTATTGATATGGTGAATATGTGGACTCGTGTGCGCCACCTCAAAAGAGTTACTTGTAGTCGTAGTTTAGGATAGCCACCGAGTCAAAGCTGGCTTGCTGCAATTAAACTCCACCACCCCCTTTGTTGATACCGATGCATATGTAGTTAGTTCTGATGTAAGTCTTGCTGGGTACATTTGTACTCACGTTTTCCTATTTTATGTTTTGCAAAGAGACTTCAGTCTCGCTAGTAGTTCCGCGTGGACTTCGACGTTTAGCCTGTTACCTCAGCTACGATCTTGTGCCCTCGACAGGATCTGATAGATAGTCAGGCTTCTCAGCCTTTTTCATTTATAGTTGTCTGTACTCAGACATGTTAAGCTTCCGCATGTGTTTGACTTGTATGCTCTGAATGCTGGGTCGAGAGACCCATGTTTGTAATATCTCGCTCCTCGGAGCCAAATGAATAAATACTTGAGTCGTAGAGTTATGTTGTGATGCCATGTTGTATTTACACATATCGAGCATATTGTGTGTATGTTTGAAATGCTTGGTATGTGTGGGATCCGACAATCTAGTTGTTTATCCTTGGCAGCCTCTCTTATGGGGAAATGTAGTCTAGTGCTTCCTTGAGCCATAGTAGTCCGCTACAGCCCGGTTCACCGAGTCCTGCTAGCCCAAAGACTACTGCTCGGGACACTTGACTGGCGGGCATGTGTTTCACTTCGTTCTGTATGCATCCTTCGGGAAATGTCACGCGGTGACATCCGGAGTCCCGCCTAGCTGCTACAGCCGGGTTCCGGAGTCCTATTAGCCAGTGCTACAGCCCGATTCACACGCTGTGACCGACATGCTCGAGTTGATTCATGTATGCCTGTCCCCATGGGTTAGTGCCGCTTTGGGGTTCACGACTAGCCATGTCGGCCCGGGTTCTCTGTCATATGGATGCTAGCGACACTATCATATACATGAGCCAAAAGGCACAAACGGTCCCGGGCCATGGTAAGGCGACACGCGTGGGAATACCGTGTGTGAGGCCGCAAAGTGATATGAGGTGTTACTGGCTAGATCGATGTGACATGGAATCAGGGTCCTGACAACGGTGCGATCTACTTCATCATCACCCATGCCAAGTACAGCCACGGAGGCCATGGCATGGGCTTAGCTGCTGCTGAGGTTTCCGCCAGTGGCCGAGCAGATGGATGAATGGCGTGCCACCATCCAAAGTCTGCTCAGTTTCACCGAGGCCGGGGGCTCGCAGCGAGCTGGCCCGCCACGGCCTCCCCGAGCGACAACGACGGCTCGCGCTGCTGGCCGTATAGAAGGGGCCACCCCCACGGTGTAGTCTCCGCCATGGCAGCATGCGCGAGCACGGCAGAATCAAGAACTTGACGACGTCTCAATGGCCTCTTCTGACCCTCGAGCCCGTCCAGGCCAACGACGAACTCCGGAGGATAGGCGGAGGGGAGACGCTTGCGTCGCCGTTGAGCGACGCCGCGATGACCACTGCCGGACCAATGGGCGTGATGGCCCCGACATTGACGAGCCTGTGCTCGGTATTGGCAGGTGCCTACCTTTCGAGGTTGGGTGCCCTGCCTTTACTTGTGAGTTGCGGCAAGTCCGTTGGCCGTTCGTTCGCACGTTCAAGCCAGAGATACCCGAGAAGTACGATGGGAGGCTTAACCCAGCAGAGTTTCTGAGCATCTACACCATCGCTGTTCAGGCTGCCGGGGGAAGAGATGGGAAGGTCTTTGCCAACTACTTCCCTTTGGCCCTCAAGTCCAATGTGAGGTCTTGGCTGATGCACCTGCCGGAGAACTCCATTTCGTCGTGGGCCGACCTGTGCCATGAGTTCGTTGGCGCTTTCACCAGCTGCCATCAAGAGCCAGGCCGACCCAGTGACTTGCAGCTTCTCCAACAGAAGGAAGGAGAGTCCCTCCATAAATATTTACAGAGATTCAGCAAGGTCCATAGAAACATCCCAAATATCCATCTAGCAGCTGTAATTGTTGCCTTCCAGTCCAATGTGCGCAACCGCCGGATCCGTTCCAAGATGAACATGCAGTTGCCCAAGACTATGAAGGAGCTTTACACCTTGGTCGAAATAAGTATGCTCGGATGGAGGAGGGAAGGAAGTTGCCTGGAGAGGAAGATTGCACCAACATCGATTCAGAGGATGATGATGAATCAACCAGTCAGAAGAAGAGCAAGAAGCATAGTAAGAAGCGGAAGGATAAGGCAGTGATGACTGTTGAAGGATCGGGTATGCCTAGTACCGGCAAGAAGGCCAAATCTAAGGTCCCCGGCAAGGAAACTGCCGTGTGCGCTGACTGCCAGGAGGCCGCGACTGCCAAGAAAGTTGGGAAAGGTGATGGGTCGTATTGCTAGATTCATCGGACCAAAGGCTACGACCTTCAAGAATGCTATCAGGTTGAGCAGCTTGTTAAGAGACAGAGAGCAGAATATGAGAAGCGCGACAAGGAAAAGGGTCAGAATGTCGCTGGCGGTAAGGGCCGGGGGGGTGAAGCAAATTGCCCCGGCAACCCTTTAGGAACCAAGGAAAATCCTCCAGAGGACGACAGAAGGAAACCCGTGGTGATGAGAGCGATGGGGGCGATGAAGAGGAAACCAGTGAGCAGGAGTTTCAGAAGGCCACTGATGCCCTATGATTGACGGTGGTGCATCTTTGCACACCTCTCACTGCCAGCTCAGGGGGTGGGCACGAGAAGTCAATGTCGTGGAACCTGCGCCAGAGGCCCGGAAGCCGCTCAAATGGTCGTGCATGCCCATCATCTTCGACAAAGAGGATCATCCTAACTGTACCACTACGGTAGGGTGTTTGCTGTTGTTGGTCTCTCCAACAATTCGCAACCTCAAGGTCACAACAATGTTGGTGGACGGTGGGGCCGGGTTAAATCTGACCTCCCAGGCGGTTATCAGCAAGCTTCAGATAGCAGAGGAAGATATAGAGGTTACCGGCACGTTTCAAGGAGTTAATCACGGCAGGAGCCATCTTAAGGAAAGATCATGCTGCCGGTAACATTTGGGGGAGAGCTGAAATACCTGACTGAGAAGATTGTGTTTGATGTGGTTGACCTCCCCTGCCGTACAATGAGATCCTTGGCCGCCCAGCCCTGGCTAAATTCATGGCAGCATCCCACTATGCCTATAACACCTTGAAGATGCCTGGGCCTGTGAGGGTCATTAATTACCATCCCATCAGATGAGAAGGATGCAATCATTCGCATGGACAAGATGTACCGGGACGTAGTCACGGCAGAGGAAGCGGCAGCAGCAGTTCCCGCCAAGGAGGACAGAGGAAAGAAGAAGGGTAGTAGGGACGCTGGCAAGGAATCCGAAAAGTATACCTCTTCGAAGTGCGCAGTGCCTGTTGATGACTTGCCGGAGAGCTCCAACAGCAAGAGATCCAAGGTCACTGCACCCCAAGTGAAAAAGGTCCTGACAGGGCTGGCTGGCGTTGATGGTACTTTCACTATCAGCGCTACTCTTGATGATAAATAGGAAAGCGCGCTCGTTGCCTTCCTATAGGCGAATATCGACGTGTTCGCCTGGCAACCATGTGATATCTCCGGTGTACGCAGGGAGGTAATCATGCACAAACTTGATGTCTGCCCACATGCCCGACCCGTCAAGCAGAAAGTCCAGAAACCGGCCTTGGAGAGCAGCAGTTTATTGCGGAAGAGATCAAGAAACTTGGAGCAGCTAGTTTGGTCAGAGGAGTGTTACATCACACGTGGTTGGAAAATCCAGTGGTAGTCCGAAAGGCTAACGGGAAGTGGAGGCTTTGCATAGATTTCACAGATCTTAACAAAGCTTGCCCGAAGGACCCGTTTCCCTTGCTACGTATCGATCAGATTATGGATCCCACTTCAGGCTATGATTTGCTCTCCTTTCTGTACGTATATTCTGGGTATCACCAGATCTTCATGTCCAAGGAAGACAAAGAGAAGACATCGTTCATCACTCCATGTGGTACGTACTATTTTTCCGCATGCTGTTCGGATTAAAGAGTGTCGGGTCCACTTTTGCAAGGGCAATCCAGATTGATTTCAAGGCACAACTGCACATAAATGTTGAAGCTTATATGGATGATATTGTGGTTAAGACCCAGGATAGAGCCACCCTTGTTCAGCATTCAGAGGAGACATTTGCTAATCTGCGCAAGATCAACTTGAAGCTCAACCCAGAGAGGTCTGTCTTTGGCGTTCCCTCCGGCAAACTGCTTGGGTTCTTTGTGTCCCATCGGGGGATCGAAGCTAACCCCGACAAGATTAAAGCTATTGAGCAGATCCAAGAACCAAGGACTGTCAAGGACGTGAGGCGTCGGACAGGATGCGTTACCGGGCTCAGCAGATTCATCTCCAAGTCTGCCGAGTGCGCCCTGCCGTTCTTCAATTTTTTTAAGAAGGAAGGGCCTATGAAGTGGACTCCGGAAGCAGATGCAACTTTGCAAGAGTTGAAGACCTACTTGTCCTCTGTGCCTACCCTGGTTGCTCCCAAACCACAAGAGCCATTGCTACTATACTTAGCGGCAACCAACCAAGTGGTTAGTGCAGCCTTGGTAGCGCAGCAGGAAGTGGACGAGGTAGAGAGTGAACAAGGACCGACAGAGTCGGATAAGGATCAAGACAGTAATGAGCACGACAACGAGAGCAACCCCAAGGACACAACAAGGAAGAAAGTGGTGCAGCGCCCAGTGTACTTCATCAGCTCCTTACTACAGGGGGCTAGATCAAGTTACTCTGGCATGCAAAAGTTGATCTTTGGTCTCATCATGGCCTCAAGGAAACTTTGCCACTACTTCCAATACTATGAGATCACGGTTCGCACTCGCTTCCTGTTGCAAAGGATATTCCGAAACCCTGAGGCTACCGGCAGAATAGTGGAGTGGGCTTTGGAGTTATCTAGATTTGGTTTGAAGTTTGAGAGCACATCAACAATCCAGAGCAGGGCATTGGCAGAGTTTATTAAAGAATGGACGCCAACCCCTGATGAGGAAGCGACAGATGCAGTTATTCCCGACAAGGAATCACCCCAAGAATGGATTATGTATTTCGATGGTGCTTTTTCCCTACAAGGTGCAGGGGGTGGCGTGCTTCTCGTCGCCCCCTCCGGGGAGCAATTGAAGTACGTCGTCCAGATGCATTTTGCCTGGGATGAGGAAACCAACAATACAATAGAGTATCAAGGGATTCTTGCCGGGCTCAGGATTGCCGCAGAATTGGGAATTAAGAAGCTAATCATTCGAAGAGATTCACATCTTGTGGTGGGACAAGTCAACAAGGATTACCAAAGCCCATTGATGGAGGCATACATCGAGGAAGTGAGGAGATTGGAGGAACGTTTTGATGAATTCCAAATAGAGCACGTACCCCGTGCGGAAAACAACATAGCTGATCATCTGTCAAAGTGTACTGCGCAGAAGCTTCCTGTGGAACCAAGGACTTTTGTACTCCATCATATTCAGCCCTCCGTATCCCCAGCAACAATGGCCTGGAAAGGAGGATATTGGACTCTGGTAAGCCTCTCCCGGTAGAGCCATCCGCTCCTGGCAGAGACCATACCGGAAACAACTCCTCGCCACCTGCCAGACCGCACTCTGCAGCTGGGCCCCTGGTCCCTGCAAACGAGGAATGTGCCCCCGCAGTAGAGGAGGTGCTGCTAGTCCTCATTGCCGAGCCCCATGATACAACTTGGGCAAGGCACATAGTCCACTTCCACCAAACCGGAGAGCTTCCAGACGACCAAGATGAAGCGGAAAGAGTAGCCCGGAGAGCCAATATGTATCAGTTTGACGATGACGCTCTATACAGAAGGAGGCCCAATGGTGTGAAATTGAAGTGCATCTGCCGGGGAGAAGGAAAGGAACTGCTGGATGAGATACACAAAGGCATGTGCGGCTCCCACATTGGATCAAGGGCACTGGTTGGGAAAGCATTCCGGCAAGGATTCTGTTGGCCCACAGCCCTCCAAGATGCGGACGAGCTAGTCACCAGGTGTGAAGCCTACCAGTTCTGTTCCAAGAGCATCCACCTGCCTGCTCAAGCCCTTTGGGCAATCCCTTTATCATTGACATTTTCATTCTGGGGGCTCAATATCCTTGGCCCCTTCCCCCGAGCAATCGGGGGCTTTGAATTCTTGTTCGTTTCCATCGGCAAGTTTACAAAGTGGCCAGAAGTGACTACCGTGAGAAAGGTGACTGCTCAGTCAGCTATAAAGTTCTTGAAAGAATTGGTGTGCCGTTTTGGAGTCTGTCAGGACCCCGATTCCAAGTCACATCGACCTAGCTGGTAACACCTCATATCACTTTGCGGCCTCACGCACGGTATCCCCACGGGTGTCGCCTTACCATGGCCCGGGACCGTTTGCGTCTTTTGGCTCACGTATATGACGGTGTCGCTAGCATCCACATGACAAAGAACCCGGGCCGACATGGCTAGTCGTGAACCCAAAGCGGCACTAACCTATGGGGACAGCATACATGAAACACTTCGAGCATGTCGGTCATCAACGTATGAACTTGGGCTGTAGCACTGGCTAACAGACTCCGGTATCCCGGCTGTAGCAGCTAGGCAGGACTCAAGTATCACCGCGTGACATTTCCCGAAGGACAGACATAGGAACGAAATGAATCACATGCCGCCGACCAAGTGTCCAAGCAGTAGTCTTTGGGCTAGCAGGACTCCGTGAACCGGGCAGTAGCGGACTACTATCGCTCGTAAGCACGAGACTACATTTCCCCATATGAGAGGCTGCCAAGGATAAACAACTAGATTGTCGGATCCCACTCATACCAAGCATTTCAATCATACACGCATATGCCCGATATGAGTAAATACAACAAGGCATCACAACAAAACTCTACAACTCAAGTACTTTATTTAAGAGGCTCCGAGGAGCCATACATAACACTGATCATACAGGTAGGGGTCACATGACCCAACACTCAAGTCATACAATCATACAAGCACATGCGGAAGCAAAGTAGTCTGAGTACGCACTCTAGAAAGAAAGAAAGCTTGTTGGAGCCTTTCTATCTACAATGGCCCTTCACAAGTCTTAGATCGCCACCGGTGGCTAGCTTACTAAATCAAGTCAACATCTACATAGAATCCGTCGGAGGGGTAGTATAGTCCTCTGAAAATATTGATTAAGCAAACATGAGTACAAAGTACTCAGCAAGTCTTACCACGTAATCCTATCATACATGCACATTCTCAAGGAAGGAAGTGGAGTTAATTGCAGCAAGCCAGCTTTGACTCTTGGCTAAGCTATCCAACGTGACACACTTTGTAAAGCATTTTATCGCATTGCAGTCCACTATCCACCATCACAATACTCCACCGTGGATCCTCTCTCGTCATCCCGAGAGGGCCATCCACGATACTCACACTTATCTTGAGGCTTTTAGTAGTATCCATTTACTTGTCTATGAACTGATATAGGTAACCCGAAGTCCTTCTCCGTGGACACGGCTATTCAATAGATCATATTTAACCTGCAGGGTATACTTCTTCACACACGCTCACCACTTATAAATCGCTTACACGACATGTACTGCAACCTTCAAGCGGAAGCCCAACGTGGGTGTCGGCCACAGCCTACCTAAACACTCAAGTCCCTAGTCCAGGTTATCGCCTATTCGGGTTCCATCCGCAGGAGTCCGCCGAGGTTTCCCATACAGCCCGAGCGATGTGTGCAGGGTTCCCGAGATACCAAGCGGGCACTCGGTACACAGACCACGGTGCCTACCGCAACACAACCCACCCCTAAGGTCAGCGTTGCGTGCCCCAACATGCTACAAACACCGAAACTACTTGCAACTCCCTGACTATGAACAGGGGTGGTTAAGAAGCCGAGAGGGTCCATTGGTTTCGGGCCCAATGCGTGGTAGTAGCTAGTTCATGGATCACAAACACAGATCTCAGTTCTTAAGTTCGGCCTCAATGAAACAACCCACCATGTACTCCTACATGGCCTCTCATCGATACCTTTACCAAATCGTGTTCAACACTTACACTCTCGAACCAACACAACCTTTCACTCCAGTTCATCATCCCGATGAGCCGGACGACACAACTCTAAGCATAGCAAGCATAGCATGGTAGGAATCACAAACATGGCTCAATCAACTCCTACACATACTAGTGGGTTTCATCTAGTTCTTGTGGCAATGACAGTCATGCAAAGGAAGTGGGTTCAACTACCGCAGCACACAACAGTTGAATCGCGTTGTCTTAATGCAGTAAAATGAGAGCGAAGCGAGAACATGGGTTTGTATCGAATGATCAATGAATTGCTTGCTGATGGAACTGGGTAGAGAACTGCCCTTGGTGGGTAATCGAGGTTATCTTGAGGCAGAACCTATCATGAAAACACACCAAAATAAACATACAACCAATATGCAACAATATGATGCATGCTATGACATGGCAAGATGAATGTGTGTTGGCCTAATGCAAGTTGAAGGGATAGGGATGATCTCATTTGAACCAAAGGTTCAAATGATAGATCATGTGAGTTAGTCCTAATGGTGCAAAATCTTAATCTGGTTATTCAGCATAGTTAACTTGTTTTAACATGCATGAAACCTGTACCAATGGATAGAGTGTATTTTTCTGATAAATTTTCATATATAAATCTTTGCATTTGGAGTTATAGAATAAAAGTTATAAGCATTTGAAATTTGAATTATATTCTGATTTTATTATATAAAATAATTCCAGAATTTGAATTAATGCGCCGAGATGAGGTCAACATGACGTCGGGGTCAACGGGTCGTCCAGGTCAAACTGACCAGTGGGACCCGCATGTCAGGTTAGTTTAACTAATTAGTTTTAATTAAAACTAATCCTAATTAGATTAACCGGAGGGGTCCACTGTCATTGACCCGTGAGGTCAACAGGCCCACGGGCGAGGTCAACTCACCGGCGTCTAGCCGCCGGCGAGGCCAGACGCGGCGGAGCAAGTGCTTTTGCACTTTCCGGGCTCCAAATGGAGCGCGGGGAGCACCTACGTGATGCTGGAGGTGAGCCGCGGTTAGTGGTGGAGTCGGTAGGGTTAGGGGTGGCGGAATGGGCGCCCGGCGACGAGTCGAGGCGGCGACGGGCTCGCCACCGACGGGTTTGGGTTAGAGGGCCGGCGAGGCGCGGGAGTGCACGTTAGGCCTGTGGGGCGTGGTGAGTCACGATGGGCATAGTGGCGTGGCCATTAGGTGACCGGAGGCTCGTCGGCGACGAGTCCCGCGGCGGTGGGTTCAGGCGATCATCGAGTGCTCGCTGTGGTGCAAGAAGAAGAGAACGGAGAGGATGGAGGGGTAGCTAGGCTCACGGTGAACCTGTGGGGAGCTTCGTCGGGGTCGGGGGCGGACTGATGCGGCGGCGGCGACGATGGGGATCTCCGGCGGCCTTGAGCTCGGGCGAGGTCGGGGTAGTGGCCTCGGGGTGTTTTGGAGCGAGGGGAACTAGCTGGCTAGGGGTAACGGGGTGCGGCGGAGCTGCCAGACATGGCGGGGAGGAGTATGATCGGCGGGGAGCACGGCGTCGACGGTGGCGTGTCGGCGATGGCGTCGGCCAGGTCGGGGCGAGCGAGAGAGAGGCGGGGGGAAGTGAGGTGTCCGGAGGTCGGGTGACGACGCGTGGGTCGCCCAGCGGCGAGGCGGCGAGGGATGAGGCAGGCGGCGCCAGCTGCGTGGCGCGCCCTGCGCCGGGCCGGCACCAGCCTGCTGCTGGCTGAGCCAAGCAGCTTCATTGGCGCGGCTCTTCTGGCTGGGCAGGCGGGTGGGCGGTCATTGGCATGACAGTAAGACTTTCTCTTTTTAGTCTTTTCTATTTCTGCAATTCTGTTTAGGGTTTTTAAAATACCAAAACTATTTCAAAATTACCAAAATGCTCCTGGTCACTTGTTGGAATATTCCCAACATGAAACATTTTAGTTTGACAATTTTGAACACTTAAAATATTTTCCATAATTTAAAATGCCCATTTCAAAAACTTGTGATTTAAATCTAGAACCCTTAGGTGACCTAGAAAATGTTCCACCTTCTTTGACATGGATCCTGAACCCAAACAAAGAGGATGAGCATTTTGAAGGGCATTTCGATTCATTGAAATAAATTTTAGTAAACCCTAGTTATTTTAAGGGGGTGTTCAGGGTTTCTGCCTTCCCCATTTCAAATTCAGATGAAATTTAAACATGATGCACACCCTAATGCATGGTCTATCCGGGATGTGACAACTCACCCCACTCAAAAGAATCTCGTCCCCAGATTTAGGATCTGTTAAAAAGGTGGGGTACTCAAGTCGAAGACGATCCTCCCTTTCCCAAGTTGCTTCTTGCTCGGAATGGTTTGACCATTGAACCTTTAGAAACTTGATATTCCGGCGTCGAGTGGTGCGCTCGGTTTGATCGAGGATCTGAACGGGTACTCTCGATAGGTGAGGTTATCTTGGAGATCAAGCGTTTAGTGGTCCACTCCACGGATAGGATCCGAGAAGCAACGCTGAGTTGGGAAGCGTGGAAGACATCATGGACCTTGGAAAGATGCGGAGGTAGTTCCAATTGGTAGGCAACTTCCCTCGTTTGGCAAGAATGCGAAAGGGTCCAATGTAACGAGGAGCCAACTTGCCCTTGATTCGAATCGATGGGTTCCTTTAAAGGGAAACCGGAGGTAAGCCTTCTCGCCAATTTCATAAGCCATAGGCTTATGTTTGCGATCATATTGGCTCTTCGACGAGATTGGGCTGTTTTCAAATTCTCACGAACAACGCGAACCTGCTCCTCCGCTTCTGAATCATATCCGGGCCAAAGAGTTGTCTCTCCCGGTTTCGACCGCTTAAGAGGCGTTCGACATTTTCGCCCATAAAGAACTTCGAAGGGCTTTGCCAGATCGCTTGATAACTATTGTTATAAGCGAACTCGGCGAATGGAAGGCATTTCTCCCAATTCATGCGAAAGAGATGACAGAAGCTCAAGCATATCCTCTAAGATTTGATTGACTCGTTCTACTTGACCACTTGATTGGGGATGGAAAGCGGTGCTAAAGGAGAGCGAGTTCCCATAGCGTTTTGGAAACTTTCCCAAAATCGAGAGGTGAAGAGACTCCACGGTCGGAGTTAATCTCAATGGAACACCATGAAGAGACACTATTCGGAGATGTACAAATCAGCTAGCTGGCTAGCGGTTATACTCTCACGAACAGGTAGGAAGTGGGCTACTTTGGAAGACGATCAACAACGACGAAGATAGCGTTATTCCCTCTCTTGGTCCTGGAAACCCGGTAATGAAATCCATACCGATTTTATCCCATTTCCATTCAGGAATTTCCAAAGGTTGAAGGGTACCAGCAGGCCGTTGATGCTCTGCTTAACTCGACGACAAGCGTCGCGATTAGCAATGTATTGAGCGATTTCTCTCTTCATCCTAGTCCACCAAAACCTCCGGCGAGATCTTGATACATTTTAGTACTACCAGGATGAATGGTGAGAGGAGAGTCATGAGCTTCCTTAAGGATCAATCGCCTCGGGTTGCGCACCTTGGGACCACTAGACGGTCTCCAAAGAACACGACACCTTGTTCATCAATGGAGAAACAATCTGCGACTCCTTTCTTGATGTTTCTCCCGATCACGGAGATTCCGGATCTACCTTCGTGCTTTGATGATCTGATCCGTAAGGGTAGGTTTCGCCACCGGGTGGAAAGGAATCCTCGAGGAACAATGTGAAGATTAAGCTTACGAAATTCCTCGTGGAGAATTGGTTGACTTTGTTGTAACATCAAATTGTTACAATAAGATTTATGACTTAGTCGTCAGCCATGACATTGGCTTTGCACGGGTGTAAGATATTCCTAAGTCGAAATCTGTAATCAACTCGACCCAACGTCTTTGCCTCGAGATTCAAATCCGGTTGGGTGAAGATATATTTCAGACTTTGGTGATCAGGTAGATTTCGCAACGATTACCCGAAGGTAATGTCGCCAGGTTTTGAGTGCATGAACCACTTTGCTGCAAGCTCTAGATCGTGTGTGGGATAGTTATCCTCATGTGGACGAATCGCTATTAGAAGCGTAGGCAATCACATGACGATCTTGCATGAGTATACAACCTAGTCCTTGTCGCGAGGCGTGCAATAGATAATAAAGTCCTTAGAAATCTGGTGGAACAAATGCGGAGCAGATGTCGAGCGTCTTTTCGCCTCTGAAGCTGATCTCGCCTTTGTGGCGTCCACTCGAACTTCTTATCTTTCTTGAGGAGTTCGGTTAGAGGTTTAGCAACTTTAGAAATTCTCGACGAAGCGGCGGCAATAGCTCGCTAAACCGAGGAAACTCCGAACTTGCTTGACCGATTCAGGTGGAGTCCAGTCAAGGACAGCTTGAACTCGCTCGGGATTGACAGCAATACCCTTACCAGAAATTACATGTCCTAGATAGGTCACTTCTGGTAACCAGAATTCACATTTAGAGAATTTGGCATAAAGGCGGTGCTCTCGAAGTTTCATCAATACTAGCCTTAGATGTTCGGCATGTTCTTCCTCATTCTTGGAGTAGATGAGTATATCATCGAGGTATACCACGACGAATTTATCCAAATACTCCATGAAGATCGAGTTCATTAACCGGAGAAAGTGGCTGGAGCATTGGTTAATCCGAAGGACATGACGGTGTACTCAGTATTGGCCATAACGAGTGACAAAGGCCGTTTTGGGTATGTCCCGTTCTTGATTTTGATTTGATGGTAGCCCAACCTCAAATCCATCTTGAAAAGATCGAGGATCCAGCGAGCTGATCATACGTGTCGTTGATCCCGGGAGCGGATACTTGTTCTTGATAGTGACCAAATTGACAGGTCGGTAATCTACAACCATCCGATCCGTACCATCCTTCTTCTTGACGAAGAGGACGGGCAAGCCCATGGAGATGAACTAGGACGGATGAAACCCTTTTGCAAGGACTCATCGAGTTGTTTCTTAAGTTCAGCTAGTTCTAGGGTGCCATCTTATAAGGTCTTCTAGAGATTGGGGCGGTTCCGGAATAAGATCTATCACGAACTCGACATCCCCGCGGTGGAACACTGGCAGTTCTTCCGAAAGACATCCGGAAATCACGGACTACCGGAATATCTTGAGGTCCGGAAGGGGTTGGCATTTAAAGAGTAAAGTCGGCGCTTAGACACTCGGGTTAAAACATCCACCGTTTTACCCAAGGATGGGTAAGTTGAGCGGTTCTAGTAGAGCAATCAATCTTGGCATAATGGGCTGACATCCAGTCCATACCCAAGATGATGTTTATGTCCGAGGACTTAAGAGCTATTAGAGATGCAAGAAAGACTAATCTGTCGACAAGAATTTCATTCCCATGACTTATTCTAGAGGTTTGCCATCTAGAACCGGGAGTTTGAATTTCCATGGAGGTAGGCATGTCACGAGAATGTGGTGTTGTGCAATCGAGCATAGCTCTCGAAATAAATGAATGAGATGCTCCAAGATCAAAAAACAGCTTGCGGATGGCAATTAACAAGAAGCGTACCGAGGACGGCGTTGGGATCCTCATAGGTTTCTTCAGCAGAGACATAGTTGACATGGCCACGAGCGGTGGCAACGGCTTGGCATAGGGAACCTTTCTGGCTGGCTTGCCGCGCCAGCAGACTTTCCACTTGATTGGGGTTGTTCTGGGACACTCTCGAATATAGTGGCCCGCCTCTCCACATTTGAAGCAAGTGATCACATTTGGCCGTGGGGCCACATTAGCGCTTGGACCTCCATATGTCTTGGGTGGAAAATACGGTTGGTTGGGGCGAGGCCTCGAAGGATGGCCTCGGGGTGTACCTGGTGGTAGAGCCGATTTGGGACCCAAACCCGCGCTTAGGGAACCAGAGCGGATGATGATCCGAATCACGGATGTGCTTGCGTGAAGCCTCGAAATCAGTCTGCCCAGTCTCGGCGCTGATAGCCTTATTGACTAGCTTCGAGAAAGAGGTACATTCATGCAAGACGGAGATCTCGGCTAGCTCCAGGGCTAAGTCCCTTACGGAACCTCGCCGCTTCTTAGCATCGGTAGAAACTTCTTCGGGAGCATAACGTGCTAACCTCCCGAATTCGCGGCTGTAGGCATCCACTGTCAGCCTGCCTTGGGTGAAACTGCAGAATTCCTCACGTTTGCGGTCCATAAGTCCTTCTGGAATATGGTGCTCGCGAAGGCGCACTGAATTCATCCCAAGTTGTAACTTGTCCAGCCGACGCATAGCCTCATAGTTTTCCCACCGAGACCGGCGGGGCCTTCCGGATGATAGGCGGCAAAGATAACTTTGTCGCCTCAGCCACATTGGCGGAACGCAGCTTGTGGTGGATCTCATGGAGCCAATCATCGGCGTCGAGTGGCTCGACGGAGCATTTGAATTTTGGAGGATATAGCTTGACGAAGTCATTGAGTGAAACCCCATCGTTTCTTGGCTGGCGTGCTGTGTTTTGTTCAATCCGCTCCAATAAGCGGTTGGTTTCAGCGCTTATTATGCTACGCTTCAAAGATCACCTCAGCCAAAGATGGCGGTTGCGGCAGATTCACATTTCGGCTGCATGGCCTCTCCCTGCTCTGGAACAGCAGGAGAATTTCGAGTGTTGACCATCCTGGGAGACAAAACAAAGGTTTAAACCAGGATGGCAGAATTTAACAAGGAAGTGCGGAAGGTAATGGACAGTATGGAATGCAAGATGTTCATCCGTATGACATGGTAATATAAACTGCCATATATATATATACCAACGGTCATACACACCATTCATAGTTTAGTACAAGCCTGACGGAGTACAACTATAAGGAAGGCGTTACATCTCATCGGAAGCATTCCAACTCCTATACATTATTTTTCTACACTTCCTAATGATACACACTAAGTCGTATTCCACGAGTCACGCAGACGGTGGAAACACAACCATTACCATACTAGGAATACTACTACTATCTCGGGCAGCTCCATAGTAGTCCTCATAGAAGTCACCACCTGCACTGAAGTGGGACATGATCGTCTGGAAACAGACAATCCTGTGGGGCCTGTGGACCATAAGGACTCGGATGTGGCCGTGGACCAACAAACGGTGGCAGAAGAGGCCCACGAGGAGGGGTGATGCCTCCAACCTCACGCCACTCCATGAAGTCCGGCAAACTCGCCCGCACAGGGTACAAATCTCTCATGTCCATACATCCGGCTTGCACGGCAGGTGCAAACCTAGTCAGAGTAGCCCAGTGGTCAGAGCGGGCATTATACAGCTCCATACGCAAGGCCCGGTTCTCACGGTCCTTGTCCTCCAGCAACTCAGTAGTAGTGCGAAGGAGTGAGTCCTCATGGGATGCATCACTGTACAAGCCCTGAAGGTAGCCATGCGCCCCAGGAAGAGATGCTGGCATATAGCGGAAGTCAGTGTTGCTCAGTAAAGCAGTCCTGGCTCGAATAATAGTCATCATGGAATAGGCTGCATCTTGTACAGACATTCCAATAGTGATTCCGAGCCCATAGGAACAGTGAAGTGGCTCAGTAGCTCCGGGATAGGATGGATAAATCCGGACCGTGCATAGATATTGGCTTTGATTGAAATCCCTGAACTGCTCCTCGACGGTATATTCAGGATACCATCGATAACCAGCCTCAATCATCACCCTAACCAACATGGCCGTGTGACCGCACACATCAATGCAGCGGGTCAGGCGAACCACTTGGTTCTGGGAACGGGTGGCCATCTGAAAGCACAGCCATAATGCAAAGGCATTAGAATTCTAGGAAAATCGGGCAGCATAACATCTGTAAATGCTCAAATCAAATTTGAGACATTCAAAATCAGATTTGCAAAACCACTCAACAACATCATATCAAGGTTCTGGTTCAAGTAATAGCATACTAAAATTTAGTAACACTGAACTGAGGATGTAACCAACAATCCTACAAGGTACTACGGATAGTAACACGTGAACCTGATAGAGAAAGAGAGCCTAGTCCTAAACCCACGTTGAATGAGAAGAGGATGACTCAGATCAGAGGGCATAAGGTAAAGGAGTAAAAGAGCCTTACGTTCCCTCCCACAATCAATTCCCCTACATATAACTAAAGCATTTCTAGACTCAACTTCGACCAGTTTGGCTTAGCGGACCTCTGAGCAGCCCTGCTCGATGCCAACGCTGTCAGACCCGATTCCAAGTCACATCGACCTAGCTGGTAACACCTCATATCACTTTGCGGCCTCACGCGCACGGTATCCCCACGGTGTCGCCTTACCATGGCCCGGACCGTTTATGTCTTTTGGCTCACGATATGATAGTGTCGCTAGCATCCACATGACAAAGAACCCGGCCGACATGGCTAGTCGTGAACCCAAAGCGGCACTAACCTATGGGGACAGCATACATGAAACACTTGAGCATGTCGGTCATCAACGTATGAACTTGGGCTGTAGCACTGGCTATGAGACTCCGTATCCCGGCTGTAGCAGCTAGGCAGACTCCAAGTATCACCGCGTGACATTTCCCGAGGGACGTATATAGGAACGAAATGAATCACATGCCGCCAGGTCAAGTGTCCAAGCAGTCTTTGGGCTAGCAGGACTCAGTGAACCGGGCTGTAGCGGACTACTATCGCCGTAAGCACGAGACTACATTTCCCCATATGAGAGGCTGCCAAGGATAAACAACTAGATTGTCGGATCCCACTCATACCAAGCATTTCAATCATACACGCAATATGCCCGATATGAGTAAATACAACAAGGCATCACAACAAAACTCTACAACTCAAGTACTTTATTTAAGAGGCTCCGAGGAGCCATACATAACATATCATACAGGTAGGGGTCACATGACCCAACACTCAAGTCATACAATCATACAAGCACATGCGGAAGCAAAGTAGTCTGAGTACGCACTCTAGAAAGAAAGAAAGCTTGTTGGAGCCTTTCTATCTACAATGGCCCTTCACAAGTCTTAGATCGCCACCGGTGGCTAGCTTACTCGTCAAGTCAACATCTACATAGAATCCGTCGGAGGGTAGTATAGTCCTCTGAAAATATTGATTACAAACATGAGTACAAAGTACTCAGCAAGTCTTACCACGTAATCCTATCATACATGCACATTCTCAAGGAAGGAAGTGGAGTTAATTGCAGCAAGCCAGCTTTGACTCTTGGCTAAGCTATCCAACGTGACACACTTTGTAAAGCATTTTGTCGCATACCCAGTCCACTATCCACCATCACAATACTCCACCGTGGATCCTCTCTCGTCATCCCGAGAGGGCCATCCACGATACTCACACTTATCTTGAGGCTTTTAGTAGTATCCATTTACTTGTCTATGAACCGATATAGGTAACCCGAAGTCCTTCTCCGTGGACACGGCTATTCAATAGATCATATTTAACCCCGCAGGGTATACTTCTTCACACGCTCTCACCACTTATCGCCGTTTACACGACATGTACTCGGCAACCTTCAAGCGGAAGCCCAACGTGGGTGTCGGCCACAGCCTACCTAAACACTCAAGTCCCTAGTCCAGGTTATCGCCTATTCGGTTCCATCCGCAGGAGTCCGCCGAGGTTTCCCATACAGCCCGAACGATGTGTGCGGGGTTCCCGAGATACCAAACGGGCACTTTCGGTACACCAACACGGTGCCTACCGCAACACAACCCACCCCTAAGGTCAGCGTTGCGTGCGCCCCAAAGATGCTACAAACACCGAAACTACTTGCAACTCCCTGACTATGAACAGGGTGGTTAAGAAGTTTAGAGGGTCCATTGGTTTCGGGCCCAATGCGTGGTAGTAGCTAGTTCATGGATCACAAACACAGATCTCAGTTCTTAAGTTCGGCCTCAATGAAACAACCCACCATGTACTCCTACATGGCCTCTCATCGATACCTTTACCAAATCGTGTTCAACACTTACACTCTCGAACCAACACAACCTTTCACTCCAGTTCATCATCCCGATGAGCCGGACTCGACACAACTCTAAGCATAGCAAGCATAGCATGGTAGGAATCACAAACATGGCTCAATCAACTCCTACACATACTAGTGGGTTTCATCTAGTTATTGTGGCAATGACAGTCATGCAAAGGAAGTGGGTTCAACTACCGCAGCACACAACAGTTGAATCGCGTTGTCTTAATGCAGTAAAATGAGAGCGAAGCGAGAACATGGGTTTGTATCGAATGATCAATGAATTGCTTGCTGATGGAACTGGGTAGAGAACTGCCCTTCGTGTGGGTAATCGAGGTTATCTTCGAGGCAGAACCTATCATGAAAACACACCAAAATAAACATACAACCAATATGCAACAATATGATGCATGCTATGACATGGCAAGATGAATGTGTGTTGGCCTAATGCAAGTTGAAGGGATAGGGATGATCTCATTTGAACCAAAGGTTCAAATGATAGATCATGTGAGTTAGTCCTAATGGTGCAAAATCTTAATCTGGTTATTCAGCATAGTTAACTTGTTTTAACATGCATGAAACCTGTACCAATGGATAGAGTGTATTTTTCTGATAAATTTTCATATATAAATCTTTGCATTTGGAGTTATAGAATAAAAGTTATAAGCATTTGAAATTTGAATTATATTCTGATTTTATTATATAAAATAATTCCAGAATTTGAATTAATGCGTCAAAGATGAGGTCAACATGACGTCAGGGGTCAACGGGTCGTCCAGGTCAAACTGACCAGTGGGACCCGCATGTCGAGTTAGTTTAACTAATTAGTTTTAATTAAAACTAATCCTAATTAGATTAACCGAGGGGTCCACTGCCATTGACCCAGAGGTCAACAGGCCCACGGGCGAGGTCAACTCACGGCGCTCTAGCCGCTTGGCCGAGGCCAGACGCGCCGCGAGCAAGTGCTTTTGCACTTTCGGGCTCCAAATGGGCTGAGGAGCACCTCGTGATGCCGGAGGTGAGCCGCGGTTAGTGGTGGAGTCGGTAGGGTTAGGGGTGGCGGAATGGGCGCCGGCGACGAGTCGGGCGGCGACGGGGCTCGCCACCGACGGGTTTGGGTTAGAGGGCCGGCGAGGCGCTGAGTGCAGTTAGGCCTGTGGGGGCGTGGTGAGTGCGATGGGCATAGTGGCGTGGCTATTAGGTGACCGGAGGCTCGTCGGCGACGAGTCCCAGCAGGCGGGTTCAGCGATCATCGAGTGCTCGCTGTGGTGCAAGAAGAAGAGAACGGAGAGGATGGAGGGGTAGCTAGGCTCACGGTGAACCTGTGGGGAGCTTCGTCGGGTCGGGGCGGATGATCGGCGGCGGCGGCGATGGGGATCTCCGCGACCTTGAGCTCGGGCGAGGTCGGGTAGTGGCCTCGGGTGGTTTTGGAGCGAGGGGAACTAGCTGGCTAGGGGTAACGGGGTGCGGCGGAGCTGCTAGACATGGCGGGGAGGAGTATGATCGGCGGGGAGCACGGCGTCGACGGTGGCGTGTCGGCGATGGCGTCGGCCAGGTCGAGGGCGAGCGAGAGAGAGAGGCAGGGGGGAAGTGAGGTGTCTGGGAGGTCGGGTGACGACGCGTGGGTCGCCCAGCGGCGAGGCGGCGAGGATGAGGCAGGCGGCGCCAGCTGCGTGGCGCGCCTGCGCTCGCCGGGCCGGCACCAGCCTGCTGCTGGCCGAGCCAAGCAGCTCATTGGCGCTTGCTGCTTGGGCTGGGCCGGCAGGTGGGCGGTCATGGCGACAGTAAGACTTTCTTTTTTAGTCTTTTCTATTTCTGCAATTCTGTTTAGGGTTTTAAAATACCAAAACTATTTCAAAAATTACCAAAATGCTCCTGGTCACTTGTTGGAATATTCCCAACATGAAACATTTTAGTTTGACAATTTTGAACACTTAAAATATTTTCCATAATTTAAAATGCCCATTTCAAAAACTTGTGATTTAAATCTAGAACCCTTAGGTGACCTAGAAAATGTTCCACCTTCTTTGACATGGATCCTGAACCCAAACAAAGAGGATGAGCATTTTGAAGGGCATTTCGGATTCATTGAAATAAATTTTAGTAAACCCTAGTTATTTTAAGGGGGGTGTTCGGGGTTTCTGCCTTCCCCATTTCAAATTCAGATGAAATTTAAACATGATGCACACCCTAATGCATGGTCTATCTGGGATGTGACAGAGTCCCAGCAAGGATCATTACCGACAACAACACCCAGTTCATGAGCCGCACCTTCATGCAATATGTTCGTGCCCTCGGATGCAAGATATCATTTGCCTCTATTGCACATCCCAGAAGCAATGGACAAGCTAAGAGGGTGAATGCTGAAGTGCTGCGAGGACTCAAGACAAGAACCTTTGATACGCTGCTGAAGCACAACAGGCGGTTGATCGATGAGCTGCCGGTTGTTCTCTGGTCCCTCAGAACGACACCAAATCGAGCTATCGGGCAGACTCCCTTCTCCCAGGTCTACAGGGCAGAAGCAGTTATCCCCATGGAACTCATTTACGGGTCGCCTCGAGTGCTTGCCTACGACGAAGTAGTGCAAGATCAGCACCGGCGTGACAATGATGTGCTACTCGAGGAGAACCGTCTCCGGGCTCCTACGCATGTTGCATGCTATCAGCAAGCTTTGCGATGTTATCATAGCTGCAGTATTCATGCCTGGTGTTTTGAGGAAGGCGACCTTGTCCTTAGGCGCGTTCAGTCTTCCAAGGGTACAAACAAGTTGACGCCAAAGTGGGAAGGCCCTTACCGGGTAGTATGAGTCACCAGACCCGGCGCAGTCCGTCTGGAGACCGGAGATGGCATTCAATTGCAAAACTCATGGAATATTGAGCATCTCCGTAAGTTCTACCATAAGGCGCGGCTGTGGGCCCTGCCCGGCAGCCACCCTTTTGTACATGCCGTGCCTCAGCTGCATGTAACCCCTTGTACAAAGCCAGGGCGATGACCCTGAGCAAGAGAGATATAAACGAAGCGTTGGGGGGCCCTTGACCAAGTTGCATGCATGCATTAGAATTCCAAGAGCACTGCATAAGCATTTCATAAGCATCTGCATATGCATATAGGTAGGATCGCATCTTGCATCATTCCCCTCTGCACGAAGCTACAGGTTCCTGCCATGAATTTGGCCTATACAAGGAGTTGGGAAGATGGACCAACATTGTGATCTCCAACAAGCCAAACAGATGAGTTCTACCTCTTGTCCATGAGTGTTCTGTAAGCTATAACTTGTTCTTGAGAAAACCTCGCCACTCTTTTGAGACTTAGGTGCTCCCATCCTTTACTCGAACATTGCTTCAGTGAGGATGGTCGCAGTGGCCTTTGGTAAAAAGAAGTTGGCGGGGGGCTGATCCCTTTATATTTTCCCTGGTAGACACAGTTCTCCAGCAAATAAAACGGTGCCGGCAGGGTAGCCTGCCGGGGAAAACTCATTTTTTTACACTAAGGAGGCATCCCACCTCTGCATGGACATATACATGCACGGGTTCCCGGCATGGTTCATCTTTTTCATAATATGTTGATAATGCAAGTACAAGCATTAGAGAACACAAACATGGAACCGAGAGATTACATTATTTGAATTAAAATTTGGAAAATGCCCATAGATTTAAGATTAAAAAAGATAAGTGCCCTGTAATGCCCTTTCATGTCCCTCTCCTCCTAGGCACGATCGTCGAAAGCGAGGAGGGAAAAAGGAGTGCCTGGGCAGAAGCCCAGCCCGCCCCCCTCAGGCTCCAGGAGAGGTAGCTCGGCGGGAGCAGGAGAGCACCGGGGAACGGGTCGATGAAGAGCACCGCGGAGGCGACCCGTCGACCACCGCCACCAGGGCCAGCAGGACACGACAGGGCTGACGGAGCCACAACCCGAGAGGAATCCTGCCGAGGTCCAGCTGGGGGACTGCTGGAGGAGCCAGGGAGCACCATCCCCACCTCTGCATCCGACTCCCCGGTAAATCACATAGCAGGGAAGTAGATGTGGATACAGATGATGGTGCTGCCGCTTGATGAATATGGTGCAGGCGGCGCTCAG
Source organism: Aegilops longissima (assembly GCA_021605205.1). Taxonomy (NCBI): domain Eukaryota; kingdom Viridiplantae; phylum Streptophyta; class Magnoliopsida; order Poales; family Poaceae; genus Aegilops; species Aegilops longissima. The sequence continues at coordinate 339,482,088 of CM038678.1, forward strand.
CTGGAGTCAGAGTTGTCGCCCTCCCACCTGCTGGCGTTGTCATCACCGTCACTATCCTCCTCGTCACTTTCGCTCGAGGAGGAGCTTTCGTCCTCGGTCGAGCTCTCCGTGCAGCATCCTAAGCGATATCCTAAGCGCCCGAAGATCTTGACGGAGAGCAGGCCGCTCTCCATTAATTTGAACTGGAGAACATGCTCCTCCGAAAAGCCATGGGCATGGGCGAAAGTCTTCCAACCGCGGTGGAGGCACATCACGTGAGGTGCAGGGAAGTCGACATCAACCCACATGCTACCATTCCCGCAGCCCCTCAGGTGCAACCTCAGAGCGTGTGGTGTTTCAAGCTCCATCTCCCGCGCCAAGGGAGTTGGATGGCGAAGATGACCGCACAAGGGTTTGTACAGCTTAATGATGAACTCTCGAGGTTGGTCCCCGACATGGCCTTCCATTGGGGGTGGTGCCGCTGGTGGTGGCGCAGCAAAGGCGCCAACCTACTCTCCTCCTCCCCGGGCGCCCCGGCAACCTCGACCTCGCCCCTCCTCTTCGGCGGGCTCCGCCACCATAGGATCCCAAGGGGGAGGGATGTGCTGTCGAGAAGAAACTCTTGTCGCCGCTGCTGGACACCGCCGCGCCCTCGCCCTCTCACCATGACTAGAAGGGAGGAGTTGCAGAAGGGGAGAGGAGGAAGGATGTGCTGAAGAGCACTACCCAACCCCCTTTTTTATAGGTGGATGAGGCAGGGGGCTGGCTTCTCACACAGGAAATAGCCGCCCCGATCCTCCAATACAACCTTTCTACACCTTCTATGGCTCTAAGAATCAAGGCCGACCCTCTGCTCCAACCATCGGCGCCCGGTTTTCGGCCATGGCACTCCTCCCCGCGCCCTCCGCATCCACCACCTACCACGCCCAATGCATGCAGAACATGTGGCAGGTGCGTGCGAAACAAGATGCAAGTGGAATGTCAGTTTCTGCCCCATGATCATGGGATGTGGGCAATCCATGGGCCATGACCGAAGTTTTCTCCTAGTGTTACGTGCGACGTGCGGGAGGATCGGAAACTGACCCAAACTCAAGATTAATGAAGAAGAAAAGAAGACCTCAAGAGGCCAGCCTCTCCAGCACCCCCGCCTGTGCACTAATTAGGCCCTACCCCGATGATGCCCGACAGCGCGTTTGGGGTAGGCCCGGGGGCTTCTGTCGGGGGCTAGGCTTGCCGGAACTCATGAAGGCAGAATCACCTCATCAACCTACTCCACTACGACCCGCGTCGTCAATCAGTGCGGGCGGGAAAGCGACTAAGTGGCAGCCATTCGCCACATGGCGGCTTTTCTCTAGGGTAGATGCCCAAGAACGACACGCGTCTTGCGACGTGTCAAGCGAGCAGGTGTGAAGCTGGCAAAATAGCCCGACAAGAGTTGCGGGAGACCAATGACGTGACATTAAGCGGTGCATTTAATGCACCCTATCAGCCTGCAGCAGTTAGGTATGATAGCACTGTTTGTTATCTTACCATTGTGGTAACCCCTTAATCTATAAAAGGAGGCCCATGGCAACTGTAAAAAGGGTTAGAAGGTTGGACAACACACACACCCATACGCGCGTACCCACTGTCGCCCCTGCCGGGCAAGTGTACTACGCCCCACCACCACTCTTCCACCATCAATCCACCAAAGCAGGAGTAGGGTTTTACGCCTCGCAGCGGCCCGAACCTGGGTGAAATTGCCTGTGTGATCTCTGCCATGGTGCCCCACGCTCGTCTGCTCTTTGTGCAACGTGAAGTCCCCCTGTCGAACCATCAAGGGGCCCTCTAGTCCCATACGTGGTTTCCCACGACATAACGGGTAGCAAGTAACAAAAGTAACTAAGGTGCAGCAAATTGGCCCAATCCTTTTTGTAGCGAAGGACAAGCCAGGACGAACTCTTATACAAAGCAAAGCGCTCCCGAGGACACATGGGAATTACTGTCAAGCTAGTTTTCATCATGCTTATATGATTCGTGTTCGTTACTTTGATAATTTGATTTGTGGGTGGACCGGTGCTTGGGTGCTGCCCTTCCTTGGACACACCTCCCACTTATAATTAACCCGTCTCGCAAGCATCCGCAAGTACAAAAGAAGAATGAAGATAAATCTAACCATAGCATGAAGCATATGGATCCAAATCAACCCCTTATGAAGGAACGCATAAACTAGGGTTTAAGCTTCGGTCACTCTAGCAACCCATTATCTACTTATTACTTACCAATGCCTTCCCCTAGGCCCAAATCATGGTGAAGTGTCATGTAGTCGACATTCACATAACACTAGTAGAGGTGAAACAACATACATCTCATCAAAATATCGAACGAATACCAAATTCACATGATTACTTATAACAAGACTTCTCCCATTTCCTCAAGAACAAACGTAACTACTCACAAAGCATATTCATGTTCATAATCAGAGTAGTATTAATTATCATTAAGGATCTGAACATATGATCTTCCACCGAATAAACTAACTAGTATCAACTACAAGGAGTAATCAACACTACCAGCACCCCACAGGTACCAATCTGAGGTTTTGAGACAGAGATAGGATATAAGAGAAGAACTAGGGTTTGAGAGGAGATGGTGCTGGTGAAGATGTTGATGGAGATTGACCCCCTTCCGATGAGAGGATCGTTGGCGATGACGATGGTGATGATTTCCCCCTCCCAGAGGGAAGTTTCCCGGCAGAACAGCTCCGCCGAAGCCCTAGATTGGTTCTGCACAAGTTCCGCCTTGGGACGGTGGCGCTTCATCCCGAAAGCTTCCTTCTCATTTTTTTCCAGGTCAAAACACACCTTATAGCAGAAGATGGGCATCGGGGGCCTGCCAGGTGGCCCATAAGGCAGGGGACATGCCCCCACCCTTGTGGATGGCTGATGGCCCCCCCCTCTGGTGCTTTCTTCGCCCAATATTTTATATATATTCCAAAACAATTCTCTGTGAAGTTTCAGGACTTTTGGAGTTGTGTAGAATAGGTCTGTAATATTTGCTCCTTTTTCCAGTCCAGAATTCCAGCCTCCGCCATTCTCCCTCTTCATATAAACCTTGTAAAATAAGAGAGAAAAGGCATACGTATTGTGATATAATGTGTAATAACAACCCATAATGCAATAAATAACAATATAAAAGCATGATGCAAAATGGACGTATCAACTCCCCCAAACTTAGACCTCGCTCGTCCTCAAGTAAAAGCCGATATCGAAAAATATGTCCACATGTTTAGAGATAGAGGTGTCGATAAAATAAAATACGGATATGAGGGCATCATGATCATCTTCTGGACAACAACACATATTGTCATATATTTTCTTATGATAAGCATGAATCAAAAACTTCATTGAAAACTAATAAACTATGATCTCAGTCATTGAAGCAATTTCAATTTATCATAACATTGGAAAGAGTCAATATAAGAGCTGTTCTGCAAGTCCACATACTCAACTATCATTGAGTCTTTCACAATTGCTAACACTCACATGATACTTCTGGGTTCAAAGTTTCAATCGGACACAGAGAAAGATAGGGGCTTATAGTTTCGCCTCCCGACCTTTTACCTCAAGGGTAATGTCAACAATAATACTTTATGATAACGTACATCCGAGTGGATATATATATATATATATATATATATATATATATATATATATATATATAGGGTGGGTCTATTATGATAACACTCTTAAGAGTCTTATTCTGCTAACAGCAGCTCTTATTCTGCTAACACCCTGACGAACTACCCCTAGCTCCCCGACCCGCGCTACAACTGGACAAAAAAAGAAAAACCACCTCCACCTCCAAATCTCGCTGCCCCACCCCACGACCTCATCTTCTTCCACCCCGCGTGCTACATCTCTGTCTCGAACCCCCCACCCCACCCCATCTCCACCTCCTTCCGCCGCTGGAACCCTGCCTCCTCCTTCCTCCGGGAACCTCCACCACCCCTTCTGAACCTCCTTCCGCCGCCGGAGCCCACCCCACCCCGCCTCCTTCCTCCAGTAGGCCAGAGACCTCCTCCACCACTGGCTATTGGGGCCGGCCCGCCCCCAACCCCCTCCAACCGCCGGTGCACCACGTGGCCATGGCGGGATCCGGCTGCCACTGGCCCCCGGCGAGGCCTTCTCCACCGGATCCGGCCGCCACGGCCATCGGTGCGGCCAGAAACAGACGGATCCGGCCGCCAACCACCGCTCACCGCCCCTGCGCCTTCCCACGACGGTGGATCCAACCCGTGCCGCTTTTCACTGCCCACCTCCTCTCCGGTTTAGCTGCACTCGTGCTGCTACTCGTTTGCGAGACCCCGACCTCGTCCCCAACCAGGTGATGGTCCCCGTCGGACTGGCCTCCCCCCACCAAGCGTTCCCTCCGTCAAGCTCGCGGCAGCCCACGTGGGTGCAGTCCGCCCGTACTTCCTGACGTGGTTAAGTTGCCCCGGTGCTGCAGTGGGGTTCCCTCGCTCATGCAGTTTTAGCCCCCTCCCCCGTGCTATTTGGTTTTGGAGGGCAGAGTTGTTCGTGTGGCACTCTGATCCAGCTCGGTTTGCGGACGGAGGGTGGCTATGACCTGTACTGAAGGCGGTTGAATGTCCTGGTGCTGCTCCAGCTCCCCTGTAACTGAAGCAGTTCGCCGGAGCAACCCTGCAGCTCTCTAGTCGATCTGCAGATCGTCGGTAACATGTCCCCTTCCATGCCACAATTTGTTTGAGTGGTCGTCGCTGTCCACACCACAAATCGTGGAGCCATGGTCATGTAGTCGAGTTTGCCTATATTTGTAGTCCATCCCACGAGCATGTGGAGTACACATCGCTCCCCACATGCATTCAGCTCCAGCTCCCCAGCTTGATCATGTCGTAGTGCAGCTCACTGTGCCTAAAATTTGCAGCTCGGAAACAAACAAGATTGTGCAGCTCACTGTACATAATTGTGCAGCTCGCTGAACCTATTCGAATCTCTGAAAAAAGTGCAGCCCCTTAGTGATTCACTTTGTAAAAGAAAGAGAAAGAAATCCCCACGGGAGGTTCACTTCTTTCTCGAATGCATTTTGTTTTGTTTGTGGGGTGATTTGTCTAGCAGCTCATTACCCCTATGTATGAAGTGCAATTTGTTTCATGTGTTTTAAAGATCAGTCGATTACATCAACACATGCAGTGCGTTTGGTCCTTGCATGTGGTTCACTTTTGAGAGTGATGATGTTCACTTGCACAAAGCGTGGAAGTGTGAAAAAAATTAGCGAAACAAAAAATAGTAATGTGTTTCACTTCCATGTATGTTGAGGTTCATTTGCACTCGTCTCTGCGGTCCACTCTCGTTTATAAAAAAATATTTAAAAAAAGAAAAAAAAACTCGTTCGAGAAAATTTACGTCCCAACAAAAAGAAATCATGAAGTTAAGCTTGACTTTACGATGCAAAGGCGGTTTCCGTTCGAGCGGTGCGTTCTTTCATAAAAATGACGACAAAAACTCACAAAAGCTCATTCGAGAAAATTTACGCCCGACAAGAAAAATCATGAAGTTCGCTTCACTCTTTGATGTAGTGCGCTTTTCCGTCTAAAAGTAGTGCGGTTTTCTTCCTTGTCTTCAAAAATTTACGTCCCACAAAAAGGAAACCATGCAGTTCTCTTGCCTGTCTAATGCAGTGCGGCATTTCATCCGATGCAGTGCGGTTTTCAGTCGGATGAAGTACGCACGTCGATTTGGGTGTCGCGAAAAACAGTGTCCGCGTTTCGTTAAATTTAAAACTGCTCTTAAACCGTAAAGAATTAGAGAGAGTGTTCTACACGAAAAAGTTGCGCCTCGTCGATACCTTTCCAACGGTGTATTGTTTGAATCATTCCGAGCAGCGGTTTGTAAAAATTTCGCGAAAAACAGCAGCTGCCACTCGTCGTCCGCCACACGATTTTCAAAATTAACTTAAAACCGTTAGGAATCTCAAAAACATTGCAACATTCGAAATTTTCGCCCATAGCTTTTAAACGATATATTACACGGCTCGTTTCGACAAACGGTTAAAAAATTAGAGCAAAAACAGGACCGAAAATTTGAAAAAATTGAAAAACAGAATTCCGCGATTTAGTAAATTTGAAACTGCTCTTAAACCATAAGAAATTAGAGAAATATTTATATATGAAAAAGATGTGCCTCGACGATATCTATCCAACGGCGTATCGTTTGCTTCATTCCGACGGGCGGTTTAGAAGAAATAGCGAAAAAACTCTTGCTGCCACTCGTCATGGGCCGCACCATTTTCAAAACTTCTCTTAAACCATGTGGAATCTCAAAAAGTGTTCAACATGTCGAAGTTGCGCCTAATCCATATCTTTTAAACGGTATATTACACGCCTTATTCCAATAAACGGTTAAAAAATTAGAGTGAAAACAGTACCGAAAAAATAACGCGTGCAGTTTTTTTTGACGAGAAGTTCACTCGTGTGAGTACTACAGCACACTTGGTTCAAAGAATGACGTGCACTTGCGTTCAGCGTGCAGTGCAGAAGTGGTGTGCAGAATAGTTATTCTGCTAATATTAGCAGAATAGTCCGTCTGTAAGTATATATCCGGATCTCTCCAACACATAGTGCTTGCCAAAAGGAAAATGTGTAAAAAGGAAAGGTGAAGATCACCATGACTCCTGTATAAGGTAGAAGATAAAAGTAAAAGATAGGCCCTTCGTAGACGGAAGCAGAGATTTTCATGCACTTTTATGGCTGGTTGCATGAAATGTTAATACAAAATAACGTCACTTTATATTGCCACTTGTGATAAAGAACTTTATTACGCAGTCTGTCGCTTTTGTTTCTTCCATATCACAAGTTCGTGTAAAGCTTATTTTCTTCACATTAATAGATCATACACATTTTAGACAGCAATTTTTATTGCTTGCACCCATGACAACTTACTTGAAGAATCTTACTCAATCCATAGGTAGGTATGGTGGACTCTCATGGCAAAACTTGTTTAAGGGATGTTTGGAAGCACAAGTAGTATCTCTACTTGGTGCAAAGAATTTGGCTAGGATGAGAGGGAAAGCAAACTCAACATGTTGGAGGATCCATGACAATATAACTTTTATTCGGATATAAGCAACCATAACCCATTATGTTGTCTCCCTTGTCCAACATCAACTTTTTAGCATGTCATATTTTAATGAGTGCTCACAATTACAAAAGATGTCCAAGATAGTATATTCATATGTGAAGCCTCTCTTTCTTTATTACTTCCTATTAATTGCAACAATGACCTAAAATATGTTTGTCAGCTATCAACAAATTTATTCATCATACACTTTATATGTGAAGTCTTTACTCTCCATAATATCAATATGATCCTTTTTTATTTCTTTTTATTCTTCATTTAATTCCATCAAGATCATAGGAAGAAAGCAAAGCCCTCAACTCAAAACTACTGTTTATTATATACAACTCAAGGACTCGATTACATAGATAGAAATAAAAAAACTCAAAGCTAGATCATACTAAAACTTTATTCTACTAGATGAAGATATAACCAAAAGGATTTGTCGGTGGGAACGACACCTATGGGATCACTGGAATCCCTTCTACTGTCGGTGGGCGCGGGATTGTGAGAAGAGCAGGTTCAGGAGCCAGCACAAAGATCATTTACCCAGGTTCGGTCTGCGAGGATGCGTAATACCCTAGTCCTGCTTTGGTGGATGTATTCAGTGTTCTTCAGCTTTCGAACTAGCTACGGTGGCTGCATAGTTCCAAAGAGCCGGATCCTTCTCCAGTATGCCCCGGGCCACCATTTATAGTCGAAAGGGGCTACCATAGTGGCATACAGGAGGTGGAAAGGTCTACAGTGCGCAAGCTTATCGCCTGGCATTAGGGGACAAAACACATTAAATGCGCTACTTAGGTGTCCATTAGCTTTATCGGGGACGGGAACGAGGCCCATCCCGTCCGTCACCGCTCCGTCTCGCGTCGACACGCGCCCAGGCCAGCGATGCGTGTGGTGCCATGTAGGCAGGCACGCTACTGAGGTGGCGTTGTGGCAGGGTCTTCACGAAGATCTGCATGCCACCACGCTGGTGCTTGCTAAGTCGGTCCGAAGCCAGGCGTGTTGCTCTGCAGTGCACCTTGACTGGTTGGGCTGGCAGCTGCATGCGAATGGCGGCGGAGCCTTTGGCTGGTGCGGGCCTCGCAGTGGCCCTGCTGGTGCCCTAGGCAAGGGCCTTGCCGGGGGCCCAGCAAGGGTCTTGCCGTGGCGTCGCAGTTGTCCGCGGCAAGGCGCCTGCCGGGGCTCTTGTGGATCTCCTCGGCTAGGATCCGGCCGAGAGTCGCCGTCTTCTGGTCCTCATCTGATCTTGTGTGTTTATGATCTTGACAAAGATCTGCATGCCACCACGGGGGTGTCTCCCGAGCCCTGGTTCCAATGTGATTGGTGGGGTCGGAAATCATGGGCTCAAGGGAGGCTCACTCTGTTAGCATCGGGCAGGCTGCCCCGGCAAGGCCCTTGCCGGGGCTGCGGAGGCTGCGGAGGCTGCGGTGGCAAGAACCTTGCCGAGGGAGTCTACCTCACCTCCTTGCCCTCTTGTGTTCCTGGTCTTCGTGTTGCCCTGCCCGTCGTGTGCTTTGGTTTCTTCCTGGTTTCCCTCCTCTGTTCTACTTAGCGTGGCCGTGGGCGCGGCTTTGACTGTCCGTGCACAAGTAAAGGGGTACAAAGGAGTGCCCCTAGTTTAGTACACCGACAGGAGCCCCCGGGCCTGGGCCACACATAAGCGCAACACGTTGTTGGGCCAGGCCCAGAACGGTGCGCGGGCAGTCGGGACAGGATTTTACCGCAGTAATTTTTCGCCCGCTGCGCTTCCCCACAACCTGCGTTGAACCCGCGACATGGAGGGTTGAGAGTGACGTGGGGGTCATGCGTGGGGCAGTTCCCGCATGCATGCGTCACATCATGGTAAAGAGGCGGCTCGCGCCTTCCCCATAAAAAGAGGGAGGCGTGGAGGCGCGGCTCGTTTACTGAGTGGACGCGGGTCGCGGTCTTCAAGGCGCCCACGCCCCACGATCACGCAGCGGGGAACGGTCGTCTCACCCGTTCTCTCGATCCTGCTTGTTTGCCACGCGTCCTCCATGCAGGTGGTTGGAGGCGGGAAACCGGGCCGTCACTGATTGGGGCAGCGGGTCAGTCCTGATTCCCCGCGCCTCCAATGGCTGGACTGGTCAAGTGGGGCAGCCGAGCCTCGGCCCCGCACCTTTATAAGGAGGGGGAGGGGGGTGTCGTCCTACGTTCTCCCAGCATCCATCTTCTTCCACTTCCGCCTCTTCCTTCCACCTGTCATGGCGAGAGGGGGCGCAGGCCCTTCAACGGTGGGGGCGTCTCTCCTTCCCACGAGCCCGTGGCAGCGGAGCCGGCCACGAGAGGAAGGGGGAGGAGGCGAGGCCGAGGTCGCCGTGGCGGTCAGGGGAGAGGGGGGCGAGGCGGCGTGATGGCCGTGCCTCCACCAGCGATGCCTCCTGCGATGGAGGGCCATGTCTGGGACCAGCCCCACGAGTTCTTTATCAGGCTGCGGCGGCCACCGCGTCATCGCCTCCGCCTCCCCACCACATTTGCTCGAGAGATGGAGCTCGATCCGCCCCAGACCCTTAGGCTGCACATGAGGGGCTGCGGGAACGGCGGCACGCGGGTCGACATCGACTTCCCCACTCCACACGTCATGTACCTCTGCCGCGGATGGAAGACGTTTGCTCGCATCCACAGCCTGACGGTGGGGCTCGTCCTCTACATCAAGTTAATGGAGGGCGGCCTACTCTCCGTCAAGGTCTCTGGAGATCTTGGAACTCACCTAAAGTGCTGCGTGGAGAGCTCCTCCGACGATGAAGATTCCTCCTCGAGCGGGAGTGACGAGGAGGACAGCGACGGCGACGACGAGGGAGTCTAGCGGCAGGATGCCGACCCCGACTCCGACTGACCGTGCCGCCCCTCCCTCGGCCACGCGCCCTGCCGAGGGCCTTCCTCATCAAACTCTCCATCGGGGCGCTCCCCATCATCTCCTTGGGCGGCTGGCGTAGGAGGGCCGGAGAAGGCGAAGAAGGCGGGTGGCGGCCGTCAAATTGGAGTACGTGGGCACCAACGCCTTCGTCGCGTATTGCCGGCCCGCTGCCTCGTCTTCCAGCTCCTTTCCCGGTACCAAGATGTTCTCTTCGTGCCTTCTGCTCCTCGTACCTTGCCTAGGCGCTCTTTTTGCCCTCCTGCTGTCTTGTTCCACCTTTTGAGGAGAGGGGCAAGAAAGGGATTACGGGCATCACATATCTTTTTAGTTTGTAAGCCTATGGGCACTTGTTAGATTTAAAACTTGTAATCCCCTTGCTCATGTTTTTTATTTCGTACGAACTGTACCTGTATGGGACGTTTTTAATGAAAAAGGGTGCTTGTCGGGTTCTTTGTGCGTGAGCGAGGCCCATGCCAAGGAACGAGTCCATGTTATCTCTAAGATAAACATTGTCGCTCGGCAACAAGCCTTACCGTCCCCCCACTTCAGTCGACCATTCTCGTGCTCTTGGCGGAGGCAGGGGCGAAGTAGAGTTAGGCCCCTCATGTATTTCCTGGCCACCGCGTCTGCGACCCGGTTCTGTCCCAGTGGCTTGGGTACAAGAAGAAGGGGGAGCACGGTGGTTTCGGAGTGAAACGAGGTCTCATTTGTCCCAGTTCCATACGGAAATGCATAACAAGGGATGAAAGACTTATCTGAATCCGCAGCCCCCGGCAACCTTAGCTTGCGGTGGTTGGATCCTTGTGTCATCAGCCCCCGGTAGTCTTGGCTTGCCGGGGCCGGAGCGCCGGTCGGTTCTCTTTCTCCCAAGCGGCTCAGCAGAAGTTTCCACGTGCCCTGCGAACCAAAGAGGAAAAGAAACACACACACTCGACCTCTAGGCTAGGGGTTAGTTGCCGCTAAACACTGTCAACCCTAACCGAGGGAGAGACTCAACCTAGCATGCATGCTATAGCTTAGGGCGCTAGCGCTTCATTTATTTATGCTCAGGGTCTGCGCCTGGCTTTGTATAGAGGGTTACATGCCTTGTCGGCAAAGCTTGTACAAAAGGTGGCTTGCCGGGAGGCCCGGCAAGCCGCGCCTTATGGGTAAAATTTGCGAAGATGCTCGATGTTCCGGGAGTTGCTCACTGGGACAACATCTTCAGTCTCCAGGCGGACTGTGCCGGGCCTGGTGACTCGTATTACACGATAAGGGCCTTCCCACTTCAGCGTCAACTTGTTGGAATTCTTGGCCGACTGAACGCGCCGAAGAACAAGGTCGCCTTCCTCAAAGCTTCGGGCATGAACCTTGCGGCTATGGTAGCGTCGCAAGGCTTGCTGGTAGCGTGCTACTCTCACAGCCACCCAAAGACGATCTTCCTCAAGGAGCGTTGTGTCATCTTGCCACAATTGCTCTTGCTCAAGCTCGTCGTAAGCGAGCACTCGAGGTGACCCGTATATGAGTTCCGTGGGGAGAATTGCTTCAGCCCCATAAACCAGGGCAAAGGGTGTCTGGACGGTGGCTCAATTTGGTGTCGTCCTGATCGACCAAAGGACCGTCGGCAACTCATCAATCCAGTGCCTTCCGCTCTTGTGCAGCCTGTCAAAAGTCTTTGTCCCAGGCCCCGCAACACTTCAGCATTTGCCCTCTCTGCCTGGCCGTTGCTCCGTGGGTGTGCCACGGAAGCAAAACATACCTTGCTGCCGAGGTCTTGGATGTATTGCATGAAGGTGTGGCTCGTGAACTGCGTGTCGTTGTCGGTGATGACTCTGCTTGGCACACCAAAACGGCAAACTGGCCCCTTGAAGAACTTGACGGCTGACTGTGTTGTCACCTTCCTCACTGCTTCCACCTCTGGCCACTTTGTGAACTTGATGATCGCAACGTACAAGTACTCATAGCCCCCGACAGCGCGGGGGAAAGGGCGCAGTTTGTCGAGCCCCCAGACCGAGAATGGCCAGGAGAGAGGAATTGACCGAAGGGCTTGAGCTGGTTGATGAAGCTTCTTGAATGGGCCCGACACGCCGCGCTTGGTTACTAGTGCGTTGCATCTGGAGGCGGTGGGCTGAGAAGAAACCCTGCGGAACGCCTTTGTCGGCAAGGGCCCTCCACCCTATGTGGGAGCCACATATGCCTCCGTGTATCTCCGCAAACAGCTCCAGTCCTTCCTCCCGGGGAATGCACTTAAATTTCACACTGTTAGGTCTCCTCCTGTACAGGACGTCATCGACGAATTGATACATAGCAGACCGACGGGCTACCTTCTCCGCTTCTTCCACCTCCTCAGGAAGCTCCCCTGTTTGGAGGAATCGGACGGTATGTTGTGCCCATGCCGAAGCCTGGGGCTCGACGGCAAGGACCAAAGGCATTTCTTCTTCTATGGGAGCGGTTGTCTCTACGGTCAGGGCTTGACGGCCTGCCGGAGTCGGTCGCTCCTCGGCAGGCTCAGAGTCCACGGCAACACCCTTGCCGGCGGCCCCTAGGGGCTCAGTGGGAAAGTACTTGCCGGGGCCCGATTTCCTCCGCTTGTTCTGCTCCGTTGATGGTTCGACGGATGGTTGAGTTAACCGAAGCAAAAAGGTACCAGGTTCCACGGTAGCGAATGCGATTGCACTTTGACAGTGTCGGCGATGTCGTTTCTCCATCGAGGCGTGCTCCGCTTGTATACCGTCAAAGCGCTCCTCCAGCTTCCTCACCTCATCTACGTAGGCCTGCATCAACATGCTCTGATAATCTTTGTTGACTTGTCTGACAACAAGTTGCGAATCACCCCTGACGATGAGCTTTTTAACTCCGAGGTCTGCCGCGATCCTGAGACCGGCAAGCAACCCCTCGTACTCAGCAGTGTGGTTGGTGGACATCTCCTTGGGAAAGTGCATCTGGATTAGATACTTTAGGTTCTTGCCGGTGGGTGCGACGAGCAGCACACCAGCACCGGCGCCTTGCAGCGAGAAAGCTCTGTCAAAGTACATAATCCAGTCACGAGTTGTTTCCTTGCCGGGGAGAGTGGTCTCCTGGATCTCTTCATCAGGCGTTGTGGTCCATTCTGCAATGAACTCCGCCAGGACTCTACTCTGGCTTGATGAAGTACTTTCAAACTTCAACCCAAAGCTTGATAACTCCAAGGCGCACTCCACAATCCTTTCGGTAGCATCTGGGTTGTGCAGTATCCGTTGCAATGGGAGGCGGGTGACGACCGTGATCTCGTGGGCCTGGAAGTAATGACGCAGCTTCCTCGAGGCCATAAGGAGGCCGAAGAGCAATTTCTGCACACCGGAGTACCTTGACCTAGTCCCCTGCAAGAGGGAGCGGACAAAGTAAACCGGGTGCTGCATCATCTTCTTCTTCTACACCACTTCATTTGGCTGCACGGGCCCTGCCTCGATGGCGTCAGACTCTGCCGGGGGCCTTGTCTTGCCGGCACTAGGCCCTATCAGGGGAATTTCTGAGGTGCCATCCGCCGGTCCTGCCGTTGCCTCTACCTCTTCGTCGACCTCCCTCTACGCCACCAGCGCGACGCTGACCACTTGATTCGTCGCCGCCAGATACAGCAACAACGACTGTTGCGGTTTAGGCGCCACCAGTACTGGTGTAGAAGAGAGGTACTTCTTCAGATCCTGCAGTGCTACTTCGGCCTCCGGGGTCCATTCCATGGGGCCCACCTTTTTCAAAATCTTGAAAAGGTGAAGGGCGCGCTTAGTAGACTTGGAGATGAATCGGCTCATGGCGGCAATGCAGCCAGTGAGCCGACGCACATCCTTGATCCGCTTGGGCGCCTCAATTTGCTCGATAGCCTTGATCTTGTCTGGGTTTGCCTTGATCCCGCGCTGTGACACAAAGAACCGGAGAAGTTTGCCGGAAGGAACGCCAAAGACAAACTTCTCAGGTTTCAGCTTGAGGTTGATCTTGCACAGGTTAGCAAACGTCTCTTCTAAGTCTTGTACAAGAGTTGCCTTATTGATGCGCGGCAACGGGAAGGGGTCCTTAGGACAAGCCTTATTGATATCTGTGTAGTCAATACACAGCCTCCACTTCCCGTTCGCCTTGTGCACTACCACCGGATTGGCCAACCACGTCGGATGGAGCACCCCCCTCACCAAGCCCGCTGCTTCCAACTTCCTAATCTCTTCTATGACAAACTCTTGCCTTTCCAGAGCCTGCTTCCTGACCTTCTTCTTGACGGGCCGCGCATGAGGACAGACAGCTAGGTGGTGCTCAATCACCTCCCTGGGAACACCAGGGATGTCGGATGCTTGCCATGCAAACACATCGACATTCGCCCGCAGGAAGGTGAAGAGCGCGCCTTCCTATTTGCTGTTGAGGGTGGAGCTTATGGTGAAAGCCCCTCCCGTGCCATCCTCCCTAACGGACACCTTCTTGGTCTGTGGTGGCGCAGCTCTGGATTTCTTGCTCTTGTCGGTGGAGCTCTCTGGCACGTCCTCGACGGTAGCACAACACTCAAGAGGTGCGCTTGCGGAGTGGGTGCGAGAGGTCTTGCTGGGCTTCTTCTTCCTCCGGGGCTTCAGTGGCGGGGAGCAAGTGCCTTGGCGGCAGCTGCTGCAACTGCTTCCTAGTAGAGTAGGTCGGCGCAGATCAGTGCATCCTGCTTGTCGCAGGGGACGGTGATGATGGTCATCGGCCCAGGCATCTTCAGCGTGTTGTAGGAGTAATGTGACGCCGCCATGAACTTGGCTAGTGCCGGGAGGCTGAGGATCCCGTTGTAGGGCAAGGGGATCTCGGCTACATCAAAGATAATCCTCTCCGTCTTGTGGTTCAACTTGCCTCCAAACGTCATAGGCAACGTGACCTTCCCCTTCGTCTGGCTTCTTCCCGGGTTGACCCCTTGAAATGTGCCCATCACCTCGAGGTCTCCGTCAGGGATTTGCAGCCTCTTGATCACAACGGGCGAGATTAAGTTCAGACCGGCCCCACCGTCAACCAGCATCTTGTTCACCTTGAGGTTGCGAATCGTTGGTGAGACCAACAACATCAAACACCCGACCGCAGTGGTGCGATCAGGGTGGTCCTCGGCGTCAAAGATGACGGGTGTGCTGGACCACTTCAGCGGCTTCTGAGCGTCGAACGATGGCTCCGCTGCTTTGATCTCGCACGCCCACTGCTTGAGCTGGCGGTGAGAAGTGTGCAGCAGGCGCACATGACCTCCGTAGCCTTCTGAAACTCTTGCTCGCTGGATTCATCGTCCTCGTGATGATCATCGTCTTCTTGCTTCTTGTCACGGCCATGAGCGGGCCTCTCTTGCTGGCTATCCTTGCCACGGTGGCCTCCTTGGCCACCACGCTTCTTGCAGGATCCTTCGGCACCGTCTTGACCCTTCTCCTTGTCCCGCCTCTCATACTCGGCCTTTTGCTTTTCGGCAAGCAGCTCGACCTGTCGGCAGTTCTGGAGGTCGTGGCCCTTGGTGCGGTGGATCTTGCAATACTGCTTGTCGGAGCCCCTAGCTTGTCGGCAGCCGCCAAGGCCCGGCAAGCGGCGCACCCGGCAATCTCCTTGCCGGGATCGTCTGCCTTGGCCTTCTTGGCGGCGCTGGTGTCGTCGGATCCCTCGACAGCAAGCACGGTCTTGCCCTTGCGTTTTCTGTTGTGACGCCGGCCCTTCTTCGTCGGGGCAGCGGTGTCTTCATCAGTAGAATCAGTTTCCACGCTGGCGTCCTCGCCGGGGTACTTCCTTCCCTCTTCAGCCCGGGCGCACCTATCGGCTAGAACATAAAGTTCGGCCAAATCCTTGACCTTGTTCATCGCCAGCTCTTCGCGCATCTTGCGCTTGCGCATGTTCTGATGGAACACGCTAATCATGGTGGCGGGATGAACATCAGGGATGTTGTACTGCACCCAGCTGAACCTCTGGATGTACTTGCGCAGGGTTTCCCCTTCATTCTGGGAATGATATGAAAATCACTGGCCTGGCCATGAGCTTCATGGCCTCTGGTGAAGGCACTAACGAACTCATGGCACAAATCCGACCAAGAAGAAATGGAATCCGCCGGCAAGTGCATCAACAAGACATGACGTTGGGCTTCGATTGCCAGCGGAAGTAATGGCAAGCACCTGGTCGGCGCGAGCTCCGGCAGCTTGCATCGCGATGGTGTAGATGCTGAGGAACTCTGACGGATGGGTCTTGCCGTTGTACTTCTCGCCGACGTCGGGCTTAAACGTGCGGTGGGACGGCCGCTAGAACTGCCGCAGCTCACGGGTAAAGGCTGGGCAACCCACCTTGTAAGGTAGGCCGCCGGAGCCCCCCGGTGCTGGGTGGTCCATAGCGGGTCCCGCCCGCTTATCCGACTGTTGGCGTGTATCGCGCCGGTGCTCGATAGTGGTTCGAGCATCTTCATGGGCTCGTTCTCGAAGAACTTGGCGCTGGTCGCGGTGGGTCCGTGGGTCGGACGACGCTATGGAAATGTTATCACATGCGTCGTCACGACGGATCGACACTGGCGGCAGCTGGCGCGGGGGAGGAGAGTGTATTGTGGCTGCAGCTCGCCCTGTCCTCCCACCGCTGACGTGTGGTGGCTCGACGGAGCGTCGGCCCGAGGGCCCCGCAGGTCATGGATCATCTTGATTGGCGACGGCGACGAGGCTCCGGATGGTGGCTCTCCACTCGTCGAGCTTCTCCTTGCAGGAGGGGCGTCGAGGAGCGATTGCACGCAGCGCCAAAGCTTCGCGGGCGTGGGTGGTGGCGGCGATTGCGTGGACCATGGCGCTTCGACTTCTAAGCGTTAGAAGGACCTCTATCACGGCCCGATGGCTGTGTGCCATTTTGCCAAGCTTCGATAGGCTGCTGGACTCGCCGTCTCCCGCAGGACGATGCACGAAACTCTTCCGACGGCGGTGTCGGGTCACCGGCGTGGTGGCGCTGCTTTCGTCGCGCACACCATGGGAAGAGCGCCGCGTATGAGAACACAGCGATGCCTGGAGGGCCCGCGCCGCTGCGGGGCCCAGCCCCATCTTTGGATCTGGCGGCGTGCGGCTCGTCGTCAGCGCCTGACGGCGCTTCTCGCCGAGGCTCTTCTTGCCGGGCGATAGTGGTGCTCGCGGGCCGCGGCTCGGGTTCTGTCCGCGACCGGTCCGCTGCTCGTCCGCACTGGCGCGGGCCGCTCCGCCCCCGACGAGCCGATCGCCGTGATCATCTTATTCTTGGGAGCTAGGCTTACTTGGTAGTATTATCGTTATGTTCTTGCATGGTAGTTATTTCCGATGCTAGTATTCATGCTATTCGTATGAGTTGTGTACACTTGTGATGCTTATGCTCGTCAGTATGCCATGCTCATTTGGATATATGCTTCATTGTTATTATGCTTGTTGATTATGTTGCACCTCCATGCTTATGTTGATATCATGCCCATGTATTGTAGTTGCATCATGTTGTATGGCTCCACTTATTGCATTCAAGTTTAACCATACAATAATGAACTTGAACAACTGTTGGCTGAGTCATGGTGCCACCAAATCGAGCTGATCAGTGCAACCAAATTTGCCTTTTATGGGAAGGCCCTAATGCGGTCTATTGTCATGCCTCTCGCCGGTGCCTCCAAATAGGGAAGGTTATGGGCGCACGCTACCTTGGCCAGGTAGGCAGACATAAGCCTTATGAGCCCGAGTTTGGTTATGTGCACATGTCCTCATTTGGGACCGTTTATGTTTTGCCGCGACGGTGGCCGGCCATGTAGGTGGCTGAAGTCACGAGTTGACATCGGTGCCGGAAGGGGAATGAATAAATATTCCGACCAAATATAGGCCCCTTTTATCACTTAATTATATCTTTTATTTACAATTGTTGAATAGGAAACATGTCTTGCCACGCTGAAGCCGGGGGTTGTACTGGCCCCGATGAAGACCCCATCGAGGCAACAAATCATTTTTTTGATTACCTGGACGAGCACCAGATGGGGGTGCACAGTGGTGGAAGTGGCACCAACCCCAACACCGATGCCAACACCGGCACCGACACCACCCCCCGAGGCCGGCAAAGAAGCTGTCGTAGCTGGTAAAGCACCAAGGCAGAAGACGTCACGAAGACCAAACGAGCTCGACGCCAGAAAAAATGTGGTCACGGAGATGCACCCCAAGAAGTTAGAGCCAAAGGCACCGAAGGAAGCACGCTCATGCTAGGGCAATCAACTAGGATGCATCCTCAGGAAAACCGCCAACATCAACGACGAGAAGTTGAAGAAGATACCATATATGAAGAACATGCTCCTAATGAAGTTGCACAATAGGTTCCTGTTCCCCGGCTGGGTTGAAAGCAAAGATCCGTGGGACGACGACGCCATGACAAAGATAAAAAATAAGGCGATGGTGACGTTCACCAATGACTTGTCCGTCTGGAAAGTTCCGGTGAAAAAAGCGATTACGAATAATGAACCATGGTCCAAGATTCATGTTGATAATCCGTTAATAAAGGAAGAGGACTTTGAAAAATTCAAGGAGACTTGCGCTCCAGGCCAGGAACACGCCTCCCCACCGCCTCGGAAGCCGTGATTACGAGGGGAAGAGGCACTTATGGGCCAAGGAGGACGCCGGACGTGAAAGTCATGGAATCCCAGACCCCTTGGTGGAGTTCACCGACCCGCTGTAGCGTGACTAGATTAGGGCCCAGTACAAGTGGCACCGCATCGAAAAAATCTTTTACACGGACCCAAACTAGAGGGATTTCATGAGACTTCTGGTAATTGTTATGTTACCACATTATCATATTAGCTTCCAATCAATTCGACTACAAGTTTTGCACATTAGTAAACCATCCATGTTCCTTTTGCAGAAAGAGTAGCACCAGAAGGCTTCCGAAAGCGACGAGTCGTCATAGTCGTCGGGGAGCCCCAAGTGGGACACCCCATTCAACCGGGCCCTGAACATACTAAAAAGGTCTCGGAGGAGAAAGCGCCGTCCTATGGACGTGTGCATGGTGTCGGAGATGGCGCCTCGTGGAAGACGTGCTACCGCAAGGAGCCAGAGGAAAGAAGGAAGAGACAGTTGGTCACTCAACAGACCATCAATGAGAAGGTTGCGATTGCGGTCAATAAGACCAAAGTTGAGACCAATGAAGAGTTGCTCGGGGTAGTCAATGTAGCGGTCAGTGACGCGGTGGCCAGCTTGATTCCGGCAATTATCGATTGGTCGAAGACCAATCCAAATAAAGGCCAGGAGGACTTTCCCCTTCCCAGCTACGTCGGGAGCAATTCGGTGAACATCACAGCACCAGCACCTGGTCAAGCAACCTCAAAAGGTCCCTCTCGTGTTCATAGCAGCCCGACCTCCATCTCTGGCATGCTCGGCGGGCCTTCGTCTATGGCTGAGCTCGACGCTCTCACGGTAATTATTTGTCATACCCTTTTCACCAGCATGTCTATAGTCTTCCGTTTTAGTTGCCTTTTGGATGTTTGATGTCGCAGGTATGTCTTCTTTGTAGGCCGACGATACCCCATGCACCCTACTCTACGACATCAAGGGCCAGAAGGTGGCCGTGGGAAAGGCAACGATCGTGAAGTCGAAGGACCGCATGTTCCAAAACCGAGAGATGCCCGATGGCATCTTCAAGGTTAACGTGACCAGTGTCTTAGCGAGCTTCAAGGATTTGCCTCTTCCGGTACCAGTCGATGACGAGGAGACCCCTAAGCAGATTGGTGCATGCAAGAGCTAGTTCTTGCCTTGGCCGAAGACTCTTCTTCGTGTCGGGGCACCCAGTATCACACCAACGATAGCTTCTCAAGAAGGTATGAACACCACACCACCTACCAAATTACCTGCACCTTCGTGGCGGGTCATAGCGCACGACATGAGGGAGAGCCTCCATTAGCGCCAGATGACGTCGCCCCCATTGTCGAAAAAGCAAAAGCTGATGATGACATGGAGGAGGAGGATGATGAGCCAGACAAGTATTTCAATACCGCCTATGATGATGGAGGATTGATTGCTCAAGACGACGAAGAATCAGGCTATGAGCATGGAGATGATGACTTGATGCTGCCTGATTTGCCGGAGCAGGAACACCTCCTAATGCCGCCTCTACCCAGCAACAACCTGAGGGCCATCCACTGATTAACCCGACGACACTGGGGTGGTGGTTACGGAAGGTATGGTGGGATCACTACCGTCCACCCACCAAGAAACAAAGGAGGAGACCGGACAAGAAAGGCCCTAAAGGCCCAGAGCCGCTTCAAGCAGCCAGCCTCTGAAGCCCCGGGTGTTAGACAGAATACCTATCGAAGGTGCGAAGCGTTTCCATGTAGCTGGCGACCCGATCCTACCTGCAAAAGTGCTAGAGCACATACCGAGCAATGATCTAAGGAGACTCCATGAAGATGTGCTGGCCAGAGAGAAAAGCCTTCTCATCTCTGAAAAACCAGAATACCCGCTTTACGCGGCTTAGGTGCCGGGTGGGAAGTTGTACGTCGAGAGATGGCCCGCGGATAAGTTCATCCTGCGATTTGACTACATCTACGACATGTTCCACATGAGCAAGCTGGATTTCTAGTTCATCCGCATGTATGTGTTGTATCTCAACTACTTCATCAGGATCGAGAACATAAAATATATTTGTGTCGCGGACCAGTAATATATGCATGAGAGCTTCTTGGCAGTCTGCAAAGAGCACCGTGACTATGCGAGCAAGTACATTGGCGACTTCATGATCGCTAATGAGGACAAGGAAGCGATTCTCCTGCCTTATCATCCCACTTAAGTCATCCACGCATATCGTTTCGTAAGTGTTAATCGTTACTTTGCAAGCATGGAGGCTAATTTGAGGTGTACTTAATTTGTGCGGTGGGGAGGGGGGCGCCGTCCTCATTGTTTTGTGCCCAAAATATTCCCATGCTATGTACTTGGACTCATCGAGGAACATCAAGAAAAAGGATTACACGCACATAAAGAGTGTTCTCGATAGTGCCCTGTTAACCTTCAGCCTGTCTGGTGGATATATCAAGGTGAAAAAGTACAGGAAGAACGGGCTGGTTTTCAGCCATAAGACTGACTTCTGCTCCATCCAGGAACCGCACACCAGTAAGGCTGATGGATTCTACCACATTCATCACCTGCTCGAGTACAGAAGGGATAATCAACGCCTTCACTTGTCAACTACTACCAATGATGCCGAGATTGTCAAATGGGCCACAAGCATAGGAAAGACACTGGATCATCGAATACGAGCTGAGTTTTATCACGTACAGTGTGAACTTTCCCAAGTGATCATGAAGCAGGTCCTCGAACCAATAGGGATGTTCTACCATGGGCCAATCACGCGGGATGTTGTCCGAGCACTGCTACTCGCTCAACGTCCGGACCTGAAGCCTTTCAAGAAGCTCGGGTGCTTCCTCCCTGACTATGAAGATTGGACCGCCGACATGGAGGACTGATTGTCGATGACAATCTGTCACTACTGTCTTTCTATCACAAAACTTTGAATTTATGCACGACGAAACTATGTGATGTAATTAAACCATGGTCCTTAACTAGCGTAGATCGCTCTAGTTAATTAGTTTGGGCATGAGGAACTTCGTCATTTATGTTTACTATAGGTTGCTTGTATTTTGCTAATTATGCCTCCTTTCTTTTTTAGTTACATTATGTTGCATATTATTGTTCAATTCATCAACTGATGATGCAGGTACATAGATCAGAGATGGCGAAGGACTACTATGCCGTGTTTGTTGGGAGGGTTCCAGAAGTTTATGACCACTGGCCAGATGCTCAGACCCAGGTGGACAAGTACCCAGGTGCTAGCCACCAAGGGTTAGACAGCAGAGCCGAAGCGGGAAGTAGTTACTTGAGGTGGATGATCTGGCAAGAGCGGCGGCGGAACCGCCGGTGCCTCAAGCACTACATAGTCGTGGTATTGCTCATGCTGATCGCTCTTCTCTTCTACATCATGGTTTAGATAGAGATGATGAAACTTATATGTGTGCCATGACCATGTAGTTGTACTTATTTGAGACATGACATGACTTGTGTATTGCTATTTTCTAGATGTGATGACATTTGTGTTGAATGATGATGATGATGGTATGACGAGACTACTTATGTGTATGATATGATGAGAATAGTGTATGTTTATTGTGATCTGATGAAACTACTGTATAGAGCCTATACAAATACATCACAAATACATAGAGGGGGTATAAATCTGTGAAAGGAGGAATACTAGCAGCAGCGCTCGAAGGCATCTAGCAGCAGTACTTGCCTTTCTGCAGCGCTATAGATAGTTAGCAAGCCGTTGGTCGATCAGGCGCATCGCTAACCATACTTACCAAGATGGCGCTGGTCCGGGCGATCTTCTTGCTACAACTTAGTTGTAGCGCGTTAGCAGTAGCGCTGGACCCAACGCTACTGCTATAGGTATTTCAAGCGCTACTAGTAGGCTTTCTCCTAGTAGTGCTACATCACATCCTTCTTGAGCATGGATATTGTGAATCATACTTCATGTGTGGATTGCACCATGACACAATGCACACATGTTAGAGATATTGCTTTCACTCATGATTGTCACATTGCCATGCGTCATCACCCATATGCCTTGTGTATTTAATCAAACTTGTGGGTTACTTGGTCTTATCATATGCTTGGTTGCAACAATGTCATTTCTTCACATATGCCATGCACCTATGATTGTAACACTTGACTTGATTGCCTCACACATGATGAACACTTGCTCTTTCTATTGTGTTGAGTGCCACACTATCTTCACTACAACATATGCACTTTATGCTTGGATTGACTTGCACTAGACCCATGTGTTTAGACATCTCATTTCCTTTGGTGTTGGGAATAATTCATATGCCTATCACAGAACTTTCATTGAATGCTTTCTGCATGCTTGCTATGACCTTGAGGTACACTACTGCAGGATGCTGCTAATGCGACCCTACAATCAAAGACCCTTCGACGAAACTATGTGCGATGCATTAATCACAAACAATGTTGTAAGAAAACCGTTGAAAAATACAAACCTTTTACGATGGCAGAACCATCAAACACGATTCAGATTATAGTTGTATGTGCGATGCATGGCATACAGTTCACTCGAATGAACTGTTTGCAATGAGCATAACAATAGAAATGGTCGATCAGATAAAGGTGTGTGCAATACAGTTCACCCAGACGAACTATTTGTGATTAGGCAACACAACAGAAACGGTCGGGCAAATCAAGGCGTGTGCAACAAACAACATACAATTCAGTCGGATGAACTGTTTGCGATCAGGCAACACAACAACAACGGTTCAACTTAACAAGATGTGCGCCATACGTGTCAAACAGGTCTGTAACCAGAAATGTGTGAGTAGACCGATAATAACACAAACGATTTATAGTAATAAGCCGTGTGTGTGTGTGTGTGTGTGTGTGTTGTGGGCAAACACTTGTTGGTATACAATTGTCAGGGATTGTTGAATTCATCACCGACGGGTTCTCTAGTATGGTCCGTGCGTGATGTGATTGCGTACAAGACAGCAACATATATACTTATAATGGACTTGGTTCCATAAAAAAATTGATCATCCAATTACATAGGTGGCTAGTACACACATGACATTTTCACACACCAAAGTAAACTATTACATGCCTAATTAACTAGGATAAACGATCATCGGATCATCATCTACTTCCTCTTGTGATGCTTGCCGCCAGTGCTCTGCTGGTGGCTCGATCCCTTGTAGATTACGGGAAGGCGGCACTCCCTCGTGTAGACGATCCGCCTATGCATCCCGTAGCACGTGCACACATTCTTGGCCGCAAACTTGAGGTGAGCTTCATCGAGTTTCGACATCCAGGCCCCGTGCCAGGATGCAGGATTTTTCTTGGCATCCTCCTTCATCTTTTCATCCAGGCCCCATCGATGATGGTCGTTGTGAGGTCAAAAAGGGAGTCCTTATCCTTATTGCTGCCACAGACCCTTTAGTGGCCACAGATGTCGATGAGGTTCTTGGAGGCCAAGCCCGTAACCTTGAGCGCTTTTACATCGTTGATGGTGTCCACCATAGTGAACTTGTAGTCGGGGTTGTTGACAAACCTGGCGAAACGCTCGTAAGGCCTTGTGGCCAGGGAGTAGTGGTAGACGAGGACGTGATGGCACATGCACAACTGGGTGACTGTAACCTTTTGATCATACCCGGCATGGCCGTCGGTGTACTAGAGGTTGATGCCAACCACTTTGTACTTGTCATCATCAGCAAGCAACTGCGCCATGCTATTGATGGAACCGTCCACCATGGATGGGTTGTTGGTGTACACCGTCAAGAGGTCTTTGTCCCTCTCGTGGGTCTCCACTTGATGCACACCGAACTCCATTGGAGTGCCGCTAGATATCCTCTTTGTATGTGTCGTCGTGGGTGTGCTTGTTTGTGTTGTAGGGCGCGATCGAAAAGATGAAGAGACTAAGGTTATAATGGACGCGGGAATAAATGGGGAGACTGAACGGACTAGAATATCGGCACATTAGGATAGCAAGTTTTGCAGTGCGTAACTCCATCGTGCCGCACGTAACTACATCACGGTGACACGCGCGGCGCAAGCTCACGCATATGGGCCCCCAACGTGATCGTGCGTGGGCGCAACCGCTGGCAGAGCGCACACGAAGGACGCGAGAGCAGAGCACGTGGACGGACGCGAGTAGAGCGCTCTACGGCCACCTCAACGGTGAGCAACAATATGCATATAGCAATTGAACACGTAGGGAAAAGCATTTCACAAGATGAGCGCGTGGAGGGACGCGAACAGAGCGTGCCCCGGTGCTTAACGATGAGCAGAGCATGCTGAGGGATGCGAACAATGGCCGGCATGGTGATAAGTGGCAATAAGACGAACTGCATGCGATGGTAGAGACATCAAGCACGATTCAGATTAGAGTTGCGTGTGCAATACGTGGCATAAAGTTGATCCATACAAACTGTTTGTGATGACCAGAACAACAGAAATGGCCAGCCAGATCAAGGTGTGTGTGACCAGAACAAGTGAGATGAACATTTTTCAATTAGGCCACACAATAGAAATGGTCAGCTAAATAAAGGTGTGTGCGATAGACTGCATACAGTTCCGTCGGTTGAACTATTTGCATAACCAGATTAAACATCCAATTACGTTATATCCCAAATACCAGAAATATTGCAATGTTCAAATTCCAGCATTACAAGACCCAAATTCAAAGAGTACAAGGTACAAACTGTTCTTACAAGTCAAATTCATCTTCTTCAGAATCTTTTTCATGCATTATTTCCGCGAAAGGATCAGTCACCGAGAATTCATATAGCGGCTTGATACGGCGACTTATAAATAATCTGTCATATGAAGTTACAAACTAAAATTTAGCTTCTACACAGCTTTTTCCATTCAGCTGTAGACGCCTTCGCTCTTTAGCAAACCATTCACTTCTTCGCACTAAATATAGGAAAAACATCATTACCTTGAGCACCCTTGCTTTCTGAACAAAGAACCGGGCGAATTTAATTTCTGGTGTGGTGCCTCAATACTCGTTAAAAGTAATTTATGTGAGATGAAGATCAAGGCATTCAATGGGATTGTTATATTGCCCAACATTTTCCACTTTCGGGCCTGCTTTTATCTTCAAACAAAGACAACATATTAGTGCCTAGCTACAGATTTGAAAACTTCGGGCCTCTTTGATTTTTAGGATATCTAAAATACACGAAAAGAGTGACATGCCATATTCAATGGTTCATGATTAACATCTCAAAAAAAATATGTATTGAAATCCTCCAAATTTCCTTTACAAATCATACTACATTTGTCATTGTAATCATGGGTAAAAGTAATAACAAATTGAACTCCGTTGTGGTTAACAATTAACGGGAAAGGAGCATCACCTTGATGTATAACTTCTCCGTGCATGGAAAGCTTCTAAGGAATCTAACACCTTCATCCAGATTCGGGCCGATAGATTGGAGTGCCAAGATCTTCACTATGCGCAAACACGGGGTCAAGCTTGTGGGAATCATTTACTGGATGATAGGCGAACATAGATCAACAAAAAATAGATAAAAAATATGTTGTGCAATAATATATAAGAAGGAGAAGAAGAAGAAGACTGTTGTACGTGAACAGATAATGATCCAGTAACAAGTTCGGAGAATTCAAGACCCGGATAGCCCAACACTGTCAATTTCGGTGCGTGAATGACCCTGACTCTTGTTGGACCTAATTTATCAAGTGCATACAATCTCTCGAGGAAAGGTGCATTCTCAATGACCATATCGTGAAACACCTCAACTGACAGCCTTTTGCTGTGCCAGCAATGCACATAAATCATACGAACATTCGTCAAGGTGATGTGGAGGCTAAACCCATCCATCACCAGATGAAGAAGGTACTTGAGCACTGTATAGCCGCCAAGCAGGCGATCCAAATCCTCCTTCGAGATGCAAACACCCATGAGCTCGAGGTGCTTTAGTTTAGGGAGATGAAGAGCACGGGCAGCATCAATCTGGGAGAAAAGGCACTGCCTAAACGTAGCGCGACGCAGCGTGGGCGCGAGGCGGAGTGTGGATGGCTGAAGCGAGCGCAGATGTCTAGCATGAAACCTGGGTTCAGCCTGTAGTTGGAACTGAACTTGCCGATAGCAAGGCGTCTGATCGGCCCAGGGTGCATGGCGAGGACGTGGGACAATGCGTCCAAGCATTTGTGCTCCACATTGCAAAGCTCGTCATCGTCGATGAGGTCCAGGGGGTGGGCTGCCAGAGGGGGCGCCATCACCACGAGAGGACAGTGGTCCGCACACCAGATTTGATGGGGAGGAGGGATAGATGGTTACCAACATCTCCTCGAGGTGGCTGCTAATGAAGTGCACGCTCACCGGAGGCTCTTGCCGTTCTGCCCCAACCCGCCCCCGCTTGTTAGCCGGCTCGTTCTCCATCTCACAGTAGGCGGTGATCCTTGGCGGCGGTCCTAGCAGATAAGAACAGAGGATTGTTCTATGTACGTTCCCGAGGCGGCCAAAACTAAAACCATCAATAAATTTTTGGCAACACTCGTGGCTTGCTTCCCGGTACGGTGAGCCTGCGTGGCAGGGCACTCGCAGTTGTCCTGTCTAATCAAATCAAATAGCTGCCTGTGGTAGTAAATGGTTTGTTGAACACCCACGGTTGGAATAATATGATAGTTTGCGATAATAACTTCGCAGCTGTTTACAGCCAATCAACACCACCTTGGATAGGCTTTTTTCTCGTGGGTCCCAAATGTCAGAATCCAAATCTGTCACAACCATGCAGCTTTCCTTATTAAGAATTATATCCCATTTAGTGTGCTAGCTCGAAATAAGTTTGTGGGTGTTGGTGGGCGCTAAGCACTTGTGGGTTCTGTAATGAACAGTGATCTCAAGGAGCAAACGAGAGTGATGTTCTTTCCTTATGTTGTGATTGATTATAATATTCCTATCTTAATTAAAGAATTGGCAAGCCATTGGCCCAGTATGAAAGAAAATATGGGTCAAAGCCGAGTTAAAAATCAACAATATCTAACTCCAGCTTACAAATGGTACAAAAGCGTGAGGATTAATTGTTCATCAGGTATAGACAAAATCCAGACTGAATAGGGAAATAACATCTAACTCAACCAAAGTTTTTGGCAGTCACAATCAAATTGATCGGTCTGATCCATAAAATCAAGATCCTAGGCCATAAAATCTACCGGTACATGAAGACAAGTAGTTGTAAGTAGAAGCCGAGCACGTTCAGAAGCCCTTTTGTCCACCTGAAACTTCTTTTTATGCTATTCAACAAGTCCATCCGTGAGAATTTTTTTGTCAAAAAACTTAATCCTCACGGACATCAGTACCCTCGCATTCTACCAGAAGAATGTGACAAAGCTAGTGTTTGCATGGTTGGATGCATATCCTTCCAGCGTTATTGTCCTCAAACGAATGTCATGATAACTGAGAAAATCCCGGTGCTTGTTATGTCACCGATTGGTTATACCCTTTTTTCCATTTGTTTTTGCCAAAATAGACATGAAGATTGAAAATAGTTAATGTCTAAAAAAAGGTATGTCGAAAGAGCAACATCTGAACGGTTAATTCTAGTACATTATATATGGGATTTCAATGTGCATGAAATCATCACCTCTATATACAAATTCTCTAGACATGGAAAGCATCATAGCAAGCCAATAATCATGTTCAGATCAAAACACCACATACTGATATGTAAGGTCTTAACAGAATCCAGCCCCAGTGATAGGCTATCCATGGACAAAACTCTTCATTGAGCATAGAACATAATATTAGTAACAAAAGTGTACTCCAAGATGATATAAAACTTATGCGCACAAATGAAAAATGTAGCTTATGATTACAGAAGTGGTTATGATAATATAGAGTACCTGAATAAGTGTAGAGCCAACCATCTTCTTGTAAACATTAAACGTATCAGGAATTACACCCAAGGTCTCCAGTTTAGGCGCATAGACCACATATATTTGCGATGGTGCATAACGATAATCAAGGAGCAACTTTTGAAGTGAAGGGGCATCTTCGATGATGATTTCATGTCCTTTAAAAGAAATTCCAATGCTTACAAGGCGAGTCAACTTTATTTGGAGATAACAGATACATATTTCTTTTCCAAAAACAAGCAGCAAGCGCTCCAAGGTAGGGCAACTGGAGTGGATGATGCTCTGCAGTGAGGCCTCCGACAAATCAACCACCGCAAGCGCAAGTTTTTTTTAGTAGTAGGAATCGAGCATTTGTACCAGATTGTCTGCTAGATGGCACCGGGCCAAGGTGGCAGTGTGGAGTGAGGAGGAAAACTATGAGATCGACATCAGTGGTGAGGAAACAACTACACTGGTTGGTGGGAAGTTGTTTTCGCACTAATGGTAGAACTCAAGCTGCTGGAGTTTTTCGAATTGACAGGATGTCAGCTAGGCATCCATCGTGCAGGGTATGTGCAACAGGCAGCATGGCGGGATGCAGAGGCATTGAATGGAACCCTGGTGGGAGGAGATGATGGCTCCATGGAGTTCAAAATCATGAACGACAAATAGCTGACAACAACCGAGATTATGAGGCGCGGCGCGCCAGAGAGTGCACCAACAAGATGCGAGGACCTATGTGCGGCGGCGATCCTTGGTGGGGAGAAGGTAGATTATCTCCCCAAGGATGGTGTCCGGGAGATTGTTGATGTGGTTCGCCCGTGATTCATGGGTTCCTCAGATAGAGGGGGGCCGTGCCCGCTTCTACCCACGTTGTTGGGTGCAGGATCTACAACCGGCAGCATCACTGGCTGGAGCCTCATCAGGGTACATACAAAACTAGGGAGAAATTGGCATAAACATATATGTAGGACATTTAAAATAAATTCTCAAGATCTAGAAGAAAAAACTACACAAATATATGTAAGACATTCAAAAGCAATTCTCAAGATCTAGCTATGAATTATTAGCACGAACGCTAACCCTAGTCGTATTATGTAACATCCCAAATTTCCTATTTGGAATGTTTTACAATTATAGCTAAGCATCCTATGCATCCTGTTTGAATTTGAATGCCATTTGGAGTTTCAGAGAAATTTTGAGTTTTGAATTTGAATTCAAACTTTGGCAAGTGGGAAACATTTCAAAAAACTATGCGATAAATACTTGATCAAAAGTATGAGAGGAGTAAACATGACACTCCAAAAATATCAGAGGAAAACTTTGCCAAAAGATTTGGATTCAACTCTGAATTTTATTTGAATTTGAAAAAAATGGATTTTTATAAAGTTTGGATTTTGCCTTTGGAAAAATGTTCAAAAGAAAGGGACTTTTCCCCTGATCATTTTGGTATATATATACCCTATATAAAATATTTATATTTTAAAAGTTACACTCTGTTTTGTTTTATTTTAAAAAAAATAAATTTCAAAAAAAAACCCCAGGCGCCAGCTAGGCCCCCTGGCCCAGCTAGCGCCGACCCCCCCACCAGCCCAGCCAGGCCAGGCCCACACAGCCAAGCCCAGCCAGCAGCCGACCAGCTCGCCCCCTCGCCCGAACCCTCTACGCGTCGGCCACCCGCTCGCCTCGCCCCTCTCTCTCTCTCACTGACCGCGGGTCCCACCCCCATCTTCTTCCCCTCGCCCACGCCACGCCGTCGCCGCCGCGGATCGCCGGATCCCGAAGGATCCGGGATCCCGATCGCCCGATCGCCCAAGCGAGGCGACCCCAGCTATAAAGTGAAGCCCCGCACCCCATCCCCGAGACCTCGCGGACCCCTCTCCCTCCCGCTCGACCTCGCCGGGCCCAAGCTCACTCCGCCGCCATTATCGCCGCCGTCGCCGCCCTAGACCACCCGACCCCAACGACTCCACCAAAGCCCCGACCTCCCCACACCAAGACAGCGACTTCCCAGCTCCCAGCGCCCTAGCCCTCGCCGCCTCTCGCCGCCGCCGCCGTCGCCGGACTCGGTAAGCCACCGAATCATTCCCCGTCAGATTCATCTTGACGGCTAAGATTAGAACCCCGAAGAATATCTTTTATAAAAAGACCGGCCGGTTAAATCCGGTTTATTAGTTAGGGTTTTAGTTATTTAGCGGCCCGTTTTAGTTTAAACCAATAGGCCCGTTAGGTTATATTACGCTCGAGGGCACGATATAGGCCCATTAGGCCTTTTTCTTTTATTTTGTTTTTCTGTTTTAGCGAATAGTTTACATTTTGAAAAATTGATATCTTTTATTCTGTTTAATATTTTTAGGTGATTCTTTTTTGTTGGGTTGCAAATATTATGTAGTTTCTGTAGAATATATTTATAGCTATGTTAAAATTAATTAAAATTGCTTTATTTTAGTTTTAGTCAGAATAGTAAATCTTCTATAACTTGAGTTAGAAAAATTATTTTAGATGATTCTTTTGTCCCAACTTTATTTTGGCATTGCCAAACCATAAAAATTAATTTGGGTATTTTAGGATTAATAAATAATTAGTTTTAAGCAGAATCCTATTAATCCTAATTAATTAACTAGCTCTGTTTTCCTAATATTTTAATTAGTAAATAAATTTATTTTTAACTTGTGATTGGTTATTCTAGGTTAGTTTCTGTCACTCTAATAGATGAACTTTTATTTATAATTAATGAAAGTTTTATTTTATTTTCTAATAGAAATTGGATTAGGCCTAAAATGAGTTTTATAATAGCTTTTAATTAATTCTTTTTGCTCCTAGTTGCTTAGTGAATTCTTTTCTGTTAAGTTAACCTAAAACCATGATTAGGTTATGTTGAGTAAATTTTATTATATAAAAACTATTTAGTTATTGTTTGAAGTAGGGAAACTTTGAGTGGTTTTTCTTTAAGTTTTCCTTTGGATTTGGTTTTGGTTGTTTTGTTGTGTTATGTTACTTTTGTTATGTTGTGTTATGTGATCCTATTGCTATATGCTTATTGTGAATTGTTTGTCTCGGTAGAGTTTCCGGAGTGCGAAGCTTGCTACTACGACTCTTTAGCTTAAGAGGATCATCAGCAAGGCAAGTTTTGATCATGTTATTTCTATACCTATGTTTTTATGCATTAGTAATTGTCACCACCCCACCATGCATGCAGTAGTGAAATTTTGAAGTCATTAAACTTGAGTAGTATCATGTGGTAGGACGAACCAATCCCCTTGCTACCATGACCCCGGGACGAAGTAGTTTACTTTGCTATGCTCGTAGACGGTTTTGGGTTGAGTGAAATTCATAAGCAAGATGTGAGAGTCAATGATGATGACAACCCCATGAACTTCAATGATCAAGATGGACTTCGGAAAATCACTACTGGGTGGAGGACGGTTGATGGGCACCTGGAGAACCAGTGGTGGCGGGATGCATGGAGAAGTGCCATGACATCTTGCGAAAGCTTCACCCAGCCACGAAGAGAAGGATGGATGCCCCATGACCGGAAGCTTACATGCAGCCGCAAGCCATTATGGGCTCTGGCTGGGTTGACCCTAGTAGTGACGCTGGCTGGGCGGTACTACGAGATGTAGAAGAACGGTAGGATTGGATGGGTACGGCGGTAGCAGAAGAACTCTTTGGAAGACCTGTTTCATTCGTCCGTCTTCAAACACCATGAAGTCACGAAGACTTTAAAGGAGGAATGATTCTTGCGGGAAAGTCATGAAACCTCTGCGAGTTAAAGATCTAATCGATTAGCCGTGTCCCGATTCTGGGACAATTTGAGCCTCTGGAACTTGGAAGTATTCGGATATCTCAACACTAAAACTAATGAATTAATTTGAGGGTTTTATGACTTAATAATTTGGGAATGAGATTTTGGTTGGCGGAACCATCTCAATAACTACCAACAATTGTAGTAATTTGCAAGCAAGTCCTTTGTAGTAGGATAAAATTTGCTTTTAGCAAAATGATGAAACTTAGAGCTCCTGACCAAAATGCATGTAGTGATAGTAAGTTTATTATTGTTGTTCTTCATGACTTGCCGCTTATTCCAAAAGCTGACCTACATGGCTGCAACGTCTTATGTTGCGAGGTATATTCCGATAAGGGTGAGGCTACGCTCCGCTTGGCGATTGCCCTTTGGAGTCGGATGGACTCGCTTTACTTGACGCTTCCATGAGTGTTATTAGTTTATTTCTCATGAGTTGGCCTTGAGCCAAATTTATTCTCTTGTAATAAAGACTCTATATGAGAATCGTTTAATGATATTTAGGTGTGATTGAACTTTGATTACTTTATCGATGTCTTGTGGGTACCGGCATGATCTTTGGATGAATATGCAGACGTAGATTTGACCGATTTTGGGTCAGGTCGCTCTGAGAGATGGTATCGAGCACACGTGACCGTGGGATCGTAACCCCTAGGATCGGAAAGCCATAGCGAGACCATTTACTTTAAATCCTTATCATTCCCTAATTCTCCCTGTTCAATTCTGACTCTTCTCCTATTTTCAACATTCTAGATGGCGTCGAGTTCACCCCAGCTCTGCTACGGAGTTTTGCCGGCCCGATGAGGCGATGCCCTTGAAGAAAGCTGGTCGAGATGGTGAAGCAGTGAAGATAGCTCTACCCTCGATCACCGGAAGCCAACCAATGCACTTCCGGCGGACACCGCTCTGAGATTGAGGTGCATATCCGGGGAGAACCTTCGGAGGACACACGGAGCCGATTGATTTTGAGTTCACGAGTTCAAGCTGGATCATCGGAAGGGGCGTGGCGATCTATCGAGCACTTGGACATCTCCGAGAGGATCTGAGGCGAGCTCGATCACTCGGACCTCGCCATGGTTTCTCGCGGGGCAAGGAATGGAGATATCATCCGTACCGTGGAGGATGATTCCACTCTCTCTACATCCAGGACTTGGAGTGTCTTCTCGAAAGCGGGAGATTCAGACTCGCCGTAACTCGAAGACACACCGAAGCTTTGTTCCTTGGCTGGAACTGGAGGAGAAGGAACAGCGCAGACTTCCTTGGCCATGAGGAAGAAGTCGCGGACTTCATGGAGACGATCGGCGACACGAAGATGAAGCTTGCGCGATAGAGGAAAGGATGGACTTGGGAGAGGACCTTTATCCGAGTGGAGATGAAGGACCCCTCGTGAGCAATGATCAGGATTTTGAAGGAGTACCACTGAAGGAAGCCCCAAGAGGGCGCCAGATGAAGACTTTTAGTCGACCACCATGTTATCTTTTACTTTTTAAATCGATCAGTTAGGCAGATATTTCCCTTGATTAGTCATGAGCTTTTGTAATCGAGTTTGAACCATGTTTGAGTGGAATGAATAAATGATTGGTGTGTTATGATTGTGCATTCATATGGGTAGTGTTATTTCTCATAGACCATTGTTCTATTCTAATATTCTCATCCACTCCAAAACACGGATGCCTCAGGGCGTGACCTTTGGTTTCCCGCGGAGCTCACCCAGCTGCTCCAAAGCAGCGAGAATGCACCGATGCAGCTCCTTATTCAGAATCGAACAACAACGCCAACAATCCACCGCCACCACCCCTGTGGACAACTTGACTCGATTTACGAGGTTGAATCCGCCAGGTGTTTTCTAGTAGCAGGCGATTGTTGCTGATGATTGGCTCCATAAAGTCGGAAGAGAGCTAATCACTGTTGGATGCACCGATCTTTGAAAAGGTGCGCTTTGCACGCATCAACTGGATGGACCTGCAGCTTCTTGGTGGGAGAATTACACGCCACTTTTCCCATTGGTGCCATCACTTGGGATCAATTCCAGCAGGCCTTCCGCCTGCTCATGTCTCAGTGGAGCCATGAGTGCGAAGAAGCGTGAGTTCCGCAACTTGCGCCCGGGGAACCGTCTTGTGGCACGATCGTGGATGAATCAACAAGCTCGCTCGCTATGCCCACGATGATGTGGCCCGCAGATGCCGCAAGCGGAGAAGTTCCTTGAGGGACTCAATGATGAACTGAGCATGCAGCTTATTGTGGCTACCTTCAACAACTACCGGGAGCTGGTAGACAAGGCCACCATACTTGAAGGCAAGCAGCAGCAGATAGAAAGCATAGCGGAAGTACAGCCGGGGAAGCACAACTCGGGAGCTCAGCGAAGCCCGCTATGCACCATACTCGGGAGGCACACCCATCATAACCATGGAGGTCATAACCATGGAGGAAATGGGAACAACCGCAACCAGGACAACAAGTCAGGCCATGGCAATGGCAATGGCAACGATAATGGCAATCAGCATCGTTACGCCCGGCTCAGAAGGATCTGAGCCACATCACCTGCTTCAAGTGCGGAAGACGGGGCACTATGCCACCGACTGCCGGAGGCCAAGCGGAGGAATGGAAATGGCAATGGAGGCTCAGTGAAGAAGCCCAATCCGTTCCCTCGTGCTCGGGTGAACCACATCGGCGTGGAAGGCGTCTATGATCAGCCGGACAACGTGGTTGGTAAGTTTTATTGAATTCACGTTCAGTTTTGGTTCTCTTTGATTACGGTGCAACGCATTCATTCATATCAAGGGTAGTTGTGGAAAATGCGGGTTGCCCACTAAAACCCTTAGAAGCCCCCTTCGCGTCGGTTCAGAGGAGGAGAAATGATGGCGGCGTGAGGCTGTCATGCAACCCTCAACACCGGGAACCACAAATTTCCCGCAGACCTCATAGTGTTGGAAACCAGACCTTGGATGTAATCCTAGGCATGGATTGGTTGTCAAAGTTTGAAGGGAACATAGACTGTGCCCAAGCAAGTCTATTCTGCTCACCACCGGGCGCGAAGAGGATCAAGTATGTAGCGAGCACAGCGGATGAAGAATCAGTGCATTCCCTCACGGGAGTTGTTCGGAGGAAGTGCCAGAGTGCAAGAATTTCCGATGTGTTTCCGGAGGAATTACCAGGAATGCCACCGTGCAGGGACATTGAATTTCTAATTGAGCTATTGCGGCACAGCCCCAATATCCAAGAGACTTATCGGATGCCCCGAATGAGCTGAAGGAGATCAAGGATCAAATTAATGAGTTATTGGAGAAAGGATATATTCGTCCAAGCTCATCACCTTGGGGAGCCCAGTTCTTTTGGTAGAGAAGAAGGATGGAAGTTTGAGGATGGTTGTGGATTATCGTGCATTAAGCGAAGTAACCATCAAGAACAAGTACCCTCTGCCGATGATTAACGACTTGTTTGATCAGCTAGTTGGAGCCAAGGTATTCTCTAAGATCGATCTTCGATCAGGGTATCATCAGTTGAAGATTCGTGAAAAGGATATACCCAAAATAGCATTCACCACCAGGTATGGTTTATATGAGTATACCGTCATGTCATTTGGATTGACTAATGCTCCTGCATACTTCATGAATTTGATGAACAAGGTGTTTATGGAATATCTGGACCAGTTTGTCGTGGTGTTCATCGATGATATATTGATTTTCTCCAAGAAGCGAGGAAGAGCATAAGGAACATTTGCGTCTAGTTACGGAGAAACTTGAGAACATCAATTGTATGCCAAATTCAGCAAATGTGAATTTTGGTTGAAGGAAGTTGGATTCCTCGGACATGTTATTTCAGGAGAAGGAATAGCAGTTGATCCCGCCAAGGTTGAATCGATCACCGGTTGGCGATCACCCACCTCGATCAAGGAGATCCGCAGTTTTCTCGGACTCGCAGGATATTATCGGAGGTTTATTGAGAACTTCTCGAAGATTGCCAAGCCCATGACTGAGCTGTTGAAGAAGGAAGCCAAGTATGTTTGGACCGAGGAATGTGAAGCCAGTTTTCAGGAATTGAAGAAACGGTTTGTAACAGCCCCAGTGTTGATTTTGCCGAACATACATAAGGAATACCAGGTTTATTGTGACGCTTCTCGTCAAGGACTCGGAGGAGTACTCATGCAGGAAGGTAAGGTTGTAGCTTATGCCTCCAGACAGCTACGACCTCATGAGATGAATTATGCCACACGATTTGGAGTTAGCAACCGTAGTGCATGCACTCAAGACCTGGAGACATTTCCTCATCGGAAACCGTTGTGATGTCTACACAGATCACAAGAGCTTGAAGTATATTTTCACGCAGAAGGAATTGAACCTCAGGCAGAGGAGATGGCTAGAGTTGATAAAGGACTATGACATGAGATTACATTACCACCCAGGTAAAGCTAATGTTGCAAAGAGATGCTTTGAGCCGTAAGAGTTATGTGAATACTCTTACAGCAGGAGGATTACCCCAGGAGTTAGTCGATGACCTCATAGATCTCCGACTGGAGATAGTTCCGAAAGGATTTGTTGCAACTCTGGAAGTTCAGTCCACTTTGGCCGAAAGGATACGTGAAGCCCAGAAGTCGGACAAGGAAATTGATGAGATAAAGCAAAAGATGGAGGAAGGAAAAGCTAAAGGATTCCGTAAGGATGAACACGGAACTATATGGTTCGAGGATCGTATCTATGTGCCCAATGATCCCGAACTTAGGAAGCTAATTCTTCAGGAGGCTCATGATTCACCGTACTCGATTCACCCTGGTAACACCAAGATGTACCTGGATTTGAAGCAAAGTTTCTGTGTAACATCCCAAATTTTCAATTTGGAATGTTATACATTATGTCATCATGCATATCATATTTTCTCGCATTTTTCCGATCCTAGAAATTTCACGCAACTCAAGGACCCTCGGAGAAGTTGGAAGTTTCATAATTTTCATATTTGGGATCTCTCAAATTTTGAAAATAGGATCATTGGATTATTTAAATTATCTTCATAAAGTTTTCCTATAAAATCTTCTTGAGAGGGAATAATATGACTTTCCCAAACAATTAGGAAAAATGAAGATATTATAAATAAACCAAATTTGGTTTTGGAAGATTTATTTTGCTTAGGCAAAATGAGCATTTAAAATTTTTACGCATGTTTATTGTTTTTAAAGTTCATTTTGTTCGACTCATTTTTATGAGTCGGGAAAATTTGTTTTATTTAAATCCGAGTTCGTTTGGTATTTTTTATTTGTTTTGGTTTAATTTTATTTAAAAAAACGCCCCCGGACCGAGGCCCAGCCGGCCAGCCCCAGCCGCCCAGCCCAGCCCCGACCCACCTCCCTCCTCTCTCTCGCCTTGCCGCCGCCAGTGCCCGCCGCCCGCCGCCGCCTGCCGCGCCTCGAGTCCTGCCGGACCCGGCTCCCCTGCCCCTCCCAAGCCACCGCCCCCCCCCTCTTAAATACTCGCCCCCCCCTCTCTCTCACCTCGCCCTTGAGCCGCCCGCCACCAGCGCCGACCGACCCGCCGCCCCCAAGGGCGCCGCGAGCGCCGCCTCCTCGCCGCCCGGCCTTGCCCCGCCCGTGGACCCGCCGCCCTCGGCCTTGAACCCGCCGAGCCCGCCGCTCCGCCGGACCTCGCCGGCGATCGCGGAGTAGCCGCCCGCCCGCGCCCGATCGGTTTATCCTCGAACCGTCCGGTTTTTTTTTTAAAATATGTTTGGGTTTTTAGAAAACCTAGATTGGTTTATTTTTTTCGGTTTTCTTATTTAGCGGACGTTCACCGAACCGTTCGTTTCAATGAACGCGTTCGTTAGATTCGTTCTGTTATGAGCGTTAAGCTTTTTAACTTCGTTCGTCGTTTTCTTTTTAATCGGAATTAATCCATTAATTTCTGATTTGATTTCAGATCTGATTTTCAAAACTGTTTTATTTCTCGCTCTTTTATCGAATCGGGTGATTCAAGCGCTGGAGTTTAAATGTCGAAACCGCCGTTCGATTATCCTACTTTCACAGAGTTTTGCCACTGTGAAATTTTGACCTAATTTCAGATTGCTAAACCGAGACGTTCTCTCTCGAGTTTCGACTTTCGGAGTTCGTTTTGATTCGATTCTTTTGCAACCAGGGTTCTTAAGTTGAACTTTCGGTTAGATCTTTTATTCGAGATTTCCCGTGCATTAGATGAGTACTTATTGTATGCTTGTTGTTTGTCTGCGTTAGATCACCGGTCGCGAGCTTGTTATTTCAATCTCTAGGACTCATGGATCATCGACAAGGCAAGTAACACTTGATCATACCTTTTACTACCCAGTTTTTATGCATTAGATCTATTCCTCAAACACTTGCATGATTAGGATCTAATTAAATTGTGGGAATTGGGAAGTAGATTGAGGTAGTACCTATTACTGTTTTACTTATGAAACCTTGGGAGTTACTTCTCGTTGCTTGTTCATGCCATGCTATGCTAGTAGGCGTGGATTGGGTGAGTGAATATCCATGACGGATGTGAGATTGTTAATTAATGGTTTATCTAAGGTGGCAACCTAACACACATCTGGGTGGATTGAGGCACTGGTTTCCATCAGGACTTGCTGTTTTTTATCGGACCGCCACCCAGGCTCTAAGGGATCATAAGATTTGTCAAGCTGGAAACTTCCGTGTGCAGCCACAAGCCAATTATGGGCTCTGGCGTAGTTGACTAAGTTGTGCGAACTCTTACGGGTAGGCTAGCTGATGTAGGGGATGTAGGTTGAGTACGGTCTACCCACATGTAAGGTGCTAAGCGCTTACGAAGACTATGTCTCGGTCATCCGTTTCTCAAACACCATGTAGTCACGAGAACCAAGCGGAGGCGATCGAGTCTTGTGGGGAAAAGTCATAAACCTCTGCAGAGTGTAATAAACTAATCATGATTAGCCGTGTCCCGGTTATGGACAATTTGAGTATCCGGTATTTGATTATCATGTGAATCTCAACATGTTACTTCTAAATAAAAGTTATTGGGGTTTGATGAGTACTTTTTAATTGGGATTGAGGATCTTGTCAACCATTCTCAATGTTTAACAACCACCATGATAGTTAAATAAAATTATTCCTTTGATGTAGGGAAAAATCAGCTTTATGCAAATGTAACGTAGAGCCTTACCACCAGCCATATATGCATGTAGTATAGGCTTATTCATTCATTGCTCTTTATGTGTTACATTGCGGCATATTCCATGTCTTGACCGTTTTGGGCTGCAACTTTTCACGTTGCAGACTTTTCGAACGACAGTAAGGTGTTAGGTCGTGGTTCTATACTCGGTGATGCCGTTGGAGTTGATGGACTCGCTTATCTTCCAAGCCTTCCGCTGTTATTATTAGATGGCCTTAAGCCATATTTTGTATTCAGTTCCTTGTGGACAACGATGTAATAAGTGTGTGATTGCTACTCTGCTATAAATCCTTGAAATCTTGTGTGGTGTCGGCATTCGATCCGAGGATGACAACGAGCACGAGCGCTAGATCCATTCGATGCAGTCGCTCTGAGAGAATGGTATCGAGCACCTGCCGACCGTAGGACACGACCACTAAGTTAAAGCCATAGATCACTCTCTCTTCCCATTTTCTAACTCCTCATCTTTTCTACTCTCTTTAGGATGACGGACGCGAAGATCAAGTACACCCAACGGGATGAAGGCACACCTTTTGGATTTCACTTGAAGGAAGTTACTAAGTACCTAAACATTGGATTACCAAGCTTCACGGGACTTTCAACGCCACTCTGCTGAAGAGGAGCTGGAAGATTCATGCTCACGTTCGGGAAGGACATTAGCCCCAATCACCAAGCCTATAGATAGTGTTTTCGATTGCACCCACTTGGAGTGCAGGAAAGAGCATGGCAGCTCACATTACCATGGGGCGCATTGGAGAAGTTTATCAAGAAGATCTCAAGGACACTATCTACCAGATTTGCGGACGCCGAGATGACAAGCGGGGCGTCGTCAACACCAAGAAGGATAGGTCCATTGCAGCTTTCATCCAGAGTTAAATCAGCACATTCGGCGCCAGAGAACCAAATGTGCAATGACATGTTGGAGTTGCGAAAGGCGAAGGAAAGGATCATCGAATTGGAAGAAGAACTAAAGACTACACGCAAAGACTACATGGGCGAGATCGTAGCTCGGCAAGACACAATAACGATCTTAAATGCGAGATCGAAGAACTCAAGAAGAAGTTGGCGCTCAGGAATGAAGACCAGTATGTCGAACACCCAATCGACTACATCAACATCGACGACACAGATTCGGATCCAAGTGAACCCGATTTTGAAGACGAAGTCGGAGCGGACATCATGGAGTCTTCCACGGTTCAAATTAGTAGAAGTCCCCACATATTAGTAGTATTCCTCCAT
This sequence comes from Aegilops longissima, assembly GCA_021605205.1. Classification (NCBI taxonomy): domain Eukaryota; kingdom Viridiplantae; phylum Streptophyta; class Magnoliopsida; order Poales; family Poaceae; genus Aegilops; species Aegilops longissima. The sequence goes on from CM038678.1 coordinate 339,522,620, forward strand.
GTAAACATTATAGTACACGCACTTTTGCGATAGTTAGATCGTTGTAACCCTTGTTTGATTGAATGAAGTGATTTTGTGTGCATTTGCTCATGTGCATTTGGGTAGTGATTCCCCTTAGACCTCATTCTACTCTTAATTTCTCTTCTCTTCTAAACCCTTCAGATGCCTCCGAGACGCGACCCCGGATTCGTTTTCCGCCAGAGATCACCCAATTGATCCAGCAGCGAATACCTGATTCAAACATTGGTGCGAACAACAACAACAACAACAACCCACCGCCACCACCACCACCTGCGGATCATCGACTCGTTTCCTTAGACTAAACCCGCGGTGTATTCCAAGAGCACCGAGCCAATTGTAGCAGATGGTGGCTCCGCAAGATAGGAAGGAGCTGACCACTGCGGGATGCACAGATGGTGAAAGAGTAAAGTTTGCAGCACATCAGCTTGAAGGACCCTTGGCGGCATGGTGGGAGAATTTCACAGCCACTTATCCGTGAACACCGCCACATGGGACCAGTTTGACAAGCTTTTCGCTGGCCCATGTTTCAGCAGGAGCCATGGCCATGAAGAAGCGTGAGTTTCGCAACTTCGCCAAGGAGGAAGGACTGTTGGCGATCGTGGATGACTTTAGCAAATTAGCATGTTATGCCCCGGATGACGTTACTACGGATGCAGCTAAAAGGAGAAGTTTCTAGAAGGACTGAATGATGAGTTCAGCATGCCGTTGATGGTAGCAAGTTTCAACAACTACCAGGAGTTAGTAGACCGAGCTCTCATGATTGAAGGAAAGAGCAGCAAATTGAGAACCGCAAGCGGAAGTATGGACAAGGGAAGTATAACTCGGATCCCAAAGAAGCCTCGTTATACCCTAAATCAGGAATTCAGTTTCAGCATACCCATGGAGGAGGTAATTCGCACAACCATAATGGCACCAAGAATGGGAGCGGAATGGAGGAAGCAACGGACAAAATCGCACCAACCCGTCTACACCATCCAAGGTAGACCTGAGTCACATTACTTGCTTTAAGTGCCGCAAGACCGGGCACTATGCAAATGATTGTCCAGAAGGCCAGAATGGAAATGGCAATGGAAGCTCTGGAAAGAAGCCCAACCCTTTCAACGGGGACAAGTGAACCACATTGATGTGGAGGAGGTTGAAGATCAGCCGATCAAGAATCGGTAAGTTTTGGTTAAGTCATTTATCGCAGTTGTTCTTTTTGATCTTGGTGCATCGCATTCATACATATCAAGGGATTTGTGGATAAGTACAAGTTACCAACCCAAGCCCTTAGGTCACCCATGCTAGTAACCTCACCCGGAGCGAGTACATGGCTAGTAAATGGTGTGATCGATTGCCACTAAGGATTGGACACTATGTTTTCCCCTCGGACCTAATAGTTCGGAATCCCAAGGATTGGATGTGATATTAGGAATGGATTGGTTATCAAAGTATGGAGGAAACATAGATTGTACCACAAGGTCAATTTTGCTCACCACACCGTAAGGAAGAAGGATTAAGTATGTATCACGGCACGAGCCGAGGAGAGCACAAGTTAATTGCTTATCGAGAGTGGTACAGAAGAAGTACCGAGGTGAAGGATTATCTGATGTATTTCGAAGAGTTGCGTGAATGCCGCGGATAGAGACATTGAGTTTTTAATCGAGCTGTTGCGAGAACAGGCCCGATATCGAAGCGACCGTCATGTGATGCCCGCAAAGGATTTGGCAGAAATTAAGAAGCAGATTAAGGAACTATTGGATAAAGGTTTTATTCGCCCAAGTTCTTCACCTTGGGGATCACCCGTATTGTTAGTGGAGAAGAAGGATGGATCGTTGAGGATGGTTGTTGATTACCGTGGATTGAATGAAGTAACAATCAAGAACAAGTACCCACTACCTATGATAAATGATCTGTTTGATCGCTTGCAAGGAGCCAAAGTGTTTTCCAAGATCGACTTGCGATCAGGGTACCATCAGTTGAAGATTCGGGAGCAGGACATACCCAAGACAGCATTTACCACGAGATATGGACTGTATGAGTATACCGTTATGTCATTTGGACTGACTAACGCACCAGCCTATTTATGAACCTGATGAACAAAGTGTTTATGGAATTTTTGGACTAGTTAAATGCGTGGTGTTCATCGATGACATTTTGATTTTCTCGAAGAATGAAGAGGAACACAAGGAACATTTGCGATTGGTTTTGGAGAAACGAGGAACACCAGTTGTATGCCAAGTTCAGCAAATGTGAGTTTTGGTTAAAGGAAGTTGGATTTCTCGGACATGTTATATCCGGAGAAGGAATAGCAGTTGACCCCACAAAGTTGAGACCGTAACCAAGTGGGAAGCACCAACGACAGTTGGAGAGATTCGAGTTTCCTTGGACTCGCAGGATACTACCAAGATTCATTGAGAATTTCTCAAGGATTGCAAAGCCTATGACAGAATTGTTGAAGAAGGAAAACAAATTCATATGGACCGAGGACTGTGAGGCAAGTTTTCAGGAGTTGAAGAAAAGATTGGTTACCTCACCAGTTTGATATTGCGAGATCAAACTAAGGATTATGAGGTGTATTGCGGCGCTTCACGTCGAGGACTTGGAGCAGTGCTTATGCAGGAAGGAAGAGTTGTTTCGTATGCTTCACGACAACTTAAGCCCCATGAGTTGAATTATGCCACTCATGATTTGGAGTTAGCAGCCAGTGCATGCCTTGAAGGCGTGGAGACATTTTCTCATTGGAAATCATTGTGAAGTATATCACGGATCACAAGAGTTTGAAGTACATCTTCACACGAAGGAGTTGAATCTCGAGAGAGGAGATGGTTAGAGCTAATCAAGGATTATGATATGAGATTGCATTATCACCCGGAAAGGCTAATGTCGTAGGCAGGCGCATTGAGCCGTAAGAGCCACGTCAATACCCTAATGATGGGAGAAATACCCAATGAGTTAGCCGAGGACCTTCGAGAGCTATGTTTGGAAATAGTTCCAGAGGCTATGTAGCAGCATTGGAGATTCAATCGACAATCGATGGACAAAATCGAGAAGCCCAAAAGGCGATAAGGAAGTTGCCTCTATAAAGGAGAAAATGAGCAAAGGAAAAGCTAAAGGATTTCGTGAGGATGAGCACGATACCCTATGGTTTGAAGACCGTGTTTATGTGCCCAATGACCCGAGATCGGAAGTTGATTTTGCAAGAAGCCCATGATTCACCTATTCGATTCACCCAGAAATACCAAGATGTATTTGGATTTGAAGAATATTTTCGGTGGACCGGAATGAAGAAGGATATTGCGGAGTATGTAGCAGTTTGCGGCGTATGTCGAAAGTAAAGGCGGAACATCGAAGCCAGCAGGATTGTTACAACCATTGCCGATACCGAATGGAAGTGGGATAAACTAGGCATGGATTTCATCACAGGTTTGCCAAAGACCCGCTCAGATATGACTCGATTTGGGTCATAGTCGATCGTTTGACCAAGGTAGCTCATTTCATTCGATCAAGACTACCTATAGCGAGTGCTAAGTTGGCAAAGATATACATGACCAGAATTGTATGCTTGCACGGAGTTCGAGGAGCATTGTATCGAACGAGGAACCCAGTTTACTTGAAATTTTGGAACCGGTTACACGAAACATTGGGAACCCGATTGGAATTCATGCACAGCTTTCCACCCACAGACCGATGGACAGACCGAGAGAGTCAATCAGATTTTGGAGGACATCTTTGAGAGCTTGTGCACTAGATTATGGATCTAGTTGGGATGATAATTTGCCGTATGCGAATTTTCCTACAATAACAGCTTACCAAACCAGCTTAAAGATGGCACCTTCGAGGCCTTGTATGGAAGAAGGTGTAGGACACCATTTTCATGGGACTAAACCGAGATCGTCGCTTGTTTGGACCAGATTTGATTAAGGAGTCTGAACAGAAAGTTAAGTTGATTCGAGACAGGCTCAAGGTAGCCCGATCTGCATGTAAGAGCTATGCCGATTCAAAGCGCAAGCGATTGAGTATGAAGTTGGAGACAGAGTATATCTCGAGTATCCCCGCTTGAGGAGTTAAGCGTTTTGGAGTTAAAGGAAAGTTAGCACCCGTTTCGTTGGACCATATAAGATTTTGCAACGCATGGGAGAAGTTGCGTATAAGTTGGAATTACGGAAGGACTGTCGGAGTTCATGATGTATTCCATGTTTCTCGATTGAAGAAATGTCACCCGAGATAGCAGAGGTACCGTTAAGAGACACAGTGCCCTTTGGAGGCAATTCAGTTGAAGGATGACTTGACATATGAGGAAAAGCCGGTTAAGATTCTCGATTATGCCAAAGTGAGTTACCCGCAGCAAGGTTATCAAGTTTTGCAAAGTTCAAAGGAGCCACCACACCGAGGATGAAGCCACACGGGAAAGAGAGGAAGTTTTGCTTAAGGACCACCTCACCTATTTTCTAGCCAACCCGAATCTCGAGGGCGAGATTCATCTTAAGGGGGTAGGTTTGTAACATCCCAAATTTTCAATTTGGAATGTTATACATTAGGTCATCATGCATATCATATTTTCTCGCATTTTTCCGATCCTAGAAATTTCACGCAACTCAAGGACCCTCGGAGAGAGTTGGAAGTTTCATAATTTTCATATTTGGGATCTCTCAAATTTTGAAAATAGGATCACTGGATTATTTAAATTATCTTCATAAAGTTTTCCTATAAAAATCTTCTTGAGAGGGAATAATATGACTTTCCCAAACAATTAGGAAAAATGAAGATATTATAAATAAACCAAATTTGGTTTTGGAAGATTTATTTTGCTTAGGCAAAATGAGCATTTAAAAATTTTACGCATGTTTATTGTTTTTAAAGTTCATTTTGTTCGACTCATTTTATGAGTCGGGAAAATTTGTTTTATTTAAATCCGAGTTCGTTTGGTATTTTTTTATTTGTTTTGGTTTAATTTTATTTAAAAAAACGCGCTTCTGGACCGAGGCCCAGCCGGCCCGGCCTTGACCAGCCAGGCCAGCCCAGCCCCACCTCCTCCTCCTCTCCTCACCTTGCCGCCGCCAGTGCCCGCCGCGCCAGACGCCGCCATCGCCGCCTCGAGTCCTGCCGGACCCGGCTCCCCTGCCCTCCCCAAGCCACCCCCCCCCCCCTCTTAAATACTCGCCCCCCTCTCTCTCTCACCTCACGGAGCCGCCCACACCAGCCCGACCGACCCGCCGCCGCCCAAGGACGCCCGCCGCCGCCTCTCGCCGCCGCCGCCAGTGACCCCCGCCGCCCTCGGCCTTGAACCCGCCGAGCCCGCCGCCCGCCGAGGTAGCCGCCCGCCCAGCGCCCGATCGGTTTATCCTCGAACCGTCCGGTTTTAAAAAAAATATGTTTGGGTTTTTTAGAAAACCTAGATTGGTTTTATTTTTTCGGTTTTCTTATTTAACGGACGTTCACCGAACCGTTCGTTTCAATGAACGCGTTCGTTAGATTCGTTCTCATTAACGAACGTTAAGCTTTTTAACTCGTTCGTCGTTTTCTTTTTAATCGGAATTAATCCATTAATTTCGATTTGATTTCGATCTGATTTTCAAAACTGTTTTATTTCTCGCTCGTTTATCGGAATCGGTGATTCAAGCACTGGAGTTTAAATGTCGAAACCGCCGTTCGATTATCCTACTTTCACAGAGTTTTGCCACTGTGAAATTTTGACCTAATTTCAGATTGCTAAACCGAGACGTTCTCTCTTGAGTTTCGACTTTCGGAGTTCGTTTTGATTCGATTCTTTTGCAACCAGGGTTCTTAAGTTGAACTTTCTGGTTAGATCTTTTATTCGAGATTTCCCGTGCATTAGATGAGTACTTATTGTATGCTTGTTGTTTGTCTGCGTTAGATCACCGGAGTCGCAGCTTGTTATTTCAATCTCTAGGACTCGCGGATCATCGACAAGGCAAGTAACACTTGATCATACCTTTTACTACCCAGTTTTATGCATTAGATCTATTCCTCAAACACTTGCATGATTAGGATCTAATTAAATTGTGGCAATTGGGAAGTAGATTGAGGTAGTACCTATTACTGTTTTACTTATGAAACCTTGGGAGTTACTTCTACGTTGCTTGTTCATGCCATGCTATGCTAGTAGACGTGGATTGGGTGAGTGAATATCCATGACAGATGTGAGATTGTTAATTAATGGTTTATCTAAGGTGGCAACCTAACACACATCTGGGTGGATTGAGGCACCTGGTTTCCATCAGGACTTGCCTGTTTTTTTATCGGACCGCCACCCAGGCTCTAAGGGATCATAAGATTTGTCAAACTGGAAACTTCCGTGTGCAGCCACAAGCCAATTATGGGCTCTGGCGTAGTTGACTAAGTTGTGCGAACTCTTACGGGTAGGCTAGCTGATGTAGGGGATGTAGGTTGGTACGGTCTACCCACATGTAAGGTGCTAAGCGCTTCGAAGACTATGTCTCGGTCATCCGTTTCTCAAACACCATGTAGTCACGAGAACCAAGCGGAGGCGATCGAGTCTTGTGGGGAAAAGTCATAAACCTCTGCAGAGTGTAATAAACTAATCATGATTAGCCGTGTCCCGGTTATGGACAATTTGAGTATCCGTATTTGATTATCATGTGAATCTCAACATGTTACTTCTAAATAAAAGTTATTGGGTTTTGATGAGTACTTTTTAATTGGGATTGAGGATCTTGTCAACCATTCTCAATGTTTAACAACCACCATGATAGTTAAATAAAATTATTCCTTTGATGTAGGAAAAATCAGCTTTATGCAAATGTAACAGTAGAGCCTTACCACCAGCCATATATGCATGTAGTATAGGCTTATTCATTCATTGCTCTTTATGTGTTACATTGCCATATTCCACGTCTTGACCCGTTTTGGGCTGCAACTTTTCACGTTGCGAGACTTTTCGAACGACGAGTAAGGTGTTAGGTCGTGGTTCTATACTCGATGATGCCGTTGGAGTTGATGGACTCGCTTATCTTCCAAGCCTTCCATTGTTATTATTAGATGGCCTTAAGCCATATTTTGTATTCAGTTCCCTTGTGGACAACGATGTAATAAGTGTGTGATTGCTACTCGCTATAAATCCTTGAAATCTTGTGGGTGTCGGCATTCGATCCGGGGATGACATCGAGCACAGAGCGCTAGATCCATTCGGTCTGGTCGCTACATTACGGTGGACAGGTATGAAGAAGGATATTGCGAAGCACGTAGCGATATCGATGTTTGTCAACGTGTAAAGGCAGAACATCGAAGCCAGCAGGGTTACTTCAACCTTTGCCGATTCCCGATTGGAAATGGGAGAAACTTGGTATGGACTTCATCACGGATTACCCAGACCCGTTCAGGTTATGATTCTATCTGGGTAGTGGTTGATCGTTTGACCAAGGTAGCTCACTTCATTCCGTGAAGACTACCTATACCAGTGCTAAGTTGGCCAAGATATACATGACCAGGATCGTATGTCCGCATGGAGTTCCGAGGAAAATCGTGTCGAGATAGAGGAACGCAGTTTACCTCAAAGTTTTGGAAGCGATTGCATGAAACTTTGGAGTGCGAGGCTGGAATTGATGACAGCTTTTCATCCATGAGCAGATGGATGACCGAGAGAGTCAATCAGATTACGGAGGACATGTTGAGAGCTTGTGTGCTAGACTATGGGTCTAGCTGGGATGATAATTTGCCATCTGCAGAGTTCTCATACAACAACAGTTATCAATCCGGTTTGAAGATGGCCCTTCGAAGCTCTATCACGGAAGGAGGTGCGAACACCATTCTTTGTGGGATAGTGTTGGAGATCGATCGCTTTTCGGTTCCGACCTTATCGAGGATTCGAAGAAAAAGTCAAGCTGATTCGAGACAGGCTCAAGATAGCACAGTCGAGACGTAAGAGTTATGCCGACGATGGCGCAAGGAGGTAACTTACGAAGTGGGAGATCGAGCATACCTTTGTGTGTCTCCACTTCGTGGAATCAAGAGGTTTGGCGTCAAGGGAAAGTTAGCACCCGATTCATTGGCCCTACAAAATCCTCGAGCGTCGTGGAGAGGTTGCTTACAAGTTGGAATTGCCGGAAGGATTGTCCGGAGTTCATGATGTCTTCCATGTTTCTCAGCTGAAGAAGTGTCATGCCGACATGGCCGATGTTCCGTTGAGAGACACAGTGCCCCTAGAGGCCATACAGCTTGACAGTGATCTGACTTACAAGGAGAAACCCATCCGAATTCTCGAGACTGCAAGCAGAGTCACCCGCAGCAAGGTCATCAAATTTTGCAAGGTGTTGTGGAGTCACCACACCGAGGAAGAAGCCACACAGGGCCTTGAAGAAGATCTTCTTGAGACCACCGCACCTATTTGCTAGCCAACCCGAATCTCGAGGGCGAGATTCATCTTAAAATGGTAGGTTTGTAACATCCCAAATTTCCTATTTGGAATGTTTTACAATTATAGCTAAGCATCCTATGGATCCTGTTTGAATTTGAATGCCATTTGGAGTTTCAGAGAAATTTTGAGTTTTGAATTTGAATTCAAACTTTGGCAAGTGGGAAACATTTCAAAAATACTATGCCTGATAAATACTTGATCAAAAGTATGAGAGGAGTAAACATGACACTCCAAAAATATCAGAGGAAAACTTTGCCAAAAGATTTGGATTCAAATCTGAATTTTATTTGAATTTGAAAAAAATGGATTTTTATAAAGTTTGGATTTTGCCTTTAGAAAAATGTTCAAAAGAAAGGGAATTTTCCCCTGATCATTTTGGTATATATATACCCTATATAAAATATTTATATTTTAAAAGTTATACTCTGTTTTGTTTTATTTTAAAAAAATAAATTTCAAAAAAAAAACCCCTAGGCGCCAGCTAGGCCCCAGCCCAGCCAGTGCCCCCCCACCACCGCCCCGGCCAGTGGCCCACTGCCAATCGGCCAGCCCAGCGCCACCAGCTCGCCCCTCGCTCAACCCTCTGGCGGCCACCCGCCGCCTCGCCTCTCTCTCTCTCATGACATGGGTCCCACCCCATCTTCTTCCCTCGCCACGCCACGCCCGTCGCCATGGATCGCCGGATCCCGGGATCCGGATCCCATCGCCCGATCGCCCCAAGCGAGGCGACCCCACAGCTATAAAAGCCAAGCCCCGCACCCCATTCCCCCTTCCCCCCGAGACCTCGCGGACCCCTCTCCCTCCCGCTCGACCTCGCTGGAGCCCGAGCTCACTCCGCCGCCATTGTCGCGCCGCGCCGCCCTAGACCACCCGACCCCAACGACTCCACCAAAGCCCCCGACCTCCCCGCACCCAAGCGGCGACTTCCCGAGCTCCCGGCGCGCTAGCCCTCGCCGCACTCTCGCCGCCGCCGCCGCCGTCGCCCGGACTCCGGTAAGCCACGGAATCATTCCCCGTCCGATTCATCTTGACGGCTAAGATTAGAACCCCAAGAATATCTTTTTATAAAAAGACCGCACGGTTCGTCCGGTTTATTAGTTAGGGTTTTAGTTATTTAGCCGCCCGTTTTAGTTTAAACCAATAGGCCCGTTAGGTTATATTACGCTCGAGACACAGATATAGGCCCATTAGGCCTTTTTCTTTTATTTTGTTTTTCTGTTTTAGCGAGAATAGTTTCTGTTTTGAAAAATTGATATCTTTTATTCTGTTTAATATTTTTAGGTGATTCTTTTTTGTTGGGTTGAAAAATTTATGTAGTTTCTGTAGAATATATTTATAGCTATGTTAAAATTAATTAAAATTGCTTTATTTTAGTTTAAGTAAGAATAGTAAATCTGCTATAACTTGAGTTAGAAAAATTATTTTTAGATGATTCTTTTTGTCCCAACTTTATTTTGGCATTGCCAAACCATAAAAATTAATTTGGGTATTTTAGGATTAATAAATAATTAGTTTTAAGCAGAATCCTATTAATCCTAATTAATTAACTAGCTCTGTTTTCCTAATATTTTAATTAGTAAATAAATTTATTTTTAACTTGTGATTGGTTATTCTAGGTTAGTTTCTGTCACTCTAATAGATGAACTTTTATTTATAATTAATAAAAATTTATTTTATTTTTCCTAATAGAAATTGGATTAGGCCTAAAATGAGTTTTATAATAGCTTTTTAATTAATTCTTTTTGCTCCTAGTTGCTTAGTGAATTCTTTTCTGTTAAGTTAATTTAAAACCATGATTAGGTTATGTTGAGTAAATTTTATTATATAAAAACTATTTAGTTATTGTTTGAAGTAGGGAAACTTTGAGTGGTTTTTCTTTAAGTTTTCCTTTGGATTTGGTTTTGGTTGTTTTGTTGTGTTATGTTACTTTTGTTATGTTGTGTTATGTGATCCTATTGCTATATGCTTATTGTGAATTGTTTGTCTCGGTAGAGTTTCCGGAGTGCGAAGCTTGCTACTACGACTCTTTAGCTTACGAGGATCATCAGCAAGGCAAGTTTTGATCATGTTATTTCTATACCTATGTTTTTATGCATTAGTAATTGTCACCACCCACCATGCATGCAGTAGTGAAATTTTGAAGTCATTAAACTTGAGTAGTATCATGTGGTAGGATGAACCAATCCTTGTTACCATGACCCGGGACGAAGTAGTTTACTTTGCTATGCTCGTGAGAGCGGGTTTTGGGTTGAGTGAAATTCATAAGCAAGATGTGAGAGTCAATGATGATGACAACCCCATGAACTTCAATGATCAAGATGGACTTGGAAAATCACTCTTTGGGTGGAGGATTTGTTGTGGGCACCTGGAGAACCCAGTGGTGGCGGGATGCATGGAGAAGTGCCATGACATCTTGCGGAAAGCTTCACCCAGCCACGAAGAGAAGGATGGATGCCCCATGACCGAAGCTTACATGTGCAGCCGCAAGCCATTATGGGCTCTGGCTGGGTTGACCCTAGTAGTGACGCTGGCTGGGCGGTACTACGAGATGTAGAAGAACGGTAGGATTGGATGGGTACGGCGGTAGCGAAGAACTCTTTGGAAGACCTGTTTCATTAGTCCGTCTTCAAACACCATGAAGTGCGAAGACTTTAAAGGAGGAATGATTCTTGCGGGAAAGTCATAAACCTCTGCGAGTTAAAGATCTAATCGATTAGCCGTGTCCCGATTACGGACAATTTGAGCCTCTGGAACTTGGAAGTATTCGGATATCTCAACACTAAAACTAATGAATTAATTTGAGGGTTTTATGACTTAATAATTTGGGAATGAGATTTTGGTTGGCGGAACCATCTCAATAACTACCAACAATTGTAGTAATTTGCAAGCAAGTCCTTTGTAGTAGGATAAAATTTGCTTTTCGCAAAATGATGAAACTTAGAGCTCCACACCCAAAATGCATGTAGTGATAGTAAGTTTATTATTTTGTTCTTCATGACTTGCCACTTATTCCAAAAGCTGACCTACATGGCTGCAACGTCTTATGTTGCGGGTATATTCGATCGGAGTGAGGCTACGCTCGCGCTTAGCGATTTCCCTTTGAGTCGGATGGACTCGCTTTACTTGACGCTTCAAGGTGTTATTAGTTTATTTCTCATGAGTTGGCCTTGAGCCAGATTTATTCTCTTGTAATAAAGACTCTATATGAGAATTGTTTAATGATATTCAGGTGTGATTGAACTTTGATTACTTTATCGATGTCTTGTGGGTACCGGCATGATCTTGGGATGAATGCGGATACGTAGATTTGACCGATTTTGGGTCAGGTCGCTCTGAGATGGTATCGAGCACACGCTGACCGTGGGATCGTAACCCCTAGGATCGGAAAGCCATAGCGAGACCATTTACTTTAAATCCTTGTCATTCCGTAATTCTCCCTGTTCAATTCGACTCTTCTCCTATTTTCAACATTCTAGATGGCCGTCGAGTTCACCCCAGCTCTGCTACGGAGTTTTGCCACCCCGATGAGGCGATGCCCTTGAAGAAAGCTGGTCCAGATGGTGAAGCAGTGAAGATAGCTCGCCCTCGATCACCGGAAGCCAACCAATGCACTTCCGACGGACACCCGCTTCTGAGGATTGAGGTGCATATCCTGGGAGAACCTTCGGAGGACACACGGAGCCGATTGATTTTGAGTTCACGAGTTGAACTGGATCATCGGAAGGGCGTGGCGATCTATCGAGCACTTGGACATCTCCGAGAGTCTGAGGACGAGCTCGATCACTCAGACCTCGCCATGGTTTCTCGCAGGGCAAGGAATGGAGATATCATCCGTACCGTGGAGGATGATTGCACTCTCTCTTACATCCAGGACTTGGAGTGTCTTCTCGTGAAGCGGGAGATTCAGACTCGCCGTAACTTCGAAGACACACTGAAGCTTTGTTCCGCGAATGGAACTGGAGGAGAAGGCACGCGCAGACTTCCTTGGCCATGAGGAAGAAGTCGCGGACTTCATGGAGACGATCGGCGACCAAGATGAAGCTTGCCGCGATAGAGGAAAGGATGGACTTGGGAGAGGACCTTTATCCGAGTGGAGATGAAGGACCCCTCGTGAGCAATGATCCGGATTTTGAAGGGAGTACCACTGAAGGAAGCCCCAAGAGGAGGCGCCACTGATGAAGACTTTTTAGTCGACCACCATGTTATCTTTTACCTTTTCGTCGATCAGTTAGGCCGATATTTCCCTTCGATTAGTCATGAGCTTTTTTAATCGAGTTTGAACCATGTTTGAGTGGAATGAATAAATGATTGGTGTGTTATGATTGTGCATTCATATGGGTAGTGTTATTTCTCATAGACCATTGTTCTATTCTAATATTCTCATCCACTCCAAAACACGGATGCCTCCGAGGCGTGACCTTTGGTTTCCCGCGGAGCTCACCCAGCTGCTCCAAAGCAGCGAGAATGCAATTGATGCAGCTCCTTATTCGAATCGAACAACAACGCCAACAATCCACCGCCACCACCCCTGTGGACAACTTGACTCGATTTACGAGGTTGAATCCGCCAGTGTTCTCTAGTAGCACCGAGCGATTGTTGCTGATGATTGGCTCCATAAAGTCGGAAGAGAGCTAATCACCGTTGGATGCTGCGATCTTTGAGAAGGTGCGCTTTGCAGCGCATCAACTGGATGGACCTGCAGCTTCTTGGTGGGAGAATTACACCGCCACTTTTCCCATTGGTGTCATCACTTGGGATCAATTCCAGCAGGCCTTCCGCGCTGCTCATGTCTCAGCTAGAGCCATGAGTCTGAAGAAGCGTGAGTTCCGCAACTTGCGCCAGGGAACCGTCTTGTGGCACGATGCGTGGATGAATCAACAAGCTCGCTCGCTATGCCCCGATGATGTGGCCACAGATGCCGCAAAGCGGAGAAGTTCCTTGAGGACTCAATGATGAGCGAGCATGCAGCTTATTGTGGCTACCTTCAACAACTACCAGAGCTGGTAGACAAGGCCACCATACTTGAGCATAAGCAGCAGCAGATAGAAAGCCGCATAGCGGAAGTACAGCCGGGGAAGCACAACTCGGGAGCTCAGCGAAGCCCGCTATGCACCATACTCGGGAGGGCACACCCATCATAACCATGGAGGTCATAACCATGGAGGAAATGGGAACAACCGCAGCCAGGACAACAAGTCAGGCCATGGCAATGGCAATGGCAACGGTAATGGCAATCAGCATCGTTCTGCCCGGCTCAAGGATCTGAGCCACATCACCGCTTCAAGTGCCGAAGACAGGGCACTATGCCACCGACTGCCCGGAGGCCAAGCGGAGGAATGGAAATGGCAATGGAGGCTCAGCGAAGAAGCCCAATCCGTTCCTCGTGCTCGGTGAACCACATCGGCGTGGAAGGCGTCTATGATCAACCGAACAACGTGGTTGGTAAGTTTTATTGAATTCACGTTCAGTTTTGGTTCTCTTTGATTCGGTGCAGCGCATTCATTCATATCAAGGGTAGTTGTGGAAAAGTGCGGGTTGCCCACTAAAACCCTTAGAAGCCCCCTTCGCGTCGGTTCGCAGAGGAGAAATGATGGCGGCGTGAGCTGTCATGCAACCCTCAACACGGGAACCATAAATTTCCGCAGACCTCATAGTGTTGGAAACCCGGACCTTGGATGTAATCCTAGGCATGGATTGGTTGTCAAAGTTTGAAGGAACATAGGCTGTGCCCAAAGTCTATTCTGCTCACCACCGGGCGTAAGAGGATCAAGTATGTAGCCAGCACAGCCAGATGAAGAATCAGTGCATTCCCTCACGGGAGTTGTTCAGAGGAAGTGCCGAGAGGTGCAAGAATTTCCGATGTGTTTCCTGAGGAATTACCGTGAATGCCACCGGACGGGACATTGAATTTCTGATTGAGCTATTGCCCGGCACAGCCCCAATATCCAAGAGACCTTATCGGATGCCCCCGAATGAGCTGAAGGAGATCAAGGATCAAATTAATGAGTTATTGGAGAAAGGATATATTCGTCCAAGCTCATCACCTTGGGGAGCCCCAGTTCTTTTGGTAGAGAAGAAGGATGGAAGTTTGAGGATGGTTGTGGATTATCGTGCATTAAACGAAGTAACCATCAAGAACAAGTACCCTCTGCCGATGATTAACGACTTGTTTGATCAGCTAGTTGGAGCCAAGGTATTCTCTAAGATCGATCTTCGATCAGGGTATCATCAGTTGAAGATTCGTGAAAAGGATATACCCAAAACAGCATTCACCACCAGGTATGGTTTATATGAGTATACCGTCATGTCATTTGGATTGACTAATGCTCCTCCATACTTCATGAATTTGATGAACAATGTGTTTATGGAATATCTGGACAAGTTTGTCGTGGTGTTCATCGATGATATATTGATTTTCTCCAAGAGCGAGGAAGAGCATAAGGAACATTTGCGTCTAGTTACGAGAAACTTGAGAACATCAGTTGTATGCCAAATTCAGCAAATGTGAATTTTGGTTGAAGGAAGTTGGATTCCTCGGACATGTTATTTCAGGAGAAGGAATAGCGATTGATCCCGCCAAGGTTGAATCAGTCACCGATTGGCGATCACCCACCTCGATCAAGGAGATCCGCAGATTTCTCGGACTCGCAGGATATTATCGGAGGTTTATTGAGAACTTCTCGAAGATTGCCAAGCCCATGACTGAGCTGTTGAAGAAGGAAGCCAAGTATGTTTGGACCGAGGAATGTGAAGCCAGTTTTCAGGAATTGAAGAAACAGTTGGTCACAGCCCCAGTGTTGATTTTGCCGGACATACATAAGGAATACCAGGTTTATTTTGACGCTTCTCGTCAAGGACTCGGAGGAGTACTCATGCAGGAAGGTAAGGTTGTAGCTTATGCCTCCAGACAGCTACGACCTCATGAGATGAATTATGCCACACATGATTTGGAGTTAGCAGCCGTAGTGCATGCACTCAAGACCTGGAGACATTTCCTCATCGGTAACCGTTGTGATGTCTACACAGATCACAAGAGCTTGAAGTATATTTTCACGCAGAAGGAATTGAACCTCAGGCAGAGGAGATGGCTAGAGTTGATAAAGGACTATGACATGAGATTACATTACCACCCAGGTAAAGCTAATGTTGTAGCAGATGCTTTGAGCCGTAAGAGTTATGTGAATACTCTTACAGCAGGAGGATTACCCGGAGTTAGTCGATGACCTCGAGATCTCCGGCGGAGATAGTTCGAAAGGATTTGTTGCAACTCTGGAAGTTCAGTCCACTTTGGCGAAAGGATCGTGAAGCCCGAAGTCGGACAAGGAAATTGATGAGATAAAGCAAAAGATGGAGGAAGGAAAAGCTAAAGGATTCCGTAAGGATGAACACGGAACTATATGGTTCGAGGATCGTATCTATGTGCCCAATGATCCCGAACTCAGAAGCTAATTCTTCAGAGGCTCATGATTCACCGTACTCGATTCACCCCGGTAACACCAAGATGTACCGGATTTGAAGCAAAGTTTCGGTGGACGGTATGAAGAAGGATATTGCGAGTGCGTAGCGATGCGATGTTTGTCAACGTGTAAAGGCGAACATCGAAGCCAGCGGGTTACTTCAACCTTTGCGATTCCCGATTGGAAATGGGAGAAACTTGGTATGGACTTCATCACGGGATTACCCAGACCCGTTCAGGTTATGATTCTATCTGGGTAGTGGTTGATCGTTTGACCAAGGTAGCTCACTTCATTCCGTGAAGACTACCTATACCAGTGCTAAGGTTGCCAAGATATACATGACCAGGATCGTATATCCGCATGGAGTTCCGAGGAAAATCGTGTCGATAGAGGAACGCAGTTTACCTCAAAGTTTTGGAAGCGATTGCATGAAACTTTGGAGTGCGAGGCTGGAATTGAAGACAGCTTTTCATCCATGAGATGGATGGACCGAGAGAGTCAATCAGATTCGGAGGACATGTTGAGAGCTTGTGTGCTAGACTATGGGTCTAGCTGGGATGATAATTTGCCATACGCAGAGTTCTCATACAACAACAGTTATCAATCCGGTTTGAAGATGGCCCCTTTCGAAGCTCTATACGGAAGGAGGTGCGAAACACCATTCTTTGTGGGATAGTGTTGGAGATCGATCGCTTTTCGGTTCCGACCTTATCAGGGATTCCGAAGAGAAAGTCAAGCTGATTCGAGACAGGCTCAAGATAGCACAGTCGAGACAGAAGAGTTATGCCGACAGTAAGCGCAAGGAGGTAACTTACGAAGTGGGAGATCGAGCATACCTTCGTGTGTCTCCACTTCGTGGAATCAAGAGGTTTGGCGTCAAGGGAAAGTTAGCACCCCGATTCATTGGCCCCTACAAAATCCTCGAACGTCGTGGAGAGGTTGCTTACAAGTTGGAATTTCCGGAAGGATTGTCCGGAGTTCATGATGTCTTCCATGTTTCTCGGTGAAGAAGTGTCATGCCGACATGGCCGATGTTCCGTTGAGAGACACAACGGTGCCCCTAGAGGCCATACAGCTTGACGGTGATCGACTTACAAGGAGAAACCCGTCCGAATTCTCGAGACTGCAAGCGAGTCACCCGCAGCAAGGTCATCAAATTTTGCAAGGTGCTTGTGGAGTCACCACACCGAGGAAGAAGCCACACAGGCGCCAAGAAGATCTTCTTGAGACCACCCGCACCTATTTGCTAGCCAACCCGAATCTCGAGGGCGAGATTCATCTTAAGGTGGGTAGGTTTGTAACATCCCAAATTTCCTATTTGGAATGTTTTACAATTATAGCTAAGCATCCTATGCATCCTGTTTGAATTTGAATGCCATTTGGAGTTTCAGAGAAATTTTGAGTTTTGAATTTGAATTCAAACTTTGGCAAGTGGGAAACATTTCAAAAAAACTATGCCTGATAAATACTTGATCAAAAGTATGAGAGGAGTAAACATGACACTCCAAAAATATCAGAGGAAAACTTTGCCAAAAGATTTGGATTCAAATCTGAATTTTATTTGAATTTGAAAAAAATGGATTTTTATAAAGTTTGGATTTTGCCTTTGGAAAAATGTTCAAAAGAAAGGGAATTTTCCCCTGATCATTTTGGTATATATATACCCTATATAAAATATTTATATTTTAAAAGTTATACTCTGTTTTGTTTTATTTAAAAAATAAATTTCAAAAAAAAACCCCAGTAGCGCCAGCTTAGGCCCCTGCCCACCAAGCCGACCCCCCCCACCGCCCGGCCCAATGAGCCACAGCCACTGGCCAACTGCCAGCCAATACCAGCTCGCCCCTCGCCTGAACCCTCTGGCGTCGGCCACCCGCCGCCTCGCCCTCTCTCTCTCTCACGACCGTGGGTCCCACCCCCATCTTCTTCCCCTCGCCCACGCCACGCCGTCGCCGCCGCGGATCGCCGGATCCCGAAGGATCCGGGATCCCGATCGCCCGATCGCCCCAAAGCGAGGACCCTGGCTATAAAAGCCGAAGCCCCCGCACCCCATCCCCCCGAGACCTCGCCGGACCCCCTCTCCCTCCCGCTCGACCTCGCCGGAGCCCGAAGCTCACTCCGCCGCCATTGTCGCCGCCGTCGCCGCCGTAGACCACCACGACCCCCAACGACTCCACCAAAAGCCACCCCGACCTCCCCCGCACCCGCACGGCGACTTCCCCGAGCTCCCCGACGCCCCTAGCCCTCGCCGCACTCTCGCCGCCGCCGCCGCCGTCGCCGGACTCCGGTAAGCCACCGGAATCATTCCCCCCCGTCCGATTCATCTTCGACGGCTAAGATTAGAACCCCCGAAGGGGTATCTTTTTTATAAAAAGACCGGCCCGGTTCGTCCGGTTTATTAGTTAGGGTTTTAGTTATTTAGCCGGCCCGTTTTAGTTTAAACCAATAGGCCCGTTAGGTTATATTACGCTCAGGGCACAGTATAGGCCCATTAGGCCTTTTTCTTTTATTTTGTTTTTCTGTTTTAGCGTAATGGTTTCTGCTTTTGAAAAATTGATATCTTTTATTCTGTTTAATATTTTTAGGTGATTCTTTTTTGTTGGGTTGCAAATTTTATGTAGTTTCTGTAGAATATATTTATAGCTATGTTAAAATAAATTAAAATTGCTTTATTTTAGTTTTAGTCAGAATAGTAAATCTGCTATAACTTGAGTTAGAAAAATTATTTTAGATGATTCTTTTGTCCCAACTTTATTTTGGCATTGCCAAACCATAAAAATTAATTTGGGTATTTTAGGATTAATAAATAATTAGTTTTAAGCAGAATCCTATTAATCCTAATAAATTAACTAGCTCCTGTTTTCCTAATATTTTAATTAGTAAATAAATTTATTTTTAACTTGTGATTGGTTATTCTAGGTTAGTTTCTGTCACTCTAATAGATGAACTTTTATTTATAATGTTTTATTTTATTTTTCCTTATAGAAATTGGATTAGGCCTAAAATGAGTTTTATAATAGCTTTTAATTAATTCTTTTTGCTCCTAGTTGCTTAGTGAATTCTTTTCTGTTAAGTTAATTTAAAACCATGATTAGGTTATGTTGAGTAAATTTTATTATATAAAACTATTTAGTTATTATTTGAAGTAGGGAAACTTTGAGTGGTTTTTCTTTAAGTTTTCCTTTGGATTTGGTTTTGGTTGTTTTGTTGTGTTATGTTACTTTTGTTATGTTGTGTTATGTGATCCTATTGCTATATGCTTATTGTGAATTGTTTGTCTCGGTAGAGTTTCCTGAGTGCTAAGCTTGCTACTCTGACTCTTTAGCTTACGAGGATCATCAGCAAGGCAAGTTTTGATCATGTTATTTCTATACCTATGTTTTTATGCATTAGTAATTGTCACCACCCCACCATGCATGCAGTAGTGAAATTTTGAAGTCATTAAACTTGAGTAGTATCATGTGGTAGGATGAACCAATCCCCTTGTTACCATGACCCCGGGACGAAGTAGTTTACTTTGCTATGCTCGTGAGACGGTTTTGGGTTGAGTGAAATTCATAAGCAAGATGTGAGAGTCAATGATGATGACAACCCCATGAACTTCAATGATCAAGATGGACTTGGAAAATCACTCTTGGGTGGAGGGCGGTTGACGGGCACCTGGAGAACCCAGTGGTGGCGGGATGCATGGAGAAGTGCCATGACATCTTGCGGAAAGCTTCACCCAGCCACGAAGAGAAGGATGGATGCCCCATGACCGAAGCTTACATGTGCAGCCGCAAGCCATTATGGGCTCTGGCTGGGTTGACCCTAGTAGTGACGCTGGCTGGGCGGTACTACGAGATGTAGAAGAACGGTAGGATTGGATGGGTACGGCAGTAGCTGAAGAACTCTTTGGAAGACCTGTTTCATTCGTCCGTCTTCAAACACCATGAAGTGTGAAGACTTTAAAGGAGGGAATGATTCTTGCGGGAAAGTCGCAAACCTCTGCAGAGTTAAAGATCTAATCGATTAGCCGTGTCCCGATTACGGACAATTTGAGCCTCTGGAACTTGGAAGTATTCAATATCTCAACACTAAAACTAATGAATTAATTTGAGGGTTTTATGACTTAATAATTTGGGAATGAGATTTTGGTTGGCGGAACCATCTCAATAACTACCAACAATTGTAGTAATTTGCAAGCAAGTCCTTTGTAGTAGGATAAAATTTGCTTTTAGCAAAATGATGAAACTTAGAGCTCCACAGCCAAAATGCATGTAGTGATAGTAAGTTTATTATTTTTGTTCTTCATGACTTGCCACTTATTCCAAAAGCTGACCTACATGGCTACAACGTCTTATGTTGCGAGGTATATTCGATCGGGGTGAGGCTACGCTCGGCGCTTAGCGATTGCCCTTTGAGTCGGATGGACTCGCTTTACTTGACGCTTCAGGTGTTATTAGTTTATTTCTCATGAGTTGGCCTTGAGCCAAATTTATTCTCTTGTAATAAAGACTCTATATGAGAATTGTTTAATGATATTCAGGTGTGATTGAACTTTGATTACTTTATTGATGTCTTGTGGGTACCAAAGATGATCTTGGGATGAATGCAGACGTAGATTTGACCGATTTTGGGTCAGTCGCTTCAGAGATGGTATCGAGCACACGCTGACCGTAGGATCGTAACCCCTAGGATCGGAAAGCCATAAGCGAGACCATTTACTTTAAATCCTTATCATTCCGTAATTCTCCCTGTTCAATTCGACTCTTCTCCTATTTTCAACATTCTAGATGGCGTCGAGTTCACCCCAGCTTGCTACGGAGTTTTGCCACCCGATGAGGCGATGCCCTTTGGAAGAAAGCTGGTCCAGATGGTGAAGCAGCTGAAGATAGCTCGCCCTCGATCACCGGAAGCCAACCAATGCACTTCCGACGGACACCCGCCTGAGATTGAGGTGCATATCCTGGGAGAACCTTCGGAGGACACACGGAGCCGATTGATTTTGAGTTCACCGAGTTCAAGCTGGATCATCGGAAGGGGCGTGGCGATCTATCGAGCACTTGGACATCTCCGAGAGGAGTACAGGCCGAGCTCGATCACTCGGACCTCGCCATGGTTTCTCGCAGGCAAGGAATGGAGATATCATCCGTGCCGTGGAGGATGATTCCACTCTCTTACATCCAGACTTGGAGTGTCTTCTCGAAAGCGGAGATTCAGACTCGCCGTAACTCAAGACACACCGGAAGCTTTGTTCCGCGAACTAGAATGGAGGAGAAGGCACGCGAGACTTCCTTGGCCATGAGGAAGAAGTCGCGGACTTCATGGAGACAATCGGCGACCAAGATGAAGCTTGCCGCGATAGAGGAAAGGATGGACTTGGGAGAGGACCTTTATCCGAGTGGAGATGAAGGACCCCTCGTGAGCAATGATCAGGATTTTGAAGGGAGTACCACTGAAGGAAGCCCCAAGAGGAGGCGCCACTGATGAAGACTTTTTAGTCGACCACCATGTTATCTTTTACTTTTTCGTCGATCAGTTAGGCCGATATTTCCCTTCGATTAGTCATGAGCTTTTGTAATCAAGTTTGAACCATGTTTGAGTGGAATGAATAAATGATTGGTGTGTTATGATTGTGCATTCATATGGGTAGTGTTATTTCTCATAGACCATTGTTCTATTTTAATATTCTCATCCACTCCAAAACACGGATGCCTCCGGGCGTGACCTTCGGTTTCCCGCCGAGCTCACCCAGCTGCTCCAGCAGCAGAATGCACCGATGCAGCTCCTTATTCGAATCGAACAACAACGCCAACAATCCACCGCCACCACCCCATGGACAACTTGACTCGATTTACGAGGTTGAATCCGCCAGTGTTCTCTAGTAGCACCGAGCCGATTGTTGCTGATGATTGGCTCCATAAAGTCGGAAGAGAGCTAATCACCGTTGGATGCACCGATCTGAGAAGGTGCTCTTTGCCGCGCATCAACTGGATGGACCTGCAGCTTCTTGGTGGGAGAATTACACCGACACTTTTCCCATTGGTGTCATCACTTGGGATCAATTCCAGCAGGCCTTCCGCACTGCTCATGTCTCAGCTGGAGCCATGAGTCGAAGAAGCGTGAGTTCCGCAACTTGCGCCCGAGGAACCGTCTTGTGGCACGATGCGTGGATGAATTCAACAAGCTCGCTCACTATGCCCCTGATGATGTGGCCACAGATGCCGCAGCGGGAGAAGTTCCTTGAGGGACTCAATGATGAACGAGCATGCAGCTTATTGTGGCTACCTTCAACAACTACCAGGAGCTGGTAGACAAGGCCACCATACTTGAACGCAAGCAGCAGCAGATAGAAAGCATAGCGGAAGTACAGCCAGGGAAGCACAACTCGGGAGCTCAGCGAAGCCCGCTATGCACCATACTCGGGAGGGCACACCCATCATAACCATGGAGGTCATAACCATGGAGGAAATGGGAACAACCGCAGCCAGGACAACAAGTCAGGCCATGGCAATGCCAATGGCAACGGTAATGGCAATCAGCATCGTTCTGCCCCGGCTCCGAAGGATCTGAGCCACATCACCTGCTTCAAGTGCGAGAAGACAGGGCACTATGCCACCGACTGCCCGGAGGCCAAGCGGAGGAATGGAAATGGCAATGGAGGCTCAAATAAGAAGCCCAATCCGTTCCCTCGTGCTCGGGTGAACCACATCGACGTGGAAGACGTCTATGATCAGCCAGACACTATGGTTGGTAAGTTTTATTGAATTCACGTTCAGTTTTGTTTCTCTTTGATTACGGTGCAGCGCATTCATTCATATCAAGGGTAGTTGTGGAAAAGTACGGGTTGCCCACTAAAACCCTTAGAAGCCCCTTCGCGTCGGTTCGCGGAGGAGAAATGATGGCGGCGAGGCTGTCATGCAACCCTCAACACCGGGAACCATAAATTTCCCAGACCTCATAGTGTTGGAAACCCAGACCTTGGATGTAATCCTAGGCATGGATTGGTTGTCAAAGTTTGAAGGAACATAGATCGTGCCAAGAAGTCTATTCTCGCTCACCACCCCGGCGAAGAGGATCAAGTATGTAGCCGAGCACAGCCGGATGAAGAATCAGTGCATTCCCTCACGGGAGTTGTTCAGGAGGAAGTGCCGATGGTGCAAGAATTTCCCGATGTGTTTCCGGAGGAATTACCAGAATGCCACCGGACGAGGACATTGAATTTCTGATTGAGCTATTGCGGCACAGCCCCAATATCCAAGAGACCTTATCGGATGCCCCGAATGAGTTGAAGGAGATCAAGGATCAAATTAATGAGTTATTGGAGAAAGGATATATTCGTCCAAGCTCATCACCTTGGGGAGCCCCAGTTCTTTTGGTAGAGAAGAAGGATGGAAGTTTGAGGATGGTTGTGGATTATCGTGCATTAAGCGAAGTAACCATCAAGAACAAGTACCCTCTGCCGATGATTAACGACTTGTTTGATCAGCTAGTTGGAGCCAAGGTATTCTCTAAGATCGATCTTCGATCAGGGTATCATCAGTTGAAGATTCGTGAAAAGGATATACCCAAAACAGCATTCACCACCAGGTATGGTTTATATGAGTATACCGTCATGTCATTTGGATTGACTAATGCTCCTCCATACTTCATGAATTTGATGAACAAGGTGTTTATGGAATATCTGGACAAGTTTGTCGTGGTGTTCATCGATGATATATTGATTTTCTCAAGAGCGAGGAAGAGCATAAGGAACATTTGCGTCTAGTTCGGAGAAACTTGAGAACATCATTTGTATGCCAAATTCAGCAAATGTGAATTTTGGTTGAAGGAAGTTGGATTCCTCGGACATGTTATTTCAGGAGAAGGAATAGCAGTTGATCCCGCCAAGGTTGAATCATCACCGATTGGCGATCACCCACCTCAGTCAAGGAGATCCGCAGTTTTCTCGGACTCGCAGGATATTATCGGAGGTTTATTGAGAACTTCTCGAAGATTGCCAAGCCCATGACTGAGCTGTTGAAGAAGGAAGCCAAGTATGTTTGGACCGAGGAATGTGAAGCCAGTTTTCAGGAATTGAAGAAGCGGTTGGTCACAGCCCAAAGTGTTGATTTTGCGGACATACATAAGGAATACCAGGTTTATTGTGACGCTTCTCGTCAAGGACTCGGAGGAGTACTCATGCAGGAAGGTAAGGTTGTAGCTTATGCCTCCAGACAGCTACGACCTCATGAGATGAATTATGCCACACATGATTTGGAGTTAGCAGCCGTAGTGCATGCACTCAAGACCTGGAGACATTTCCTCATCGGAAACCGTTGTGATGTCTACACAGATCACAAGAGCTTGAAGTATATTTTCACGCAGAAGGAATTGAACCTCAGGAAGAGGAGATGGCTAGAGTTGATAAAGGACTATGACATGAGATTACATTACCACCCAGGTAAAGCTAATGTTGTAGCAGATGCTTTGAGCCGTAAGAGTTATGTGAATACTCTTACAGCAGGAGGATTACCCCAGGAGTTAGTCGATGACCTTAGAGATCTCCGACTGGAGATAGTTCCGAAAGGATTTGTTGCAACTCTGGAAGTTCAGTCCACTTTGGCCGAAAGGATACATGAAGCCCAGAAGTCGGACAAGGAAATTGATGAGCTAAAGCAAAAGATGGAGGAAGGAAAAGCTAAAGGATTCCGTAAGGATGAACACGGAACTATATGGTTCGAGGATCGTATCTATGTGCCCAATGATCCCGAACTCAGGAATCTAATTCTTCAGGAGGCTCATGATTCACCGTACTCGATTCACCCTGGTAACACCAAGATGTACCGGATTTGAAGCAAAGTTTACGGTGGGCAGGTATGAAGAAGGATATTGCCGAGTGCGTAGCGATGTGCGATGTTTGTCAACGTGTAAAGGCGTAACATCGAAGCCAGCAGGTTACTTCAACCTTTGCGATTCCCGATTGGAAATGGGAGAAACTTGGTATGGACTTCATCACGGGATTACCTAGGACCCGTTCAGGTTATGATTCTATCTGGGTAGTGGTTGATCGTTTGACCAAGGTAGCTCACTTCATTCCGTGAAGACTACCTATACCAGTGCTAAGTTGGCCAAGATATACATGACCAGGATCGTATATCCGCATGGAGTTCGAGGAAAATCGTGTCGATAGAGGAACGCAGTTTACCTCAAAGTTTTGGAAGCGATTGCATGAAACTTTGGGTGCGAGGCTGGAATTGATACAGCTTTTCAACCGCAGCATGATGGACAGACCGAGAGAGTCAATCAGATTACGGAGGACATGTTGAGAGCTTGTGTGCTAGACTATGGGTCTAGGTGGGATGATAATTTGCCATACGCAGAGTTCTCATACAACAACAGTTATCAATCCAGTTTGAAGATGGCCCCTTTCGAAGCTCTATACGGAAGGAGGTGCAGAACACCATTGCTGTGGGATAGTGTTGGAGATCGATCGCTTTTCGGTTCCGACCTTATCGAGGATTCGAAGAGAAGTCAAGCTGATTCGAGACAGGCTCAAGATAGCACAGTCGAGACAGAAGAGTTATGCCGACAGTAAGCGCAAGGAGGTAACTTACGAAGTGGGAGATCGAGCATACCTTCGTGTGTCTCCACTTCGTGGAATCAAGAGGTTTGGCATCAAGGGAAAGTTAGCACCCCGATTCATTGGCCCCTACAAAATCCTCGAACGTCGTGGAGAGGTTGCTTACAAGTTGGAATTGCCGGAAGGTTTGTCCGGAGTTCATGATGTCTTCCATGTTTCTCACCAAGAAGTGTCATGCCGACATGGCGATGTTCCGTTGAGAGACACGGTGCCCCTAGAGGCCATACAGCTTGACAGGGATCGACTTACAAGGAGAAACCCGTCCGAATTCTCGAGGCTGCAAGCGAGTCACCCGCAGCAAGGTCATCAAATTTTGCAAGGTCTTTGTGGAGTCACCACACCGAGGAAGAAGCCACACAGGGAGCGCCAAGAAGATCTTCTTGAGACCACCCGCACCTATTTGCTAGCCAACCCGAATCTCGAGGGAGATTCATCTTAAAATGGTAGGTTTGTAACATCCCAAATTTCCTATTTGGAATTTTTTACAATTATAGCTAAGCATCCTATGCATCCTGTTTGAATTTGAATGCCATTTGGAGTTTGAGAGAAATTTTGAGTTTTGAATTTGAATTCAAACTTTGGCAAGTGGGAAACATTTCAAAAAAACTATGCCTGATAAATACTTGATCAAAAGTATGAGAGGAGTAAACATGACACTCCAAAAATATCAGAGGAAAACTTTGCCAAAAGATTTGGATTCAAATCTGAATTTTATTTGAATTTGAAAAAAATGGATTTTTATAAAGTTTGGATTTTGCCTTTGGAAAAATGTTCAAAAGAAAGGGAATTTTCCCCTGATCATTTTGGTATATATATACCCTATATAAAATATTTATATTTTAAAAGTTATACTCTGTTTTGTTTTATTTTAAAAAAATAAATTTCAAAAAAAAACCCCAGTAGCCATTTAGGCCCTGCCCAGCCAGCCCGACCCCCCCACCACCGGCCCGGCCAGCCCACCAGCAAGCCAGCCAGCCTTGCCCACCAGCTCGCCCCCTCGTCCAGAACCCTCTGGCGTCGGCCACCCGCCGCCTCGCCCTCTCTCTCTCTCGACCGCTGGTCCCACCCCATCTTCTTCCCCGCCCACGCCCGTCGCCGCCATGGATCGCGGATCGAAGGATCCGGGATCCCGACGCCCGATCGCCCCAAGCGAGGACGACCCCAGCTATAAAAGCCAAGCCCCGCACCCCATTCCCCCACCCCGAGACCTCGCGGACCCCTCTCCTCCCGCCGACCTCGCCGGAGCCAAGCTCACTCCGCCGCCATTGTCGCCG
Source organism: Aegilops longissima (assembly GCA_021605205.1). Lineage (NCBI taxonomy): Eukaryota > Viridiplantae > Streptophyta > Magnoliopsida > Poales > Poaceae > Aegilops > Aegilops longissima. The sequence continues at coordinate 339,549,353 of CM038678.1, forward strand.
CCGTCGCCGCCGTAGACCACCAAGACCCCCAACGACTCCACCAAAAGCCACCCCGACCTCCCCCGGACCCAGGACGGCGACTTCCCCGAGCTCCCCGACGCCCCTAGCCCTCGCCGCACTCTCGCCGCCGCCGCCGCCGTCGCCGGACTCCGGTAAGCCACCGGAATCATTCCCCCCCGTCCGATTCATCTTCGACGGCTAAGATTAGAACCCCCGAAGGGGTATCTTTTTTATAAAAAGACCGGCCGGTTCGTCCGGTTTATTAGTTAGGGTTTTAGTTATTTAGCCGGCCCGTTTTAGTTTAAACCAATAGGCCCGTTAGGTTATATTACGCTCGAGGCAAATATAGGCCCATTAGGCCTTTTTTCTTTTATTTTGTTTTTCTGTTTTAGCAGAATAGTTTCTGTTTTGAAAAATTGATATCTTTTATTCTGTTTAATATTTTTAGGTGATTCTTTTTTGTTGGGTTGCAAATATTATGTAGTTTCTGTAGAATATATTTATAGCTATGTTAAAATTAATTAAAATTGCTTTATTTTAGTTTTAGTCAGAATAGTAAATCTGCTATAACTTGAGTTAGAAAAATTATTTTTAGATGATTCTTTTTGTCCCAACTTTATTTTGGCATTGCCAAACCATAAAAATTAATTTGGGTATTTTAGGATTAATAAATAATTAGTTTTAAGCAGAATCCTATTAATCCTAATTAATTAACTAGCTCCTGTTTTCCTAATATTTTAATTAGTAAATAAATTTATTTTTAACTTGTGATTGGTTATTCTAGGTTAGTTTCTGTCACTCTAATAGATGAACTTTTATTTATAATTAATAAAAGTTTTATTTTATTTTCCTAATAGAAATTGGATTAGGCCTAAAATGAGTTTTATAATAGCTTTTAATTAATTCTTTTTGCTCCTAGTTGCTTAGTGAATTCTTTTCTGTTAAGTTAACCTAAAACCATGATTAGGTTATGTTGAGTAAATTTTATTATATAAAAACTATTTAGTTATTGTTTGAAGTAGGGAAACTTTGAGTGGTTTTTCTTTAAGTTATCCTTTGGATTTGGTTTTGGTTGTTTTGTTGTGTTATGTTACTTTTGTTATGTTGTGTTATGTGATCCTATTGCTATATGCTTATTGTGAATTGTTTGTCTCGGTAGAGTTTCAGAGTCTGAAGCTTGCTACTCGACTCTTTAGCTTAAGAGGATCATCGGAAGGCAAGTTTTGATCATGTTATTTCTATACCTATGTTTTTATGCATTAGTAATTGTCACCACCCACCATGCATGCAGTAGTGAAATTTTGAAGTCATTAAACTTGAGTAGTATCATGTGGTAGGACGAACCAATCCCTTGCTACCATGACCCCGGATGAAGTAGTTTACTTTGCTATGCTCGTGAGCGGTTTTGGGTTGAGTGAAATTCATAAGCAAGATGTGAGAGTCAATGATGATGACAACCCCATGAACTTCAATGATCAAGATGGACTTGGAAAATCACTCTTGGGTGGAGGATTTGTTGATGGGCACCTGGAGAACCCAGTGGTGGCGGGATGCATGGAGATGTGCCATGACATCTTGCGGAAAGCTTCACCCAGCCACGAAGAGAAGGATGGATGCCCCATGACCGGAAGCTTACTCTGCAGCCGCAAGCCATTATGGGCTCTGGCTGGGTTGACCCTAGTAGTGACGCTGGCTGGGCGGTACTACGAGATGTAGAAGAACGGTAGGATTGGATGGGTACCGGCAGAGCGGAAGAACTCTTTGGAAGACCTGTTTCATTAGTCCGTCTTCAAACACCATGAAGTGCGAAGACTTTAAAGGAGGAATGATTCTTGCGGGAAAGTCGCAAACCTCTGCAGAGTTAAAGATCTAATCGATTAGCCGTGTCCCCGGTTACGGACAATTTGAGCCTCTGGAACTTGGAAGTATTCGGATATCTCAACACTAAAACTAATGAATTAATTTGAGGGTTTTATGACTTAATAATTTGGGAATGAGATTTTGGTTGGCGGAACCATCTCAATAACTACCAACAATTGTAGTAATTTGCAAGCAAGTCCACTGTAGTAGGATAAAATTTGCTTTTCGCAAAATGATGAAACTTAGAGCTCCACAGCCAAAATGCATGTAGTGATAGTAAGTTTATTATTGTTGTTCTTCATGACTTGCCAGCTTATTCCAAAAGCTGACCTACATGGCTGCAACGTCTTATGTTGCGGTATATTCCGATCGGGGTGAGGCTACGCTCGCGCTTGGCGATTGCCCTTTGAGTCGGATGGACTCGCTTTACTTGACGCTTCCGCAGTGTTATTAGTTTATTTCTCATGAGTTGGCCTTGAGCCAAATTTATTCTCTTGTAATAAAGACTCTATATGAGAATCGTTTAATGATATTCGGTGTGATTGAACTTTGATTACTTTATCGATGTCTTGTGGGTACCAAAGCATGATCTTGGGATGGTATGCAGACGTAGATTTGACCGATTTTGGGTCAGGTCGCTACATATTATTAGCAAAAAAATCATCTGTATATAACAAACAGTTAATCACTAACCATAGACGGATACCATTCAAACAACCAAGACACTGCACAGATCTAACAAATCTTATTCCGATTTCATGGATTGGGAGAACATAACCATAGGATTTCTATTCCAAAAAAATGAGGGGGGACTAACCGGTTTTCCGTCAGAGTCGGAATCATTGTCGGAGTAGTTGTGGACCTTCGGCTCCGGCTGGGGAGGCCTGACAGCAGCGACGAAGTCAAGGTCACGCTACTGCCGGCGCGAGACCTCGTCCTTGGTGACGATAACCTCTGTGCCCAGTTTCATGTGTTGCATGGGTGATTCACTAGCCCTGGCATATCCACTTCCTCCGATGGAGCTCTTCGGCGGCATCCTCATACACTCCAGGCGGCGGTGACCATTGTAGACGGGGGTGAGGTCACCTATTATGACTAGCTGCCTGGGCGCACTATTATTATGGAGAAGTGGGAGCGAGATAGGCGGTGGTCAAAGGCATAGCTCGCCTCCCGGTGATCCTGCGCAGCGGACTGCTGGCATGCCTACCGTCATTTCACACAGCTACTAGCATGCCTCCTCATGACACTGCGCAGCGAACACGCGCACACCTCCCGGTCTGCCTGCATGACGGACTACTCGCATGCGTCCCCTCAACTCACGCATGCTCGTACGGCACACGGGACGCGTGGCGGCACGCATTATATTGTTTTTCCTTTTGATGATTAATTTTGCCACTTTATTGCTTAACCGAAGCATGGCACGTACATCGTTGGTCTAACGTCCATGATTTGAATAAATAATCCTTTTGTGATATTGGTTGCCAATTATTAATAATCTCTCGTCTGTAAGAAAACTATATCAAAACTTGTCTCAAATTTGACAAAAAAAATACAATATCACACTATTGGTGTTCGTATGACACCACGATAAGTTTCATGAATTCCAACTAAGTTTTGGAATTACTGGATTTTAAAATCAAGATTATCAATGTTTGAAATTTCTTGCATGGGGACTAAACATGCACCGAGGGACACGTAAACACATGTTTTTCCAATCCATTTTGGTGCACTATCACTGGTCTCATGTAGATCAAATTTGACTTTTGCACATTAAATCCCTAGGAAATCAATGAATGTATAAAAATGGTAAAATTATGTCTGTTTTTTTTTTCAAAATTTAACACTAAACTCCTTTGGTCACATGTTCGCTGTAGAAAAAGTTTGACGTGCCTCTTTATGCCACATGCACGCGGTGGTCCTAGGACACTCACTCGCGTGTGACGCTCTCTATGGGCCCGTGTGGTCGTCGCCTATCACTCTGACCTATAGTGAGAGAGATTAATTTGACCAACAAGGATGATTATTTTGGTTTGTGTTACATATGGTAGGAGTATACATATAGTAAGTGTTGAAGAGGGTGGGGCCAAAATTTACTATGCGTCATAGGACAGTCACTCGCATGCGACGCTTCCATCCATGGGCCCAGGACATCATGCTCCATCACTTTGACCAAATGAGAGAGGTTAATTTGACCAACAAGGAGGATTCTTTTTGGTTTGTGTTACGGTAGGAGTATATAGTACACGTCGAAGAGGGGGGAGGGGGCAACGCATACTACACACAGCATGAACCTTGCTGCGTGTGAGGACTTTTTGATTTCCAAGGCAGGTGCCACATCGAAGTTGTGCATATTGGGTATTCAAACATCACACAAACACCTCTTTGGGCCACATGTAGACTATAGTTGTCCTATAGGACACTCACTTGCCTGTGACGCTTCCCTCCATGGGCTCGCGAGGTCGTCGTCCATCACTAATTTAACCCAATGAGTGAGGTAAATTTGACGAACAAGGAGGATTATTTTCGGGTTGTGTTACAGTAGGAGTATATATTACGCGTCGAAGGGGGTAGGGGACCAGCATTTACTACGCATCATGAATCTCGCTCTGTGTGGGAACTTTACGGTTTCGGAGGCAGGTGCACATAAAAGTTGTGCATATTAGGTATTAAAACATCACAACCACACATCTCCATACATATGTTTGGCCCACATGCAAGCGATGGCAGTTGTCCTCTAGCACTCACTCACGTGGTTATCAGCGAGATGCTTCCATCTATGGGACTGCTTGGTCCATCACTTTGACCGACAGTGTTAGAGGTTAATTTGACTTAGGAGGGGATTAATTTTTGGTTTGTCTTACGGTATAGGTCATGCTATGAGATTACATAATATACTTTGAGCGCATGTGTATGCATGAATCCCTCCCACCGGATCGAAGTGGGGGAGGGGGCGAGCACACGACGAATCATGAACCTCACTCTGTGTGGGGACTGTGCGATTTTCGACGCATGTGCCACATCAATGTTGTGCATTGGGTATTCAAACATATGCATGCATCATGCACCTCCGTACATATGTTTGGGACACATACATGCAATGGTTTTCTTCGGACACTCTCCCTCGCCTGGTTATCGATGGCAACCTATATATTCATGGGCCCGCGTGGACCTCCATCACTTCGACTGACAACGAGAGAAGTTACCAAGGTCGATTCTTCTTCTTTTGGTTCATGTTACTATATAGTAGGTCAATCATGGTGAGATTCCAGACCTAAGTTTGAGTGCATGTATACGCATGAATCCCTCTCACCGGCTGGAAGTGGGGTGATATACATACATATATACTACGTGTCATGAACCCTCACTCCGCGTGGGGACTTTCCGGTTCCAAAGTACGGTGCCAGATCAAAGTTGTGCATTGGGTATTCAAACACCACACAACACTTCCATACCTATGTTTGGGACACATGCATATAGTGGTTGTCTTCGGGTAATCCCTCGCGTGGTTATGGGTGACAAGCTAGCCCATTTGTGGGGCCGCGTGGACGTCCAATAGTTTGACCCACAACAAGAGAGGTTATACGGCCAAGGTGGTGATTCTTCTTGGTCAGTGTTACCGTATGTCTTGGTGAGATGCCCCTCCCACCAACTCAAAGTATGTGTGTTAGGGGGGGCACTACTTCACACTTCCTGAACCTCCATGGGGTCGGGGATGTACGGTTTATTTGCGAGGCTCATGTGCCATATCAAAATTGTGGATTGGGTATTTAAATATCACACCGCACCATTTTCACACACACACACACGCACGCACGCACGCACACACACACACACACACACACACACAGATATATATATATATATATATATATATATATATATATATATATATATATATATATATATATATATATATATATATATATATATATATATATACCCGTAGGTGGTCGTATGTTGTCTCACCCATCTCGTGCCACCAGCACACATTTGTGGGCCCCACACAGTCCACCTTTGACCGGAAGCGAAAGGGGGATTAGAGCATGATGGACTCCTACAGGTTTTGTGTTATGGTAGGGTGAGATGCCAGACCCAGCTATTTGGAGGCATGCGTTCATAGCTAGGATTCCTCTTGTGCGCTGTCTGTTGCTCCCGCTCTCCTTCAATCCCTTGATCCAAATTTTCAGTAGCCCTAGCATTTTGCTCCCACGTGCATCCCTCACAATGTCAAAAATATCTGCTCTCCTGGAGGGTTTTTTCTGTTTGATAGGGCACGATTATTATGTTTTGACCATGTGAGATGTTTGTCACTCCTTCTCTGCTTCAATCACTTGATCTGAATTTTTAGTAGCCTCGACATTTTACTCCCGCCTAGTAAATTTTTTAGTAGCCATGACATTTCCTCAGACACCACCTTGGACGCCCTCCACACACACACACACCACCCCTCCCTCGCTCGAAACCCTAGCTAGGTCACCCTGACAAGGCCACCGTCGTCGCGTTGCCTCCGTCGGCAACCTCTGTCGGTCTTCCTGTGCAGGTTACCCACCGATCTACATACCCTCGTTGTCCTGTGTTTCTTAGATGATGCTTGCACAACGACCCCTTTCCCACAGATCCCCATCCCTACCCCCTCACTCCAGAGCATCGCATCCTAAGGCCGGCTACGCTTCTCGGGGAGCTCAAGGAGCAAATGGCCCAAAAGAGGTTTACTACGGCCTCTTCGCTCGACGTCGGCTAGGTGGCCGCCGAGGAAGCTGACAATAATGACTAGCCACAACCTTTCAATCAGCGGGCTAGAGTATTCTAGTATGTCGCAGACGCCAGCTAAGACATCTTGGTCCTCGACAGGGACGGCTTGACGCGACTATGTCACAGGTTAAGTTGCCCACCCCAACCCCTTGAGTTCTAGCACCGTCGATATCATCGATGGCCCTACCCCTGATCTCCTCTAGTTCATTGTCAATAATTTGACATCCTTCATTGCCATGGAGCCCCTTTCATCATTTATGAAGGACATGTTCTGCGTCACTGCCTTGGGATCCTGAGCTGCCAAGTTAGACCTCATCGACAGCGACCACGAGGAGGAGCCCATCCATGACAAGTGAGGAAACCCATGATTTTTTTTGTCATGCTTCTTCACATGGGGAATCCCTTGATTTGTTTTGTCGAACCCCATTTGTAGTGAGAATGTGTCCAATTTTTATTACTATATTTGGTTGTTTGCAGTATGCCTTGTTTATTTTAGTTATTCACAATGTGATGCTCTATATGTCCAACTATTTACTGTGTAGTACAATTTCATCAATACCAGGTCAATGACCATAATTGTTTCCTGTTAAGCCTTGTGTAGTTAATACGCCCCTCTTTTTTCACATTGTGATGTTCAATTATACAATTTGATGTTTAAGCACAAGCTACGTTCTACGCAATTTCAACAGTACCACTATGAATGACTATATTTTCTTGTTGTTAAGCCTGTTATAGCTAGCATATGCCTCTTTTAATGGTTTTTGGTTGTTCGGTTGTTTGTAGTTAGCTGATGTCTAGTTTCAATTGCTATCTTTGGTTGTCCGTGGTATGCCTTGTTTATTTCGGTTATTCACAATGTGATGTTCTACATGTGTAAGTATGAACTGTGCAGTTCCATTTCATCTATACCAGTTTCCACAATACTACAATGAATGACGATATTTTGTTACTGTTAAGCATGTTGTAGCTAACACGCCTTTCCATTTTGATTTAATAATAACTAGTGTACTTAGACCTGCACAATACTAGTTTGGATGACTGTATTTTCTTTGTTTTCAAATGTTAGGCCTGTTGCAGTTAACACACGTTTCCGCTTCTTGTTTTTCTTAACTAGCATGCTTAAACCTGCACACCGAAGCTATCATTTGGAGATTATGTTGTCTACCATGGATATATTTGGTTGATGTTTAGCCTGTTGTGCTACATGACTTTAGATGTACTTACACAGGAAAATATTGGGAACAAATGTTGTTTTCCATCAAGGTTATTTTCAACCCATGGCTTATATATACTCACTATTCAGGATTAATCGTCGAATCAGACATTTAACTGAATATATGAGTAACCATTCATTGGTAGGTTAACTTGGGCTATATCTAATCGATCTAAGGCTACATAACAACATGCATTGTGCTGAATGACTGAATATGCAATCCTAGGCTACATAGCAACAAGGAAGAGTGTTACCTTAATGTTTTCTGATGATGTCTAGGTATACATAGAAGATCAGCAACAACAACAACACAACAACAGTTAACTGCAGTTGATCCGTCGATATTTGTAAAAAATGTAATAAACTCCCTCCGCCCTGTAAAATAAGATTTTAATTCATCCAACATGTGAGTATATTGGATGTTATAAGATCTTATATAATGGGACAGAGGGAGTGTTGTACTACATCATTGTGCAATTGATGTTTAGCTTCTAATAATAACTTGGTGCTTGTAGGTACATATGTCATTGGTAAAGATCCGCGCTTCAAGCCTTTCTGCGTATGGGGCAATCAGATATTGATGAACCAACATCAAGTCAGGAAACTGATAAAGATTGTTAGTAAAATGGGTCAAAAGATGATAGTTAAACTATTTGTTTACACTTTATCCAAGACAACAGTGAACTGCATGATGCTAATTAACAACTCTGCAACCTTCTTTTTACTGCCCATAATGAGTTGTGTTAGACTACTCACAGTGGGGAGTAACTTCGATTAGTAACATGCATATGTTATTAGTCTATGTTACTACCTCCATAGTGGGGAGTAATACATGTGTGATGTCATGCAACACTTCATTTATTAGCTTGTAGACTCATCTTGTCTTGGTATGTTTGATGTTACTCATAGTATGAGTAACTAGCTATGTTACCCAATTCATCTCTCTCATAAATCATTGCCACAAAAGCAAATTTGCTGAGTTGGACCTTATGTTACTACTGAAGTTACTCCCACTTTGGGTAGTCTTAGATGACAATGTCTGAATCTTTTTTCCTTTGCAGTGGTCCCCGAAGCAGTTTACTCAAGATTACCTCTCAAACTACAAGATTGGTGGCATGCAAAGGTTAAATTATTTCAACTAGAACACAATGGCTATCTAGATGTCCTCGTGAAGACAGTGAAGGATGGATGGTCGGCCATCATAAGGGGTTGGACTAGAGTCATGCGTGCTTTTTGCATGGAGGAGAGCACAATACGAGCATTCCGCTTCACCTTGTTCAGCAACCAGAATGTCTTTCACCTCTTTCTTTACAGTTATTCCGCTTCGCCATGTTACCTCCACGTGAGGGCGCCGAACCTGGGTAAATTACCAGTTGCTGTTGCCCAATCCCATCCCATATCTCCCTCGTAGCCTTACTCTCACCTCTCTTAGCCATCCCATGGCATCTGCCATGAGAATACCACGACAGTTGGCGCCCACCGTGCGGATAGCTGCTGCTGGAACCACGGTCTGGGCGCGACCGTCTTCGTCACCACCACCGTGACACCAACCACCCGGCGCCGCTCCTACGTAGCTCCGCCCGCGCCAGGCCTCGGCGTGCTCGCCTTGCTTGGCCGCTCCCCTCCCCGCGTTGCCGGCCGTCCCTCCACTTGCGTTCTCCCCTGTGGCCCCGCGTCCGCACCGCCCGTCTCCAGCCCAGGCGCTAGCGCCACTCTCCCTCACATCCAATTTCCCCTCACATTCAATCTCCAGCTCACTACTACATACGAAAATGAGAGAAAAAGCCCCGGGGAGGGCAGAGACATCCTGTGGGCGCGCTGGCGGCTAGGACACTTGCGAGCACTCCCACGTCGCGCGGTCGCGCGCTGCCTGCGTCCCCGTTGCCGCGGGCCGGCGGCACGCCACCCCGCTCCGGCGTGCAGCGCTGCACGGTCCCCGTGCGCCGCTTGTCGTGGAATTGTCACGGCAGATGTCCTCGTGAAAGGACTTAGTCGCGGGGCCATCATACGGGTTAACTTAGAGGGTTAAAGCGGACACAAAGACACGGGAGTTATACTAGTTCAGCCCTTCGATGAAGGAAGGCCTCGTCTAGTTGTGATGGGATTGATGTAGTTTGGCGACTTGGGAGCAATAGCCGCCTAAGCCTCGAATCGTCTCGTCCTTAATCCGCCGCGGGTCGTCCCCTTATAAACACGGGTTGGCCTTGGCGGTCTCTGAAGTCGATCCGGCTCATACAAGTGTCCGCTCGGTCTCTTCTCTCTTGTCTTACAACACAAGTTACAACACTAAGGCGGTACATAAATGGACCTTAATTCGCCTCTGGGCTCCGGGCCTCCTCCGTGGGCTGGATCATGGGCGAGGTAAACCGGCCCCTCGAGGCGGTTCACACTCGATAGTTGTATCCCCAACATTAGGCCCCAGATTGACTTGAACGGTTCAGTTAATCTTCAACATCTTCGAAACTCTTGATCTCCTTTCATATTTTGTAAACCGCCATCCGCTTGAACCGCCGTGGCGTCATCCTCCGATCTCCGTGTCGGGGCACCTTGGCGTCATCTTTAATAAAGAAATCCAAACAGTAGATTCCCTTCATTTAATGCTATCCGGAAATCGGCGGCGCTGCACCGTCCGCCGCTTTTGACTCCTCGATTCTCGCGCCCATTGATTGCTCGGCTCCTTATAAATAGACCGGTCGCCCTTTCTCTTCTTCTTCTTCCGCTCTTCTCCTTCCTCGCGGCGCTCCATCCTGAAGCTCCGCATCGCCTCCGACCTTCCAACGAGCGTCAACGCCGGGCGCTGCATCAACTTTGATCGCATCGAGTTTTTCGCGCTCCTCTACGGCTTTGCTCATCGGTAAGGTCCTTTTCAGCCCTAGATCCCATCTGTAGATCCTGTTCATCCCTTGTTCATATCGGTTTCTTCACACTTGCTCCGCCATGGCCGTCGCCTCGGCCGTGCCGTGCATCTGTCTGGTGTGATGCTCCGCCGTCCATTGAACTCTTTATGCACCTTTCCTTTTGTTCAGATCCTCGAGTTTAGAATATCCGAACCCTCCTGCTCTTTATGAGGTTTGCATAGGTCGTAAAGGTTTTTCTTGCTGGAACTGTTTCTGTCCACACTTCGTAGATTTTTCAGCTCTGCCTTATTTGGCGGTTTAACTTTTGATAGCTAATCCGTCATTCCATTAGTCCTCAGTTAAACCAGAATTAGAAGCCGGCTGCTGAATCGCCGGTTTAACAATGTATGATATGCTGAACCGTTTAATGGTGAACCGTTTCTTCCTTTCTTTCGCAGCTTAGTCTTCCGAATGGCTCCTCAATTCTCAGCTTGCAATTGGGTCGGTCCAAAATCAACTGAAAGCGCAACTCAGCGGCTATGTCACCACCGGTTTGGCTCCAAAAATGTCCTCCTTGGGCGTGTTCCGGATGGCGAGTTTCCTCCCGAGCCACAAGAGGGAGAAGTAATTGTGTTTATGCAGCACTTAGACCGGGATTCTGCCGCCCGGTTCAAAATTTTCCGGGGCGTCCTTGCAAGTTTGAAACTCCATCCGCAGGATATCGGCCCGAACTCTGTGTCAAACATATGCAACTTTCAAGTCTTACGTGAAGTCTATCTTCGGGAAGAACCATCTGTGGAGCTGTTAAGGATTTTTCCACTTGAACCGTCGTGCAGAATTTTCGATGGTCCCAACACGAGCTGGGGCGTTTCAATCGAAGAGGAAGGAAGTGGATTTTCCTCACGCCAAACACCACAGCCATCCAAAGTTGGAATGAAACCTGGTTCTCTCGCCGAACACTGCTCCTCGCTAACGAGAACCCCTTGCCGGGTTATCGTCCTCACCGCTCAACAACCAGCATCCGCTGCCTTCACGCTTAACCGCCATGAACGGAAGAACTTCGCGCCTCAAATAATCAAGCTCCGGGCTCTAATGGCCAATGGCTTAACTGGTGTGGACCTTGTGCGGTGTTGGGTTTCTTGGGGCGTCTTGCCACTAAGCCGCCAGCCCGGATTGATGCATGAGTACACCGGCAGTCTTAAAGACCCTCAAAGACGTCACGAGCTGCCCATAACTGAACTTGAGGTCACAGAGATTGTAGAAAAGATGCTTGATGAACCGATCTCCGTCTGCAGCCTAACCGGGTTGGCTCCATTCAGTGTTGCCAACAAACCGCCGGCGGTAAAGCTCTACTCACCGCTTTTGGGTCCTTAATACTTTGTTGATATGCATTAATCCTTGTTACTTCTCGGTGACAGCTCATACGAAACGTACTAAACCGGTTCGGGCGCGCGTGTAAAGTCCAAGGCCACCAAGAAGGCGAGCAAGAAGAAAGCCGCGAGTCCTCGATCCGCGGGAGGACGAAGAATCGGCTGAGGTAAAACTTGATATTCTTACGGGAGCCGCCGTAAACCGGCTTTCCGCTTTGTGTTTCTTCTTGCTTATGATTTGTCCTTTGTATTCCTTTTATCGACAATTTCACCTCCTGGATGATCTTTGAAGCCAGCCATGCCGACCTGTTGAGGTAATCATTCTTTCTTCGAATCCGATCTTGCGCGGTTAAAAGAATTAAATCGCGCCGTCCGGAAAGTGAAAAATATCATTCATGTGCTTACTTGAATCCAAATCTTTCCTTGAAGACACAGCAGGCTGAAGAGCGCCGCCACGACCCGCACGATGGCCAATGGATTACCTCATCCGGTTTACCGACACACCAACCCGGAGCGTCGTCGAGGTGACTTGTTCTCTGGCGTTATCCCTTAAAGGTTTCTTCCGATGTCCTCTCAATCCGTCGACCAATTATCGGGCCTCTTCCAACTCTTCGGCGGTTCATCAACCACGCAATCGCCTCCGCTGAAAGTTGCCGCGGGTATGTAATCGATGTCCGTCAATTCGATTTACAATTGCCTTGGTCGATTTGTCTTAATCCAATTCTGAATATTGCAGCACCAAGGCTCGCTTGAGTAAGAAAGCGAAAACCCTTGATCCTCTGCGGATGTTGATCCGGAAAAGACCCCGAACAAACCCACGAAAATCCTGAAGTCGCCAAAGATAGCTCGGCGAGTTGTACAAAACGATCTCGCTGATCCGCGAAAGCTGAACCGGAGGTCCAAGTGGAAACCTCGCAGCCTGCTCCACCAAACCCGTCCCACAGAGCGGGTTGTAATTGATGAACCGCCGAGCCGAGTAAGAAGACATCCAGCCCAAAGAAGACCACCGAAAATAGCGATGTTATTGTGACAGCCTTCGCTACACCGCTCCTAGCCAACCGTCGCTTTAGCAAAACACAGCGCCAAGGGCGAGTCTGCCGCCATGAGTAAAGATAAAGGAAAAACTGATCTGTCGACTACGACAACTTCTCTGCCAAGAACTTCACTCCGGGTTTACGAACCGGCTCTATACCAGCCGTGACTTTGAAGCTGGTCCAGTAAACCAATGAAGGACCGCTATGAGGTAATGAATTATGTCTTTCCTGTACTTTGGCTGTATAGTAGCCCCAAGGGTCGGTTCAACTTAGCATAGTTAAACGGGACTTAACTTTACATAAAGAACATACGCTTTAAACTGCGTGATTGTAGCCCCCAAGGGTCGGTTCAACTTAGTATAGTTAAACCGGGACTTAATTTCTTTATCCTCATGGCAAACTGAGATCAACTAGCCATTAGCCCCAAGTGCCAAGGTGAATATTTATATTGAGCTTGGGACTTTATAATGAAACAACTAACGTGCTCCTTTGTTACCGAATGAAATATACCAAAAAAGCGTGCAACTCAAGGATCTGCGAGCCAATCTGAAACTCAACAAGCGAAACCACTAAGGCCAAGGACGAATTGAAAACGGCCTTGGCCACCATGGAACAGCTGAAGGAGTGGTATAAATCCGAGCAGGCCAATCGGACACCAAAAAGCGGTTTGAAAAAGCGGGCGGAAGAAGCTGAAGCAGCCCTTAAACCGGTGGTGAAGAGCTTACGGACTCAAGCGCCAAGTGCATGCCATGACCTCTGCCGTCTTTGGTAAGAAAAATTGCATCGACTATCTTAATTTTGATATTGCCGCGGTTTACCTGAGTTATTCGAAACGGTGCGAGGCAAGCGTATTGCGCATATGGGCTCGATGTGCGGAAGAAGCTCAAGGCGCTTATCGCTGATTGAACAGTCTGTATACGGCGCCAAATGAGTCATATGTGCTACATCATACGACAACACGGCGCCGTCCCTGATCAGAGAGACACTGGACCGGCTGTCCATGGTTCCGGGGCAGCTTGAAGAGTTGAAGCGATCCGCGGCTCGGGCTGGCACCCTCCTGGCTCTGACTCGCGCCAAGGCGTGGATAGCAGATCTTGATCCGGCTGACATAGCCAAAGGTTTCCCCAGCGCTCAAGAGAACGGTGAAGCCTTTGATAACGACGCCCTGAAATGGATAACAAAGGAAATGCGTCCGTTGGCGAAGTCAATCGGCAGCGAAGCCAACTGGCGGTTCACCGCTCTTTTATGACGCAAACAACAAGCGGGTGGAGTTTGTCATCCACGAAGTCGCGAGCCTTGTTCCTCCAATCCGTAAGCACACTTATGCCCTCGACGTTGATCCGCTGAGCTGATAAGTGAAGAAGCTGTCTTCGGGCCTTAACCCGGATTGACTGGTCTACCAATGACTTCGGGCTTTGGGTGAGGAAGAAGAAGAAGTTGAACCGACTCGAGCGCCCCTCTACCTCCGTCAACCCGGCGAAGAAGCGTAATCCGTCAAGCCGGTGGCGCCTCAAACTTCAAGGCATAACACCACATGAAACACCGGGCCTGAAAAGGCTTTGTAATAGGATAGTCGGCACTTTGTTTTGAACAATGCCTTTACAACCTCGATCAGAACCTTTTGCATGGTGGTGCGTCATCGTGGATTGATGAACCGTCAACTTATTTCGCTGCAATCACAAATTCTTTAACCGCCACGGCGGCTTGTGTCGCCAAATTGGCTTGTGACGCCCATATATTGATATAAGAAAATAGGGATGTATATAACCAAACGTTATGATATAAAAATACCTGCCAGCGTTGGGCATGCAGTTGGCTTAGCCAATCTTGAGGTGGAGGTTTAGAAACCATTACCGGCAAAGTATAAAATAACTCCTGTGCTCAAAATGCTGGTTTACCGTGTAAACCGTGTCGGGCATGATAAGCCCCCTGTTACTCCATAATGGGATGTTAACAGAAAAATCAAACCGGAACAAAATCGCCGGATTAAAAATGGACCAATTCGAAAACTTGAATCCGGTTTAAAGAGGTTTGTCGGTTTAAGAAAGCAAACGAAAACCAAATAATAGGTATAGAAAACACATGGAAGCAAAGGCAATGACAAAAACCGTTTGCAAGAATAGGCTTTACTGAGCCTGATCAGGTGGTGTTACCATGGTCGGACAAGACCAAGCTCCCCATAAGGTGTAGCGATGGTTCAAGTCAGCCAGCCCCCAACTGAAATCGTGGCATGATGCCGATCAAGTGGCATGGCAATGGTTGAGGTTCGACCAAGCCCCCAAGTGATTCTATGGCCTTAGGCCGACCAAGAGGCGTGTTGGTTCATATGTGACCATGTCCCCAAGTGATCTGGTGGCTTTCGCTTTGTCAAGAGGTGTTGCATTGGTTCGGACACGACCAAGCCCCCAAGTGACAAAAATTTCTGAAAAGCAAGGCCAAGGGTTAAGCGGAGGCCGCTTCACGACAACATCTCCATGTACCCAAACCGGACTTTATCTGAGCGGATACCCGCTTTGGCCGAGGATCCGGTTTATAGCTTTATTCATAATATATACATTGTCTTAATATGTACATAAGTGGAGCCGATGGCTCGGGTATAATAAGGCGAAGATGAGCTATGTTCCACGGCTGTTGGTCTCCTCTTCGGCGTCGTGAGTCTTTTCGCTCTCGAACATCAATCGAGATAGTATGACCCGTTGTACAGATTCTTCACGACCACAAAGGGTCCTTCCCAAAGCGGGGATAGCTTGTGCATATCATGTCGGTCTTGAATGAGCGAAGCACCAAGTCTTCTTCTGAAAGGTTCTTGTTCTAACCCGCCGGCTGTGATACCGACGAAGATCTTCTTTGGTAAATCGCGAACGAGCAGCCGCCATATCTCGCTCTTCATCCAGTCGATCCAAATCGTCTGCGGGCTGCCTCACTATCGGCCTCAACATAAGCCGCCACGCGAAGCGAGTCATGGCGTATATCGCGGGGAAGAACCGCCTCCGCTCCATAGACCATAAAGAACGGCGTGTATCCGATGGATCTGTTTGGTGTAGTATTGATACTCCATATCACGGATGGCAGCTCCTCGACCCAACAACCCGCGTCCTCACTAAAGGGACCATAAGCGGGTTTAATACCTCTCAAGATCTCTGATTAGCTCGTTCCGCTTGACCATTGGATTGCGGGTGGGCCACGGAAGAAACATCAAGCCGATGTGCTCTCGTTCACAAAATTCCTTCATAGCTCCCTTGGACAAATTGGTGCCATTGTCGTGATGATCTTGTGTGAAACCCAAACGGAAAATCACCTTTTGATGAACTGAACACGCCGTGGCGCATCACACTTGCTAACAGGCTCGCCTCGACCCACTTGGTAAATTTATCAACCGCCACCAACAGGTGGGTCTTCTTGTCCTTGGACCTTTTGAAAGGTCCAACCATATCCAACCCCAAGTGCATAAGCGGCCAAGTAATTGGAATCATCCTCAATTCTTGGGCTGGCACATGAAACACGCTGGAGAACTTTTGGCAACCATCACATCGTCGACCAGATCTTCCGCATCGGCATGGGCGGTCAACCAATAGAAACCGTGGCGGAACGCTTTGGCCACCAAGGATTTTGAACCGGCGTGATGACCACAATCCCTTCATGGATCTCACGCAATATCTCACGGCCTTCCTCGGGGACACACAACGCTGAAACGCCCGGACACGCTGCAGCGATGCAACTTCGCCCTTATGTATGGTCATAGACTTAGACCGCCCGAACTATCTGTCAGACGGCGTCTCATCTTACGGTAACTTCGCCCGGTTCATGTATGCCAAATAAGGGCGTCAATCCGGAATGACATGCAAGGCTGCCACCAAATGAGCCTCCGGATCGAGGAATAGCCAAATCGACCTCATCGGGAAGTTTAAGCGGCGGATTGTGCGATCGTCAAGGAAAACATTAGGCGGGACGGTTTACGTTGAGAACCCAGCCGGCTTAAAGCATCCGCCGCCTCGTTCTTCGGCGATCCACATGGTCCACGATATCCTTTAAAGTGTCCGCAACCATATCCACCTCCCGACGATGCGCAGCCATGAGTGGATCTTTGGAATCCCAAGTGCCTGATACTTGTTGGGCCACCAAGTCCGAGTCACCAAAGCACTTGACCCGGCTTAGATTCATCTCCTTAGCCATCCGTAGACCATGGAGCAAAGCTTCATACTCAGCTGCATTGTTAGTACGGGGAACATTAAGCGAAGAACGTATGAGAACTTGTCACCTCGTGGGGAAGTTAATCGACTCGACCCCGAGCCCTCCAATTGCCTGGACCCATCAAAGTGGATGGTCCAATAGGTATGATCCGGCTTTTCTTCAGGTGCTTGCAACTCCGTCCAATCATTAATGAAATCCACAAGTGCCTGAGACTTTACTGCCGTCCGAGGCACATACCTTAAACCGTCGGCCCAAGTTCTATAGCCCACTTAGCAATCCGACGATCGCTTCCGGTTCATGTATGATATCGCCCAAAGGAGCTGAATCCGACCACCGTGATGGGGTGCCTTGGAAATCTTGCTTCAGCTTCGACGCCATAAAAACTCCATATACCAGCTTACGCCAATGCGGATATCTTTGTTTAGACTCAATAAGAACCTCGCTGATGTAATAGACCGGCCGTTGAACGGATACTCCTTCCTGCCTCCTTCGTTCCACCACAATGGCTCGCCGACTGCTTTGGCATTAGCAGCAACATATAACAGAGGCGGCTCCTTGTCAATGGGAGCGGCAAGAACAGCAGGTTGGCCAACTGCCGCTTTAAGTCCTCAAAAGCTTCATCAGTGGCTGAACTCGAACGAACCGATCCGTCTTCTTGACATCTGTACAAGGAAATGGCCTTCTCTCTAGGCGGTGATAAACCGGCTTAAGCGCAGCAATCCGGCCCGTAAGCGTTGGACATCATTGATACACTTTGGCTTAGCCAAGGAGGTGATAGCTGTAATCTTCTCGGATTAGCTTCACTCCCCACATTGGACACAAGGAAACCCAATAACTTGCTGCGGAACACCAAAACACACTTGGCGGGTTAAGCATCATCTTGTACACCGCAAGTTGTCAAAGGTTTCTCTCAAATCCTCAATCGGTGTTTCCTTCTCCCTTGACTTGACCACAATATCATCCACATAAGCATGCACATTCTGGCCGATCTGTTTATGCAAGCAATTACATGCATAGCGTTGATAAGTTGCTTGGGCTCTTGAGCCCAAAAGGCATAGATACATAGCGAAGGCTCCAAAGGGGTGATAAATGCCGTCTTCTCCTGGTCCTTAACCGCCATTTTAATCGATGATATCCGGAATATGCATCCAAAAAGCTCAAACGTTCACAACCCGCCATAGCATCAATAATCTGATCAATACGGGGGAGGGCAAAAGGATCTGCTGGACAAGCCTTGTTAAGATCTGTATAATCCACACATTTGTCGCCAAGTGCCATTTTCTTAAGGACCAACACCGGGTTAGCAAGCCACTCTGGATTGAAAACTTCAACAATGAATCCTGCCGCTAAGAGCCTGGCAACCTCCTCTCCAATGGCCTTGCGCCTTTCCTCATTAAACCGGCGTAGAAACTGTTTTACGGTTTGTACTTGAGATCAACATTAAGAGTGTGCTCAGCGAGTTCCTCGGTACACCCGGCATGTCGAAAGGCTTCCATGCAAAATGTCCGGTTCTCACGGATGAACTTCGATGGCGCTTTCCTATTTAGGATCAAGTTAGCGATGGTGAACTGCTTGGACGAATCGCCGGGCATAAAATCAACAAGCTTAGTCTCCGCCGCCGATTTAAACTTCAAATCGGATCGTGCTCGTAGTTGGCTTCTTCAGCGGGGTCATATCGGCGGATCAACATTATCTTTATAATACTTTAACTCCTCGGTGGCACAAACCGACTCCGCATAAGCCGCGTCACCTTCCTCGCATTCCAAAGCAATCCGGCGGCTCCCGTGAACCGTTATCGTCCCTTTGTGACCCGTCATTTTCAGCTGCAAATAAACATAACAAGGCCGTGCCATAAACTTAGCATAAGCCGGCCGCCCAAACAGGGCGTGGTAAGGGCTTTGGATTTTCACCACCTCAAACGTCAATGTTTCCGATCTGGAGTCATGTTCATCTCCAAAGGCCACCTTCAGAGCTATCTTACCGACCGGGTATGCCGACTTGCCGGGCACCACGCCGTGAAATACGGTCTGGGGCGGTCGAGATGTCTATCCGTCAACCCCATACGTCGGAAGGTCTCGTAGTACGTGATGTTGATGCTGCTTCCTCCATCCATAAGCACCTTGGTGAACTTGTAGCCTCCACGAGGTGCCACTACTAGGCCAGCTGACCGGATTGTAAACTTCGGGAGGATGATCCTCTGCTCCATCAATAGGTTGCTCGACCAGCGCGAATGTCTGGTGCGGCGGTTCAACAACACCGACCGCCCATTGCTTGAGGTGCCAATTTGTCCAAGCTAGTGGTAAAGACATGATCATCCTTTGTTTAACTGTTTTGGATTACTTTGGTAACCCATTGCTGCTGTTGTTGATTGTAACCCCTTAGCTCTGATTGTTCGATTGCTTTGATTGTTTTGATTGCCTTGCCGCCCGGATTACCACCGAACCTGGGCGAATTTCCTTCACCGTAACCGGGCGGACCACGAACCGCCGCGGGCCCTTGATCATACCGGAAAGCATTAGAATTTTTGAACTTCGTGCATAATATAACAATCCTTCGGGTGATTCGCGATGCCTCCTTCGTCCCATGCTTGGACAAGGTTGATTCAACAAGTAATTCAAAGCGCTCCGGTTGTGACCTTGTGCAGCACCCCGGTTTGATTGCCTACCTTTGCGCGCTGTCCCTTGTCTGTGCGTTGGTGTTGGCCACGAAACCCATGTTACCGTTAGCCTTACGCTTGTTTCCTCCATTACTGCCGGATGATCTTTTGGCCTCTGGAATTGCCATTACTGCTTTCCCTTCCCTACTTCATCACCTTCGACTGGGATCCTTGGTACTATCGAGTCAGCATACTTTACCAAAACGCCCATGGCGTGCCCATGTCATTGCAAAACGCTTCATGCGACCCAGCTTCAACTTCAATGGTTCGAGCGGCGGTTGGCCTCTAGGGTTAAGATAGCGAGAATCCGGGTTGATCCGGTCGATGAATGTAAGACCTACGAAGCGTGGCGCACCCAATGTGTTGTAGATTCTCCCTCCGCTCGGACACAAGCCGCCAAATCCACCACAGACATAGGCTGCTTACGGTATCTTTGAAATTCGAATGAACCGGGTCCGTGGCGGGTCCACGAACTAAGCGAGTTGGGTGGCAAATTTTTCAACCAAGTGCGAGCCGTACCTTCCAACATCATGGTGAAATACTTCGCTTTACGCAGCCGTCCACATCCAGCATCTCCATGGCCATCTCATAGCTTTCTATCCACATGCAGAGCCAAATCGGCGGTGTAATTGGGCACCTTGCGGGGTCCTTTGAAGTCCTTAGGCAAACGCACATTGCGTAAAGCGGGGACGAGACAAGGCACCCCCAATGATCCGGACGTGACCCCCGGTCCTAAGATGGTCGGACGAACCGGCGCGAGCTGATGGTCCTCATGTTGCGCTGCTAACTTGGCCTCCCTGCGTGCCCTGGCCCGGTCCACCACCACTTGAGCGTCTTCGAAGCCGCCAGCCGGGTTGTTGCCTCGAGGCGGACCGTGCTGCGCGTTGCTTGACACGGCTGGTTCATCTGTGCGCCGGCTATAACTCCGGCTTGGGCGGGGGGTGGAGTGGATCCGATCCCGACTGTATGAATATGCTTCCTGCTGAGCCAGGGCCATCCTGAGGAGCTCCTTGACCCGGCGAGTTTCTACCGCCTGTGGTGAATCGCCCTCGATCGGAATCGCCTCCAGTCGCGCCGCAGCCGCGACAAGGTTATCCATCGGGTTAGAGTAGTGACCGGAGGTGTCGCACAGCACAGGGTGCGCGGTGTGATGGCGGGCAGATCTATCTGCACGGGCTGAACCGGCGCGGCCGTCCAAGGTGCTTCCGGCCGGTTTACCACCGGTGGCGGATTACTGGTCCCCGCCCCTGGGGTATTGAAGAGCTCTCTTCCCTCGAAAACCGAAGGCAAACGGGATCTGTACTTCCTTTTCATGACTTCATGTGATGCACTCTGATCCAGCATGAGCCTATAAGCCTGCGCATCCAAAGCGGCCCGTTACGCCGCCATCCTCACGTCGGCGGCTGCGAGATCCGCTTTAGCTTTAGCGATCTGTTCCTTCACCCTCGCAATCTCTGCATTGTGTAGGTCCTGATCCGCCGGGTTAGCATCCGCCATGGCGTAGCCAATCGTCGAATAACTCGATAGAACTTGAGCGGCGAGCGCGGGGCCTCCTTCGGTCGCCACCACGCTCTTGAACCGCCCGACGATGGGCGCCATGGTCGAAGAATGAAGCGCCCGCTTGTGTACGGCCATGAAAATTCCAACCCGGCTGGGTAGATCAAAGGGTCGGAATACTCTCACCGTCGGAACAGCCCCGATCTGGCCATCTTGGAGCTGGTAGAGACTTCGGTTTCTCCGGCGGATGACTCGTCGCGAGTGAACAACGGTTTAAATGTCGCGGACGCTGATCCGCCCTCGTAGTTTCGTGGGCGACCCCACACAGCATGCTTGACGGGCGGTTTAACCAGGCGGGACTCTTCCTCGCCCGCTGAGCCGTCTCGGCGAGGTCGGTGCAGATGTCCGGCCAGGCCCTGGCTCACCGATCTTGCCGATGAACACGTGTATGCCACCAAAGGGACCCGGTACCCGTACTCAATCGAGCCGCCTCGGGCCCCGTCCCCATCGTCGATGTAGAGTTTGCGCGACGACTCTTAGTCATCCGGCCCACAGCATAGCCTTGAGTCCTCGAACTTGCCCTCTAAGATCGTCAAACCATCGATGCGATAGCCCCACGGTGGGCGCCAAGCGTCGTGGAATTGTCACGCAGATGTCCTCGTGAAAGGACTTAGTCGCGGGGCCATCGTGCGGGTTAACTTAGAGGGTTAAAGCGAACACAAAGACACGGAGTTATACTAGTTCAGCCCCTTGATGAAGGAAAGGCCTACGTCTAGTTGCGATGGGATTGATGTAGTTTGGCGACTTGGGAGCAATAGCCGCCTAAGCCTCGAATCGTCTGTCCTTAATCCGCCGCCGGGTCGTCCCTTATAAACACGGGTTGGCGCTTGGCGGTCTCTGAGTCCCGATCCGGCTCATACAAGTGTCCGGCTCGGTCTCTTCTCTCTTGTCTTACAACACAAGTTACAACACTAAGGCGGTACATAAATGGACCTTAATTCGCCTCTGGGCTCCGGGCCTCCTCCGTGGGCCTGGATCATGGACGAGGGTAAACCGGCCCCTCCAGGGCGGTTCACACTCAGTAGTTGTATCCCTAACACCGCTGGCACGCGCCCCCGCACGCTGCTCCCACCCGGCCATCCACGGCGCGTCCCTCTACGCAGCCCCTCTCCGCCCTGACCCGCTCCCTCTCCTTTGTTGCCACTGCATCGCGGCCCTCTCCATCTCTACGTCGCCTGCGGTGGCCCCGTCCGCCTCCCGCAACCTGGTCCTCTCCATCGCCGAGCTGCTGGAGGACTTGGCACCCTCCCCGCCCATCTCGCACTCTCCCTCACCTCACGCTTGGGCATGCGCGCACAAGGTTCGACGCCGCTCCACCCCTGCGCGCTTGCTCCACCGCGTCGCTCCGCAAGCTGCTCCGTCTGCGGCCGCGAGCCCGCTCCACCGTGTCGCTCCACCTGCTGCCCCTCTGTAACGCCCCGAGTCTGATGCGCCAGGTGTCTTCCAGTATTCTCCGTCATTGCCATGTCATTTGCTTGCGTGTTGCATTTTGCCATGTCATCATGTGCATTTCATCTACATGTTTTTCGAAACATGCATCCGATCACTTTCTCCGTTGTAAGTTTCGGAATCCGACACCCTCACATGTGCCCGTTGCACCTCTTAGTCCTTGTTTCGTGAGCGGGAGAAAAACGTTCTTGGAATGGGTAGAGATTTGTCGAGTGGTCTTAGTATACCACCGGTAGACCGCTTGTCAAATTTCGTTCCATTTGGAAGTTGTTTGCTGCCCCAATGGTTAACGGCGTTACCCGCCGGACCTCTTTCTCTTTGCAGCCCAGCACCCCTCCACAACAGCCCACTAGCCCATCTAAACCCCCACCATGCTCTCCATCGTTGGATCAAAATCGTGCGGGCGGAAATCGCACCTCAATAGCCCTCTCCTAGCTCCCTCGACCAATAAAAAGCCCCTCCCCCTCAATTTTTAGGCGAAACCCTAGCCATCTTCCTCCTCGCACCACCGGACATGTGCACCCCGCGCCGGACATGTCCAGCCGCCGCCCGCATCCAGCCCCTGCGCGCCACGTGGTCTCCGCTGCGTCCCACCGCTGCCGGCCCGCCGAAGCCCATCGCGGGCCTACCGGGGCCTGGATCTGCACCGCCACCGCCCGCATGAGTGCCCACGTGCCGAGCCGCCCGACCGCCGCCTCGCATCGCCCGGAGCGCCGCCCGCCGACCTCGCCGCCACCGCCCCAGTGTAGCTCGCCCGCGCCTTGCTCCGCCGCCCAGCGCCCATCGCGCCGCAAATCCACCGCTGTTGCTGCCTCCTCGCGCCGCCACGCCTGCCCGTGCAACCGCCTGCCGGTCACCGGAGTTGCCACAGCCGCCACGCCATGCCACCTCCTCGCGCGCTGCCCCAAGCCGCTGGAGTCGCCGTTGTCCTTCCTCGACATCCCGGGCTGCTTGCGCGCCTCCCGCTGCCTGCCCGCCAGGTCGTCGCTCGCCAGAGCTGCGATGCGGATCCACGGAGGTGGATGAGATCCACCGCCTTGAGGAAGCTAAATGTCGCGCCCGTCCCGAGCCGCTCCGTCCCGCTGCAAGACCTCATCCCATTTTCGCGAGGGTAAAATTCCACTGAGTCCCTGAGTTTCCAACATTATGTGTGCATCTTCATCATGGAATAACTTCATGCTCATTGCTCCTTTTTGCGTGTATGATATATAAAATTGTTCATCTATGAATGCTCTACATGTTGTTATAGTTTTAATGCATGTTACTATTCATCTTGATGCCTTAATCCTCGTTGTGGAAGTGCTAAATGTTGTTATCTGCTGGAAGTTATCATAACTTGTTGATTTGTCTTTTTCATAGCGTTTTGTGTGTTTATCTTTTGAGCATCATGTCAACATGTTTTAGAAGCATATTCATGCCATGTTTAAAGTGGTGCAATCAATGTATTTTTATGTGCCTTGTGGTGAGTGCATAAAGCTTGCAAACATGCCATAATGTTTTGAGCGTGTTCTATGGTTTATAGTAGTATATCAGTGTTCTTATTTTGTAGGCCTCTAAATGTACATGATTTCCATGCCCTTTGATGCCTCATATATGTTATGTAGCATATGTTTTCATTGCCATGAACATGCCTAAATGATGTTCCAATTTTCAAGTTAACTTCATGATGCCATGTTGTGAGCTTGTTATTAATTAATCTATTCCTCTTTTGGAGATGCTCCAGTTACATGAATTGAAGTATGCTATTAATAATTTCTCCACATGGCAAGTTTGATAATTGTGGACATCATATGACCTCTGTTCCAAGCTTGCAAACATGCTATGATGATGTTGCTCTTTTACACTTGCTGAAGCTGTTACAACATCCAAACTTGTCTTGATGGTTCCCACTAATCCATGAGCCATATGTTGACGATGCCTTGATGTTATTTGCTCTTTGTTATGTATACTTTGATGCAATTCCCTTGGTTGCCATATAACTTGCTGTAGTTTGTCTGTTTTTTGCTCTCAAGTGGCCTTCCTGCCAAATCTGTCAACCTGTTCACAGTATGTTCTATTTTGCAAGAATCATAGTAATTACTCCATGCATCATATGAACTTGTGCCAATGGACTAAGTTGAAGCATATCATGTCTGTTACACGCCCATGTCTTTTTCATAATTATTAAAGTTGCTATGCTTGCTGTTATGTGCCTCCAAAGTCAGCATCATAATGTTATTATTTTGCATTCCCAAATTTCCTTGTCTGAGAATCTGTTTTTAACTTGCAATCTTTTCTTGATGAACGCCATTGATCTAGGGGTTATATGGAGATGCTTAGTAATCATGTTTTTCCATGTTTAACCTGTACTTTAATTCCATGCTTTTGTTTTCCATGATCTTCCACTGTAGCCTCAGTGTTTCATACCTCCAACAGGTCAACATGTTATTCCTGCTCACATGTATGCCATGTTTGCCACCAAGTCATAATCTTTGTTATCAAGTTGCTTCTTGCATTGATCATATTGGTTTAATCCTGATGCCTATGAACTTGAACTTTAATGTTATTTGAAGCATGTAACCTGTACTGTGAATGCATATCAAGTTTGTGTCCATATGTTTTCTGTAGCATGTTGTTTCCTTGATTGCAAAGTGCTTAGTTGCTGTTTTTGGCAGATTGTGTTTGAAACTTGTATTGAGTGTATGTGTTGAACCGTGGCTCCGTTTGGAGCATGCTCTACATGAAACTTGCTTGGTTTTGCATGTAGTTTCATGTTACCTTGTTGAATACTTGTTTTGGAGTGTTTGTGATGTTGTTTTGCTTGCATTTGGATCAATGCATGTTTAAGTTGTTTTGCTCATATCTTCTAGGCCGTAGCTCCGAAGTAAAGGAACTTTATGTGTAACTTGACTAGAAAGACGCATAGCTCATCTTGGTGCACTTTAACTTGCTGTTTAACAACTTTAACTTAATGTTTTGTTCAGTTCTTGACCAATTTCGAAATTTGCATATGAGGACTTACCGGAATTGTTATATGTTGTTTCCGGCCTCATTTAAACTTGCCTTGATGTGTTGTTCTTGTATGCATCATCTCTTGCCATGAGTAGCTTCATGTAGCCTTGTCATGCATCATACTTGGTTTAGCATCATGTCATGCTTATGTGTTATGTGTTAACCATGTTGTATGCTTCTTTCCGGTTGTGCTTCTTCTCGTTAGTTCCTGTTTCGTTGCGATCGTGAGGATTCGTTCGTCTACGCTTGGTTCGTCTACGTGGATTCATTTCCTTCATGGACTTGATCTTCTTCCTAGCGGGATTTCAGGCAAGATGACCGTCACCTTGGATATCACTACTAAATTTGCTATGCTAGTTGTCCCGATGCTATCGCTATGTCGCGCTCCCCAGCACTTGTTTATCAAGCCTCCCAAATTGCAATGATAGCCTCTAAACTTTTTCACCCTTCCTAGCAAACCGTTGTTTCGCTATGTTACCGCTTTGCTCAGCCCTTCTTATAGCGTTGCTAGTTGCAGGTGCAATTGTAGGTTGTCCATGTTGGGACATGGCTATCATGGATATCGTGGGATATCACAATATCTCTTATTTAATTAATGCATCTATATACTTGGTAAAGGGTGGAAGGCTCGGCCTTTTGCCTGGTGTTTTGTTCCACTCTTGCCGCCTTAGTTTCTGTCATACTGGTGTTATGTTCCTTGATTTTGCGTCCCTAACACGGTTAGGGTTTATTGTCCGCTATTTACAGTTCGCTTTTAATAAAACTCTTCCAGCAAGGCCCAACATTGGTTTTACCATTTGCCTAATAACAACTAAAACTTGCAAAGGGACTTCCCGGGCCCCGAGGACTTAATTAACAACCCCGGGCCAATGCTCCTCATGAGTGTTGGATCAAAATAGAGCACTGTGCGGGGCCGCCCCGGGGCAACCTGGGTTATTTTGGCAGCTGTACGCATAGCTCATCCGTCGTGGCCTGAGACGAGATACGCGCGGCTACTATCAGGGTGTCGGCACGTAGGGAGGTCTTGCAGGACTTGTTTTACCATTGTGAAAATGTCTTGTGCACCAGGATTCTGAGTCTAATCGGAGGGTCCCGTGATGGAGGATTGTCTCCGCGGATCATGAGTTTGACATGGGCTAAGTTGGCACACCACTGCAGGGTTCAAACTTTCGAGAGCCGAGCCCGCGGTTATGTGGCACATGGGAATTTGTTAATATCCGGTTGTAGTGAACTTGAAGTAAACTCAATTAAAATACACCAACCGCGTGCATAACCGTGAGAGTCTCTTTTCGGGGAAGTTCGAGAGGAGAACACAGTTGGGCTATGTTTGAATGTACGTAGTTCAAGATCACTTATTGATCATTACTAGTTTGCGACCATTTGCGTAGATTCTCATCTTACTCTTGTACTCGTAAGTTAGCCACCATATAGTGCTTAGTCGCTTGCTGCAACCTCACCACTTATCCTTTCCGTACACATTAAGCTTTGCTAGTCTTGATACCCATGGTAATGGGATTATTGAGTCCTCGTGGCTCACAGATTACTACAATAACGCGATGATCATGACACGAGAGCGATGTTTACTTGTCTTGGAGTTTTTCTTCTTCTTCGTCGATCTTGGGTTAGGTTCCTGGTCAGTAGCCTGGGCTAGCAGCGTGGATGTCGTTTAAGTTTTTGTTTATGTATCATCCGTAGTCGGATGTTGTTCTCCTATGTATGATGTTTGATGTATTCATGTGGCATTGTATACCTTTGTATGTATCCTCAACTATTATGTAATGGTACGATGTAATGATATCCACCTTGCAAAAGCGTGTCAATATGAAGTTCTATCTTTGGTGGGACCTTCGAGTTCCTTTAGGATAGGGTCGCATATTGGGCATGATACCCTCCAACGGTCGCGCGCCTGCTGCACCGCGTCACTCCACGTTGATCGGCTCGTGGTCGCGCGTCCGCCCCTCACTGCGTTGCTCCATCGCGCCCGCACGCCGCCCACCCCCGTCGCCGATCTGTCCTCGCAGTTGCGCTCCCTAGCCTTGCCCAACTCACCTCTACTCCCGTGCGTGGCCCCGCCCACGCACACTCCCACCCGCGTTGCTGCGCCACCCCCCTTCCGCGCGCCAGCTCCGCTCGTGCCCGACCACTAGCCTCGTGCCGCTCCACCTCCCCTCTACGCCCCGCTCCGAGGCCGGTGAATGCACGTGCCCCTGCCCCTCCCGCCATGCCTGCTTGTGTCGGCCCGGCCTCCCGCTCCGCAGCCGGCTCCCACCGCGAGCGCCCCCGGCCGCCTCCCGCCATGTGCATCCGCGTCAGCCCAACCGCGCCCCGCCGGCTCGCACCTTCGTGCACCCCCGCGGGCTCACGCTGCAACAACACTGTGGCAGGCTGCTGCAAGAGACAAAGAAGAGAGAATTGTTTATTTGGCCCTTTATTAAATTTTACTTCCCTATTTGGCCCAAAAAAAGTTCTTTCTTCCGTATTTGACTATAAATATAAAATTTGTTCCCTATGTGACATTTCCGTCTATTTTGACAACTAAAGGTGTTAAGTGCAATGCGAAAAGACCATTATACCCCTAGTGTTATACATGGCTAAAGAAAGAGTGTCCGTCAACACAGCCATGACGTTGCCATGGATTCACTTTAAAATCAACGCATGTCACCTCACACGCTCGCAACCAGGTCGCATGAAGATGACAAGTACTTCAAATATAAACACGGCATATGCACTCACATGCATGCACATGGGACTTTAGAGATACCATACCTCTCCTTATATTGCAAAAAAATAAGCATGAAATAGGTTGCACCAACTCCACTAGGTCGCCAGCGAGCTTCCCGCCAGCGCCAGAAAGGTTTGTGCCAAGAATGAGTGCTAGAAGCATGTGCTGCAACGCTGCGGCAAGGAATCGGTCATGGTCTAACGGGGGAGATGGATTGCTTTGTGATTCCTAATGAATTAATTTGAATTAGTTTAGTTCAGATGTTACATCGATGGGAGAGACAGCCCCACGGAAAGATGCATGATTAGAAGCAGGCTATTCCATTACATCGACCCATATATATATAAACTAGTGAATATACATGCATGTAGAAAACTTGCAGCATGACACGTACATCCTTCCAACTTTTTTTTCTGAGATCCGTACATCCTTCCAACTCCACCGATTAAGCCTCAAGCTGCTCTCTCCTCTCTTTACCGAAAAAGGCTTTCGCCCTGCTTTATAAGTAAAGCAAACCGCTAGAGAGCAACCATACAAGGACTAGTCCACACCACACACACCAAAGTCTCATGACAAAAAGTACAAAGGTTCT
The DNA here is from genome assembly GCA_021605205.1 of Aegilops longissima. Taxonomy (NCBI): domain Eukaryota; kingdom Viridiplantae; phylum Streptophyta; class Magnoliopsida; order Poales; family Poaceae; genus Aegilops; species Aegilops longissima. The sequence goes on from CM038678.1 coordinate 339,578,577, forward strand.
GCTCAGGGCACAAGTCAACAAGCCCAAATAAAGAAAAAAAGGTCGAGGGAGGCCGGAGAGAGCGCCCGGCTCCTAATCTGGCTCGAGGGCAGGAGGTAGCAGTGACAGACGAACAGCCATCGAGCAGAGGTTGGCGATGAATGTGGAGATGGCGTCTCGGTCCCATGGGCGGCTAAGCGGCTGCCATAGCTGCAAGTAACCAGAGAGTTTGAAGAGGGCGTCAGTAGCACGTTGAAGCGGAATGCGCTGAATCATAAGCCTATTGTAGATCGTCTAGAGTGTCCAAGCGAGGGCCCCAATCACCAGCCACCTAATGTGGCAAGAAGTCAGGGCGCGCTCTGGAGTTCGACGAACAAGTCGGGATAATTGGTGTGGCACCAACTGCCACCAACCACCTCTCGGAAGCAGCTCCACATAAATTGAGCGGACACACAAGAGAAGAAGATCTGATTCGAGTCTTCGGGGACACCACAGAGCGGGCAAAGTCCATTACCAGGACCATTGCGCTTGCGAACCTCCACCCCAGTCGGGGTCCCCCCGCGAATCCATTGCCACATGAAGATCCTAATCTTCATAGGCAGGCGGATGGACCAAACCGTCGAGAGGGGAGGGGGCGGAGGAGGGGGAAATGGCCCGGTAGAGGGACTGGTGGAGAATTGTCATGACGGCTCAAGGCGCCACCGGACCAGATCCGGGCCCGTGTCCACCTCAGGCTCATGTAAGGCGACGCAGTCGAGCAGCTCATGCCAGGCGGCAGAATCCGGAGGCCCAAATGTTCTCCGGAAGGCGAGGCGCCCTAAGTCAATAAGGGCCCTCTCAACAGAGATCCAAGGATCAACGGTGATGGAGAAGAGGTCGGGGAAGCGCGCGGTGAAGGGGGTGTCTCCCGCCCACCGGTCGAACCAAAACAGAGTCGCAGCCCCAGATCCAACCGAAATGGAGGTCCCGATGTGAAGAACCGGGAGTAGTTGGATGACCGACTGCCAGAACTGGGAGCTGCCAGATCTCTGACAGAAGGCGAGGGGCTTCCGACGCATATATATTTTCCGGATGATGTCTAACTAGAGGCCGCCTTGCCCTTGCGAGATGCACCAAAGCCACCGGGATAAAAGGGCGATGTTCATGCGCTTAGAGCACATGATCCCGAGGCCACCTTGCTCCCCTGGCTTGCAGATGTCCCACTAGCTAACCATATGGTATTTCTGCTTATTATTGTCACCCGCCCAGTAGAAACGAGACTGGACTCTGGCAATCTCATGATGCAGAGTCTCGTGCAGGCTATCGAAGCTCATGAGGAACAAGAGGAGGCTGGATAGGTTGGAGTTGATGAGAGCTGTCTGGGCCGCCTTCGACAACCACCTACCCTACCAAGGCTCAATGTGGGTCTGCAGCTTGGCCATGGTCGGACGCAAGTCGGCGACGGTGAGCCGAGAGTCACTAATGGGTGTCCCTAAGTAGGTCGTGGGGAAGGAGCCAAGTGGAAGTTAAGACGGTTAGCAATGTTCAGGCATTCATCCGGAGAGTAGCCCATCACCATCATATCGCTCTTGTCGAAGTTGATCTTGAGGCCAGACATTTGTTGGAAGTAGAGAAGGAGGAACTTCATATGAGAGATGTCCGTCTTCGAGCCTTCCACCATAATGAGGGTGTCGTCGGCATACTGGAGGATGGAGATCTCAGAGTCACCGCCCAGGTGGGGGCGATCCCACGAATATGGCCTGCCGCCTTTGCCTTGTCCAGGATAGCGGCAAGTACGTCCACCACCATTTTGAAAAAAAATGGGGAGAAGGGGTCGCCTTGTCTGACCCCACAAAGGGTGGGGAAGTAAGGGCCAACCTCCCCATTGATGTTCACGGCGGTGCGACCGCAGGATACCATCTGCATCACGCAGGTGATCCAACGGTTGTCGAAGCATTTCCGGAGCAAGACTTCCCGAAGGAAGGGCCAGCTGACTATGTCGTAAGCCTTATGGAAATCGATCTTCAGGAAGACCGCCTTGAGGTGCTTAGAGCAGACCTCATGGAGCACTTCGTGAAGACTAGCACCCCATCTAGGACAAAATGCCCTTGAATGAAGGCGGACTGGTTGGGGTGGGTAATGCCATCCGCTAGTAGGGTCACCCTATTGGCGTACCCTTTTGCCAGGATCCGGAAGATCACATTAATTATTGTGATTGGACGAAACTGGCGGTTGTCAGACACCCCGGGCACTTTAGGGATGAGCGAAATGATCCCATAGTTGAGACGACCGAGGTTAATGGACCCTACGTAGAACTCGTCGAAGATGGCCATGATCTCAGGTTTAATCACATTCCAGAAGGTTTGGAAGAATTTCACCGGAAGACCATCGGGGCCCGGGGCCTAGGTAGGGTTCATGCCTCTAATGGCCGCCCAAACCTCGCCCTGGAGAAAGGGGTCGTAAGGTCCGCGTTCTCCACAGCGGAGACCTACTGGGGTCCGGCCCAGCAGTTAGAACTCGTCGACGTGACCCCGAATGTCAGCGGGGGTCTGCAAGAGCGACACACCATCCCATGGGAGAGGGATGGTGTTACGTCTACAGCGACCGTTCGCAATGGCCTGAAAGTAGACGTGTTCGCGTCTTCCTTTACAACCCATTTCTGGGAGCCCCGAAGGCACGAATAAGCCTCCTCATCAGTGTAGATGACGGAAAGTTGATCTTTTAGGTCCTATCGGAAGAGTCACTCATCAGGGGAGAGGCCGGTTGCGTCAGCCCGGAGGTCAAGGGCCTAGATGGCGGTCAACAAGGCCTTCTTGCACTCGCGGAGATCGCGGCCAAGGTTGGCACCCCACCCCTTCATGAACTGCCGGCCTCGTTTGCCACAGAACTGCCATGAATCAATAGCCGATGGAGGGCGCCGATGGGGGTGGGCTCGAGCCTCCACCCAGCGGGTGCCAACGGCCTCAACAAAGCCAGTTTGGGACAGCCAAAATGTCTCAAAATGGAAGCGAGGGGGAATCAAAGGGCGCTTGTTGATGAAGGATAGGAGAAGGGGGACGTGGTCGGAGCCAATCCTAGTGATGGCCCGGAGGGAAGCCAGGGGGCAGCGGAGGTCCCACTCCGGGGAGACTAGGACCCGTTCCAGAACGGACTGGGTTGGGGAGGCCTGGCGATTGGTCCAGGTGAAACTGGCACCAATCCTATCTATCTCACAAATACCAAGGTCAGCAATGCAATCATTAAACATTTGCATACGTGCAAAGTTGACATGTGCATTACTCTTGTCTTCCGCGAATCGAAGGAGGTTAAAAACGCCCCCGACAACCACCGGAAGGGTGGCGGCCGAAACCTTCCGGTGAAGTTCCTCGAGAAAGGAGGCAGACCTACTATGGTCTGTCGGGCCGTAGACGATGGTCACCTCCCACTTGAAATTAAGGGCCCGTTCATAGAGTTCCATTTTGACAAAGAACTGGCCCCGGTCCATACTACCCACCTCGAAGGTGGCATCCTTCACACCTAATAGGATGCCACCCGAATGGCTGGCAATCCCACTAGAATGGAGCCAATGCCAGGCAAAGAGGTGGGAGCTCAGCCGATCGAGCTCCGGCAGGGAGAATTCAGTGCGCATGGTTTCCTAGATGGCAACTATGTTAATGTGTTCATCTCGCATGTACTCAAGAAGTTGGCGGCGTCGGCCGTCATGGCTGAAACCGCGGATGTTCTAGTAAAGGGCACGCATTAAGGAGCCATTGGGGGTTGCTTGACCCTAGAACATGATGTGCGCTTTGGGCTCGGAGGGCGGTAGTCCGAGAACGGGTGCGGCCACGGAGCTCGGTCGCCTCCAACGGAAGGCGGCAATCGGCTATGCGGGCTGAGCTGTAGTGGCCGTCGTAGCGGAGGTCGAGGAGCAGGAGGAGAGAGCAGAGCCGCGCGGGCTTCCTGAAAGTGCGTTATATCGACTAGAGGGGGGCGAATAGGTGATTTTTATGAATTCTTCAATGAGGAATTTGCCGGTGAGGAAATTCCTAAGTGAAGAACTACTTGCAGCGGAATAAGTACTCAGAAGTAAGCATAAGAGAATGTGGGCATGGTCATCATGATGAAATGAAGACAATCAAAGAGTACAGAAAGCGTAAACACAGGGTAGCACAAGATGAAGACAAACGGTGAAGAAATTGAACTGGGAAATTGAGAAAGTCTTGATCAAAGTCTTCAAACACAGATATGAACGAACACTCAACACGAGTAATGAGGAAATGAAAGAGTTGAGGAAATAGAACCAGTTAGGTTGGTGAAGACAATGATTTGGTAGACCAGTTCCAAGCTGCTTTGTCTCGGGTTATGCGATACGGTTGGGCGGCTGAGTATTTAAACTTCGAGGATACAGTCCGGACACCCGAGTCTTTGAGTCGCAGCTCGGGACACCAAGTCCTCACCGTATTCTCCTTGAACTAAGGTCACACAGACCTCGTCCAATCACTCATGGTAAGTCTTCAGGAGACTTCCAAACCTTCACAGACTTGGTCACTCGGCGATCCACAATTCCTCTTGGATGCTCTAGACCATGACGCCTAACTGTCTGGAAGAAGCACAGTCTTCAAAGGTAACAACCATCGGATCCACGCAGGATCAATCTCTTCAGTGATGCTCAATCACTTTGGGTTTGTAGGGGTTTGGTTTTTGGGTTTTTCCTCACTCGATGATTTTCGCTCAAAGTCTTCGGAGGATGGGTTGCTCTCAAATGACAAGTGTCAAGTTCTCTCGGAGCAGCCAACCAGCTAGTGGTTGTAGGGGGCAGCTATTTATAGCCTAGGGAGCAGCCCAACATGATAAGACATAAATGCCCTTTAATGATATGACCGTTAGGTGGATAAGATATTTTGGGACAGCTGGCGCGCAGCACAGCAACGGTCAGAAATTTGACTCTCAAATTCCTCAGGGTTATTGTCGGTGTCAAAACCGGTGGATCTCGGGTAGGCGGTCCCGAACTGTGCGTCTAGGCGGATGGTAACAGGAGACAAGGGACACGATGTTTTTACCCAGGTTCGGGCCCTCTCGATGGAGGTAATACCCTACTCCTGCTTGATTAATATTGATGATATGGGTAGTACAAGAGTGGATCTACCACGAGATCAAGGAGGCTAAACCTAAAAGCTAGCCTATGGTATGATTGTTGTTAGTCCCTCGGACTAAAACCCTCCGGTTTATATAGACACGGATATGTTAGGGTTACACTGTCGGTTACAATGGTAGGAGATCTACATATCCATATCGCCAAGCTTGCCTTCCACGCCAAGGAAAGTCCCATCCTGGACACGGGACGAAGTATTCAATCTTGTATCTTCATAGTCTTGGAGTCCGGCCGTGATGATAGTTCGCTATCCGGACACCCCTAGTCGAGGACTCCTCGGTAGCCCACCTGAACCGAGGCTTCAATGACGAGTCCGGCGCGCATATTGTCTTCGGCATTGCAAGGCGGGTTCCTCCTCGAATACTTCATAGAAGGTTTGAGCACCAGGGATAGTGTCGGCTCTGCAAAAAAGTTCCACATCTGCAGAGCCCGCCCAAGGCGAGCTAGCCGCTTCAGCGGGGTCCTGAGGTTCGTCGGAAATGGAGAGTACTTCGCTTCCGACCGCCTCCTCGCCTCACGCTGCGGACGACGCCGAGGTGGTGCCCCAAGGGGGGCCTGGTCAAGAGGAAGTGGCGCAGGAGGAGCCACAAGGCGACCTCCCGGACTCCAAGCGCATGGGGGGCAAGACCCCCAGGGGATCTAAGCCCGACCCTTGTCCAGACTCCATGCCGGAACCTTCAGGGGTTCCGGAGTCCGGCAAGCGGTCCCTTCGTAAGAAGGGTAAGACGCCGGTGTCCTCCATCCAACCGGAGGCACGGATAGCTTCTTGGGCGCTTAACAGCGCTTCCATCGAGGAGAGCACCGCCTTTGTTATGAGTCGGTGATCCGGACGATTCGATCTGCCAAGGCGGGCTAACTGAAGCCTATACCAGCCTTCTAACAGGCTTTGAGGTAAGTTTAGAATATGTAAAAATATTACTGCATAGACGGTAGCCCACGATGCTTAGTTCGGTGTTGGAAAGAAAAGCGGACTAAGGATCTAAAAAGATATCTGTGAGGAGTCTAACATAAGTATGTCAATATGGGAGCAGAGGCTGCGCTGCTGACCTCTGCCCGACCGATCGCGGAGGTCAATGCATTGAAGCAGAACCTCAAGCGGTCCGAGAACGAGCTCGGACAAGCCAAGAAGAAGCTCAAGGACAAGGAAGGTAAGTAATACCTTATTAAAGAAATACCTTATAGAAAAGGTTTTGGTTGCAAAAAATAACAGGAATAACTTGGGTACTACAGGGGCCACGAGCGAGGTGGCGACCACGAAGGCGGTGTCCGTGGCCAAAACAAAGCGGCTGGGAGCACCGAGCGAGAGAAGGGGGAGGCACAGCTGGCCAAGGTGCGGCAAGAGCTCAAGCTCTCATGGAAAAACACGAGTTTGGAGTGACTCGAGACTCGAGAGTCCGAGCTCGCGTCGGCTCTTGAGAGTGCCAAAGCTGCTAAGGCCGAGGCCCAAAAAGCCCTCCAAGAAATTGAGTCGTTGAAGAAGATAGCGGTGGGTAAGGCATTCTTTATGCAAAGCAAGCATGTGAAAGTGAATTACCTATTACTTACCCGGTTCGGAGCTCTCCAGAGCATTCGCAGATTTGCCCGTAGTGTGTCCGATGCTTCCGCATTCTACCGCGCCAAGGAGGGAGCTCGATGGAAAAGGTGTTACGGTCTCGATATCTTTGGGCGGACATCCGTGCCCCTAAGCGACCAGTGAAGCAGCTGGTCGAGCTCCACAAGGTCGCCGAACAGGCCATGAAGGGCCTTGTAAGCGCGCTATGGCCATTGAAAGCCATGCACTGGAGCTACTTGGCTTAGTGCAGCGGCTGGTGGGCGCTTTGTCCACGGATTGAAGTCATCAAGCGCTCTGCTGCATTGAAGGTGCCGTCGGGCCCTTGCCGTGCTAAAGTGCACTAGGGCAAGCTGTATCTGGAGAAGCTTGTGACCAGACGAACCACCAAGGGCAAGGAGCATCGCACGCCCGAAATGTACAATCTGTCTGCGGCCGTTTATCAAATTTGAGAGATGGCAAGTCGTTGGCTTCAGCCCCCATGCCACAGTCTTTGGGGTGTTTGGGATAAACTTGAGCACTCGTGTTCCCATTCTTGGGTCCATCTAGGGGCGCTCAACACAACGAACAAGGCAACGGACTTATAATGCTTGAACACTCTCCTTAGCCATAGAATTCTATAATTTTAAATTTAGTGAAGCCCCTAGTATTCGAAGACCGAGTTGAGGCGCTATCCACGCCTTGGCTGGACAATTCCGGTTCCTCGCTCTAAGCGGCGTAAGTATTTAGGGACCGAAAAACCTCTCGAACAGCGATCGGCTCTCGCCCTATCATGACGGTCAGTTTAGCTTTCTCCATTGAGGTGCTCGACCCAGCTCAAGCTGAGGCACAATCACGATGGTTCTCCCGTGCTACCTTAGCGATATAGCGGAACGTAAGGTACCAAAACACGGAGCTGGCAAACCAACTATTGACCCAAGACATGATTGAAGCCGATTCATATAATGCTATAAGTTAGGGTGCCGCACTTGCGAAAGTGTTGGACTTATCACACCATAATTTTGGGGTACTTAAGCCCCTGGTGTATTAGCCGTACCAAAGTGTCTGGTGCAACATGTCATGAAATGAACATATATATAGATAAGGAAAAGAGTGCAATAATAAGCAAAAGCTATGCATTGTTTATTCAAAAAGGTACTGCAATGAAGGCAGGACGATACAAATAGTGCGTTAAGCAAGGAATGGGACTATCTAACATGTCCCCCTCCAGGGGTAAGCTGCGGGATGATATGTAAAACAGGTATAATGCTCGTAATAGAGACCACCTGAACACTTGGCGTGGCTACGCTACCACAGCTGTTGCATCATGAGTTCGGCGATTCTAGTGCGGACAGGACTTCGGAATACGGAGTCTGGGAGTAAGAAAAAGAAAGAAAAGAAAAAAAAAGAAATGACACAATCGGGAGCCCCTGGTGCGGTCGAGCCGCATTCTTGGTGTGCCGTGGTCGTGCCCCTCCCCATATGCCCATGGTATCTCCAGAGTGTAATTATGTACGCATAAAACTAGCTTCGCAATTTTGCGAGGGCTAGGGTTGGGGCCAGATTGCTCTGGCGTGCTTGAATCGTGCTGGTGGTCTTGTTGTAGGTTACTCTGGCGGCGCTTGGCGGTGTCCGGCGCTTAGTGGCGGACTCGAGAATTGCCGTGAGAGGCTGCTTTGCACCTCCGCCCTGTGAGGGCCGTCGTGTGCTCCTCCGTTCGGAGAAGGCGTTGATGTTTCCATTGACCATGATTACTCCACGAGGCCTGGCATCTTGAGCTTGAGGTATGCATAGTGCGGCACCACATTGAACTTTGCAAATGCGGTTCGTCCGGCGATGCATGATAGCCGCTGCAGAATGGGACGATGTCGAAGATTAACTCTTCGCCGAAGTTATCCGGGATCCGAAGACCACTTCGAGTGTAATCGAGCCCATACAACTGGCATCTACACGGTATGGCGCTTTAAAGGTCGTCTTTGTAGGTTTAATCCTTGAGGGGTCTATGCCCATTTTGCGCACTGTATCCTGATAAAGCAGGTTCAGGCTGCTGCCGCCGTCCATCAGGACTCTTGTTGGGTGAAATCCGTCAATAATTGGGTCAAGAACCAATGCGGCGAAACCGCCGTGACGAATGCTAGTGGGGTGGTCCCTTCGATCGAAGGTGATGGGCGGGAAGACCATGGGTTGAACTTTGGGGCGTGGCTCCATCGCATATCGTCCCTTAGTGCACGCTTCCTCTCCCTTTTAGGTATGTGGGTTGCGTATATCATGTTCACCGTCCGCCTTGTGGGAAAACCCTTCATCCTCTATTGTTCGTGGTAGGGCTTTTCCTCGTCATCGCTATACAGCCCCTTGTCATTTAGTTCGGCACTTAACTTGCCTGCTTGTTTGAACACCCAACAATCCCTGTTGGTGTGATTGGCTGGTTTTCGGGGTGCCATGTATCCGCACAAGCGATCGAGTATTCGGTCCAAGTTGGGCCGGGCCTGGGTATTTCTTTTGAATGGCTTCTTCCGTGACGGGTTTAGAGCCTCTGAATCCGACATTGGCGGCGTATCTTGATATTATCGCCGTTAATGCGGCGCTTGTTCTTGTTGCGGCAGCGACCGCCATTGCTGTCCTTGGTATCCGAACTATCGGGGTGTTTGGCCAAGTTGTTGCTTCTAGCTAGCCAGCTGTCCTCTCCGCACAAAAGCTGGTCATGAGTGTTGTGAGGGCTGCCATGGATTTGGCTTTTCTGTCCTAGGTGCCGGGCAAGCCACTCGTCGCGGATGTTATGTTTGAAGGCTGCAAGGGCCTCTGCATCCGGACGATCAACGATTTGATTTTTCTTTGTTAGGAACCGTGTCCGAATTGTCGGCCGATTCTTACGGCTGCTGAATTATGTGGCTAAGGTCATCGGCGTCTCGTGGTCGCACATATGTGCCACTGGAAGTTATCAAGGAATGCGGCTTCGAGGTCCTCCCAACAACCAATTGATTTTCTTTGGCAAGCTGTTGAGCCAATGCCGAGCTTGTCCTTTAAGCTTGAGTGGGAGGTATTTGATGGCATGTAGATCATCACCGCGGGCCATGTGGATATGGAGGAGATAGTCCTCGATCCGCATCAAGGGATCTGTGGTACCATCGTATGATTCGATGTTCTGGGTTTAAAGCCCTCGGGATTTGATGATCCATTACTTCATCTGTGAAGCATAGTGGGTGTCTTGGCGCCTCATATTGGGCTATATCACGGCGCAGCTCGAATGAGCTTTATGCATTGTGTTCGGCCCGGCGGAGTTTCTGTATCCGGCGTGATGGTTATCGTCACGTGTCGTTGAGGCGCCGCGATCCGTGAATCGATCTTGTATGTCTTGCCTTATCGTCCAATATATCTCGCAAGTCCGGTAGCGTTTTCCCGTGCCTTGGTACTTTTGGCGGCGTCGGGGTGTGGCTTGAGCGGAGGGCGAGAGGCTTCTGTCGCTGACCACGGGTGGCGATCTGCCATGTCGTCTTTTGGTGACTTGGGTGCTTCCTCTTGATCGAGGCAACGGCCTGCGTTTGGGGTAGCTTTTGGAGGGCGTTGAGTTCATACTCTTGGCTGCAAGGACTTGATCTATCTGTCGACTAGCAGGTCTTGATCAGCTCTAAGCTGTTGCTGCTTTTCTTGAGGCTGCTTGCCGTGGCTATAAGCCTGCGTTTGAAACGCTCCTGTTCAAGCGGGATCCTCGGGCACGACAAATTCGTCATCGTCGAGGCTTGCCTCATCTTGGGAGGGCGCGATAATTATCGTCCTCGACCTCTCTTTCGCCCGCCTTTGTCATGCGGACTTCCTTCTCCTCCTCTGTGCTGGAGTCCTGCTGGAGGGGTTCTCTTCGGACTTTGTCCGGGTGTTATTATCTCCGTGCGGAATCACCGTTTTATTGTGGCGGGATTTAGGCGGCGCCACCGACGTCGGCGCTTGGTTGTTTCTTGGAGGGTCATCCTCCGTTGTTCCATCGCCCGTTCCCATCTTTTGGGATGTCCACCATGTATATGTCATATGACGAGGTGGCCTTCCGGTGCCTCAGAGGCGCTTGGTCTTGGTCGTCTCCGGCGTCGTAGTCCATACCGTCGACGTCTTTGGAGTCGAAGTCGAGCATGTCGATTAAATCATCGACAGTGGCTACAAAGTGGGTGGTGGGTGGGCGTTGAATTTCGTCGTCCGTATCCCAACCTTCCAGTCCGCAGATCCGGCGAGGCTCTCCGGATAAAGAGAGAGACTTTAGTGAATTCAGAATGTCGCCAAAGGGCGTCTTTGAAAAGATGTCCGACAGTGAACTCCATAACGGACGCCTAATCGGATTCGATTGGCGGGCGCGGAGGGTTCGGTCGGAGTGGAGTCCGGTACCACAGTTGAGGTCTTCGCCAAGGACGGGGATGGAGTTCGCTCAATCGCCGTGAGATTGTGGCCCCGAGGCGTGTCAACCACTCGTCCTCGATCGGGAATCCGACTCGGATTAAAGGTCGGAGCGGGTGCTGGTGCGGCCTCCGAGGCACTTGTTAAACTGCGAGCTAGATCATGCCCATCGAGACAAAGTCGGCACGCTTAGGCTGCGGCTCGAATCCGTCGAATATCAAGACTCCGCGGATATCGGCCGTATAGTTCAAACTTCCAAATCTGACCGATGGCGGGCGTAGCTTCGATCTGCTCGGATGGCCAAGTGAATTGCCCGCAGCAAAGTCGCCGAATCTGAAGATCTGTCCGGGAGAAAAGTCTCACCCGGACCGCATCGTTGTTGATGATCGAAGGAGCCATCGGGCCTATCGGTGACGACACGAGGAACTCTCAATGAAAGCACCAATGTCGGTGTCAAAACCGGCGGATCTTGGGTAGGGGGTCTGAATCGTGCGTCTAGGCGGATGGTAACAGGAGACAAGGGACACGATGTTTTACCCAGGTTGGGCCCTCTTGATGGAGGTAATACCCTACTCCTGCTTGATTAATATTGATGATATGGGTAGTACAAGAGTGGATCTACCACGAGATCATGGAGGCTAAACCCTAGAAGCTAGCCTATGGTATGATTGTTGTTCGTCCTACGGACTAAAACCTTCCGGTTTATATAGACATCGGATAGGTTAGGGTTACACAGAGTCGGTTACAATGGTAGGAGATCTACATATCCGTATCGCCAAGCTTGCCTTCCACGCCAAGGAAAGTCCCGTCCGGACACGGGACGAAGTCTTCAATCTTGTATCTTCATAGTCTTGGAGTCAGGCTGTGATGATAGTTCGGCTATCCGGACACCCCCTAGTCCAGGACTCCCTCAGCTATCATGTTCCTCACTGTGTAGGCAATCCGCACTGGCGAATTCCTAACTCCTCAGTCAGAACAAATTCCTCAGCGACCAGAAGAACTTCGTCTCTGTCACTGAAGAAATTGACTGAACTGTATGAGATTTCAAAGGCTTCACTCGAAGGGATTGGTAGGTGTAGGATTTTGAGTTGAGCATCACATGGAAATTTTTCCTTAGTATTTCCTCGACCCCCTTTAACAGTACGGTGTTTCCTATGACTCAAGAAAGAGAAAACGAAACTACGAAAACAAAAGTCTTCACGCTTCATGTTCCTCAAATGAATACCAAGTCTTCAAGGTCACACCAATTTCTTCACTTTCAAAGTCTTCAGAAAGTCTTCAGAATGTCAAAGTCTTTAGTCGAAGAACTTCATTTTAGGGAATTCGACTTTCTTTGTAAATATCAAACTCCTCATAGACTTATAGACCTGTGTACACTCATAAACACATTAGTCCCTTAACCTATAAGTCTTCAATACACCAAAATCACTAAGGGGCACTAGATGCACTTACAATCTCCCCCTTTTTGGTGATTGATGACAATATAGGTTAAGTTTTCAACGGGGATAAACATACGAAGTGTAAATACCGATATTGAGGAATTTGATAGCAAGATATAGAGGAACTCCCCCTGAAGATGTGCATAGTGAGGAATTTTCTTTTGAGGCAATGCACATTTGAAGAGTTGAATCATGGAGATCTCCCCCTATATCTTGTAATTCATACACGCATTTGACATATAATATGAAGAATTTGAAATGCATGATGAAATATGGTGACTGATGTAATTCAGCATGCGTGTATTAACATATAATGAGGAATAAGCATGCAGAGGAACACATCAAAAGTATCAGAGCACCATCGGGTTTAAGATTACAACTCGATCCAATAAAAGTTTCAGAAGAACGAGAGTTGTAACTTAGCAAAAATTTGCCCATATAATAGACCCGCTTGAAAACTAACTCACATTTCTCCTCCTTTGTCATCGAATGACCAAAAGGATCGAAACTGAGGACTAACGCCCCTGAAGAATTTCAAGTTGATGAAGGAGTGCCAGCATTGTTGGGCTCGGTTGTCGTAGTAGGGCCTGCCGCAGTGTCGTCCAAGTCTTCATTTTCATCAGTGTCTCGCGATGAAGAATAGGAGCTGGCCACCAAGGAAGGAACTTTGACCTTCTTGTATTTCTTCGGTGGAGGTGCAGACCAGTCAAATTCTTCCTTGAGACCCGTTGTCTTCAGTTCTTCCGCGATGTAGACATTAGAAAGAACAGCCCAGGTGTGGTTGAAGGTTTCATGGAGGTAGTATTGGTTTTTCTTCACTGCATTGTGTGTTGAGGTCATGTTGTGAAGAATTGAACCAAACTGACGCTTGGCCCATTTATGATTGCAATCAACCTTCCGATGAAGACCGAGGAGTAACTCACGATCATCATCACCACAGGTCTTTGTGGCTTGAGGATTTTGCTTGGCCGAGGTATTGGCGGCAGAGTCATGTGTGGCGAGTCATCATTGGTGGAGTAGGATGCAGCTTTGCGAAATTGACCATCCAATGGACGAATGCCTTCATCTATCACAGCAGTGGCCTTGCCCTTGTCATCAGCTGAGGAAAATGTCCGTTTGAGGACTCCAATTGGAGGCAAGTAGCTGCAGTGGTTCAGAGTATCAGCTTTGTAATTGAGTGAAGACCTTGTCCTGATGAACCTCATAATCCATGGTGCATAAGGCTTCAGCTCAAAAGGTGACATAGCAATGTTTGCCAGAGTCCTCATGAAGAAATCATGGAAGTTGACGGGAACGCCATGAATGATATTGAAAAGAATATTCTTCATGACGCCAACGACTTCTTCATCATTTGATTCGTGGCCTTTGATAGGACTCATTGTCTTCGTCAGAATCTGATAGACAGTCCGAGGCACATATAGTAATTCCTTGACGAGGAATTTGGTTCGAGGTGCCTGTCACGGCTTCAAAGGCTTCATCAAGCACTTGCATGTAGTGATTTGAAAGCTCAGGTTCATTGTAGATACAACGAGCACCATCAAGGGAGGATGAGTGGGAGGGCACGAGCAATTCGATTCTTTGGTGCCTTGTAGTGAGTATTTTCGGACATCCAGTCCAACACCCATGAGTTCACATCTTCACATCTCCGATGATGTGCAGCGTCGCATAGAATTGAAGAATGAGTTCTTCGCTCCAATCACGTATGTCGCAGAAATTGAAGTCCCGCATCGTGAAGAATCTGAGAACTGGCTCGAAGCCTGGCAGAGATTCCATGTCCACATGAGGAATATGTGCATGATCGAAGACTTTGTCTTTGTTGAAGAGCACAGAGGAATAGAAGTTGGCTTGACTAGCAGTCCAGAAACGCCTATTCCTTATGCGAGCAGAGTCGTATGGGTTGTAATCCGTGAAGAAAACGTGCTCGCCAAAGAAGTCTTCAGCCTTGAACTTTTGCTTCGTTGAGAATGGATTCTTAGGCTTTGGTAGTGGAGTGTCAGTGAGTTGCATCACGACCTATGGAATCGCAAAGGCTGAGGAATTTCTGGTTCCTCTACATGTGCAGTCTGAGGATCAGCAGCAGCAGGTTCATCAGCGCTAGTGGCTGGAATTTACTCATGTACAGATGAAGTGGGATGAGTTTCTTCAGAGCCCATTTGAACTGTTGGAGCAGAGGACTGAGGAATCTGTTGGATTGGGGTGAAGAGTGGAGAATTTGGATGCTGACTTTCCCAAAAGTCATCATTCATCACTGGCGTTAATGCTTCCAATATCCACATCTTTTCAATTTCTCAACACCAGCCTCTTCACCGTGAACCGAGGCATAGGCGAGGAAATGATTGGGGTTGAAGGGATTGCTTCCACTTCAATTTCTTCATCAATCTGCTCTGACGAAGCAGAAGACTAATTTTCTTCATCAGATCCGCTTGGGATCTCATAATCTTCACCAAAAGGAACAAGGTCCTTTGATGGCATGGAGGAAATTGGAACAGCATCAATGGGATTTTCAAATGAGCTTGTCATTGTCTTCATCTTCTTCGGGGCTGGAGAATTTGAAGCAGATGCTTTCCTTTTCTTCATTGCAGCTCGTTCTGCAGCCTTGGCCTTCTTCACATCAGATGCAGATGGAAGGATTGGAGTTGGTGTAGGCGTAGGAGGAGCTGAGGAATCTGGGTGAATTTCCTCAGGCAATCGATGCAGCTTGCCGACTTCTTCCGCTTCTTCAGCACACCACTAGTGGATGCCACGCAATTTCTTCGGTGGCTGGAATGGAGTCATCAGCCTGGAACTAGCATTGTCATCAGCAGCCTAAACTTCATCACCGTGCGGCATGTTCTTGATCGGTGAGCGGAGGCTCCAAATGAGGAATTTCTTGTTGCGTTGGGGCTGCAACATTTGAGAACTTCTTTGTCAGATTGACAAATCTGACTTTGGCTCCTTGCCAATCAGCATAATATGAGTCAAATTTGTCACTGAGGGCTTTGATGTCAGCCTGCATCTTGATAAGTTCTTCAGTTGTCATCTTGACAACATTTTTCTTCAGCAGCTTCTCTTTTACTCTTTGTCGATTTCTTGATCTCTCTCGTCAGATCAAATTTCCATTTCTCCTCTTGGATGAAATGAGTCGGCATGTGATTTTGGCCAGTGTCAACTTGAAGTCGGCATAGGAGTGTTTGGGTCCTTGTGCGTAGATCAATGTAGTCTAGGATCGCTCTTGGATCCAACAGCAGAAGGGCACAGTGTGCCTTTGGCTCTAGCGACCCTTTCTTGTCGGTCTCGATGATTTCCGCAAGTTCATCATCATCAGCCTCATCATCTTTAGGTGGCTCTTGGAAGGCGACCTGTTTCTTCTTGGGACTTGGCCGATGACCTCGTCCAGCTGTGGCCTTAGTCTTCAGCAGAGTTGGCCCAGATGAAGAATTTGGTGCAGCTGAGGAACTTGCTGAAACACCAGAGGCAATTGAGATGCCTGCAGTCCTTTGGCACGTTGCCAGATGCATAGGTGCTGAGGACTTTGTCGGAACTGCTGAGGACTTTGGAGGAGCTGCTGAGGACTTTGGAGGAGCTGAGGATTTGGGAGGAGCAGGAGCAGCATGAGGAATTGGCCGTGAGGGCATAGCTGAGGAACTTGGCCGTGAGGGCACAGTTGGTGACGCACTTGGCTTGTGTGCGGGCTTCTTTGCCATAGATTTTCTTGGCTTGACAGAGGCCTCAGTGGCAGCAGCAGTAGCAGAGTCCTCATTAAAATTCCTCACTGCCTCGTTGGCTTGTCTTGCCAATTTGGCTTGGCGCTTGGCCCATTCTTCAGGAAAGTCCTCACCACGCTTGATGCTGGTGGGGTCAGCTTCTTGACCAGGTGCCAGAGGAGCTCTTGGGCATGGAGGATTGGTCTGAATTTCTTCATGTACTTTGGAGTCACATATCTGTACTCCCTCCATTCCCTTGCCCATCTCCTTTCAATCCTTTGAATGCGCACCTTGCGCTGATTTTTGTTTTCTTTTCCGAACTCGGCTTCATCAGGTGTGCAATAATCAACATAGATGTCCTCAGGAATCTCAAACGCAGTCATGACCTCAGGCCTCTTTCCTCCTTTCTGTGGTTTCTTTCCTTCTGCCATATTCTTCAGCTGAGGAATTTGAACAATCGAATTCTCTGAAGAAGTATGCAACTTTTCTTTGAGGAACGCTGCAAATGAGTTAAGTTGATGAGAACCTAGTGATTCAGCAGCGGACATGAGTACTGTGATGAGTATAGTTGCGAGGAATTTGGAGAGGTCATATGCGTTCTCAGAAGGTTTTCCAAAAGAACTAGGTTGAGGAATTTGACGGATGAGCCTTGAAGAATTTCACTAAGCGATCTTTGTCTTAGGTTCCAGAGTTGTATAGATCGAGGATCCACACAATTGAGGAATCTTGAAGAAAATCATTGCTTAGAGAAAGAATCAAGAGCATATTTCTTTTGAGGTGTTCATATGTGTGAAGATTTGAAGAATAAACACCTTTGAAGATTTTCGTGAAGGTTTGAGAATCAAAGCGAGTAATAAAAGTAACTTTTAATTACCCGAATGAAGAACACGACGAACCGAGAAGAACAGATGGGAAGTTCGTCGGTTAGATCTTCCACGCCCTAACTTGGCGGAGGAAGACAACTACTACTGGCGGCGGAGTGAAGATTTCATGATCGGCACGAGTACGACGGGCGACGAGGTAGAGGCAAGTGAAGCTCTTCCTCACCGGCGACGATGGAGAAGCGCGGCGCTTAGGGTTTGAGAAGCTCGAGCGAGAGAGAGAGCGGTCGAGCGGAGTAAAGGAAGTGAGGAAGGGAGAGGGGTATATATAGCTACGGTGAAAACCGATCGCTCAAGATTTTGGACTAACGTGCCTGACCCTTCTCATTAAACTGACATGTGTCACCCACGTACTGAAAAGTGGAGATCGTGTTAGATCGTGGGTGAATAGATAAGTCTATCGTGGGATGCGGAACGGTTTGAGCGGCAATACCGAAAATTTGGATAAGATAAGTTAAAAGTTCCGTTCACAATTTCTTCAGCTGACAAGGACACAGTGAAGATTTTGAGCGAGTTTCAAATAGAACGCACATGAAGAATTTGTGAATAGATTGGGTTGAGTATAGCATAGAGGGGAAGGGTCCGATCACATTCACTTAGCGTAAAAAGCAACTTGAAGAAATAGCCATAAGTGAATGTCAGTAGAGGACATAAACCCATATATATATATAGTCAATGAAGAAAGACAACGGAAACAAAGGAAGATTTTGCAAAGTTGAAGAATTTCAAAAACTGAAGAATTTCAAAACTAAGGAAAAACTCAAATTGAAGATTTTCAACTTTGGTGGTGGCGTGACCCCCGTATAAAAATGATGATTTCAAACACCGCGTACAATTGTTGTAGGGTTCTGAGAATCAAATTCTTCATTAATTTCTTCACACTTAGAGTGTTATTCTTCATTGGTTGAAGAAAAACGTTTCTTCATGTGTTGCACATCTAAGTCATCAATTTTGCATAAGTGTCAGGATGTGTGTCCTTTTCAAAGAACATTCGAAGATTCTAAGATATTTAGCTCTCACCGCAACTTGCTAAATCTCTTCTCATCCAAGGGCTTAGTGAAGATATCGGCTAGCTGTTCTTCAGTCTTCACATGCTCGATGGAGATGTCGCCCTTCAACACATGATCATGAAACAAAATGATGACGAATCTGAATGTGCTTTGTCTTCGAGTGCTGAACTGGGTTGTGAGCAATCTTGATGGCACTCTCATTATCACAGTAGAGAGGCACATTCTTCACGTTGATGCCGTAGTCCTTGAGAGTTTGCTTCATCCATAGCAATTGAGCACAACAAGAGCCAGCAGCAATGTATTCAGCTTCCATGATGAAGCGGTGATACGCAGTTCTGCTTTCTTCGAGGACCAACGGACCAAAGATCGTCCGTGGAAATGACAAGTACCGGATGTTGACTTGCGGTCCACACGATCACCAAAGATAGTCGAGTCGAATATCCAATGAGATCAAAAGTAGAGCCCTTGGGGTACCATAATCCTAGTGTTGGTGTGTGAGCTAGATATCGAAGAATATGCTTCATAGCCTTATGGTGTGATTCCTTCGGTGTAGCTTGAAATCGGGCACACATGCAAACACTAAGCATTATATCTGGCCTAGATGCACATAAGTACAATAGGGAACCAATCATGGAGTGGTATACCTTGTGATCAAAGTCAATACCATTTTCATCAATGCATAGATGGCCATTTGTGGGCATAGGAATTTTGACGCCTTTGCAATCTTGCATGCCGAATTTCTTCAGGACATCTTTGAGGTATTTCTCCTGAGATATGAATATGCCATTGTGTTGTTGACGAATTTGAAGACCTAAGAAGAATTTCAACTCTCCCATCATAGACATTTGATATTCTTCACTCATCATATAGGCAAATTCATCACTATAACGTTGGTCAGCACAGCCAAAGATAATATCATCAACATATATTTGGCACACAAACAGTTCACCATCATATGATTTAGTAAAGAGAGTAGGGTTGAGTGAACCGGGTGTGAAGCCATTCTTCACGAAGATTTCCTTCAAAGTATCATACCACGCCCGTGGTGCCTGTTTGAGACCATAGAGGGCCTTGTTGAGTCTAAAGACTTTGTCGGGATTCTTAGGATCTTCGAAACCTGGGGGTTGAGCAACATATACTTCTTCCTCAAGCTTACCATTGAGGAATGCACTTTTCACATCCATTTGATATAAAGTGATATTATGATGGTTAGCATAAGCAAGTAATATGCGAATAGCCTCAAGTCTAGCAACAGTGCAAAAGTTTCATCGAAATCAATTCCTTCAACTCGTGTGTAGCCTTGAGCTACAAGTCATGCCTTATTCCTCACCACAAGGCCATTTTCATCTTGCTTGTTGCGGTAGATCCACTTTGTGCCAATGATATTATGCTTGCGAGGATCTGGACGTTTGACCAGTTCCCGACATTGTTGAGCTCGAACTGATGTAATTCTTCTTGCATTGCCCGAATCCACTCAGTTCGAAATGCTTCATCTACCTTAGTGGGCTCTGTGATAGAGACAAAAGCATAGTGCCCACAAACGTTAGATAAATGTGAAGTTTTTGAGCGTGTGAGAGGACCTGGCGCATCAATGTCATCGATGATCTTGTCAACTTGCACTTCTTTTGCAACGCGAGGATGAGCCGGTTGTCGTCGAGGAATTTGATCAGCATTTTCTTCAGTATTATCCTCAGGTGCATCAGCTCGACGTTCTTCGCGTATAGGAATGAATTCTTCAGCAGATTCTTCAGTAGGAATGACATCCTCAGTTGCCTTGAACTTGATAGATAGGTAGGTGCTCTCTTTGTGAGCCATTAGTTTCATCAAACCACACATCTACAGTGTCAACAATCTTGTGAAGAGCGATGTTGAAGACTCTGTAGGTGTGCGAGTCCTTTCCGTAACCAAGCATAAAACCTTCATGTGCTTTCGGTGCAAATTTAGAATTGTGATGAGGATCTCTAATCCAGCATTTAGCACCGAAGACTTTGAAATAACTCACACTTCTTGTCAGTGAGGAGTTCATAGGTAGTCTTCTTGAAGAATTTGTGAAGATATACTCTGTTGATGATGTGGCACGCGGTATCAATTGCATCAATCCAAAAACGACGAGGCGTTTTGTATTCATCAAGCATAGTGCGAGCCATCTCAACAAGAGTTCTGTTCTTGCGCTCCACGACGCCATTTTGCTGAGGAGTATAGGGAGCAGATAACTCATGAGTAATACCAAGTTCATCAAGATAGGCATCAAGACCGGAATTCTTGAACTCAGTTCCATTGTCACTCCTGATGTGCCTGATCTTCACACCAAAGTTGGTTGAAGCCCTCGAGGAAAATCGTTTGAAGACTTCCTGCACTTCATGTTTGTAAGTAACAATGTGTACCCATGTGTAACGAGAGTAATCATCAACAATAACAAAGCCATATAGAGATGCATCATTAGTGACTGCTGAGTAATGATTAGGACCAAAGAGGTCCATGTGAAGCAATTCGAATGGACGAGTAGTGGTCATGATAGTCTTCGCTGGATGCTTGGCCTTGGTCATTTTTCCAGCTTCACAGGCTCCACACAAGTGATCCTTGAGGAATTTGACATTTTCAATGCCAATGACATGTTTCTTCTTCGCAAGCGTGTGCAAATTCCTCATGCCTGCGTGACCAAGTCGCCGATGCCATAGCCAGCCTTCTGAAGCTTTTGCAAGTAGACACACAGCTGGTTGTGGTCCTGTAGAGAAATCAACAATATACAAGTCTCCTCTCCTAAAGCCTTCGAAGACTTTGGAATTGTCAGCTTCCATGATCACAACACAACGATACTTGCCAAAGACAACAACCATATCAAGATCACAAAGCATTGAGACTGACATGAGGTTGTATCCTAAGGACTCAACAAGCATGACTTTGTCCATGTGTATGTCCTTAGAGATCGCAACCTTACCAAGACCCAATACCGACTTTTGCCTTTGTCGGCCAAAGATGATATGCTTCAGATGTGACGGTGATAAGGAGCATCCATCAATAGATTCTTGTCACCAAATATGTGATTTGTACATCCACTATCGAGAACCCACTCATTGGCTTTGGGTTGATCATCCTGCAGAGGAATTAGTGCAACTTACGATCTCATATACTTCATTAGTGAAGAATATGATATCAATTTCATCAGACGAATTTCATCAGGCAGTATAACAGATAAGCAGTATGAGGACGTGTGAAATGAAAGTTCATTTCTTCATGATTAGCCTGCATCCTTTCAGGTATTTTTGTCAGACCCCCAGCAAATTCTTCAGACGTTAAAGCACGCCTGGAGGTCTGACCCTGCAGAAGAGATTAGTTCCTTTTCTTCACCACCCACATCTGAAGGGGTGGCAAAGAGTTCATCACTCTGCGAGCTCCATATGAGAATGGTGGCATAGAGGCCAATCCATTTCGTTTCACATAAGAGGGGTTAGGGTAAGCATATGAATAAGCAGAGAAATTCTTC
The DNA here is from genome assembly GCA_021605205.1 of Aegilops longissima. Taxonomy (NCBI): domain Eukaryota; kingdom Viridiplantae; phylum Streptophyta; class Magnoliopsida; order Poales; family Poaceae; genus Aegilops; species Aegilops longissima. The sequence goes on from CM038678.1 coordinate 339,600,068, forward strand.
GAGGACTTATGAACATATTGGTTTGAAGAATAATGCACATATTCATAGCCCTTAGCTCTACCTGCGAAAATGAGTTGTTAGCACAATGATAATCATGTGAGGACTTTGATCCTTTTGAGGAATTTGATCCACGTGAGGAATTTGGTCCGTATGAGGACTTGGATCCATATGAAGAATTTGGTCCATATGAAGAGTTTGATCTGGGGTTCCTATTCTTCACGGTGGTGTCATGAGGACATTCACCAAGACTTTCAAGGCACTTCTTGGGAACCCAGATTTTCTTCATAGGGAACCGTTCTGCAGATTAGTGCCAACATATCTAGCAAATACTTCACCATTCTGATTTTTGAACAGTTTATAGTTGGAGTCAAATGACTCATCGATGAATGAGGAGATTCACATGTAAAGCCAGATAAGTTAGATGGATCAATCTGGAGGTCCCTTTGCAGCAACCCATGAGGTTTTGGGGTACTTGCTCGGGCTTCCAATATGTTCCATCAAGATTGAGTTTCCTCTCAAAGGCAATACCCTCTTTCCTAGGGTTTCTATTGAGGATCTGCTTTTAAGCACATCACAAAGAGTCGATGCCCTTTGAGGCTTTTGTACATGCCTGTCATGTACAATTCCTTCAGCCCTGCATCGTAAGTGATACTAGCAATGTCCTCAGATGAGGAATTAGTGATAGCAGAGGCAGGTGAAGAATTTGTAACATTTGAAGCATTTGAACATTCAGGTGAAGAATTAGCAGATTCACGTTCAATGCACTTTAAGCATGGAGGAACAAATTCTTCCTGAGAAGCGCTGATGTGTTGAGCAAGTAATGAATCGCGCTCCTTCTGAAGATCTTCATAACTCACTTTTAGCTTCTCAAGATCTTGCTTTCTTTGAAGAAATTCTTAAGAAAGTTTCTCATGATCAGATAAGAGAGTGTTATGATGACCTTGAAGGCTGTCAAACCTAGACTGAAGTCTCTGAAGATTTTCAGTCAGGGCTTTAGTGCGATCCATTTCTTCACCTAACATATCATCACTTTTGTCTAGCATGTTTTGAACCTTTTCCAAGTCGTTTGTTGTTTAGTGGCAATGCAAACAAGTTTGGTATAACTAGGTTCAATATCATCATCAGATCCATCATCATCAGATTCATAGTCACTAAACTCAGATGAGGAACATTCGGTTACCTCGTCACCCTTTGCCATGCGACATGATGCAGAAGATGATGATTCTGGTTCGAAAGTCTTGTTTTGAGGGATTCCTTGAAGTCCTCAAACCAGGGATCATGACGGGTTTGATGACCTTCATAGACATCGGAGATTCGGTCCCAGATAAGCTTCGCATTGCAGAGATGCATAATGCGCTTGAATTCATCTCTAGATAGGCAAGAACAGATGATATCCTTCACCATGATGTCAAGTCGAGTGTACTTGCGAATATCATCTGCGTTCGCCGTCTTGCATAGATCAGTAAGACCAATTTCAGTGACGGTCCACAGCTCGTTGTCCATTGCCATGAGGCGCTTCCTCATCATGGCCTTCCACTTGGGATAATCATGACCGTCAAAGATAGGGCATGTCACTTTCTTCATACCTGCGGTCGACATAACTAAAACTCCAGGTGGTTAAACCAAAATCACACAGAACAAGGGAGTACCTTGCTCGATACCAATTGAAAGTGTTATATTGACTAGAGGGGGTGAATAGGCGATTTTATGAATTCTTCAATGAGGAATTTGCGGTGAGGAAATTCCTAAGTGAAGAACTACTTGCAATGAATAAGTACTCAAGTAAGCATGAGAGAATGCGGGCATGGTCATCATGATGAAATGAAGACAATCAAAGAGTGCAAAAAGCGTAAACACAGGATAGCACAAGATGAAGACAAACAGACTGAAGAAATTGAACTGAGGAAATTGAGAAAGTCTTCAGTCAAAGTCTTCAAACACAGATATGAACGAACACTCAACACAGTAATGAGGAAATGAAAGAGTTGAGGAAATAGAACCAGTTAGGTTGGTGAAGACAATGATTTGGTAGACCATTTCCAACTGCTGTCTTAGTTGTACGTCTGGTTGGAGCGACTGAGTATTTAAACTCGAGGACACATAGTCTCGGACACCCAGTCTCTGAGCAAGCAGCTCAGGACACAAAGTCCTCACTGTATTCTCCTTGAACTAAGGTCACACACACCTCGTCCAATCACTCGTGGTAAGTCTTCAGGCGACTTCCAAACCTTCACAGACTTGGTCACTCGGCGATCCACAATTCCTCTTGGATGCTCTAGACCATGACGCCTAACCGTCTGGAAGAAGCACAGTCTTCAAAGGTAACAAGCGTCGGATCCACGCAGGATCAATCTCTTGATGATGCTCAATCACTTTGGGTTTGTAGGGGTTTGGTTTTGGGTTTTCCTCACTGATGATTTTCGCTCAAAGTCTTGGAGGATGGGTTGCTCTCAAATGACAAGTGTCAAGTTCTCTCGGATCAGCCAACCAGCTAGTGGTTGTAGGGGCGGCTATTTATAGCCTAGGGAGCAGCCCGACATGATAAGACATAAATGCCCTTCAATGATATGACCGTTAGGTGGATAAGATATTTTGGGACAGTGGCGCACAAGAAGACAAAGAACGGTCGGAAATTTGACTCTCAAATTCCTCGGGGCTATCATGTTCCTCACTATGTAGGCAATCCGACTGGCGAATTCCTAACTCCTCGGTCGAAACAAATTCCTCAATGACGTAAGAACTTCGTCTCATCATCAAGAAATTGACTGAACTGTATGAGATTTCCAAAGGCTTCACTCGAAGGGATTGGTAGGTGTAGGATTTTGAGTTGAGCATCACATGGAAATTTTTCCTTAGTATTTCCTCGATCCCCTTTAAGAGTACGGTGTTTCCTATGACTCAAGAAAGAGAAAACGAAACTACGAAAACAAAAGTCTTCACGCTTCATGTTCCTTGAATGAATACCAAGTCTTCAAGGTCACACCAATTTCTTCACTTTCAAAGTCTTCAGAAAGTCTTCAGAATGTCAAAGTCTTCAGTCGAAGAACTTCATTTTTAGGGGTCGACTTTCTCTGTAAATATCAAACTCCTCATAGACTTATAGACCTGTGTACACTCATAAACACATTAGTCCCTTAACCTATAAGTCTTCAATACACCAAAATCACTAAGGGGCACTAGATGCACTTACACTTCCGCAAATCTACCATCAAGAATCTCGCGAGCCCGGATGGCCTCGATCTGGACTAAGGGGGGAGCAGCCTCCCCCCTTAAGATGATCGCGGAATCTGTCGCAACCTTCGCAAGGTAGCACAACGGAACCGACTCGAGAGCAGAAAATGAGCAAGTAGCAATAGAGGGGGGAACGGCGGGGGTACGTGGCTCCAGATTCCGGGCAGCAGCCCGGAGCTCCGCCCGCTCGGGGTTGGGTAGAGATGAGCTACCTTCTGGCTAGGCAGCGTGAAGCCTAGCGCTACGGCGGGAGGCCGTCACCCTGGAGGAGGAGGACCGGCCGCGACGGGAGTAGGCCATGGACCGTGGAGGGGGAGGCTGGGAGGCCACCGGAGTGGTCACCCGGGTCTCCCCCTCAATGTCGGGGTCCGTCACGGGGGCGAGATGGAGCACCAGCCCAGAGCAGCCGAGGGGTAGAGGAGCCGGGGTCGGAGAAGGCAGCGCCGGGTCGGAAGCAGGGGGCATCACGGTCACCACCAGTAGCGGAGACGAAGGCGGGTTCGATGCCGGAGGTGGAAGGGTGTCTGCAGGCCCCGAAGGAGAGAGGCGTGCGCACAGCGGCAGGGGCACGGGAGACCCGAGCGGCACGTCGGGGAGGGAGGCCGGAGGGGAGCCGCCCATGCTGGGTCCTGGCGAGGACGAGGGGGGAGCAGCTCAATTCCGTGGCCCAACCCGATCGTGGAGAGGTCGACGGCGGAGCGCGCCGAGGAAGCGGGGAGGACGACCATGCCGATGCTAGAAGCGTCACTCCCCTCCGTGGACTCGTCCTCCGGGTCCACAGGGCCGGCCGGGGAAGGCGCCGAGGCGGACAGAGGGTCAAGCGCAGCCTGCCGACCACGGGCCCCAGTGACAGGCGGAGGAGGCGAAGGAAGCCGGAGAGTGGGAGCGCGAGTCGTCGGGGCCCCCATCCTCCTCAGAACGGTGGGAGCGGGGGTGCTGGCGATCGTGGTAATCCCCGTTAGCCACCGGGACATTATCGCGCGGACCACCATCAGAGAAGCACGGATGTCCCACTTGGTTGGGGGGCTGTGGGGAGATCCGAAGGTCGAAACCCTGGTCGTTGAAGAACACCCGGACGGTGGCGCAGAGCGTGGAGGAGTCCAGGCACTTAACTTTGACCCGGAACTCCTCCTCTTTCCGTATAGAAAGCTCGTCGACCACCACCACCTTGCCCAAGATCCGGGACATCTGGCGGATGACAGACTCAGACCGAGCGATGTCTGGGAGTCCGGCCACGAGGATCCAAGCAGTGTCCACGATGGCTGATACGTCTCCAACGTATCTATAATTTTTGATTGTTCCATGCTGTTTTATTATCAATATTGGATGTTTTACAATCATTTTATAGTCATTTTATATCATTTTTTGGTACTAACCTATTGACATAGTGCCAAGTGCCAGTTGCTGTATTTTCCATGTTTTTTTACATCACAGGAATCAATATCAAACGGAGTCCAAATGCCACGAAACTTCACGATGATTTTTTATGGGCCATAAGAAAGAAGATGGGCCCTGGTTGCAACTGGGGGAGTCCCGAGGAGGGGACAACCCACCAGGGCGCGCCAGGAGGCCCTGGCGCGCCCGAGTGGGTTGTGCCCACCTCGGGCGCCACCCGGATCGCCTCTTTGCTCTATAAATACCCCAAAAATACCAGAACCCTAGGGGAGTCGATGAAATATTCATCTAGCCGCCGCAGAGTCCAGAACCATCAGTTCCAATCAAGACACCATCACGGAGGGGTTCACCACTTCCATTGGTGCCTCTCCGATGATGCGTGAGTAGTTCTTTGTAGACCCTCGGGTCCGTAGTTAGTAGCTAGATGGCTTCCTCTCCCTCGCTGAATTCTCAATACAATGGTCTCTTGGAGATCCATATGATGTAACTCTTTTGCGATGTGTTTGTTGGGATCTGATGAACTTCGAGTTTATGATGAGTTATATATATTTATATCCATGAAATTTATTTGAGTTTCTTTGATCTCTTATATGCATGATCTCTTATAGCCGTGTATTTCTTCTCCGATATTTGGGTCTTGTTTGGCCAACTTGATCTATTTATCTTGAAATGGGAAGAGGTGCCCCGTAGTGGGTTCGATCTTACGGTGCTTGATCCCAGTGACAGAAAGGGAACCGACACATATGTATCATTGCTACTAAGGATAAAAAGACGGGATCCCTATCTGCCACAATAGATAACGGATCTTGTCTACATCATGTCATCATTCTTATTGCATTACTCTGTTTTTCCATGAAATTAATACACTAGATGCATGCTGGATAGCAGTCGATGTGTGGAGTGATAGTAGTAGATGCAGGCAGGAGTCGGTCTACTAATCTTGGACGTGATTCCTATGTAATGATCATTGCCTGGATATCATCATAATTATTTAAAGTTCTATCAATTTTCCAACAGTAATTTGTTTCCCACCATTTGCTATTTTCTCGAGAGGATCCACTAGTGAAACCTACGGCCCCCAGGTCTTCTTTCTCAAATATTTGCTTTGCGATCTATTTTATCCGCTCTTTTTATTCAGATCTGTTAAACCAAAAATACAAAAATATCTTGTTGCACTTTATTTTATTTGCGATCTATTTATTCAATCTATTACAATTTTCTCCCGTCATCACGCAATTTTCTGGCATCGTACGCCGAAAGGGATTGACAACCCCTTTAACACGTCGGATTGTGAGGTGTTGTTATTTGTGTGCAGGGTCTGTTTACGTTGTGTTGCTTGGTTCTCCTACTGGTTCGATAACCTTGGTTTAATATCTGAGGGAAATACCTACCACCACTGTGCAGCATCATACCTTCCTCTTTGGGGAAATACCAACGTAGCTTCAAGTGACATGAAAAGGAATTTCTGGCGCCGTTGCCAGGAAGGATCAAGTCAAGATAGTCTCCCGGCTCCATGCCATTTCTGGCGCCGTTTTCGGGGAGGATCTTCAACATATACCAGGTTCCTAATCACAAATCTCATCCCCTCGTAATTTACATTATTCGCCATTTGCCTCTCATTTTCCTCTCCCCCACTTCACACAAACTTGCCATTTTATTCGCCCTCTTTTTCATTCGCCTTTTTCTTGTCAGATCTCTTGTTTGCTATCCTTGCTTGTGTTACCATGTGTCTTTTATTAGCTTGCATCTTCGCTTGCCAAAAATCAGTTGTTATAGATCCTCATCCACTTGATAATATTTTCAAAAGATCCAATTATGATGAACCAATTGCTAGAGACTTGAGTTCACTAGATTATCTTTATGAAGTTTTGCTTGAGATCTATGAATCTGAAAACTATGATGAAGTGTTAAACGAAGAAATTTATAAAGTTATCCTTGATAGATCCTTGAATGAAAAGCATGATTGCAATTATGTTATTATAAATTCTATTAATTTCAATTGTGCTAGTGATATGCCAAACCCCAAGCTTAGGGATGCTTATTGTGTTATGTTCACTACTTATTGCAATGATCATTATTGGGATGATAATGATTCTTATGATCTTGAAAATTTATTTGAACCTCATGATGGATATGCTTGTGAAAATATTAAAATTGGGTTTGGAAGAGTGTCAACTTTAGCTAAAAATAATCCCACATATTTGGAGAGTGCTCAATCTTATTAAATTTTTATTTAAAGTGGGTTCGGAGAGGTCATGACTTTATTTGATGATAATCCCACTATTTTGGAAGAGTGTCAACTTTGCATGCATGCGGATCATGTAGAGAATATGCTATGTGATAGTTATATTGTTGAATTTGAATATGATCCTACATGTAATTATTATTAGATAGGAAAATATGGTTTTAGAAATTTTCATGTTACTAAATTACCTCTCTTCATGTTGAGATTGCTATTGTTTCTTTCTCCTTCCTTGCATATTCTAGGTTTTTCTTGTCTTGATAATTTGTTCTCCTATAAAATGCCTATGCATAGGAAGTATGTTAGACTTAAATGTGTTTTTCACATGCTACATGATGCTCTCTTCGTGTTTCAATTACTATCTTTCATGTGAGCATCCCTGAAATTTTATGCCTTGCTAAGGGCGTAAAATTATAGCGCTTGTTGGGAGACAACCCAATGAATAAAATTTATTTTTGCTTTTTGCTTTATGTTCTTGTGTGTTTGCACAATTATGCTACTGGTATGATTGTGTTTTTTATGTTTTAATTAGTGTTTGTTCCAAGTAAAGCCTATAGGATCTTCTTGGGTGATAGTTGTTTGATCTTGCTGAAAAAGATAGAAACTTTGCGCTCACGAAAACAATACTCATTTTTAATCAGAAAAGATTTTGCCCTGATTGTTTTTGCAGAAGATTAATATACAAATTACCCAGGTCTTCCTATTTTGGTAGAATATTTTGAGTTCCAGAAGTATTCTCCAAACTCAGATTACTGCAGACTGTTCTGTTTTGACAGATTCTGTTTTCTTTGTGTTGTGTGCTTATTCTGATGGCTCTATGGTTTTCTTTGATGAGTTATTGCCATATAAAAGTTGGAATACAGTAGATATAATATAAAAACAAAATATGAATTGGTTTGATACAGCACTTATAATAGTAGTTTGCTTTGTTATACTAACGAATCTCTCGAAAGTTTTGTTGAGTTTTGTGTGATTGAAGTTTTCAAGTTTTCGGTTATCTTACGATGGATGAAGGAAGGATGGAAGAGCATAAGCTTGGGGATGGCCCGGCATGCCAAGCTACTATCCAAGAATGAGCAACCAACTAAGCTTGGGGATGCCCCCGAGTGGCATCCCCGCTTTCTTCCAACAACTATCGGTATTTTACTCGAGGCTATATTTTTACTCATCACATGATATGTGTTTTGCTTTGAGCGTCTTGTATGATATGATTCTTTGCTTGTTTTATTTTGTGTTTTAAGTCGTCAATCCTTGCTGGACACACTATTTGAGAGAGCCAAAATTATATCATGACTTGTTAGAATTGCTCTCTATGCTTCACTTAAATCTTTTATGAGCTAGGACTTGCTCTAGTGCTTCACTTATATCATTTTTAGCATGGTGTGCTTAGTATTTTTGAAGAAATGCTCTCTTGCTTCACTTAGATTTATTTGAGAGTTAGTAAAATTTCGAAGAAATTCTCTCTTGCTCCACTTAAATTATTTTGAGAGAAAGAAAATTTGTTATGCTCATGATCTTCACTAATATTTCTTTGAGCTTATGAAAAGCAACACATGAAAGTTAGTCCCAAAGTGATAGATATCCAAGAAGGATAAAGTGAAAGAATGTCATGAAGATCATTGGACAAAATAAACTTGATTCTTAGTAATAGTTTTGAGATATGATGATGTGATATGTGAGTTATGTTGATGAGTAATTGTGCTCTAGTAAGAATATTGGTCTTAAGGTTTGTGATTCCCTATGCATGCATGAAAGTCAATAATCATGCAATGAAAATTATATCCTACTTTTGGTGCATTATTCGGTGTTAATTATGCTTAATGCTTGCTTATGATATTATTCGTTTCTTGGTTGGTAGCTTCTCAATCTTGTTGCTAACCTTCATTTCGTACTAAGTATGATCTCTGCTTGTGCCTCCAAAATCCTTTAAACCAGTTTTGCCACATGAGTCCACTATATCTACCTATATGCGGTATTGTTTTGCCGTTCTAAGAAAATTTGCATGTGCCATCTCTAATTTTCAAAATAAACTTCTCTTTTGTGTGTTTCTTTCACTCGCGGCACGGTAACGGGTGGCTAATATTTTCCATGCTGGATGTGTTATTCTCAAGATGAGTGTTTATTCACTTGTCATTGCACGAGAGTAAGGCAAAGGTTTTAGGGATGCCCAGTCCCAAAATGCAAAAAATGAATTTACTTTATGTTGTCAAATAATAAATTCCTTGGAAAGTGTTGGTATGGAAGGCACGCGTGGATATGGCTAGCCATGGAAAGTGAAAGAATGGTGAAAAAAGGAATAAACTTTATTTTCTGTTTGGGAACCGCCTATGGCATATCTAGCATGAAAAGTATTTGTAGCTCTACGTCGTTTTCGTTGGTGGGATGGATACACCTCCCAAAATACTTTTACCTCTAATTTTCCGCTTTGAGCTCTTGCACCTCTACAAATCCCTACTTCCCTCCGCGAAGGGCCTTTCTTTTACTTTATGCAATTTTTATTTTTAAATTTGAGTCTCCATCTTCTCTTACAAAAGAACCAACTAGGAGGCAATATGATCGTACTTAAGTATTGGGTGTAGTTAATATTTGAGTGTGTTTCATGAATGGGTCAATGTTTGAGCATGATGGGCTAGGGATAACTTGTTTTAGCATTGATATTTTAAAAGACATGGTTGCTTGTTGATATGCTTGGGTATCTAAATTGTTATGTCAAAACTAGACTATTGCTTTGAATCACATAAAAGTCCAAATGTCTATGCTATAAAGAAAAGAATATGATATGACTTGATGAACAACACTCCACATCAAATATTCTGTTTTTATCACTTACCTACTCGAGGACGAGTAGGAGTTAAGCTTGGGGATGCTGATACGTCTCCAACGTATCTATAATTTTTTATTGTTCCATGCTGTTCTATTATCAGCCTTGGATGTTTTACAATCATTTTGTAGTCATTTTATATCATTTTTTGGTACTAACCTATTGAATAGTGCCAAGTGCCAGTTACTGTTTTTTCCATGTTTTTTTTACATCGCAGGAAATCAATATCAAACGGAGTCCAAATGCCACGAAACTTCACGATGATTTTTTATGGGCCATAAGAAATAAGATGGGCCCTTGTTGCACCTGGGGGGAGTCCCGAGGAGGGGACAACCCACCAGGGCGCCTGGAGGCCCTGGCGCGCCATGGTGGGTTGTGCCCACCTCTGGTGCCCCCCGGACCGCCTCCTTGCTCTATAAATACCCCAAAAATACCAGAACCCTAGGGGAGTGGATGAAATATTCATCTAGCCGCAGCAGAGTCCAGAACCACCAGATCCAATCTAGACATCATCACGGAGGGGTTCACCACTTCCATTGGTGCCTCTCCGATGATGCGTGAGTAGTTCTTTGTAGACCTTCAGGTCCGTCGTTAGTAGCTAGATGGCTTCCTCTCTGTAACACCCGGATGATTAAGCAACAGTGATCACCTCGGTTACTGTGACTAAACTCACGTTGATTCGAACCCGGTCTAAAACAAATTCAAAACAAAAGCAAACGATAAAAAGTTTTCAAAAACTAAAAATAAAATGTTCGGGGGTTGTTAAAAATAACAAACCTAATTATGGTGGGGTGCACAAATTTTTGTAAAGTGTTTTGGTATTTTAAGTAAACTAAAACAGAAAAGAAGAAAATAAGAAAAGAAAAAAAATAAAACAACAAAGGTGGGGGAAAACCCCATCGCCCAACTGGCCAGCCCCCCCACTGCCCATCGGCCGCCATGGGCCGCCCAACCGCCGCCCCCTTCCCTTATCCACTCCCCACCCCGTCGGTGGAACCCTAGCTCACTCCCCTCCCCGATCCCTTTCCCCCCCCAGCCCGATCTGGATCGGTGATCCATCCACCCCCCTCGCCCGACGACCCCCCGCCCGACACGACGCCTCCGCCCCTCCGCCCTCGCCGTCCCGACCCCCCTCTCCCACCGTCGCCCCACGCTGGCCACTGCCACTGCTGGGTCGTCCCGACCCCCTCCCCCCTCACCCGTCCTCCCTGACGCCCGCCGCCGCCCCGATTCCCTCCTCACGGTCGCCTCCGAGCTCCACCGAGCCGCCGTCATAGACCCCACGGCCCCTGTGAGCTTCCCTCACCCCTCGCTCTTCTCTCCCCTCCCGAGCGACGCCAGCTCAGAGCCCCGTCGCCCGGCTCGGCCGCCCCCTCCTCATGGCCATCACCACACGCCAGCCAGCCACGCCTGCCCCGTCTGCCTCCCTCCTCCTCGCCCGAGCGGCGCCTCCTCCCCTCTGCCCTGAAAGCCCCCTCCGCCGTCGATCCTGCTGCCCCCCGGTGACCAAACGGTCACGGGGCCGAGCCCGTGGGCTCGGCCCCACACACTCCGCCTCCCGCCCCAGAGCACCCCGAACGGAGGCCGAACCTCCTCGCCGCCTCCGCTGCTGCCGCGCTGTTCGGCCGGGTCCGGCCGACCACCATGCCCCCACCGGACGCGCCGTCCTCTCCCCTTCCTAACGCGCCGGCCCGCGCCCCGTTGTGCCACCGGAGAACAAGTTCAAGCGAGCTCAAGGCCCCTCCGCCAGTAGCCACTGGCCAACCTCGCCCTCGCCGACGTGGCACAGGGGCCCCTTTGGCCACATGGACCGATGGGCCTGTGGCCCCCCCCTCGCTTCTGACTCGGTCAACAGAGCGACCGTCCACCCCCCACCGACACCGACATGGGGCCCCGCCCCACGTGACGCTTTTAAAAATAAATTGAAAATTGAAAATTATATAAAATTAAATAAAATGAATAAAAACTAATTAATTAATTAATTAATTAATTAAGTAAATAATTAATCTAATTAATCCTGATTAATTAAACCTAATGACTAATTAACCTAATTAACTACTGTTAATTAAATTTAATTAGGTTAATTAGTTAACAGTGTATGACGAACGGGACCCACCTGTCAGGGTTGACTTAGTCAACCCTGTTGACTGCTGACGTCAGCATGACATCATGCTGACGTCATAAATACATTTTTGAATTAATTAAATAATTAATTAAATTCCAGAAATTATTAAAATCTTTTAAAAATCATATCTTTTAATCCATAACTCGGATTAAAATATTTTCAACATGAAAGTTGCTTAGAACGACGAGACGAATCCGGACACGCAGTCCGTTCGTCTGCCACACACCCCTAACCTATCGAACCTGCAACTTTTCCCCTCCGGCTCCTCTGCCCGAAAACCCAAAACACCGGGATTACTTTTCCGGATGTTTCCCCCTTAACCAGTACCCCCTCATACCACGTTAGGGCACGCCTAGCATCGCTTCTTGGCATGTCATGCATCGATATGCATCTGTTTACTTTGTATTCATTGTTTCTTCCCCCTCTTCTCTCCGGTAGACTACGACACCGACGCTGCTGCTGGCCGCCTGACTACGGTGTTGACGACCCTCTCTCTTGCCCAGAGCAACCAGGCAAGCCCCCTTGATCACCGGATATCGCCTACTCTTCTCTATACTGCTTGCATTAGAGTAGTATAGCATGTTACTGTTTTGGATACTCCTATAGTGCTGCATAGCTTTGTCCTTGTTACTTCATTGTTACCTTACGCAATCCTATATGCTTAGTATAGGATGCTAGTACTTTCATCTGTGGCCCTACATTCTTGTCCGTCTGCCGTGCTATACTATCGGGTCGTGATCACTCGGGAGTTGATCACGGGTATATACTATATATTTATACATGATACATCTGGAGACTAAAGTCGGGTCGGCTGATGGAGCACCCGCGAGTGGATCTTGAGGCGGAGCGACAGGGCAGGTTGAGACCGCCTAGGAGAGAGGTGGGCCTGGCCCTGTTCGGCGTTCGCGGATACTTAACACGCTTAACGAGGTCTTGGTATTTGATATGGGTTGGCTACGAGCTTATACGCACTAACCATCTACGCGGGAGTAGTTATGGGTATCCCGCGCCGTGGTATCACCAAGCACTTCAGACGTCGTGACGGAGCGGCGCTAGGCCGGATTGGACTGAACGCCTGTTAGGCTAGGTCTGCTTCCGGCACAGACGCAACGCGTGTGTGCTTTCAGGCGATGGGCCTGCACCTGCTGCTTAGGTTTAGACCGGCGTGTTGGCCTCTCTGTTGTCCCTAGGTGGGGCTGCGACGTGTTGATCTTCCGCGGCGGGCATGACCGTGAAAGTGTGTCCGCCAAATGGGATCAAGCGTCTTTGGGTAAGATGGTGCACCCTGCAGGGAAGTTAATCTATTCGGATAGCCGTGATCTTGGGTAACAGGACGACTTGGAGTTGTACCTTGAGCTTATGACAACTAGAACCGGATACTTGATAAAACACACCCTTCAAGTGCCGATACAACCGGTGGTCGCTCTCGCTCGTGGATATGAGCAGGGATTGCGGGTAGGATTATTGCTATATGATGTTACTTGGAGGACTTCCGTTGTCCTCTTACTGCATTGCAAGACCGGTGTCCGAAGCATAGTCTTCGTTAAGACTAGCTATCCCCTCTTATTCGGCATTCTGCAGCTCACCCCACCGATATGGCCCTTTACACATATATCCATGCATATGTAGTGTAGCTCCTTGCTTGCGTAGTACTTTGGATGAGTACTCACGGTTGCCTTGTTCCCCTTTCCCCTATCTCTACTCGATTGCTACAACCTGACGATGGAGCCCAGGGCGACGCCACCGCCGATGACGACTACTACTGGAGGTGCCTACTACTACGCAGCAGCCCGCGACAACGACCAGAGTAACTTAGGAGGATCCTGTGGGAGGCCTGCTCCTCTTCGATCCAGATCCCAGTTTGTGCTAGCCATCTTATGGCACCTTGTTTAACTTATGTCTGTATCAGATATTGTTGCTTCCGCTGACTTCGCCTATGATCGAGCACTTGTATTCGAGCCCTCGAGGCCCCTGGCTTGTATTATGATGCTTGTATGACTTATTTTATTTGTAGAGTTGTGTTGTGATATCTTCCGTGAGTCCTCGATCTTGATCGTATACATTTGCGTGCATGATTAGTGTACGATTGAATCGAAGGCGTCACAAGTTGGTATCGAGCCATTCGCTGTAGGAATCCCCTTCCACACTCCTTGGCAAGTCGAGTCTAGACATTGCAAAACTTTCACTAACTTGGTTGTGTGCCTTACGGGCCCACGCCGCCATCGGGTGGTACTAGGATCTTTTACTCCTCGACCTTTACTCGGGACTCGAACTCTCTTCTACTCGGGTTAAACGATTTTACTAACTGACACTAGGATCCCGTGACCACATTCACCCCAAAGTTGGATATAGCCTTAGTTGTTCTTGGAATTGTATTTGATCAATTTCCACACTGTCATTTGACTCCTTTGAAACGCCTTTGTTTTCAGATGGAACCCACGAGGCAGGTCGTGCGCCACACGACGGCCATTGGTGCCTCGGGATCACTGCGGTGCTAGCCGAGATGATGACCTATCCGGGTTATCGCTGCACCCCGAGTACACCGCCTATGAGGAGTACCAGGACTATAACCGGGAGCGATGCCGCGCCATCGTCCACCTCTACTCTCGGAGTACAAGTCCACTCTTGTCTGCACACCGCACATGGTGTTGGAGTGACTATCGATATGGCAGTCCACGATGCTGCTTATGCTGCTCGACACGCCTTCGTGCGAGTATCGAGAGTTGGACACCTCCCCTTCGTGCACATTGCTATCGCGTCGATGTTGGTGAGGAGGGTTACTACACTACCGCCTACTCCATCGTCACCAGAGAGCCCTTCTACCATCGTAACTTTGTTCGCATGCGATGGGCTGGATCGAGCTAACCGAGCTCTTCGCCACGAGTTGTACATCACCCGTCGGCACCTCTACCGTGCTCGACGCTGATGCACCCTTTGTCCGATCCGGAGAGCTGCTGCTTCGCGATCTACCCAGCCAGACCGTGATGCCCTGTGGTGTCGGTTGGCGACGTGGGAGGCTACTCTCCGCGCCTTAGCCCTTTTCGCCACGGGACGCCGGATTCAGCACTGAGTATCCGCGGCCCCTGTGTCACTGACGTGGAGGACTATCCGCTGCCGCACTACCAGCTTTCAGGCTACAGCTACCTCCGCAGTACCGCGTGGGACTGATGTAGACTTGCTTGTTAGTGTTTGATGTATTCGCCGCGAGCCTGCGTGCCGCCTATGATGTAGTAGTCTATGTACTGGACTCTATGTATCGAACTCTATGCATGATTCCTTTTGTAAGATATGCCAACTACTATGTAGTTCCCATCATGCTGCTTTCATTATGCATGTTTCATCATGAATGATTCCTGTCCCTTGCTTAATTTCTCAAATGCTGAACTACCCCTGTTATATAATAGCAGGATGGTTAGGCCAGCTAGTCGTGGTCGTGGTGCCAACTTCCCACCACCACCTGAGTACATGGCTGGTATGATCCAACAGCTCGAGATGAATCGCCAGTTCATGGAAAACATGATGGCTCGCCTCGCCCCAATATGAACCAGCACCCAAACGGAACAACTCGCAGGATTTCATACGCTGAACCCCAGCGTGTACCGCAGCTCAACTCAGCCACCGGATGTCGATGAGTGGCTCCGTGACATCACCTATGAGATGGAGTCTCGCTGATGTAGCCCCCGCCAGCTATGTCACCTTTGCTTCCTTCTTCTGAAGGGACCCGCAGCTCAATGGTGGGACAGCCACCGCGTACTCGCCAGCTTGGAACACTCATCACCGGCGGACTTCCAGCTGCCTTCCGTGCCCGCTTCATCCCTCAAGGGGTCATGGACCGGAAGAAGCGTGAGTTCCGCAACCTCACCCAAGGCAACAAGACTGTTGAAGCTTATCAGCGAGAGTTCTTGGACTTGTCTCGCTATGCTGAAGAGGATATTGCAACTGATGCACGCAGACAGGAGAAGTTCCGTGACGGCCTTCAAGCTGACATCAAGCTCGCACTTCTAGTGCACGACTTTGCTGATTTCGCCACCTTGGTGAACAAGGCTATCAATGTCGAAACTGGTCTGCAGGAATACCAGAGTTCTAACAGGCGCAACCGTGACACGGGCTCATCTTCGGGCCCGTCCTCGCAGAAGCGCAAGATATGGATTCCCAATAGTATGTACCAGCCGAATGCACCTGCTTCAAGGCAGAACTATGCTACACCTCGTCTGCCTACAACTAAGCAGCCGAAGCTTCCAGCTCCACCACCCCAAGCTCCTGTTCCCACTCCCAATAATGGCTTGTGCTTCAAAGGACAACCAGGCACCGTGCTAGAGAATGCAACCAGAACCGTAATCAGTGGCCCTTCCAAAGGCTGGCCGTGGAAACACCTGCACCAAGAACAACACCGCCAAGTCTTATGGTCAAGCTTAGGCCAACCACGTTGATCTGAACGAAGCTCAAGACCAGCCTGCTACTGTGATGGGTACACTCCTCGTAAATTCAGTACCCTGCATCTGTTTTATTCGATTCAGAGCATCGCATTCATTCATGTCTGAAGACTTTGCATACAAGCACGACGTTAAGTGTGAGGAGATGAACTCTTCGGTAGTGGTAAAAACCCCATTGGGACAATGTCAAACCTCCATGGTTGGCGTCGACGTCCCCGTGGAAATCGAAGGGTTGGAATTCTATGCCTCCCCCATTATCCTGAAGACGTCTAACATCGACCTCATTTTGGGGATGGATTGGTTGAAAGTGCATACGGCGTCAATCGTTTGCGCCACTAAGACCGTCCATCTGCTACACCCTTCTGATGAAATAGTAAGCTACAATGCTCGTCTGGTTCAAGATGCCGAGGCAAGGCTCTATGCATTGAATGCATTGAACGCCGCACCACTCGAGGGCATTGAAAACATTCCTGTCGTTTGCGATTTCCAAGACGTTTTTCCTGAAGAACTTCCAGGGATTCCCCCTGCTAGAGCTGTCGAATTCGTCATCGACTTGAAACCAGGCACCACTCCTATAGCCAAGCGACCCTACAAGATGCCGCCGCATGAACTCCTTGAGCTAAAGGAGGAAATCGACAAATCTCTTCAAAGCGGCTTCATTCGCCCAAGTTGCTCTCCTTGGGGAGCACCTTCTCTCTTTGTCAAGAAGAAGGATGGGACAAACCGATTGGTCCAAGACTACCGTCCTATAAATCAAGCTACCATTCAGAATAAGTATCCTCTTCCTCGGATCAATGATCTTTATGATCAATTGGCTGGTTCGTCGGTGTTCTCAAACTCGACTTGAGGTTGGGTTACCACCAGATCCGTGTTAGTGAGGAGGATATCCCCAAGACCGCATTCGTGACTCGTTATGGTTCATACGAGTACACCGTCATGTCTTTCGGCTTAACCAATGCTCCAGCCACCTTCTCTCGCTTGATGAACTATATATTCATGGATTACCTCGACAAGTTCGTCGTGGTTTATCTGGATGATATCCTGATCTTTTCCAAGAATGAAGAAGAACATGCTGAACATCTTCGTCTTGTGCTGGAAAAGCTACGAGAACATCAACTATATGCCAAGTTCTCCAAGTGTGAATTCTGGCTTCCCGAAGTAACCTATCTTGGACATGTCATCTCTAAGGATGGTATTGCCGTTAACCTTGAACGAGTTCAGGCTATTCTTGATTGGACTCCTCCAAGAACGTTAAGCAAGTCGGTTTTCTCGGTCTCGCCACTATTGCCGTCGATTAAATGAGAACTTCTCCAAGATTGCCGCCTCGACTAACCTTGTTGCATAAGGCGTCAAGTTCCAATGGATGAGATAAGTGTCGAAAAGTTTCCGGCACTCAAAGACAAGTTGACTTCTGCCCGATGCTAGCTCCTCCCGATACTAAGAAGGACTTCGTCATTTATCGCGACGCTTCTCGTCAAGGATTAGGCGGTGTCCTAATGCAAGAGCGCAAAGTGGTTGCTTATGCCTCTCGACAGCTTGCGCCCTCACGAAGAGAACTACCCAGTTCACGACCTCGAACTTGTTGCTGTCATTCATGCATCAAGCGATGGCGACATTACCTTCTCGGTAATCGCGAGATCTTCACCGACCACCAAAGTCTGAAGTATCTGCTTACTCAGCCAGACCTGAACCTCCGTCGGCAGAGATGGATGGAGACTGCTGCAGACTTTGATTTGGGTATTTCCTATCGCCGAGCAAGGCTAATGTAATGGCTGATGCCTTGAGCCGCAAGTCTTCTGCAACCACCTTGAGTTCACAAAGTTCAGCCCCACTTGTTGAAGAATTCAGAAAGTGAACCTCCATATTGTTCCTCCGGGTGCACTTCGCTCCCCTCCTCCGGAGTTCCATAAGATGAATCTCCGTGTTGTTCCCCGTGG
Organism: Aegilops longissima; assembly: GCA_021605205.1. Taxonomy (NCBI): domain Eukaryota; kingdom Viridiplantae; phylum Streptophyta; class Magnoliopsida; order Poales; family Poaceae; genus Aegilops; species Aegilops longissima. The sequence goes on from CM038678.1 coordinate 339,618,252, forward strand.
TTCCCTCTATACCCTGGCTGTTGAACCCGATCTCGTGGGCACCATAAAGACAATGCAGGATTTGACTCAAGTCTACAAGATTAAGCAAGACATCAAAAAGGAAATCCTCATCCTTCACTATTGCCGATGATGGCGCCTTATACTTCAAAGGCCGCCTAGTGGTGCCGTGTAAGAAGGAAAACCTGAATATGACTCGAAGGTTATGAAAGAAGCTCATGATACGCCTCTATGTATCCATCCCGGCAGTACAAAGATGTATCAAGACATTCGCGAGATTCCGTGGTCTAATATGAAGCAAGACATTGCTCGCTATGTTTCGAGTGTGACGTTTGCCGTCAGATCAAAGCGAACATCAAAGGCCTCTTGGAACTCTGCAACCTATCTCTATTCCGGAATGGAAATGGGACCATGTTGAAATGGACTTCGTCCTTTGGATTTCCCAAATCGCAGAAAGGTAATGATGCTATTCTTGTCGTCATTGACCGGCTTTCTAAAGTTGCTCATTTTCCGGCGGTCAAAGAAACGATCATTTGCTAGCCAGCTTGCAACGCTCTATATGTCCGAATTGTTTCACTTCACGGTATTCCACTGGTTATCGCCTCGGACCGTGGCAGCTTATTCACTTCAAGATTACGGGCAAGTTTTCAAGAAGCTATGGGGACTCATTTATCTTTCAATCTCGTTTCATCCGCAGTCTCAAGGGCAAGTTGAACGTGTCAACCAAATTCTCAAGACATGCTTCGAGCTTGTGTCGCTTCCTTCGCAAGAAATGGGAGGAATCTCTCCGTATGCTGAGTTCTCTTATAATAATAGCTATCAAGCTAGTCGAAGATGGCCCCTTGAAGTGTTATATGGACGAAAGTGCGAACCCTCTGAACTGGTCGAAATCGGGAACGTCCACTCTTGGTCCGGATATTATCCAACATGCCAAGAACAAGTCCGCATTATTCGCGAGAATCTCAAGACTGCTCGACCACGTCAAAAGAGTAATTATGACCGTCATCACAAAGACATGGTCTATCAACCTGGCGAAAAGGCCTATCTTCGCGTTACACCAATGAAGGGTGCTCACCGCTTCGGGATCAAGGGCAAACTAGCTCCTCGCTATATTGGCCCATTCACCATTCTGGAAAGGCGTGGAGAAGTGGCTTACCAACTGGAGCTTCCGTCGAACCTTTCTCAGGTTCACGATGTGTTCCACGTGTCCCAACTCCGACGCTGCTTCAAGGACCCAGTCCGAGCAGTGGACCATGAAGTGCTCGAATTGCAACAGGACCTCTCCTATAAAGAGCATCCGGTCCGCATTCTCGACCAAGCTGAACGCCGCACACGTCGGAAGGCGATCAAGTTCCTCAAAGTCCAGTGGTCGAATCACTCTGAAGACGAAGCCACAACGGAGCGAGGATCGTCTTCGAGATGAATACCCCGCACTCTTTCCTTCTACCTCCTAAAAATCTCGGGACGAGATTTCTTGTAGTGGAGGAGATTTGTAACACCCGGATGATTAAGCAACAGTGATCACCTCGGTTACTATGACTAAACTCACATTGATTCGAACCCGGTCTAAAACAAATTCAAAACAAAAGCAAACGATAAAAAGTTTTCAAAAACTAAAAATAAAATGTTCGGGGGTTGTTAAAAATAACAAACCTAATTATGGTGGGGTGCACAAATTTTTGTAAAGTGTTTTGGTATTTTAAGTAAACTAAAACAGAAAAGAAGAAAATAAGAAAAGAAAAAAAAAAACAAAGGTGGGGGAAAAACCCATCGCCCAACTGGCCACCCCCACCACCGCCCATCGGCCACGCCATGGCCAGCCCAACCAGCCCCCCCTTATCCACTCCCCCACCCCGTCGGTGGAACCCTAGCTCACTCCCCCCCCCGATCCCTTTCCCCCCCCCCCTGATCTGGATCGGGCCGATCCACCGCCCCCCCGACGCCCGGACCCCGCCGCCCCGCACGGTCGCCTCCGCCCCTCGCCCCTCGTCCGCCCCGGACCCCCCTCTCCCCACCGCGCCCACCTGCACCACCGCTGGTCGTCCCGACCCCCCCCGCCTCACGGGTCCTCCCGATGCCCAACCCGGCGCCTCCTCGACTCCCTCCTCGCCCGATCGCCTCCAGCTCCACCGAGCCGCCGTCATAGACCCCACGGCCCCTGTGATCTTCGCCCTCACCCCTCGCTCCTCTCTCCCCTCCCGAGCGACGCCCCAGGCCCCCGTCGCCCGGCTCGGCCGCCCCCCCCGGCCCCATCATGCCACCCGCCCGCACAGCCTGCCGTTCCCCGCCTCCTCTCCCTCCTCCTCGCCCGGCGCGCTCTCCCCCTCCGCCAGCCCCAAGCCCCTCCGCCCGTGGAACCTGTCGCCGCCCCGGTGACCGAACGGTCACGGGCCGAGCCCAGTGGCTCGGCCGCGCCCAAGAACCCCTCCCGCCCCGTGCACCCCGAGCAGGCCGAACCTCCTCGCCGCCTCCGCCGCTCACGGCGCCCATTCGGCTTGGTCCGGCCGACCCCATGCCCCCACCGGACGCGCCGTCCCTCCCCTTCCTAACGCGCCGGCCCGCCCGTTGTGCCACCGGAGAACAAGTCCGGCGATGCTCGGCGCCCTCCTGCCAGAGCCACCGACCAACCAACCCCCTTGCCGACGTGGCCACAGGGCCCTTTGGCCACATCGATGATGGGCCAGGCCCCCCTCGCTCTATTGACTCGGTCGATAGAGTGACAATCCACCCCCCCCACCCACCGACAACGACATGGGGCCCCGCCTACGTGACGTTTTAAAAAATAAAATGAAAAATGAAAAATTAAATAAAATTAAATAAAATGAATAAAAACTAATTAATTAATTAATTAATTAATTAAGTAAATAATTAATCTAACTAATCCTGATTAATTAAACCTAATGACTAATTAACCTAATTAACTACTGTTAATTAAATTTAATTAGGTTAATTAGTTAACAGTGTATGATGAACGGGACCCACCTGTCAGGGTTGACTTAGTCAACCCTGTTGACTGCTGACGTCAGCATGACATCATGCTGACGTCATAAATACATTTTCGAATTAATTAAATAATTAATTAAATTCCAGAAATTATTAAAATCTTTTAAAAATCATATCTTTTAATCCGTAACTCGGATTAAAATATTTTCAACATGAAAGTTGCTCAGAACGACGAGACGAATCCGGATACGCAGTCCGTTCGTCCGCCACACACCCCTAACCTATCGAACCTGCAACTTTTCCCCTCCGGCTCCTCTGCCCGAAAACCCAAAACACCGGGATTACTTTCCCGGATGTTTCCCCCTTAACCAGTACCCCCTCATACCACGTTAGGGCACGCCTAGCATCGCTTCTTGGCATGTCATGCATCGATATGCATCTGTTTACTTTGTATTCATTGTTTCTTCCCCCTCTTCTCTCCGGTAGACTACGAGACCGACGCTGCTGCTGGCCAGCTCGACTACGGTGTTGACGACCCCTCTCTCTTGCCAGAGTAACCAGGCAAGCCCCCCCTTGATCACCAGATATCGCCTACTCTTCTCTATACTGCTTGCATTAGAGTAGTATAGCATGTTACTGTTTTGGATACTCCTATCTTTGCTGCATAGCCTTGTCCTTGTTACTACATTGTTACCTTACCGCAATCCTATATGCTTAGTATAGGATGCTAGTACTTTCATTTGTGGCCCTACATTCTTGTCCGTCTGCCGTGCTATACTATCGGGCCGTGATCACTCGGGAGTTGATCACGGTATATACTATATATTTATACATGATACATGTGGAGACTAAAGTCGGGTCGGTGATGGAGCACCCATGAGTGGATCTTGAGGCGGAGCGACAGGGGCAGGTTGAGACCGCCTAGGAGAGAGGTTGGCCTGGCCTGTTCGGCGTTCATGGATACTTAACACGCTTAACGAGGTCTTGGTATTTGATCTCGGTTGGCTACGAGCTTATACGCACTAACCATCTACGCGGAGTAGTTATGGGTATCCGGCGTCGTGGTATCGGCGAAGCACTTCAGACGTCGGCGGACGGAGGCGCGCGCCGGATTGGACTGGAACGCTGTTAGGCTAGGTCTGCTTCGGCACAGACGCATAACGTGCGGGTGTGCTTTCGTGGCGATGGGCCCGCACCCTGCGCGCTTAGGTTTAGACCGGCGTGTTGGCCTCTCTGTTGTGCCTAGGTGGGGCTGCGGCGTGTTGATCTTCCGCGGCGGGCATGACCGAGAAAGTGTGTCCGCCAAATGGGATCAAGCGTCTTTGGGTAAGATGGTGCACCCTGCAGGAAGTTAATCTATTCGGATAGCCGTGATCTTGATAACAGGGCGACTTGGAGTTGTACCTTGAGCTTATGACAACTAGAATCGGATACTTGATAAAACACACCCTTCCAAGTGCGGATACAACCGGTGGTCGCTCTCGCTCGTGGATATGAGCAGGGATTGCGGGTAGGATTATTGCTATATGATGTTACTTGGAGGACTTCATTTGTCCTCTTACATGCATTGCAAGACCGGTGTCCGAAGCGTAGTCTTCGTTAAGACTAGCTATCCCCTCTTATTACGGCATTCTCGCAGCTCACCCACCGATATGGCCCTTTACACATATATCCATGCATATGTAGTGTAGCTCCTTGCTTGCAGTACTTTGGATGAGTACTCACGGTTGCCTTGTTCCCCTTTTCCCCTATCTCTACTCGATTGCTGCAACTGCACGATGGAGCCGAGGATCGAGACGCCACCGTCGATGGCGACTACTACTACTCGAGGTGCCTACTACTACGTGCAGCCCAGGCGATTTACCAGGAGTAACTTAGGAGGATCCTGGCAGGAGGCCTGTTCCTCTTCGATCTGTATCCCGGTTTGTGCTAGCCATCTTATGGCACCTTGTTTAACTTATGTCTGTACTCAGATATTGTTGCCTTCCGCTGACTCGTCTATGATCGAGCACTTGTATTCGATCCCTCGAGGCCCCTGGCTTGTATTATGATGCTTGTATGACTTATTTTATTTGTAGAGTTGTGTTGTGATATCTTCCCGTGAGTCCCTGATCTTGATCGTACACATTTGCGTGCATGATTAGTGTACGATTGAATCGGGGGCGTCACACTCTCCCTCAGTAAATTCTCAATACAATGGTCTCTTGGAGATCCATATGATTTAACTCTTTTGAAGTGTGTTTGTTGGGATCTTTTGAATTTCGAGTTTATGATCAGTTATATCTTTTTATATCCATGAAAGTTATTTGAGTTTCTTTGATCTCTTATATGCATGATCTCTTATAGCCTCATATTTCTTCTCCCATATTAGGGTTTTGTGTGGCCAACTTGATCTATTTATCTTGCAATGGGAAGAGGTGCCCGGTAGTTGGTTCTATCTTACGGTGCTTGATCCCAGTGACAGAAAGGGAACCGACATGTATGTATCATCGCCACTAAGGATAAAAAGACGGGATCCCTATCTACCGCAATAGATAACGGATCTTGTCTACATCATGTCATCGTTCTTATTGCATTACTCCGTTTTTCCATAAACTCAATGCACTAGATGCATGCTGGATAGCGGTCGATGTGTGGAGTAATAGTAGTAGATGCATGCAGGAGTCGGTCTACTAATCATGGACGTGATGCATATGTAATGATCATTGCCTGGATATCGTCATAATTATTTGAACTTCTATCAATTGCCCAACAGTAATTTGTTTACCCACCGTTTGTTATTTTCTCGAGACAAGCCACTAGTTAAACCTACAGCCCCTGGGTCTTATTTCTTATATATTTTCTTTGTGATCTATTTTATCCGCTCTTTTTATTTAGATCTATTAAACCAAAAATACAAAAATATCATGCTGCACTTTATTTTATTTGTGATGTATTAATTAAATATATTATAATTTTCTCCCGTCATCACGCAATTTCTGGCGCCGTACGCCGAAAGGGATTGACAACCCCTTTAACACGTCCGGTTGCGAGGTGTTGTTATTTGTGTGTAGGGGCTTTTTACGTTGTGTTGCTTGGTTCTCCTACTGGTTCGATAACCTTGGTTTCATATCTGAGGGAAATACCTACCGCCGCTATGCTGCATCATCCCTTCCTCTTTTGTGAAATACCGACGTAGCTTCAAGCGACATCAACGGCCACCGCCTTCAAGTGGAGGATCAGCTCAGAGATGTCGACGACGAGCTGGTTGAGGTCGAGGGTGATCTGACCACTACGGGTGGCGTAGCCATAAGTGATTGCGTCGGGGAAGATCATGGTGAAGATGTTGCCCGCAGTAGGCGTTACCACCCAGTCCCACTGGCGGCGGTAGAGGTGGTTGAGCTTGGCCTCAATCATCTCTGTGGAGGCTACTCCATCAACCACTTTAACAATCGCCTGCAACGAGGGAGTAGGTGGAGGCATGTCGGGGACCTCGAGATGGAAGAATCCAAGCCCCTCGATGTTGTGGCCGTACATCACGAGCTCAGAAGTCACCGGGCCATCCGGACACAGAAGGGCGGGGTGGCCCGGATCCTTGCAAATGTAGCATCACTGGGGGTTGACGCAGTTGACTTGCGAGTGACCCGCTGTCACATCCCAGTTAGACCATGCATTAGGGTGTGCATCATGTTTAAATTTCATTTGAATTTGAAATGGGGAAGGCAGGAAACCCCAGAACACCCCCCCCCTTTAATTCAACTAGGGTTTACTAAAAATTATTTCAATGAACCTAAAATGCCCTTCAAAATGCTCATCATCTTTGCTTTGGTTCGTAACCTATGTCAAAGGAGGTGTATCATTTTCTAGGTCAACCAAAGGTCCTTGGATTAATTCACAAGTTTTAAACTTGAGCATTTTAAATTATACAAAATATTTTAAATGTTCAAAATTGCCAAACCAAAATGTTTCATGTTGGAAATATTCCAACAAGGGACCACGAGCATTTTGGTGATTTTAAAACAGTTTTGGTATTTTAGAAAACCCCACAAAGTTGCAGGAAATTAGAAAAGTTAAAAAAAACAGAAAACTTACAGCGCGCCTACCGGCCCACTGCCGGCCCAGCCCAACAGCCAATGCCAGCTGCTTGGCTCGGCCAGCAGCAGCCAGTGCTTCGGCGCCAGGCACCGCATGGGTGCCACGCACCTGGTCGCCGCCTCGCCGCTCCTCTCGCCATTGCCACGAGGACCGACCTCCTCTCTCCCGGACCCCTGGACCTCCCTCTCCTCCCGGATCATCTCTCGCTCTCCCCCATCTTGGCCGACGACGCCGCCGCCCGCACCACCGCCAGTCGTCGTGCTCCCGCCGTCCGTGCTCCTCCGCACCATGTCCAGAGCTCCGCCAGACTCCACTACCCCTAGCCAGCCGAGTCCCGCGTTCTAGTGCAATCGAATCCATCCCATCGACCTCGACCAAGCTCACCGTCGCGGAGATCCTTTCGTCGCCGCCGTCGCTCCGGTTCATCCCGACCTCGACGAAAGCTTCTACGCGACGCCCGTGAGCCTACCTAACTCCCTTCCCTCTCTCTCGCCCTCGAGCAGCGTAGCAACCGAGCCACGTTCACCGCACCCGCCGCCGTGGAGCTCGTCGCCGACGTGCTCCCGGTCACTCACCGGCCACCCCATGGTGTCTGTTGCACTCACCGCACCCCAAGGGGTCTACCCATGTACTTCCCGCACCTCACCGAGCCCTTTAACCCCAAGCCCGTCGTTGGCCGAACCCCGGCGGCCGCCTAGCTCGTCGCCGGCGCCAACTCCGGCCACCCCGACCCCAACCAACTCCACCAGTAGACGCGGGTTGCTCCTAGCTACCCGTAGCTACCTTCCGCGACTCGTTTGGTCGCCGGAATCGTCAAAAGCACTCCCTCCGCCGTGTCGGGCTCGCCGGCGGCTAGTCGCCGGTGCAGCCGGCGTGGGCGTTGACCATCAGGGCCCTCGACTTTGACAGTCAGCGACAGATGGGGCCCAGCCACCGCTAACTAAATAGGTTAGTTTTAATTAAACTTTAGTTAAGTTAATTACCCTGACATGCGGGACCCACTGTCAGGTTTGACCTGGACGTCCCCGCTGACTCTGACGTCATGCTGACGCATGGTCGACGATTAATTCAATTTCTGGATTTATTCTGATATAGTAAATTCGAATATAATTCAAATTTCAAATGCTTATAACTTTTAATCTATAACTCCAAATGTAAAGATTTATATATGAAAAATTATCAGAAAAATCCATTCTATCCATTGGTACAGGTTTCATGCATGTTGAAGCAAGTTAACTATGCTGTTTAACCAGAATAAGATAATGCACCTTTAGGACTAACTCAAATGAGCTATCATTTGAATCCTTGATTCAAATGAGTTCATCCCCTGTTATTTCCGCTTGCATTAGGCCAACACACATCCATATTGCCATGTCATAGCATGCATCATATTGTTGCATATTGTCATGTGTGTTTACTTTCGGTGTGCTTTCATGATAGGTTACGCCCCGAGGATAACCTCGACTATCCATCCAAGGGCGTTACTCTACCCCGCCCATCGCAAGCAACTCATTGATCATTCGATACAAACCCATGTTCTCGCTTCGCTCTCGTTTCGCATTAAGACAACGCGATTCAAACTGTTGTGTGCTGCGGTAGTTGAACCCACTTCCTTTACATGACTGTCATTGCCACAAAGAACTAGATGAAACCCACTAGTATGTGTAGGAGTTGATTGAGCCATGTTTGTGATTCCTACCATGCTATGCTTGGTATGCTTAGAGTTGTGTCAGTCGGCTCATCGGGATGATGAACCGGTGAAAGGTTGTGATGGTTCGAGAGTGAAAGTGTTGAACACGATTTGGTAAAGGTATCGATGGCAGGCCATGTAGGAGTACATGGTGGGTTGTTTCATTGAAGCCGATCCTAAGAACTGAGATCTGTGTTTGTGATCCATGAATTAGCTACTACCACGCATTGGGCCCGAAACCAATGGACCCTCTCGGCTTCTTAACCACCCTTGTTCTTAGTCCGGGAGTTGCAAGTAGTTTCTGGTGTTTGTAGCATGCTGGGGGCCGCACGCAACGCTGACCTTAGGGGTGGGTTGTGTTGCGGTAGGCACGTGGCCCGGTGTACCGAGTGCCCGTTTGGTATCTCGGGAACCCTGCACACATCGTTCGGGGCTGTGTGGGAAACCTCGGCCGGACTCCCTGCGGATGGAACCCGAATAGGTGATAAACCTGGACTAGGGACTTGAGTGTTTAGGTAGGCTGTGGCCGACACCCACGTTGGGCTTCCGCTTGAAGGTTGCCGAGTACATGTCGTAAACGGCGATAAGTGGTGAGCGTGTGTGAAGAAGTACACCCTGCAGGTTATCTATGATCTATTGAATAGCCGTGTCCACGGAGAAGGACTTCGGGTTACCTATATCGGTTCATAGACAAGTAAATGGATACTACTAAAAGCCTCAAGATAAGTGTGAGTATCGTGGATGGCCCTCTCGTGGGATGACGAGAGGATCCACAGTGGAGTATTGTGATGGTGTTTAGTGGACTCGTGTAACGACAAATGCTTTACAAAGTGGTGTCACGTGGGATAGCTTAGCCAAGAGTCAAAGCTGGCTTGTGCAAATAACTCCACCTCCTTTCTTGAGAATGTGCATGTATGATAGGATTACGTGGTAAGACTTGCTGAGTACCTTTGTACTCATGTTTGTAATTAATGTTTTTCAGAGGACAATACTACCCCCTCCGACGGATTCTATGTAGATATTGACTTCGACGAGTGAACTAGCCACCCAGGTGGCGATCTAAGACTTGTGAAGGGCCATTGTAGATAGAAAGGCTCCAACAAGCTTTCTTTCTTCTAGAGTCTGTACTCAGACCTGTTTGCTTCCGCATATGCTTGTATGATTGTATGACTTGAGTGTTGGGTCATGTGACCCCTACCTGTATGACTATGTTATGTATGGCTCCTCAGAGCCTCTTAAATAAAGTACTTGAGTTGTAGAGTTTTGTTGTGATGCCTTGTTGTATTTACTCATATTGGGCATATTGCGTGTATAATTGAAATGCTTGATATGAGTGGGATCCGACAAACTAGTTGTTTATCCTTGGCAGCCTCTCATATGGGGAAATGTAGTCTCGTGCTTCGGCGATAGTAGTCCACTACAGCCCGGTTCACGAGTCCTGCTAGCCCAAAGACTACTGCTTGGACACTTGATGGCGGCATGTGATTCATTTCGTTCTTATGTCTGTCCTTCGGGAAATGTCACGCGGTGATATTCGAGTCATGCCTAGCTGCTACAGCCGGGATACCGGAGTCCTGTTAGCCAGTGCTACAGCCCGAGTTCATACGTTGATGACCGACATGCTCAAGTGATTCATGTATGCCTGTCCCCATAGGTTAGCGCCGCTTTGGGTTCACGACTAGCCATGTCGGCCCGGTTCTTTGTCATGTGGATGCTAGCGACACTATCATATACGTGAGCCAAAAGGCGCAAACGGTCCCGGCCATGGTAAGCGACACCTGTGGGAATACCGTGCGTGAGGCCACAAAGTGATATGAGGTGTTACCAGCTAGGTCGATGTGACTTGGAATCGGGTCCCGACAGCGTTGGCATCGAGCAGGGCTGCTGTGGGTTCGCTAAGCCAAACTGGTCAAGTTGAGTCTAGAAATGCTTTAGTTATATGTAGGGAATTGATTGTGGGAGGAGCGTAAGGCTCTTTTACTCCTTTACCTTATGCCCTCGATCCGAGTCATCCTCTTCTCATTCGGCGTGGGTATAGGACTAGGCTCTCTTTTCTCTATCGTGTTCACGTGTTACTAATCCGTAGTAACTTATAGGATTGTTGGTTACATCCTCGATTCAGTTCTACTAAATTTTAGTATGCTATCGGTTGAACCGAACCTTGATATGATGTTGTTGAGTGGTTTTGCAATCTGATTTTGAATGTCTCAAATCTGATTTTGAGCATTTACAGATGTTATGATGCCCGATTTTCCTAGAAATTCTAATGCCTTTGCATTGTGGCTGTGCTTTCGGATGGCCACCGTCCCCGTAACCAAGTGGTTCGTTCGACTCGTTGCATTGGTGTGTGTGGTCACACGGCAATGCTGGTTCGGTGATGATTGAGTCTGTTATCGATGGTATCCTGAATATACCGTCGAGGAGCAGTTTAGGATTTCAATCAAAGCCAATATCTATGCACGGTCGGATTTATCCATCTTATCCCGGAGCTCTTGAGCCACTTCACTTTGTTCTTATGGGCTCGAATCACTATTGGAATGTCATGCAAGATGCAGCCTATTCCATGATGACTATTATTCGAGCGAACGCCTTGCTGGGCAACACTGATTTTCGCTACATGCGGCATCCCTCCCAGGGCGCATGGCTACCTTGAGGTTTGTACAGCGATGCATCCCATGAGGACTCACTCCTTCGCACTACTACTTGAGATCTTTGGAGGACAAGGACCGTGAGAATCGGGCCTTGCGTATGGAGCTTTTTAATGCCCGTTCTGACCACTGGGCTACTCTGACTAGGTTTGCACCGCCGTGCAAGCGGATATATGGACATGAGGGACTTGTACCTGTAAGGGCGAGTCTGCCGGACTTTATGGAGTGGCGTGAGGTTGGAGGCATCACTCCTCCTCGTGGGCCTCGTGCGCCACCGTTTGTTGGACCACGGCCACATCCGAGTCCTTATGGTCCACAGGCCCCACAGATTGTCTGCATTTCTGGACGATCATGTTCCACTTCCAGGCTTGGGTGGTGACTTCTATGAGGACTACTATGGAGCTGCCTGAGTTAGTAGTAGTATTCCTAGTGTGGTAATAGTTGTGTTTCCACCGTCCTGCGTGACTCGTGGAATACGACTTAGTGTGTATCGCTCCGGAAGTGTAGAAAAATAATGTATAGAAGTTGGGATGCTTCCGATGAGATGTAACGCCTTTCCTTATAGTTGTACTCCGTCAGGCTTGTACTAAACTATGAATGGTGTGTATGACCGTTGGTATATATATATATGGCAGTTTTATATTACCATTGTCATACGAATGAACATCTTTGCATTCCATGCTATCCATTACCTTCCGCACTTCCTTGTTGAATTCTGCCATCCTGGTTTAAACCTTTGCTTTGTCTCCTAGGATGGTCAACACCCGCAACACTCCTGCTGCTCCGGAGCAGGGAGAAGCTAGTGCAGCCAGAAATGTGAATCTGCCGCAACCGCCATCTTTGGCCGAGGTTATCTTTGAAGCGAGCATAATAAGCATGAAACCAATCGCCATCGGAGCGGATCGAACAAAACACCGCACGCCAGCCAAGAAATGATTTGGTTTCACTCAATGACTTCGTCAAGCTGTATCCCCCAAAGTTCAAATATTCCGTCGAGCCTCTCGACGCGGATGATTGGCTTCGCAGCATCCACCACAAGCTGCGTTCCGCCAACGTGGCTGAGGCTGACAAGGTCACCTTTGCCGCTTATCATCTTGAAGGCCCTGCTAGCCTCTGGTGGGAGAATTATGAGGCTATGCGTCCGGTTGGACAAGTTACAACTTGGGCTGAATTCAGTGCCGCCTTCCGTGAGCATCATATTCCAGAAGGTCTTATGGACCGCAAACGGGAGGAATTCTGCAGTTTCACCCAAGGTAGGTGACAAAGGATGCCTACAATCGTGAATTTGGGAGGTTAGCACGTTATGCTCCCAAGAAGTTTCTACCGATGCCAAGAAGCGGGCAAGGTTCCGCAAGGACTTAGCCCCGAGCTACGCCGAGATCTCCGTCTGCATGAGTGTACCTCTTTTCGAAGCTAGTCAATAAGGCTATCGGCCAAATCTGGGCAGATCGACTTTGAGGCTTCACGCAAGCACATCCGTGATTCTGGATCTTCATCCGCTCTGGATCCCGAAGCGCCGGGTTTGGGTTCCAAATCTGCTCTACCACCTGTGTTCACCCGAGGCCATCCTTTGAGGCGCCTCGCCCCAACCAGCAGTATCTTCCGCCCAAGACTTATGGAGGCCCCACTGCTAATGCTGCTCCACGCCCAAATGTGATAACTTGCTTCAAGTGTGGAGAGACGGGCCACTATATCCGAGAGTGTCCCCAGAACAACCCCAATCAAGTTGGAAAGTCTGTTGGCCGCGGCAAGCCAGCAGGAAAGGTGCCCTATGCTAAACCAGTTGCCACCGCTCGTGGCCATGTCAATTATGTTTCTGCTGAAGAGACCTATGAGGATCCCAACGTCGTCCTCGGTACGCTTCTTGTTAATTGCCATCCGGCAACCGTTCTTTTTGATACTGGAGCATCTCATTCATTTATTTCTGAGAGCTATGCTCGATTGCACAACACCACATTCTGTGACATGCCTACCTCCATGGAAATTCAAACTCCTGGTTCTAGATGGCAAACCTCTAGAATAAGTCATGGGAATGAGATTCTTGTCGACAGATTAGTCTTTCTTGCATCTCTAATAGCTCTTAAGTCCTCGGACATAAACATCATCTTGGGTATGGACTGGATGTCAGCCCATTATGCTAAGATTGATTGCTCCACTAGAACTGTTCAACTTACCCATCCTTCGGGCAAGACAGTGAATGTTTTAACCCGAGTGTCTAAGCGCCAGCTTTACTCCTTAAATGCCAACCCCCTTCCAGACCTCGAAGATATTCCGGTAGTCCGTGATTTCCCGGATGTCTTCCCGGAGGAACTGCCAGGTGTTCCACCGACAGGATGTCGAGTTCGTGATAGATCTTGTTCCGGAACCGTCCCAATCTCTAGAAGACCTTACAAGATGGCACCCTAGAACTAGCTGAACTTAAGAAACAACTCGATGAGTCCTTGCAAAAGGTTTCATCCGTCCTAGTTCATCTCCATGGGCTTGCCCGTCCTCTTCGTCAAGAAGAAGGATGGTACGGATCGGATGGTTGTAGATTACCGACACATCAATTTGGTCACTATCAAGAACAAGTATCCGCTCCCGGGATCAACGATCTGTATGATCAGCTTGCTGGATCCTCGATCTTTTCAAGATGGATTTGAGGTTGGGCTACCATCAAATCAAAATCAAAACGGGACATTCCCAAAACGGCCTTTGTCACTCGTTATGGCCAATCTGAGTACACACCGTCATGTCCTTCGGATTAACCAATGCTCCAGCCACCTTCTCTCGGTTAATGAACTCAATCTTCATGGAGTATTTGGATAAATTAGTCGTGGTATACCTCGATGATATACTCATCTACTCCAAGAATGAGGAAGAACATGCCAACATCTAAGGCTAGTATTGATGAAACTTGAGAGCACCGCCTTTATGCCAAATTCTCTAAGTGTGAATTTTGGTTACCGAAATGACCTATCTAGGCCATGTAATCTCGGTAAGGGCATTGCTGTCAATCCCGAGCGAGTTCAAGCCGTCCTCGATTGGACTCCACCTGAATCGGTCAAGCAAGTTCGGAGTTTCCTCGGTTTAGCGAGCTATTGCCGCCGCTTCGTCGAGAATTTCTCTAAAGTTGTTAAACCTCTAACCGAACTCCTCAAGAAAGATAAGAAGTTCGAATGGACGCCACAGTGCGAGTTCAGTTTTCAGGAACTGAAAAGACGCCTGACATCTGCTCCCGTACTTGTTCCACCAGATTTCTCTAAGGACTTTATTATCTATTGCGACGCCTCGCGACAAGGACTAGGTTGCATACTCATGCAAGATCGTCATGTGATTGCCTACGCTTCTCGGCGATTCGTCCACATGAGGATAACTACCCACACACGATCTAGAGCTTGCAGCAGATGGTTCATGCACTCAAAACCTGGCGACATTACCTTACGGGTAATCGCTATGCGAAATCTACACCGATCACCAAAGTCTGAAATATATCTTCACCCAACCGGATTTGAATGTCAGGCAAAGACGTTGGGTCGAGTTGATTACAGATTTCGACTTAGGAATATCTTACACCCCAGGCAAAGCCAATGTCATGGCCGACGCCCTAAGTCGAAAATCTTATTGTAACAACCTGATGTTACAACAAAGTCAACCATTTCTCCACGAGGAATTTCGTAAGCTTAATCTTCACATTGTTCCTCGAGGATTCCTTTCTACCCTGGTGGCGAAACCTACCCTTACGGATCAGATCATCAAAGGACAGAAGGTAGATCCGGGAATCTCCGTGTCGGAGAAACATCAAGAAAGGAGTCGCAGATTGTTTCTCCATTAATGAACAAGGTGTCGTGTTCTTTGGAGACCGTCTAGTGGTTCCCAAGGTGCGCAACCTGAGGCGATTGATCCTTAAGGAAGCTCATGACTCTCCTCTCACCATTCATCCTGGTAGTACAAAATGTATCAAGACCTCGCCAGAGGTTTTGGTGGACTAGGATGAAGAGAGAAATCGCTCAATACATTGCTTATTGCGGCGTCGTGTCGTCGAGTTAAAGCGAGCATCAACGGCCTCTTGGTACCCTTCAACCTTTGGAAATTCCTGAATGGAAATGGGATAAAATCGGTATGGATTTCATTACCGGGTTTCCAGGACCAAGAGAGGAATAATGCTATCTTCGTTGTCGTCGATCGTCTTTCCAAAGTAGCCCACTTCCTACCCGTTCGTGAGAGTATAACCGCTAGCCAGCTAGCTGATTTGTACATCTCTCAAATAGTGTCTCTTCATGGTGTTCCATTAGAGATTAACTCGCACCGTGGAAGTCTCTTCACCTCTCGATTTTGGGAAAGTTTCCAAAACGCTATGGGAACTCGTCTCTCCTTTAGCACCGCTTTCCATCCCCAATCAAGTGGTCAAGTAGAGCGAGTCAATCAAATCCTAGAGGATATGCTTGAGCTTCATCATCTCTTTCGGCATGAATTGGGAGAAATGCCTTCCATTCGCCGAGTTAAGCTTATAACAATAGTTATCAAGCCAGCTGGGCAAAGCCCTTTCAAGTTCTTTATGGACGGAAATGTCGAACGCCTCTTAACTGGTCGAAACCGGGAGAAACAACTCTTTGGCGGACATGATTCAGAAGCGTAAGAGCAGGTTCGCGTTGTTCGTGAGAAATTGAAAACAGCCCAATCTCGTCAAAAGAGCCAATATGACCGCAAGCATAAGCCTATGACTTATGAAATTGGCGAGAAGGCTTACCTTCGGTTACTCCTTTGAAGGAACCCATCGATTCGGTATCAAAGGCAAGTTGGCTCCTCGTTACATTGGACCCTTTCGCATTCTTGCCAAACGAGGAGAAGTTGCCTACCAATTGGAACTACCTCCGCATCTTTCAGAGTCCATGATGTCTTCCACGTTTCCCAACTCAGCGTTGCTTCTCGGATCCTATCCGTGGAGTGGACCACAAACGCTTGATCTCCAAGATAACCTCACCTATCGAGAATATCCCGTTCGTATCCTCGATCAAGCCGAGCGTACCACTCGACGCCGGAATATCAAGTTTCTAAAGGTTCAATGGTCAAACCATTCCGAGCAAGAAGCAACTTGGGAAAGGGAGGATCGTCTTCGACTTGAGTATCCCACCTTTTTCATAATAGATCCTAAATCTCGGGGCGAGATTCTTTTGAGTGGGGGTGAGTTGTCACATCCCGCTTAGACCATGCATTAGGGTGTGCATCATGTTTAAATTTCATTTGAATTTGAAATGGGAAGGCAGAAACCCCGAACACCCCCCCCTTTAATTCAACTAGGGTTTACTAAAATTATTTCAATGAACCTGAAATGCCCTTCAAAATGCTCATCATCTTTGCTTTGGTTCGAACCTATGTCAAAGGAGGTGTATCATTTTCTAGGTCAACCAAAGGTCCTTGGATTAATTCACAAGTTTTAAACTTGAGCATTTTAAATTATACAAAATATTTTAAATGTTCAAAATTGCCAAACTAAATGTTTCATGTTGGAAATATTCCAACAAGGGACCAGGAGCATTTTGGTGATTTTAAAACAGTTTTGGTATTTTAGAAAACCCCACAAAGTTGCAGGAAATTAGAAAAGTTTAAAAAACAGAAAACTTACAGACGCACCTACCGGCCCACCTGCCGCCCAGCCCAAAGAGCAAGGCCAATGAAGCTTCTTGGCTCGGCCAGCAGCAGCCAGTGCTCGGCGGCGAGCACCGCATGGGTGCCACGCACCTGGTCGCCGCCTCGCTCCTCTCGCCATTGCCGCGAGGACCGACCTCCCTCTCCCCGGACCCCCGACACTCCCTCTCCTCCCGGATCATCTCTCGCTCTCCCCCATCTTGGCCGACGACGCCACAAGACCACCGCCAGTAGTCATGCTCCCCGCCGTCCGTGCTCCTCGCACCATGTCCAGAGCTCCGCCGACTCCACTACCCCTAGCCAGCCGAGTCCCGCTCGTTCTAGTGCACCGAATCCATCCCACCGACCTCGACCGAGCTCGCCGTCGCCGGAGATCCCTTTTGTCGCCGTCGTCGCTCCGGTTCATCCCCGACCTCGACGAAAGCTTCTACGCGACGCCCGTGAGCCTACCTAACTCCCCTTCCCTCTCTCTCGCGCCCTCGAGCAACGTAGCAACCGAGCCACGTTCACCCGCACCCGCCGCCGTGGAGCTCGTCGCCGATGTGCTCCCGGTCACTCACCGGCCACCCCATGGTGTCCGTTGCACTCACCGCACCCCAAGGGGTCTACCCATGTACTTCCCGCACCTCACCGAGCCCTTTAACCCCAAGCCCATCGTTGGCCGAACCCCGGCGGCCGCCTAGCTCGTCGCCGGCGCCAACTCCGGCCACCCCGACCCCAACCAACTCCACCAAGAGACGCTGGTTGCTCCTAGCTACCGTAGCTACCTTCCGCGACTTCGTTTGGTCGCGGAATCGCCAAAAGCACTCCTCCGCCGTGTCGGGCTCGCCGGCGACTAGTCGCCGGCAGCCGACGTGGACGTTGACCACTGTGGGCCCTCGTTGACCCCGACAGGTCACTGACAGATGGGGCCCAGCCCTGCTAACTAAATAGGTTAGTTTTAATTAAACTTTAGTTAAGTTAATTACCCTGACATGCGGGACCCACTGTCAGGTTTGACCTGGACGTCCCCGTTGACTCTGACGTCATGCTGACGCATGGCTGACGCATTAATTCAATTTCTGGATTTATTCTGATATAGTAAATTCCAGAATATAATTCAAATTTCAAATGCTTATAACTTTTAATCTATAACTCCAAATGCAAAGATTTATATATGAAAAATTATCAGAAAAATCCATTCTATCCATTGGTACAGGTTTCATGCATGTTAAAGCAAGTTAACTATGCTGTTTAACCAGAATAAGATAATGCACCTTTAGGACTAACTCAAATGAGCTATCATTTGAATCCTTGATTCAAATGAGTTCATCCCCTGTTATTTCCGCTTGCATTAGGCCAACACACATCCATATTGCCATGTCATAGCATGCATCATATTGTTGCATATTGTCATGTGTGTTTACTTTCGGTGTGCTTTCATGATAGGTTCTGCCCCCGAGGATAACCTCGACTATCCATCGAAGGCGTTACTCTACCCCAGCCCATCGGGCAAGCAACTCATTGATCATTCGATACAAACCCATGTTCTCGCTTCGCTCTCGTTTCGCATTAAGACAACGCGATTCAAACTGTTGTGTGCTGCGGTAGTTGAACCCACTTCCTTTGCATGACCTGTCATTGCCACAGTAACTAGATGAAACCCACTAGTATGTGTAGGAGTTGATTGAGCCATATCTGTGATTCCTACCATGCTATGCTTGCTATGCTTAGAGTTGTGTCAGGTCTGGCTCATCGGGATGATGAACTGGAGTGAAAGGTTGTGATGGTTCGAGAGTGAAAGTGTTGAACACGATTTGGTAAAGCTATCGATGAGAGGCCATGTAGGAGTACATGGTGGGTTGTTTCATTGAAGCCGATCCTAAGAACTGAGATCTGTGTTTGTGATCCATGAATTAGCTACTACCACGCATTGGGCCCAAACCAATGGACCCTCTCGCTTCTTAACCACCCTTGTTCTTAGTCCGGGAGTTGCAAGTAGTTTCTGGTGTTTGTAGCATGCTGGGGGCCGCACGCAACGCTGACCTTAGGGGTGGGTTGTGTTGCGGTAGGCACGTGGCCCGGTGTACCGAGTGCCCGTTTGGTATCTCGGGAACCCTGCACACATCGTTCGGGCTGTATGGGAAACCTCGGCCGGACTCCCTGCGGATGGAACCCGAATAGGCGATAAACCTGGACTAGGGACTTGAGTGTTTAGGTAGGCTGTGGCCGACACCCACGTTGGGCTTCCGCTTGAAGGTTGCCGAGTACATGTCGTGTAAACGGCGATAAGTGGTGAGAGCGTGTGTGAAGAAGTACACCCCTGCAGGGTTATCTATGATCTATTCGAATAGCCGTGTCCACGGAGAAGGACTTCTGGGTTACCTATATCAGTTCATAGACAAGTAAATGGATACTACTAAAAGCCTCAAGATAAGTGTGAGTATCGTGGATGGCCCTCTCGTGGGATGACGAGAGAGGATCCACGGTGGAGTATTGTGATGGTGTTTAGTGGACTCGTGTACGACAAATGCTTTACAAAGTGGTGTCACGTAGGATAGCTTAGCCAAGAGTCAAAGCTGGCTTGCTGCAAATAACTCCACCTCCTTTCTTGAGAATGTGCAAGTATGATAGGATTACGTGGTAAGACTTGCTGAGTACCTTTGTACTCATGTTTGCTTAATTAATGTTTTTCAGAGGACAATACTACCCTCCGACGGATTCTATGTAGATATTGACTTGACGAGTGAACTAGCCACCCGGTGGCGATCTAAGACTTGTGAAGGGCCATTGTAGATAGAAAGGCTCCAACAAGCTTTCTTTCTTCTAGAGTCGTACTCGACTGTTTGCTTCCGCATGTGCTTGTATGATTGTATGACTTGAGTGTTGGGTCATGTGACCCCACACTGTATGACTATGTTATGTATGGCTCCTCGAGCCTCTTAAATAAAGTACTTGAGTTGTAGAGTTTTGTTGTGATGCCTTGTTGTATTTACTCATATCGGGCATATTATGTATGATTGAAATGCTTGATATGAGTGGGATCCGACAAACTAGTTGTTTATCCTTGGCAGCCTCTCATATGGGGAAATGTAGTCTCGTGCTTACGAGCGATAGTAGTCCGCTGAGCCCGGTTCACCGGAGTCCTGCTAGCCCAAAGACTACTGCTTGGACACTTGATGGCCGACATGTGATTCATTTCGTTCCTATGTCCATCCTTCGGGAAATGTCAGCGGTGATATTCGAGTCTGCCTTAGCTCACTGCTACAGCGGGATACGGAGTCCCGTTAGCCCAAAGCTACTGCCCGAGTTCATACGTTGATGACCGACATGCTCGAAGTGATTCATGTATGCCTGTCCCCATAGGTTAGCGCCGCTTTGGGTTCACGACTAGCCATGTCGGCCCGGTTCTTTGTCATGTGGATGCTAGCGACACTATCATATCGTGAGCCAAAAGGCGCAAACGGTCCCGGCCATGGTAAGGCGACACCCGTGGGAATACCGTGCGTGAGGCCACAAAGTGATATGAGGTGTTACCAGCTAGGTCGATGTGACTTGGAATCGGGGTCCTGACACCCGCCACCCCGCAATTGAAGCACATGGGCGGGGGAAGCTGGAAACAGGACTCAAGCAAGTGACACGGAGCCCGGGCAAGCGAGGCGGAGCGGCTGCCGCCTCGCCTGCATGGCGCTTCTTCTTCTTGGCAGCCCCTCGGCGTCCGCGGGACGAGATCCGGGCGGTAGAGGAGGCCGGAGCCGAAGGAGCTGCCCCGTGGGGACGGATGTACTTCCAGGTCAAATCGGAGGGCGGCGGGGCTTGGGCGCCTGGAGACAGAGGACGGGCCACGCGGGAGGGGGAGGGGCTCCGGCCGCGGCGAGGCCCGAGGGAGGGCGAGCGACGCTGGGAGTGCCATTCCCCGGAGGCAGTCGGTGGGAAGCGGGACCGGCCCCTACGGTCGAAGCGGCCCGGCGACCGCCGGCCATCCCGAAGCTCGTGGAGCTCGCGCCGAAGCTCTTCCTCGCGGCGAAGAGCATCCGGGGAGGGGCGGGGGAGGTCGCGGCGATGGTCGAAGCGCCGTTTGCACCAAGCCTCGCCGTCATCCCACTCGCGCGTCATGGCCGGCTACCGTGAGGGAGGTTGGGGAGGAGCCGCCACGTCGAGCGGCCGAGCGGAAGGAGGGAGTGGTGGGTCAAGCGGGGGGACGGGGGAGCTGGACGAACAGGGTGTGGCGGCGGGAAGGGGAACAGGAGCGTTGGGGAGACCATGGGGCAGCCAAATACTAGGGGCGGGTGTGGTTGGCCTAGGGCATGGAAGAGGCCTAGTCACCCAAGGCCGATCCAGGCCAGATGGGCCGGGCCCATCAAGCGCCATAGCTAGCCCGGCCAAGCAGCGACTCAGCAGATCACGGCCCCGGAAGGAGCTATCCAGGGCGCGGGGCGGGGCACCGACCCGTAGGGCTTCCCCACGAGAGGCGGGAGCCGCAGCCGATGGCACCGGGCTGCCGGAGAGAGCGAGCCAGGATCGCCGGAGAGACTGGAGATCCTGGAATCGTAGGGAGGAGGAGCCGAAGGCTGCAATGAACAAGCGAAACGGGAACGCCCGGGCAACGGGAGCCGAGAAGGTGGCCGTGCGGCTAGCCGCTAGTGGGAGCGGGGTCAGCGCGGGGCAGGTGCCGGCCATCGGGCGGCGCCACGATGCTTGCGCCCAGCCCAGGTCGGATCGCTTGCGGCACCGGCGCCCATCTGCTCTCGGCAAGGGGGCACCTTGCGCCCCGGCGGACCAAGCAGAGCTCAGTCGCGGTGTCGTCGGCGGTGGCCACCGCGAGCCGGTGGCAGAACCCCGCGCGAGGGGGGGCTGAGACACCAGCCACGCCGGGCGGCGCAGCACAACGACCGGGGAAGGGAGGGACGGGGATGAAGTGGAGGGGACGCAGCCTCCTCGTCGGCTAGGTCAGCACAGCGGAGCCAAGCGAGGGTGGCAGGGGCAGCCGGGGCCGGCTCCGGCCAGGACGGCGTCAGGAACGGCGGGGGCGGCCGAGATTCCAGCACGGCGCAGGCGAGGGCGGGGATCGGCGGGGAGGCGCACGCCGCGGGCGGGAGCACGTCGCCAGGGCCTTCGCTAGCTCTCTCCTTCTCTTTCTTTTGCCTCTAATTAAACCGGTCCAGGGAACAACTGAATGCTCCTTTCTCAGCCTAGTATATTATCAAGGGTAGAATGGTCTTTGCATGTCAAACTTAACACCGTTAGTTCTTAAACTAGGAAGAAGTGTTACATAGGGAACAAATTTAACATTTCATGTAAAATAGGGAAGAACACATTTTTTTGGGCCATATAGGGAAGCAAAATTTAAGAAAGGGCAAAATAAGGAATTCTCTCAGGAGGCGACAGGCTGCGCAAGCGGGGGAAAAAGAAGGATAGACCGGTTGGGAAAAAAGTGGGTCGGATGCCCAAAAAAATACTAGTCGGGCCCGCCTGCCTGCGTACCCGCCTGGCCGGCTGACCTGTTTGCTCGCTTCGACGCCTGGCCAACTGGGCCAGGCCGGCTTGGCCACCTCCCGCTCTGTTGTTTGACCGTTTGAGCCAGGCCGGCTGGGGCGCCCCTCGACTGCCCAGAGGCTCGGGGCCCCTGCCAGAAGGCGCCTCCGCCCCGTATGCACAAAAATTATATGAGCATGAGCTCACGTCCGCATATCTTTGAACCGTGCACAAAAAACGGATAACCCCAAGCGACCTCGGGGTCTGTCGTTGCATTTCTCCAGTTACTTTGTTGTTCAACCAAGTGCCAGGTAGTCTCAGTCCAGGGTTGGCCAGTTGGCTCGAAACGTTCCCCAGACGGCTTTGTAGCGTGCACGATATCTAAGGCCCAATTTTCGTCTCAGCTACAGACCGCACCCCGGCTGTCCGACTAGCGAGAGCAAACAGCTTGGGCGACCCGGTCGTTTCCTTTGTCAATATCTGCTTGTTCGAATCCGCTCCCCGGAGTCGGGGTACAGTACGCTCCACTCCGCAGCCCACTCATTGTCTCAACTACAAACCGGCTCCTGGCTATCAGGCTAGCGAGAGAAAAACCAAAGGGCGAAAGGGGCATGAAAATGACTGAAGCGGGCTCGGACGAAACTGCTATTTCTTGTGCTTGCGTTGGTTTTTCCCTTGAAGAGGAAACGGTGATGCAGCAAAGTAGAGGTAAGTATTTACCCTAGTTAAGAACCAAGGGATCAATCTAGTAGGAGGTACACGTAAGTCTTCAATGATAGCATCTACACAAACAAACAAATACTTGCACCCAACGCGATAAAGGGGTTGTCATTCCCTTCACGGTTACTTGCAAGGATGAGATCTGATAGAGATACGTATAAAAGATAAATAAAAGTGCAAAATAAAGTAAAGGTAAATAAATTGCAGCAATGTATTTTTATGTTTTTGATTTTATAGATCTGAAAATAATATGATAAAAATAGACCTTGGGGCCATAGTTTTCATTAGAGACTTCTCTATTGGAAGAACGCATACGGTGGGTAAACAAATTACTATGGAGCAATTGATAGAAAAGCGCAAAGTTATGACGATATCTCAGGCAATGATCATGAATTTAGGCATCACATCCGTGACAAGTAGACCGACTCATGTCTGCATCTACTACTACTACTCCACACATCGACCACTATCTAGCATGCATCTAGTGTATTAAGTTAACAAGAACGGAGTAACACCTTAAACAAGATGACATGATGTAGAGGGATAGATCCAATTAATATGGTATAAACCCCATCTTTTTATCCTTAATGGGAACAATACAAATACATGTCAAGTCCCCTTCTTTCACTCGGAATAAGCACCGCAAGATTGAACCCATTAGAAAGCACCTCTCCCATTGCAAGAAAAATCAATCTAGTTGGCCAAACTAAATCAATAGATCAGAGAGAAATACAAAGCTATCTTAAGCATGCATAAAAGAGTTTAGAGAGGACTCAAATGATATACATAGATAATCTAATCATAAACCACAATTCATCAGATCTCAATAAACACACCACAAAAGAAGATTACATCGAATAGATCTCCAAGAACATCGAGGAGAACATTGTATTGAAGATCAAAGAGAGAGATGAAGACATCTAGCTGCTAGTTATGAACCTGTAGGTCTGTGGTAAACTAGTCACACATCATTGCTAGGACAACAAGGTTGATGTAGGTGCCCTCCATGATCAAATCCCCCTTCGGTAGAGTACCAGAACAGGTCTCCAGATGGGATATCACGAGGACACAAACTTGCAGCAGCGGAAAAGTATTTTTGGTGTTCCCTCTAGTATACGAGGAATATTTGGGAATTTATAGAGTTGAGATTAGCGTTGGAGGTGCTCCAGGGGGCCCACAAGCCCTGGTGGCGCGCCCCCTAGGGCGCGGCCTCCTGGCTTGTGGCCACCTCGTGGCTCCTCTGGCTTCCTCCCGAAGCTTTGTGGGTGTCTTCTTGTCCCAGAAAAATCGTCAAAAAGTTTCGTTCCGTTTGATATTGATTTTCTATAAAGGAGAAAAACAAGGAAAAACAGCAACTAGCATTGGGCTCTAGGTTAATAGGTTAGTCCCATAAATGATATAAAATAGCATAATAATGCATATAAACATCCAAGATGGATAATATAATAGCATGGAACAATAAAAAATTATAGATACGTTGGAGACATATCAAGCATCCCCAACATTAATTACTGGTCGTCCTCGAGTAGGTAAATGAGAAAAATAGAGTTTTTTTATGTCGAATGCTACCTAGCATGTTTATCAATGTAATATTCCTTTGTTTGGCATGAATATTCAGATCCATAAGATTCAAAACAAAAGTTTAATATTGACATAAAAATAATAACACTTCAAGCATACTAATAAAGCAATCATGTCTCCTCAAAATACCATTGCTAAAGAAAGTTATCCCTACAAAATCATATAATCTTGTCACGCTCTATCTTCATCACACAAAGTATTTATCATGCACAACCCCGATGATAAGCCAAGCGATATTTCATACTTGTGACGTTCTCAAACTTTTTCAATTTTCACGCAATACATGAGCGTGAGCCATGGGCACTATGGGTGGAATAGAATATGATGGTGGAGGTTGTGTGGAGAAGATAAAAAACGAGAAATTTTCACATTGACGAGGCTAATCAATGGACTATGGAGATGCCCATAAATTGATGTCAAATCAAGGAGTAGGGATTGCCATGCAACGGATGCACTATAGCTATTAGTGTATGAAAGCTCAAAAGAGAACTTGGCTTGTATATTCCTATGGCATTTTGAGGAAACCCATCATTGGAATATACAAGCCAAGTTCTATAATGAAAAATTCCCACTAGTAATATATGAAAGTGACAAAATAGGAGACTCTCTATCATGAAGACCATGGTGCTACTTCGAAGCACATGTGTGGAAAAGGATAGTAACATTGTCCCTTCTGTCTTTTTCTCTCATTTTTAATTTTTTATTTTGGGCTCTTTAGCCTTTTTTTTAAATTTGAAGTCCACAGTCTCATCCCGACATGTGAAGGAATCATAGCCTCCATCATCATTTCCTCACATGGCACAATGCTCTAATAATGATGATCATCACACTTTTATTTACTTACAACTCAAAAATTACAACTCAATACTAGAACAAAGATATGACTCTATATGAATGCTTCATGCATATGAAAGCAATATGACAATGATGGTGTGTGTCATAATAAAACGGAACGGTGGAAGTTGCATGGCAATATATCTCGAAATGGCTATGGAAATGCCATAATAGGTAGGTATGGTGGTTTTTCCGAGGAAGATATAAGGTGGCTTATGTGTGAAAGAGTGTATCATATCATAGGGTTTGGATGCACTAGCGAAGTTTCCACCAACTCTCAAGGTGAGAATGGGCAATGCGCGGTACCGAAGAGGCTAGCAATGATGGAAGGTTGAGAGTGCGTATTATCCATACTCAACATTAGTCAAAAAGAACTCACATAATTATTGCAAAAGTTTATTAGCTATCGAAACAAACTACTAATACGCATGCTCCTAGGGGGATAGATTGGTAGTAAGAGACCATGGCTCATCCCCAACCGCCACTCATAAGGAAGACAATAAAAAAATAAATCATGCTCCAACTTAATCGCATAACTAGAGACCATACGTGCATGCTTCGGGAATCACAAACCTTAACACAAATATTCTAACTAATCCATAGTTACTCACTAGCATGACTCTAATATCACCAACTTTATATCTCAAAACAAATTCAAGGAATCAAACTTCATATATATTCAATGATCTTGATGAAAGTTTTATTATATCCCTCTTGAATACCCATCATATTAGGATTAAATTCATAACCTAAGGAAATTGCCATATTATTTATAAGACTCCCAAAATAATATAAGTAAAGCATGAGATTTCATCAATTTCTACAAAATAAAACCACCGCCATGCTTTAAAAAGATATAAGTGAAGCACTAGAGCAACTACCTAGCTCAAAAGATATTAGTGAAGCACATAGAGTATTCTAATAAATTCATGATTAATTTGTATCCCTCTCAAAAGGTGTGTATAGCAAGGATGATTGTGGCAAACTAAAAAGCAAAGACTCATATAAATCAATACACTCCAAGCAAAACACATATCATCTGGTGAATAAAAATATAGCCTCAAGTAATTTTACAGATGGATTGAAGACAAAAGAGGGGATGCCATCCGGGGCATCCCCAAGCTTAGATGCTTGGTTGTCCTTGAATATTACCTTGGGGTGTTTTGGGAATCCCCAAGATTAGGCTCTTGCCACTCCTTATTCCATAGTCCATCGTAACTTCATCCAAAACTTGCAAACTTCACAACACAAAACTCAACAGAAAACTCGTGAAATCCGTTAGTGAAACAAAACAAATAACCGCTTTTAGGTACTGTTGTAAACTCATTCCAATTTTATATTGGTGTTACATCTATTGTATTATAACTTGTCCATGGTTCATATCCCCGATACTACCCATATATTCATCAAAATAAGAAAAATAACACAATGAAAATAGAATATGTCAAAAACAGAACAGTCTGTAGTAATCTGGACTTTAGCCAAACTTTTGTAACTCCATAAATTCTTAAAAATGAGGACAATGTAGACAATTTGTATTTCAATCTTTTGTAAAAAAAATCAGATCAAAGTCACGTTTGTGTGAATTTACATAATTCCATAACTGAGCGCACAAGTTTCTGTTTTTTCACCGAATCAAATCAACTATCACGCAAAATCATCCCAAAGGTCTTACTTGGCACAAACACTAATTACAACACTAAAACACAATCATAACAGAAGTATAATTGTATATTTATTAAAAACAGAAGCAAAACCATAAAAAGAAAATTGGGTTGCCTCCCAAAAAGTGCTATTGTTTTATGCCCCTAGCTATGCATATTGCATAGATCTAGGTATTGTCATCTTTGGTCTTATTTCCCATAGATGTGTTTTTGTCTGGAGGTTTTTCAAATACAACATGGAACACATCATCCATAGAAATTTTAGCATTATCAAGTTGTCCCTCTACATATCCCCGTTTTTTACCGGCTACGATCCAAGAAAATCATTGATTAACATCATTGAAAACTTGTTGAATCATATCTAAAACGAGAACTTGCTTTTTAAGGTTCTCATCAAAGATGCGATCATTGCCAACCAAATGTCTTAATAAATAATCACTATTGTAAAGTATCTCATCTATCACTGGTATTTCGCGGTTCATACCATAAAAATCAAAGATCTCCCTAGCTTCTCGTACTATGTAGTCAAATTCATTCATAAGGACAAGGGTAGCTATCTTCTTAGATCTAAGATCCTTTATAAAGGGCACCTCATAAAACAATCTTTGCAAGGTAGCATGAGTATGGATAAATCTTTTCTCAAGTTGAAGAACAAGTGCAGAAATAGCTTCAGCATAAGTTTTAGTCCTTTTAAGTATAGGAGCATCATCACAAGTCAAAGTTCCAGCGCAATTAAAGAACTCTTGGATGTCCTCTTTTCCTATGACATTCCCTTGTCCCATAATGAAAGTTTTAGCATCCAGATTAGTAGAACATCCAATTTTAGGAGTTCTCCCATAATTTGTTTCTACCATACCAAAGTCAATCATGATGATAGGTTTGAAGCAAGTACAGAAGCAAGCGAAATGACGAACGAAAAGAAGGCGAATAAAAAGGCAAATATTTTTGTGTTTCTCTAGAAATGTTTTAGAAGTGGGGGAGAGGAAAATGATAGGCAAATGGCGAATAATGTAATGCAAGAGATGAGAGTTTATGATAGGTACTTTGTAGGCTTGATGTAGAACCTCCCCGGCAATGGCGCCAGAAATTCTTCCTGCTACTTCTTGAGCTTGCTTTGGTTTTTCCTTGAAGAGGAAAGGGTGATGCAGCAAAGTAGAGATAAGTATTTCCCTCAATTAAGAACCAAGGTATCAATACAGTAGGAGGTACACGCAAGTCTCCAATGATAGCACCTACACAAACAAACAAAATACTTGCACCCAATGCGATAAAGGGGTTGTCAATCCCTTCACGGTTACTTGCAAGGATGAGATCTGATAGAGATAGGTATAAAAGATAAATAAAAGTGCAAAATAAAGTGAAGGTAAATAGATTGCAACAAGGTTTTTTTTTGTAAATGATTTTATATATCTGAAAATAATATGTTAAAAATAGACCCGGGGGCCATAGTTTTAACTAGAGGCTTCTCTCTGAAAGAACGCATACGGTGAGTAAACAAATTACTATTGAGCAACTGATAGAAAAGCTCAAACTTATGACGCTATCTAAGGCAATGATCATGAATATAGGCATCACGTCCGTGACAAGTAGACCGACTCCTGCCTGCATCTACGACTATTACTCCACACATTGACCACTATCCAGCATGCATCTAGTGTATTAACTTAACAAGAATGGAGTAACACTTACACAAGATGACATGATGTAGAGGGATGGATCCAATCAATATGGTATAAACCCCATCTTTTAATCCTTAATGGCAATGATACAAATACGTGTCATGTCCCCTTCTGTCACTGGGAATACGCGCTGCAAGATTGAACCCATTAAAAAGCACCTCTCCCATTGCAAGAAAAATCAATCTATTTAGCCGAACCAAATCGATTGATCGGAGAGAAATACGAAGCTATCTTAATCATGCATAAAAGAGTTTAGAGAAGACACAAATAATATTCATAGATAATCTGGTCACAAATCCAGAATTCATCGGATCTCAACAAATACACCGCAAAAGAAGATTACATCGAATAGATCTCCGAGAATATCGAGGAGAACAATGTATTGAAGATCAAAGAGAGAAGAGAATCAATCTAGCTACTAACTAAGAAACTGCAGCTCTATGGTAAACTACCCACATATCATCGGTAGGGCAGCAAGTTTCATGTAGAGGCCCTCCATGATCGAATCCCCCTCCGGCAGAGTACCGGAATAGGTCTCCAGATGGGATCTCACGAGGACGGAAACTTCCGACGGCGAAAAAGTATTTTTGGTGTGCCCCCTGGTATACGGGGAATATTAGGGAATTTATAGAGCTAATATTATGGTTGGAGGTGCTCTAGGGAGCCCACAAGCCATGGAGGCGTGCCCCCTAGGGTGCGGCCTCCTGGCTTGTGGCAACCTCATGGCTCCTCTGGCCTCCTACTGAAGCTTCCTCGATGTCTTCTTGTGCAAGAAAAATCATCAAAAAGTTTTGGTCCTTTTGGATTCCATTTGGTATTGATTTTCTGTAAAAGACAAAACAAGGAAAAAAACAACAACTGGTACTGGGCACTGGGTTAATAGGTTAGTCCGAAAAAATGATATAAAATAGCATAAAAATGCATATGAAACATCCAAGATGGATAAGACAATAGCGTGGAACAATAAAAAATTATAGATACATTGGAGACATATCAGAAACTGAGTCGGCATCCCTTTGCATGAAACCTGTGCTACTAAAGCTAAATGTTTGGTATATCTACACCTGGCAAACCGGGACCTAATGGCTAACTTTATCTCTTGCATGAACATTTCCACAGGAACTCCCCGTCGCCCGTTGGCTACACCTAGTGGGTGCACCGACGTGCCCCATTAGGAAAGCACACGCCGCCGACTGCTCCAACAATAGTGTAGACCCTCCACCCGACACTTTCAGTCGCACGGAGGCTCAGAGGCTACACCTAGTGGGTGCGCTGATGCGCCTCACTGGAAAGACGCCGTGCTGGCTGTAGGCCTGCGGACGGCTGCCACCAAGATCCTAGACGTCACCGTCTGCAACAGAAACAACGTAGACCCTCCACCCGACTCTTTGAGTCGCCCGGAGGCTCGGAGACTACTGACGAGGGAGGACCCCCAAGTAGGCTCAAGGAGATAAGACAACATTTAAAAACATCGGGCGGCCAATGCCCTCGGTCCGGCTGCTCCAGCTGGCTCCCTATCCGGCTGCTCACCGTCCGGCTACTCCAGCTGGTTCCCCATCCGGCTGCTCACCATCCGGCTACTCCAGCTGGCTCCCCGTCCCGCTACTCCCTGTGCGGCTGCTCCAGCTAGCACCCTGTCCGACCGCTCACCATCCGGCTGCTCTTGCTGGCTCCATGTCCGGCTGCTCATCACCCGGCTACAATCCATCCAGCTGTTCCAGCTGGCTCGCTGTCCGACTGCTCTAGCTGTCCTGCTACGGGAAGTCAATTGCAACAAGGGAGGGACTCATCCATGTGGGCCACCTTTCGTCCCCCGGGCAACACTTTATAAGGTACACCAGGGAGGGACTCATCCAACCGATTCACTCTCACTCCCTGTCGTTCTAACTCACACACGTACGCACACTCCAGGAGAAGAGGAGAGCTCAGAACCTCTTCCTTCCTCCTCCAAATGCTCTAGGAGTAACCACGTACCACCATAGACACCTCATATACATCAGACATGCAGGAGTAGCGTGTCACCTCCACGCGAGGGCCCTGGACCTGGATAAATCACCATGTGTAGTTGCTGAATCCTGTCCCAGATCTCACCATAGCCTTGCTCTCACCTCTCTTAGCCATCCCATGGCATCTGCTGTGAGATTACCATGACAGGAACATTAGGTACAGTTAAAGGCATATATAAACCATAAGGATTGAGTTGTGACTTAGCTTTTTGACATGTAGTGAAACAAGCAACAAAAGGCTCAACATCCCATCTCATCTTTGGCCCAAAAAATGTGTGACAAGTACGTCTTCCGTCTTCCACATGCCAAAGTGTCCCATTAAACCTCCTCCATGTGCCTCTCGCAACAACAAAAGACGAACAGAGCTAGCTGGAATGCATAGCTTGTTAGCATGGAAAACGAATCCGTCATTAATGACGAACTTGTTCCATGTTCTTCCTTCTTTACAATTATGCATTACATCGTTAAATTCAGCATCATGCACATATTGATCTTTGGTGGTCTCCAAACCAAATAATTTAATGTCAAGTTGTGAAAGCATGGTATAACGACGAGATAATGCATCAACAATAACATTTTCTTTACCCTTCTTGTGTTTAATCACATAAGGGAAAGTCTCAATGAATTCAACCCATTTAGCATGTCTACGGTTCAGTTTTTCTTGACTTCTAATATGCTTCAAATTTTATTGATTAGAATGTATAACAAATTCTTTGGGCCATAAATAATCTTGCCATGTTTCCAAAGTCCGAACATGAGCATATAAGTCCTTATCATAAGTAGACTAATTTAAACAAGGCCCACTCAATTTTATAGAAAAGTATGCAACATGTTTACCATCTTGACATAACACACCTCCTAATCCAATTCCACTAGCATCACATTCAAGCTCAAAAGTCTTACTAAAATCAAGAAGTTGGAGTAAAGGAGCTTGTGTTAACTTATCTTTTGGTACCATGAATGCTTTTTCCTGTGCAGTACCCCAAATAAAAGGCACATCCTTCTTTGTAAGCTTATTGAGAGGTTCAACAATGTTGTTGAAATCTCTCACAAAACGCCTATAGAAACTAGCGCGTCCGAGAAAACTCCTCACTTGTGTGACCGTTTTGGGATGCGGCCAAGTCTCAATAGCTTCAGCCTTAGCTTTATCAACTTCAATTCCCTGTGGAGTAACAATATAGCCAAGGAAAGATACTCGGTCGGTGCAAAAGGTGTACTTTCCAAGGTCACCAAACAAACATGCATCACGTAGAGCAGTAAAACAACACGTAAATGTTCCAAATGTTCCTCCAAAGATCTGCAATAAATCAGTGTATCATCAAATAGACTAGCCCAAATCGTCTAATGAAAGCACGTAAAACTTCATTCATTAATCTCATGAAAGTGCTAGGTGCTTTAGTTTACCCAAAAGGCATGAGTAACTACCCATATAATCCAAACTTTATTTTAAATGTTGTTTTCCATTCATCTCCCAATATCATACGAATTTGATGGTATCCACTACGGAAATAAACTTTGGAGAAAATGGTACAGCCACTTAATTCATGAAGCATATCATCTAGCCTAGGATTAGGAGGACGACAATGAATCATAATATTATTAATGGATCTACAGTCAACATGCATAAGTGATGTACCATCCTACTTCGGCACTAGTATAATAGGAAGAACACATGGACTAAGAGATTCGCGTATATAACCTTTGTCGAGCAGCTCCTACAGTTGACGCATAATCTCCTTTGTCTCCTATGGATTGGTACGGTAAGGCGCACGGTTGGGTAATGGTGCACCGGGAATTAGGTCAATCTGATACTCAATCCCTCGTATAGGTGGTAATCTCGGTGGCCCTTATTGTGGAAAGACGTCAGCAAAATCCTGCAGAATGTTAGTGATAGTAGGAGGAAAATAGAGAGGCACGTCCTCGAATGAAAATAATGCCTCTTTGCACACAAAAGCATAGCAAACAAATTTTCTGAAATCTAGTTCGTCAATATCAGATTTGGTGGCAAGTAAACATCCACTTTTCAATTTAATTTCTAAGGCAACACTGGATCATAGTTTGTTAGGCTTATCGTGTTGCTCAAACTCTTTTGCCAGAATCTGATTTTCACTCTTGTTTTGCTCCTGTTTTGCTTTACTAGCTCTAGTAAGATCATCTTTCAAAATGTGTTTAGGAGACACATGAAGCAATGTAATATGTTAATCGTTAGGAACAAGAGTATACTGATTCTTTCTACCATGGTGTACAGAATTTTTATCGAATTGCCATGGTCTATCACGTAATAGAGAACATGCTTGCATGACCTTGCTCTTCACTTGCAATAAGTGCCAAAGTCTCCTCATCATAGCCACTAGCGAACTCGTACCCACTAGCCTTAGTAGCAATCATCACACGCTTGGATGGGCATTATCTCGCATGGTGACCTCCACCATTGCAACGACGACATAGAATATCATGTGTTTGCCCTGTTGATGCCATGGTGACCTCCACATCTAATCAGTCCAGTTTGTAGTTCGTGATCATATTCCTCTACATAATTTTTCCTTGTCTTAAAAGCTGTCATTTTTGAAGTAATTCACGTTGATAATATGGTGGAACCCAATGAGTACGCATAGCATTTTTTAGAGTGGGACAAGTATGTGGGATATTATCATGATATAATCAACAATGTTCAGACCACCAAACACAAGCAAAACTAGTGAATGCACAAATAGCAGCAAAAACCCATCAAGCGAATCTCAATTTCTTACCCGTTCTTACCAAGCAGCAGGTGATCGGCAACCGTTGTAGTCGAAACGCCTCAAAGCTTGGATAGCGCGATTACTAGGTGGTTTCGTAGATGATATGTGGAACTGGGAAGGGTTAATACATAGTAGCAAAAAGGGTCAACAATAATCAATTCAGAGATGCAAAGTAGAATTGGCGCTCATACAACGGTATTGTGATGGTCCTAGTCTAGACCATACTAGAGACGTGAGCCTAGAACACTAACAAACTCACGGAGCGACATGTTAGGGAAAAGCAGACTTTGAATCTATTTTTCATTTTCTCTCTTTTTTTCACTTTTTTTCATTTTTTTTACTTTTTTTGCTCACCATCATTTTTTACGAAAAAGCTCCTAATGGTCTAAAAACAGCCTAGCCAGAATTTTCCAGACTGTGGGAAACACGAAATTTGGGGAGTCCGAGTTGATCATGACAGGTAGTATGGTGTGACCTAGAAATCGACAACAGAGAAGCAAATAATGGACTCGGACTAGTGGTGGAGATGAATCTGGTGCGACTCGGACGGTGGCAGATATATGTAGGGCAGTGGAACACAGGCTGGTGGCGAATCTGTGATGGAGGTGGACTCAAATGGGCTTGATGGTGGAGGATAGGTGTTGGAGGCGGACTCTGATTGGCGGAATGGCAACGAATATGTGTTGTTATATATGGACGCAGATTGGTAGCGGATATGTGATGGTGGTATATTGATAGAGGCAAAGGTGTCCCGATGTTTTGATGAGATAGCTATCATTTTCTGGGGGAGTCGGCTCCGACGATCTGACTACAAACATGCGAAGACATCGTGCCTTAGCAATCGCTAAACCAACTTTTGAGGGGGTATTGACCACGCCGGAACATGATCAACCTGACCACGAGGGTCTATTTCCTGCGAGCAAACGATGAACAAGCAAGAAACTGAGACTGTAATCTGAATATTGCGAATATAAGAGGAAAGCTTTATTAATCAAGTGGGTTGCTATTTCTTGAGTTTGAATTGTGTTTTCCCTTGAAGAGGAAAGGGTGAGGCAGCAAACTAGAGATAAGTATTTCCCTCAGTTGAAAACAAGGTGTCAATACAGTAGGCGGAACACATAGGTCTCCAATAGTTGTACCTGCACAAACAAACAAATACTTGCACCCAACGCGATAAAGGGGTTGTCAATCCCTTCAAGGTTACTTGCAAGGATGAGATCTGATAGTGATACATATTAAAGATAAGTAAAAGGGCAAAATAAAATAAAAGTAAACAAATTGCAACAAGGTATTTTTGTGTTTTTGCTTTTATATATCTAAAAATATTAAAGATAAACCTGGGGGCCATAGTTTTCATTAGAGGCTTCTCTCTTGAAAGAAAGCATATGGTGGGTAAACAAATTATTGTGGAGCAATTGATAGAGAAGTGCATAGTTATGACGATATCCAAGGCAATGATCATGCATATAGGAATCACTTCCAAGACGAGTAGACCGACTCCTTCCTGCATCTACTACTATTACTCCACACATTAACCGCTATCTAGCATGCATCTAGTGTATTAAGTTAACAAGAACAGTGTAACACCTTAAGCAAGATTACATGATGTAGAGGGATAGATCCAATCAATATGAACAAACCCCATCTTTTTATCCTTAATGGCAACAATACAAATACGTGTCATG
The DNA here is from genome assembly GCA_021605205.1 of Aegilops longissima. Taxonomy (NCBI): domain Eukaryota; kingdom Viridiplantae; phylum Streptophyta; class Magnoliopsida; order Poales; family Poaceae; genus Aegilops; species Aegilops longissima. Next base: position 339,653,596 of record CM038678.1, read on the forward strand.
TCCCTTTCTCTCACTGGGATTGAGCACCGCAAGATTGAATGTCACAACCCTAGTTAGTATATGCATTAGAGTGAATGCATCGTGTCTACTTTATTCAGAAAGTTGAAATGGGGATGACAGAAACCCCTAGCACCACTTAAACCAACTAGGGTTTACTAGAATCCTTTTCAATGAACCTGAAATGCCCTTCTAAAATGTTCATCATCTTTGCCTTGGTCTAGAACCTCTGACAAAAATGGTGCACAATTTTATAGGTCAGCATAAGGTCACTGGATTAAATCATACTCTATTTGCATTTGGACATTTAAAGACTATAAAATATTTTAGATGTCCAAATAATCATAAACTAAAATGTTTACCCTTCGATATATTTTAATAGTAGCCGTGAGCAGTTTCATGATTTTTGGGTTTGTTCTCGTATTTTTAATAAAGCCATGACGCTACTGAAGAAATAGAAAACATGAACTAAAAGAGAGAGAGAGAGAGAGAGAGAGAGAGAGAGAGAGAGAGAGAGAGAGAGAGAGAGAGAGAGAGAGTTTTACCTGGCCGGCCCAGCTGGCGATACAGCCAACTGGCCCAGTCCACCACCGCAGCCCCCTCTGTCGCCTTCCTCCTTGCACCAGTAGGCACGGGCGTGTCCCCGCGGTGCGCTAGCATGCGCGCGGCCACCGACGGCCACCTCCTGCTTCTGCCGACGATGCCATGCACCCCCGGGAATCCCCTCAACCTCTCCCCGTGCTTCTCCCCTCCTATGTCTCTCTCATGCGCAGCCGCCCGAACACGCCGGTCGCGCCGCTCGCCGTTCCCGCGGCCACCGGCCGCCCCATGTCTCACCGACGCGCCCAGAAGCTCCGGCACTTCGTCCTCGACCCCCTCGCTGAGCTACACAACGCCGGACGCCTCGAAGCGCCACCCCCGACGTCTTCTTCTTCCTCAGGTTGCCGAGATCGCCTCCACTGCCCCGCTCGCTTCAGACCTCCTTCGAGCTCGCCATCTGCTGCTGCAATCTCCATGAGCCACTCACCCGAACCACCCCTCTTCTGCACTCCGTTTACACGCCGTAGCCATCGTACCGCCGGAGACCGAACCGCGCCGCCGCCGAGCTTTTCGCCACCGTGGCCACAGTCGCCGCAACCCCCAACCGAGCACACCCACGTGCTCATCGCGCCGCGTAGGTGCCGTAGGAGCCAAGCACGCCACCCCACGGGCACCGCAGCCCCGCTCCCGAGTGCGCCCGTACTCCGGCCGCCGCCCAGCTCGTCGCCACCGCCGCTACACGCTGCCCCAGCATACACCACGGCCACCACTAGATGCACCACATCGCGGGCTTCCTAGCATGCCCATCCGCACGTCCAGCCGACGCTGGAGATGGTCGGACGAGGAGCGCCGCCGCATTTGCTTACCACCGGCGATTAGTCGCCCGATTAGCTGACGTGGTGCAAGATTAATTAGTGCTAACCGTCGATTAGTGTAACCCCAGGGGTCTTTGACAGACGGGCCCCACCCCTCATTTAACCATAGGGTTATTACCTGTTTAAATTAAGCTAATGCCCGTGACCCCACAGGTCAGTTTGACCTTGCCACCTCAGCGTTGACCGGGCCCCACTGGTCAGCCTCTGTTGTTGACACTGTTACACTGACACGCGGGTCCCACTGGTCAGTTTGACCTGGACCGGCCCTATTGACCGCTGACAGCACAGTGGCATCATCCTGATGCAGTAATTCTTTTCTGTAATTTAAGTAAATCTTAAATGGTTTATTAATTCTAGAAAATGTTTAAACTTCTAAAAAATCATAGAAAATAACTATAACTCCAAATGAAAAGATTTATATTTGAAAAATTATCAAAAAAATCCAATCTATCCATTTGTACTAGTTTCATGCATGATAAAGAAACTTAACCCTGCTGTTTAGATTAAAACATGATAATGCATTATATGAGTCATAACTTGAGTTTGAATTTGGAACCTTGGTTCAAATAAGCTCAAACCCTTCTGTTGTAGTTGCATTAGCTCAAATCACAGCATGTTGACATGTCATGATCATGCATCATACTGCACATTGCATTGATTGTGTTCTTTCTCTGTTGCCTGTATTCGACCCCTCTCAGTAGACGTGGTTCCGTCGATGGGTTCGATGACACCGTTGAAGAGCTATACTATCTTCAGAAGTGCCAGGCAAGCAAAACCCCCTTGTTCATTTCGATACAATCCCACTCTCTCGCTCCTCTGTCTTTTACTGCATTAGGACAACAACGATTCAACTGTTACATGCTGCGGTAGTTGAACCCCTTTTCCTCTACATGACTTGTCATTGCCATAGTAAATAGATGAAACCCACTAGCATGAGTAGGAGTTGTTTGAGCCCTGATGTGCCTACTCATTCATTCTTGTTTCTCATGCCTGATACTGCTTAGAGTTGAGTCAGGTCTGATTCATCGGGGATGAATTGGAGGTGTGTGAACATGTCCTACTGTTGAGAGCTAAGTGTGTGAACACGATTTGGTAAAGGTATCGATGAGAGGCCATGTAGGAGTACATGGTGGGTTGTTTCATTGAAGCCGTCCTTAGGAACTGAGTTCTGTGTTTGTGATCCATGATCAACTACTACCACACATTGGGATCCTTAATTGACTCTCTCGGCTTCTTAACCACCCTTGTCCTCTGTCCAGTAGTTGCAAGTAGTTTATGGTGTTTGTAGTATACTGGAGGCCGTGCGCAGCGCTGACCCTCGTGGTGGGCTGTGATGTGGTAGGTACGTGGCCGGGCATGTCGGGCGCCCGTTTGGTGTCTCGGAACCCTGTACACATCGTTCGGGGTCGTATGTGGAAACCTCGGTCGGACTCCCTGCGGATGGAACCTGAATAGGCGATAAACCTGGACTGGAGACTTGAGTGTTTAGGTAGGCCGTGGCCGACACCCTCGTTGGGCTTCCGCTTGAAGGTTGCCGAGTACATGTCGTGTAACGGCGATAAGTGGTGGAAGCATGTGTGAAGAAGCACACCCCTTCAAGGTTATAAATGATCTATTCGAATAGCCGTGTCCGCGGTAAAGGACTTCTGGGTTGCCTGTACAGTTCATAGACAAGTGAAAGTGGATACTCTAAAATACGCAAGATAAGCGTGAGTGCTATGGATGGCGTTCTCGTAGGGAGACAGGAGTGGATCCATAGTGGTGTATTGATATGGTGAATATGTGGACTCATGTGCGCCACCTCAAGGAGTTGCTTGCAGTCATAGTTCAGGTTAGGCACTGAGTCAAAGTTGGCTTGCTGTAGTTAAACCCCACCATCCCTTTGTTGATAATGATGCATATGTAGTTAGTTCTGATATAAGTCTTGCTGGGTACATTTGTACTCACGTTTGCTTAATTTATGTTTTTGCAGAGACTCCAGTCTCTCTAGTATTTCCGTGTGGACTTCGACGTTTAGCTTGTTACCTCAGCTACGATCTTGTGCCCTCGGCAGGATCTGGTAGATAGTCAGGCTTCTCAGCCTTTTTCATTTGTAGATGTCTGTACTCAGGCATGTTAAGCTTCCGCATGTGCTTGACTTGTATGCTCTGAATGTTGGGTCATGAGACCTATGTTTGTAATATCTCGCTCCTCGGAGCCTATTGAATAAATACTTTGAGTCGTAGAGTTTTGTTGTGATGCCATGTTGTATTTACACATATCGAGAATATTGTGTGTATGATTGAAATGCTTGGTATGTGTGGGATCTGACAACCTAGTTGTCTATCCTTGGTAGCCTCTCTTATGGGGAAATGTAGTCTAGTGCTTCCACCGAGCCATGGTAGTCTGCTACAGCCCGGTTTACAGGAGTGTTTGTTAGCCCGCTTACTACTGCTCCTAACACTTAGACTGGCCGGCATGTGTCCTTCTTCAATCTCAGGTCTGTCTCCCTTGGAAATGTCACGGTGTCTTTCGAGTCCTTTAGCCTCCTACAGCCCAGATTCCTGAGTCCTGCTAGCCCAGTTGCTACAGCCCGAATTCACTCACGATGATGGTGACACGTTCGTTCTTTGGGTCATGTATGCCTTCCCTGTAAGTTAGTGTCACTTTGGGTTCACGACTAGTCATGTCGGCCCGGGTTCTCTGTCATATGGATGCTAGCGACACTATCATATACATGAGCCAAAAGGCGCAAATGGGCCCGGGCCAGGTAAGGTGGCACCCATGGGAATACCGTGCGTGAGGTCGCAAAGTGATATGATGTGTTACATGCTAGATCGATGTGTCTTAGGATCGGGGTCCTGACAGCTTTGGTATCAGAGCCTGGCTAGCTGTAGGATTACCAAGCCAAACTCGTTGAAGTTGAGTCTAGAAAATGCTTTAGTTATATAAGGGAATTGATTGTGGAAGGGAACATAAGGCTCTTTTACTCCTTTACCCTATGGCCTTCTGATCTGAGTCATCCTCTTCTCTTCTACGGGGATTAAGAACTAGGCTTCTCATCTTTCTATCAGGATCACGTGTTACTAATCCATAGACTTATAGGATTGATGGATTCAAGTCTCAGTTCAGTTTCTACTACTCCCGTATGCTCATAGATGGCCTCAGAACCTTGATATTGTGATGCTGAGTGGTCATGCCACTATTTTGCAGGATGTCTCACATCTTTTTGAGCATTTACAACCGTCATGCTGTCCGAGCCATCCCAGGTTTATAATAGTTTGATGCACTTGCAAATCTTTCCTCCATGTTGATGTTGTCCTTTTGGGCCAGATTAAGCACATTAATTGGTGTGTTGAGGTACTCCATTCCCTCAGCATATATGTTGAAGCCATTATTATGACCCTAGGTGTCTTAGAAGATCACCTAGTAATCTAGCCATGTTTTTTGTTCCTAGTGTGATGATTCTGGCCATCATTCTCGAAAGCAACCCGTGATGTTAATAGTTAGTATGCATTCTATTCCTGGGTTCTTGAACCCGAGATTCACTCTACTTACTTCATGTTGATAGTGTTTGCTAGTTCCTTTAGGATATTAGTAACCTTTATGATAGTCCTCAAGGTCCGTGGTATTTCCTTCTTCCAAATACCATGAACTGCTTATGGCAGAAGTTCTTGAACCAAAAGGTCACAACCAGAGTGCTCTTGATGAGTTCTCCATTCTGCATGTGAATCTGCCAGTCCTACCTTTCTGCATGGATTATCTGGAAGAAATATGTTGAACTTGTTTGACATACTAAATATATGCATTCACAACTCAGAAAACCATATGTTCCTTTGAATTGTCTCTCTTTAATTGTATTCTAACCTCTATCTATCAATTGATAGTCAGGACTAGTTGTGCATTCGTGTTATCGATGCCTATTATTCTTGTGGTCCGTTAAGCCATTCTATTCCAGAATGACTAGGAGAAACAAACTCCAGCACCTCATCCATTTCTTGGACTGGTCAAAGTAGTTGTATTCCGCGGATTAAAATGCCAATCCAGCTTTTGTTCTGTCCTACCGCGGAGTATTACCCCCTTTATGTCAGGATTGTCATGAGAATTGCAGCATCTCTAATGAATTCTTGACGCAGTGATACTTCTTGCCATCATTATTCATTCCTAGGTCCCGTGATGTTGTAATCGGAATGCCGACAAGTGAACTGTGGTGTGTGAAATCAATACTCCTAGCAACATCGTTGCTTGGTAGTTAAGGGACAATACTCTCACTCTTAGCGTGTTGGTTACTAAACCATCATTCTAAGATTGATCGTGCTACCTAGTCCATTTTCCCTGGTGCACTCCTCGATCAATGAGATAGGATTGTGTCAATCAATTATTCTCTTGGTCACATCATCTTGCCTCAAAAGCAAGATTGTTCTCGAGCTTAGTAGCACATCGGTGGTTCGTGATTTTTCGAATATCCTCTCGGAAGTATCACCAGGTTGTTCCCTGACTGTTATGTTGAGCTCGTGATCAAGTTGGTTTCTTGTAAACCACCCCTTCTCCAAGAATCCGTGTTGGATATCCCTAAGCTAGTTGGTTAAGCTAAACAACAACTTGGAGAGTTGGAAGATAAAAGCTTGTCTGACTTAGTTCATTTCTAAGGGATATCCTTCTGTGTGTGTGCGTATGTTTAAGAGAGATGATATCTTCATCAATTGTTCCTCGTGATCAGTTGTTGAATCTATCATCTTGTCGAAACCTTGATTTGAGTGTGGGCTATCGTTAAATCAAGTTAGAACCAACGATATTCATAATGTTGTCTTACTCGTGGTTGATCCCTCGAGCATACAACATTTCATCTTTTGGTCTGACCAATACTATCACATTGTTCACATAATGGTGGAAGTCCAGTGATATGGAAATTCCGATGAGTTGTTGTTGAGCTCATCAGCAGCATTTTGTCTCCTCCATGATTTATGTTGAACATAAAGCTAGCGTTGGAAACTTTGAAAGCATTTCTTCATGCTAGCTCATGAAGCATATGTTTGGATGAAAGAAGTGACTCCCTCTCATTCATGTGCATTCAATGCAAGTTGCTGCCGTGAATTTGAGAAAGTTAGTTTTGCTTCCCTTGGAATCGTTCCAAGTCAGTCATGCATGTGCGAAGTATTCTGTGGTTTGGTAGATTAATTACCTCCATTCCATATGTATTCCCTAGTACACAAAGCCACTGATTGATTTGTTCAAGGTGAAGAAGCTCCTTCTTAAGAGCTAACCCGGGCTTATAGAAGGACTTTGATATCCTCAATGATGGTTCCCTACCAGAACTCGGTAGTGTTTTATTATAAGACTACTACGTGGTCATGCTTGTCTTGGACAGCGTGTTCACATGTGGGTAGCATAACTTGCTCATGTTTTGGAGCTTGCTATCGTAGTTCATTTCCCGAGAATCTTGCAAGGTCATCTCGTCGATTTGTGTTGCAACCTTTCACTTTCAGACATGCTGAGTCTGGATATCCTGGCGCCAACCAGATCTGAATCTCAGGCAGATGTGATGGTTGGGACGTTCCCAAGAATTATAATATTGGTCTTCTGAGCCGTTAAGTGGATGTCATGGCCAACACACTTATTCGGAAGATATCTTATTGTAGTATCTTGAGTTAGCAATTTGGCCATTCTTCCATGAGGAGTTGGTATGACTTTGTACATAAGTTGTTCCTTATGGGCTTCTTGAGCTCCCGAAGTCAGACTTTTACTTGATGTTCCAGATAGCGAATGGTATTGGGTTAAGCTGGTACATCAAGGGGGATCATTAGAAGCAGAGTGCTAAATGTCTCTCGGTCGATCATCCAGATTTTGTTCCCTCGGCCTCGCTAAGGTGAAATCTGAGAAAGTGTTGTCTTCCTTTGCATCTGCATTGTCCATCACTATTCATCATGGTAGTATGATGTGTTGCCAGGATCCCCGACATGGATGTTGGTAATACCTTGATGAGTATGGAAATGCTCAAGTTCTTGAGAGCACACTCAGGCACTAGGTTATATCCTCGGTACCAATTGAAGCGTGCCTTCCGTTTGCCGAGTTGTTCTATAATCATAGTTCCTTTCCGATTTGAGTATGCCATTCGTTCAAACTCCTTCAAACGATCGTTTGTGAATTTCCTTAGGCTGGTATAGAGAGTTTCAATGATCTCTGTATCAAAAGTAATTCTTTTTGCCACTTAAGGGAATAATTTTACGAGTCACCTCTTCCAAGGTGCCCCGTTATGGGATCATGGTAATTGTTTCCTCGCTACCTTGAAACCCTCGTCAAATTGTTTCCTCCGTCCCTCCTGATACATGCTTTGCCTATCAGCTCCAGAGATGTTCTATGTCTCATTCCGTAAGTTAATCTTGTGATCATTAATATGATCCTAAGTTGCTTGAACCTCAAGAAGATCGATTCTTCTAAAATTCTCCCTTTCTTCTCGTTGTCATATTGGATGTAGTTCTCAGAGCAACACATCGAGGCGAAGATGGTGATCAAATCAACGTTCCTATGAAGTGCAATCTGGATCGTGAAGATTCTGTTAGTTTGTGTTCCCTCTTTCAGCTTACCCTACGCTTGAATCTCGGGACGAGATTCTTGTTTAATGGGGGTGAGTTGTCACAACCCTAGTCAGTATATGCATTAGAGTGTATGCATCATGTATATTTTATTTAGAAAGTTGAAATGGGGATGACAGAAACCCCCAGCTCCACATAAACCAACTAGGGTTTACTAAAATCCTTTTCAATGAACCTGAAATGCCCTTCTAAAATGTTCATCATCTTTTGCCTTGGTCTAGAACCTCTGACAAAAATGGTGCACAATTTTATGGGACAACATAAGGTCACTGGATTAAATCATACTCTATTTGCATTTGGACATTTAAATACTATAAAATATTTTAAATGTCCAAATAATCATAAACTATAATGTTTACTGTTGGATATATTTTAAAAGTAGCCATGAGCAGTTTCATGATTTTTGGGTTTGTTCTGGTATTTTTAATAAAGCCCTGAAGCTACAAAAGAAATAGAAAACATGAAATAAAAAAGAGAGAGAGAGTTTTACCTGGCCTCACCTGTGCAGGCCACCTGGCCAGTCCAGCTGGTGGGCCAGCCAACTGGCCCAGTCCACCACCACATCCCCCTCTGTCGCCTTCCTCCTCGCGCCAGTAGGAACGGGCGTGTGCCCGTGGTGCGCTAACACGCGCGCGGCCACCGACGGCCACCTCCTGCTTCTGCCGACGCCCTGGACGACTCCAGACGACGCCACGAAACCCCCTGGATTCCCCTCGACCTCTCCCCATGCTTCTCCCCTCCTCTGTCTCTCTCACGCGCAGTCGCCCGAACACGCCCGTCGCGCCCTTTGCCGTTCCCGCGGCCACCGGCCACCCCACGCCTCACCGACATGCCCAGAAGCTCCGCCACTTCGTCCTCAACCCCCTAACTGAGCTACACAACGCCGGACGCCTCTAAGCGCCGCCCCCGACGCCTTCTTTTTCCTCGGGTCGCCGAGATCACCACCGCCGCCCCGCTCGCTTCAGACCTCCTCCGAGCTCGCTGTCTGCACTGCTGCAATCTCCGTGAGCCACTCACCCAAAACCCCCTCTTCTGCACTCCGTTTACACGCCGTAGCCGTCATTCCGCCGGAGACCGAACCGCGCCGCCGCCGAGCTTCTCGCCGCCGTGGCCACAGCCGTCGCAACCCCCAACCGAGCATGCCCACGTGCTCACCGCGCCGTGTAGGTGCCGTAGGAGCCAAGCACACCACCCCACGGGCACCGCAACCCGGCTCCCAAGTGCGCCCGTACTCAGGCCCCCGCCCGGCTCGTCGCCACCGCCGGCTACACGCTGCCCAGCACACACCACAACCACCACTAGATGCGCCGCATCGCGGGCTTTCTAGTGCGTCCATCCGCGCGTCCAACCGATGCTGGAGATGGTCGGACGAGGAGCGCCGCCGTGTTTGCTTACCGCCGGCGGTTAGTCGCCCGATTAGCTGACGTGGCGCGGGATTAATTAGTGCTAACCACCGATTAGTGTAACCCTAGTGGTCTTTGACAGATGGGCCCCAACCCTCATTTAACCACAGGGTTATTACCTATTTAAATTAAGCTAATGCCCGTGACCCCATAGGTCAGTTTGACCTTGCCACCTCAGCATTGACCGGGCCCCACTGGTCAGCCTCTGTTGTTGACGCTGTTACACTGACACGCGGGTCCCACTTGTCAGTTTGACCTGGACCGGCCCTGTTGACCGCTGACATCACAGTGACGTCACGCTAACGCAGTAATTCTTTTCTGTAATTTAAGTAAATATTAATTGGTTTATTATTTCCATAAAATGCTTTAAACTTCTAAAAATCGTAGAAAATAAACTATAACTCCAAATGAAAAATTTATATATGAAAAATTATCAGAAAAATCCAATCTATCCGTCTGTATTGGTTTGATGCATGATAAATAAACTTAACCCTGCTTTTTAGATTAAAACATGATAATGCATTATATGAGTTCATAACTTGAGTTTGAATTTGAACCCTTGCTTCAAATAAGCTCAAACCTTCTGTTCTAGTTGCATTAGCTCAAATCACAACATGTTGACATGTCATGATCATGCTTCATATTGCACATTGCATTGATTGTGTTCTTTCTCTGTTGCCGGTATTCAACCCCTCTCAGTAGACGTAGTTCCGACGATGAGTTCGTTGACACCGTTGAAGAGCTATACTATCTTCAAAAGTGCCAGGCAAGCAAAACCCGCTTGTTCATTTCGATACAATCCCACTCTCTCGCTCCTGCTCTCTTTTACTGCATTAGGACAACAATGATTCAACTGTTACATGCTACGGTAGTTGAACCCCTTTTCCTCTGCATGACCTGTCATTGCCACAGTAAATAGATGAAACCCACTAGAATGAGTAGGAGTTGTTTGAGCCCTGATGTGCCTACTCATTCATCCTTGTTTGTCATGCCTGCTACTGCTTAGAGTTGAGTCAGGTCTGATTCATCGGGGATGAATTTGAGGTGTGTGAACATGTCCTACTGTTGAGAGCTAAGTGTGTGAACACGATTTGGTAAAGGTATCGATGAGAGGCCATGTAGGAGTACATGGTGGGTTGTTTCATTGAAGTCGTCCTTAGGAACTGAGTTCTGTGTTTGTGATCCCTGATCAGCTACTACCACACAATGGGATCCTTAATTGACTCTCTCGGCTTCTTAACCACCCTTGTCCTCTGTCCAGGAGTTGCAAGTAGTTTCTGGTGTTCGTAGTATACTGGAGGCCGTGCGCAGCGCTGACCCTTGGGGTGGGATGTGATGCGGTAGGTACGTGGCCGGGCATGCCGGGCGCCCGTTTGGTGTCTCGGAACCCTGTACACATCGTTCGGGGCCGTATGTGGAAACCTCGGTCGGACTCCCTGCGGATGGAACCTGAATAGGCGATAAGTCTGGACTAGACTTGAGTGTTTAGGTAGGCCGTGGCCGACACCCTCGTTGGGCTTCCGCTTGAAGGTTGCCGAGTACATGTCGTGTAACGGCGATAAGTGGTGGAAGCGTGTGTGAAGAAGTACACCCCTGCAGGGTTATAAATGATCTATTCGAATAGTCGTGTCTGCGGTAAAGGACTTCTGGGTTGCCTATACAGTTCATAGACAGGTGAAAGTGGATACTCTAAAATTCGCAAGATAAGCGTGAGTGCTATGGATGTCATTCTCGTAGGGAGACAGGAGCGTATCCGTAGTGGTGTATTGATATGGTGATTATGTGGACTCGTGTGCGCCACCTCAAGGAGTTGCTTGCAGTCGTAGTTCAGGTTAGCCACTGAGTCAAAGGTGGCTTGCTGCAGTTAAACCCCACCATCCATTTGTGGCTAATGATGCATATGTAGTTAGTTCTAATGTAAGTCTTGCTGGGTACATTTGTAATCACGTTTGCTTAATTTATGTTTTTGCAGAGAGACTCCAGTATCACAAGTAGTCCCGCCTGGACTTCAACGTTTAGCTTGTTACCTCAGCTACGATCTTGTGCCCTCGGCAGGATCTGGTAGATAGTCAGGCTTCTCAGCCTTTTTCTTTTGTAGATGTGTGTACTCAAACATGTTAAGCTTCCGCATGTGCTTGATTTGTATGTTCTGAATGTTGGGTCATGAGACCCATGTTTGTAATATCTCACTCCTCAGAGCCTATTGAATAAATACTTTGAGTCGTAGAGTTTTGTTGTGATGCCATGTTGTATTTACACATATCGAGCATATTGTGTGTATGATTGAAATGCTTGGTATGTGTGGGATCCGACAACCTAGTTGTCTATCCTTGGTAGCCTCTCTTATGGGGAAATGTAGTCTAGTGCTTCCACGGAGCCATGGTAGTCTGCTATAGCCCGATTTACCGGAGTCCTGTTAGCCCAGTTGCTACTGCTCTGGAACACTTAGACTGGTCGGCATGTGTCCTTCTTTGATCCTATGTCTGTCCCTTCGGGGAAATGTCACGCTGTGTCTTTCGGAGTCCTGTTAGCCTGCTACAGCCCGGATTCCCGGAGTCCTGCTAGCTGCGTTGCTACAGCCCAAATTCACTCGCTGATGACCGACACGTTCGTTGCTAGGTCATGTTTTCCTGTCCCTGTAAGTTAGTGCCACTTTGGGTTCACGACTACTCATGTCGGACTGGGTTCTCTGTCATATGGATGCTAGTGACACTATCATATACGTTAGCCAAAAGGCGCAAACGGTCCCGGGCAAGGTAAGGTGGCACCCGTGGGAATACCGTGCGTGAGGCCGCAAAGTGATATGATGTGTTACATGCTAGACCGATGTGGCTTAGGATCGGGGTCCTGACATTGAACCCATTACAAAGCACCTCTCCCATTGCAAGAAAAATCAATCTAGTTGGCCAAACCAAATCAATAGATCGGAGAGAAATAAAAAGCTATATAAATCATGTATAAAAGAGTTCAGAGAAGACTCAAATATATTCGTAGATACTAGATATTATGATCATAAACCCACAATTCATCGGATCTCAACAAACACACCGCAAAAGAAAATTGCATCGAATAGATATCCAACAACATCAAGGAGAACATGGTATTGAAGATCAAAGAGAGAGAAGAATCCATCTAGATACTAGCTATGGACCCGTAGGTCTATGGTAAACTACTAGCACATCATCGAAACGACAACAAGGTTGATGTAGAAGCCCTCAGTGATCGAATCCGCCTTCGGCAGAGTACCAGAAAAGGTCCCCAGAAGGGATCTCACAAAGACAGAAACTTGCGGCAGTGGAAAAGTATTTTTGGTCTGCCCTTTTGTCTTCGGGGATTATTTGGGTATTTATAGAAGAAGAATTATGGTTAGAGGAGCCTTGGGGGCCCCTAGGTCGCGCCCCCTGAGCTTGTCGCTGCGTCGTGGCCCTTCTGGCCTCCTCCTGAAGCTTCCAGGGTGTCTTGTGGTCCAAGAAAACTAGTCAATAAGTTTCGTTCCATTTGAATTCCATTAGGTATTGATTTTCTGTAAAGACAAAAATAAGGGAAAATCAGCAACTCCCACTGGGCACTAGGTTAATAGGTTAGTCCCAAAAAACATAAAAAGCATAATAATGCATATAAAACATCCAAGATTGATAATATAATAACATGGAACAATAAAACATTATAGATACGTTGGAGACGAATCATGGGGTTCTATGGTGTCTTGGTCTGGTCGTTGAACAAAAACTAAGTATGCGAGTTGCAGCTATGGCTAACTTTAATCTAAACAAAACCCAAAGTCTAAATGGTGCATCAAGGGCTTTATTTGTAGGGGAAAAGAGAGGGAATTTCCCCTATAATATGGACTCTAAAAAATAGCCTATAAGTAGTGTTTCAAAATGTCGGATCTCGGGTTCCGGCAAAACCCTTCAGTTCGAACTCTGGGGTGCGCGCGAAGTTCGTTCCCTCCTACCGATCCACGCCTAGCTCGCTAAGATCTCGCGGATGAACTCGACGAACTCGCAACACAAGGGACACAAGATTTATAGTGGTTCGGGCCACCATTGTGGTGTAATACCCTACTCTAGTGTGTGGTGGTGCATTGCCTCTTGGGCTGATGAAGAACAGTACAAGGGGAAGGGCAACCTCCTAAGGTTGAGGTGTTCTTGTGTGGCTAAGGATTGGCCCTCGATCAGATGTGATCCAGCCTCCCCCTATTGTGGTGGCTAGTCCTATTTATATAGGCCCTGGTCCTCTTCCCAAATATTGAGTGGGAAGGGAGCCAACAACAGCGGCCATTTTGAAAGGGGACATCTAGTACAAGCTATCCTGACAAAAACGGTATTCTCTTGCGAAAGGGCTCTGGTGATGACGCCGGCTTGGGCTCCACGGTGACCTCCATCCTCCTGGCCTGGTGGTCTTGGTCTCATTGCACTGATATGGAAACCTTTGCCTGATGCCTCGGTACTCCGCGCCTGCGCTTGCCCCCTCAGCACCAAAGAGGAAACAAGGACGCTATGCGCGCTGGCACCCGCCTGGCACCCGCCTGGTGTCGATCGCCATGGCTCACGTCACGAGAGCCTCGCGAGGTTTGCCCCGCCTTGATATCTCCGCTCCTCGTGAGCCTGTCTGGAGAGGCCGCTCCTGAGGAGGTCTTGCGTCGCCCCCCTCGCGAGGCTTGGCCCCTCGCGAGGGTCTTGAATGCCTTGTTGATGAAGATGGGCCATACCAGCCTGCTAGCAAAGCCACGCCGTGGGCCGCAGGCAGGCAAGTCTAGGGACCCCCGTTCCCAGAACACCGACATTAGCCCCCGGGCCCAAGGTGCGCTCAGGCTTGGCTTCGAGGCGAATCCAAAGGTCAAGTGCGGAGCGCCGCGGGCCCCAAAAGCGTGCGTCGTTGGTTGACGCGTGGCGGTTGATTGGACGTGGGCGTCTCCACTTTCCCACGCGGCCTCGACAACTACTCGACTTGACAAAAGGCTGGCGCAGGCAGCGCTTGCCTTCACTGTTCCCCTTTGCCTAGCCTTAGATTCCCTTCCTCGCTCCTTGCTGCCGATACCTCCAGATCTGCTCCAATTTTGCTCTGCATCTGCGACCCATGGCGCCGCGCAAGGTCAAGTCCTCCTCGGTGCCGGCTTGGTACGAGCCAGCTCTTGAAGCACCCACCGTCACAAAAAAGAGCCTCGCCTCTGCGCGCCTGCTGACGGCGGGGGAGAGCAATGAATGGTGGAAGACGGAGCTCCGGCTTGCCTCCGACGTGCCGGAGCCTGAGGGAAGCACCTTCTTCCCCTTCTTCTTGAGAAGCATCGCCGCCGGGTTGGTTCCTCCCTTCTCTGATTTCTTGAGGTCCTCGACCACTACGGGCTGCAGGCGTTGCACCTCCATCCCAACTCTATCCTCCTCCTATCCATCATCGCCTACTATTGTGAGGCGTACCTGGGCGTGATGCTGTCCGTGACGCTTCTACGCCACTTCTTCTTCCTTCGTGTCAGCGATAGACACGTCTCCGGGTGAGCCAACTTCGTCGCATCTGGCAAGGCTAACTCAATCTCGAGCACCGGGAAGAGAGTCGACAACATTCGGGCCAAATGGGTCATGATGAACGCTAAGTGCGCCCACCCGTGCCTAGCATTGCCGGCGGAGGCGCCCAGTCTGACAAGGGGTGGCCTCGTGTGGAGCTTACTGACGAGCGGGCATCGCCGGTGCTGGAGCAGATGTAGACTGACCTGAAGCTGGGCAACGCGAAGGCAGCGAAGGTCACAGGGGCCATGCTCCTGAGGGAATTCTTGATGTTGTGCGTCGCCCCGCTCCAGGCGCGAGCGCGCCCCTTGTGGAAGCTTGGAGATGAAGATGACAAGACCCGCCTGAGGCTGGGGGCCCTGCCTGACAACGAACTGGCTGCTGGCATGCGCCTCTTGGTTGGGGATAACCGGGAGTACCCGCCGAGCGCCTTCACTCCTTTGTTCCTTCGCAAGGACTAGCAGCCGCTCGTGGTTTCCAGGCCGACCTTCGATGCGTTCGGGCTGGTGCCGCCTGCGCTCTCCGGAGCCCCGGCAGCGCCAAAGCCGGTGGAGCTATCTTCTGACGAGTCCTGCGGGGGGAAAGAAGAGGAGGGGGACTCGGAAGCGACTCTCGAAGAGATGGGGAAAAACTCCCCCTTGAGCAAAGCCGAAATCCTCCGCGCCCTTCCTGACGACGCCGAGGTCGACGCCTGCCAGGAGGAGGGAGAACCTCCTATCATTCCGACAAGGAGCAGGTCGTCGTTGGTTCCTCGAGATGCTGCCCCCGTCTTGACGCCTCCCGGGGCCAGCTCGGGCCCTTCTGCTGCGCCGCCTTCTGCCGCTAGAGCCCGCGCGCCCACTTCTTAGGCGCCGACGCTTTCAGGCTTCAAGCTTCTCAAGCGGAGGGTGGAATACACCACGATGGACCAGTAAGTGCTTGATCTCCGTCTTGTTTTTGCTCGTGTCGCTGCTTCCTGACTTTCGTCTTTGGTTGTCCAGGCCGCTGTCTGCGGCGAAGAAGAGGAAAGAGGGTACGGCGGCTGCACCCCCTTCAGCTGAGAAAGGAGACGCGAGCGCTCGCACCTCCCCAGCCCGGTCGTCTTTGCGAGGGCAAGAGGAGCATCGCCGGAAGGAGTCAACCCCCATGGCCCCGTTGGCCCCGGAGGTGCCGGCGTCTAGCCCGGCTGAAGAGGTCCCAACTGCTCCGGAACCCGCAGTCTCCCAAGCCCTGGTGACGGCATCGCCTCCTCCTACTGCCGCACCTCCACTCCTGTGTTCTTCGCCTCTGCCGCTGTCCCGAGCGTGTTTTTGGAGATGACCCATTGCCAGTGCAGATCTCTCCGAAGCGACTCGCGCCTAGTGGCTGGGCGCCTAGAGCTGGCCTCTGGCTGGCTTCACTCGGACTCGGTGGTTCACGCGACGCTGAGCCAGGCCACGACATCTTCCGAGAAGGAGAAGCAGAGCGCTGCCAATGCTGCAGCCAATCATGAGGCGGCACTCAAGGACGCCAAGGCCGCCCGCGACCGCTACAGAGAGCTGGAGGACGAACTGAAGAGCCTGCGCGACAAGCACGCCAAAGAAGCACGCTGCCGCCAGGTGAAGGAGGAGGAGATGAAGTGTGACGCCCCCGATTTAATCGTACACTAATCATGCACGCAAATGTGTACGATCAAGATCAGGGACTCACGGGAAGATATCACAACACAACTCTAAAACATAAATAAGTCATACAAGCATCATAATACAAGCCAGGGGCCTCGAGGGCACGAATACAAGTGCTCGATCATAGACAAGTCAGCGGAAGCAACAATATCTGAGTACAGACATAAGTTAAACAAGTTGCCATAAGATGGCTAGCACAAACCGGGATACAGACGAAGAGGCGCAGCCTCCCGCCTCGGGATCCTCCTAACTACTCCTCGGTCGCCGCCGCCGGGCTGCACGTAGTAGTAGGCACCTCCAGTAGTAGTCGCCATCGACGGTGGCGTCTCGCCCTGGCTCCATCGTGCTGTTGCAGCAATCGAGTAGAGGTAGGGGAAAAGGGGAACAAGGCAACCGTGAGTACTCATCCAAAGTACTCGCAAGCAAGGAGCTACACTACATATGCATGGATATATGTGTAAAGGGCCATATCGAGGACTGAACTGCGAATGCCGAATAAGAGGGGATAGCTAGCCTTATCGAAGACTACGCTCGTCACCGTCTTGCAACAGTAGAAGAGGGCAGTCTCAAGTCCTCCAAGTAACATCACATAGCAATAATCCTACCCGCGATCCCTCCTCGTATCCCCGAGAGAGAGCGACCACCGTTGTATCCGCACTTGGAAGGGTGTGTTTTATCAAGTATCCGGTTCTAGTTGTCATAAGCTCAAGGTACAACTCCAAGTCGCCCTGCTATCAAGATCACGGCTATTCAATAGATTAACTTCCCTGCAGGGTGCACCACATAACCCAACACGCTTGATCCCATTTGGCCGGACACACTTTCTCGGTCATGCCCGTCCGCTGAAGATCAACACGCCGCAGCCCCACCTAGGCACAACAGAGAGGCCAGCACGCTGGTCTAAACCTAAGCGCACAGGGTGCAGGCCCATCGCCCTGAGCACACCTGCACATTGCGAGGGCAGCCGAAAGCAGACCTAGCCTAGTGGCGTTCCAGCCCAATTGGGCGCGCCGCCGATCGGCCGACGTCACGGCGTGCTACGGCCGATACCACGACGAAAGTGCCCATATCTCTCCCACGAGTTGGTTAGTGCGATAGGCTCAGAGCGCACTCGCATCAAATACCAAGATCTCGTTAAACGTGTTACGATCCGCTGAACGCCGAACAGGCCAGCCCACCTCTCTCCTAGGCGGTCTCAACCTGCCTGCCGCCCGCCACAAAGATCCACTCATGGGTGCTCCACCACCGACCCGACTTTAGTCTCCACATGTATCATGTATAAGTATATAGTATATACCCGTGATCACCTCCCGAGTGATCACGGCCCGATAGTACAAAGACGGCATTTGACAAGAATGTAGGGCCACAGATGAATATACTAGCATCCTATACTAAGCATATAGGATTGCGTAAAGGTAACAACAGAGTAACAAGGACAAAGCTATGCATCGTGATAGGTATAACGGAAAACAAGAATGCTACACTACTCTAATGCAAGCAGATAGAGTAGAATAGGTGATATCCGGTGATCAAGGGGGGGGCTTGCCTGGTTGTTCGCAAGAGATAGGGGTCGCCAACTCCGTAGTCGAACTGGGCAGCAAAGCGGCGTCGGTCTCGTAGTCTACCGGAGAGAAGAGGGGAAGAAACAATGAATACCATGTAAACAGATGCATATCGATGCATGACAAGACAAGTAACGATGCTAGGCGTGTTCTAACGTGGTATGAGGTGATACGGTTAAGGGGAAAACATCCGGAAAATATCCCGGTGTTTCGTGTTTTCAGCAGAGGAGCCGAGGGGGAAAGTTGCGAGTTCGATAGGTTAGGGGTGTGTGGCGATTTAACGGATCATGCGTATTCCGAATCGCCTCGCCGCTCGAGCAATTTTCATGTAGAAAGTTTTTTCATCCGAGCTACGGATTATTTTATATTAATTTTAAAGATTTAATTTATTTTAGAATTAACAGAATTAATTTAATTAGAAAATGCAATTATGACGTCGGCATGATGTCGTGGTGATGTCGGCGATAACTAGTCATTGACCTAGTCAAACTAACATGTGGGTCCCAATCGTCATTTTCCAAGACTAACTAAGGTGTTTAATTACTTTAGTTAACCGATTAGGTTAATTAAACTAATTTAATTAATTTAATTAATTTAGTTAATTAATTAATTAATTAATATTTTTATTTTTTATCCTTTTTTAGACGTTTTGGGTGGGACCCTTTGTCATAGGGACAGGGGGCCTTAACGGGTGTGGTGCTAACGGGTGGGAGCCCACGGGAGTGGGCGAGCCTCGCCCGAGTGGGACGAGGCCACCGGAGGTCATGGGCAACCGTGGAGGAGAGCGGGCGGTAGGGCGCTACTGGGACGTGGCAACGACGGTCGGGTGAGCAGGCCGGGCGGGAGCCGCAGCGAGGCGGGCACGTGAGTGAGCGCCGGTGGGGCGCAACAGCAGCAGCTGGTCGTGCGTGGCGGTGACAGCACGGCGAACATCGGGATTTGCGGAAGCGAGGCCGGAGTAGCCAGGGCGTGCACGGGCGGTGATGGGTGCGGCCGGCGCGGGTGTGGGCGCATGGTGCGCGAAGTCGGTCTCGAGCAGAGGCAGGGAAGGAGGAGGACGAGGCCGTGGCCTCACCGGGATTCGTAGGGCTCGTGGCAGTGGTTCTCGAGGTGGGTGACGGGGACGAGGCGTCGACGTAGAGGACGGCGGGGAGGCAGACCGTTGGGAGCGTCCGGCGGAGTGTTCTCTGGCGTGGTCCTCGGCAGCAGAGAGGGCACGGCGCCGAGCGATGGGGGGGGGCGGCTGATGACGGCGGGCGGTGGGGAGGTTCCGACCGGTGGTTGTCGACGTTTACGGGGGGCGACGGCGGTGTGAGGGCGATGGGGAACGGCATCGAGGAGGTTTCATCCTCGATCCAGATCGGGATCGGGGAAGAGGGAGGAGGGTGGGGAGCGAGTGGGGGGGGAGGTGCGATGGGCTAGGGTTTCCGTCGGTGAGGGGCTATGGAGGGGTTAGGTGGGCGGCCTGGTCATTGAGTTGGCAGTGGGCGGTTGGCCCAAATGGGGAAAGGGGTGGTTTCGCTTTTTTTCTTGCTTTTTTATTTCTTCCTTTTCTGTTTTATTTTAATTAGCTGTTGTTTTCCATTTAAAACTTGTTCCAAATGACTTTTGTAAAAGTGGAGCATTAACACATAAATACTATGCAATAAGCTACACTGCCACCAGGAGTCTAGTCCCCAAATAATTTAGTTTCATATTTTTTTAATTAGTAAAGGCATTTAAATAATTATGTTTGCTACTATTTTATTTATATTAGAGCATTTAAACGCTTTATAAAAATGTTGCTTCTTCACCACAATTACCTATGCAGATTTGGTTCACTCCGATCATTTTAGTTTTAATATTTGAAAACTTTTATTGTTTGCCTGATTTTGAATTTGAATTTGAATCGGTTTCAACAAATTCGAGATTAGCAACTATAATCAAGGTGACGTGGCTTCATTAGCAGAGGTTCACCGTAGCTTAATTATCCGGCGCTATAATTCTCCTCCATTACAAGAAATCTCGTCCGAGATTTAAGAGGGAGTAAGGGGAAAGTTCGTTACGATATTCTAACGGATCTTCTCAAGAAGTTAATCCTTTCGTTGATGTCTTCAATTATTTATTCCGATGCATCATGATAAACTTGTCATCATTTCTTCGAACTCCATCGCATTTACGAAAGGATAAGGGCAGCTCACTACGACATAATGCTTTTGAGGGAAACAATCTGGGTTAACCCATGAATTAGTATAAGATTATCTCTCGAGTTGAACATATGAAATACCTCGAGAGTAAGGTACGAAGGTACCATAAGAGGCTCCAAGCGGATAGATAGTTGCTCAAGCCCGAACCAGAGTGAGAAAGGGGTTGAGTAGCGAGAGTAAGTATTGCGTCTGATACCAGAATAGATCACTAGGACAAGGGCCCGTGAATTACATACGAGTCCACGCGAGGAATAACTTTGGGAATAGGGGGTGTACAGGACAGTCAGGTTTCTATCCTGTGGAACTGTGGGTTATGGGCCCACCATGTGGTTTTTTTAATAGGAGCAAAGGACATCTTTCACGGTCATGATAGCAAGGCATGTCGAGAGTACCATGTCGCTTATGTCGGCAACAACGTTGGTACCAAGGGCGGGGACTAAGAGAACCATTTTCCCGCTCGTTGCATCGAGGCGGACCAATAGGCAAAGTTCTCATCCATCGCTGGTTACCAAATGTCACCAACAATAGTAATGTGGTCTTACCGGCAGAGTTGTACCACGAGGTGCTTACATAAGCAGGAGAATAATACTGCTTAGGTTATATAGACCTCAAGAAAGGTTAAACCAACCAATGGAAAGGAAAATAAGATTATCGATTAAATGTAACAATGGAAAGGAAAATGTGTTTAAACACCTATTTCAAGGGTATATCCTTCCCAAGGACAAGCAGAGCATGATATCCATGACAGGATATAATGTAGAAAACTATTTAGGTAGGGAGGGAAATTTTATGACATTACCCATACAAATGTGTTTGGATAGTTTAGCAGAAACATTTAGCATTGGCTTCAAATGTCCTTGTTGAGAATTGGAGTACCACAAACATGCTTCGAGATAGCATTGCATGGTCTTCAAGAAAAGTTCAGACTTTGGAAACAAAAAGGGTCCATCAGGAAGAACTTATAGAATAGGTCTTACAATTTCCTCATGGAAGAAAGGATAGCCTGATCAAAAGGAAACCATAACAGTAGGACCTCCGCCAGTGTGCTGTGCATGACATCACCTTACCGGGTCATATAAAGACCAATGTTGTGACTCTTGGAAAATGTTCCAACATCATATCTGACCAAGATTCATATTTAATCGGTGTCAAAATACCTCAGACTCAGGATGCCTGAGAGGAAAAGGTGTAATACAATTGACAAGATGATATTGTAAAATTCTCGAGAAATGAACTATGGGAGCAAGTTTCGAAACAAGAGCTCATCATTAAATCAAGGAGAGGATGAGGGGTAGCTGATGGAATCAGCGAGAATCCTCGAGATTTCCAAAAAGGTGGATTTCCACAGTTATGTGAACAAGGAGATAACATTTGTCGGATCAAATGATAAAATGGTGTATGCTCGAGGAGAACATACACAGTTAAACATTGGATGAGAGGTGCACCCGAAATATGGGCTGGGTTGCACGACCAACGTCGGAATATGATTCAATAATCAATAGTCTAAGAATGAACAACCGACCATTAACTTCAAAGCAATAGGGTCGCTAGAAGGGCAGAATCCAAACAGCACCGTTCACTTGTTGGTACCCCGGTCGGAATCAACACGAGGACCATGAAAGAGTGGTGATGGTGAGTAGTATCACTATACCAAGAACTCTTTAAGAGGTGGAGCAGTCCTCACAACATCCTTGATACTAAAAGATGGTAATACTCCAAGATAAAGAAGAACAAATGCTAGATAGCAGGGAGCTGAAGGTATAACACAAAACACGAACACGTTTGTGTTGAACGGAAGGCAATAAAGTGGTCAAATTTAACACAAATCATCGGGGCAAGGATGGTATTTCTCTTCCTGAAATCAATTGACATCCTGGAAGAGCTCATAAGGTTGATGATGATCACGACACATTTGTCGATAGATTTCATGAAGATGTAATCAATCAGCGACGACATCAAGTCAAAGGAATGATGAAGCAGAAGGTTATTGGAACCATGGGTAGGACACAAACTTGATATCAAGCTTGTTGTTCAAGATGGAACAATATGATGAGCAAAGTCTACGTAAGCTTAGCTCATCGTTGAAAACTTTGCTCCGGGAAGGACCAGGTAGCACAGTTAAAAGTTGCACGATAATGATATGGCCGATCAGGCAAGGTATGACATGATCGAGTACAAACTCGGACTTAAAGAAGATTATTAGCAACTATAATCGAGGTGACGTGGCTTCATTAGCAGAGGTTCACTGTAGCTTAATTATCCCAAGGCCACAATTCTCCTCCACTACAAGAAATCTCGTCCCAGATTTAAGAGGGAGTAAGGGGAAAGTTCTGTTACGATATTCTAACGGATCTTCTCGAAGAAGTTAATCCCTTTCGTTGATGTCTTCAATTCTTTATTCCGATGCATCATGATAAACTTGTCATCATTTCTTCGGGAACTCCATCGTACTTACGAAAGGATAAGGGCAGCTCACTACGACATAATGCTTTTGAGGGAAACAATCTGGGGTTAACCCATGAATTAGTATAAGATTATCTCTCGAGTTGAACATATGAAATACCTCGAGAGTAAGGTACGAAGGTACCATAAGAGGCTCCAAGCGGATAGATAGTTGCCTGAAGCCTGAACCAGAGTGAGAAAGGGGTTCAGAGTAGCGAAAGTAAGTATTGCGTCTGATACCAGAATAGATCACTAGGACAGTGGCCCGTGAATTACATACGAGTCCACACACGAGGAATAACTTTGGGAATAGGGGGTGTACAGGACAGTCAGGTTTCGATCCTGTGGAACTGTGGGGTATGGGCCCACCATGTGGTTTTTTTTAATAGGAGCAGTGACATCTTTCATGGTCATGATAGCAAGGCATGTCAGAGAGTACCATGTCGGCTTATGTCGGCAACAACGTTGGTACCAAGGGCGGGGACGAAGAGAACCATTTTCCTGCCGTTGCATCGAGGCGGACCAATAGGCAAAGTTCTCGCCCATCGCTGGTTACCAAATGTCACCAACAATAGTAACAGGTCTTATCGGCAGAGTTGTACCACGAGGTGCTTACATAAGGTGAGAATAATACTGCTTAGATTATATAGACCTCAAGAAAGGTTAAACCAACCAATGGAAAGGAAAATAAGATTATCAGATTAAACAGAACAATGGAAAGGAAAATGTGTTTAAACACCTATTTCAAGGGTATATCCTTCCCAAGGACAAGCAGAGCATGATATCCATGACAGGATATAATGTAGAAAACTATTTAGGTAGGGGAGGGAAATTTTATGACATTACCCATACAGCGGTGTTTGGATAGTTTAGCAGGAAACATTTAGCATTGGCTTCAAATGTCCTTGTTGAGAATCGGAGTACCACAAACATGCTTCGAGATAGCATTGCATGGTCTTCAAGCAAAGTTCAGACTTTGGAAACAAAAAGGGTCCATCAGAAGAACTTATAGAATAAGTCTTACAATTTCCTCATGGAAGAAAGGATAGCCCTGTCAAAAGGAAACCATAATAATAGCCTCCGCCAGTGTGCTAGGCATGACATAACCTTACGGGTCATATAAAGACCAATGTTGTGACTCTTGGAAAATGTTCCAACATCATATCTGACCAAGATTCATATTTAATCGGTGTCAAAATACCTCAGACTCAGGATGCCTGAGAGGAAAAGGTGTAATACAATTGACAAGATGATATTGTAAAATTCTCGAGAAATGAACTATGGGAGCAAGTTCCGAAACAAGAGCTCATCATTAAATCAAGGAGAGGATGAGGGGGTAGCTGATGGAATTAGCGAGAATCCTCGAGATTTCCAAAAAGGTGGATTTCCATAGTTATGTGAACAAGGAGATAACATTTGTCGGATCAAATGATAAAATGGTGTATGCTCGAGGAGAACATACACAGTTAAACATTGGATGAGAGGTGCACCCGAAATATGGGCTGGGTTGCACGACCAACGTCGGAATATGATTCAATAATCAATAGTCTAAGAATGAACAACCGACCATTAACTTCAAAGCAATAGGGTCGCTAGAAGGGCAGAATCCAAACAGCACCGTTCACTTGTTGGTACCCCGGTCGGAATCAACACGAGGACCATGAAAGAGTGGTGATGGTGAGTAGTATCACTATACCAAGAACTCTTTAAGAGGTGGAGCAGTCCTCACAACATCCTTGATACTAAAAGATGGTAATACTCCAAGGTAAAGAAGAACAAATGCTAGATAGCAGGGAGCTCAAGGTATAACACAAAACACGAACAAGTTTGTGTTGAACGGAAGGCAATAAAGTGGTCAAAATTAACACAAATCATCGAGGCAAGGATGGTATTTCTCATCATGAACTCAATTGACATCCTGGAAGAGCTCATAAGGTTGATGATGATCACGACACATTTGTCGATAGATTTGATGAAGATGTAATCAATCAAATGATTTACATCAAGTCAAAGGAATGATGAAGCAGAAGGTTATTGGAACCATGGGTAGGACACAAACTTGATATCAAGCTTGTTCTTCAAGATGGAACAATATGATGAGCAAAGTCTACGTAAGCTTAGCTCATCGTCGAAAACTTTGCTCCGGGAAGGACCAGGTAGCACAGTTAAAAGTTGCACGATAATGATATGGCCGATCAGGCTAGGTATGACATGATCGAGTACAAACTCGGACTTAAAGAAGATTATCAAGAGTTTTTGAACCATAGGGCAGACTCGGTTCAGTTATCGGTGTTTTTTTTGAGTGTTTAATAACTCAGAGCCCATGAAAACTGTAATCAGTGAGAATGTAGTACTTGATGAAGAACTCATAAGAAGTTATGCAGTTCCAAGATAATCTCGAGATACCAGCGGGGTAATACTCGAAGACGGATCACAGTAGAGGTTGGACCGGGGTATTGATCCACAGAAGACAAGTGCTTACACTTGCATCGAAAATGGTATTTAAAGGAGAACATGGTCGGAACCACGATTGTAAATGGCCAGATCCCAGATATAAGAACTTATACCAAGGGAATAATTAATTTAAGAGAAGCTTTAATGATAAGATCTACATCGTGTCCATGGGCATGAACATAAATTTCAAGGTCGACTCCCACTTCTCCAATGCATAACCTTTCATTCACTTCTCGCTCGATGAAGTTGCAGTGTTGAAATTTTATCCGCTAAACACCGTAAGAGTATGGCTCGTGAAAACTTTCGGTTCACACGGTTTAGAGAAGGCATATGTTCAACCCATAGGGCTTCTTAGAAACATATACCACAAGTTTCAAGAGTAAATAACACAAGCCCGAAAGCAGAGCATGGTTGGCCAAGCAGAGGATACAACTTAACAAAGGCATTATGTATCCGGGGAAGAACTCACAAAGTGATCAAATGTGAAAGACACTGTCGGATAACAATCCAAAAATGGATCGGGTGATCCACAATGGAGCTGATGTGAGTATCGGTACTCCATCAGAGGAAGAAAGAATGCACGAGCATCATATTATAGAACATCGGAATAATTCGATGTTTAGATTAACCAAGGAATTATGATTTCCAAAACAAAGGATCAGAAGCAGACGCTCTGATCAATGATGGATAAGTTGTATAGACCAGAGGCACAATTGACGACAAATAGTTTGGTCGAGAACCAGCTCATGTTCAAAATGACGTCTGAGCAGGAAAGATAATCCTAGGACTCGGCTGATGATTGTGAACATTCACAACGTATTGAATCAACGGACTCAAAAATGATGGTGACGAAGGATGCCAATATGATTACTATACTTATGGGATAAATCATAATGAAAGCAAACAAGAAATTCCAGAGCAATAGGTTGCTGAGGATTTTCGGAATATCGAATGGTATTTCGAAGACTTTTGTGTAACACATGAACAAGTGGGGGATGAGCGGATACTCAACAAGTGCGAGAATTAACCGTAGGGGTATTCAGGTGTCAATGAACAGCGCGGCAGTAAGCTCAAAGGATTATCAAAACATCGACGAGTGTTTCGGGGTAACTTGTAATAACAAGACCAACAGGGGATGAATGTAAGAATAACAACTTCAAGTAGGTATCCATAAGGGTTGACGGTGGAAGGGGAATTGCAAACGCGATGAACACAAGTTCTCGGGTTAATAGCGGAGAGTATCTTCATGGTCTTCACGCAGCGTGATTTATCAACAAGAATAAGGGGCTCTCCGGTGAAAGCGATAACGAGATCCTAATGTTAGATTTAGCAAAATTCATTTAACCCGAATAGAAGAGAGTTCAGAATCCCAGAGTAAAGGTCGAGGAGTAAAAGATCCTAGTACCACCCAATGGCGACGTGGGCCCGTAAGGCACACAGCCATGTTAGTAAAAGTTTTGTAATGTCTAGACTCGACTTCGGCCAAGGAGTTGGGAAGGGGGATTCCTACAGGCAGTCGGCTCTGATACCATCTTGTGACGCCCCCGATTTAATCGTACACTAATCATGCATGCAAATGTGTACGATCAAGATCAGGGACTCACGGGAAGATATCACAACACAACTCTAAAACATAAATAAGTCATACAAGCATCATAATACAAGCCAGGGGCCTCGAGGGCTCGAATACAAGTGCTCGATCATAGACGAGTCAGCGGAAGCAACAATATCTGAGTACAGACATAAGTTAAACAAGTTGCCATAAGATGGCTAGCACAAACCGGGATACAGATCGAAGAGGCGCAGGCCTCCCGCCTCGGATCCTCCTAACTACTCCCGGTCGCCGCCGGCTGCACGTAGTAGGCACCTCCAGTGTAGTAGTAGTCGCCGACGGTGGCGTCGCTCTGGGCTCCATCGCCTAGTTGCAGCAATGGAGTAGAGGTAGGGGAAAAGGGGAACAAGGCAACCGTGAGTACTCATCCAAAGTACTGCAAGCAAGGAGCTACACTACATATGCATGGATATATGTGTAAAGGGCCATATCGGGACTGAACTGCGCAGAATGCCGAAATAAGAGGGGATAGCTAGCCTTATCGAAGACTACGCTTCGTCACCGTCTTGCAACAGGTAGAAGAGGGCGATGAAGTCCTCCAAGTAACATCACATAGCAATAATCCTACCCGCGATCCTCCTCGTATCCCCGAGAGAGCGACCACCGGTTGTATCCGCACTTGGAAGGGTGTGTTTTATCAAGTATCCGGTTCTAGTTGTCATAAGCTCAAGGTACAACTCCAAGTCGTCCTGTTATCAAGATCACGGCTATTCAATAGATTAACTTCCTGCAGGGTGCACCACATAACCCAACACGCTTGATCCCATTTGGCCGGACACACTTTCTGGTCATGCCCGTCCGCTGAAGATCAACACGCCGCAGCCCCACCTAGGCACAACAGAGGCCAGCACGCCGGTCTAAACCTAAGCGCACAGGGGTTTGGGCCCATCGCCTGAGCACACCCGCACGCTATGGGGCGGCCAAAGCAGACCTAGCCTAGTGGCGTTCAAATCCAATTCGGCGCGCGCCCGGATCGGCCGACGTCACGGCGCTACGGCCGATACCACGACGCCGAAAGTGCCCATATCTCTCCCACGAGTTGGTTAGTGCGATAGGCTCGTGAGCTGACTCGAGATCAAATACCAAGATCTCGTTAAGCGTGTTAAGTATCCGCTAACGCCGAGCAGGCCAGGCCCACCTCTCTCCTAGGCGGTCTCAAACTGCCTGCCGCCCGCCACAAAGATCCACTCGCGGGTGCTCCACCAAATTACCGACTTTAGTCTCCACATGTATCATGTATAAGTATATAGTATATACCGTGATCACCTCCCGAGTGATCACGGCCCGATAGTACAACCGCAGCGCAGACGGACAAGAATGTAGGGCCACAGATGAATATACTAGCATCCTATACTAAGCATACAGGATTGCGTAAAGGTAACAACAAGAGTAACAAGGACAAAGCTATGCATCGGGATAGGTATAATGTAAAACAAGAATATGCTACACTACTCTAATGCAAGCAGTATAGAGTAGAATAGGTGATATCTGGTGATCAAGGGGTGCTTGCCTGGTTGCTCCGGCAAGAGAGAGGGGTCGTCAACTCCGTAGTCGAACTGGGCAGCAGCAGCGTCGGTCTCGTAGTCTACCGGAGAGAAGAGGGGGAAGAAACAATGAATACCATGTAAACAGATGCATATCGATGCATGACAAGACAAGTAACGATGCTAGGCGTGCCCTAACGTGGTATGAGGTGATACCGGTTAAGGGGGGAAAACATCCGGGAAAATATCCCCGGTGTTTCGTGTTTTCGGGCAGAGGAGCCGAGGGGGAAAGTTGCGAGTTCGATAGGTTAGGGGTGTGTGGCGGATTAACGATCAATTGATCCGGAATCGCCTCGCTTACGAGCAATTTTCATGTAGAAAGTTTTTTTCATCCGAGCTACGGATTATTTTATATTAATTTTTAAAGATTTAATTTATTTTTAGAATTAACAGAATTAATTTAATTAGAAAATGCAATTATGACGTCAGCATGATGTCAGGGTGATGTCAGCAGTCAACTAGTCAGTTGACCTAGTCAAACTAACATGTGGGTCCCACTGTCATTTTCCAAGACTAACTAAGCAGGTTTAATTAGTTTAGTTAACCGATTAGGTTAATTAAACTAATTTAATTAATTTAATTAATTTAGTTAATTAATTAATTAATTAATATTTTTATTTTTTATCCTTTTTTTAGACGTTTTGGGGTGGGACCCCTTTGTCATAGGGACAGGGGCCTTAACGGGTGTGGTGCTAACGGGTGGGAGCCCACGGGGAGTGGGCGTAGCCCGCCCGAGTGGGACGAGGCCACCGGAGGCCGCGGGCAACCGTGGAGGAGAGCGGGCGGTAGGGCGCGCTGGGGACGTGGCAACGACGGTCGGGTGAGCAGGCCGGGCGGGAGCCGCAGCGAGGCGGGCACGTGAGTGAGCGCCGGTGGGCGCAGAAGAAGAATGGGTCGTGCGTGGCGGTGACAAAGACGCGAACAATGCTGGATTTATGAAGCGAGGCTGGAGTAGCTGTGGCGTGCACGGGCGGTGATGGGTGCGGCCGGCGGGTGTGGGCGCATGGTGCGCGGGCCGGTCTCGAGCAGAGGCGAGGAAGGAGGAGGACGAGGCTGTGGCCTCACCGGGATTCGTGGGCTCGTGGCGATGGTTCTCGAGGTGGGTGACGGGACGAGGCGCCGGCGAGAGGACGGCGGGGTGGCGACTGCTGGGAGCGTCCGACGGAGTGTTCTCTGGCGAGGTCCTCGGGCAGCGATGCAGTGCAGCGCCGCGGCGTCGAGCGATGGGGGCGGCGGCGCGATGACGGCGGTGGTGGGGAGGTTCCGACCGGTGGTTGTCGACGACAAGCGTTTACGGGGGCGACGGCGGTGTCGATGGCGATGGGGAATGGCGTCGAGGAGGTTTCATCCTCGATCCAGATCGGGATCGGGGAAGAGGGAGGAGGGTGTGGGGAGCGAGTGGGGGGGGAGGGTGCGATGGGCTAGGGTTTCCGTCGGTGAGGGGCTATGGAGGGTTAGGTGGGCGGCCTGGTCGGTTGAGTTGGCCATGGGCGGTTATTGATGGGGGAAAGGGGTGGTTTCGCTTTTCTTGCTTTTTTTTATTTCTTCCTTTTCTGTTTTATTTTAATTAGCTGTTGTTTTCCATTATAACTTGTTCCAAATGACTTTTGTAAAAGTGGAGCATTAACACATAAATACTATGCAATAAGCTGCACTGCCACCAGAAGTCTAGTCCCCAAATAATTTAGTTTTATATTTTTTTAATTAGTAAAGGCATTTAAATAATTATGTTTGCTACTATTTTATTTATATTAGAGCATTTAAACGCTTTATAAAAATGTTGCTTCTTCACCACAATTACCTATGCAGTATTTGGTTCACTCCGATCATTTTAGTTTTAATATTTGAAAACTTTTATTGTTTGCCTGATTTTGAATTTGAATTTGAATCGGTTTCGAACAAATTCGAGATTAGCAACTATAATCGAGGTGACGTGGCTTCATTTGCAGAGGTTCACTGTAGCTTAATTATCCGGGCGTCACATGAAGGCCCGGGAGGACGCCGTCAAGAACCGTGACCCTAAGCTGGGGGAGTTGGGGAAGACACAGGCTGCAGAGCGCAGCCGGTTGGAAGAGCTGGATTGGAAGGTGAAGGCGAGGGAGGCCGACCTTGATGCCAAGGCACGGGTCCTGGCCGAAGACCGCGTGGCCTTTGCCGACCTCGAGGAGAGGTCTCGCCTGGCAATGAAGACGCTCTATGAGCACGGTTGGAGTGGCCGCTGACCACTGATGAGGACGACCTCGCCTTGCTGCTTCCCCTCTTGGTGAAGGCGCTCGAGGAAGTCGCGGATGGTATCAGACCCATGGTTGAGGCAAAAGCTTGCATCCTGTCTTCAGCTGCATTGACTCGCGTCTTCAGCCATATGCACCTCCGTGACCCCAACGCTTGTCTTGACGAGCTGCTGGAGCCTGTGGCTGATGATCACTGCGCAACCGCCGCCGTAGCTGTGCAAGGTCAGGTGGAGGCCATGCTGAAGAAGTTCCGCGACTTTTCCTCCGCACCCTTGTCCGGCAATGCCGCCGATCCTGCGGCTGGTGGTGCAGGTGAAGGCGACGTTACCCGGGGAGGAGCATCTTCTATAGGTGATGGTGGTGTCCAGGGGTGACCTGCGGCTGCTCTCCTGTTTCGTTCCTGTAATATGCATCAGGCCTCGTGGAGGCGTTAAACTTTTCATTTGATATTGTGACGACAATATGTTTTGTAATATTTGCTTCCAGATTTTGCGATTTTCTTCCTATTTGCTTAGTGTTCTGCGTCGGCAGAGCACGGCCCCGCGCATACCTTAACCGCCATTGGGCTGACAGAAGACCAGGACGGACCAAGGAGTGAGTGGCTATGTGACCAGTTAGGCTCCTGAGTCGCGATGCTCAGGAATCCCCCTTGACGCGCAAACAACTTGTAGGGAGAGTACGCGAGGATAGATTAATGTTTTACGTCGGCAGAGCCCGGCCCCGCGCATACCTCAACTGCCATTCGGCCGACCGTAGACCAGGACAGACCAAGGAGTAAGGGGCTATGTGACCAGTTAGGCTCCCGAGTCGCGATGCTCAGGAGTCCCCCTTGATGTGCAAACAATCTCCATACCTGCCCTCGACGAGGTCTCGGGAGGGGCGTGCGACGGCCAGGTCCGGGAGACCTGGTTGGGTGGCGTGCGCTTGGGTGTGACCCGAGCGCAGCCTCCAGGTCTGGGAGACTTGGTTGGGTGGCGTACGCTTCGGCTTGACCCGAGCGCAACCCCGTGCCCAGCCCCCTCGCATGGCTCTCCCGAGGGGAGGTGTTGCGGTGAGGTCGGACGCTGAGCTCTGGGGCTCCCTGAGGTTGGTACGGCTGTGAGGCCGGGCATAGCCGCTCCTCAGCAGCTTCGACGGCTAGCGCGGAGCATGGTGCTTACATATGCATGTGGGAGCCCCCCCCCCCTCGGGAGGAGCCCCCGGGGCGTGTACAGCCCCGCCCTGGCACGTGGCTTGCACGACAGGGCTGCGAGGTGTATCTGGGCACTCGTGAGCCAGCGCGGGACTCACGAGGCCCTACCTCAAGGCGGGTTGCACCTGGTCTTAGGTCTTTGATAGATGTGTGTTCCTGCGAGGCGATTAGGTGCAAGTGCTCTACGTCCTCAGGTCCCGGCCCTCGAGCGAGCTCAGCCACCGCTGGTATGCCAGGTCGCGATGCCGTGGTCAAGGCCAGAGGGTGAGGGCCGGAGAGCCAGTAAGAGCTCCTGAGTCGTGATGCTCAGGAGCCCCCCTTTTAACGCGCAAGCGAATTGCATGATGAAGGGATGTACCTGTGGGGGGTTGCAATTGAGCAGGTGATAATCATAGGTAGATTAAGCATGGAAGGCAAATCAGCTTGGGTAAATGCAGAAGGATACAAGCCACTGGGCAAGGCCCGAGCGGCTTGGGGATGATGCAGCCCGAGGGGCGCCCCCAGTGAGGTAAGCTAAAGACATAAGAAAAAGGGACACATGCCACAGGGACGGACCCACGTGGCC
The DNA here is from genome assembly GCA_021605205.1 of Aegilops longissima. Taxonomy (NCBI): domain Eukaryota; kingdom Viridiplantae; phylum Streptophyta; class Magnoliopsida; order Poales; family Poaceae; genus Aegilops; species Aegilops longissima. Next base: position 339,685,915 of record CM038678.1, read on the forward strand.
TGGGAATAATGCAGCCCGAGGGGCGCTCCCAGCTAAATGAACTTGGAAAATGTCACCTGGTTCTGTTGATGAAGAGATGTCGGGGCAGCTAAAGGTATGCGGCGGGGAGGCTGCTCCTCACGAGCCACCAGGGCCCTGAGCCTGGGGAGGCTCTGGGGGCTCAGGAAGTTCCTTGAGGACCGTCTCCATCTCCGCCAAGACGGCGCAATGCCTGGCCGCGCGTCGCAAGTTGCGCTGGTAGACGAACGACACGCTCGGCAAGCCAAAAGGCATGCGAACGTAGCTGTGCGGTGGACCCTCGCACCAGCCCACGCGCGAAGGCCAGAAAATCTCCTGAGAGGCGGCCCTGTTGAGCCCTGGGACATTGATGCAGACGCGCAACCCGGCATCCTCGCCTGGATGGGGAGCTGCGCCTCGCGAGCGGCGGTCGCCGCACATGGTCCGTGCGTCTTGTAGTTCCTTAGTGGTCTTGGTGATGAACTCCTGAGCGGTGGGCCCTCCTTGCCCTGTGTTCTCCTGAGGGAAACGTGCCGCGAAGCACGCCTCCAAGTGGTGCCCGAAAACCTCCCTCGTGATGTTGGCAAGGTCTGAGGCCCTCCAGGAGAGAGCCCCCGAGCCATGCCCGAGGAGGGTGCTGGGCGCGCCTTCCTATGCGATGGAGGAAGCCTATGCGATGGAGGGAGGCGCCCCTGGAGCGGGCACTGATCCTGATGAGGTTCAAGCCACGACGCCACCCTCCTGAGGTCCGGCACGGCGCCACTGCGTCTTCTTCTTCTTAGGGATGGCCTCGAGAGGATCATCGCTCTTACTGTCGTGGTCATCGATTGCGGCAGCTTGAAATGTGCGCTCGAGGGAGCACACCGTGTCTCTTTCTACGCACGGGGCCGTGATGATTCCGCCGCTTCCTGACATCTTGAGGACATTGTAGCCATGGTGTGTCACCGCCATGAACTTGGCCAGCGCTGGATACCTGAGGATGGCGTTGTATGGCAGACGGATGTGCGCGATGTCGAAGTTGATGAGCTCGGTGCGGTAGTTCTTACGTTCTCCGAAGGTGACAGGGAGGCGGACTTGCCCTATCGGTGTGGTGGAGCCGTCGGTCACTCCTGAGAATGGCTTGGTGGGCTGAAGCTGGTCATATGGCACTTGGAGGTTGTCGAACGTATCGACGGACAGGACATTGAGCCCTGCGTCACCGTCGATGAGGGTCTTGGTAACTTGCACGTTGCTGATGACTGGTGAACAAAGCATTGGGAGAGCGCCAGCGGTGGCTGCGCACTTGAGCTGATCTACCGAGTTGAAGGTGATGGCACACTGGGACCACCTGAGCGGGCGCGTGGCCTGGAGCTTGGGGAGGACTGCGTTCACTTCACAAGCAAACTGTTTGAAGATACGCTGCGAGGCTGGGGCCTGAGCGCCGCCCAAGATGCAGGCGATTGCACGCGGCTCCTAGAAGCCCCAACCCCCTCGTCCTAATGGTGGTTGTCATTCCTTCTTGGTGGGGGCGGCAGCAGGGAAAGACCGGCATTGCCCAGAGGGCGATCCTCACGAGGCCGGTTCCTCCAGGTGCCCTCACGAGGATGATCCTGCCAGCGATCCTCACGAGGCCTATCGCACCACTCCTCGCGCGGGCCACGGTCGTCCCAACGTCCGCCTCCACTTCCTCCTCCTCGACCGTAGCCCCGATCGCTGTGCTCGGGGCGTTGACCGAAGCGTCCTTCACGAATGGCTCTGAGTTCTTGACAGTCGCTGGTGCTATGGGTGTTAAGGTTGTGGAAGGCGCAGAATGGTCGAATGCTCCTGGATAACTCGGGTTGGTCCCTGCCTTGCTTGGTGTCCGGCTCCGCTGCGAGCACGACTGCTTCCTTGCGCTTCACATCCTTGGCCTTGGCCTTCTTCTCCTCTGCGCCCGCAGCTGGCAGCTCGAGGAGGGAGAGGCGCCCCTCCTCAGCTCTTCGCACTTGGTTGCCAGGTTGAACAACTCCTGAGATGTGCACAGCTCCTCATGGATGGCGAGCTCCTCCTTCATCTTGATGTGGCGGACGCCGTCAGAGAACGCGGAGATGATGGCCTCGTCCGTGACCTTGGGGATCTTGAGGCGAGTGTTGTTGAAGCGCTGGATGTACTTCTGGAGGGTCTCTCCTGGTTGTTGCTTGATGTGGCGCAGGTCACCCGCGGCCGGCGGGCGGTCATGAGTGCCCTGGAAGTTGGCGACGAAGCGGTCGCGCATCTCGTCCCAGGAGGAGATCGAGCCCTGAGGCAGGTTCAGGAGCCACGAACGAATGCTGTCTTTGAGCGCCATTGGGAACCTGTTCGCCATGACTTTCTCGTCGCCTTTGGCCGCCTCGATGCTCAGGTTGTAGAGCTGCAAGAACTCCGCGGGGTCGAGGGTGCTGTCGTAGCGAGGAGGCAGATCTGGCTTGAACTTGCCCGGTAGGCAACGCTACGCAGCTCAGGGATGAAGGCGCGGCAGCCGGCCGTGGTTGCCGGGGCCCGTCTCGGAGGTGGAGCTTGGTCTTGATGAGGCCCGCGTGCCGCCACCGCAGGTAGCGCGTGGTCTTGGCGAGGCGGCGCAGGTGCAGCTTCAAGCGGCCGAGGAATTTCTTGGCAGCTTCTCTCTTCGCGTGCGGGAGCCGGGCGTGGTGCGTCGCGCCATGGGGCCGCGCGCCTTGGCCCCAAGGCACCGTCTTGGGGTAGAGGTGGTGGAGATGCTCCATGAGCCACGTCGCCCGTGGCTGGCGGAGGGCGAGGCAGAGAAAGGGATGGCGCCATGGAGCCCCCTGCGGCGCGGACGAGCTCGGTGACGTGGTTGAGCCAGTCCTCGTAGAGGTCGTCGACCGGGCGGTAGCGCAGGAGCTCGTTCGCCATAAGGAGCGCGGCCTGCGCGTCCATGGGAGCGCGACGTGCGTGGGACGAGGAACCAGCCGGGGTCAGTGATGGAGTGGCGGTACGGCCGTCCTGCCGCACCGACGGGTGCACCGAGGACGCTTGCTGCTTGTTCCCCGCCGGGCCGATGGCGGCATTGGCGGTAGGCAGCGGGGAACGACGAGGTGGCCCGCCGACGGGAGCCGTCTGAGCAACGCCGGCGGTGAGGGCAGCCCGGCGCTCAGCTCGAGCGGGGCGAGCGTCCGCCATGGAGACGACGAAGCGACGGAGCACCGATCAACGGAAGGGAAGCTACGATGCACCCCTACCTGGCACGCCAAATGTCGGATCTCGGGATCCGGCAAAACCTTTAAGGTTCGAACTCTGGGGTGAGCGCGGAGTTCTTTCCCTCGTACCGATCCACGCCCTAGCTCGCTAAGATCTCGCGGACGAACTCGACGAACTTGCAAGACAAGGGACACAAGATTTATACTGGTTCGGGCCACTGTTGTGGTGTAATACCCTACTCCAGTGTGTGGTGGTGGATTGCCTCTTGGGCTAATGAAATAACAGTACAAGGGGAAGGACAGCCTCCTGAGGTTGAGTTGTTCTTGTGTGGCTAAGGATTGGCCCTCGATCAGATGTGATCCAGCCTCCCCCTATTGTTGTGGCTAGTCCTATTTATATAGGCCCTGGTCCTCTTCCCAAATATTGAGCGGGAAGGGAGCCAACAACGGTGTCCAATTTGAAAGGGTATAGCTAGTACGAGCTATCCTGACAAAAGCGGTCTTCACCTGCGAAAGGGCTCTGGTGATGACGCCGTCTTGGGCTCCACGGTGACCTTCGTCCTGCTCGCCTGCTGGTCTTGGTCTCGTTGCACTGATATGGAAACCTTTGCCTGATGCCTCGGTACTCCGTGCCTGTGCTTGCCCCCTCAGCACCAAAGAGGAAACAAGGACGCTGCGCGCGCTGGTGCCCGCCTCGTGTCGATCGTCATGGCTCACGTCACGAGAGCCTCGCGAGGTTTTCCCCGCCTTGATATCTCCGCTCCTCGTGAACCTGTCTAGAGAGGCCGCTCCTGAGGAGGTCCTGCGTCGCCCCCCTCGCGAGGGTCTTGAATGCCTTGTTGATGAAGATGGGCCGTACATGCCTTCTAGCAAAGCCACGCCGTGGGCCGCAGGCAGGCAAGTCTGGGGACCCCCGTTCCCAGCACGCCGACACAAAACTACATGGGCCTGGCCCAAAAATAAGGTGGCAAAACAAATATATTAAGGAATGGTCAAAATTTATGAAAGGGAATCTTGTATATTTCATCCATGCACTTGTACGTCATCATGGTGGCTCCAAAGTGCTGAAAACTCCACCAGAAACTCCGTTCTTGTTCTCCTTGCGCATGCCCATCATCGCCATGCTTGATCATGCTCCAATGTTCATCCTTATTGTCCAAGCTAGGCCCTTCATTTGTAAGCAAAACAAATGTATTCAATTTAGGCAACATCGTAGTCTCATGAACATTAGAATCATTACCAAGAAACAAAAGTACCTTGTAATTTAATTGTGGGTGTAACTGTGGTAGTGATGTACTCATCATCCACCCCTTCTTGAATTAAAGTCGTCCTTGATGGAAGCTCATATTTCTCACCCAAATAAGGCTTAAAATGTACAATGTTAAAAGTGGGACTAACCCCAAAATCTGCAAGCCACTCAAGTTTACATGCATTATCATTTATTTTCTCTAACACCTTCAAAGGACCATCAGAACGTGGCATTAGCTTTGATTTGCGCAAATCAGGAAACCTATCCTTATGCAAATGTAACCAAACAAGATCTCCAGGTACAAAGACAACACGTTTTCCACCCATATCTACAGTAAGTTTATATTAATCATTCATGCGCTCAATATTTTCCTTAGTTAAATCATGCATTTTTAAGATCAATTCAGCATGTTGTCTAGCATCAAAATTAACCTTCTCCGAAGATGGAAGAGGCAAGAAATAATGGGTGCATGAGGTAGGAAACCATACACAATTTCAAAAGGGTACAACTTAGTAGTAGGATGTAGTGAATAATTATAAGCAAATTCAATATGAGGCAAACATTCCCACATTTTCTAGTTATTCTTCAAAACAACCCTAAGCATAATAGACAATGTTCTATTAACTACTTCAGTTTGTCCATGGGTTTGGGGGTGAAATGTAGTACTAAGAAGCAGTTACTCCCAAACTTAGCCCATAAACATTGTATATCGATTTGAAACAATTGTCTTTGGCACACCATGCAAGCGAATAATTTCATCAAACAACAAATCAACAACACTTGCAGCATCATCGTTTTTACGACATGGTATGAATTGTGCCATTTTCGAAAATCTATCCACGACAAAAATATTCTATCCCTCCCCTTGTTTGTCTGAGGTAAACCTAAAACAAAGTCCATAGTTATGTCCTCCCATGGAACACTAGGTATAGGAAAAGGCAAATATATACCATGAGGATTGGTTCGTGATTTAGCTTTTTGACATGTAGTGCAGCGAGCAACAAAATGCTGAAAATCCTGTCTCATCTTTTGCCAAAAGAAATGTGTAGCTAGTACGTCCTCCGTCTTCTTCATGCCAAAGTGTCCCATTAATCCTCCTCCACATGCCTCCTACAACAACAAAAGACAAACTGAGCTAGCTGGAATGCATAACTTGTTAGCACGACAAACTTGTTCCATGTCCTCCCTTCTTTACAATTCGGCAATACATCTTTAAATTCAGCATCATGCACATATTGATCTTTGATGGTATCCAAACCAAATATTTTAAAGTCAAGTTGTGAAAGCATAGTATAGCGACGAGACAGTGCATCAGTAGTAGCATTTTCTTTACCCTTCTTGTGTTTTATGACATAAGGGAAAGTCTCAGTGAATTCAACCCATTTAGCATGTCAACAGTTTAGTTTGGCTTGACTTGTAATATGTTTCAATCATTCACGATCAGAATGTATAACAAATTCTTTGGGCCATAAATAATGTTGCCATGTTTCTAAAGTCCAAACAAGAGCATATAACTCTTTATCATAAGTAGAATAGTTCAGACTATGCCCATTGAATTTTTCAATGAAGTATGCAACAGGTTTACCATCTTGTAATAACACACCTCCTAATCCAATTCCACTAGCATCACATTCAAGCTCAAAAGTCTTATTAAAATCAGGAAGTTGGAGTAAAGGAGCTGTTAACAACTTGTCTTTCAATACCGTGAAGGCTTTCTTCCTGTGCGGTACCCCAAACAAAAGGCACATCCTTTTCTGTAAGATCATTGAGAGGTGCAGCAATGGTGCTGAAATCTCTCACAAATTGCTTATAGAAACTTGCGAGTCCAAGAAAACTCCTCACTTGTGTGACCATTTTCGGCTACGGCAAACTCTCGATAGCTTCAATCTTGGCTTTATCAACTTTAATTCCATGTGGAGTAACAACATAGCTAAGAAAGTATACTCGATCAGTGCAAAAGGTGCAATTCCCAAGGTTACCAAACAAACGTGCATCATGTAGAGCAATAAAAACATCACATAAATGTTCCAAATGTTCCTCCAAAGATCTGCTATAAATCAGTATAGCATTAAAATAGACTACCACATATCGTCTAATGAAAGCATGTAAAACTTTGTTCATTAATCTCATGAAAGTACTAGGTGCATTAGTGAACCCAAAAGGCATGACTAACCACTCATATAAGCCAAACATAGTTTTAAATGCTGTTTTCCATTCATCTCCCAATTTCATACGAATTTGATGTATCCACTACGCAAATCAACTTTAGAGAATATTATAGATCAACTTAGCTCATCAAGCATATCATCTAGCCTAGGAATAGGATGATAATAACAAATAGTAATATTATTAATGCCTCTACAATCAACACACATACGCGATGTACCATCCTTTTTAGGCTCTAGTATAATGAGAACAACATAAGGACTAAGAGATTCATGTATGTAACCTTTGTCGAGGAGATCCTGTACTTGATTCATAATCTCATTTGTCTCCTCTAGATTGGCACGATATGGGGCACGGTTAGGTAAGTATGAACCGGGAATTTGGATGCTCAAGTAATTCGTCCAGTATATGTCGCTGTACGGGCTATGGGTGTAACATTGTTAATGATGCCTCATCATCCTCCCCTTCTAGAATTGAAGTTGTCCTCAACGGAAGCTCATCTTCCTCACCCAAGTAAAGCTTTAAATCTGCATTGTTAAAAGTGGGACTAACCGCAAAATCTACAGGTAGCTCAAGTTTATATGCATTATCATTTATTTTCTCTAACACCTTAAAAGGATCATCAGCACATGGCATTAGCTTTGACATGCACAAATCAGGAAACCTACTGTCGCGGGAAACCACGGCCACCTATGGGACCAAGGGTCCCTTGCTAGTTCGGCGGCGGGATGGCACGTTGCACAAAGAGCAGAGGAGCGTGGGACAGCACGACAGAGATGACACGGGCAGTTTTACCCAGGTTCTGGCTGCCGTGAGGCGTAAAACCCTACTCCTGCTTTGGTGGATTGATGGTGAAAAAATGGTGGTGGTCATAGCGTGTTTGCCTGGCAGGGTTACCTCAGGGTGAAACGACTACGTGCGTATGAGATGTGGGGGTGGATTCGCTAACTCAGGGTCCAACCCTTTCTAAGGTTGCCTCGGGCCTCCTTTTATAGACAAAGGGCCACCACAGTGGCAAATTAGTCATTATGCACTGATAAGATAGCAAATAGTGCTATCATACCTAACTCTGCAGGCTGACAGAGTGCATTAAATGCGCCACTCAATGTCACATCGTCGCTTGCCCAGCAAGCCTTGCCGGTCTGTTTTGCCAGCTTCGCGCCTGTTCGCTTGACACGTTGCAGGATGGGTGTCGTCTGTAAGTATTTCTCGTGGAAAGAGGCTGCCATGTGGCAAACGGCTGCCACTTAGTTACTTTGCGGCTCAACACTGCACTGATCGACGACGTGCCTTGTGGTGAAGTTGTTTGGTGAGGTGGCTTCGCCCCCGCGAGTCCCGTCAGGCCCTGCCGGGGCGTATTGTAGGTATTTTTCCGCGGGTGACCCCGTCCTCGGAAGGCTCGCCTACCTGGCAAGGGAGGCTTTTCTCCTTGTGGTTTCTTTCTTCTATGGCTTGGTCTTGGTCCTCTTGATCTGTATGCTGGTCCTTTGAAGATCTTGATCTCTTGTACTTTGTCCTGATCTTGGTGTTGTAATCTCGCTCCCTTGCCTATGCATAGTCTGGGAAACAGACCCAGGGTTTGTTGCACTGACAGAAGCCCGCGGGCCTGCCCCGAACGCACTGCCAAGCTCCGTCAGGGTAGGCCCTAATAAGTGCATAGGCAGGGGGTGTGGAAGAGGCTGGCCCCTTGAGGTCTTCTTTGCTTCTTCATTTATCTTGAGTCCGGGCCGATTTTCGATTTTCCTGCACGTCGTGTAAAGCCAATCGTGGTGGGGCCACTTTTTTGTAATGGCCCGTGAATGACTTTAACGCATGGGGTAGAAACCGCCAATTCACTCTTCCCACCCAGGCCCTTATCCTTATCCACATATGTTGCATGCATCGCACGGGGTAGGTAATGGAGGCGCATGGTGCGGGAGAGCATCAAGGCGGGGGGCCGGTTTTCTTGAATTGGTGGAGGAGGGCGGCGGTCGATGTTGAGGGAGCGACTATCCTCCTCGGCCCACCTATAAAAGGAGGGGCGAGGGGAGATCGGAGTCATCCATCTTTGCACCCCTTCTCCTCTATTTTCTGTCTCCTGCTGGTTATATTGAAGAGAAGAGCCTGGGACCAGGCCCAGGTCTCTAGTTTAGAGCTTCGCATGGACCCAACGGGGGCACTCGGGCGGTGCGGTGATAACACCAGAGGTGGCGACTTTGGTGCCCTAGTCACTGGGTCGCCCATAGCCTTGATTCTAGTGACAGGGGACACGAACAATACCATGCCGAGGCTTGCAGTAGGCACGGGGGTGGTAGCCGGTCCCTCCCCATTCTTTCTTCGTTCGCGGCGCTGGGGTGGGGTCATGGAAAAGTTTCACCGCCAGCAAAGGCGAACCTGACTCCCCATGGGTGCCGTCCTCTTGCCGTGCAGGAGGGCTTTTTGCTCCCATACACATCTTCGGAACGTGCGGTGGTTTGTGATGTCAGGGTCATTGGGGACGACCATGCTCTTTGTGGGATAAACCGAAGAGCATGGTGTCCGGTGCGCTGTCGTGCTGAGGTCTTTGAGTGGCAGTGATGCGGACGGCGACCGCAACCCATGATGCGTCAAGAACGGGGACGACCGTTCCGACGAGTCATGTTTGCCAGTGACTCCGTGTCCCCCATCTGGTCCTCCAGCAGTGTCACCATCTGCGCCTGCCCTCCGGTTTCTTCCTCCTTGCTGAGAAGCGGTGCCAACCTCATCCTGGGGAGGCTTCGAATCCTAGTTAGGTCCGTCTCCGGCGTCCTCGACCCCTTTGTCACACCCTGATTTTCATGGCACAACACTTAAGATGATAAATCATGATAAAGTATGGTTTGACAAAAACTTTTGCATTATTTGACTTTTTATTGAGTTGGTTTTTCTCTCTCTGTTTTTCAAGTGCTCTTAAAAGTCAACATAGTTTCACCTTCTACACTTCACCTCCTTGCCCCAAACTTCTGCCCAATGATCATGCCATGTGTATAGTGCAATATAGTATTTTCTTACAAAAATAATTTGGCCAAAAAGTATTTTCTAAAAATTAGTTTTCCAAAAACCCTTGAATTGAGATTTGCACTGCAAGTACTTGATTTGAGGTGTGAAAAATCTTTCAAAAGCTATATTTGAAACCTATTAGATATAGGATACCCAGAAACCACAAATATATAATTTTGAAAGTTATTTTCCTATTTTATTTAAAACCTTTTTCTTAAGGCCAGAAATGGTCTTTAATAGGAAAAATTATTTTATTGTTTCAAAAATATTTGACAAAAATCAGGAAACTCAAGGGCATATATTTCCCATATATAAGAGTTTCAACACATGGTCATGTTCAAAATATTGGTCAAATCCCTCAAGAACCCTTTCTGGATATTTCAAGCTTTTGAAATATTTACAAAGGAAATATTCCCCAAAAATTCCAAGAAAATTCTATCATGTCACATATGACATGTTTGATGATCTTGCCAAGCCTCATGTCATGGAGAATAGTATAACCCCATGAAACCCCCTCAAAACCATTTCTGCCCATTTCAAAGATTTGAAATATTTCTACAGGAAATATTTTCATAAAAATCCAAGGAAAATCCATCAAGTCACAAATGAATATTGTGATCACCTTGAAAAGCCTCATATCAATCAAGGTCATTTTGGTTCACCAAAATGCCCCAAAACCCTCTCTGACCAGAATCAAATTTGAACAAGTTTGTACTACCAACTTTCTCTCCTTGACCCCAACTTTTGTGAGCATGTTCACATGACCAAATGAGGACACTACACCAAGTAGTGCATCAAGGAGAAGTGATTTTCTCAACTAGATCTACACAAGTTGCATTGGCAACTTTGCCCAAATGAACTCAATATTGGTGAAACCCCTTGTTTTCTCATGCCATTTGACCCTGTCAAGCCTTATGAAAAAAGGAGTTCATCTTCTTGCCCAAACCAGCAACAAACACCTTCTGCCATTTTACTAAAACAACTACTTTGACCTCTTCCACTCTTCTCCATGGCCTCCCTTTTTACCACAGCCCTCCAAGTCCCCTCTACCTCCAAGAACAATGGCTGCACCTCACCAATGATTGAGGGGTGAAACCACCTCATTTACCCCTCTGGACAGCCCCTTTCCCTCTCTTTCTCACCTCCCTCCTCACTCCAGTGGATCTCCAGGGCATCCAATGCCCCTACCCACTTGTTTACTTCCCCCAAGCACTACCAGACATGAGTGGGCACGCCCCCTGCCCCTTAAACAATGCCATGGCAGCCAACGACACGCTCTGGAGCGTGCTACAGTGTGCTCCCGCACTGTAGCCGTCCCCTTCCAACCGCCTCCGGCCACCTCGGGCCTCCCCCGCGCGCCTGCCTATGCGCCTCGGCGTCCGCAACACGCTACGCGGTCGGCCCCCTCCTCTCTCCTCCTCCCCGCGCCTCCGCGCTAGCAAACAGAGGCCGCCCGAGCGCGCCAATGGTGCGGCTCACACGCGCACGCCTCTGACCTCTCCCCACTCCCTCTCTCTATCTCTCCCGACGTAGTCGACGTCCATGAACACCCCAGACACCACTCCCTCTTCCCCCGAGCCCTGCAGCGATGAGCAGGAGCCCACCGGCGCACGGGTCTACGGGACCTCGCTGTTTGCCTATTTAAAGGCCTCCCCGAGCCCTCCTCTCCTCACCACTCGCTCTCTGCACCACCAAACCCTCCCCTGCACCCCCAGTTCCTCTCCAGAGCCGCCCGAGCTCGAGATCGAGCTCGAGCTCCGCCGCTTCGACTCGTCGGAGTTCGCGAGGTATAGGCCTCCCCCGCTCCTCCTCTGCCTCGATCTGGAACCCCTGCAGCCCTCTGATCCTTCCCCCCTTGTTTCCCCTCTCTTTAGCTGCCGGAAACAGCCGGAACCATCAACGCCCGAAGCTCCTCCACCACAAGACCTCGTCGCTGGTGAACCAGGCCACCCCGGCGGCCAACTCCACCTCCATCCGAACGGCGGATCCTCCCTGAGCACAATGGTACCACCCATGCATCCTCCCGTGCCTCAGATCGCCACGGCGAAGCTCGCTGTCGCCTCTCAGACAGAGGTAGACGACGATGGCCGTGGGCCCCGTCCGTCGACCTCACGCCTCGACGGTGGGACCCACCGTCAGTTTAAAACGCATGCGCTGCAGCTGCGGTTCGCTTGCGTCCGGTGAAGGCGTATTTTGCCTCTACGCCTTCGACGTGGCAGCCTGGCATGGGCTGAAACCTATGTGGGCCTGCTGCACTATGGTCCTTCTGGCCCAGTTGCACAGTGCTGCTTCTCCTTTTTCTTTTCTGTCTGTTTTATAAAAAATCCACAGGATAAAATATTTATCCAAATGAAATAATTCCAGTTCCTAAATTCTTGTAAAAATCCCACCTATTTAATGGTGCAACTTTCATTCAAATCCCACAACCTTTTCTTCACTGTAAATATTTAAATATGATTTTGAGCATTTAAATATACCTTTGTTAATCCATTTCTCCTATTCTGCTACTCCAAATCCAAAACTAGAAATTTTCCCCTTCTTAGTTTTCACCCTAGTATTTAACAAAAATGAGTTGACATTTTTCCGAGCACTTTGGTTTTTCTGTTTTACTATTGCCTTATTTTTCTCAAGTATTATTTTGCGACGCTTAGATCCCGTGATTTGACGAAGTTGCTTAAGGAGAAGGAGGAGAAGTATTTGAAGACCTCAAGGACAAGCCAATCAAGGCAAGCAGCCCTTTGACCATGATACCCTCTTGTTCATCGGTACTTTTTCCGATTGCATGATGATGAAGTATGACGGTGGTAAACTTGTTGTGAACCACCACATGATGCATACCCCTACTCATGACCTTACCTTGTTCATGATTGCATTTTCAAGAGACTATTTGATGCATAATGATGCATGTGTACCATGAACTCTTCATGGTTACATTCTTTCGAAAACCCCATCAGGTGCCCCTAATGCCCTTGGGTGATGTTGATCTAAGGTCACCACTTGAGGAAGAAGTGGTGTACCAGAGAGAGATTTTGGTGTGTGTGTGTGTGTGTAAAATGATGGATTAGATTTATGTGTGATTACCGTCCCAACCAAACATGTGCAACCACTCTAGCCCTTTATGGGATGGGGCATTATTAATTACCTAGGCCGATACTAGCTTGGAGCCCGCATTACTAGTGACAGGGGAGAGTTGGTGCTCTCTCTAGGGACGGGGTAGTGCCAGGTAGGGCGGCCATGACTGTTTTCATAGGACACCAGACACACCGTTGGTCCCTTCGTGTATGCGTAATAATGTGAAAAGGGCAAAGTCCCACGATCTTTTGCTTATACACGAGGGCCGTGTATCAACGAGTGGACCCTATGTTAGTGTGGTCTAGGGAAAGATAGTGATCGGGTGCTTCCCTCAAGTACTTGAGGTACTGCGGGATCGTCGATGACACGAAAGCTTCCCGGATCTTGTGGGTAAAGTGCGCAACCTCTGCAGAGTGTCAAACTATTCGAATAGCCATGTCCACGGTCATGGACAGTTGGGAGGTGCTACTTAAACTATGTCCAGAAATTTTACAAATCACGATGCATGTGTGTGTGGAAAGGAACTAGTTGTGTCAAGGTGGAGACTTGACATGTTGAATGACATGACATCTATTCAACTCTATTTATGTTGATATCCGTAACCTGTCCTCGAGGTTACCCATGTTTCATTGATGCATATCTCAAAAGTTGATAGGACATCTTAACTAGCTTGATACTAGGTTGCTTACTCGTTGTGCAATTGCATTGTTACATTGAACCAAATCATGGGTTGCTTGCGAGTACATTCAAATTACTCATTGGTTTGCCACTAGTTATTTAATTGGCCAGGCATGGAAGAACCGGAGTTCGAAGAAGAGTTCTTTGGAGACGAACATGCGAACTAGGACGTTTCCCAGTCAGAATGCCTGTAGAGTTAAGGCAGATGGCATGGGTTCTACTTATCGACGAAGATTTCTGCTGCTTGTGTTTCACTTGATGTTCAGCCCTTAAGGCTTTATCAATGTAAGACTTGACCATAATGGTCACAATTTGTGTAAGACGGTATGTATGGATGTAAGACTCTTGTTATTCAGCTTCTGTGTGTTCAGTGAGCATTGATCTCTGGGATCACTGACACGCAGCATTCGGTGATCACGACTTATGAGTCGGGGTCCCCACAGAGCTGGTATCAGAGCCATCCTGACTGTAGGAAGCCTTAGTTAGCATGGACGTTAGTTAGCTTGAGACCATCTAAACTTCTCTTCTTTTCTAAAGCTTACCCCACCCAAGATATATTTCCCTTATTGACCTCCCCTATTCAACTTTTGTAGATGGTTGTCGCCCCCGTGAGACTCCTTATGACAGCATTTCCATCCCTCCTAAAAGACTGCCTCCAACAATGTCACTATCCCTTGCTGCCCATATACACCCTGCATGAACTGGAAAATGATGTGCTCGAAAAGGAGTTCTACGCCAAGGTTTTTGTGCCTGCCAAGACCTCACCCCAGGGGTGGTTCTTCATTGGACCACCCATGCCAACACAAGACCTGGCCATTCAGCAAGTGGCATATGAAGCGCTCCTCCGTCTTCGAGGCCTCCTTCCAGAAAAGAAAGAAGAACACGCCACCCGCTACCTACCTGAAAAGAACGGATTTGGAGCCCCAGCTCAAGTGATGATTTCCCCAGAAGATGAGGATCCAACCCTCAAGTACCAGATCCGCTTGATCAACGCCGGAGACTACTTTCTACGTCACCTTACCGAAGCATTCCTTAAGGCTCGCCAAGACCTCCCTTCACTTCTGCACCTCCACTGCCTCGAGAAAAAGAAGGTGGTCGAGCAAGAACAGCAAATCACTGCCCTAGAAGCCCACATTTGCAATCAGGAGCAACAAATCAAGGAACTTCGGAAAACCCGCAACCAAACCCCGCGCAGGAGGCATAGGGATGGATTTCCATATCCACCACGTAGAGGATCGTCGTCAGGCCATCGACGACATAACTCAAGACTGGATAGCAACCTTTTTGCTTCCGTCACTTGTCACGGGTGTGGTGAACTTGTGCACATTAAAAGGATGTGTCCCAACAAGCAGCCGACTGTCGCATACCCTCTGGCACCACAAGGGGAACCTAAACCAAGACCGAACGCCTTTCTCTCAAAGTGATGAAGCAAGCACGACTACTGAATCCGAGGACCCCTAGGGTAGGATGAGTCGTGTACCCCTATGCGTAGTCGAGTCCATATAATGGTTCAAATGAAACCATGTTGAGTGTTGCTTGTTCTTATCTGTTTGTGTTTTGATATAAGTTCCACTTTTGCCTTAGGCAGCATGTATGCAACTATATCACCTATCTTATCTTAATGAAATTGTGTGTGGTCTTTTGGCACTTGTTTGTTTGCACGTGCACTATAGAACCCCCTTTAGGCATCCCCATCTATACTACCTTTCCCTCTCATCCCTCTATCCTCAACTGAAGACCGGCAAGACAAGGTACACCAAGGATTCTACTTCAGCGACCAACTAACACTGGAGACTTTTACTGCAGCCTCCTCGACCAAGAGCAGCCTAGTAGAGTTATGTTTACCCCTCACGATTAGAGACCCATTCCTAGACCCTTCAAGACTTCATAAGATACCCCAGCTCGAATCCTTAACCATGTGCTTAACCCACGGAATTGCAATAGAACCTGTTAAGCCTCCGTAACCTTGCTTGTCACTGGGTTCGTTATGGAACTAGTGGACATAGTGAACGAGCACATTATCATCCTAAGATATCACCAAAACTGACGATGCCATAGGGAAGACCAATTTGAGGATATAGGAACAGAGGACAAATGACTTGATGAGTTTATATCAATGACTTTGAGGAAACATCCAAGACTATTTGGTGGATTATGAGGTTTTCATGTTGGTAGATGAACTTGGTGGGATCATGATTATAGAGTAGCATAGCCTTCATTTACCCCTAAGTAAATTGGATTTATAGGACAATTATGATCGCGAGCTGAACTCCTGGAAGTGCAAGGATTTGACTTGATGATATTGATAGAAGACAGTTGATATCACGTAATTAACTTGAGGGAAACATGTAGGATCCCCCGTTGGACAAGAGATTTGGATTTAAATAGGTGATCCTAGTTGAGTATAGATGCAGAGTAATTTTACATGGTTTGGAGTAAATGAGATTTAGACTGATGATCTCGATCATGATACCATGTTTCTTGGAGGGCAATAAACCAGGAGATTGGATTAATTGTCGGGGTTGATATAAGCTTGACCTTGGAGTTTACTTGACCATGATAATGGAAATTGGTGGAATGACTATAGTAAGGTAGCCCTTCCAAGTATTTGGGGATTATAGGAACCTTAGGAGATCATGTGGAACACCATAACCATTGGATTTGTAGAATTAAATGGATTATGTAGTAATTGATGAATGGTAATGGGTTGTTGGAGTTGATTCATAGGAAGGAAACAAGATCTGGAGTAGCTTACGACGTGCTTCCTTGGGATAGAAATGCTTTATCTTAGACCTTGGAAGAATAGGCTTGAGCACTTGGATTGTCACGTTCAAGCTTAGCAGCTTGTATGTTCTACCCATGGATTTTAGGGACGTACATACATATGAGTTTGGGGATTGTAGACATATATGGTTTTGTTAGACCTCCTCTCTCAGAGCCATGAGGATATGAATCACATGAGTGATGATTGAGTTGACCTATACGAAATGATGCTATCAGTGATATGCTGTGATTTGTTTAAAGGACTAGATAGCACAATTGGCATCTCAGAAAATTGTGCTTAAATATAAGATGATAAATGTTCACTCGCACACTAGAATCCTTGAAACCCTTAAGCCCCACCAAGCTACAACATGGTCGGATCAGGACCTTAGGGCCTTGACACTAGATCTAGAACACCTTGGCCCACACTCAACAGAGACCACCACCAATCCCCCTAGCCTACTTTATGTACCCCGTCAACTAAGTCTTCATGGAGTACTTACACAAGATAGTTGTCATGATTATTTGGTGACCTACTTGTCCACCCGAAGACGGAAGAAGAGCCGTTCAACTAGCCAAGGAACATTTGAAGACCGCCATGCCAAGGAGGAAGAACTACACCCACCACCATCGTCAAGAAGTGAAATTTCTCGTCAAAGACCAGCGTGATTCGCAAGCCTTTTCTCTCAAAGGAACGAAGCATTTCCATGTCAAAGGGAAGCTCACTCCAAGATTCAACAACCCCCTTTGAGATCACTTCGAGACGAAGAGTAGACGACTACCAGCTAGAGTTACCACCGAGTTACCCATCGTGCACAGCGTTTCCACGCGACACACCCCGAAAGTGTTGCCAACTTCCTAACTAACCCGAACCCTACCAGGCATCAATCACCGAACCATTGACCCCAGCCCAACCTG
The DNA here is from genome assembly GCA_021605205.1 of Aegilops longissima. Classification (NCBI taxonomy): domain Eukaryota; kingdom Viridiplantae; phylum Streptophyta; class Magnoliopsida; order Poales; family Poaceae; genus Aegilops; species Aegilops longissima. The sequence goes on from CM038678.1 coordinate 339,702,910, forward strand.
ACCTAACGCGAGAGACCCTTAGCAACCTGGATCAAGAAAGAACGCCATACGCCGCCACACCATCAAGTACTTCAAGGTTCAATGGAGCACCTCTCTCAAGCGTAGCGGATGGGGACGTGAAGACTACCCTAGATCCAAGTTTCCGTATTCCTTTCCGCGTCTAGTCTGGGAATCTCGGGGACGAGATTCTTGTAAGGGGGGTAGGTCTGTCACACCCTAATTTTCATGGCACAACACTTAAGATGATAAATCATGATAAAGTATGGTTTGACAAAAACTTTTGCATTATTTGACTTTTTATTGAGTTGGTTTTTCTCTCTGTGTTTTTCAAGTGCTCTTAAAAGTCAACATAGTTTCACCTTCTACACTTCATCTCCTTGCCCCAAACTTCTGCCCAATGATCATGCCATGTGTATAGTGCAATATAGTATTTTCTTACAAAATAATTTGGCCAAAAGTATTTTCTAAAATTAGTTTTCCAAAACCCTTGAATTGAGATTTGCAATTTGCAAGTACTTGATTTGAGGTGTGAAAAATCTTTCAAAAGGTATATTTGAAACCTATTAGATATAGGATACCCAGAAAACACAAAAATATAATTTTGAAAGTTATTTTCCTATTTTATTTAAAACCTTTTTCTTAAGGCCAGAAATGGTCTTTAATAGGAAAAATTATTTTATTGTTTCAAAAATATTTGACAAAAATCAGGAAAACTCAAAGGCATATATTTCCCATATATAAGAGTTTCAACACATGGTCATGTTCAAAATATTGGTCAAATCCTCAAGAACCCTTTCTCGGATATTTCAAGCTTTTGAAATATTTACAAAGGAAATATTCCCCAAAAATTCCAAGAAAAATTCAATCATGTCACATATGACATGTTTGATGATCTTGCCAAGCCTCATGTCATGGAGAATAGTATAACCCCATGAAACCCCCTCGAAACCATTTCTGCCCATTTCAAAGATTTGAAATATTTCTACAGGAAATATTTTCATAAAAATCCAAGGAAAATCCATCAAGTCGCAAATGAATATTGTGATCACCTTGAAAAGCCTCATATCAATCAAGGTCATTTTGGTTCACCAAAATGCCCCAAAACCCTCTCTGACCAGAATCAAATTTGAACAAGTTTGTACTACCAACTTTCTCTCCTTGACCCCAACTTTTGTGAGCATGTTCACATGACCAAATGAGGCCACTACACCAAGTAGTGCATCAAGGAGAAGTGATTTTCTCAACTAGATCTACACAAGTCCATTTCTGTTGATTTTTAGGGTTTACAAAAGTTGCATTGGCAACTTTGCCCAAATGAACTCAATATTGGTGAAACCCCTTGTTTTCTCATGCCATTTGACCCTGTCAAGCCTTATGACAAAAGGAGTTCATCTTCTTGCCCAAACCAGCAACAAACACCTTCTGCCATTTTACTAAAACAACTACTTTGACCTCTTCCACTCTTCTCCATGGCCTCCCCTTTTTACCACAGCCCCTCCAAGTCCCCTCTACCTCCAAAGAACAATGGCTGCACCTCAGCTCAATGATTGAGGGGTGAAACCACCTCATTTACCCCTCTGGACAACCCCTTTCCCTCTCTTTCTCACCTCCCTCCTCACTCCAGTGGATCTACAGGGCATCCAATGCCCCTACCCACTTGTTTACTTCCCCCAAGCACTACCAGACATGAGTGGGCATGCCCCCTGCCCCTTAAACAATGCCATGGCAGCCAAAGACACGCTCTGGAGCGTGCTACAGTGTGCTCCCGCACTGTAGCCGTCCCCTTCCAACCGCCTCCGGCCACCTCGCCTCCTCCCAAGGCCGCCAATGCGCCTCGGCGTCTGCAATACGCCACGCGGCCGCCCAGAACACAATGACACCACTCCTCTTCCCCGAGCCTGCAGCGACGAAAGCAGGAGCCCACCGGCGCGACGGGTCTCACGGGACTCTCGCCGCCACTCTCGCACCACCAAACCTCCCCTGCACCCCAGTTCCTCTGCAGAGCCGCCCGAGCTCGAGATCAAGCTCGAGCTCCGCCGCTTCGGCTCGCCGGAGTTCGCGAGGTATAGGCCTCCCCCGCTCCTCCTCTGCCTCGATCTGGAACCCCTGCAGCCCTCTGATCCTTTCCCCCTTGTTTCCCCTCTCTTTAGCTGCCGGAAATGGCCGGAACCATGAACGCCCGAAGCTCCTCCGCCGCAAGACCTCGTCGCCGGCGAACCAGGCCACCCCGGCGGCTCCACCTCCATCCGAATGGCGGATCCTCCCTGAGCACAACGGTACCACCCACGCATCCTCCCGTGCCCTGTATCGCCGCCGGCGAGCTCGCCGTCGCCTCTATACAGAGGTAGACAACGACGGCCGTGGGCCCTGTCCGTCAGCCTCACGCCCTGACGGGTGGGATCCACCCGTTAGGTTTAAAACGCACGCTGCTGCACTGTTTGTTCGTAATCGGCTGAAGGCGTATTTTGCCTTTACGCCTTCGACGTGGCAGCCTCGCGTGGGCTGAAACCCATCTGGGCCTGCTGCACTGTGGTCCTTCTGGCCCAGTTGCACAGTGCTGCTTCTCCTTTTTATTTTCGGTCTGTTTTATAAAAATTCACAGGATAAAATATTTATCCAAATGAAATAATTCTAGTTCCTAAATTCTTGTACAAATCCCACCTATTTAATGGTGCAACTTTCATTCAAATCCCACAACCTTTTCTTCATTGTAAATATTTAAATGTGATTTTGAGCATTTAAATATACCTTTGTAAATCCATTTCTCCTATTCTGCTACTCCAAATCCAAAACTAGAAATTTTCCCCTTCTTAGTTTTCACCCTAGTATTTAACAAAAATGAGTTGACATTTTTCTGAGCACTTTGGTTTTTCTGTTTTACTATTGCCTTATTTTTCTCGTTATTATTTTGCGACGTTTAGATCCCGTATTTGACGAAGTTGCTTAAGGAGAAGGAGGAGAAGTATTTGAAGACCTCGAAGGACAAGCCAATCAAGGCAAGCAGCCCTTTGACCATGATACCCCTCTTGTTCATCGGTACCCTTTTTCCGATTGCATGATGATGAAGTATGACGGTGGTAAACTTGTTGTGAACCACCACATGATGCATACCCCTACTCATGACCTTACCTTGTTCATGATTGCATTTTCAAGAGACTATTTGATGCATAATGATGCATGTGTACCATGAACTCTTCATGGTTACATTCTTTCGAAAACCCCATCGGGTGCCCCTAATGCCCTTGGGTGATGTTGATCTAAGGTCACCACTTGAGGAAGAAGTGGTGTACCGGAGAGAGATTTTGGTGTGTGTGTGTAAAATGATGGATTAGATTTATGTGTGATTACCGTCACAACCAAACATGTGCAACCACTCTACCCCTTTATGGGATGGGGCATTATTAATTACCTAGGCCGATACTAGCTTGGAGCCCATTACTAGTGACGGGGAGAGTTGGTGCTCTCTCTCGACGGGTCATGCTGTAGGGCGGCCATGACTGTTTTCACAGGGCATCGGACACACCATTGGTCCCTTCGTGTATGCGTAATAATGTGAAAAGGGCAGAGTCCCACGATCTTTTGCTTATACACGAGGGCCGTGTATCAACGAGTGGACCCTATGTTAGTGTCGTCTAGGGAAAGATAGTGATCGGGTGCTCCCCCCGAGTACTTGAGGTACTGCGGGATCGTGGATGACACGAAAGCTTCCCGGATCTTGTGGGTAAAGTGCGCAACCTCTCCAGAGTGTCAAACTATTCGAATAGCCGTGTCCACGGTCATGGACAGTTGGGAGGTGCTACTTAAACTATGTCCAGAAATTTTACAAATCACGATGCATGTGTGTGTGTGGAAAGGAACTAGTTGTGTCAAGGTGGAGACTTGACATGTTGAATGACATGACACCGATTCAACTCTATTTATGTTGATATCCGTAACCTGTCCTCGAGGTTACCCATGTTTCATTGATGCATATCTCACAAGTTGATAGGACATCTTAACTAGCTTGATGCTAGGTTGCTTCATCGTTGTGCAATTGCATTGTTACATTGAACCAAATCATGGGTTGCTTGCGAGTACTTTCAAAGTACTCATTGGCTTGCCACTGGTTATATAATTGGCCAGGCATGGAAGAACCGGTGTTCGAAGAAGAGTTCTTTGGAGACGAACATGCGAACTAGGACGCTTCCCATGTAATGCCCGAGGGTTAAGGCAGATGGCATGGGTTCTACTTATCGGCGAAGATTTCGCTGCTTGTGTTTCACTTGATGTTCAGCCCTTAAGGCTTTATCAATGTAAGACTTGACCATAATGGTCACAATTTGTGTAAGACGGTATGTATGGATGTAAGACTCTTGTTATTCAGCTTCGTGTGTTCAAGAGCATTGATCTCGGGATCACAGTACACGCAGCATTCGGTGATCACGACTTATGAGTCGGGTCCCCACAGAGCTGGTATCGAGCCATCCCGATCAGAGGAAGCCTTAGTTAGCATGGACGCCGCTTAGCTTGAGACCATCTAAACTTCTCTTCTTTTCTAAAGCTTACCCCACCCATGATATCTTTCCTTATTGACCTCCCCTATTCAACTTTTGTAGATGGTCGTCAGCCCCTTGAGACTCCTTATGACAGATTTCCATCCCTCCTAAAAGACCGCCTCCAACAATGTCACTATCCCTTGCTGCCCATATACACCCTCCATGAACTGGAAAATGATGTGCTCGAAAAGGAGTTCTACGCCAAGGTTTTTGTGCCTGCCAAGACCTCACCCCAGGGGTGGTTCTTCATTGGACCACCCATGCCAACACAAGACCTGGCCATTCAGCAAGTGGCATATGAAGCGCTCCTCCGTCTTCGAGGCCTCCTTCCAGAAATGAAAGAAGAACACGCCTTCCTGAAGGAGATGGACAAGGGCAAAGGCATCACAGGGCAATTATCATTTTTCAATCTTAAATCTGTCGGCACTTGCCAAATTTTAGTTCAAATAATGTAATCTCTCGAGTCCATGTCTCTGTTCTGTAAGGTTTGTACTTGTATGATCAGCATATTAATGAAAAAGATGAACCTTTCCGGGAACTCGTGCATGTATACGTCCATGCAGAACCGGAATGCCTCTTTACTTTAAATAAATGTGAAGCAACGTTCGAGTCCAGGGATGGGAGCACCTAAGTTTCAAAGAGCGGCAGGTTTTCTCAAGCACAAGTTTCAGCTTAGAGAACACTTATGGACAAGAGGTAGAACTTATCTATTTGGCTTGCGGGAGATCGTAGTGCTGGTTCATCTTCCCAACTCCCTGTAGAGGTCAAGCTCACAGCAGGAACCTGCAGCCTTATGCAGATGGGAATCATGCAAGATGCGACCTTATCTATATGCAAATGCAATGCTCATGCATGCATGCAACTTGTCGGGGGCCCCCAATGCTTCATTTATTTCTCTATTGCTCAGGGTCTGCGCCTGGCTTTGTACAAGGGGTTACATGCAACTGAGACAAGGCATGTACAAAAGAGTGGCTGCCGGGCAGGGCCCGACAACCGCGCCTTATAGGTAGAACTTGCGGAGATGCTCAATATTCCATGAGTTTTGCAATTGAATGCCATCTCCAGTCTCCATATGGACTGCGCCAGGTCTGGTGACTCGAACCACCTGGTAAGGGCCTTCCCACTTTGGCATCAACTTGTTTGTACCCTTGGCAGACAGAACACGCCTAAGGACAGGGTCACCTTCCTCAAAACACCAGGCATGAACTCCGCGACTGCGGTAGCGACGTAGGGCTTGCTGATAGCATGCAGCACGCGTAGTAGCACGGAGACGATTCTCCTCGAGTAGCACAGCATCGTCACACCGGTGCTGATCTTGCACTACTTCATTGTAGGCATGCACTCGAGGTGACCCATAAATGACTTATGCGGGGATAACTGCTTCTGCCCCCTATACTAGGGAGAAGGGAATCTGCCTGGTAGCTCGATTTGGTGTCGTTCGGAGGGACCAGAGAACTACCGGCAGCTCATCGATCCATCGCCTGCCGTGCTTGTGCAACGTATCAAAGGTTCTTGTCTTGAGTCCTCGTAGCACTTCAGCGTTCATCCTCTCAGCTTGGCCATTGCTTCTAGGATGGGCGACAGAGGCAAATGAGATCTTGATTCCGAGGGCATGAACATATTGCAAGAAGGGGCGGCTCATGAACTGGGTGCCCTTGTCGGTAATGATCCTTGCCGGGACTCCAAAATGGCACACCAATTGTTTCAAGAACTTGATAGCTGACTGAGTAGTCACCTTTCTCACAACAGCTACTTCCGGCCACTTTGTATACCTGTCGATAGCAACAAACAAGAATTCAAAGCCCCGACAGCTAGGGGGAAAGGGCCGAGGATATCGAGCCCCCAGACCGAAAATGGCCATGACAAAGGGATTGTCCGGAGAGCTTGTGGAGGCAGGTGGATGTTTTTGGAATGGAACTAGCAGACTTCACATTTGGTGAGTAGCTCAACCACATCTTGGATGGCTGTGGCCAATAGAATCCTTGCCGGAATGCTTTCGCAAATAATGCCCTTGATCCAATGTGGGAGTCGCACATGCCCTTGTGTATCTCAGCCATCAGTTCCTTTCCTTCTTCCCGGCAGATGCATTTCAATTTCACATAGTTGGTCCTCCTTCTATATAGAGTGTCATCGACAAACTGATACATACTGGCCCTCCGGGCTACTCTTTCAGCTTCATCTTGGTCATCGGGAAGTTCTCGGGTTTGGAGAAAATGGACTATGTGCCTTGCCCAAGTTGGAGCCTAGGGCTCCGCAACAAGGACTAGTGGCACCTCCTCAACTGCAGGGGCACGTTCCTCGTTCTCGGGGACCATAGGCCCTGCTGAAGGGTGCGGTCCGACAAGTGATGGGGAGTTGTTTCCGGCAGGGTCCCTACCAGGAGCCCCAGGAGGCTCCATTGGGAGAGGCTTACTAGAGTCCATCTTTCTCCTTTTCTGGGCCATTGTTACTGGGGATACGGAGGGCTGAGTAAGAGGGAGAACAAAAGTTCCTCGTTCCACATTAAGCTTCTGTGCAGCACACTTTGATAGATGATCAGCTATGCTGTTTTCCGCACGAGGTACGTGCTTTGTTTGCAATCCGTCAAAGTGCTCCTCCAATCTTCTCACTTCCTCAACGTATGCCTCCATCAATGGACTTCGGTAATCCTTTTTGACTTACCTCCCCACAAGCTATGAATCTCCTCGAATGATCAGCTTCTTGATTCCCAATTCTGCGGCAATCCTGAGCCCAGCAAGGAGCCCTTCATACTCTGCTGTATTGTTGGTCGCCTCTTCCTGGGCAAAGTGCATATGGACGACGTATTTCAAGTGCTCCCCGGAGGGGGCAACAAGAAGCACGCCAGCCCCTGCACCTTGTAGGGAAAAGGCACCATCGAAATACATGATCCATTCTTGGGGAGCTTCACTGTCAGGGATAACTGTTTCCAGCACTTCCTCATCAGGGGTTGGCATCCCTTCTGTCGGTGTTCTGGGAACGGGGGTACCCAGACTTGCTCGCTCATGCTCATGGGCGTGGCTCAAGGGGTGGCCCAAAGATGGCCCATCTTCATCAAGACAAGCTCAAGACCTCGCGAGGGGCCAGATTGCTGGGCGGGCGACGTGGAGCTTCGTGCACGGCCTCCTCAGCTGGCTCGTGAGTAGGCGGAGAGATCAAGGCGGGGTACCTCACGAGGTGCCCATGAAGCAAGCCATGATTTACCAAGGGCGCCAAGGGAGGCCAGCCCAGCAAGAAGGTCCTCCTTTCCTCTTTGGTGCAAAGGGGACAAGCGCAGGCAAGAGTATCAAGCAAAGGCATCCGTTTTGGTGCAACAAGACCAAGACCGTTGCAACGGCAGGGAGGAAGTCATCGTGGAGCCCAAGCCGACGTCACCACCAGAGCCTTTGACAGGCGAGGACCAACTTTAGTCAGGATAAGTGTACAAGATGTTCCCCTTCAAAATGGCCAATTGTTGGCGCCCTTCCCGCTCAATATTTGGGAAGAGGCCCAGGGCCTTTGCCTATAAATAGGACTAGCCACCCACAAGGTAGAGGCAGCTGGAATTAGCTAGATCAGAGCCAGAGAGAGGATCCAGCACCTTGAATTAGCAGAGAGAGCGACTGAACTCCCCCTAGCAGTTCATCGCACCAGCCAGGAACAGACCCTCGCGAGGCTGTTCTTCCTTGTATGGTAGGGTGTTACACGACAATGGTGTCCCGAACTAGCATAAACCTTGTGTCTCTTGTGTTGTTCCTTTCATAGTTTATATCCTAGCGAGGCGGCGAGGTGCAGGAAGGTAGAGGGCGAGATCTCCGTGCGCACCCCAGTGTTCGAACCTAGAGGGTCTGGGGCGGAACCCGAAATCTGACATTTGGCGCGCCACGTAGCGGTGCGCCGGAATTCGTCTTCCGCCGCCCTGTTCTTCGCCGACCATCGCATCCATGTCAGACGCTCGTCGGGCCCGCGCTGAGCGCCGAGACGCTCTCGCTTCCCGCGTCGCCCAGACAGCCCCGTCGGCGTCGCCCGCTGTTCCCGCCGCCACCGCTCAAGGGAACGAGAAGCAAGCATCGCCCCAAAGATCCGTCTCGTGAGGCGAGACGGCCGCCTCGCTACTCCCTCACTCGCCCCGCTGGTTTTTCGTTCAAAGACGCCAGCAGCGCCCATGGAGGCTCGAGCTGCACTCATCGCGGCAACGAGCTCCTGCGCTACCGCTTGTCGACGACGTCTGAAGAGTGGCTCGACCGCCGCCGAAGCTCGTCTGCGCCGCACGGGCTCCTCAGCGCCGCCCTTCTCGCTGCACGCGCCCGCCTGCTGGCGATGAAACTCCGGGCGCCTCAGCCCTCCTCAAGACGGCGCCTCGCCCCAAGGCGCGGGCCTGGGCGGAACCCACTCCGTCCGCGCCAAGTGCAGCAAGAGCAGAGTTGTCAAGAGGTCCTCGCCCCAAGAAGCTGCCCGAGTGCTCCTCGCACCGGCTCGTCACGACCACGCCCCTGCTCCAAAGACGCCAAGACCCCGCTGCTCCCAGCTGCAGCGCATGGGGACCCGCAAGACCAGGCTCTTCGTCACCAAAGGCCTCCCGTGGCCACAGCAGGCTGTCGCGCCTTCACCACCGAGCTGCGCAGCGTCGCGTGGCCCGGCAAGTTCAAGCCAGACCTGCCTCCTCGCTACGACGACACGGCCGACCCTGCTGAGTTCCTTCAGCTCTGCGAGCTGGGCATCGAAGCCGCCAATGGGGACGAGAAGGTCATGGCGAACTGGTTTCCCATGGCACTCAAGGACGGAGCCCTTTGGCTGCCTCGAACTCGCTCCTAGCACGATCTCCTCCTGGGACGAGATGTGCACCTGCTTCATCGCCAACTTCCAAGGTACTCACGACCGGCCTCCTGCCGTGAGCGACATGCACTGCATCAAGCAGCAACCAGGGGAGACCCTGCAGAAGTACATCCAGCGCTTCAACAACGCACGCCTCAAGATTCCCGAGGTGACTGAGGAGCCCATCATCTCAGCCTTCTCCGACGGAGTGCATGACATCAAGATGAAGGAGGAGCTGGCGGTGCATGAAGATCTGTGCACTTCCTTGGAGCTGTTCAACTTGGCGACCAAGTGCGCCAGGGCTGAGGAAGGGCGCCTTTCTCTCCTTGAGCTGCCAGCCGCAGACCCAGAAAAGAAAAAATCCAAGGCCAAGGACGTGAAGCGCAAGGGGGCTGCCGTGCTCGCGGCAGAACCAGACACCAAGTGGGGCAGAGATCAGCCCGAGTCTTCCAAGGGCAGCCAGTACTGTGTGTACCACGACCTCCACACCCACAACACCAATGAATGTCAAGAGCTCCGAGCCGTGCGAGAAGGGAGGATCGGCCGACGCCCCGACCGCAACGATCGAGGCTACGGCCGAGGAGGAGGAAGGAACGCAGGACGCTGGGAAGACCGTGGCCCTCGTCAAAGGTGGCGCGACCGACCTCTCGAGGACCGCTGGCAGGATCAGCCTCGCGAGGATCGTCCACAAGGAAATGCAGGCCTCCCTCCTCTGCTGCCGCAGCCAAGGAGAAACGAGGACCATCATCAGGACGAGGGGGCTGGGGCTTCCAGGAGCCGCGCGCGATCGCTTGCATCCTGGGCGGAGCTCAAGCCCCAGCCTCTCAGCACATCTTCAAGCAGTTCGCCCGCGAAGTGAATGCAGTCCTCCACAAGCTCGAAGCCACGCGCCCTCTCAGGTGGTCGGCGTGCGCCATCACGTTCAGCTCAGCGGATTAGCTCAAGTGCGCGGCCACAGTCGGAGTCCTCCCGATGCTTTGTTCCCCGATCATCAACCACGTGCAAGTCACCAGGACCCTCATCGACGGCGGAGCAGGGCTCAACGTCCTGTCCGTAGAGACATTCAACAATATCCAAGTGCCTTACAATCAGCTTCAGCCAACCAAGCCTTTCTCCGGAGTCACCGATGGCTCCACGGTTCCGATTGGGCAGGTCTGCCTCCCTATCACCTTCGGGGCGCGCGACAACTACCGCACCGAGCTCATCGACTTCGATGTCGCCCACATTCGCCTGCCAAACAATGCCATCCTCGGGTACCCAGCTCTGGCTAAGTTCATGGCCGTGACTCATCACGGCTACAACATCCTCAAGATGCCAGGAAGCAGCGGAGTCATCACGGTGCCTTGTGAAGAAAGAGACGCAGTGTGCTCCCTGGAGCGAGCCTTTCAAGCCGCATCACTTGAAGACCCATATCGCAGGAGCGTGAGGCTCCCTGAGACCGCTCCCAAGAAGAAGAAGACATCGCCAGGCCCGACCCCTCGGGAGGCAGGCCCCTCAGGGTCCGCGCCTGCTCAGGGGGCACCTCCTTCTGTCGCATAGGGAGGCACGCCTAGCGCCCTCCTCAAGCAAGGCTCGGGGGCTCTCTCCTGGAGGGCCACCGACCTTGCTAAGTTCACGAGGGAGGCGCTTGGGCACCACTTGGAGGCGTGCTTCAAAGCACGTTTCCCTCAAGAAGGAGCAAGGCAAGGAGGGCCAAACCCTCAGGAGTTCGTCAGCCAGATCACACAGAGTTGCAGGAGTCAAGAGTCATGAGTGGCAGCCGCCACTCCGCCGTAGCTCCCCATCCAGGCGAGGATGGTGGGCTGCGCGTCACATCGACATCCTGTGGCTCAACCGAGCCGCCTCAGAGCGGTTACTGCCCTCACGCTGGGCGCCGCCAAGGTCCACCCCACAGCCACGTTCGCATGCCCTATGGCATGCCGAACGCGCCGCCACGCACTGCGCCTCATGAGGAGCATCCTGAGGCTCAAGAGGCCAGCGTTCCGCAGTCCCAGCGGAGATGGAGATGGTCCATGAGGAGCCACCAGCGCCCCGAGCCTCCCGAGGCTCCCCGGGCCTGGGGCTCAGAAGATCGGCTTCCGCAGCCCACGACGTCCGCTACTTCAACATCCCTTCGTCTTCAACGCCATCAGTGACATCCTTCAAGTTTCATTTCCGGTGGAGCGCCCCTGTGGCTGCATTATTCCTGTGCCGCGTGGGTCCTTCCCTGCGGCGTGTATCCCCTTTACTTCATGTGCCTAGCTTACTTTGCTGGGGGCGCCCCTTGGGCTGCATCATCCCCAAGTCGCTCGGGCCAGACCCAGCGACATGTAACCCTCTTGCGTTTATTTTGGGTCATGTGTTCGACCCATCATGATTGTTATTTGACGCCTATCCACGACACCTCTTCTTCCGTCATGTCGGCCGCTTGCACGTTAAATGGGGGTACCTGAGCATCGCGACTCATGGCTCCTACTGGCTCTCCATCCCTCACCCTCTGGCCTTGTCCACGGCATCGCGACCTGGCATACCAGCGACGGCTGAGACCCACTTGAGGGCCGGGACCCGAGGACGTAGAGCGTCGGCATCTAACCAAATTTGCAGGAACACATCACAAGTTAAGGCCCAGTGCCAGGCGCAACCCGCCTTGAGGTAGGGCCCCGTGAGTCCCGCTACTGGCTCACGGGTGCCCAGACACCTCGTCAGCCCTACCGTGCCAGCCCACGTGTCGTATGGGCTGAGCACGCCTGGGCTCCTCCGGGGGAGCCCCCTCCCACGCACCAGTGGAAGCACCATGCTCCACGCTGGCTGACGACACTGCCGAGGAGCGGCTATGCCCGTACACATACGGAAGCGCTATGCTCCGTGCTGGTGATAAACAACTGAGGGTGGCCCCCGGCTGCATCAACCTCAGGGAGCCCAGAGCTCAGTGTCTGGCCTCATCGCAACGCCTCCCCTCGGGAGTGTCGTGCGAGGGGGCTGGGCACGGGGGCTACGCCTTGGTCACGGCCAGACGCATGCCACCCAGCCAGGCCCCTCGGGCCTGGTTCGTCGCACGTCTCTCCCCGAGCGGAGCCAAGGTACGAAGGCCGTTTGAGCGTCAAGGGGGACTCCTGAGCATCGCGACTCAGGAGCCTAACTGGTCACGTAGCCCCTCACTCCTTAGTTCCGAAAGGCTAACGGCGGTTGAGGTATGCGCGGGGCCGGGCTCTGCAGACGTAGAATGGTAGATTCACCCACATCTCACCTCCCTACTTGCTGTTCATGCGCCAAGGGGGACTCCTGAGCATCGCGACTCAGGAGCCTAACTTGTCACGTAGCCCTCACTCCTTGGTCCCGTCCCCTGTTTCCGGCCGGGCTAACGGCGGCTGAGGTATGCAGGGCCGGCTCTGCGGCGTGAGAACATAAGCAAGTAGGAAGGAAAAGCGCAAATCTCAAGGAATTCAAAAGTAAATATTACAGTCCATAACTGTTATCACAACACCAAACACAAGTTTAAATGCCTCCCGAGGCATGATGCATGTTGCAGAGGCTGAAAGCGAGCAGAGCCACAACAGAGTCACTTGTTGGCGGGCGGAGCTGCTGAGCGGGTTCGCCTCGTGAAGCCCTCAGACCGGCAGCGCCGCTTGGCTTGGTGTCAAGGCCCAAAACTTTGCCGAGAGCCTCCGACGACCCTTCACGGCCTCGGCAGCGGCAGCGCAAGCTCGCCCGCTCGGCGGCTCCAGCAGGCTGTCGAGGTCGACGCCGGATCGTGAAGGTAGACGGGTAAGGACCAGCGTCGGCCGCTGCAGAAGACAGACGCTACCGCGGCTCAGCCATAGGGCCAAGGCCAAGGTGACATCTTCAAGGCGCGGATCAGGAAGGGAAGTAGCTTGGCAGGGCCGTCCTCGGCGCCCGCCAGCCAGGCTTTCGAGCGGCTGTCGAAGCGATCGCAGCAGGTGCGAGCCTTCACCTCCATCTCCGTGAAGGCCTCGCGGTCCTCGGCAAGAACCCGCGCCTTGCTGTCCAGCTCGACCTTCTTCGCCTCCAACTCCTGCTCCAGCGCACCCAGGCGGTCATGGCACCTGTTAAGCTTGGCGTCCCGGTCCTTGACGACAGCCTCGCGAGCCTTCATGTCTTCCTCCTTCTCTTGGCGAATGCGGGCCTCCTTGGCAAGCTGACCACGCAGGCCCTGCAGCTCACTCTCCAACGCCTTGTAGCGACCATGGACATCGGCTACCTCCCCCAAGGCGGCGTCGCGAGCAGCCTTCCGCCCCAGGATCGGCCTGCTTCTCCTCGTCGCAGCCCGCCGAGGCCTGAACCAGCGCCGCCGAATCGGGCGTCCAGAGCGAATCCAGCCAGAGGCCAGCTCCAAGCGCCCGGCCACCAAGCGAGGGTCGGCGCCCAGAAGATCTTGCCGCAGCCGGTCCAGTTCAGCAGCAGCACGATCTAGGATAGTGGGAGGAGTCGGAGAGACAACAGTTGGTGGAGTAGGAGGAGAGGACAGCAGCGTAACCACAGTATCCTGACGCGGAACCTGCTGTGCCCCAACACCTGTGGCGGTGGCATCAGGCAAGGATACCTCAGGAGTCGCTTGGGCCATGGGGGCTGAGCTCGCCCTAGCCAGCTCCGCCAGGCCTCGCGAGGATGACCGGGCAGGAGAGGCCCGTGTCTTGCTGTCACCTTCCTTCGTGGGCAGAGGCGCTGCCCCAGGCGGAGCCTCAGGAGCTCCCTTCAACTTCTTCGCCGCAGGCGCCAGCCTAGCCAAGAGATACAGATATCAAGCCTCAGCGACAAAGCAAAGAATAAAACAAGAATCAAGCACTTACTGGTCATCGCTCGCGAGCTCGAGCAACCTCCGGCCATACTTGAAGCCCGAGAGCCGGCTGCAGGGGTCAGCCTCAAGAGGCCCGGGTGTAGGAGGCACGTCTGCGGATCGCCTCGGAGCCGGGGCAGACCTGCGGGGGACCAGCCCAGTCCTGTCCTTTTTCGGGATCGGGGGCAAGCTCTCGCCGCCCCACTCGTCGCTATCCTTGTCGTCGTCGCTCGGCAAGAGGCGGAGAGCGCGGGACCTGCGCCGGGGGAGGGGCGCTCTCGACTCCCCATCGGTCGCCTCGGAGTCAGGCCCCGCTTCCCGCTCCTCTTCTTCCTCCTCTTTGTTGGAGTCGCCAGAGGACACGTTCATCGTCGCCAGGGCCGCCGGGTCCTCGGGAACCTCCGTGGGCATGGGCCCGTCCCCGTTGAAGACGGGCATGGATTCCACTGCCTGCTCCCAATCATCTCGAAGGAACAGGGGCACAGGAGCGCCCTCTAGCCTTGCCACGTCTCCCCCGACCAAATATTTGAGGACCGTGGTCAGATCTTCGTCGGCCAAGACTGCGGGGCTCGGGCGGGGCCTCCGCAGCGGAAGCGAGTACTGACGAAGCAGGGCCACCTAATGCTCCAGGAACTCCCTCAGGAGCGATGCACCAGTCAGCTTCGCCGCCGCCATGTTGCTCGGCCACAGATCCGCGTCCATCTTCTCCAACACCGGCTTCGCGCGGGGATCCACGAGTTCCACGCGAGACCAATCATCGAAGGTCGTGGGGTGCTCCGTGGGCAGAATCATCCGAGGGTGGATGCGCCCGGCATCTACCATGACCCACTTGCTCCTGAAGCCCTCAATCCTCTTCCCGGGCTTCGAGATGGCGTTGAAGCTGCCATACGCAACAAAGCTCATGCCCGCGGAGATGGGACCGTGAGAGGTCCAGAGGTAGAAGTAGTGGCGCAGCAAGGCCACTGAGGGCTGCACCCCAACATGAGCCTCACAATAGTAGGCGAAGATCGCCAGAAGAAGAACAGAGTTGGGGTGGAGGTGCAGAGCTTGCAGTTTGTAGTGGCGGAGGATAGAGAAGAAGAACCCAGAAAAGGGAGGCACCAGACCGGCAGCAATGGCGCTCACGAAGAGCAGATAGAAGGTGCTTCCTTGGTCCTCGGGAAGGGCGGAGCCAGCCTTGAACACCTCTGCCCCGTCGATGCCTTGCGCCGCCACCATCCGGCGCACCCGGGTAAGGCCCTTCTCCGACACATTCGGCGAGTCCAAGGCGGCTGAGTACCAAGCTCCGGCCGGGGTCTGGCGAGGCGCCATGTCTTGCTAGGGCACGTGGTCGAAGTAGATCTGGAGGTTTCAGAGGCAGAAAGGAAAGGCGCAAGAAAGGGGATCTGAGCAATGACCGGAGGAAGCAAGGGAAGCAAAGCCTAGACAGATGCCGCTCTTTTGTCGATTCACGCAGTTGCTAAGGCACCCACGTCTAACCAACCGCCACGTGGTGCCCAAGGCCGCATGCTGTTAGGGCCCGCGGCGCTTCACACTTGCCCCTTCGCTTCTCTGCTCAGCCAAGTCTAGGCGCGCCTTGGGCCCGGGGCTACTGTCGGCGTTCTAGGAACAGGGTACCAGACTTGCTCGCTGCGGCTGCGGGCGTGGCTCGGGGGTGGCCCAAAGATGGCCCATCTTCATCAAGACAAGCTCAAGACCATCGCGAGGGGCTGAGCCTGGGCGGACGACGAGGAGCTTCCTCGAGCACGGCCTCGTCAGGCTGGCTCGCGAGGCGGAGAGATCAAGGCGGGTACCTCACGAGGTGCCCATGACGCAAGCCATGATTTACCAAGGGCGCCAGGTGAGCGCCAGCCAGCAAGATGTCCTCCTTTCCTCTTGGTGCAAAGGGACAAGCGCAGGCAAGAGTATCAAGCAAAGGCATCCGTTTCGATGTAACAAGACCAAGACCGTCGAAACGGTAGGAAGGAAGTCATCGTGGAGCCCAAGCCAAGGCCACCACGTGAGCCTTTGACAAAGCGAGGACCAACTTTAGTCAGATAAGTATACTAGATGTTCCCCTTCAAAATGGCCAATTGTTGGCGCCCTTCCCGCTCAATATTTGGGAAGAGGCCGAGGGCCTTTGCCTATAAATAGGACTAGCCACCCACAAGGTAGAGGCAGCTGGAATTAGCTAGATCGAGCACGAGAGAGGATCCAAGACCTTGAATTAGCAGAGAGAGAGCGACTGAACTCCCCCTAGCAGTTCATCGCACCAGCCAGAATGCACCCTCGCGAGGCTGTTCTTCCTTGTATGGTTCATCATCAGCCCAAGAGGCAATCCACCACACCACACACTGGAGTAGGGTGTTACACCACAATGGTGGCCCGAACCAGTATAAACCTTGTGTCTCTTGTGTTGTTCCTTTCATAGTTTAGATCCTAGCAAGGCGGCGAGGTGCAGGAAGGTAGAGGGCGAGATCTCCGCGCGCACCCCAGTGTTCGAACCTAGAGGGTCTGCCGGAACCCGAAATCCGACAGCTTCTGTAATAAACTCTGCCGATGCCCTGCTCTGAATTGTTGATGTGCTCTCAAACTTCAGGCCAACGCTGGATAAGTCCAAAGCACGCTCCACTATTCTTCCGGTAGCCTCAGGGTTTCGCAGTATCCTTTGCAACGGGAAGCGAGTGACAACTATGATCTCATGGGCTTGGAAGTATTGGCGCAGTTTCCTTGAGGCCATGATGAGACCAAAGATCAATTTTTGCACACCAGAGTACCTCGATCTACCTCCTTGTAGCAGGACACTGACGAAGTACACTGGGAGCTGCACCACTTTCTTTTTTGCCGTGTCCTTGGGGTCGCCCTCGCTGTCGTGCTCATTTTTGTCCTAACCCTTATCTGGCTCTGCCGGGCCTTGCTCACTTTCTTCTTCTTCCACTTCCCCCTATGCCACTAAGGCTGCACTGACCACTTGATTGGTTGCCGCCAAGTATAGCAGCAACGGCCCTTGTGGTTTGGGGGTAACCAAGGTGGGCCAAAAGGATAAGTAGGCTTTCAACTCTTGCAAAGCTGCATCTGTGTAACACCCTGGATGTAAACTTCCCCTTTTGGGCAATATATCAATTTGACCTCATCCAAGTCTTGTGGGTTTTTTTGTCATGCTTGGCCTCTTTTGTTTGGTTATGTTGGGTTTTTCTCTTTTCTTGTTTTGCTCCTTTTGCCATATTGCATTTGTGCCTCTTGTCTTATTGCTTTCCCTTCTTATCATGTGGTTGTGGTTTTCCCTTGCATGTCATGTGGTTGCATGTTTCTTTCTCATCTTGCATTGCCATCTCCTCCTTCCCTCTACTTCTTTCCTTTTCAAGTGCCATATATTTTCCTTTCTAAATTAATGCTCATCTTCTCCATGAAAATCTTGCTCTTTGCACTAAACCTCTCTGCCAAAGATCTCCTCATTTGAAGTTGTTATGGTCAGGTTCAAAAATGGCACAAGTTTGAAATATTTCCAAACTTGCATTATTTTTCTACCTCTAAAAAATGTCCATTACAATTTATTTAAATTGTGGAGAATTCCAGGAGTGTGGGAATATTTTCCTTTCACTAAAAATCTTTTAATTTCTCCCTGTGCTTTCTTTTATCTTCCTTTTTATTTTTAAAAAGGAGAAAAGAAAGGAGGCAGCAGCAGCAGGCCAGCCCGCACGTTTCCCTCTCCACCTGGGCCCCGGCCTCTCCGAGCCGGCCCAGCTTCCTCAGCCCGCAGCCCAGTGAGAGGCGCGCCAGCCCGCTCGCCTCTCCTCCTGCCTTCGCGCACCCGCAGCTCCCCTTACCCCCGCTAGATTCCGTCCACGTGGCAGCGTCGGTCCCGCCTGGCAGCGACCGCACTGTGCATCTCACCCACCTTTCCCTCTCCTCTCGCCATCGCCATGGGGACCCCGAGCACGGGGAGCGTGAGCTCGCCCCGTCGCCCTAGCCCCCTTCTTATCCCCTCTCCGCGTCAAACCGCACCCTAGGGTTTCCCTCTCCCTCTCGCCGCCGCCGCCAGGTAAGGAAACCACCCGAGTCGCCGCCCGCTTCGTTCGAGCGCATCTGGAGCGCGCCTGCGTCGCCGCGTGCTCTCCGCCACCCCAACCCTGCGGCCCTTGTCCTTCTCCTTCCTCGTCGTCGTCTTCGTCCACGACGTCGACTACGGGGGCCCGGATCGCCAAGTTCGTCGACGCCCTGCTTCGGTCTTCTTCTCGGTCAGGAAACCCGGCGAAGTTCAGAGCACGATCTCGTCGCCGTCAGCCCGTCTCCGTCGCCGATTCCTTGTCCTAGGGTAAGGAGGTATACCCCACTTCCTCCCTGCTCCTTCCTGTCGTCGTTGGATCTCCGTAGTGTAGGGTCCGATCCGTGTCGTTGTCGCGCTCGGCGTGCTCCGGCGTGGTGTAGTTTTTGGTTTCAGGTAGTTTGGCGGCGTGTTTGCCGCTAGCCCGCTCGGCTTGCCCCTCAAGATCCGTGGTGCCCCTCGTGTGTGCCCGTCGTGTCCGAGGGCGCAGAGCTCCCTGTAGCCGCCGTTGCCTCGCCGGCGTCGTCGGTTGTTGTCTCTGCCTCGAGTAGGGCCTGGTAGTTAGCCAAGTAGCTAGCGTCGCTGATCCTACCGACTCCCCTACCCTAGCCGAGCTGGTTGACTCCCCGTTCTCTCACCGCGGCGACCTGGGTTCGAACCCCAGGCGCGCCTCCCCCTTTTTACTTTCTGTTTTCGCGCTTCATCCGGTGCGCCTCCTCTGCAGCAACAGCAGATAAGGGCCCGAGCCCTTCCTCTGTCAGTCGCCGTCGCCCAGCCCAGTGGTAACAGGGGCAGGGTTCCACCGGGGAGACCCGGGTTCGAATCCCCCCTGAGGCTGGATTTCTCCCCCCTTTTAAAACCCATTTTCGCCACTGTCTCTATGACAGTAGGGCCACCCTGTCAGCCTCTCAGCGCCTTCCCCATATGCATTTTTATTTCTTTTACCCCACGCTTCCATTTCTGGTTTGCTCCTGTCTGCTTTAGGCAAGTCCAATCTGGACATTTCCAAATCTGAAATTGCCATATCTGTTAACTTCCATTTTAGGCAGGTTTTAACTTAATGCTTTTGTGATGATTTTTCTCTGATAACCCTAACATATTATATATGTTTTGGGGTGAAAAATCCCACCAACTCAGTGGTGGCATTAGTTTCTACATTTGGGCAAGTTTATGATCATGTCTTATTGCATCATGTTTATGTGTTGTCTTTCGTGTGCATATTTATTTAACTTGTGCTATGAGGTAGTTTTGCACACGTGCATGGGTTTTGTGCATCATGCTGTTATGTAGGTTTTCTCACCCTTCTTGTTTTGCCCGTCATATCCAACCCGTGCATCCGTTTCCGGTGATCTCTATATCGATTTCTACCGAAATCACCTCATCTTTCCGATGGCATGCTTGGTTAGCCAAGATGATGCCTGGTTTTCCATTCACCTTCCGGAGCGCACATACGCTTTGCATATCACTTCCCGCATTTCATGTCATGTTGCATCATGTTGATTGTGCATTGCACCATGATTTACTGTGGTTCCTTGTTTGTGTTGTTGCTTTGGGTAGAGCCGGGAGACGAGTACGTGAACGAGGAACCTGTTGAGAACGTTTTCGAGGATCAGGCTTTCGACAACTCTGAGAACATTGCAGGCAAGATGACCATACCCTCGAAATCACTTCTATCTTTGCTATGCTAGTTGCTCGCTCTTTTGCTATGCCTATGCTGCGATGCCTACCACTTGCTATATCATGCCACCCATACTGCCATGTCAGCCCCTAACCATCTTTTCCTAGCAAACCGTTGATTGGCTATGTTACCGCTTTGCTCAGCCCTCTTATAGCGTTGTTAGTTGCAGGTGAAGCTGAAGTTTGTTCCTTGTTGGAACATGGAGATGTTGTTCCTCTTTGGAACATGTTTACTTGTTGGGGATATCACAAAATATAAATATATCTGCTATGTTTAACACATCTATATACTTGGTAAAGGGTGGAAGGCTCGGCCTTATGCCTGGTGTTTTGTTCCACTCTTGCCACCCTAGTTTCCGTCATACCGGTGTTATGTTCCTTGATTTTGCGTTCCTTACGGTTGGGTGATTTATGGGACCCCTTGACGGTTCGCTTTGAATAAGACTTGTCCAGCAAGGCCCAACATTGGTTTTACCATTTGCCACCTAAGCCTTTTCCCCCGGGTTTTCGCGAGCCCGAGGGTCATCTTTATTTTAAACCCCGGGCCAGTTCTCCTTCGATTGCTGGTCCAACCTGGGCGATGTCCGGCGCCCCCTGGGCAATCCAGGTTTATGCCAACCCGACGTCTTGCCCATCCGGTGTGCCCCGAGAACGAGATATGTGCAGCTCCTATCGGGATTTGTCGGCACATTCGGGTGGCTTTGCTGGTCTTGTTTTATTGCTGTCGAAATGTCTTGTAGTCCGGGATTCGAGATTGATCGGGTCTTCCCGTAGAAGGAATAATCCTTCGTTGACCGTGAGAGCTTATAATGGGCTAAGTTGGGACACCCTGCAGGTAATATCTTTCAAAGCCGTGCCCGCGGTTATGAGGCAGATGGGAATTTGTTAATGTCGGTTGTAGATAACCTAAAGTTGACCTCAAATAAAATACACATCAACGCGTGTGTTACCGTGATGGTCTCTTCTCGGCGGAGTCCGGGAAGTGAACACGTGTTGGAGTTATGTCGGCGTAAGTAGTTCAGATCACTTCTTGATCACTACTAGTTTCACGACCGTGCTTTGCTTCTCTTCTCGCTCTCTTTTGCGATGTAGCCACCATATATGCTAGTCGCTGCTGCAGCTCCACGTTACTTCCTTGTCCTTCCTATTAGCTTAAATAGTCTTGATCTCGCGGGTGTGAGATTGTCGAGTCCCGTGACTCACAGATACTTCCAAACAGTTGCGGTTCCGATGAGGCCGGTGCAGGTGATTCAACCGAGCTCAAGTGGGAGTTCGACGAGGAACGTGGTCGTTACTATGTGTCGTTTCGGATGATCGATAGTGGTGCCCGTTGGGCGATTCGGGATCTGTGTTAGCATGTGGGTATCTTCTTTTATTTTGGTTCCGTAGTCGGACCTTGAGTGTACTCAATGATGGATGTTTATTTATGTCTTGTGTGAAGTGGCGATTGTAAGCCAACTATGTATCTCTTTCCTTAATTATTACATGGGTTGTGTGAAGATTACCTCACTTGCGACATTGCTTTCAATGCGGTTATGCCTCTAAGTCGTGCCTCGACACGGGAGATATAGCCGCATCGGGGCCTTACAAGTTGGTAATCAGAGCCTTCCCCGACTTAGGAGCCCCCTACTTGATTGTTTGCTGGCGTTGTTGAGTCTAGAATGGAAAATGTTTTGAGTCTTAGGATTATATATATCGGAGAGTAGGATTCTTTTTACTTCCCAGTCCCTTCATCGCTCTGTGAGGTATCCTGACGTAGAGTTTTGACTCTTCTCTTCTCAAATTTCACTAAAATTTTTTTTAGGATCACGTGGGTATCTTGGAATCGTTCCGATGGTTTTGTGACGAGAACATTGTTCTTGGTGCCTCCTGACATTTAGGGGTTGTGGCAGTGTCCCGGGGAGTTGAGCTCCGAGGTGTTGTCGTCACAATTTTATCGTTGCAGATTCTCGAATACCGAGTTTTGCCGACATCGAAATCTCTTTTGTGCAGTTGTTGGTGAGATAACCCTGATAGCCCAGTACTGTGGCGAGTGCGGGAGTATTGCCATGACTTGCATAACGGATGTTTTTCGAAGGTCGAGGTACACGATTTCCGAGGATTTCTTGGTTATGTGTTGATGGATGGATACAGCTGGATCTAGGTATTGTTAGTTTGGGTGATATATTTTGTGTCCCCTGTATCCCCAACACCAGATTGCATAACCAGAAAGTTTCGGGAGTTTATAGGTGGGAATTCTAGTAGCTTACAGGATATTCTTTCCGACAGATGTATGATTTGAGATTGGGGTTCAACGTCTAGTGGTCCGCCCATTCACGGTCGATTTACAGTGGTCGCGAGACGTCTTAAAGAATCCTTGGCTATGCTGATTCGGGGACGTCTTGTTAGTCATTCGTGACGTCCGCTATACGTCGTGTCCGTGTGGGCCCCACCACGAACACTTTGAGCGAAATCTCTATCATGTGCTTGTTCCGGCTCATTCTAGAAGCCAACCTTTTGTTTTCAGTTGTGATATTCAAATTGTTTCTAAGACAGTTGTTGTTTCCATATCTTTATCTAAGTGGCTTCTCACCTTAATGGACGTGTGATGATTAACTTTGGGAATTCATTCGTTCATTCTTGTTCGAATGTTTATTGTGAAGACTATATGTTGCAATTTCTATCCGTTGATTCTACTTATCAATTTGTCTATCAAAGGACTAACGGATGTCACCCTCTTGAGATGGCTCCGCCAACGCGTCTGAATCCGGATCGCAATGATGGGGATCACCGAATCCTCCACCTCCACCTCCACCTCCGCCTCCGGAGGCACGGCAAGCTATTATGGCAGCCACCAATGCCAATGCTCGATGATTTTGCAGCTCTTGCAAGAACGTAATCGGGGCAAGGCAATCAAGGCAATCAAGGCAATCAAGGTCAAGGCAACAATCAGCCACACTTTGCTACTCTCGGTCGGTTTCTCGCTAATCACCGAAGTCTTTCGGTTTACGTGTTGAGGCAGCGACGCGATGATTGGTTAGTGGACATCTGCAAGCACTTTGATCGTAGCAATGTCGGACACGAGGACTTTGTCAAGTTTGCATCGTTTCAACTCAAGGATCAAGCTGCTGAGTGGTTCCAAATACAAAGATTCCAGAGGAGGTCGTGTCATTACAGGATGAGTTCCGCCGTGATTTCCGAGCTCATCACATTCAAGAGTGTTGTTGAGAGCAAGCGTGAGGAGTTCCGCAATCTCAAGCAAGGCACCATGTCTGTCTATCAATACAATATCCAGTTCGAAGCTCGCTCGTTTTGCTAAGCAAGATGTACCGATGAAAGGAGTATGATCTATCGCCAGAGGTGGTCCGAGAGAAGATCTGCAATTACCTCTTGTGCTGTTTGAGCGGATAAGTATGATGATTTCTATAACATGGCTCTCAAGCAAGAAGCGGCACAGCTCAAATGCGAGGCTTCTAAGAAGAGAATCGGGGATGCAGCTTCAGTCCTCCTCGTCCTCTCAAGTGGCAGCCAAGCAGCGAAGTTTTACCCCCCTCCTCCGTTCCGTCGGCCTTACCAAAGAAGAACTCGGGTGGCCGTGGATCTTCCACCCACCCAACCCAAGCTATCGTAACAAGTCTAATTCTCAAGCTCCAAGGTCAAGTGCTCCTTACCACCGTCCGCTCTCGAGGTCACTTGCAACAAGTGTCGGCAGAAGGGTCACTATGCTGAACAAGTGCTTCAACCAGAGGCGTCTTCCGCCTCCTCCTCCGTGAAATCTTCCAGCAATGCGGTGGTCAAGCATAATCCAAAGTCTGCAAGGTGAACATGATGAATGCAGCTCAAGCGGAGGAATCTTGATGTGATCATGGGTAATCTTCGATTAATGATATTCCCGCAAAAGTCTTATTTGATCTTTGGTGCATCTATTTCTTTCATATCAAGACCTTTTGCATCCATGAATAATTTGCATCTTTGTTGATCTGCCTAAGCCGATAGCGGTTTCCTCTCGGGTTTGTTCATGAATACAAAATGATGGCCCCGGATGTTTCTATCAAGATGGGAGATTATAGATTTCTCGCTAAACCAATGGTTCTTGGTGACTCGGATATTGATCTTATTCTCGGAATGGATGGCTTTATCGGCAAAGCTCGGCTTGATTGTGCTGCCGGGAAATTCAATTGACTCATTCTTCTAATGATGTGATCATTTATGCCTCTCGTGATGAAACTATTGGTTGTTTTCTCTCAATGAGAAGGGCGAACTGAATGCCATCTCTCGATTCGATCGTTTGTGAGTACCAAGATGTCTTTCGTAAGAGCTTAGGGTATGCCTCCTCATCGGCCGATTGAGTTCAGTTATCGATCTTGAGCCCGCATCAACCCGCTTGCAAGCGTCCATACAAGCTTGGACCTGATGAGCTGAGGGAATTGAAGAAGCAGCTCGATGAACAAGAGCGTCTGGGTTTGATCAGACCGAGTTCATCTCCTTGGGGTTGTGGTGTTCTTTTTGTCCGGAAGAAGGATGGCACGGACCGACTTTGTGTCGATTACCGTCCATTGAATAAGAAGACAATCAAGAACAAGTATCCACTTCCCAACATCAATGAGCTTTTCGAGCAACTCAAAGGTGCTACGGTGTTCTCCAAGCTTGACCTTCGTATGGGGTATCATCAGATTCGCATTCGTGAACAAGATATTCCCAAGACAGCATTCAGAACAAGCTTTGGTTCTTATGAATATACTTTCATGTCTTTCGGCCTCGTCAATGCTCCTCCAACTTTCTCTCGGATGATGAACTTCATATTCAATCCTTACACCAATGAATTCGTCTTTGTCTATCTTGATGATATTTTGGTCTTCTCCAAGAATAAGAAAGATCATGCCAAACATTTGCGATTGGTGCTAGACAAGCTCAGAGAGTATCAATTCTATTCTAAGTTCTCCAAATGTGAATTCTGGCTTGATGAAGTGCTTTATCTTGGTCATATCATCTCTGCCAAGGGCATCGCCGTTGATCCCGAGAAGGTGTCCGCAATTGTGAATTGGGAACCTCCTCGAATGTCAAGCAGCTCCAGCTTTCTTGGTCTTGCAAGCTATTGCGAAGATTCGTTGAGAACTTCTCCAAGATTGCAAAGCCTCTTTCCAACCTTCTCGAAGCAGGTGAAGTATGTCGGTCTCCCGAGTGTGGCGTTGCTTTCAATACCCTCAAAGAGAAACTCGTCACAGCTCTGCTACGACTCCTCTGATGAATCCAAGCCATATGAAGTTTTCTGTGATGCTTCTCTTCAAGGTCTCGGTCTGTGTTAATGCAAGAGAAGAGAGTTGTGGCTTATACCTCTCGCCAGATTGAAGCCCAACGAGAAGAACTACCCCACTCACGATCTTGAGTTGGCGGCGATTGTTCATGCATTGATAACGTGGAGACATCTCTTGTTGGGAAGGAAAGTGGACATTTTCACCGATCACAAGAGTCTCAAGTACATCTTCACTCAGCCCAACCTCAACCTCGGCAGACTCGATGGGTCGAAATGATTCAAGAGTACAACCCAAGTATTGAGTATACTCGGGCAAAGCCAATGTCATTGCAGACGCTTTGAGCAGGAAAGCTTCTCGCAATCTAATCCTCAAGCCCTTTCACCGGATCTCTGTGAATCTTTCCGCAAGCTGAATCTTCAAGTTGTTCCTCAAGGCTTTCTTGCCAACCTCATAGTCTCTCCTACTTTGGAAGATCAGATTCGTGAGGCTCAACTTCGGATACCATGGTGAAGAAAGTGAAGCGTGGTATCGACAAGGGCATTTCAAGTACAAGTGCTTCCGTTGATGACAAAGACACTCTGTTCTTTGAGGACGGATTGTGGTTCCTAAGGGTGATCTGAGAAAAGTCATTATGAGCGAGGCTCACAATTAAGCTTCTATCCATTCATCCCGGAAGTACGAAGATGTACCATGACCTCAAGCAGTCATATTGGTGGACTCGAATGAAGCGAGAAATTGCTCAATTCGTGAATGAGTGTGATGTCTGCGGAAGAGTGAAAGCGAACACCAAAGACCAGCTGGTCTCCTCCAACCTCTTGCTATTCCTGAATGGAAGTTTGATCACATTGAAATGGACTTCGTGATGGCTTTCCAAAGTCCAAGCGTGGAAATGATGCTATCTTCGTTGTCATTGACAAGCTTACTAAAGTGGCTCATTTTCTTCCTATCAAAGAATCCATCACTGCAGCTCGGTTGGCGAGCTATACACCTCGTGATTGTCTCCTTGCGGGCATTCCACAAGTGATCTCTTCTGCACCGTGGCAGCATCTTTACCTCCAAGTTCGGGAGTCTTTTCGAAGGCCATGGGCACCAACATTCGGTTCAAAGACAGCTTTCCATCCTCAAACAAGTGGCCAAGTCGAGCGAGTAAATCAAATTCTTGAAGATATGCTCGGGGCTTGTGTCATTTCCTTGGTATGAAGTGGGAAGATTGTCTTCCATATGCCGAGTTCTCTTACAACAACAGCTTCCAGCGAGTTCGGGCAAGGCCCCATTCGAAATTCTCTATGGCGAAAGTGGCGTACTCCTCTCAATTGGTGCAGATGTGTGAGCGCCAACTTCTTGGCAATGACTTGATCACGAAGCGGAAGAAATGTGCAAGGTCATTCGTGAGAATCTCAAAGCAGCATAATCGCGCCGGAAGAGCTATTATGATGATAAGCACCGTGATGTGACTTTTGAAATCGGAGACCATGTCTACCTCGCGTCTCTCAATGAAAGGCACTCGCCGCTTCGGTATCAAAGGGAAGCTTGCCCCTAGATACGTGGGTCCTTTCAAGATCATTGGGAAAAGAGGCGATCTAGCCTATCAACTTGAGCTTCCATCCAACTTTGCAAGCGTGCGATGTGTTTCACGTGTCACAGCTTCGCAAGTGCTTCAAGACTCTGAGCGCACTATCAACTTCAAGAGATTGACCTTCAAGAAGATCTCTCTTATCACGAGCACCCGTTGCTATTCTTGAAGAAACCGGCGCAAGACTTGCAACAAGTCAATCAAATTCCTGAAAGTGAAGTGGTCTCACCATTCCGACCGAGAAGCTACCGGGCGTGAGGATCACCTCCGTTCGAGTATCCGGAGTTCTTTCAGTCCTAGATCTCGGACGAGATCCTCTTGTAGTGGTGGAGTGTTGTAACACCACGGATGTAAACTTCCCTTTTGGGCAATATATCAATTTGACCTCATCCAAGTCTTGTGGGTTTTTTTGTCATGCTTGGCCTCTTTTGTTTGGTTATGTTGGGTTTTTCTCTTTTCTTGTTTTGCTCCTTTTGCCATATTGCATTTGTGCCTCTTGTCTTATTGCTTTCCTTCTTATCATGTGGTTGTGGTTTTCCTTGCATGTCATGTGGTTGCATGTTTCTTTCTCATCTTGCATTGCCATCTCCTCCTTCCTCTACTTCTTTCCTTTTCAAGTGCCATATATTTTCCTTTCTAAATTAATGCTCATCTTCTCCATGAAAATCTTGCTCTTTGCACTAAACCTCTCTGCCAAAGATCTCCTCATTTGAAGTTGTTATGGTCAGGTTCAAAAATGGCACAAGTTTGAAATATTTCCAAACTTGCATTATTTTTCTACCTCTAAAAAATGTCCATTACAATTTATTTAAATTGTGGAGAATTCCAGGAGTGTGGGAATATTTTCCTTTCACTAAAAATCTTTTAATTTCTCCCTGTGCTTTCTTTTCTCTTCCTTTTTATTTTTAAAAGGAGAAAAGAAAGGAGGCAGCAGCAGCAGGCCAGCCCGCACGTTTCCCTCTCCACCTGGGCCCCCGGCCTCTCCGAGCCGGCCCAGCTTCCTCAGCCCGCAGCCCGGTGAGAGCGCCAGCCCGCCGCCTCTCCTCCTGCCTTCACAAGACCAAGCAGCTCCCTTACCCCGCTAGATTCCGTCCACGTGGCAGCGTCGGTCCCGCCTGGCAGCGACCGCACTGTGCATCTCACCCACCTTTCCCTCTCCTCTCGCCATCGCCATGGGGACCCCGAGCACGGGGAGCGTGAGCTCGCCCCGTCGCCCTAGCCCCCTTCTTATCCCCTCTCCGCGTCAAACCGCACCCTAGGGTTTCCCTCTCCCTCTCGCCGCCGCCGCCAGGTAAGAAACCACCCGAGTTCGTCGCCCCGCTCGTTCCCGAGCGCATCTGGGAGCGCGCCTCGTCGCCGGCGTGCTCTCCGGCCACCCCAACCCTGCGGCCCTTGTCCTTCTCCTTCCTCGTCGTCGTCTTCGTCCACGACGTCGACTACGGGGGCCCGGATCGCCAAGTTCGTCGACGCCCTGCTTCGGTCTTCTTCTCGGTCAGGAAACCCGGCGAAGTTCAGAGCACGATCTCGTCGCCGTCAGCCCGTCTCCGTCGCCGATTCCTTGTCCTAGGGTAAGGAGGTATACCCCACTTCCTCCCTGCTCCTTCCTGTCGTCGTTGGATCTCCGTAGTGTAGGGTCCGATCCGTGTCGTTGTCGCGCTCGGCGTGCTCCGGCGTGGTGTAGTTTTTGGTTTCAGGGTAGTTTGGCCGCGCGTGTTTGCCGCTAGCCCCGCTCGGGCTTGCCCCCTCAAGATCCCGTGGTGCCCCCTCGTGTGTGCCCGTCGTGTCCGAGGGCGCAGAGCTCCCTGTAGCCGCCGTTGCCTCGCCGGCGTCGTCGGTTGTTGTCTCTGCCTCGAGTAGGGCCTGGTAGTTAGCCAAGTAGCTAGCGTCGCTGATCCTACCGACTCCCCTACCCTAGCCGAGCTGGTTGACTCCCCGTTCTCTCACATGGCGACACTGGTTCGAACCCCAGCGCCTCCCCCCCCCACTTTTACTTTTCGCGCTTCATCCGGTGCGCCTCCTCTGCAGCAACAGCAGATAAGGGCCCGAGCCCTTCCTCTGTCAGTCGCCATCGCCCAGCCCAGTGGTAACAGGGGCAGGGTTCCACCGGGGAGACCCGGGTTCGAATCCCCCCTGAGGCTGGATTTCTCCCCCCTTTTAAAACCCATTTTCGCCACTGTCTCTATGACAGTAGGGCCACCCTGTCAGCCTCTCAGCGCCTCCCCCATATGCATTTTTATTTCTTTTACCCCCACGTTTCCATTTCTGGTTTGCTCCCCTGTCCGTTTTAGGCAAGTCCAATTCTGGACATTTCCAAATCTGGAAATTGCCATATCTGTTAACTTCCATTTTAGGCAGGTTTTAACTTAATGCTTTTGCGATGATTTTTCTACAGTAACCCTAACATATTATATATGTTTTTGGGGTAGAAAAATCCCACCAACTCAGTGGTGGCATTAGTTTCTGCATTTGGGCAAGTTTATGATCATGTCTTATTGCATCATGTTTATGTGTTGTCTTTCGTGTGCATATTTATTTAACTTGTGCTATGAGGTAGTTTTGCACACGTGCATGGGTTTTGTGCATCATGCTGTTATGTAGGTTTTCTCACCCTTCTTGTTTTGCCCGTCATATCCAACCCGTGCATCCGTTTCCGGTGATCTCTATATCGATTTCTACGAAATCACCTCATCTTTCGATGGCATGCTTGGTTAGCCAAGATGATGCCAGTTTTCCATTCACCTTCGGGCGCATTTACGCTTTGCATATCACTTCCGCATTTCATGTCATGTTGCATCATGTTGATTGTGCATTGCACCGTGATTTCTTGTGGTTCCTTGTTTGTGTTGTTGCTTTGGGTAGAGCCGAGGCGAGTGCGTGAGCGAGGAACCTGTTGAGAACGTTTTCGAGGATCAAGCTTTCGACAACTCTGAGAACATTGCGGCAAGATGACCATACCCTCGAAATCACTTCTATCTTTGCTATGCTAGTTGCTCGCTCTTTTGCTATGCCTATGTTTGCGATGCCTACCACTTGCTATATCATGCCACCCATACTGCCATGTCAGCCCCTAACCATCTTTTCCTAGCAAACCGTTGATTGGCTATGTTACCGCTTTGCTCAGCCCTCTTATAGCGTTGTTAGTTGCAGGTGAAGCTGAAGTTTGTTCCTTGTTGGAACATGGAGATGTTGTTCCTCTTTGGAACATGTTTACTTGTTGGGGATATCACAAAATATAAATATATCTGCTATGTTTAACACATCTATATACTTGGTAAAGGGTGGAAGGCTCGGCCTTACGCCTGGTGTTTTGTTCCACTCTTGCCACCTAGTTTCCGTCATACGGTGTTATGTTCCTTGATTTTGCGTTCCTTACATGGTTGGGTGATTTATGGGACCCCTTGACAGTTCGCTTTGAATAAGACTTGTCCAAAGAAGGCCCAACATTGGTTTTACCATTTGCCACCTAAGCCTTTTCCCCGGGTTTTCGCGAGCCGAGGGTCATCTTTATTTTAAACCCCGGGCCAGTTCTCCTTCGATTGCTGGTCCAACTAGGGCGATGTCCGGCGCCCCTGGGCAATCCAGGGTTTATGCCAACCCGACGTCTTGCCCATCCGGTGTGCCTCGAGAACGAGATATGTGCAGCTCCTATCGGGATTTGTCGGCACATTCGGGTGGCTTTGCTGGTCTTGTTTTATTGCTGTCGAAATGTCTTGTAGTCCGGGATTCGAGATTGATCGGGTCTTCCGGTAGAAGGAATAATCCTTCGTTGACCGTGAGAGCTTATGATGGGCTAAGTTGGGACACCCTGCGGGTAATATCTTTCAAAGCCGTGCCCATGTTATGAGGCAGATGGGAATTTGTTAATGTCGGTTGTAGATAACCTAAAGTTGACCTCAAATAAAATACACATCAACGCGTGTGTTACCGTGATGGTCTCTTCTCGCGGAGTCCGGAAGTGAACACGGTGTTGGAGTTATGTCTGACGTAAGTAGTTCAGGATCACTTCTTGATCACTACTAGTTTCACGACCGTGCTTTGCTTCTCTTCTCGCTCTCTTTTGCGATGTAGCCACCATATTTGCTAGTCGCTTGCTGCAGCTCCACGTTACTTCCTTGTCCTTCCTATTAGCTTAAATAGTCTTGATCTCGCGGGTGTGAGATTGCTGAGTCCCCGTGACTCACAGATACTTCCAAACAGTTGCAGGTTCCGATGAGGCGAGTGCAGGTGATTCAACCGAGCTCCAGTGGGAGTTCGACGAGGAACGTGGTCGTTACTATGTGTCGTTTCAGATGATCGTGAGTGGTGCCCAGTTGGGCGATTCGAGGATCTGTGTTAGCATGTGGGGTATCTTCTTTTATTTTGGTTCTGTAGTCGGACCTTGAGTGTACTCAATGATGGATGTTTATTTATGTCTTGTGTGAAGTGGCGATTGTAAGCCAACTATGTATCTCTTTCCCTTAATTATTACATGGGTTGTGTGAAGATTACCTCACTTGCGACATTGCTTTCAATGCGGTTATGCCTCTAAGTCGTGCCTCGACACGTGGGAGATATAGCCGCATCGGGGGCGTTACAATCTGCTTCTAGGGTCCACTTCATGGGCCCTGCCTTCTTTAGGATTTTGAAGAACGGTAGGGCGCGCTCGACAGACTTGGAAATGAATTTGTTAGCGCGGCAACGCACCCTGTCAGATGCCTTACATCCTTGACTGTCCTGGGCGCCTGGATCTGCTTGATAGCTTTAATCTTGTCAGGGTTGGCTTCGATCCCCCGATGGGATACAAAGAACCCAAATAGCGTGCTAGAGGGAACACCAAACACACACTTCTCCGGGTTAAGCTTCAAGTTGATCTTGCGCAGATTAGCAAATGTCTCCTCCAAATCCTGGATGAGGGTTGCTCTGTCCTCGGTCTTGACCACAATATCATCCATATAAGCCTCAATGTTTCTATGCAGCTGTGGCTCAAAACTGATCTGAACTGCTCTAGCAAAAGTAGACCTTACACTCTTTAATCCGAATGTGTCGGGGAAGCTGATCGTGACCCACGAACACCTATGGGACCGGCGGACCGAGTCCCTTTTGGTTCGGAGGGGGCGGAGATTGCACGAAGAGCGATCGAGGCGATGCACACGAGCAGTTTACCCAGCCGGAGCTCTCCCGGAGATAATACTCCTACTGCTGCTTGTCCGATTATCTTGTGTTCTTGCTAGGGAGCAATGAGAGCTACAAAACCTAGCTTGAGTGTCTCTAGTCTCGAATGAGTCGAATGAGTCGAACCGAACCCCTCTCGTTGCGCATGGGCCTCCTTTTATAGGCTCAAGGGGTCTCCGACAGTGGCAGCGTAGATGAGGGTACAAATGGAAAACAGTAGTTGGTACACCGACTTGTACAAAGGTACGGTGTATTCTACCTAACTCGACGGCAAGGGACAAAAACATTAAATGCCCGCCCCTCGCCGCCTAAACAATTCAACAGGACCGTCAGTGCGCCACCGCTTGCCACGATGGTAAGCTCGTCGGCGCCGCTTATCGCTGCTCCCGCTGGCTGCCAGCCTCTTGACACGCACGCTGGAATGGCCCCATGGCGACACGTTGGTGGATGAGCTGGGCGGAGATGAAGAGAGTTGCTGCCGCGCAAGCATCTTGCCGCTGCTGAATCCTTGTCGCGCTCGGGGCTTGTCGCTCACCAAGCCTTCCGGCAAGCTCCTCTTGCCGGGGTCTTGTCCTCTGCGTGCCTTGAGTGGCCTTCCCGGCAAGCTCCTCTTGCCGGGGCCTTGTCTTCTTGGTTAAATACTTTGTTCTTGACTGGCTCCAAAGGAACCACGGAGGATCTTGGTGGTCACTAGGCAGCCCTGCCGCGGGGTGCTGCAACTGCCCGTGCACGAGTTCGGGATACTAGGGTACCCCTACTCTAGTACACCGACAGAATGGCATGCGGACAAAATAGTACGTACCACATGGGGTGATGAATGCGGTCTTCTCTTCATCTTCTTTGGACATGAAGATTTGATGATATCCAGAATATGCATCCAAAAAGGATAGCAAATCATAGCTTGAAGTGGAATCCACAATCCGATCGATGCGCGGCAAGGGAAATGGGTCCTTCGGGCAAGCCTTGTTGAGATCTGCGAAATCTATGCAAAGCCTCCATTTCCCATTAGCCTTGCGAACGACCACCGGATTTTCCAACCATGTTGGATGTAGCACTCCTCTGACCAAACCAGCTGCCTCAAGTTTCTTAATATCCTCTGCAATAAACTGTTGCCTCTCCAAGGCCTGCTTTTGAACTTTCTGCTTGACAGGTCGGCCATGTGGGCAGAGTGCAAGGTGGTGCCTGATTACCTCCCTGGGAACACCGGGGATATCAGATGGTTGCCAGGAAACACATTGATATTCACCCATAGGAAGGCAACGAGCGCGCTTTCCTATTTGTCATCAAGGTGGCGCTGATAGTGAAGGTACCAATAACGCCAGCCAGCCCTGCCGGGACCTTCTTCACTTGCGGTGCAACAACCTTGGATCTCTTGTTGTTGGAACTCTCCGGCAAGTCATCAAAAGGCCCAGCATACTCCGAAGATGTACGCTTCCAGGATTCCTTGCTAGTGTCCCTACTATCCTTCTTCTTTCCTCTGTTCTCCATGGCAGGAACTTCTGCTACCGCTGCCTCTGCCGCGACTGCGTCCCGGTACATCTTATCCACGCAAATGATTGCGTCCTTCTCATCTGATGAAATGGAAATGACTTCTACCGGCCTAGGCATCTTCAAGGTTTGGTAGGCATAGTGGGATGCCGCCATGAATTTAGCCAGGGTTGGGCGTCCAAGTATCCCATTGTACGTCAGGGGGAGCCGACCGCATCAAACACAATCTTCTTAGTCCGATAGTTCAGTTCTCCCCCAAATGTCATTGGCAATGTGTTCTTTCCCTTAGGATGAGTCCTGCCGGGATTAACTCCTTGGAACATGCCCGTGACCTTTAGCTCTTCCTCTGCTATCTGAAGTTTGCTGATGGCCTTTCGGGAAATCAGATTCAACCCGGCCTCGCCGTCAACCAACTTCTTCGTGACCTTGAGGTTGCGAATTGTTGGAGAGACCAACAATGGCAAACGTTCTACCGCAGTGGTACGGTCAGGATGGTCCTCTTTGTCAAAGATGATGGGTGTGCGTGACCATTTGAGCGGCTTTCGAGCCTCTGTCGCTGGCTCCACGACATTGACCTCACGTGCCCACCATTTGAGTTGGCGGTGAGAGGAGTGCAGGGATGCACCCCGTCAATGCACAGGGTGTCAGTGGCCTTCTGGAACTCCTGCTCACTGGTTTCCTCTTCATCCCCTCCATCACTCTCATTATTGCAAGCTTCCTTCTCTCTACCCCTGGTGGGTTTTCCTTGGTTTCAGAAGGGTTTTCCGTGGCGATTTGCTTCACCGCCTCGGGCCTTCCCGCCAGCGGCATTTTCACCATTTTCCTTATCACGCTTCTCATATTCCGCTCTCTTCCTCTTGACAAGCTACTCAACTTGATGAGGCTCTTGAAGATCGTGGCCCATGGTCCGATGAATCTTGCAGTATGGCTTATCGCCTTTCCCATCCTTCTCGGTAGTCACAGCCTCCTGGCAGTCAGCGCACTCGGAAGCTTCCTTGGCGGGGGCTTTGGCCCTAGCCTTCTTGCCGATATTAAGTGTGCCCATTCGACAGTCATCACTGCTTTATCCTTGTGCCTCTTGCTGCGCTTCTTACTCTTGTGACCGGTGGATTCGTCATCATCCTCTGAGTCGATGTTGATGCAATCCTCTTCTCTGGGGAGTTTCCTTCCCTCCTCCATCCGAGCACACTTGTCCACTAATGTGTAAAGCTCCTTCACAGTATTGGTCAACTGAATGTTCCTCTTGGAACGAATCCTGTGGTTGCGCACATTGGATTGGAAGGCGGCTATCACAGCTGCTGGATGGCTATTTGGGATGTTCCTGTGGACTCTGCTGAATCTCTGCGAGTTCTTCCGGAGAGTCCCTCCTTCTTTCTGCTGGAAAGCTGCAAGTCGCTGGGCCGCCCTGGTTCTTGGTGGCCGCCAGTGAAGGCGCCAACGAACTCATGGCACAGGTCAGCCCATGACGAAATGGAGTTCTCCGGCAGGTGCATCAGCTAAGACCTCACATTGGGCTTCAGTGCCAAACGGAAGTAGTTGGCAAACACCTTCTCATCTCTTCCCCCAGCAGCTTGAACAACGATGGTGTAGATGCTCAGAAAACTCTGCCGAGTTTAGCCTCCTATCATACTTCTTGGGTATCTCTGGCTTAAAAGTGCGAACGGATGGCCAACAGACTTTCTGCAGCTCATGAGTAAAGGCAGGGCACCAAACCTCGAAAGGTAGGCACCCGCCAATCTCGAGCACAGGCTTGTCAACATCGGGACCATCGCACCAATTGGTCCGACAGTGGTCATCGCGGCTTCTCTCAATGACGACGCATGCGTCTCCCCTCCGCCTATCCTCCAGGGCTCGCCGTTGGCCTGGACATGCTCGAGGGTCAGAAGAGGCCATCGAGATGTCATCAGGTACTTGATTCTGCCGCGCTCGCGCTGGTTGCCGTGGTGGGGACCATACCGTTGGGGTGTCCCCTTCCGTACGACCACTAGTGCGAGCCATCGTCATTGCTTGGGGAGGCCGTGGCGGGCCAGCTCGCCGTGAGCCGCCAGCCTCGGTGAAACCGAGCAAACTCTGGATAGTGGCACGCCACTCGTCCATCTACTCGGCCGCCAGCAGAAACCTCAGTAGCAGCTGAGTCCACGCCATGGCCTCCTTAGCAGTGCTTGGCATGGGTGATGATGGCGTGGACCGCACTGTCTCTTGGCTTCTAACGGTGCCAGCAGTGACAGTGCCACGTCCTCGCTGTTGCGAGGCGGCCATTTGGATGGCATGCTGACATGGCAAAGGCGCTTGAGGGCCAGCAGCTCCGTTGGGCACAACGGCCTGGTCGACTCGCTTCAGGGTAGGTACACGTGCTGCGGTCGCGCCCATGGCAGGGGCGGCCGGAGGGTGGCGATTCACCCCGGACCGAGCGCCGTCACTGTGGATGTGCCCATCGGCGAGAGGACGGGGCGCGGATTGGAATAACCCCTTCACCCGTACCTCGCGGAGGATGGCCGCCGGGATGTTGCTGATGCTGCTCTCCTCCGGTGTCTCCTGCTCCTTCTTCAGCCACGGGGGAGGTGGTGACGGTGCCACCTGCTCCGACCACACCCCCAGCAGCGTCCACATCCTCGTTCTCCTCCGCATCCCCCGTAGCATTGGTCGCTGTGGGCGATGGAGCCTTCGAGGTGGACGGGTGAGCTGAAGCACCGGGTTTCTCCTTGGGCGCCATGGTCGATGGCGTTGTCGAAGATGAAGATGGCGATGAAGATGACGCACTGCTCACGCTTTCAGGTTCGCGCAAAGTGATCCCCCTACCTAGCGCACCAAAGATGTTGCGGGAAACCATGACCACCTATGGGACCAAGGGTCCCTTGCTGGTTCGGCGGGGGGATGGCACGTTGCACAAAGAGCAGAGGAGCGTGGGACAGCACGACAGAGATCACACGGGCAGTTTTACCTAGGTTCGGGCTGCCGTAAGGCGTAAAACCCTACTCCTGCTTTGGTGGATTGATGGTGAAAAAATGGTGGTGGTAGTAGCCTGTTTGCCCGGTAGGGTTGCCTCAGGGCGAAACGACTACGTGCGTATGAGATGTGAGGGGGTGGATTCGCTAACTCATGGTCCAACCCTTTCTAAGGTTGCCTCAGGTCTCCTTTTATAGACAAAGGGGTCACCACAGGGGCAAATTAGTCATTATGCACTGATAAGATAGCAAATAGTGCTATCATACCCAACTCTTTAGGCTGACAGAGCGCATTAAATTCGCCACTCAACGTCAGATCATCGCTTGCCCAGCAAGCCTTGCCGGACTGTTTTGCCAGCTTCGCGCATGTTCGCTTGACACGTCGCAGGACGGGTGATGCGGAGCATCCTACAAACATCACAATGTCAAGAGTATGTTTGGCAAGTGACACGTGCGTCATCTACTTCACATACATAAAGGTGAATCATCTCCTTTACACGTGTTCACTTGACCCCTTCGAGGATGGTATACTACTTGACACTTCTCCCGTGTGCATGCATAGGTATTATCGGAACTTCACGGATGTCAACGAGGAGTGCGAGCGCAAGTGCACGTCTACACCATCTACGAGGGACGCATGGAAGAGAAGACGGAATAAAGGAGAAGTAGAAGACGGAGTGGCTGCTGGAGCCAGGCCGGACGTCCGGACCGCCGTCCAGATCATCCGGGCTCAATCGGATCATTCGGACCCTCTCCCGGATCATTTGGATAACTCGCAATCAAAGATACACGAAGGCCCCGTGTGAAGCCGGATCATCTTGCCCCGGATCATCCGG
The DNA here is from genome assembly GCA_021605205.1 of Aegilops longissima. Lineage (NCBI taxonomy): Eukaryota > Viridiplantae > Streptophyta > Magnoliopsida > Poales > Poaceae > Aegilops > Aegilops longissima. Next base: position 339,739,938 of record CM038678.1, read on the forward strand.
ATGATGGCCAGATCATCCAGATCCCCATCCAGATCATCCGGGCCTTGCCTGCGTGCAATGTTACGGGCCGAGGCCCATGTACCCATTCCGCCCCCTCACTTACCCCTTTGTGGCCTACATTATAAATAGGCCTCCTCCTCCCCATTTTTAGGGCTAGCAAATATGATAACTCATTTGTATGTGAGAGAGAGACCACCACTCCAATGGAGTTCAGGACCTCCATGTGAGCATGTGAGAAGATCCTACAGGATTCAAGACCCCTCACGAGAAGATCCCTCAAGACCTCCTCTTGGAGATGAGCTTTACCTTGTATCTTTCCCTTTGTTGTTCATGTACCTTGTGGATCTTGTGTGTTTGATTGTCTGGTGAATGTGTGATTGGACTTGTTCTTGAGTGTTCCTCTCCTTTTCCCTCGTGTTTCCCCTCGTGTTCTTCACGGGATCCCCTCCATTTCGTGAAAGATCGGGCATTTAAGGTTCTATCCTACATCATCTTGGATCAGAACAAGGTTGATCACGAATTTGGAGCCCCTACCCCTCTTTTTCTAGCCTTCTTTTGCTTGATTTCGTCCTAATTTCAAAAATCCCCACCAAAAATAGCCCCCCGATTTTTTTTGCGATTTGTTGGTTTGATGATATTTTGTGATTTTTATCCATTGATTTGCTTGGTTGCGAGTGGATCTAGCATCACCCCAAGTTTCCCCACCTTCCATCCATAAAATATCATCAATTTTGCCCCAAAAATCACCCATTTCCGCCCAAAAATTCGTCCCCGAGAGAAAATCCCGAGCAGTTTGACCTGCCCGGATCATCGAGAAGTGCTCCCGAATCATCCGGATCCACCCGGATCAGCTGGACCATCTCCCGGATGTCCAGACATCCCACGCGACAGAAATCCGGTTGACGAAGCCGGGTCACCCGGACCTACTCCCGGATGTTCGGATAACCATGACACTGACAGGGCTGAATTCTTGTTTTTGCCATAACTAATTCATCCGGAGTCCGATTTTGACGTTCTTTAGCTCGTTTTGAAGCTATTGACATCCCCCATCCCAAAAAAATACCACGACCATCATTTTAATCCATCATATTTTCTGAAATTTGGCAAGTTCTCCTAGGCCCTCCACCATATCATCCACATTACCACCACTGACTTCCGCAACTTAACCCAATTTTGTTTGAGCTTGTCCGGATTGTGGTTTGTGTCTCCTAAGGTGTTTCGGCTACTTAGGGATGGTGACTTCAACTCCGACACCATGTATAATCCACAACCATAACCTTCCACTTCCCCCTTGCGTACTCCAAAACCCATCATTGCATATCCGCAATCACATTGAGCTTCCACAAAACCACCACCGCATTCCGCTACCACCATTTGACATTTGACGTTTGAGATTTTGAGTTGTGGTTTTTCCTTTCCTAAGGTGTTTCGGCTAATTAGGGACGGTTCGACATCGAGAACACCACCACTCATCGTCGCCAGGAGGTCGTCATTGACATTGATCACTTCATCATTATCCGTCCTTATGTACACTCGACAAACCATTGACGGTAACCTAGACAACACCATTGTATATTCCCCTTGCAATTGCTTTGATAACCCTTAGCCCATTTTGCGTCACTTGCCTATCAAGACTAGCCTTTGAGTACTGCCGGCAACGTTACTTGTGCACATTAGTGATCATCGATCTACTCCTTCCATAGCATACATACCATATCATATTGGTATCATCATATCATCCCTTGCGTCACAAGATTGTTCCCGCATATACACAATTGCTATCTTGGTTTGTGCATTTCGCATTGTGGCCATAAAAAGAACAAGCTTTTAAGAAAGAGAGTGAACAAAGAACTTGTAAGCAATAGCCATAGCATCATACCACATTGTCATATCCGATCATCTTGGATCATCTTGGATCATCATATACATAGCATACTTAGGATAGAAAGTTGATACATTTTGCATCTTATAGGTTGTGCACAAGTGTCATATCTGCCTATTGAGCAATCGTGCTAGCGTCTATCTTGAGTTGTGCAACACGAGCGTTTTCCGTGGATTCCACAATTTGTGCTCATTCCTTTGTTGCACGGCCCCATTTTATCTATCCATGTGTGCGTTTTCGTGTGCCATTCATTGCTATTGGTCTACTTGTTTCACTTGCGAATTTATGAATCTCTTTCAACATTATTGAATCTTGCTAACATTTTGCATCAAATTTTTGTGCCTCTAACCTAACCAAGCTACTCCATAAGCTTTACTTGATAGGTGTGAGTGAACAAGTCCGGTACCAATTCCACTATTCTTTCATTTCACATTGTGTGAAACGAGATAAATTATCAACTTTGGGAAAAGGTAACTTGGTATTGTTTATCTCATTTCCTACTCACCTTTGCTTGAATCTTATGATGGATAGGTAAAGCACACCTCCTTCGGTCTACAACAACAACGACGAGTTCGATGCCATGAACAACAACTTCGGCGCCAAGATGGATGCTTAAATGGAAGAGATCAAGGCCCTCATCAAGTCCTATAAGAGATCTTCCTCATCTTCCGAAGACGCTCAAGTGCACATCCTTCCGAGCTACCATCTCCGGCAAGGTCACATCAGCATCAACACCACCACCAACGAGAACGTGAAGGTCAAGAGCTCAACACCAACAACTGCTCAACGACTTCACCAGCTCCCTTGGCATATTTTCCAAGCTACTTCAAGGCATCTTCGCCTTTGTACATGTGGCATCTTCACTCACAAGCACCTCAAGATAAGCTCCCCAAGCTCAAGTCCGCGAAATCCACAAGCTACTACGACCTCGACACCGACCACAAGATTCCTTTCTATGGGACTCAACAACCCGAGGAGTATCTCGCATGGGAGCGCCTAATGGACGACTACCTCAAGCTACATCAAGTCCCTCCCGAAGATCAAGTGAAGTGCGCCATGATACATCTCCAACATATCTACTTTTCCTTACGCTTTTCCTCTTGTTTTGGACTCTAATTTGCATAATTTGAATGAAACTAACCCCGGACTGACGCTATTTTCAGCAGAACTACCATGGTGTTGTTTTTGTGCAGAAATCAAAGTTCTCGGAATGGAACGAAACTTTGCGAGGTTTTTATATCAATAAAAAGAATTTCTGGAGCCAAGACCCACCAGAGGGGGGCACCTGGTTGGGCACAACCCACCAGGGCACCACCCCTCCTGGCGCGCCAAGGTGGGTTGTCCCCACCTAGTGGCCCCGCAGACCCTGAAACCGACGCTATAAAATCCTATTTTTCCAGAAAAAATGAGGGAGAAAGAATTACCGCGATCCACGAGACGGAGCCGCCATCACCTCCTATTCTTCATCGGGAGGCCAGATCTGGAGTCCGTTTGGGGCTCCGGAGAGGGGGATCTTCGTTCTTCATCATCACCAACCCTTCTCCAATGCCAATTCCATGATGCTCCCCACCGGGAGTGAGTAGTTCCTTCGTAGGCTCGCTGGTCGGTGAGGAGTTGGATGAGATTCATCATGTAATCGAGTTAGTTTTGTTAGGGCTTGATCCCTAGTATCCACTATGTTCTAAGATTGATGTTGTTATGACTTTTCCATGCTTCATGCTTGTCACTTTGGGCCCGGGCGCCATGAACTCAGATCTCATTATATCCATGTTCTAGATCGGATCTTGCAAGTTATAGTCACCTACTACGTGTTATGATCCGGCAACCCCGGAGTGACAATAGTCGGGACCACTCCCGGTGATGATCGTAGTTTGAGGAGTTCATGTATTCACTATGTGTTAATGCTTTGTTCCGGTTCTCTAATAAAAGGAGGCCTTAATATCCCTGAGTTTCCAATATGGACCCCGCTGCCACAGGAGGGTAATTAATCTCCAGGTGCTACTGCTATCATCACTGTTACACGTGCTACGAAATTACTGCTATCCTTGTTACCGTTACCGTTGCTACTGTTACTATTACCAAAACTATCAAACTACTTGCTACTGATCACTTTGCTACAGATAACTAATGTCGAGGTGTGGTTGAATTGATAACTCAGCTGCTAATACCTTCAAATATTCTTTGGCTCCCCTTGTGTCGAATCTATAAATTTGGGTTGAGTACTTTACCCTCGAAAACTATTGTGATCCCCTATACTTGTGGGCTATCAAGACGTTTTTCTGGCGCCGTTGCCGGGGAGCATAGCTATATTTGTTGAGTCACTTGGGATTATTATCAATTTATCACTATGAAGAATCCGAAGGATGCTAAGAATAAGATTTTTCCCTCAAAGACGAGGGGAGGTAAGGAACTGCCATCCAGTTCTGCTTTAGATTCACCTTCTGTTATAAGTAAACTTGCAACACCACCACATGGTATTAATCCTGATATGTTGCAAGTTATTGATGATGCTACTTCTGCTATGGATAATGCTTATGATGATGCTAGTACCTTGCTTGATAATAATGATGTGCCACTTGGTGATTTTCTTGATGAACAAATTGCTAGAGTAATACAACATGATGTTGTTGAATCTGATGATGAGCTTGAAATTGAAACTCCTGAAACACCTGCTAGAACTTCTAGATATGAATGGCCTAAGGTACCGGAAGTTTATGTTATGAATAAGGAGACAAATAGAGATATATTTGCTTGTAAGGATAGATATGATCTAGAGAAATTATTATGCAAGTATAAAGAAAATTATCTGAATGCTAGAACGAAATATGATCCTAAGTGTGCTACTTCGCCGATCTTTATTGATGATAAGGATTATGAATTCTCTGTCGACCCAGAGTTAATTACTTTGGTTGAATCAGATCCTTTCCATGGTTATGAAACTGAAACTATCGTCGCACATCTTACTAAGTTGAATGACATAGCCACCCTTTTTACTCATGATGAGAAAACTTGCTATTACTTTATTCTCAAATTATTTCTTTTCTCATTAAAGGGTGATGCTAAAGCTTGGCACAATACTCTTGCTCCTGGTTGTGTGCGTAGCCCCCAGGATATGATTTATTACTTCCCTGAAAAATATTTTCCTGCTCATAAGAAACAAGCTGCCTTGTAGGAAATATTTAACTTTGTGCAAACTAAAGAAGAGACTCTCCCACAAGATTGGGGGAGGCTTTGACAATTACTTAGCTTTGCCTGATCATCCTCTCAAGAAAAATGAAATACTTGATATCTTCTATAACGGACTAACCGACGCTTCTAGGGATTTCCTAGATAGTTGTGATGTTCGTGTTTTCAAGGAACGAACTGTTGGACAAGCTGAAGAATTATTGAATAATATATTGAAAAATTATGATGATTGGACTATTCCTGAACCACCGCCTAAACCCACTCCGAAGAAGAGGGGTATATTATATCTCAGTCCTGAAGATATGCAAGAGGCAAAGAAATCTATGAAGGAAAAAGGTATTAAAGCTGAGGATGTTAAAAGTTTACCTCCTATTGAAGAAATACATGGGCTTAATACACCACCACTGCCTAAGGTGGTAGAGGTAAATTCTTTAATGAATTTCAATGATAATGATAATCCTCACAATATGCACCCTAGTCAATGCCTTTCTGAGTTTGTAAACTACATTAGAAAACAAGATCACTTCAATGCAAATGTTAAGAAACAATTGAAATATCATTCTGATATGATTGCTCGCTTGACTGACTTGTTATTTAGAATCTCAAATGATGTTAGAGGTGTTGGAAAGCATGCTTCTATGGTTCAAACTCAGTTAGAACAAGTTGCTAAATCACAAAGAGAGTCGCTAGATGAAATGAATAATAATATACATGACTTTCCTGTTAGAGTTGCCACTAGAGGAGGTAAAATGACTCAGGAACCACATCCCGAGGGACACCCAAAAAGAATTGAACAAGATTCACAAAGAAATAACACTAGTGCACCTAGTTCTTCTAAAAAGAAGAAGAAAAAGAAAAGTGATAGGACCTTGCATGCTTCTAGTGAACCTGAAATAGAGAAATCTCCTGATAATGATAATGATGTTTCTATCTCTGATGCTGAAACTCAATCTGGTAATGAACATTCACCTAGTGATAATGAAAAATATAATTCTGATGTTCATGAAGATACTCAATCAAACAATGAAAAAGAACCAGATAATGATGTTGAAATAGAACCAACAGTTGATCTTGATAACTCACAACCTAAGAATACACGATATGCCAAAAGGGACTTTATTGCTACAAAACGCAGTAAAGAAAGAGAACCGTGAGTTCAAAAACTTATGCCTTTTCCACCCAAGTCAACTAAAAAGAAAGATGATGAAGAATTTGAATGCTTTGCTGAAATGCTGAGGCCAGTCTTTTTGCGTACTCGCTTGACTGATATCTTGAAAATGCCTCCTTATGCAAAGTACATGAAAGACATCATCACCAATAAGAGAAAAATACCGGAAGCTGAAATATCCACTATGCTTGCTAATTATACTTTCAAAGATGGAGTACCTAAAAAACTTGGAGATCTCGGAATACCAACTATACCTTGCTCTATCAAAAGAAATTATGTGAAAACTGCTTTGTGTGATTTAGGAGCTGGTGTTAGTGTTATGCCTTTCTCTTTATATAAAAGACTTGACTTGAATAAACTCACACGTAGTGAAATATCTTTGGAAATGGCTGACAAATCAACTGCAATACCTATTGGTATCTGTGAGGATGTGCCCGTTGTTGTTGCTAATGTTACTATTTTGACTGACTTTGTTATACTTGAGATGCCCGAGGACGACAATATGTCGATTATCCTTGGTAGACCCTTCTTGAATACTGCAGGGGCTGTTATTGATTGCAATAAAAGCAAGGGCACTTTTTATATCAATGGTAATGAGCATACGGTGCTCTTTCCGAAGAAACAATTCCAAGTGAATGGTATTAATTTATTGAAAAATCTCCGACAAACACTATTGGAAGTTTTCAAATACCTCTACCTACTGTCAAAAAGAAATATGAACTGCTTATTGTTGTGGACATTCATATCCCCATTGAGGTAACTCAGTGATTTACAAAAGTTCTTCGGTTTCATGCCAATCGAAAGTGGTTGTTAATAAGACCTGATCAACCTTATTAATGAATCATTTTTGAGAGGTATGAAGTTGGTGAATTTAGTAAGAACTACTTTCTGTCCTTACTTTTTATTTTCTATTTATATTAGTTAAATAAATTAAATGCCATGTTTTGTCTGTTTTCTGAATTTCCCGTGCAATAAAAAAATGAACCAAAAATAAAAGTTCTTAGAATGCTCTGAAAATTTAATATGATTTTTCTGAATATTTAAGAATTTCTGGTGCAAATAATATCAGAGGGAGGTGCACCAGGTGGGCACAACCCACCTGCGTACACCAGGACCCCTAGGCGCGCCCTGGTGGGTTGTGGTCCCCATGTGGGCCCCCTAACTTATCCCTTCACACCACATCATCACTTACGTCCAGAAAAAAATTCTCCATTGCTCTCTCTCCCCCGTGTTCTTGCTCCCAAACCTGCGGATTTCGATCTCTTTGCTCGAAGCTCCGTTTCCGAAACTGTTTCGGGGGATTGTTACTTGGTATGTGACTCCACTATTTGTCCAATTAGTTTTTGTTTTAGTGGTTTATATTTTGAGTAATTAGCTACTCTTGGTGCTGCTGTAGATGACCTTGCATGTTGAATTCTTAGAGTTCTAAGTAGGTTGAATGCTTGCTATGGCCTCTATGTATCCCTATGAGTAGTTGCTACCAATTTTGTGAAGTTTTGTTGATAAATTTTGTGGACTAAAAATTTACAATTTTTGTTCATAGGAAAAAGATGAATATCCTTAGGAAGTTTGCTTCTAAGAAGATCCCCAAGGGTGTTATTGGGGAGTCATCTAACAGTGATCTCCATCCTTGATGGTTGGCGGAGGTGCATACCCAGTTCATGGAAGAGTCTGGAATCTTTCAGGAGTTCACACAATATGCTGCTAATGCCGACCTCACCGTCATCGCAGATGAGTGTGAACAGCATAAAATCCTCACAAACATCTTTGTTCAAAGTTTTACTTTCCTTTCTAGGAATAATCATCCTGAAGTGTAGTTTGATTTATATGCTGAAACCCATTAGATACCACTTACTGAATTTTATAACATATATGGATGATCCCTTCTGACAGGAGCTTAGCTGAGCCTGGGGCCGGCTAAGTTTGAGGCCTTTTATCGCACCTTGACAGTGGGAGATGAGAGAGGGGTGTCAGCTATCACTGCTGCTGGCTTGTAATTTCCTGCTATTCATTACTTTGCTCTTTTCATTGCAAAATGCTTGCTTGCTAGAGAGAAGGTGGGTGCACTCAGTTCACCAGACCTTGCTGTTTTACGTCGTGCACTAGAGGGTGACAACACTTATAGCTTAGGAGCTATTGTGGCCCATCGCCTTCACATTAATAAGTCCAAGGGTAAAATACATGGTGGGATTTTTGCTACACATTTGGTGGCTCACTTTAATTTTGAGATACGCCCTCATGACTACCCCCTGACCAAGGTTTATCTAGACTGCACAACCATGGATCACCACAATTTCACTGATAACAATTCTCCTGGCATTCCTATTCCTTATAACCTGGTTTTTAGCATTGAAGCTTGTGATATTATTCCATTGCCTGCTCCTGCTTTGTTTGATCCTGTTGCCAGGGGCGGATATAGGATTATGCCTGCAGATATCATCGCCTACTGGAACAACCAGGCTGCAGCAATGGAGGAGTCTCACCAGTGGGATGAGTGGATGGCCGCTCCTCAGTACCCCAACTACTATCCAGGCTACTGACTATTTACGAAGTTAGGCCAAAAGCCTAAGCTTGGGGGAGTACGTGTTTCTCACTGATATTACATTCATGTTCACATATTTCATTTCAGTTGTCGGTGTTCACACTTTTTCTTTGTATCATCCATGCTTAGATTTATTTTCTAGCTTTCTTCTTGTGTGTTTGAAAAACTTTAGAAAAACTGAAAAAGATTAGTTGTAGTTAGTTTATTTTCTATGCATGCTTAGTTGTAATACTAAAAGGAAAATCTAAAAAGATTTCCTTGTTCTTCTTTTGCTTGTTGGGAGCTTTCCCGTGTAAATAGTTTTTCTCGTTTTTGCTTTTACTTTTTATTTGCTTGTTCAAGAAAACCAAAAACTCCAAAAATATTTCAGTGTGTTTCTCTGAATTTCTTTTCTTTTTATTCGAGTCTTACCGAGGAGAAGACCACGATGAAAATGTTGAATGGCTCGCATATGAATAACTATTGATCTAGTAAAGAGCCCATTTTACCTTGTCTTCACCTATTGAATAAAATGTTTGCAGATTCCAGCTTAGTCCATGGTACTCTTGCACTATTATTATTTTCATATCATTCGGTCGTGCAAGTGAAAGGCAATAATGACGATAATCGATGAACTGGCTGTGGCAGAGAGAAACTGGTATGAACTCGACTTTTTCGTGTTTGTGGAAATATGTTTAACCTAGTATCCATGGTTCAACCCATTATGATTAAACATGTTTGCAATGGCAATTAGAGATTATAGTTTCTCATGCCATGCATAAGTAGCTGGGAGTGGATAATGATTTATCTTGGATATCAACATTGCGTTAAAATTATTGTGATATAGTATGATGATATGGTATCCTCCTCTGAATGTTCAAGTGGCTTGACTTGGCACATGTTCATCCATGTAGTTGAATCAAAACCAACATAGCCTCTATGATATTTATGTTCATTGTGTTCATATCCTACTCATGCTAGTGCCCAATGTTACTTATTCATAATGCATGTTCATGACCGTTGTTGCTCTCTAGCTGGCCACTTCTCAATCTATTTGCTAGCCTTCGCCTGTACTAAGTGGGAATTCTGCTTGTATATCAAAAACCTTGAACCCAAAGTTATTCCAGATGAGTCCACCATACCTACCTATATGTGGTATTAGCCTGCCGTCCTACGTAAGTTTGCATGTGCCACCTCTAAAAACTTCTAATAAATATCCTTTTTGTGTGCCTGGATCGTTCATGGAATGACATGAGGTGGTCGGTATCTTCTATGCTAAGCGGGTTATTCCCAGGTCGAGTGTTTATTCACTCGGCATCGCCTGAGAAAAGGGCGGTAATAGGGATGCCCAGTCCCAAACTGCAAACAGAAAAAGCTTATAAATAATCAAAAAAACTCCCAAAGGAGTCAAAATCTTTACTTTTATTGCTTGGGAACCGCCACTAGCATGCTTAGCCTGGAAGATATTGATAACTGATGGTCGTGAAGTAAATGAGAAGGGTGCATGTCTCAAAATTTCATTTACCTCTGTTTTAAAAAATTGAGCTCTGGCAACTCTGCAAATCACTGCTTCCCTCTGTGAAGGGACTATCTATTTACTTTTATGTTGTGTCATCACCTTCTAAAATAAGCACCAGAACCTGAGAGCACTGCTGTCATGCTTATGCATTATGTGTAGCTAATGTTGGGTGCATCATGACTCGATCTTTTCTACCATGAATTACAATGTTTAGTCGCTGCTTGAACTTTGAAGGTGCTCTGCATTTATGTTTTGCGGTCTCAGAAAGGGCTAGCGAGATACCACTATTGTCGCTAAGCACGCTTGAGATATCTTATTATTGCTCGCTAGCTGATTATGTCATTGATATGAGTTAATATAATCTTTAAGAGTTATTGTCGGCATGGTTAGTTATAATGTTGGCTGAAAACCTAGGTGTCGTTTAAGCTTATTTATGCAAACAAGAGCAAAAGAGTTCGTCAAAGTTTTTCTTTTTCACTTCAGCTTATCAACTGAATTGCTTGAGGACAAGCAAAGGTTTAAGCTTGGGGGAGTTGATACATCTCAAATGTATCTACTTTTCCTAACACGTTTCCTCTTGTTTTGGACTCTAATTCGCATGATTTGAATGAAACTAACCCCGGACTGACGCTGTTTTCAGCAGAACTACCATGGTGTTGTTTTTGTGTAGAAATAAAAGTTCTCGGAATGGAATGAAACTTTGTGAGGATTTTTTATATCAATAAAAAGAATTTCTGGAGCCAGGACCCACCAGAGGGGGGCACCTGGGTGGGCACAACCCCCAGGGCGCCCCCTCCTGGTGCGCCCAAGTGGGTTGTCCCCACCTGGTGGCCCCGCGGAACCTGAAACCGACGCTATAAAATCCTATTTTTCTAGAAAAAATGAGGGAGATAGAGTTATCGTGATCCATGAGACGGAACCGCTGTCACCTCCTATTCTTCATCGGGAGGCCAGATCTGGAGTCCGTTTGGGGCTCCGGAGAGGGGGATCTTCGTTCTTCATCATCACCAACCCTTCTCCATCGCCAATTCCATGATGCTCCCCACCGGGAGTGAGTAATTCCTTCGTAGGCTCGCTGGTCGGTGAGGAGTTGGATAAGATTCATCATGTAATCGAGTTAGTTTTGTTAGGGCTTGATCCCTAGTATCCACTATGTTCTAAGATTGATGTTATCATGACTTTGCCATGCTTGATGCTTGTCACTTTAGGCCCAGGTGCCATGAACTCAAATCTGAACCGTTTATGTTATCATCATTATATCCATGTTCAAGATCCGATCTTGCAAGTTATAGTCACCTACTACGTGTTATGATCCGGCAACCCTGGAGTGACAATAGTCGGGACCACTCCCGATGATGACCGTAGTTTGAGGAGTTCATGTATTCACTATGTGTTAATGCTTTTGTTCTGGTTCTCTATTAAAAGGAGGCCTTAGTATCCCTTAGTTTCCAATATGGACCCCGCTACCACGGGAGGGTAGGACAAAAGATGTCATGCAAGTTCTTTCCATAAGCACATATGACTATTTATGGAATAGATGCCTACATTATATTGATAAACTGGAGCTAGTGCCGTATCGCCCTAGGTTATAACTGTCTCATGATGAATATCATCCAACAAATTACCGATCCAATGCCTACGAATTTATCTTATATTGTTTCTGCAAAGTTACTACTGCTATCGTCATAGTTACACTTGCTACAAAATTACTGCTGTCACTGTTACCATTACCGTTGCTACTGTTACTATTATCAAAACTATCAAACTACTTGCTACTGATCACTTTGCTACAGATAATTAATCTCCTGGTGTGGTTGAATTGATAACTCGGCTGCTAATACCTTCAAATATTCTTTGGCTCCCGTTGTGTTGAATCTATAAATATGGGTTGAATACTCTACCCTCGAAAACTGTTGCGACCCCCTATACTTGTGGGTTATCACGCAACAAGAAACTTCCACAACTACATGTTGACATGGTGGCTTCACACACCTTCGGAGACCTATGACATGAATTGGCCCCAGACGAAGAGAGCTATGCGGCGAGAGTTCGTGCCTCCAACGTACACGGAATAACTTCTACGCCAATTGGAGAACACCATCCAAGGATACAAGTCCATCTACACGTACTTCAAGGATATGAAGAATGCCTTGCGATGAGATGGCATGGACAACCCCATTTCGATGAAGTTCCACTTCATGATGGGATTGCACAATGATATCTCCAAGACTATCTTCCTCGAGAACTACAAGTCCCTCGACGACAACTACATTGGTGCTCTCAAGGCGGACCAAGAACTCATAAAGGCCAAGGCTTCTCCACTCCAAGCACACTTCTCGGTGACCAAGCTCCATGAGATCGAGCATGAGGATAGTACAACCAAGATGTCCAAGCCCGACGAGCTCCAAGACGACGCTCCCAAGTTTGACTTCATCGCCATCCCTCTTTGTGGCATTGATGATGCTGAGTCTACTTCGACTCTTTTCAAGATGGTGCGGAGACGATTACGACTACGGAGCCATTCGAGGACCAAGCTGTCACAACCCTAGAATACCTGAATGAAATAGTTGCATCTGCACTCATGCATTATGTCTAAAAGTTCTGAAATTGAATTGAGGTTTGTTGAAACCCTCAGAAATCAGTTCAAAAATAATCAACATTTAATTCTCATCAAATGAGTCCAAGTTAATGTTCCTGGTACTCTGTGAAAATATTGGTAAGAGGTAAAATTCAAACCTATATTTTTGGAATCACAAAAATATTTATTTTGGGCCTTTGAATTAAATCAATGACATATTTGAGTTGGATTTATTTCTTTTATATCAGAAATAAAGTTCAAATATTTTTGTAAGTTGCCTGTGACCTTGGACTAGCTTTTGAGTTAACATAAACAATTTACAGAAAGTTTAGAAAAAATGGTTTGATGTTTTAAATCAAATCAAAAAAATACAGAGAAATAGAAAAGAGAACTAAAAGACAGAAAGCAGAGAGAGAGAAAAGGACTACCTAGCCACCTATCTGTAGCCGGCCCAGCTCGCTGGCCCAGCTCACCTGGCGCCTCCTGTCGTCTTCCTCCTGCCAGTAGGAGCAGCTGCGTGCTTGCACTCGCGCGGCCGAGGAGGCCAGCTCCTCCCTGCCTGCTTGTTGCTTCGCCGACTCCCTGGACGTCGCCACGCACTTCCCCTTGATCCCTGCACCTCTCCCCTCTCTCCCAGGACCCCTTTCCCATCCTCTGCTCTCTTCCCGAATGGAGCTCGTCGACGCTGCTCGCCGTTGCCATGACCACCGAGCCCCCTCGCCTAGCTAGTATGCCCAGCAGGTCCACCACCTCGCGCTATGCCTCTCCATAGAAGGAAGCCAGCCGGAGCGCCCCATAATGCCACCATCACCGTCATCCCCTTCTTCGGCCACCGAAGATCCGCCTCCCTGTCCAGGCGTCGTCCGACCTTCCCCGTGCCCACTGAGACGCCTGCTACAACCGTTGTGAGGCCGTCCATGTTTTCCCCCTACTCCCGTCGTTGGTTGCGTCCTCTAGCTGGTAACCCCGCCGCATCCGTGAGCTCATCGCCAGCGACCTCGTCGCCACCATCGCTCCAGCATGCATTAGACGCGCCCGAGCGCATGGTCGTGTTCCTGAAGATGCCAGTAGTCCAGAGGACCCCTTTGGTTAGCCACTAGTGCCCTATAGCCTCATCCCGCTCGATGTCCGAGCTCCGGTCGCCGTTGCTGGTGTCGCCATCGTCGCTACCGTCCACCTCAGGCCTCCCCAAGATCACCGTCGGAGGTGCCACGATGCCAGTTTCCCATAGAGACCAACCGCAGCTCAAACCGTGGCTTGTAGTCGATACCCGAGCCACTAAAGTGTGACACCGCCACATTTCTGGTTGCCGCCAGCGTATCTCCGGTGACGCTGACGTTGCTTCATTAGTTTAGGCTAATCCCGGATTAGTCAGCCACTACCCCAACTCTTTGAAAGATGGGCCCCACCCTTTAATTAACCACAGGGTTATTCCCTACATAAATTAAGCTAATGCCCGTGGCCCCACCGGTCAGTTTGACCTTGCCCCCTTAGCGTTGACCTGGCCCCACTGGTCAGCCTCTGCTGCTCACGCTGTTACACTGACATGCGGGTCCCACTGGTCAGGTTTGACCTTGATCGCGCCTGTTGACTTGCCGACCTCACATCGACGTCATGCTGATGCAGTAATGCTTTTCTGGGATTTTAAGTAAATCATTAATGATTTATTTATTTCAGAAAATGGTTAAAACTTCTAAAAATCATAGAAAATAAATCATAGCTTAGAATGAAATGAATTATATATGAAAAATTATCAGTAAAATCCAAAGAATCTGAATATGGCATTTTCATGCATGTTTGAACAACTTAAAGTTGTTGAGGGAGTCCTGGATTAGGGGGTGTCCGGATAGCCGGACTATGACCTTTGGCCGGACTCCTGGACTATGAAGATACAAGATTGAAGACTTCGTCCCGTGTCCGGATGGGACTTTCCTTGGCGTGGAAGGCAAGCTTGGTGATACGGATATGTAGATTTCCTACCATTGTAACCGACTCTGTGTAACCCTAACCCTATTCGGTGCCTATTTAAACCAGAGGGTTTTAGTCCGTGGGATGAACAACAATCATACCATAGGCTAGCTTCTAGGCTTTAGCCTCTCCGATCTCGTGGTAGATCTACTCTTGTACTACCCATATCATCAATATTAATCAAGCAGGAGTAGGGTTTTACCTCCATCGAGAGGGCCCGAACCTGGGTAAAAACATCGTGTCCCTTGTCTCCTGTTACCATTCGCCTAGACGCACAGTTCGGGACCCCCTACCCGAGATCCGCCGGTTTTGACACCGACATTGGTGCTTTCATTGAGAGTTCCTCTGTGTCATCATCTTTAGGCCCGATGGCTCCTCCGATCATCAACAACGATGCGCTCCAAGGTGAGACCTTTCTCCCCGGACAGATCTTCGTATTCGGCGGCTTTGCACTACGGGCCAATTAAGCAGGCCATCTGGAGCAGATTGAAAGCTACGCCCTAGCCATCAGTCGATTTGGAAGTTTGAACTACACGGCCGACATCCACGGAGACTTGATCTTGACGAGTTCGAGCCACAGCCAAGCGCCGCCTTCCCGAAGGGCATGATCTATCTCTGCCGCCGGACAGTGTCCTCGAGGCCGCACCAGAGTCCGCTCCGACCTTTAGCTCGGAGCCGACCGCGCCGATCGAGGATGGGTGGCTGGACACCGCCTCAGGGGCTGCTGTCTCCACGGCGATTGAGCCATACACCTACCCCGTCCTTTGTGAAGCTCGTGACTCCAAGGCGCCAGAATCCTCTCCGGAATCCGAGCCTTCCACGCCCCTGCCAATCGAATCCGATTGGGCGCCGATCATGGAATTCACTGCCGTGGACATCTTTCAGCACTCGCCCTTTGGCAACATTCTGAATTCACTAAAGTCTCTCTCTTTATCAGGAGAGCCCTGGCCGGATTATGGTCAGGAAGGATGGGATGCGGACGACGAAGAAAATCAAAGCCCACCCACCACCCACTTCGTAGCCATCGCCGATGATTTAACCGACATGCTCGACTTCGACCAAGACATCGACGGTATGGACGACGATGCAGAGACGGTTAAGAACCAGCGCCATTGTGGCATCGGAAGGCCACCTCGTCATATGACATATACATGGTGGACATCCCAAAAGATGGGAATGGCGATGGAACAGCGGAGGATGACCCTCCAAGAAACAGCCCAAGCGCAAGCGTCGGCCAGCGCCGCTCTAAATCCCGCCACAAAGAAAGCGGTGATTCCGCACGGAGATAATAACACCCGGACAAGTGTCAAGACAACCCCTCCATCAAGATTCAGCGCAGGAGGATGGAGAAGCCAACCCTCATGAGAGAGCGGCAGAAAAAGAGGTAGAGGACGATAATTACATGCCTCCCTCCGAAGATGAGGCAAGCCTCGACGACGACAAATTTGTCGTGCCCGTGGATCCTGTCGAATAAGAGCGTTTCAAACGCAGGCTCATGGCCACGGCAAGCAGCCTCAATAAAAAGCAGCAACAACTTAGAGCTGACCAAGATTTGCTAGCTGACAGATGGACTGAAGTCCTTGCGGCCGAAGAGTATGAACTCGAGCGCCCCTCCAAGAGCTACCCAAGACGCAGGCTGCTACCCCAATTAGAGGAGGAAGCACCTAAACCTACATCACCGGTGCATGATATGGCTGACCGACCACCTCTTGGCCGCGACAGAGAGGCCTCTCGGCCCTCAATTCAAGCCGCACCCCGTCGCCGCTCAAAAAATACAAAGGTACGGGGAAATGCGCCATACCTGCAAGATATATTGGAGGACAAGGCAATGCAGACAAGATCGATCTATGGATCGCGTGGGCGCCCCACAACACATGACGATAACCGTCACGCCGGATACGGCAACTCCGGCCGGGCCGAACACAGTAGACAAAGCTCATTTGAGCTGCGTCGTTATATAGCCCAATACAGAGGCGCCGCACACCCACTATGCTTCACAGATGAAGTGATGGATCATCAAATCCCTGAGGGTTTCAAACCCGTAAACATTGAATCATATGTTGGCACAACAGATCCTGCGGTTTGGATCGAGGACTATCTCCTTCACATCCACATGGCCCGTGGTGATGATCTACACGCCATCAAATACCTCCCACTCAAGCTTAAAGGACCAGCCCGACATTGGCTTAACAGCTTGCCAGCAGAGTCAATTGGTTGTTGGGAAGACCTGGAAGTCGCATTCCTCGACAATTTCCTGGGCACATATGTACGACCACCAGACGCCGATGACCTAAGCCACATAATTCAACAGCCAGAGGAATCGGCCAGACAATTCTGGACACGGTTCCTAACCAAGAAAAATCAAATCGTGGATTATCCGGATGTCGAGGCCCTTGCAGCCTTCAAACACAACATCCGCGACGAGTGGCTTGCCCGACACCTAGGACAGGAAAAGCCGAAATCCATGGCAGCCCTCACAACACTCATGACCCGCTTTTGCACGGGAGAGGACAGCTGGCTAGCTCGTAGTAACAAGATGACCAAGAGCCCTGGTAATTCGGATACCAAGGACAGCAGTGGCAGGTCGCGTCGCAACAAGCACAAGCACCACATTAACGGCGATAATGCTGAGGATATGACAGTCAATGCCAGATTCAGAGGCTCTAAACCCGGTCAGCAGAAAAAAGCCATTTAAAAGAAATACTCCGGGCCCGTCCAATTTGGACCGAATACTCGATCGCTCGTGCGGATACATGGCACTCCCAAAAGCTTAGCCAATCACACCAACAGGGATTGTTGGGTGTTCAAGCAGCGAGCAAGTTAAATGCCTAAAACAATGACAAGGGGCTGCATAGCGATGACGAGGAGGAGCCCCGCCACGAACAATAGAGGATGAAGGGCTTCCCCCGCAGTGCGGACGGTGAACATGATATACGCAACCCACATACCCAAAAGGAAGCGGAAGCGTGCACTAAGGGACGTATACGCGATGGAGCCAGTCGCCCCAAAGTTCAACCCGTGGTCTTCCTGCCCGATCACTTTTGATCGAAGGGACCACCCCACTAGCATCCGCCTCGGCGGATTCGCGGCATTGGTTCTAGACCCCATCATTGACGGATTTTACCTCACTAGATTCCTAATGGACGGCGGCAGTAGCCTGAACCTGCTTTATCAGGATACAGTGCGCAAAATGGGCATAGACCCATCAAGGATTAAACCCACGAAGATGACCTTCAAAGGTGTCATACCAGGTGTAGAGGCCAACCTATGCAGCTCGCCACACTTGAAGTGGTCTTCGATCCTCGGATAACTTCCGGAGCGAGGAGTTAATCTTCGACATAGTCCCGTTCCGCAGCGGCTATCATGCACTGCTCGGACGAACCGCGTTTGGAAAGTTCAATGCGGTGCCGCACTACGCATATCTCATGCTCAAGATGCCAGGTCCTCGAGGAGTCATTACGGTCAATGGAAACACCGAACGCTCTCTCCGGATGGAGGAGCATACGGCGGCCCTCGCGGCGGAAGTGCAAAGCAGCCTCTTAAGGCAATTCTCGAGTCCGGCTATTAAACGTCCGGACACCGCCAAGCGCGCCGAGTAACCTACAACAAGACCGCTGGCACGCTCGAGCACGCGCAGCAATGCGCCTAAGCCCCAACCCTCGCGAAATCGCGAAACCAGATACGCTGCACATAATTACGCCTGGAAATACCATGGGCATAGGGAAGGGCACGACCACGGCATGCCCGCACGCGGCTCAACCACACCAGGGCCCCGCTTGTGTCATTCTTTTTTTTTCTCTTTCTTTTTACTTTCAGGACTCCATTCTCACGAAGCCCGGTCCGGCATTAGAATCACCGAACACACGATGCAACAGCCAGGGAAGCAGAAAGCTACGTCGAGTGTCCAGGTGGTCTCTATTATGAGCAATATATCTGTTTTACACAACATCCCACGGCTTACCCCTGGAGGGAGACATGCTAAAAAGTCTCGTCCCTTGCTTATCGCACTATTTGTATCGTTCTGCTCTTACAGCAACCCTTTTGAATAAACAATATATAGCTTCTGCCTATTATTGATTTCCCTTTTTTATATATATATGTTCATTTATGACATTGTGCAACCGTACACTTTGGTACGGGCAATACACCAGGGGCTTAAGTACCCCATAACATGGTGTGATAAGTCCGAACACTTTCACAAGTGCGGCACCCCAAACTTATAGCATTATATGCATCGGCTCCGAATCATGTCTCGGGTCAATAGTTGGGTTTGCCTGGCTCCCATGTTTTGGTACCTTACGTTCCGTTATATCTGCTAAGGTAGCGCTGGGAGAACCACTGCGATTGTGCCTCGGTTGAGCTGGGTTAAGCACCTCAGTGGAGAAAGCTAAAACTGACCGTCATGATAGGGCGAGAGCCAGTCGCTGTTCGATAGGTTTTCGAGTCCCTAAAGACTTATGCCGCTTAGAGCGAGGAGTCGGCATTGTCCAGCCTAGGCGTGGATAGCGCCTCAACTCGGTCTTCCGATACCAGGGCTTCACCAAATTTAAAATTATAGAATTCTATGGCTAAGTGAGAGTGTTCAAGCATTATAGTCCGGTTGCCTTGTTCGCTATGCTGAGCGCCACCTCAAGGACCCAAGAATGGGAACAAGAGCGCCAAGTTCATCTCAACACCCCAAAGACTGTGGGCATGGGGGTGAAGCCAACGACTCGCCATCTCTCAAATTTAATACACGGCCGCATGTAAAGTAATATTTTAAATTAAAAAGTGTTGCTTAGCGATATGAACAAGTTTTCAGCGTGAGGATAAACAAATGCGAGTCTACTCAAAATTATATCTTTGGAGCATTCATCCGCTTATAAGGCAGCACCCTTCAGACGCCTCATAATACATTTCAGGCTTGCGATGCTCCTTCTTCGGTGGTGGTCCGTCCTTCACAAGCTTCTCAGCATCCATCTTGCCCCAAAGGTACCTTAGCAAGGGCAAGGGCCCTACGGGCACCTTCGATGCAGATGGAGCGCTTGATGACTTCAACCCATGGACATGCGTCCCACCACCGCCTCACCAGCCAAGTAGCTCCTGTGCATGGCTTCCTTAGGCCACAAACGAACTATGAGGCCCCTCATGGCCTGTTCGCCACCTTATGGAGCTCGACCAGCTGATTCAACTGGTCGCTTATGGGCACTGGTGTCCGCCTCAGATACTGAGACCAACACCTTCTCCGCCGAGCTTCCTCCTCGGCTCGGTAGAATGCGGTAGCATCAACCACATCAAGGGGCAGATCTGCGAATGCTCCCGGAGAGCTCCGGATTCGGGTAAGTAATGATAATTCAATTTCACATGCTTGCTTTGCATATAGAATTCCTTACCCGCCGCTATCTTCTTCATCGCCTCAATCTCCGGAGGGCTTTTTGGCTTCGCCTTAGCGGCCTTGGCGCTCTAAAGGGCCGTGGCGAGCTCGGACTCCCGAGTCTTTGAGTCACGCTCCAAACTCTCGTGTTTTTCCACGAGAGCCCGGAACTCTTGCCGCACCTCCGCCGCCAGCGCCTCCTGCTTTTCTTGCTCGGTGCGTTCCGTGGCCGCATCACTTTCGGCCCGGAACACCGCCTCCTTCAGGGTCGCCACCTCGTTCGTGGCCCCTGCAATATTCATGTTATTCCTGTCATTTTTTTGCAAACACATCTTTTAAATACTCCCATAAGGTATTACTTACCTTCCTTGTCCTCGAGCTGCTTTTTGGCAAGTCCGAGCTCGTTCTCGGACTGCTCGAGGCTCTGCTTCAATGCACCAACCTCCAGCCAAGCGGGCAGAGGTCAAGAGCGCAGCCTGCATTCCCATATTGACATACTTATGTTAAACTCCTGCAGATATCTTTTAGATCCTCGCCGGGCTTTTTCTTTCCAAACACCAAACCGAGCATCGGGGCTACCGTCTATGCGGTAATATTTTATATATCTTAAGTACATACCTCAAAGCCTGTTAGAAGGTCGGCACGAGCTTCAGTCAGCCTGCTCTTGGCGGATCGAACCTTTCCGGATCACCACACTCATAACAAGGCGGTGCTCCTCGTCGATGGAAGCGCCGTTAAGCGCCCATCAAATCATCCGTGCCTCAGTTGGACAGAGGTCACCGGCGTCGCAGTCTTGCCCTTCTTCTTTAAGGGTCGCTGTCGTCGACTCGGAACCACCGGCTCGACGGAGTCCGCGCAGGTCGACTTGAAGCCCTTCGGGTTTTATCCGCTGGAGCTCGATTCCAGGAGGTCGCCTTGCGGCGCCTCCATACCCACCTCCTCCTGGCTGGGCCCCTTTTGTGACTCTACCCCAGCGTCATCCGCGGCGGGAGGAGACTAGGCGGTCGGAAGTGAGGTGCTATTCACCTCCGACGAATCTAGGGAGCCGCTCGACGAATCGTCGAGCCCATCCTTGGGCGGGCTGCATGGTTATATCCGGCGTTATAGGATGCTGTGCGACAAATGAAACGCCACGAGTTATTCTGGTGTCCGGACACTTACGATTTCGCCAGGGGCTTGGTCCTTGGAGCCCACCCCTCTTCATCGTCGTCGGCATTGGCGGTGTAGTCCGGCGCGCATATTGTCTTCGGCATTGCAAGGCGGGTTCCTCCTCCGAATACTTCATAGAAGGTTTTGAACACAAGGATAGTGTCCGGCTCTGCAAAACAAGTTCCACATACCACCGTAGAGAGAATAATTCTTTGCACAGATCTGCTGACGTATTCCGCGGCATGATATCACACCACGGCCAGGCCTTTATTCGAATCGTTTTTTACTGTCCCACCTCAGCGCGTTTAGCAAGGCGGTTTTCCTTGGCACGTCTTATCAAAGCGTAGATCGTGCCCCCTTATTCTGGGATTCCCATCAATACGGACGTGGGTAACCCATCCGTGCCATTGATTACGGCGCTTGGGAGATAAGCGAGTTTTACCAGGCTGGCGGGGGGCGCATAGCTTCATCTGTCCATATAAGGGGATAAGGACCCACATTTTCACCTACGCCTTCTTCCTCCTTTGCTCATCCATTTCCGCGCACTCGAGCTCCAGCGCCCAAGTCCGCACACCCCACCTCAACCTTCTCCAACTATGTCCAGAGCGAGAGGCAGGTGGATGGCCTCCTCCGTCACGGAGGGCACATCAAAAGCTGCGAAGGCGGATACTTGTCCAATGACATCGCTGCATCTGCTACCCGACGAGGGGCAGCTCATTCCCACCCCTGTGCCCCATGAGAGGGTGGTGTTCTCACCCACTTCCTCCATGGACTAGGGTTTCCACTTCACCCATTTGTCCGGGGCTCATGTTCTACTATAGCCTGGATTTCCATGATCTGCCCCGAACTTTATCCTCAAGATCTCGGCGCTTATCGTCGTGTGCAAGGCCTTCCTTCAGATCCAGCCCCACTTCGCTTATGGCTGAAGATCTTCAATGTCAAGTCAAGGTAGTGGGCGGCCGCCAAGCGGAGTGCGGAGGCGCCATGGTTGGCAAGATGGCCAAAGTCCTATGGCTCGAGGGCTCCTTTGTGGAGACCATAAAGAGGTGGCAATCGGGGTGGTTCTACATCACCGAGCCGCGCGACTCTCAATGGGCGGCGGCCCCTGAATTCCGATATGGCTTCCCCAGACAGCTCACATCGTGGAAAGAGACGGGCCAGATGTGGGGGGATTCAGATGTGCTGTCCGGACTCCAAACTTGCGTCCGAAACCTGGTGGATAAGAATCTCAGGCTTGTCAATGTAATCCAGGTGATGCTCATCCGCTGGATTCTCCCATGCCAACAACGGGCCTTCAAATTGTGGGAGTTCGATCCGGCACAGCACCCAACTCTGAAGAGGCTCTTCGACACTACGTACGAAGACGCCTGGAAGGTGCTGTTCAAGGACGCCGAGGCTCCCACATCCACTACCGAAGATCGCGGATTCAGCTCGCAGCGTCAAGCCAACGAGGTAAGTTATTTTACCCTTTATGGGACTCTTGTTTTTCATAGATTGACTCTATGTGGGATCTAAAACTCCCTAACCTTTGACAGATCGGTGAAGACGCCCGGACAGATTAACTATCCGCCCTTTGCCGAAGACCCAACAGACGCCCGCTTGGCGAGTTGCTGGCTCGGCGCCTTTACGTGGTGCCGAGAAGAAGGCCAAGAAGAAGGCCACGGGAACTCGAAGAGCTCCTGCGCCAGTGCCGCTCGGACTCATCGCCCGACAACCCCGAGGCGTAATCCTCCTCCGAGGAAGAGGAGGAGGAAAGAAGCCTCTCTCCGGCCGGGGAGAGAAGAAAGGAAGGCCGCCTAACCGGGAGGCCGGAGGGTCCAAGAAGGGAAGGACCTTCCTCCGGACTTCTCCACCAACGCCGACAACGACGAGGAGGAGTGGCTAACAAGGCCCAGCCTCGGCGAGATCGTAAGTGTCTGGATACCAATGGCTTTTTTTCCATTGCATGGTGTTCTCTAATGCCGAACAATCATGCAGCCCGCCTAAGGACAAGCTCGCCGCCCGTCGGCGGGTCCTCGAATTGCCGGAAGTGGAGAGTACTTCACTTCCGGCCGCCTCACCTCAAGCTGCAGACGATGCGGTGGGGCCCCAAGGGGGCCTGGTCAAGAGGAGGTGGCGCAGGAGGCACCGCAAGGCAGCCTCCCGACTCTGTGCGAGGGAGCGAGACCCCAGGGCTCTAAGCCCGACCCTTGTCCGGACTCCATACCGAACCTTCAGCGGTTCAAGTCCGCAAGCGCCCCTTCAGGAAGGTAAGACGCCGGTGTCCTCCGTCCAACCGAGGCACCGGATAGCATCGAGGCGCTTAATACGCTTTCATCGAGGAGGAGCACCACACTATTATGAGTGTAGTGATCCAGAAGTTTAGTCCGCCAAGAGCGGGCTGATCAAGCTCTGCAACGGCCTTCTAACAGGCTTTGAGGTAAGTTTTCAATATATGTAAGAAGATTACCGACAGACAAGAGCCCTCGATGCTTAGTTCGGTGTTCGGAAAGAAAAGCCGGACTGAGGATCTAAAAAGATATATGCAGGAGTCTAACATAATTATGTCAATATGGGAATGCAGGCTGCCCTGCTGACCTCTGCTGCACTGACTGCGGAGGTCAATGAATTGAAGGAGAGCCTCGAGCGGTCCGAGAACGAGCTCGGCCAAGCCAAGAAGCAGCTCGAGGACATTGGAGGTAAGTAATACCTTATGGAATTTAAAAAATGTGGTTGCAAAAGATAACAGGAATAACATGGGTACTGCAGGGGCCACGAGCAAGGTGGCGACCCTGAAGGAGGCGGTGTCCGCGGCCGAAAACAAAGCAGCCGCGGAGCGCACCGAGTGAGAGAAGGGGGAGGCGCAGCTGGCAGAGGTACGGCAAGAGCTCCAGGCTCTCATGGAAAAACACGAGGGTTTGGAGCGTGACTCGAAGACCCGAGAGTCCGAGCTTGCCTCGGCTCTTGAGAGTGCCAAAGCTGCTAAGGCCGAGGCCCAAAAAGCCCTCCAGAGATTGAGGCAATAAAGAAGATCGCGGCGGTAAGGCATTCTTTATGCAGAGCAATAATGTAAAAGTCAATTATCTAGTACTTACCCGAATCCGAGCTCTCCAGAGCTGCTCGCAGATTTGCCGCGGAGTGTCTCCGATGCCGCCGCTTTCTACCGAAATAAGAAGGGAGCTCGACGGAAAAGGTGTTTTGGTCTCAAGATGTCGAGGCGAACACCGGTGCCCTTGAGCGACCAATCAAGCAATTGGTCGAGCTCCACAAGGTCGCCGAACTGGCCATGAAGGGCCTTATAGCTCGGCTGTGGCCAAATGAGGCCATGCCCGGAGCTACTGGGCTAGTGCGGCGGCTGGTGGATGCCTGTCCATGGATCAAGTCATCAAGCGCCCATCTGTATTGAAGGTGCTCAGAGGGCCCTTGCCCGTGCTAAGGTGCATGGGCAAGCTGGACGCGAGAAGCTGGTGACGGACAGCCGCCGCCGCAAAGAACATCGCAAGCCCGAGAAGTATTATGAGGGCGCCTGAAGGGTGCCCGCCTTATAGCGGTGAATGCTCCAAAGATGTAATATTTGAGTAGACTCGATTTGTTATCATGTACGCTGAAAACTTGTACATATGCGCTAAGCAACGCTTGTGAATTTAAAATATTACCTTCAGGCGGCCGCTTATCAAATTTGAGAGATGGCAAGTCGTTGGCTTCAAATTTCATTCCACGAGTGCTGGGGTGTTCGGGATAAACTTGAGCGCTCTTGTTCCCATTCTTGGGTCCTTCGAGGAGGCGCCAACGCAACGTAACAAGGCAACCGGACTTATAGTGCTTGAACACTCTCACTTAGCCATAGAATTCTATAATTTTAAATTTCGCGAAGCCCTAGTATTCGGAAGACCGAGTTCGGTGCTATCCACGCCTTGGCCGGACAATGACGACTCGCTCTAAGCGGCATAAGTCTTTAGGGACCCGAAAAAACCTCTCAAACAGCGATCGCTCTCGCCCTATCATGACGGTCAGTTTTAGCTTTCCCATCGAGGTGCTCAACCCAGCTCAACCGGGCACAATCGCAGTGGTTCTCCCAAATAGCTACCTTAGCCGATATAACGGAACGTAAGGTACCAAAACATGGGAGCCGGGCAAACCCAACTATTGACCCAAGACATGATTCTGAGCCGATGCATATAATGCTATAAGTTCGGGGTGCCGCACTTGTGAAAGTGTTCGGACTTATCACACCATACTTTTGGGGTACTTAAGCCCTCGGTGTATTGGCCGCACTAAAGTGTACGGGTGCAACATGCCATGAAATGAACATATATATAGGTAAAGAAAGGAGTGCAATAATAGGCGAAGCTATGTATTTTTATTCAAAAGGTACTGCAATGGAAGCGAACGATACAAATAGTGCGATAAGCAAGGGATGGGACTATTTAACATGTCCTCCTCGGGTAAGCTGCGGATGGTATGTAAAACAGGTATAATGCTCATAGTAGAGACCACCGGACACTGACGTAGCTTTCGCTTCCTCGGCTGTTGCATCGTGAGTTCGCAATTCTAGTGACGCATAAGACTTCGGAAAACGGAGTCCCGATAGTAAGAAAAAAGAAGAAAGAAAAAGAGTGACACAATCGGGAGTCCCTGGTGCGGTTGAGCCGCATTCTGGGCGTGCCGTGGTCGTGCCCCTCCCCTTAGGCCCATGGTATCTCCAGAGCGTAATTATGTACGCGTAGTACTGGCTTCGTAGTTTTGCGAGGGCTGGGGTTGGGGCCGGATTGCTACGCGTGCTCTGATCGTGCTACGCGGTCTTGTTGTAGGTTACTCCGGGCGCGCTTGGCGGTGGCCGGACATTTAATAGCCGGACTCGAGAATTGCTGTGAGAGGCTGCTTTGCACCTCCGCCGCGAGGGCCGCCGTGTGCTCCTCCATTCGGAGAGAGCGTTCGGTGTTTCCATTGACCGTGATTACTCCTCGAGGGCCTGGCATCTTGAGCTTGAGGTATGCGAAAAGCGGCACCGCATTGAACTTTGCAAATGCAGTTCGTCCAAGAAGTGTGTGATAGCCGCCATGAACGGGACTATGTCGAAGATTAACTCTTCGCTCGGAAGTTATCCGGGATCCAAGACCACTTTGAGTGTAATCGAGCTCGTATAATTGGCCTCTACACCTGGTATGACGCCTTTAAAGTTCGCTCTTTGTGGGTTTAATCCTTGAGGGTCTATGCCCATTTTGCGACCGTATCCCGATAAAGCGGGTTCAGCTGCTACCGCCGTCCATCAGACTCTAGTGAGGTGAAATCCGTCGATGATAGGGTCAAGAACCAATGCGCGAATCCGCCGTGACGGATGCTAGTGGGGTGGTGCCTTCGATCAAAGGTGATCGGGCAGGAGGACCATGGGTTGAACTTGGGCGACCGCTCCATCGCATATACGCCCCTTAGCGCACGCTTCCGCTCCCTTTGGGTATGTGGGTTGCGATATCATGTTCACCGTCCGCACTTGTGTGGGAAAGCCCTTCGTCCTCTATTGTTCGGCGGCCGGGCTCTTCCTCGCCATCGCTATGCAGCCCCTTGTCGTTGTTTTCGCGCTTAGCTTGCCTGTTGTTTGAACACCCAACAATCCTGTTGGTGTGGTTGGCTGGTTTTTCGGGGTGCCATGTATCCGCACAAGCGATCGAGTATTCGGTCCAAGTTGACGGGCCCCGGTATTTCTTTTGAATGGCTTCTTCCGCCGACCGGTTTAGAGCCTCAATCCGCATTTATCGTCATATCTTCAAAGATTATCACCGCACGCGGCGTTTATGCTTGTTGCGACGCGACTTGCCATTGCTGTCCTTGGTATCCGAACTACCAGGGTGTTTGGCCAAGTTGTTGCTTCGAGCTAGCCAGCTGTCCTCTCTCGCGCAAAAGCGGGTCATGAGTGTGGTGAGGGCTGCCATGGATTTTGGCTTTTCCTGTCCTAGGTGCCGGGCTAGCCACTCATCGCGGATGTTGTGTTTGAAGGCTGCTAGCGCCTCTGCATCCGGACAGTCGACGATCTGATTTATATGGCTAAGGTCATCGGCGTCTGGTGGTCGCACATATGTGCCCTGGAAGTTATCAAGGAATGCAGCTTCCAGGTCCTCCCAACAACCGATTGACTCTGCTGGCAAGCTGTTGAGCCAATGCCGAGTTGGTCCTTTAAGCTTGAGTGGGAGGTATTTGATGGCATGTAGATCATCACTGCGGGCCATGTGGATATGGAGGAGATAGTCCTCGATCCAGACCGCAGGATCTGTGGTACCATCGTATGATTCGATGTTTACGGGTTTAAAGCCCTTAGGATTTGATGATCCATTACTTCATCTCGTGAAGCATAGTGGGTGTGTGGCGCCTCAGATTGGGCTATATCACGATGTAGCTCATATGAGCTTTGTTCATCGTGTTCGCCCGGCCGGTTTGTTGTATCCGGCGTGACGGTAATCATCCCGAGTCGTTACATGCCCACGCGATCTGTAGATCGATCTTGTATGCTTTGCCTTATCCTCCAATATATCTCGCAAGTCCGGCGATTTTCCGTGCCTTGGTACTTTTTGAGCGCGCTCGGGCGTGGCTTGAGCGGAGGGCCGAGAGGCTTCTCCGTCTCGCCACGGGTGGCCGGTCTGCCATGTCGTGCAATCGGTGACTTGGGTGCTTCCTCCTCTGATCGAGGCAACGGCCTGCATTTGGGGTAGCTTTTGAGGGGCGTTCGAGTTCATACTCTTCGCTGCAAGGACTTCATCCATCCGCTGCCTAGCAGGTCTTGGTCAGCTCTAAGTCGTTGCTGCTTTTTCTTGAGGCTGCTTGCCGTGGCTATGAGCCTGCGTTTAAAACGCTCTTGTTCGATGGGGTCCTCCGCACGATGAATTGGTCATCGCCGAGGCTTGCCTCGCCTTCGAGGGGGGCGATAATTATCGCCCTCTACCTCTCTTTCGCCAAGACCGTCATGCGGACTTGCTTCTCCTCCTCCCGCTGCCGAGTCCTGCTGGAGGGGTCATCTTCGCACCGTCTGTGGTATTATTGTCTCCCGTGCGGAATCGCCGCTTTCTTGTGGCGGATTTAGAGCGGCGCCACGACATCGGGCGCTTGGGTTGTTTCTTGGAGGGGTCATCCTCCGCCATTCCATCGCCATTCCCATCTTTTGGGATGTCCACCATGTATATGTCATACGACGAGGTGGCCTTCCAGTGCCCTGTAGGTGTTGGTTCTTGGTCGTCTCCAGCATCGTCGTCCATACCGTCGATGTCTTCGGAGTCGAAGTCGAGCATGTCGGTTAAATCATCGACAGTGGCTACAAAGTGGGTGGTGGGTGGGCGTTGAATTTCTTCGTCGTCCAAATCCCAACCTTCCTGACCATAGTTCAGCCAGGGTTCCCCTGACAAAGAGAGAGACTTTAATGAATTCAGGATGTCGCCAAAGGGAGAGTGCTGAAAGATGTCCGCGGTAGTGAACTCCATGACCGGCGCCCAATCGGATTCGATTGGCGGTAGCGGAGGGTTGGAGTCCGGAGAGGAGTCCGCACCACAGAGTCACGGTCTTCGCAAAGACAGGGATGGAGTTCGCTCAATCGCCAGAGAGATCGTAGCCCAGGCGGTGTCCAACCACTCGTCCTCGATCGGGGGAGTCGGCTCCGTGCTAAGGGTCGGAGCGGACTCTGGTGTGGCTTCCAAGGCACTGTTCGGCGGAGGGCTAGATCATGCCCATCGAGACAGTGCGGCGCATTTGGCTGTGGCTCAAATCTATCGAAGATCAAGTCTCCGCGGATGTCGGCCGTGTAGTTCAAGCTTCCAAATCTGACCTGACGGCCAGGGGCGTAGCTTTCGATCTGCTCCAGATGGCCTAGCGAATTGGCCCGCGATGCAAAGCCGCCAATCGAAGATCTCAGACAGGAGAAAAGTCTCACCCTGGACTGCGTCGTTGCTGATGATTGAAGGTGCCATCGGGCCTATAGGTGACGACACAGAGGAACTCCCAATGAAAGCACCAATGTCGGTGTCAAAACCGGCGGATCTCGGGTAGGGGGTCCCGAACTATGCGTCTAGGCGGATGGTAACAGGAGACAAGGGACACGATGTTTTTACCCAGGTTCGGGCCCTCTCGATGGAGGTAATACCCTACTCCTGCTTGATTAATATTGATGATATGGGTAGTACAAGAGTAGATCTACCACAAGATCAGAGAGGCTAAACCCTAGAAGCTAGCCTATGGTATGATTGTTGTTCGTCCTACGGACTAAAACCCTCCGGTTTATATAGGCACCGGATAGGATTAGGGTTATACAGAGTCGGTTACAATGGTAGGAAATCTACATATCCGTATCGCCAAGCTTGCCTTCCACGCCAAGGAAAGTCCTATCCGGACACGGGACGAAGTCTTCAATCTTGTATCTTCATAGTCTAGGAGTCCGGCCAAAGATGATAGTTCGGCTATCCGGACACCCCCTAGTCCAGCTTTCCCTCAGTACTCATCTTGAATAGCGGCGACTGGTCGGGCCGCCTGCTGCGGGGGAGGAGGCGGCAACAGTGGGCCGGCTGGTGGAGGAGGCAGCAATCCTTCGCCCTTGTCGATTCAGGTCAGCCAGTGACACTTCCGGGTGGTGTGGTTGGACGGCTTCGGACCGCTGTGAAACTTGCAGGGTGCATCAAGGGTTAGCTCACAGGAGAATGTGGGTAACCAATTTGGCTTGCCGCCCTTCTGACGCTTGGGAGCAGGCTGCCCTTCTGGCTGCTGGTCTTTAACTGTCGCCACCTATCGGCTAGTGGAAGCCGGCTGTGGCGCCTTGCACTTGTTATCGCTCTGCTGCCGCCGCCGACTGGTGTCACCAGCCGGAGTCCGAGGGGCCTGAGGAGCCACTTTGCCGGATGCATCAACTTGAATCTCCGTCTTCATGGAGGAGTCGGTCGTGGCGTACTTGTCTGCTATGAGCAGCAGCTCCTCGAGGGTTGCCGGCTCGTCGCAGAGAAGCCGGTGTTTGAGCAGGGTGCCTTCTCTGCACTCGGTTGTGAAGTACTCGATGGCCCACACCTCATGCACGCCTTCACAAGAGTTGCGCATCTCGGTCCAATCTGTGAGGTAGTCGCGAGTTGATTCAGTGGGGCCCTGGACGCACAAAGAGAGCTGGCGGGCTTGGGCGGCCGCTTGTACGTGCTGGTGAAGTTGCGGACGAAGGCTTCAGTGAAATTTACCCAACTGTTGATGCTGCGGGGCTTTAGGTTGTTCAACCATGTCCGGGCAGTGCCCTAGAGCATGAGCGGGACGTACTTCACTGCAACGCGCTTGTTGCCGTTTGCTATGCTGACGGCTGTGGAGTAGTCGACCAGCCAGTCTTCCGGCTTCACGGAGCCGGTGTACTCGGGAGTGTGAACCCTTTGGGGAAGGGCTCGTCACGGATGCGAGGGCCGAAACAAGGCGGGCCTAGCGCGTCTTCTTCTTCTAGCGCCAGGGATCGGTTGAGGCGGCCGATTCGGCGGCGGGTATCGTTTTCTCCGATTCCTTCTGAGGGGCCAAGTCAGCCACCGAGGCTCGGATGATCAACAGGCGACGGGGAGACGCGCCTTTCTCTGCGCGGAGGAGGTTGATAGTCACCTGGTCATTCTACCGCTTGAGGGCGGCCATCTTGGTCGCGCTCGATGGTGATGTGCGTCCGTCTTCGGCTTGCAGCCGGCTCCTTGTCTCGTCGTCCGTGGGCACCACCAGTCGGTGTCCGGGATGTCGTGCCATGCTCTCTGCGGGGAGGCGGATCGTCGTTCCGCTGGTTGGGTGCTTTGGCGCCACAGCCGGCTTCTGGCTGCTCGGCAGCCGCGACAATAAGCCGCTAGATGCCCTCCGTCATGTGGCGACGCTCGTCGCCCTCGAGGTTGTCCAACTCGTCTGCTGCCGCCTGGGTAGCTCGTATGTTCTCCATGGGCATGGTGTAGATGGGGCGATCTGCCCGGAACATGCTAGCTATGGCCGCGCCATGTTGCCGGACCGTGCCAACGGGGCTAGGCCCGCCAGGAGCCGGTGTGCCACCAATGACATGGTCCATCTTGCATTGGTAAGCCTTCGAGAGGCGTCTCATGCTGGCTAGCTTCTTGGCGCTCTCGATGAGCTGGACGCGGCGGGCTTCTAGCGTCTCGGCATCGGCGTCTTCTGCAATGGGTGCAGACAGGTCTCGTAGCTCTGCCTCGAGCGGATGTCAGGCACCGTCACCGGAAGCTCCATCGTGGCAGATGACGAACACCTCCGTGATGGTGCTGTCGCCGCTGTCGGCGTGAGGGAGGGGATCATCGAGGAGCACCACGTTGGTGGGGAACGCGTCGAGCGATGCTGTGTCGGAGTCGACGAGCATCGGGTCGATGGAGCCGACTGACTCCAAGTCGACGGCCGGCTCGTTGGCGACGTGGAGCTGTCGAGGAGGCTGACGAGGCGGCTCTCAGGGCCGTCAGTTCCTGCGTCGGATGCAGGCTCGTCGGAGAGGCGGATCTCGCTGACAAGGTCAGCGAGGCAGCTTGCCACGCAGGCAACATCCGTGCCATGCAACGCATCGGCGCAGACGCCGTCTGGCGTGCCGGGTTGGCTGCGCTTGGTGGGAAGGAAGAGCGTTCCCGTCCAGAACA
The DNA here is from genome assembly GCA_021605205.1 of Aegilops longissima. Taxonomy (NCBI): domain Eukaryota; kingdom Viridiplantae; phylum Streptophyta; class Magnoliopsida; order Poales; family Poaceae; genus Aegilops; species Aegilops longissima. The sequence goes on from CM038678.1 coordinate 339,771,848, forward strand.
GATCTCCTGACGACGGTGCACCTAGCCATACGGTGGGCGCCAAATGTCGGGGTTTTGGTGCGACATATGCCAACGATTGGCTTATCATGGTGGGGGATAGTAAGATGTCGCTGGTGCTAGGAAGCGGGATGAGGCGTAGACACGTACGTCGACGAACTTTACCCAGGTTCGGGGCTCTCCTAGGAGATAACACCCCTAGTCCTGCTCTGCGGGGTCTCCGCATGATCACTATCTCAACAAGTAGCTACAAGTTGCTCCTTGAGCTGTTTGCTATAGGAGTAAGAAGGGCAAGGCTAGCACTGTCCTCTCTCTATGTATGTGGTCGTGTAGTCTAAGGGTCTGAACCCTTTGCATGGGTGCCCTGGGGGTTTATATAGGCCTACCCCCAGGGGTACAATGGTAATATGGCCGGGTGTAGGCCCTGGCCGTCAGTGTCTCTCGTGGCCGGCTTCACCGCTGGCTGCTGGGGCCTGCCGACTGGTGGGCCCCGCCGGCTGTCCTGTACTTGGCCGACCGGCCACGCCCGCCGCTTGTGGGTCTGGTCGACGGCTCATCACTATAGCCGTGCCTCTAATGACGCTTGCTTTGTCGGGGAGGGCATGGCTACAGTCCCGCCGGCTGTCCTGTACTTGGCCGACCGGCCACGCCCGCCGCTTGCGGGTCTGGTCGACGGCTCATCACTATAGTCGTGCCTCTAATGACGCTTGCTTTGTCGGGGAGGGCATGGCTACAGTCCCGCCGCCTGGCGGGTGATCACTGTAGCCATTCCCCATCTCTTCTGGTTAATGGCACACAAACCCCCAGGCAGGGGGTGGGCCGCCCTCTGGGTGCCGGCTTCTCCCCAAGCCGACTGGTCCATGCTCGCCGCCTTCTAGCTTCTCTCTGACAGGTAAGGCCCGCCGCCTATGGGCCGTTCCGACAGTCCGTCATCCCTCTGACTTGAGTGATGTCACGGGTGGAGAGGCTACAGTGCCGCGCCATGCCGGGGATCTCCGGCTTGTACGGCGCACTGTAACCACGACCTGCCCTGGATTTGGGGGTGGCAGGCTTCACTGTTGCCACGCCCGTCTCATCGTCTTTATGGGGGTGCAGACTTTGAGGGCGCTTGGGGCCGCCTACTAGGAGCCGGCCTCTCTAGAGGCCGCCTGCTAGGAGGCGGCCTGCTTCATGGTCGTCTTCTGGGTTCAGCCGCCTTCCGGCAGACGTCCTCGGGAAGGCGGTGGTCATGCATGGAGGTTTGAGGGGCGCAGTTGGCCCCGATTTCTTGAAATTCCATGGGGGGCAGATGAGGCTACCCATGACCAATAACTCCGACACTAAAAACAATCCACACTCAACATTTCTAAATTACATGGGATGCAACACCTATTATAAGCTATGGACGAAATTTATGAAAGGGCATCTTGTATAGTTCGTCCATGTCATTCTATGTCATCAAGGGGGCTTCAAAATACTGAAATATGCACTAGAAACACGGTCCCTTCGCGTGCGCCTTCATCTCCATTCTTTTTTTTGTTCCAGTGTTCGTCCCTCTTGTCCATGCTAGGACCTTCATTAGTAATCAACACAAATGTATCCAATTTAGGCAACATCATATTCTCATGAACATTAAAATTGCTACCAAGAAACGAAAGTACCTGGTAATTCAATTAGCGTGCGCGAGCTCTAGTAATTGTTCCAGTATGTATAGGAGCAGGGGCTGTGGGTGTAACAATGGAATTGATGACCTCATCATCCTCCCCTTCTTGAAAGGAAGTTGTCCTCGAAGGTAGCTCATCTTACTCACCCAAATTAGGCTGCAAATCTACAATGTTAAAAGTGGGACTAACCCCAAAATCTGCAGGTAGCTCAAGTTTATATGCATTACCATTTATTTTCTCTAACTCCTTAAAAGGACCATCTGCACATGGCAATAGCTTTGATTTGCACGAATCAGGAAATCTATCCTTACGCAAATGTAACCAAAAAAGATCTCCAGGTGCAAACACAACATGTTTTCTACCCTTATCTCCAACAAGTTTATATTTAGCTCTAAGCATAGTAGACAATGTTCTATTGACTACTTCAGTTTGTCCATCAGTTTGGGGATGACATGTAGTACTAAACAGCATTTTAGTCCCCAACTTAGCCCATAAACATCTCCAAAAGTTGCTAAGAATCTTAGTATCACGATCTAAAACAATTGTATTTGGCACACCATGCAAGCGAATAATTTCACAAAAGAACAAATGAACAACATTAGCAGCAGGATCGCTTTTATGACATGGTATAAAGTGTGCCATTTTCAAAAATCTATCCACACAACAAATATGCTATCCCTCCCCTTGTTAGTTCGAGCTAAACCTAAAACAAAGTCCATAGATATATCCTCCCATGGAACACTAGGTACACCAAAGGCATATAGAAACCATGAGGATTGAGTCGTGACTTAGCTTTTGACATGTAGTGTAGCGAGCAACAAAACACTCAACATTCCGTCTCATCTTTGTCCAAAATAAATGTGTAGGAAGTACATCCTCTGTCTTCTTGACGCCAAAGTGACCCATTAATCCTCCTCCATGTGCCTCCTACAAAAAAAGAAGACGAACGGAGCTAGCTGGAATACATAGCTCGTTAGCATGAAACACAAATCTATCGTTAACAACGAACTTGTTCCATGTTCTCCCCTCTCTACAATTCTGCAATACGTCTTGAAATTTAGCATCATGCACATATTGATCTTTGATGGTATCCAAACCAAATATTTTAAAGTCAAGTTGTGAAAGCATAGTTAACGATGAGACAATGCATCAGCAATAACATTTTCTTTACACTTCTTGTGTTTAATGACATAAGGGAAAGTCTCAATAAATTCGGACCTTTTAGCATGTCTACGGTTCAGTTTTGCTTGACTTTTAATGTGTTTTAAAGATTCATGATCACAATGTATAAAAAATTCTTTGGTCCGTATATAATGTTGCCATGTTTCTAAAGTTCGAACAAGAGCATATAATTCTTTATCATAAGTAGAATAGTTAAGACTAGGCCCACTAAATTTTTCAGAGAAGTATGCAACAGGTTTCTTGTCTTGTAATAAACACACCTCCTAATCCAATTCCACTAGCATCGCATTCAAGATCAAAAGTCTTACTAAAATCAAGAAGTTGGAGTAAACGAGCATGTGTCAACTTATCTTTCAATACCGTTAAAGCTTCTTCCTATGCGGTACCCCAAACAAAAGGCACATCTTTCATTGTTTAGCTCATTGAGAGGTGCAGGAATGGTGCTGAAATCTCTGACAAAACGCTTGTAGAAACCAGTGAGGCCAAGAAAATTCCTCACTTTTGTGATCGTTGTGGGCTGCGGCCAACTCTCATTAGCTTCAATATTGGCTTTATCAACTTCAATTCCCTGTGGAGTAACAACATATCCAAGAAAAGATAGTAGGTCGGTGCAAAAGGTGCACTTCCCAAGGCTACCAAACAAACGTGCATCACATAGAGCAATAAAACAACACATATATGTTCCAAATGTTCCTCCAAAGATCTGCTATAAATCAGTATATCATCAAAATAGACTACCACAAATCGTCCAATGAAATCACGTAATACTTCGTTCATTAATCTCATGAAAGTACTAGGTGCATTAGTTAACCCAAAATGCATGACTAACCACTCATATAATACAAACTTAGTTTTAAATGTTGTTTTCCATTCATCCCCCAATTTCATACGAATTTGATGGTATACAGTACGCAAATCAACTTTGGACAATATTGTAGAGCCACTCAATTCATCAAGCTTATAATCTATCCTAGGAATAGGATGAGGATAATGAATAGTAATATTATTAATGCCTCAACAATCAACACACATATGCGATGTACCATCCTTTTTCCGCACTAGAAACTACAAAAAAATACACTTTCGTGATGATACGTGTTTGTCATAGTAGGTCACATTTTTTGTCACGCATGTACATCCATGACGACTTTATGACCGAATCAAGATAGTCATACCTGTGCTGTCGTAGAAGTGCTCCATGATAATACCAAAATTATCATCACGAAAGGGTCCACTTCCAAGATGATAAATGGCACGTCATGGAAGTGCTTTCGTCAAGGGTGACCGACACGCGACATCCACCTTAACGGGTTGCCGTTAAGCTATCAGGTTCTTGTTTGGATCCGATAACCCGTTAATAGCCCGATCCAATGGGGATTTTCCACGTGTAAAATCATCATTGGCTGGAGGAAACACGTGTCTACTCCCCGGTGGGCCAGATGTCATCCGTCCAATGGAGGAGACATGCCTATGATACGTCGACACGTGGCAGGGCCCAACAGAGGCCCATATAGGTTAAAAAGGCCAGCCCAGTCAAAGGGCCCATAGTATTTACTCAGGTACTAGTGGGCCAGCCCAATAATGGTCTGTTTAAACATGGCCCATTTACGGCCCGAAGCCAGATCTGGCCCGTTAATTGTTCGCCGAATATTTGGGCCCAATTACGGCCCAGTGACATTTCGTCCTGTTAGAGGCCCGATGTAGACATGGGCCCATTTCAGCCCGGTGTGTCTTTCGGCCTGGGAATGGCCCGTGCTGCCCATGGGCCATATATGGTCCGACGCGACATCTGGCCCTCTAACGGTCCGTGATAAAGGTGGCAACAGTTCAGCCCAACGTGACTTTGTGCCTGTTAAAGGCATGTCGTATAATTCGGCCCATTGATACCTCTACTAAGCTTTTGGCCTCTTAAAGGCCCATGATATCAGTGGCCAACTAAGGCCCGAGATTTGTTTCGGCCTGGTAATGGCTCGTCATATAACTGGGCCAAAAAAGGCCCGGTCTACATTTCAGCCTACTGAAGGCCCGTCGATGACTAGTGAAAATTCAAGCCCAACATGCATTTCGGCCTACTAAAGGCCCATGGTTTCTTCTGGGCTAGTAGAATATTTAGCCTGTTAATGGCCCAAAGCTACATGAGCCCAACTAAGCACTGGGTCCACTAAAGGCCCAACGAAACTTTGCGCCAAATATAGGCCCATGTAAGTTGTGGGCCTGGCGTAAAGAATGAAGGCCCGAATGGCCTTTCACGCCTAAGAAAGTTGCAGGCCAACCCAACTGTGGCCCGCTAAAAAGCAGGCTCGTTAGAGGCGAATGTTTCGGCCCATTCGACTACATCAGATTTTCTCCATTTTTTTCGGTTAGCGAATGATGGCAGTAACTAGTAGGAATTAAGAACAAACCTACTCTATACAATAAAGAAATTATGGCATAGTAACTTAGAATAAACCTACACTATACAATAAAGGATTTATGGTATATTACATCCATTGGGCATCGAAGTTCGCCACCGGTGATCATAAAGCGCAACGAAGAAGCAGACTACAAAAATTGGGCACCATTGCAGCGTAACAAAATATTACTGAACCAAGACCACTTCCAAGATAGTTCAAGAAAGGTTAGCCTTGTGCGGGAACTGCAGCGCAAGCTGCTGACCAAGGTTGTGAGACCGGCCTAGCATGTCGGTGATACGTCTCCAACGTATCTATAATTTTTGATTGCTCCATGCTATATTATCTATTGTTTTGGACTATATTGGGCTTTATTTTCCACTTTTATATTACTTTTGGGACTAACCTATTAACCGGAGGCCCAGCCCAGAATTGTTGTTTTTTTGCCTATTTCAGTGTTTCGAAGAAACGGAATATCAAACGGAGTCCAAACGGAATGAAATCTTCGGGAACGTGATTTTCTCATCAGATAAGATCCAGGAGACTTGGACCCTCCGTTAAGAAAGCCACAAGGCGGCCACGAGGGTGGAGGGCGCCCCCTAGGGCGCACCCCCCTACCTCGTGGGCCCCTCGAAGCTCCACCGACGTACTCCTTCCTCCTATATATACCTCGCACTTCAACAGATCGAATCGGAGCCAAAATCTAATTCCACCACCGCAACTTTCTGTATCCACGAGATCCCATCTTGGGGCCTGTTCTGGAGCTCCGCCGGAAGGGGAATCCACCACGGAGGGCTTCTACATCATCACCATAGCCTCTCCGATGAAGTGTGAGTAGTTTACCTCAGACCTTCGGGTCCATAGTTAGTAGCTAGATGGCTTCTTCTCTCTTCTTGGATCTCAATGCAATGTTCTCCCCCTCTCTCATGGAGATCTGATACGTCTCCAACGTATCTACTTTTCCAAACACTTTTTCCCTTGTTTTGGACTCTAACTTACATGATTTGAATGAAACTAACCCGGACTGACGCTGTTTTCAGCAGAACTACTATGATGTTGTTTTATGTGTAGAAAAGAAAAGTTCTCGGATTGTCCTGGAAATCCACGGAGGCACTTTTTGGAATTTATAAGAATTTTTGGCGAAAGAATTAATGTCTGGGGGCCCACAGCCTGTCCACGAGACAGGGGGGCGCCCCCCCCCCTAGGGCGCGGCCTCCTATCTCGTGGGGCCCCTGGACCTCCTCCGACCTCAACTCCAACTCCATATATTCCGTCTCGGGGAGAAAAAAAATCAGAGAGAAAGTTTCATCACGTTTTACGACACGAGCCGCCGCCAATCCCTAATATCTCTCGGGAGGTCTGATCTGGAGTCCGTTCGGGGCTCCGGAGAGGGGGATTCGTCGCCATCATCATCATCAACCATCCTCCATCACCAATTTCATGATGCTCACTGCCATGCGTGAGTAATTCCATCGTAGGCTTGCTGGACGGTGATGGGTTGGATGAGATTTACCATGTAATCAAGTTAGTTTTGTTAGGGTTTGATCCCTAGTATCCACTATGTTTTGAGATTGATTTTTCCATGACATTGCTATGCTTAATGCTTGTCACTAGGGCCCGAGTGCCATGAGTTCTGATCTGAACCTATTATGTTTTCATGAATATATGTGTGTTCTTGATCCTATCTTGCAAGTCTATAGTCACCTATTATGTGTTATGATCCGACAACCCTGAAGTGACAATAATCGGGATACTTCTCGGTGATGACCGTAGTTTGAGGAGTTCATGTATTCACTATGTGTTAATGCTTTGGTCCGGTTCTCTATTAATAGGAGGCCTTAATATCCCTTAGTTCCCGCTAGGACCCTGCTTCAACGGGAGGGTGTGACAAAAGACGTCATACAAGTTCTTTTCCATAAGCACGCATGCCTATTTATGGAATACATACCTACATTACATTGATGAATTGGAGCTAGTTCTATATCACCCTATGTTATAACTATTGCATGAGGAATCGCATCCGACATAATTATCCATCACTGATCCATTGCCTACGAGCTTTTCATATATTGTTCTTTGCTTATTTACTTTTCCGTTGCTACTGTTACAACTACTACAAAAACCCAAAAACATTTATCTTTACTTTTGCTACCGTTACCTTTATTATCATATCACTTTCGCTACTAAACACTTTCCTGCAGATACTAAGTTATCCAGGTGTGGTTGAATTGACAACTCAACTGCTAATACTCAAGAATATTCTTTGGCTCCCCTTGTGTCGAATCAATAAATTTGGGTTGAATACTCTACCCTCGAAAGTTGTTGCGATCCCCTATACTTGTGGGTTATCAGGACTAATTTCTGGCGCCGTTGCTGGGGAGCATAGCTCTATTCTCTGAGTCACTTGGGATTTATATCTGTTGATCACTATGAAGAACTTGAAAGATGCTAAGACCAAGATTTTGCCCTCAACCACGAGGGGAGGTAAGGAACTGCCATCTAGCTCTGCACTAGATTCTCCTTCCGTTATTAGTAGGCTTGCAACACCTAAACCTGCTACTGCTATGAATTCTGATATGTCGCATGTTATTGATGATGCCACTTCTGCTATGCATGATGAAATTACTTCTGTGCGTGATACTACTTTGCCATTAGGTGAATTTCTTGATGAACAACTTGTAGAGTTAGGGGGAATGATATTACTGAAGATCCTATTATTGACGATAGTGATGATGAAGGTTCCCCCAATGATTATGTATTACCTGTTGTTCCTAAGGGTTATGTTATGAATGAAAAATCTGCTATGGAAATCCTTGCTTGCAATGATAGAAATGATCTTAAGAAATTATTAGCTAAATGGAAGCAGCAGTCTCTTAATGCTAGAATGAAACCCGATCCTGCTTTTGCTACTTCACCTATCTGTGTTACTGATAAGCATTATGAATTCTCTGTTGATCCTGATATTATTACTTTAGTTGAATCTGATCCTTTTTATGGCCTTGAATCTGAAACTGTTGTGGCACATCTTACCAAGTTGAATGATATAGCCACCCTGTTTACTAATGATGAGAAGTCTCGCTATTTATATATCCTTAAGATATTTCCGTTCTCATTAAAGGGTGATGCTAAGACTTGGTATAATTCTCTTGCTCCTGGTTGTGTGCGTAGTCCCCAGGATATTAGTTATTACTTCTCTGCTAAATATTTCCCTACTCATAAGAAACAAGCTGCCTTGCGGGAAATATATAATTTTGTGCAAATCAAAGAAGAGAGTCTCCCACAAGCTTGGGGGAGGCTTCTCCGGTGACTTAATGCTTTGCCTGATCATCCTCTTAAGAAAAATGAAATACTTGATATCTTTTATAATGGACTAACCGATGCTTCCAAGGACTACTTGGATAGTTGTGTTGGTTGTGTTTTCAGGGAAAGAACAGTCGACGAAGTTGAAATACTATTGAATAATATGTTGACTAATGAAAATAATTGGACTCTTCCTGAGCCAGTTCCTGAAGTAATTCCTGAACCAATTGAGCCAACTCGTGAGCCTATTCCTAAACCCACTCCGAAGAAGAGAGGTGTTTTATTTCTCAGTCCTGAAGATATGCAAGAGGCAAAGAAATCAATGAAAGAAAAAGGTATTAGAGTTGAAGATGTTGACAATTTACCTCCTATTGAAGAAATACATGGTATTAATTTACCACCTGAAGAACCACATTGTCTTGATAACCCGACACAGGTAGTAAAGGTAAATTCTCTCTATAGATATGATAAAGTTGAAATACCCTCTACTAAATTTCATAGCCCATGATTAGATGAATTTGATGACTTTATGGCTAGGCGAGAAAGTTTTAATGCTTATGTTGGTAGAGAGTTAAAGAATAATGCTTTCGAGATAGGACGCATAGGTGATAATCTGGCTAGAGTTAAAGATGAACTTCACCGCGTTAGCTAATATGCTTCTATGGTTGCTACTCAAGCTGAGCAAGTACTCAAAGCTCAAAATGATTTGCTTGATGAATTAAATAATAAAAATGACTTTGCTGTTAGAGTGGCTACTAGAACTGGTAGAATGACTCAGGAACCTTTGTATCCTGAAGGCCACCCTAAGAGAATCGAACAAGATTCTCAAAGAAATAATTTAGAGGCACCTAGTTCTTCTAAAAAGAAGAAGAAGAAAAACGATAGAACCTTGCATGCTTCTAGTGAACCTCACTGTAGACACACCGAGAATCCCAATGATATTTCTATTTACGATCTTTGAAACACAATCAGGTGATGAACATGAACCTAGTGATAATGTTAATAATAATGTTCATGTTGATGCTCAACCTAGCAATGATAATGATGTAGAGATTGAACCTGCTGTTGATCTTGATAACCCACAATCAAAGAATCAACGTTATGATAAGAGAGATTTTGTTGCTAGGAAGCACGGTAAAGAAAGAGAACCATGGGTTCAGAAACCCATGCCCTTTCCTCCTAAACCATCCAAGACAAAGGATGATGAGGATTTTGAGCGCTTTGCTGAAATAATTAGACCTATTTTCTTACGTATGCGCTTAACTGATATGCTGAAAGTAAATCCTTATGCTAAGTATATGAAGGATATCATTACAAATAAAAGAAAGATACCGGAAGCTGAAATTTCCACCATGCTTGCTAATTACACTTTTAAGGGTGGAATACCAAAGAAACTTGGAGATCTGGGTGTTCCAACTATACCTTGCTCCATTAAAAGAAATTATGTTAGAACTGCTTTATGTGATCTTGGAGCCGGTGTTAGTGTTATGCCTCTCGCTTTACATCATAGACTTGAATTGAATAAGTTGACACCTACTGAAATATCTTTGCAAATGGCTGATAAATCAACTGCTATACCTGTCGGTATTTGTGAGGATGTGCCTGTTGTAGTTGCAAATGTCACTATTTTAACGGACTTTGTTATTCTTGATATTCCTGAGGACGATAGCATGTCTATTATCCTTGGTAGACCTTTTCTTAATACTGCAGGGGCTGTTATTGATTGCAACAAAGGCAATGTCACTTCTCATGTTAATGGTAATGAGCATATGGTACACTTTCCGAGGAAACAATCTCAAGTTCATAGCATCAATTCTATTGAAAAAGTTCCAACTATCATTTTTGGAGCTTTTGAATTTCCTCTCCCTACTGTCAAGAAAAAGTATGATATTCTTATTGTTGGGGATTTTCATATCCCCGTTGAGGTAACTTAGTGTTATTCGAAATTTCTCCGGTTCCGTGTTATTCGGAATGAGTTTGTTAACAAGACTTGATCAACCTTGTTAGTGGATTCATTTTGATGATCACAAGATGGATGAAACTAGAAGGCACAACCTTCTGTACCCTCTTTTTACTTTCTGTTATTAAGAATAAATAAAGCAAAAATAGTATTATCCGTCTGTTTTCTGAATTATCCGTGCATTAAAAAAAATAGTCCGAAAATAAAAGTGCTCCAAATGCCTTGCAAATCTAGTATGATTTTTTCTGGAATATTTGAGGATTTTAGGCACTGAAAACACTGCAGAAGGGGCAAGCACCAGGCCACGAGAGAGGAGGGCGCCCCCCCCTGTAGGGCGCGCCCCCTGTCTCGTGGGCCCCTAGTGGCTCCCCTCCACTTATGCCAGCAACCACACACTTCATCTTCTACCAAAAAAAATCCCCATCCAGCTCAAGCACGAGTTCTAGCTCGTTTTGCTGCGATTTTCGATCTCTTAGCTCAAAGCTCCATTCGCAAAACTGCTTTGGGATATTGTTGCTTGGTATGTGACTCCTCCGTTGGTCCAAATAGTTTTTGTTCTAGTGCTTTATTCGTTGCAAATTTTTGCTGCATAGGTGACCATGTTCTTGAGCTTGCATGTTAAAAATTTGAGGTCCCAAGCAATTCCAATGCATGATATAGGCTCTAGGAACTTGTAGGAGTAGTTGCTGCCAATCTTGTTAAGTTTTATTCACTTTTGGTTTGAAGTTACTATAATTTCAGAAATTTTCTGAAAAAGAAATATGCTTAGAAGATTGTACCAAGGAGGTTCCTCGGCAAAGAAATGGCCAAGGATTGCTATACGTGAACAAGATGTTAATTTGCTAAGGGACGCAAATGTACGGGCTTGTGAGTGGCCATCCAATGATTTTATGGTCGAAGCAGGCTTCAAGGAGGAATTTGACGCATATGTGCGTAATGCTGAGCTGGAGGACTTCTTACAAGATAAGTGTCCTCAATATTATCAATTGACTGATTCCTTTGTGTGGAGGTTCCAATATAACTGTACGCGTAATTCTCCTACTGTCATGTTTGATATTTATGATACATCTTATACCATGGATTTAGAGGATTTCACAACTGCTTGCAAACTCCCGCAGTGGGGTAATATTAATGATCCTCCCAAATCTGAATTTAGAGATTGTCTTGCTAGTATTACTGTGGGAGAATCTAGGGACGTAGCACAAGCTACCATAGGGAGCATTCATTTTCCTGCTATACATTACTTTGCTCTCTTTATTGGTAGATGCATTAACGGTAAGGACGAAGTATGTCACATGTGTGCTCCTGATCTTTGTGTCCTCAAGAGTGCTGTGTCAGGTTATAAAGGTTATAATTTGGGGGCAATAGTTGCACGTAGGTTGCAGAATAATAGTAGAAGGGGAGATTTCTTTGGAGGAATTTATGCAACCCGTGTGGCTAACTTTCTTAATATAGCTCCATGAGAGGGGGATATGATTGTACCTCCTGTTTATTTGGATAAAGAAGCTATGTTTGATCATCATTTTCTTGAGAGGAATGAACAATTCCTCCATTATCGACTAATCTATGACAGACGCAACGTCGTCCCTGTTACTCTTCCTGCTCCCTACCTTTTTGATTATCAGGCAAAAGGAAGATATGTTGTCACCAGGGAAGAAGCAACTGAATATGAGAGGGGAATGGAGGCAGCTCGCCAACACGCTGTTGCTCAGGAGGCGGTCGCCTCTGCATCTCAGTACAACCCCAGTTTCACTTATGGATATCAGCCAGGCGGTCCTTGGTACTAGACCAACTTAGGCCAAAAGCCTAAGCTTGGGGGAGTACGTATTTCTCACCGACTTTACATTCATGTTCACACACTAGTCGTCGGTGCTCATACTCTTTCATTGTATTATCCATGCTAGCTTAAATTTCTTTTTCTAGCTTTCTTCTTGTGTGTTTTATAAACCTTAAGAAAAACAAAAAAAATAGTTAGTTTAATTTCCATGCTTGTAGTAGAATTAAAATGAAAACCCAAGAAGATTTCTCGTTCTTCTTTTACTTGTTGGGATCTTTCCCGTGTAAATAGTTTTCTTTTCTTTTCTTTCCTTTGGGGGTCGAGAAGACCATATTGAAAATGCTTAGTGGCTCTCGTATGCATGATTGTTTATTTAACTTAGAGCCTATATTACCCTGTCTTCTCTCTTGAGTTGAATGCTTGCAGATTCTAGCTTAGTCCAATGCATGTGCACTCTTATTATTATACACATCGTTCGGTCGTGCAAGTGAAAGGCAATAATGACGATATATGATGAACTTATTGGGATGAGAAAAGCTGTATAAACTCGACCTCTCTTGTTTTTGTAAATATGATGATTCATCGTTCCTGAGTCAGCTATTATGACGTAAACATATTTGCAATGACATTTAGAGATTATAGTTACTTGTGCCATGCTTGATTAGCTATGAGTTATAATGGTTTACCTTGCATGCCAACATGCTATTAGAATGATTATGATGTGGTATGATGGGATGGTATCCTCCTTTGAATGAATTGAGTGACTTGACTTGGCACATGTTCACGCATGTAGTTGAATCAAATCAACATAGCCTTCACGATATTTATGTTCATGGTGGATTATATCCTACTCATGTTTGTATTCCGTGTAAATTAATTTTAATGCATGTTTACGACTGTTGTCGCTTTCTCAGTTGGTCGCTTCCTAGTCTTTTGCTAGCCTTCACCTGTACTAAGCGGGAATACTGCTTGTGCACCCAAACTCCTTAAACCCCAAAGTTGTTCCATATGAGTCCACTATACCTTCCTATATGCGGTATTTACCTGTCGTTCCAAGTAAATTTGTATGTGCCAAACTCCAAACCTTCAAATGAAATTCTGTTTTGTATGCTCGAGTAGCTCATGTTTCAACTAGGGCTGCCTATATCTTCCATGCTAGGTGGGTTATTCTCAAGAGGAGTGGACTCCGCTCCTCATTCACGAGAAAGGGCCGGTAACCGGGATGCCCAGTCCCATGATCCAAAAAGAACAAAGGAAATCAAAATAATTAAACAAAACTCCCCCAGGGTTGTTGTATGTTGGAGGCACTCGTTGTTTCGAGCAAGCCATGGATTGATGCTTGTTGGTGGTTGGGGGAGTATAAACCTTTACCATTCTGTTTGGGAACCGCCTATAATGCATGTAGTATGGAAGATACAGCCATCTCATAGTTGTTGCGTTGACAGCAAAAGTATGCCGCTCAAAATGTTATTCAATCTCTATTTTGAAATCGAGCTCTGGCACCTTTACAAATCCCTGCTTCCCTCTGCGAAGGGCCTATCTATTTACTTTTATGTTGAGTCATCACCCTTCTTATTAAAAAGCACCCGCTGGAGAGCACACTGTCATTTGCATTCATTATTATTGGTTTGTATTGGGTATGACTTGACTGGATCTCTTTTACCATGAATTACAATGTTTAGTGAGTCCTTGATCTTTAAAGGTGCTCTGCATTTATGTTTTGCGGTCTCAGAAAGGGCTAGCGAGATACCATTTTGTTATATCATGTTATGATTGTTTTGAGAAAGTGTGGTTATCCGAGTTTTATTATTATGGCTCGCTAGCTGATTATGTTATTGATATGAGTAATTGTGAGACCTACGTGTTATTGTTAGTATGGTTAGTTCATAATATTTGCTGAAACTTGAATGCTGGCTTTTCATGTTTACAACAACAAGAGCAAATAGAGTTTGTAAAAGTTTTTCTTTATCACTTTCAGTTTATCAATTGAATTGCTTGAGGACAAGCAAAGGTTTAAGCTTGGGGGAGTTGATACGTCTCCAACGTATCAACTTTTCCAAACACTTTTGCCCTTGTTTTGGACTCTAACTTACATGATTTGAATGAAACTAACCCGGACTGACGATGTTTTCAGTAGAACTACCATGATGTTGTTTTATGTGTAGAAAAGAAAAGTTCTCGGAATGTCCTGGAAATCCACGAAGGCACTTTTTGGAATTTATAAGAATTTTTGGCGAAAGAATTAATGTCAGGGGGCCCACAGCCTGTCCACGAGACAGGCGCCCCCTAAGCGCAGCCTCCTATCTCGTGGGCCCCCTGGACCTCCTCCGACCTCAACTCCAACTCCATATATTCCGTCTCGGGGAGAAAAAATCAGAGAGAAAGTTTCATCGCGTTTTACGACACGGAGCCGCCGCCAAGCCCTAATCTCTCTCGGGAGGGCTGATCTGGAGTCCGTTCGGGGCTCCAGAGAGGGGGATTCGTCGCCATCGTCATCATCAACCATCCTCCATCACCAATTTCATGATGCTCACTGCCGTGCGTAGTAATTCCATCGTAGGCTTGCTGGACGGTGATGGGTTGGATGAGATTTACCATGTAATCAAGTTAGTTTTGTTAGGGTTTGATCCCTAGTATCCACTATGTTCTGAGATTGATGTTGCTATGACTTTGCTATGGTTAATGCTTGTCACTAGGGCCCGAGTGCCATGATTTCAGATCTGAACCTATTATGTTTTCATGAATATATGTGTGTTCTTGATCCTATCTTGCAAGTCTATATCACCTATTATGTGTTATGATCCGACAACCCCGAAGTGACAATAATTGGGATACTTCTCGGTGATGACCGTAGTTTGAGGAGTTCATGTATTCACTATGTGTTAATGCTTTGGTCCGGTTCTCTATTAAAAGGAGGCCTTAATATCCCTTAGTTTCCACTAGGACCCCGCTTCAACGGGAGGGTAGGACAAAAGACGTCATACAAGTTCTTTTCCATAAGCACGTATGACTATTTATGGAATAAATGCCTACATTACATTGATGAATTGGAGCTAGTTCTATATCACCTTATGTTATAACTATTGTATGAGGAATCGCATCCGACATAATTATCCATCACTGATCCATTGCCTATGAGCTTTTCATATATTGTTCTTCGCTTATATACTTTTCCGTTGCTACTGTTACAACTACTACAATAACACAAAAACATTTATCTTTACTTTTGCTACCGTTACCTTTATTATCATATCACTTTCGCTACTAAACACTTTGCTGCAGATACTAAGTTATCCAGGTGTGGTTGAATTGACAACTCAACTGCTAATACTCAAGAATATTCTTTGGCTCCCCTTGTGTCGAATCAATAAATTTGGGTTGAATACTCTACCCTCGAAAGCTGCTGCGACTTGTGGGTTATCAAGATCTATTTGATGTAATCTTGTTTTTGCGGTGTGTTTGTTGAGACCAATGAATTGTGGGTTTATGATCAAGATTATCTATGAGCAATATTTGAATCTTCTCTGAATTATTTTATGTATGATTGGTTATATTTGCAAGTCTCTTCGAATTATCCGTTTGGTTTGGCCAACTAGATTGGTAGTTCTTGCAATGGGAGAAGTGTTTAGCTTTGGGTTCAATCTTGCGGTGTCCTTACCCAGTGACAGAAAGGGTTGCAAGGCACGTATTGTATTGTTGCCATAGAGGATAACAAGATGGGGTATTTATCGTATTGCATGAATTTACTCCTCAACATCATGTCATCTTGCTTAAGGCGTTACTCTGTTTTCATTAACTTAATACTCTAGATGCATGTTGGACAGCGGTCGATGAGTGGAGTAATAGTAGTAGATGCAGGCAGGAGTCGGTCTACTTGTCACGGACATGATGCGTATATACATGATCATACCTAGATATTCTCATAACTATGCTCAATTCTGTCAATTGCTCAACAGTAATTCGTTCACCCACCGTAAAGTACCTATGCTCTTGAGAGAAGCCACTAGTGAAATCTATGGCCCCCGAGTCTATTCTCATCATATTAATCTTCCTACGCTTTATTATTGCTTTGCTTTTTTACTTCGCTTTTTATTTTACTTTGCATCTTTATACCAAAAATACCAAAAATATTATCTATCATCTCTATCAGATCTCACTCTGTAAGTGACCGTGAAGGGATTGACAACCCCTATTCGCATTGGTTGCGAGGAGGTATTCGCTTTGTGTAGGTACGAGGGACTTCCGTGTGGCCTCCTACTGGATTGATACCTTGGTTCTCAAAAATTAAGGGAAATACTTACGCTACTCTGCTGCATCATCCTCTCCTCTTCGGGGAAAAACAAGGCAAGCTCAAGACATAGCAAGAAGGATTTCTGGCGCCGTTTCCAGGGAGTCTACGCAAAAGTCAACATACCAAGTAACCATCACAATCCCTTATCTCTCGCATTACATTATTTGCGATTTGCCTCTCGTTTTCCTCTCCCCCACTTCACCCTTGCCGTTTTATTCGCCCTCTCTTTCCCAATCTCCTCCTCTCTTTTCTCTTGTCTTTTTCTGTTTGCTCGTGTGTTGGATTGCTTGCTTGTCACTATGGCTCAAGATAATAACAAATTGTGTGACTTTACCAATACCAACAATAATGATTTCCTTAGCACTCCGATTGCTCCTCTTGCCAATACTGAATCTTGTGAAATCAATGCTGCTTTGTTGAATCTTGTTATGAAAGATCAATTCGACGGCCTTCCTAGTGAAGATGCCACTACTCATCTAAATAGCTTCATGGATTTATGTGATATGCAAAAGAAGAAAGATGTTGACAATGATGTTGTTAAATTGAAGCTATTTCCTTTTTCGCTTAGAGATCGTGCTAAAGCTTGGTTTTCGTCTTTGCCTAAAAATAGTATTGATTCTTGGAACAAGTGCAAAGATGCTTTTATCTCTAAGTATTTTCCTCCCGCTAAGATCATCTCTCTTAGGAGCGATATTATGAATTTTAAGCAACTTGATCATGAACATGTTGCACAAGCTTGGGAGAGAATGAAATTAATGATACGTAATTTCCCTACTCATGGTTTAAACTTGTGGATGATTATACAAAAAAATTATGCTGGATTGAATTTTTATTCTAGAAACCTTTTAGACTCGGACGCGGGAGGCACTTTTATGGAAATCACTTTAGGAGATGGCACTAAACTCCTAGATAATATTATGGTTAATTATTCTCAATGGCACACTGAAAGATCTACTAATAAAAAGGTGCATGCGATAGAAGAAATCAATGTTTTGAGTGGAAAGATGGATGAACTTATGAAATTATTTGCTACTAAGAGTGTTTCTTCTGATCCTAATGATATGCCTTTGTCTACTTTGATTGAGAATAATAACGAATCTATGGATGTGAATTTTGTTGGTAGGAATAATTTTGGTAACAACGCATATAGAGAGAATTTTAATCCTAGGCCCTATCCTAGTAATCCTTCTAATAATTATGGAAATTCCTACAACAACTCTTATGGAAATTTTAATAAGATGCCCTCTGAATTTGAGAATAGTGTTAAAGAGTTTATGAATGCACAAAAGAATTTTAATGCTTTGCTTGAAGAGAAATTACTTAAAGTTGATGAATTGGCTAGGAACGTTGATAGAATTTCTCTCAGTGTTGATTATTTAAAGCTTAGAATTCCTCCTAAGCATGATATCAGTGAGTCTCTCAAATCCATGAGAACTTCCATTAATGAGTGCAAGGAAAGAACCGCTAGGATGCGTGCTATGAAAGATGCCTTTATTAAAGTGTGTTCTTCCAATTTCCATAAAAATGAAGATGAAGATCTAAAAGTTATTGATGTGTCTCCCATTAAATCCTTGTTTTGCAATATGAATCTTGATAATGATGAGATTGAATATGAGTCACGTTTACCTAGAAGGCGTTCTAAAAATTCGGAGCTTTTAGATTATGATGCTAAAATTGATAAAAGTGGGATTGAAGAAAGTAAAACCTTAGATGTTGCTAAACCCACTATTTTGGATTTCAAGGAATTTAATTATGAAAGTTGCTCTTTAATTTATTGTATTTCCTTGTTGCAATCCATGCCAAATTCTCCGCATGCTTATAGTCAAAATAAAGCATTTACTAAACATATTGTTGATGCCTTGATGCAATCTTATGAGGAAAAACTTGAGTTGCAAATCTCTATCCCTAGAAAACTTTATGATGAGTGGGAACCAACTATTAAAATTAAGATTAAGGATCATTAATTTTATGCTTTATGTGATTTGGGTGCTAGTGTTTCCACTATTCCCAAAACTTTGTGTGATTTAGTCGATTTCCGTGATTTTGATGATTGCTCTCTAAACTTGCACCTTGCGGATTCCACTATTAAGAAACCTATGGGAAGATTAATGATGTTCTTATTGTTGCAAATACGAATTATGTGACCGTAGACTTTATTGTTCTTGATATAGATTGCAATCCTTCATGTCCTATTATTCTTGGTAGACCTTTCCTTAGAACGATTGGTGCAATTATTGATATGAAAGAAGGGAATATTAGATTCCAATTTCCATTAGAGAAAGGCATGGAACACTTCCCTAGAAATAAGATAAAATTAGCATATGAATCTATCATGAGAGCCACTTATGGATTGCCTACCAAAGATGGCAATACCTAGATCTATCCTTGCTTTTATGCCTAGCTAGGGCCGCTAAACGATAGCGCTTGTTGGGAGGCAACCCAATTTTAATTTTAGTTTTTTGTTTTTGTTTCTGTTTAGGAATTAATAATCCATCTACCTTCTGTTTAGATGTGGTTTTATTTTTTAGTTAGTGTTTGTGCCAAGTTAAACCTATAGGATCTTCTTGGATAATAGTTATTTGATCTTGCTGTAATTTCCAGAAACTTTCGGTTCACGAAAACAATTGTTAAAAATCACCAGAACGTGATAAAATAGTGATTCCAGTTGATGCTGATCAATAAACAAATTTCCTAGGTCTTCCTATTTTTTCTGAATATTTGGAATTCCAGAAGTTTGCGTTAGTTGCAGATTACTACAGACTGTTCTGTCTTTGACAGATTCTGTTTTTCGTGTGTTGTTTGCTTATTTTGATGAATCTATGGCTAGTATAATAGTTTACGATCCAGATAGAAGCTGGAATACAGTAGGTTTAACACCAATATAAATGAAGAATGAGTTCATTACAGTACCTTGAAGTGGTCTTTTGTTTTCTTTCGCTAACGGAGCTTACGAGATTTCTGTTGAGTTTTGTGTTGTGAAGTTTTCATGTTTTGGGTGAATTTTTTTGATGGATTATGGAACAAGGAGTGGAAAGAGCCTAAGCTTGGGGATGCCCATGGCACCCCCAAGATAATCCAAGGACACCAAAAAGTCAAAGCTTGGGTGTGACGCCCGGATAATCTTGCTACAGTAATCCCTCACTAATCATGTCACGTCATCCCGATTACTGTTGCTAAATGCCCGTTAGTTCAAACCGTTCGAAATTCAGATTCCACGTCATCCCGATTACTGTTGCTAAACGCCCGTTAGTTCAAACCGTTCGAAATTCATATTCAAATTATTGTCAAACGGCAAAAGTTTCAAAATATTAAACTAAAATGTTCGCAGTGTGCAGTTAAGTGCCAGGGTAATTATAGTAAAGAAAACACAAATTTATAAAATACTTAAATGCCCTGAGTTGAATAAAAATATTGAAAGAAAATAAATAAAAGAAAAGAGATAAAACAGAAAAACCAAAAGACAAAAAAATAGGAGAGAAGCCCCCCTGGGCTTCGGCCCAGCTGACCTCAGGCCCAACTGGGCCACCACCAGGCCCGGCCGGCCCACCCCGCGCCCCACTCCTCTCCTTATCCCCCCGCAACCCTAGCCGCCACCCCACTCGCACCTCCACCCCCCACTCTCCCTCTCCCTCCGATCCAATCGGGATCAGGGCGCACCACACCGTCGCCCCTCGCCACCACCTCGACCCCGCGCCCACTCTCCTTCCACGCGGCGCTGCCCGACCCGAAGCCGCTCATCGTCCCGACCCCTTCGCTCGCGCCGTCGCCGGATCACCGGCGCCAACTCGGTCCCGACGCCACGGAACCACGTCGCCACGCCGCTCGTCCCCCTTGCCGGAACCACGTCGCCACGCCGCTCGTCCCCGCCGCCCGTCGCCGGCGCTTCCCCACCGGACTGCCCCTCTCCGTCGCAACATCCCCGACCTCCACCTCGTGCCCCGCTGCCAATTCCCTACCGCCACAGTGAGCGCACACCCTCCCTCTCCTCCTCACTCTGCTCACCGCGCCCTCGCCCCGACCGGCATGCCTCTGCACGCGCACGACCGCACCCCTTCACGCGCGACCACGCGTTCACCTACGGCCTCGACGGCCCCCGTTGCTGCTCTCTGCCGGCGACTTCGCCTTCATGAGCGCCCGCGCATGGCCTCACCCGATGCCGCTCGGCCATTGCCGCCCCGTCCAGCCTTCGGTCGCCTCGCCGGCGCCGCTTCGCCAGCCCGGCCGACCTCGCCGTGGCTGCGGCCCCTCCGGCCGTCGCCGTGGCCTCGCCCACAGTGGCGCCCCTGTCATCCCGGCAGCGCCCGCGCCCGCACCAGCGCCCGCCCGCTAAGGCCTCGTGCCCGCCAAACGGGCCCCACACCACGTAACGTAAAAAAAATTAAAATAAAAATAAAATGATTTAATAAAATTAAATATTAATTAATTATCTAATGAATTAATTAAGTTAATTAATCCGTTTAATTAATTTACTTAACTAGTTAGGTTAATTAAATAGTAATTAAATTAGCCTAAACCCTTATTAAATCTAAGCGATACATGATGACCGGTGGGTCCCATCGACCCACTGGTGCAATTGACCAAGTCTACTCTGTTGACTGCTGATGTCGACATGACATCATGCTGATGTCATTAATCTATTTTTCGAATTAATTAAATAATTAATTAAATTCCAGAAATTAATAAAATCTTTAGAAAATCATATCTTTTAATCCCTAACTCGGATTAAAATATTTTCAACATGAAAGTTGCTCAGAACGACGAGACGATTCCGGATACGCAACCCGTTCGTCCACCACACCCCCCTAACCTATCAAACTCGCAACTTTCCCCCTTCGTTTCACCTGTCCGAAAACGCGAAACACCGGGGATACTTTCCCGGATGTTTCCCCCTTTCGCCGGTATCACCTACTACCGCGTTAGGGCACGCCTAGCATCACGCTTTGCTCTGTCATGCATCGTCATGCATCTGTTTGCTTAAATATTCATTGTTCTTCCCCCTCTTCTTCCGCTAGACACCGAGACCGACGCTGCTGCTGCCCAGTACGACTACGGAGTTGACGACCCCTCTCTTGCCGAGCAACCAGGCAAGCCCCCCGTTGATCACCAGATATCGCCTACTCTCCTCTATACTGCTTGCATTAGAGTAGTGTAGCATGTTACTGCTTTCCGTTATTCCTATCCTGATGCATAGCCTGTTTTTGCTACTTCTGTTGATACCTTACCTGCATTCCTACTTGCCTAGTATAGGATGCTAGTATTTCCATCTGTGGCCCTACATTCTTGTCCGTCTGCTGTGCTATACTATCGGGCCGTGATCACTCGGGAGGTGATCACGGGTATATACTATATACTTATACATGATACATGTGGAAACTAAAGTCGGGTCGGTGGTGGAGCACCATGAGTGGATCTTTGTGGCGGGCAGACAGGCAGGTTGAGACCGCCTAGGAGAGAGGTGGGCCTGGCCCTGTTCGGCGTTCATGGATACTTAACACACTTAACGAGATCTTGGTATTTGATCTGAGTCTGCTCACGGGCCTATACGCACAAACCAACTACGTGGGAAAGATATGGGCACTCGGCGTCGTGGTATCAGCCGGCACTTCGTGACGTCGGCCGATCGAGTGGCGCGCGTCGGGTTGGACTGAACGCCACTAGGCTAGGTCTGCTTCCGATCACAGTCGCATAGCGTGCAGTGTGCTCAGGCGATGGGCCCAGCACCCTGGCGCTTAGGTTTAGACCGGCGTCTTGACCTCTCTGTTGAGCCTAGGTGGGGCTGCGGCGTGTTGATCTTCCGCGGTGGGCATGACCCAGAAAGTGTGTCCGCCAAATGGGATCAAGCGTGTTGGGTTATGTGGTGCACCCTGCAGGAAGTTGATCTATTGAATAGCCGTGATCTTTGGTAACAGGGACGACTTGGAGTTGTACCTTGACCTTATGACAACTAGAACCGGATACTTAATAAAACACACCCTTTCAAGTGCCAGATACAACCCGGTGGTCTCTCTCTCTCTCAGGGTTACGAGGAGGGGATCGCTGGGTAGGATTATGCTATACGATGCTACTTGGAGGACTTCAGTCTCCTCTCTTCTACATGTTGCATGACGGAGGCTGCCGAGGCGTAGTCTTGACGTGATTAGCTATCCCCTCTTATTACGGCATTCTGCAGCTTCAGTCCACGATATGGCCCTTTACACATATATCCGTGCATATGTAGTGTAGCTCCTTGCTTGCAGTACTTTGGATGAGTACTCACGGTTGCCTTGTTCCCCTTTTCCCCTATCTCTACACGATTGCTGCAACTGACGATGGAGCCGGAGCGAGCGCCACCGTCGACGACGACTACTACCCCGGAGGTGCCTACTACTACGTGCAACCCGCGGACGACGACTAGGAGTAGTTAGGAGGACTCCAGGCAGGAGGCCTGCGCCTCTTTCGATCTGTATCCCAGTTTGTGCTAGCCTTCTTAAGGCAAACTTGTTTAACTTATGTCCTGCACAGATATTGTTGCTTCCGCTGACTCGTCTATGATCGAGCACTTGTATTCGAGCCCTCGAGGCCCCTGGCTTGTATTATGATGCTTGTATGACTTATTTATGTTTTAGAGTTGTGTTGTGATATCTTCCCGTGAGTCCCTGATCTTGATCGTACACATTTGCGTGCATGATTAGTGTACGATTGAATCTGGGGCGTCACAAGTTGGTATCAGAGCCGACTTCCTGTAGGAATCCCCCTTCCACACTCCTCGGCCGAAGTCGAGTCTAGACATTGCAAAACTTTTACTAACATGGCTGTGTGTCTTACGGGCACACGTCGCCATTGGGTGGTATTAGGATCTTTTACTCCTCGACCTTTACTCTGGGATTCTGAACTCTCTTCTATTCGGGTTAAACGATTTTTTTACTAAAATCTAACTTTAGGTTCTCGAAAATACTTTCTCCCGGAGAGGCCCTTCAGTCCAGATGGTCACCGACTGCACCAGAAGATTTCGGAGATACTCTTTGATATTCTCTCGAGACTTTGTGCCCATCACTTTTGCTATTCCCGACCACCGATAAATCCTTATGGATAACTACTTACACTTGCCATTCTTACGATCATCCCCCATTGATCTTGTTATTACAAGATACCCCGAAGTTTTCTCTATTGTCCCGAGAATACTTCGTGCCTACTGCCTAGCAGTTCTTTGCCACATGAATACCCCTTCAAATAAATCCTCGCACTTGTCGAGTATCCGCTCATCCCCAGTTGTTCATGAGTTTCACAAAAGTCTTCAAAATACTATTCGATCTTCCAAAATCCTCCAAGCCTTTGGCTCTTGAAATTCTTGCTTGCTCGCATTATGGTTAATCCCATAAGTCTCGTAGTCTTATTGACATTCCTTGTCATTATCATTTTGGGTCTATTGACTCAATATGTTTGCGAATACACGCAATCATCATTGATCCTTATAAATTACCTTTCCGGCTGAGCTGCCATTCTTTTAACTAGGAATTGGTTCTCGACCAATCCAATTGTCGTTGATTGTATCCTAAGGCTATTCAACTTATCCATCCCTAATGAGAGCATTGCTTCTGATCCCTTGATTTGGAAATCATAATTCCTTTGCATTTGACAATTGAGTTAGTCAGTTGTTTCTATAATCTGATCTCCTTGCATTCTTCTTCCTCTAGTTGAGTACCGATGCTCACGCCAGATCCCTTGTGGACCACCAGATCCTTTGTTGGATTTTATCTGACAACGCCCTTCATATTCAATAACCTTGTGAGCCTTTCCTCTGATACATAATGCCTTTGGTAAATTGTATCCTCTGCTTTCTCAACTATGCTCTGCCTTCGAGCTTGAGTTAATTACTTCTAAAGATTCTAGTATATGATTCTAAGATGCCCCGATGGGTTGAATCTATGCCTTCCTTAATATGTGTGAACTCGAAAGTTTTCACGAGTCGTACTCTTCTGGTATTTTGCCAGATAAAATTTCAACACTACAACTTCATTGAACGCGAGAAGTGAATGGAAGGTTGTGCATTGGAGAAGTGGGAGTCGACCTTGAACTTTGTGTTCATGCCCATGGACACGATGTACATCTTCTCATCGAAGCTTCTTTTAAAATCAATTATTCCCTTGGTATAAGTTCATCTTATATCTGAGATCTGGCCTATTTGCAATTGTGGTTCCGACCATGTTCTCCTTTAAATACCATTTCTCATGCAAGTTTAAGCACTTGTCTTCTGCAGAGCAATGCCCCAGTCCAACCTCTACTTTGATCTGTCATCGAGTATTACCCCCCTGGTACCTCGAGATTATCATGGAACTGCATAACTTATTATGAGTTCTTCATCAAGTGCTACCTTCCCACTAATTCCAATTTTTCACGGGCTCTGAGTTATTAAACACTCAAAGACACCGATAACTGAACCGAGTTCGCACTACGGTTCAACTACTCTTAGTAATCTTCTTTAAGTACGAGTTTGTACCCGGTCAAGCCATTCCTAGCCTGATCGGCTATATCCTTATCGTGCAACTTTTTAACTGTGCTACCTGGTCGTTATTCCCGGAGCACCACTTTCGACGATGAGCTAAGCTTACGTCGATTTTCCTCGTCATATCATTTCGCCTTGAACAGCAAGCTTGATTTTGAGTTTATGTCATACCCATGGTTCCAATAACCTTCCGCTTCATCATTCCTTTGACTTGATGTCGTCACTGATTGATTACATCTTCATGAAATCTATCGACAAATGTGTCGTGATCATCATCAACCTTATGAGCTCTTCCAGGATATCAATTGAGTTCATGATGAGAAATACCATCCTTGCCCCGATGATTTGTGTCATCTTTGACCACTTTATTGCCTTCCGTTCAACACAAACTTGTTTGTGTTTTGTGTTATACCTTGAGTTCCTTGCTACCCAGCATTGTTCTTCTTTACCTTGGAGAATTACCGCCTTTTATGTCAAGAATGTCGTGGGAATTTCACCACCTCTTAAGAATTCTTGGTATAGTGATACTTCTCACCATCACCATTCTTTCATGGTCCTTGTGTGGATTCCAACCGGGGTACCAACAAGTGAACGGTGTTGTTTGGATCCTGCACTTCTAGCAACCCTATTGCTTTGAAGTTAATGGTCGGCTGTTCATTCTTAGACTATTGATTATTAAATCATCATTCTTACATTGGTCGTGCAACCCAACCCATATTTCGGGTGCACCTTTCAACCAATGTTTAAATTGGGTATGTTTTCCTCGAGCATATCCCCTTATATCATTTCATCTGACAAATGTTATCTCCATAATTGTGGAAATCCACCTGTTTGCAAATCTGGATGAATTTTCGCTGAGTCCATCAGCCACCTCCTCTTCCTCTCCTTGGTTTAATGACGAACTCTTGTTTCGGAACTCGCTTCCATATTACAATTCCCGAGAATCTTACCATGTCATCTCGACAATTTGTGTTGCACCTTTCTTCTCAGGCATCCTGAGTCCGAGGCATCCTGGCACCAATCGGATCTGAATCTCGGTCAGATATGATGATTGGGACATATTTCCAAGAGTTATAACATTGGTCTTTACATGACATGGTAAGATGATGTCATGCCTAGCACACCTGGCTGGGGAACCCATTGTTATAATACCCCCTCCTTTCAGTAAGGTTAGCCATTCTTCTATAAGGAAATTGTAAGAGTTATTCTATAAGATGTTCCTGATGGATCCTTTGTGAATACAAAGTCTGACCTTTGCTTGCAAACCATGTCAGTGCTATCTCGAAGCATGCCCATGGTACTCCGATTTTCAACAAAAACATTTGAAGCCCAATGCTAAATGTTTCCTGCTCGATTATCCAAACACCGTTGTATGGGTAATGTCTTGATATTCCTCTCCCCTTACCTACTTTCTATCCCGTCGTGGATATCTTGTTCTACTTGTCCTTGGGAAGGATATACCCTTGAAACATGTGTTTAAACACATTTTCCTTTCCACTGTTCTGATTATTCTGATAATCGTATTTTCCTTTCTATTGTTTTGTTTAACCTTTCTGGTAATCCGACTTAACTAAGCAGTGATAATTCCCTGCTTAGGTAAGAACCTTGTGGTACCACGTTGTTAGTAAGACCGTGTTACTATTGTTGATGACATTCCGGTAACCGCCGATGGACGAGAACTTTGCCTATTGGTCCGCCCCGTTCAACGAGCAGGAAAATGGTTCTCTTTGTCCCTCGCCCTTGGTACCAATGTTGTTGCCAACATAACTGACAGGCTATCCTCTGACATGCCTTGCTATCATGACTGTGCAAGAAGTCAGCACCCTTCCTACTTTTTAACCCACATGGTGGGCCCATAACCCACAGATCCACAGGATCGAAACCTGATTCTCCTGCACACCCCCCGGTTTACCAAGTTATTCCTCACGTGTGGCCTCGTATGTAATTCACGGGCCACCTTCCTAGTGATCTATTCTCGTAACAGACGCAATACTTAATCTCGTTGTTATGGACCCCTATCGCACCTTGTTTCAGACATCGAATGATCGCCTACCAGTTTGAAACTTTGGTACCATCGTATATTGCACTCAGAGGATTCAATGAAATACAACTCGTGGGGTACCTTGTGTATTTCCTATTGAGTTCACCGTCAGATGCCAGCTTTGTGGAGATGCGTTCTTCCGGAGTTTTTCCCCTTGGTCGCGTTCGTAGGACGATGGAGATCCCGGAGAAAGGATGACGAGTTGATCATGGTGATTTGAAGCAGAGAAATGAAGACAACAACGAAAGGGATCAATCTCTTTGAGAAGAGCAAGCCAGAATGAGAAGACCCGCTAGATTCGTTACCAAACCTTCCCCCTTTCACTACCTCTTAAATCTCGGGACGAGATTTCTTGTAGTGGAGGAGAATTGTGACGCCCGGATAATCTTGCTACAGTAATCCCTCGCTAATCTTGCCACGTCATCCCGATTACTATTGCTAAACGCCTGTTAGTTCAAACCGTTCGAAATTCAGATTCCACGTCATCCCGATTACTGTTGCTAAACGCCCGTTAGTTCAAACCGTTCGAAACTCAGATTCAAATTATTGTCAAACGGCAAAAGTTTCAAAATATTAAACTAAAATGTTCGAGGTGCAGTTATGCCGTGGTAATTATAGTAAAGAAAACACAAATTTATCAAATACTTAAATGCCCCGAGTTGAATAAAAATATTGAAAGAAAATAAATAAAAGAAAAGAGATAAAACAGAAAACCAAAAGACAAAAAAAGGAGAAGCCCCACGGCTTCGCCCACCGACCTCAGCCCAATCTGCCACCACCAGGCCCGGCCGCCCACCCAGCGCCCCACTCTCTCCTTATCCCCCGCAACCCTAGCCGCAACCCCACTCGCACCTCCACCCCCACTCTCCTCTCCCTCCGATCCAATCGGGATCGGGCGCACCTACATCGCCCCCGCCACCACCTCGACCCCGCCCCTCTCCTTCCACGCTGCTGCCCGACTCAAGCCGCTCGTCGTCCCGACCCCTTCGCTCGCGCCGTCGCCGGATCGCCGGCGCCAACTCGGTCCCGACGCCACAACCGCTTGGAGTCCCCCTTGCCGGAACCACGTCGCCACGCCGCTCGTCCCCGCCGCCCGTCGCCGGCGCTTCCCCACCGGACTGCCCCTCTCCGTCGCAACGTCCCCGACCTCCACCTCGCGCCCCGCTGCCAATTCCCTACCGCCACAGTGAGCGCGCACCCTCCCTCTCCTCCTCACTCTGCTCACCGCGCCCTCGCCCGGCCGGCGTGCCTCTGACGCAAGACGGTTGCGCTTCTTCACGCTGCGACCACGCGTTCGCCCTCGGCCTCGACGGCCCTCGTTGCTGCTCTGCGGCGACTTACGCCTTCGTGGCGCGCGATGGCCTCACCCCGCCGCCGCTGCTCGCTGCCGGCCCGTCCACCGCTTCGGTCGCCTCGCCGGCGCCGCTTCGCCAGCCCGGCCGACCTCGCCGTGGCTGCGGCCCCTCCGCCGTCGCCGTGGCCTCGCCCCTGGCTGGCGCCCCTGT
Organism: Aegilops longissima; assembly: GCA_021605205.1. NCBI lineage: Eukaryota > Viridiplantae > Streptophyta > Magnoliopsida > Poales > Poaceae > Aegilops > Aegilops longissima. Next base: position 339,800,416 of record CM038678.1, read on the forward strand.
CATCCCCGGCAAGCACCCACGCGCCTGCACACAGCGCCCGTCCCGCTAAGGCCTCTGTGCCACTGCCAAACGGGCCCCACACCACAGAACGTAAAAAAAAAGAAGAATTAAAAATTAAAAATAAAAATGATTTAATAAAATTAAATATTAATTAATTATCTAATGAATTAATTAAGTTAATTAATCCGGTTTAATTAATTTACTTAACTAGTTAGGTTAATTAAATAGTAATTAAATTAGCCTAAACCCTTATTAAATCTAAATAGAGATGATGTGGGTCCCATCGACCCATCGGTCAGTTGACCGAGTCAACTCGTTGACTGCTGATGTCAGCATGACATCATGCTGAAGTCATTAATCTATTTTTCAAATTAATTAAATAATTAATTAAATTCCAGAAATTAATAAAATCTTTAGAAAATCATATCTTTTAATCCGTAACTCGGATTAAAATATTTTCAACATGAAAGTTGCTCAGAACGACGAGACGATTCCGGATACGCAACCCGTTCGTCCACCACACCCCTAACCTATCAAACTTGCAACTTTCCTCCGGTTCACTGTCAAAAACGCGAAACACCGGGATACTTTCCGGATGTTTCCCCCGCCGCAGATCACCTACTACCGCGTTAGGGCACGCCTAGCATCACGCTTTGCTCTGTCATGCATCGTCATGCATCTATTTGCTTAAATATTCATTGTTATTCCCCCTCTTCTTCCGCTAGACACCGAGACCGACGCTGCTGCTGCCCAGTACGACTACGGAGTTGACGACCCCTCTGTCTTGCCAGAGCAACCAGGCAAGCCCCCCCCACTTGATCACCAGATATCGCCTACTCTCCTCTATACTGCTTACATTAGAGTAGTGTAGCATGTTACTGCTTTCCGTTATTCCTATCCTGATGCATAGCCTGTTTTTGCTACTTCTGTTGATACCTTACCTGCATTCCTACTTGCCTAGTATAGGATGCTAGTATTTCCATCTGTGGCCCTACATTCTTGTCCGTCTGCTGCTATATATTATCGTGCCGTGATCACTCGGGAGGTGATCACGGGTATATACTATATACTTATACATGATACATGTGGAAACTAAAGTCGGTCGGTGGTGGAGCACCCATGAGTGGATCTTTGTGGCGGAGCGACAGGCAGGTTGAGACCGCCTAGGAGAGAGGTGGGCCTGGCCTGTTCGGGCGCTCATGGATACTTAACACGCTTAACGAGATCTTGGTATTTGATCTGAGTCTGCTACGGTCCTATACGCACTAACCAACTCGTGGGAAAGATATGGGCACTTTCGGCGTCGTGGTATCGGCCGGCACTTCGTGACGCCAAGAATCGAGCGGCGCGCGGATTGGACTGGAACGCCACTAGGCTAGGTCTGCTTCGGCCACAGACGTTAACGTGTGTGTGTGCTCAGGCGATGGGCCCGCACACTGTGGCGCTTAGGTTTAGACCGGCGTCTTGACCTCTCTGTTGAGCCTAGGTGGGCTGCGACGTGTTGATCTTCCGCGCGGGCATGACCCAGAAAGTGTGTCCGGCCAAATGGGATCAAGCGTGTTGGGTTATGTGGTGCACCCCGCAGGAAGTTAATCTATTCAATAGCCGTGATCTTGATAACAGGACGACTTGGAGTTGTACCTTGACCTTATGACAACTAGAACCGATACTTAATAAAACACACCCTTTCAAGTGCCGATACAACCCGGTGGTCGCTCTCTCTCGTGGTTACGAGGAGGATCGCTGGGTAGGATTATGCTATACGATGCTACTTGCGGGACTTCATCTACTCTCTTCTACATGTTGCAAGACGGAGGCTGCGAGCGTAGTCTTCACGGGATTAGCTATCCCCTCTTATTCGGCATTCTGCAGCTCAGTCCACCGATATGGCCCTTTACACATATATCCATGCATATGTAGTGTAGCTCCTTGCTTGCAGTACTTTGGATGAGTACTCACGGTTGCCTTGTTCCCCCTTTTCCCCCTATCTCTACACGGTTGCTGCAACTAGACGATGGAGCCCAGGAGCCAGACGCCACCGTCGATGACGACTACTACCCTGGAGGTGCCTACTACTACGTGCAGCCCATGGACGACGATCGAGTAGTTAGGAGGATCCTGCAGGAGGCCTGCGCCTCTTCGATCTCAGATCCCAGTTTGTGCTAGCCTTCTTAAGGCAAACTTGTTTAACTTATGTCTATACTTAGATATTGTTGCTTCCGCTGACTTCGCCTATGATCGAGCACTTGTATTCGAGCCCTCGAGGCCCCTGGCTTGTATTATGATGCTTGTATGACTTATTTATGTTTTAGAGTTGTGTTGTGATACCTTCCCGTGAGTCCCTGATCTTGATCGTACACATTTGCGTGCATGATTAGTGTACGATTGAATCGGGGGCGTCACATTGGGGATGCCCCGGAAGGCATCCCCTCTTTCGTCCACTTCCATCGGTAACTTTACTTGGAGCTATATTTTTATTCACCACATGATAAGTGTTTTGCTTGGAGCGTCTTGTATTATTTGCGTCTTTGCTTGTTAGTTTACCACAATCATCCTTACTGTACACACCTTTTGAGAGAGCCATAAATGAATTGGAATTTGTTAGAATACTCTACGTGTTTCACTTATATCTTTTGAGCTTGATAGTTTTGCTCTATGTGCTTCACTTATATCTTTTGAGCTTTATAGTTTTGCTCTAGTACTTCACTTATATCTTTTAGAGCACGGTAGTGGATTTGTTTTAAAGAAACTATTGATCTCTCATGCTTCACTTAGATTATTTTGATAGTCTTAAATAGCATGGTAATTTGCTTAATAATAATATGCTTGGTATTCAAGATTTGTAAAACTTTCTTTTGAGTGCGTTGAATACTAAGAAAAGTTTGATGCTTGATAATTGTTTTGAGATATGGAGGTGATAATATCAAAGTCGTTCTAGTTGAGTAGTTGTGAATTTGAGAAATTCTTGTGTTGAAGTTTGCAAGTCCCGTAGCATGCACGTATGGTAAACGTTATGTAACAAATTTGAAACATGAGGTGTTATTTGATTGTCCTCCTTATGAGTGGTGGTCGGGGACGAGCGATGGTCTTTTCCTACCAATCTATCCCCATAGGAGCATGCGCGTAGTGCTTTGATTTTTGATGGCTTGTAGATTTTTGCAATAAGTATGTGAGTTCTTTATGACTAATGTTGAGTCCATAGATTATACGTACTCTTACCCTTCCATCATTGCTAGCCTCTTCGATACTGCATTGCCCTTTCTCACATTGAGAGTTGGTGCAAACTTCACGGTGCATCCAAACCCGTGATATGATACGCTCTTTCACACATAAACCTCCTTATATCTTCCTCAAAACAGCCACCATACCTACCTATTATGGCATTTCCATAGCCATTCCGAGATATATTGCCATGCAACTTTCCACCATACCGTTCTTCATGACACATTCATCATTGTCATATTGCTTAGCATTATCATGTAGTTGATATAGTATTTGTGGCAAAGCCACCGTTCATAATTCTTTCATACATGTCACTGATTCATTGCATATCCCGGTACACCGCCGGAGGCATTCATATAGAGTCATACTTTGTTCTAGTATCGAGTTGTACTCATTGAGTGGTAAAAAAATAGAAGTGTGATGATCATCATTTTCTAGAGCATTGTCCCAAAAAAAGAGAGAGGCCAAAGAAAAAAAAGAAGGCCCAAAAAAATAAAAAAATAAAAAAATAAAAAGGGACAATGTTACTATCTCTTTTTCCACACTTGTGCTTCAAAGTAGCACCATGTTCTTCATATAGCGAGTCTCATATATTGTGCTTCAACGTAGCACCATGTTTTTCATATAGAGAGTTTCATATGTTGTCACTTTCATATACTAGTGGGAATTTTTCATTATCGAACTTGGCTTGTATATTCCAACGATGGGCTTCCTCAAATGCCCTAGGTCTTCGTGAGCAAGAAAGTTGGATGCACACCCACTTAGTTTCTTTTGTTGAGCTTTCATACATTTATAGCTCTAGTGCATCTGTTGCATGGAAATCCCTACTCCTTGCATTAACATCAATTGATGGGCATCTCCATAGCCCGTTGATTAGCCTTGTTGATGTAAGACCTTCTCCTTTTTTGTCTTCTCCACATAACCCCCATTATTATATTCTATTCCACCCATAGTGCAATGTCCATGGCTCACGCTCATGTATTGCGTGAATGTTTATAAGTTTGAGATTACTAAAGTATGAAACAATTGCTTGGCTTGTCATTCGGGGTTGCGCATGATGAGAGCATGCTTGTGTGACGAAAATGGAGCATGACTAAACTATATGATTTTGTAGGGATGAACTTTCTTTGGCCATGTTATTTTGAGAAGACATAATTGCTTAGTTAGTATGCTTCAAGTATTATTATTTTTATGTCAATATGAACTTTTGTCTTGAATCCTTCGGATCTGAATATTCATACCACAATTAAGAAGAGGAACATTGAAATTATGCCAAGTAGCACTCCGCATCAAAAATTCTCTTTTATCATTTACCTACTCGAGGACCTCAGTAGGAATTAAGCTTGGGATGCTTCGAGACCGATGAATTGTAGGTTTATGATCAAGATTATCTATTGCAATATTTGAACCTCATCAACATCATGTCATCTTGCTTAGGCTATTACTCGCTTTCATTAACTTAATACTCTAGATGCATCTTTGGATAGCGGTCGATGAGTGGATTAATAGTAGTAGATCAAGGAGATCGGTCTACTTGTCACGGACGTGATGCCTATATACATGATCATACCTAGATATTCTCATAACTATGCTCAATTCACAATTGCTCAACAGATGAATTCGTTCACCCACCGTAAAATACCTATGCTCTTGAGAGCCCACTAGTGAAATCTATGGCCCCGGTCTATTCTCATCATATTAATCTTCCACGCTTTATTATTGCTTTGCTTTTTACTTTTGCTTTTTATTTTACTTTGAATCTTTATACCAAAAATACCAAAATATTATCTATCATCTCTATCGAAGAAATCCTTCTTGCTACGCCTTGAGCTTATGCTGGTTTTCCCAAGAGGAGAGGATGATGCAGCAGAGTAGCGTAAGTATTTCCTCAGTTTTTGAGAACCAAGGTATCAATCCAATGGAGGCCACACACAAGTCCCTCGTACTCTACACAAAACAAATAGCTCCTCGCAACCAACGCTAATAGGGGTTGTCAATCCCTTCACGGTCACTTACGAGAGTGTGATCCGATAGAGATGATGATAATATTTTTGTTATTTTTGGTATAAAGATGCAAAGTAAAATAAAAGCAAAGTAAAAAGCAAAGCAATAATAAAGAGTAGGAAGATTAATATGATGAGAATAGACCCGGGGCCATAGATTTCACTAGTGGCTTCTCTCAAGAGCATAGGTATTTTACTTGGTGAACGAATTATCGTTGAGCAATTGATGAATTGAGCATAGTTATGAGAATATCTAGGTATGATCATGTATATAGGCATCACGTCTGCGACAAGTAGACCGACTCGCCTCGATCTACTACTATTACTCCACTCATCGACCGCTATCCAAAGATGCATCTAGATTATTAAGTTAATGAAAACAGAGTAACACTTTAAGCAAGATGACATGATGTAGAGGAATAAATTCATGCAATATGATAAATACCCCATCTTGTTATCCTCGATGGCAACAATACAATACGTGCATTGCAACCCTTTCTGTCACTGGGTAAGGACACTGCAAGATTGAACCCAAAGCTAAACACTTCTCCATTGCAAGAACTACCAATCTAGTTGGCCAAACCAAACGGATAATTCAAAGAGACTTGCAAAGATAACCAATCATACATAAAAGAACTCAGAGAAGATTCAAATATTGCTCATAGATAATCTTGATCATAAACCCACAATTCATCGGTCACAACAAACACACCGCAAAAATAAGATTACATCAAATAGATCTGCACGATAGAGGGGGAGAACATTGTATTGAGATCCAAAAAGAGAGAAGAATCCATCTAGCTACTAACTATGGACCCGAAGGTCTGAGGTAAACTACTCACACTTCATCGGAGAGGCTATGGTGATGATGTAGAAGCCCTCCGTGGTAGAATCTCTTCCATGGAGCTCCTAACAGGCCCCAAGATGGGATCTCGTGGATACAGAAAGTTGCGGCGGTGGAATTAGGTTTTTGGTTCCGTATCTGATCTGTTGGGGGTACATAGGTATATATAGGAGGAAGGAGTACGTCGGTGGAGCTTCGAGTGGCCCACGAGGCTGGGGGCGCGCCTTCCACCCCCGTGGCCACCTTGTGGCTTTCTTGACGGAGGGTCCAAGTCTCCTGGATCTTATTTGATGAGAAAATCACGTTCCCGAAGATTTCATTCCGTTTGGACTCCGTTTGATATTCCGTTTCTTCGAAATACTGAAATAGGCAAAAATAGCAATTATGGGCTGGGCCTCCGCTCATAGGTTAGTCCCAAAAGTAATATAAAAGTGGAAAATAAAGCCCAATATAGTCCAAAACAATAGATAATATAGCATGGAGCAATAAAAAATTATAGATACGTTGGAGAGTACAAGAAAAGAGTCTTGATGACCCACAAGTATAGGGGATCTATCGTAGTCCTTTCGATAAGTAAGAGTGTCAAACCCAATGAGGAGCAGAAGGAAATGATAAGCGGTTTTCAACAAGGTATTCTCTGCAAGTACTGAAATAAGTAGTAATAGATAGTTTTGCGATAAGATAATTTGTAACGAGCAACAAGTAACAAAATTAAATAAAGTGCAGCAAGGTGGCCCAATCCTTTTTGTAGCAAAGGACAAGCCTGGACAAACTCTTATATTAGGAAAAGCGCTCCCGAGGACACATGGGAATATCATCAAGGTAGTTTTCATCATGTTCATATGATTCGCGTTCGGTACTTTGATAATTTGATATGTGGGTGGATCGGTGCTTGGGTGCTGTTCTTACTTGAACAAACATCCCACTTATGATTAACCTCTATAGCAAGCATCCGCAACTACAACAAAAGTATTAAGGTAAACCTAACCATAGCATGAAACAAATGGATCCAAATCAGCCCCTTACGAAGCAACGCATAAACTAGGGTTTAAGCTTCTGTCACTCTAGCAACCCATCATATACTTATTACTTCCGAATGCCTTCCTCTAGGCCCAAATAATGGTGAAGTGTTATGTAGTCGACATTCACATAACACCACTAGAGGCTAGACAACATACATCTCATCAAAATATCGATTTAACACCAAATTCACATGACTACTAATAGCAAGACTTCTCCCATGTCCTCGGGAACAAATGTAACTACTCACAAAGCATATTCATGTTCATAATCAGAGGGGTATTAATATGCATAAAGGATCTGAACATATGATCTTCCACCAAGTAAACCAACTAGCATCAACTACAAGGAGTAATCAACACTACTAGCAACCTACTAGTACCAATCCCGGACTTGAAGACAAGAATTGAATACAAGAGATGAACTAGGGTTTTGAGAGGAGATGGTGCTGGTGAAGATGTTTATGGAGATTGCCCTCTCCCGATGAGAGGAGCGTTGGTGATGATTTCTCCCTCCCGGAGGGAAGTGTCCCCGGCAGAACAGCTCTGCGGGAGCCCTAGATTGGTTCCGCCAAGGTTCCGCCTCGTGGCGGCGGAGTTTCGTCCCGAAAGGTTGCTTATGATTTTTTTTCTTGACGAAAGACCTGATATAGCAGAAGATGGGCATCGGAGGGCCACCAAGGGGCCCACGAGGAAGGAGGGCGTGTCCTAGGAGGGGGGCGCGCCCCCCACCCTCGTGGACAGGGTGTGGGCCCCCTGGCCTTCATCTTTGGCGAGGATTTATTATTATTTATTATAAGATATTCCGTGGAGTTTCAGGACTTTTGGAGTTGTGCAGAATAGGTCTCTAATATTTGCTCCTTTTCCAGCCTAGAATTCCAAATTGCCGCATTCTCCTCCTTATGTAAACCTTGTAAAATAAGAGAGAATAGGCATAAGTATTGTGACATAACGTGTAATAACAGCCCATAATGCAATAAATATCGATATAAAAGCATGATGCAAAATGGACGTATCAACTCCCCCAAGCTTAGACCTCGCTTGTCCTCAAGCGAAAGCCGATAACGATAAATATGTCCCCATGTTTAGAGGTAGATGCGTCGATAAAAATAAAATACGGACATGAAGGCATCATGATTATTATCATAACAGCAAAATATATAGGTATTGTCATATGATTTCTTATGTTCAAGTAATAATCCATTCACAATGCAGAGTACAAATCATAAACTTTATTGAGGACCAACAGACTATAATCTCAGTCATTGAAGCAATTCCAATTTATCATAACATCAGAAAGAGTCTATGTCAGAGCTTAACAGCAAGTCCACATACTCAACTATCATTTAGTCCTTCATAATTGCTAACACTCACGCGATACTTGTGGTTACAGAGTTTTAGTCAGACACAGAGAAAGATAGGGGCTTATAGTTTCGCCTCCCAACCTTTTACCTCAAGGGTAATGTCAACAATAATAACTCATGCCCCCTACATCTAATTAGATATATCAATCAGGATCTTTCCAACACACTATGCTGGCCAAAGGATAAAATGTAAAAAGGAAAGGTGAAGATCACCATGACTCTTGCATAAGGTAGAGGATAATAATAAAAGATAATCCCTTTGCAGAGGGAAGCAGAGGTTGTCATGCACTTTTATGGTTGGATGCACAAAATCTCAATGCGAAAGAACGTCACTTTATATTGCCCCTTGTGATATGAACCTTTATTATGCAGTCTGTCGCTTTATTACTTCCACATCACAAGATCGTATAAAGCTTATTTCTCCCACACCAATGAATCATACATATTTAGAGCAATTTTTATTGCTTTGCACCGATGACAACTTACTTGAAGGATCTTACTCAATCCATAGGTAGATATGGTGGACTCTCATGGCAAAACTTGGTTTAAGGGTTTTTGGAAGCACAAGTAGTATCTCTACTTGGTGCTGAGAATTTGGCTAGCACGAGGGGGAAAGGCAAGCTCAACATGTTGGAAGATCCATGACAATATACTTTATCTCAGATATAAGAAAACATAACTCATTACGTTGTCTTCCTTGTCCAACATCAACTCTTTAGCATGTCATATTTAGTGAGTGCTCACAATCACAAAAGATGTCAATAATAGTATATCTATATGTGAAACCTCTCTTTCCTTATTACTTCCTATTAATTGCAATGATGACCAAAGCTATGTTTGCCAACTCCCAACAACTTTTAATCATCATACCCTTTCTATGTGAAGTCATTACTCTCAATAAGATCAATATGAACTCTATGTTTCTTTTTATTCTTTTTCTTTCTTTTATTCACTTAAGATCATGGCAAAATAATCAAGCCCTTGACTCGACACTAATCTTTATTATATAGCTCACGGACTCGATTACATAGAGAGATCATAAAGCAAAAACTCAAAACTAGATCATGCCATAAACTTTATTCTACTAGATCAAGATACTACTAATAGGATCGAACTAAGAAAAACGGTAAAGATAGGAGATGTGGTTGTGATACGATACCGGGGCACCTCCCCCAAGCTTGGCAGTTGCCAAGGGGAGTGCCCATACCCATGTGATTATGTCTCCTTTGTTGGTGAAGAAGGTGGTGGAGGTGATGTATAGTCGCACATCGAGCGTAAGAGGTCCTCCAACTTGCGGATAATGCCCTTGAGTGCAACAATATGCTCCTTAAACAAAATATTTTCACTTGTGAGATACTTGTTTTGAATACGAGCTAACTCAATCATCTTGAAAGCTTCGATTTCAGTTGGGGTGAGAAAGTTGTGATCAAGTTGGAGGGTGTCTTCTGCTGCCGGAGCTTGGTCCTCCGTGGCCTTCTTGATCCTTTCATCCTTGTTGATCTCCATGGGTTCTTCCCTCTTCATCTCTATCTTCATTAGCCAAGCATATTTGTCACCATTGTAGGAGGAGGGGGACGACATGATGCCTGGCCTTGACAACCCTGACAGAAAACAGCTCGAAACAAGAACAGAGGATATTTGCATGATACGGGAGTCAAAACCTTTGGGAGAATATATAATGAATTTTTACCGACCAAAATACGTATCGTGCAAGAAAACGGAGTCCGAAAGGCACATGAGGTGCCCACGAGGTAGGGGGGTATGCCCAAGAGGGTAGGGCGCGCCCTCCACCCTCGTGGGGCCCTCGTGTCCTTCCCGGGCTGCTACTTATTTTTCTATTTTTCTAAATATTCCAAAACGGAGAAATATTGCCTTAAAATTGTTTTGGAGTCGGTTTACTTACCGTACCACATACCTATTCCTTTTGAGTCCAAAACGTTCGGAAAGTGTCCCTTATGTATTCCTCCGGGGTTATGGTTTCAATAACATTGGTTTCAACATTTATAGGATTACCTGAGATATAGTGCTTGATTCTTTGACCGTTTACCACCTTCGGATTTGTGCCTTCGAAGTTGTTGATTTTTATGGCACCGGATCGATAGACCTCCTCGATGACATAGAGGCCTTCCCATTTAGAGAGAAGTTTTCCTGCAAAAAAATCTTAAATGAGAGTTGTATAGCAATACATAATCACCTACATTAAACTCACGCTTTTGTATCCTTTTGTCATGCCATCTTTTAACTTTTTCTTTAAACAACTTGGCATTTTCATAATCTTGGGTTCTCCATTCATCAAGTGAGCTAATATCAAATAACCTCTTCTCACCGGCAAGTTTGAAATCATAGTTGAGCTCTTTAATGGCCCAGTATGCCTTATGTTCTAGTTCGAGAGGTAAGTGACATGCTTTTCCATAAACCATTTTATACGGAGACATACCCATAGGATTTTTATATGCAGTTCTATAAGCCCATAATGTATTATTAAGTTTCTTGGACCAATTCTTTCTAGACCTATTGATAGTCTTTTGCAAAATTAATTTGAGCTCTCTATTACTCAATTCTACTTGAGCACTGTGGGTGATAAGGGGATGCAATTCTATGATTAATGTCATATTTAGCAAGTATTTTTCGGAAAGCACCATGAATAAAATGTGAACCACCATCAGTCATTAAATATCTAGGGAATCCAAACCTCGGAAAAATAACTTCTTTAAGCATTTTAATAGAGATGTTATGATCAGCACTACTAGTTGGAATAGCTTCTACCCACTTAGTAACGTAATCAACATCAACTAAAATATGTGTATATCCATTATATGTAGGAAAAGGTCCCATATAATCAAAGCCCCAAACATCAAATGGTTCAATAACAAGTGAATAATTCATAGGCATTTCTTGACGTCTACTAATATTACCAATTCTTTGACATTCATCACAAGATAGGACAAACTTATGGGCATCCTTGAAGAGAGTAGGCCAATAAAAACTGGATTGTAGTACCTTATGTGCGGTTCTATCTCCAGCGTGGTGCCCTCCATAAGCTTCGGAGTGACACTTGCGTAGGATCTGTTCCTGTTCATGCTCAGGTACACAACGTCTAATAACACCATCTACTCCTTCTCTATAGAGATGTGGGTCATCCCAAAAGTAATGTCTCAAATCATAGAAAAACTTTTTCTTTTGCTGGTATGTGAAACTAGGTGGTATAAATTTAGCAACAATGTAATTAGCATAATCAACATACCATGGAGTACTACGAGAAGTACTTATGACATTTAATTGTTCATCAGGAAAGCTATCATCAATAGGTAGTGGGTCATCAAGAACATTTTCTAACCTAGACAAGTTGTCTGCAACGAGGTTCTCAGCTCCCTTTCTATCAACAATATGCAAATCAAATTCTTGTAGCAAGAGAACCCATCTAATAAGTCTAGGTTTAGCATCTTTCTTTTCCATCAGGTATTTAATAGCAGCATGATCAGTGTGAATAGTTACTTTAGAATCAACAATATAAGGTCTGAACTTATCACAAGCAAATACAACTGCTAAGAATTCTTTTTCAGTAGTAGCATAATTTCTTTGACCATTGTCTAGAGTTTTACTAGCATAATGGATAACATTTAATTTCTTATCAACTCTTTGCCCTAGAACAGCACCTATAGCATAATCACTAGAATCACACATATTCGAAGGGTAAATTCCAATCAGGTGGCTAAACAATAGGTGCAGAGATCAATGCTTTCTTAAGTATTTAAAATGCTTCTACACAATCATCATCAAAGACAAATGGTATATCTTTTTGTAATAAATTAGTCAGAGGCCGAGAAATTTTTGAAAAGTCCTTAATGAACCTCCTATAAAGTCAGGCGTGACCAAGGAAACTTCTTATACCTTTGATGTCCTTGGGACATGGCATCTTTTCAATAGCATCAACTTTGGCTTTATCAACTTCAATACCTCTTTCAGAAACTTTATGCCCCAAGACAATACCTTCATTAACCATAAAGTGGCACTTTTCCCAATTAAAGACAAGATTAGTTTCTTCACATCTCTGCAAAACTCGACCAAGATTGCTCAAGCAATCATCAAAAGAGGATCCATAGATGAAAAAGTTGTCCATGAAAACCTCACAAATCTTTTCTCAAAAGTCAGAGAATATAGCCATCATGCATCTTTGAAAGGTAGCAGGTGCATTACATAAACCAAAAGGCATACGTCTATAAGCAAAAGTACCAAAAGGGCATGTAAAAGTAGTCTTTGATTGATCTTTAGCCGACACAGGTATTTGAGAGAAACCAGAATAACCATCTAGAAAGCAATAATGTGTATGTTTGCATAATCTTTCTAGCATTTGATCGATAAAAGGTAAGGGGTAATGATCTTTCTTAGTAGCTTTATTTAATTTGCGGAAATCAATTACCATCCTATAACCTGTAATAATTCTTTGCGGGATCAATTCATCTTTATCATTAGGAACAACAGTAACCCCTCCCTTCTTAGGGACACAATGGTAAAGACTTACCCACTGACTATCAGCAACGGGATAAATTATACCTGCCTCGAGAAGCTTTATTATTTCTTTCCTTACCACTTCTTTCATTTTAGGATTCAACCTTCGTTGATGATCACGAACCGGTTTGTCATCTTCTTCCAAATTTATTTTGTGTTGACATAGAGTGGGACTAATGCCCTTAAGATCATCAAGAGTATATCCAATAGCAACACGGTGCTTCTTTAGAGTTTTCAATAATCTCTCTTCTTCATGCTCTAAAAGGTTAGCACTAATAATAACAGGATATATTTTATTTTCATCAAGATAAGCATATTTAAGATTATCAGGCAAAAGTTTAAGCTCAAACACGGGATTACCCTTGGATGGAGAAGGATCCCCTAGGATTTCAACAGGTAAATTGTGTTTCAGAATAGGTTCCTGTTTAAAGAATACTTCATCTATTTCCCTTCTTTCATTCATAAACATATCATTTTCATGGTCTAGCAAATAATGTTCTAAAGGATCACTAGGAGGTACGGCAATAGAAGCAAGACCAATAATTTCATCCTTACTAGGCAATTCCTCTTCACGGTGTTGTTTACTAAATTTAGATAAATTAAACTCATGAATCATATTATCCAAGCCAATAGTAACAACATTCTTTTCGTAGTCTATGTTAGCATTAACAGTGTTCTAGAAGGGTCTATCAAATATAATGGGACAAAAGCTATCTTGTGGGGAACTTAGAACAAGAAAATCAGCAGGATATTTAATTTTCCCACACAAGACTTCAACATCTCTGACAATTCCCACTGGCGACATAGTATCTCTATTGGCAAGTTTAATCGTGACATCAATATCTTCTAACTCAGCAGGTGCAATTTCATGCTTAATTTCTTTATACAAGTCATAAGGTATAACACTAGCACTAGCACCCATATCACACAGGCCATGATAACAATGATCTCCTATTTTAACAGAAATAACAGGCTCGCCTACCACAGGTCTATGTTTATCTTTAGCGCTAGGCTTAGCAATTCTAGCAGATTCACCATAGAATTCAATAACATGCCCATCAATATTATCAGACAAGAGATCTTTAACAATAGCAATATTAGGTTCTACTTTGACTTGCTCAGGAGGTGTATAAGTTCTAATATTTCTTTTACGAACCACAGTTGAAGCTTTAGCATGATCCTTTATTCTAACAGGGAAAGGTGGTTTCTCAACATAAGAGGTAGGAACAATAGGATCATTATAAGTGACAGTCTTTTCTTCAACTTTAATAGGTGCAGCTACTTTTACTTCTATGGGAGGATGATATTTAAACCACTTCTCCTTGGGGAGATCAACATAAGTAGCAAAAGATACTATCTCAGAGTCAAGTCCATATTTAGTGCTAAACTTACGGAGAATATCGGTGTCCATAAAAGATTTAACACAATCAAACTTAGGTGTCATACCTGACTCCTTACCTTCTTCGAGGTCCCAATCTTCAGAGTTGCGTTTAATTCTATCCAATAAATTCCATCTGAATTCAATAGTCTTCATCATAAAAGAGCCAGCACAAGAAGTATGGAGCATGGTGCGATTGTTTTCAGAAAGCCAAGCATAAAGATTTTGAATAATTGTTTCTCTTGGGAGCTCATGATTGGGGCATGAATATAACATTGATTTAAGCCTCCCCCAAGCTTGAGGGATGCTTTCTCCTTCGCGAGGCCAAAAATTATATATATAATTGCGATCACGATGAACAAGATGCATAGGGTAATATTTTTGATGAAATTCCAATTTCAATCTTTTGTAGTTCCATGATCTCATATCATCACATAGCCTATACCATGTCAATGCATCTCCCTTCAAAGATAAAGGGAAGACCTTCTTCTTAACAACATCATCGGGTATGCCTGCAAGCTTAAATAGTCCACAAACTTCATCCACATATATAAGGTGCTCATCAGGATGCTTTGTTCCATCTCCTACAAAAGGATTAGCTAGCAGTTTTTCCATCATACCCGAAGGAAATTCAAAGGGAATATTTTGATATTCATTTTCAGTAGGTTCATTAGGTTGAGGAGCAACTCTTTGCTCTACTTTTCGGGGTGAAGATACCCTGAACAAGCCCCTCAGAGGATTACTTTCCATAGTAATAAGTGACAATAAATTTCAGCACACTATATAAATTTTCCTTACCAAATTCCACCTACCAAAGGCGCTTCACTCCCTGGCAATGGCGCCAGAAAAGAGTCTTGATGACCCACAAGTATAGGGGATCTATCGTAGTCCTTTCGATAAGTAAGAGTGTCGAACCCAACGAGGAGCAGAAGGAAATGATAAGCAGTTTTCAGCAAGGTATTCTCTGCAAGTACTGAAATAAGTAGTAACAGATAGTTTTGTGATAAGATAATTTGAAACGAGCAACAAGTAACAAAAGTAAATAAAGTGCAGCAAGGTGGCCCAATCCTTTTTGTAGCAAAGGACAAGCCTGGACAAACTCTTATAATAGGAAAAGCGCTCCTGAGGACACATGGGAATATCGTCAAGCTAGTTTTCATCACGTTCATATGATTCGCATTCGATACTTTGATAATTTGATATGTGGGTGGACCGGTGCTTGGGTGCTGTTCTTACTTGAACAAACATCCCACTTATGATTAACCTCTATTGCAAGCATCCGCAACTACAACAAAAGTATTAAGGTAAACCTAACCATAGCATGAAACAAATGGATCCAAATCAGCCCCTTACGAAGCAACGCATAAACTAGGGTTTAAGCTTCTATCACTCTAGCAACCCATCATCTACTTATTACTTCCGAATGCCTTCCTCTAGGCCCAAATAATGGTGAAGTGTTATGTAGTTGACATTCACATAACACCACTAGAGGCTAGACAACAGACATCTCATCAAAATATCGAACGAACACCAAATTCACATGACTACTAATAGCAAGCCTTCTCCCATGTCCCCGGGAACAAATGTAACTACTCACAAAGCATATTCATGTTCATAATCAGAGGGTTATTAATATGCATAAAGGATCTGAACATATGATCTTCCACCAAATAAACCAACTAGCATCAACTACGAGGAGTAATCAACACTACTAGAAACCTACTAGTACCAATCCCGGACTTGAAGACAACAATTGAATACAAGAGATGAACTAGGGTTTTGAGAGGAGATGGTGCTGGTGAAGATGTTGATGCAGATTGCCCTCTCCGGATTATAGGAGCGTTGGTGATGAAGTTGGTGATGATTTCCCCCTCCTAGAGGGAAGTGTCCCCGGCGGAACAGCTCTGCCGGTGCCCTAGATTGGTTCCGCCAAGGTTCCGCCTCGTGGCGGCGGAGTTTCGTCCCGAAAGGTTGCTTATGATTTTTTTCTCGACGAAAGACCTCATATAGAAGAAGATGGGCATCGGAGGGCCACCAGGGGGCCCCCCCACCCTCGTGGACAGGGTGTGGGCCCCTTGGCCTTCATCTTTGGCGAGGATTTTTTATTATTTATTATAAGATATTCCGTGGAGTTTCATGACTTTAGGAGTTGTGCAGAATAGGTCTCTAATATTTGCTCCATCTCCAGCCCAGGATTCCAGCTGTCGGCATTCTCCCTCCTTATGTAAACCTTGTAAAATAAGAGAGAATAGGCATAAGTATTGTAACATAATGTGTAATAACAGAACATAATGCAATAAATATCGATATAAAAGCATGATGCAAAATGGACGTACCAGTCGGTCATAGCTTCCAGGTGTAGTTGTTTAGCAATGAGGTTCTCATTGGAGTTCTCCGCAATCCTTCTTAGAGATAGGACTTCAAGTCGAAGTTGAGTTGCAGAATGCCTTTCTGCTAGAACTTGGGACTGAAGAAGTCGAACTGATTCAGACAACAAATTCTGTGAGCTTGCGTGACTGCTAGTCTCAAGTAACATGAACACTGCATCAAGACAAGACTTTGGGGTTGTCTCGCTATCTTCAAGATGTTTTGCCTTCTTTGTTGCAATATATGTTGGGTTTGTCTCGCAGCCTTCAGCAGACTTGTGCATGCCATCAGGCATATCACCCTGAAACAATCAGATAGATGACATGTTTTGCACGTGTATAAACAAAGATGGTAACTGTGTTGTCAATTCCATCCAATTTAAAATTAGAAAATAAAGAGTAAGTTCAAATATCAATAGCATAATTTGGCATTGTTCATAATGCGGGGAGCTTCACCATGCTACTGGTTTACCATGTCAACATAATAAGCTTAGATGAAGGGCAAAGACAATCATTGTATCTATTTTGGTTAATGTGCATGCCGTGTTCTTCATATCATCAGCCACATCAGTAAGATAAAAAAAGGAGATGACAAGGTGCAAACGTGGGTTGCTTCACTACACACTAGATTATAGATCCACAGAAACAAGCATACATATAGGGAGTATTGAGTAATGTGCATGGTATGAATAAGGAATTTGGTTTTACAAGTAAAACTTGGAACTTATGGTTGTTGCGAACATGCTTTTTGATAGAAACAACAAACTAAACATCAGTTAATGATAGGGAGTATGAGAAAATTAAACAGCAGTTGAGGATAAAGGCTTTAGAAGGACTGACTTACATTAACACTTAACACCGGCTTTATAATGCCCTTCTCCATGTCAAGGGAAGGATAACTCAAGAATTTCAGCCCAGAATCTTCTTCATAAGCATTGCCTGTACTCTACATTTTGTAGAGAGTAATTATAGATATGATAATACTGGAAGGGACAGAGGATAATGAAGATAAGATGCAGATTGATGCTACATAGTCAACTACCAATCCGTGGAAGTACAAGCATTACAGAACAAAATGTACTGACAAGAGCAATAGGCTACACTTCTGCACTGGCATTGTTTGTGTATTCAACTTTTCGTAAGATTAAATATAGGTATCGTATTTTTTAGTAAATGGTGGGCGAAGGAGATAAGATGCATAATGCTACACAATGAACCAATCCCTCTTCCCATAATATAAGAGTGTTTTGAACACTGGTGTACTTTACAAAACGTTCTTATATTAAGGGACGGAGGGAGTAGCTGTTAATGTAAGTACAGTGATAGACGACATTCAGTCCTTACAAGAGGACTGCATAGCTAAACCTCTTCAAAAGCTTTGGGTTGATTCTAAATTTATGTAAGAGTACATACAGATCTTATATGTCCATCAAATGGATGATAACGAGGCTAACATGTGAAGTGATGCTACATAATCAACCATCTATGAAAGTAAGTATGGTCATACAGGGCAAGAGATACTCACAAGAGCAATGTAGTGTGCAGTATAGTTGCGAGATTCTGTGGTCCCTTGAGAATGAATGTTCTTCTGCAAACTGTCTTCGTACAAGTGAGGCATTAAGGCTCATGCAGAAATGTAGTTCAAATTGTGATGTGATATCATAGACAGTACCTTACACTGCAGACGAGACCAATGTCTAACAAGATTATTCCAGTCACTGTCTGATAAATGTAGCACCAGAGACTTTACATAAATTTCGTTTAGAGGCTTGCCATTGAAATGCGCTAGCCTCAGGTAGGAACGATACTTCATCAACGAGTACTTGAAAAGCGCAACCAACCCTTCTCATCTTGACTATCAAGTTTGGTCCTCGCCTATTTAAAAGAATGAAATCTTGTGTCTTCTGTCAGCAGAAACATATGCAGTAATTACCATGAATAACATTAGTACATTACGTACGCTTAATTTGCATAGGAAGACTGGAAATTGGTCTGTGTCGGCGGTATAATCTTTCCATGAAGGAAAGATGCGCACAAAGTTACTGACAATAATTTAAGCTTCGTCTTCTAAACTGGGAAGAAATGGAACAGGCGTCCTATTTGCTGCAATTGGGGCTCACTCTCGCTCGAAAAGGGATTTTGTGTACTCTTTGCTGTAATGGGGTTTTGCGTCATAGAGCTGGTTCTATGTCAACTGGCATTATCATACTGTTTGTTGTAGTTGGGGTCTGCTGAGTTCGGGCATTAGAGATGACCGGTGTAGTAGGGCTAGAGTCTGCTAGAGTTGGGGCCGTGTTTTGTGGGTCAGGTGATATTGCAACTACACCTAATGGGTATTTGATTTATCATGTGTCACTACCTTTTCAAAATACTTTTCTCGTGCTCCTCCGCGATCAACAATCGCCCTCTTCCTTTTGAACGTCTGACACACAAGAACAACATTTGAATGGATACATATGGTATGATGACAGATGGAATATGTACTGAAAATGGATAGGCAGGGCATATTCACATACACGATGTGTAAACTAAGCTAATGGCAGTGCAACAAAGTAGAAGTAATGCAAAGCATCAGTTGCAAGATATGTGTGACCAATATAACCTTGGAAACTAAGAGCAAGCACCTTGATGGGTGAATAAGATAGGGCATCTGCCTCTGACTCCTCCACTAGGGAGCTACATTGACTTAGGTCTCCCTCTAGCTCAGAATCACTGTTAGGATCATATTCTGAGCACGGATCTATAGGTGGAGAGCGTTTGCATTGCATTGCATCCAGACTTGATTTCAGTCCCTTAATGCCAAGTTTGACAACCATGGAATTGTTCTGCTTTATTCTTTTCATGCGTGCAAGCTCATAATCATTATGATGCTGTTCAGTATCTGAGATTCATGAAAACATAAAAAATAGTCAGATTATCTATGGAATGCATTGCGGATTCAACTCGAAGAGTATCTCCAATAAACCCCTGCATATGCAAAGTTCACCCCCAACCGTGCTGACCAGACCACACACAGAAATACGAACCTCTTATGTCTCTATAACAGGTTGACACACATTTTAAAACTAAAGTAGGAACATTAGAATCATATCAAATTCGTATTTGAACAAATAAACTAAGGAATTATGAGTGGCATAATGTTTAGCTTCAAGGGTGGACTGCTGGTAGTGCGACACAAAGCAAGTAGGCACATTGTATTCCATGTAAAAGATCGTAGTCTATATAAAAGGTGGAAATGACACTTTCTTTCTATACAATGCAGTGTTCATTGCCCACACATGATGGAAGAGATCACATAGAGAAATACTATTCACTCATGTCATCGGTTCCAGTACTTTGAAATAGGGTGGTCCATCCCAAAAGAATATTGACAAAAAATATGACAAGGAAAGCTTAGAGTAGTGAATCAGTCATTATTTGTGAACTTACTAGGACAAGTATGCAAAATTGTAACTGTAGTAAGAGACCGTCCAAAATCTGAATCAAGAAGTTGGTCTAGCACTTATTGTTTGCAACTAATCGACGTGAATAATTCGATATCATATCAAATGAGTAAGAAAGACAAGTAAAATTGTCAACAAACCTGGCCTGTAGTAGTAATATGGGTCAATGTCACTATGACCAACAATCCAAAATGACTAGTGTCTATTCCTAGGGCCGGAATTTTGGAACCCCGTGAACTTTACAGGTACTAAAGATTATTGAAATACGTCTGAACCATTAAGTGTAGGTATCACTCAGTACACAACAAACCCTAATGACAGTCCTGCCTAATGAGTAATGTATCAATTAGAAAATGGGTGATGAGGAGTGGCGGCTGAGTGTTGAGGATGTATCTCAGGATAATTCGGGTTGGCTTAGTGGTTGCTGCATGCCTGAGCCCTAAACTGACTCGGAAGGTAGGCACAGAGGCACACCCGGGCAGCGATGATGCTATTGGGAGAGTAGCTCCTGACCTCATGTTAGTCCGGCGTCTCCTCCTAGTGTCATGTCGTCTGGGGATGGCAAGTCGCCCACGAGGTAGGCGGTTGGGGTGAGTAGAGATTGGAAGCGCAGCAGAACTGAGGGGAATCAGGGCCTGGGCCGACCGAAAATCCCAGGGTGGGCCGTGGCCCACCGTGGGCACACTGTAGAGATACACACCCAAGCGGCCTACATGCATTTTCAAAACTAAATTAGGAACATTTATCTCGCCAATTACATGACTCTATTTTAATAATATCATATTCGTATTTGAACAACTCAGTTTGTTTAGCTTGATGGGTGGAGTAATGCTATTATGACACGAAGCACGTATGCTGCTCGTATAGTGATCATAAAAGGGGGAAACCCTAAGCATGTTTTAGCAAAAGAGGGTTTCCCCTCCGATTTCTATTAAAGAAACCATGACATAACCAACATGATCAATTAAATCCTAAGCATGATCAATTAAACCCTATTATGACTGTGCCATGGCAGATTTAAAGCTGCAAACCACAGAAATGCTATTTAGCATCCATTGTTTCCTTCGAACTAAGAATTAAATTCTAAGAGCTGAAAAGAAAGTATAGAACCAAGTTACGATCTATTTTCTGGTTGATATCAAAACGTTGAGCAGATATGAAGTACCACCCCTCTTGCGGCGCCGTGTAAGCATCGGGGGTGCGATGGTTGTCGGTGGCGTTGAAGCAGATCTGCGATGGTAGACGGGCGCATCAGGGGATAAGAACCGTTGCGGTGGACGAGAAGGTCGTGTGAGCAGCCCCGACAAAGAGGATGACGACACCGATGAAGCGAGAGGATGCGATGCAAGGCTCCTGGTCCGTCGTCGTGGATGAGAAACGTCCATCTCTAGCAGTGGACGACGCGGTCTTGGTAGGCGCTCCGTCATGGTGGAGGACGGTGGCGATGGATGGGGTGGAGGACGGCTGTCACAATCCTACATTAGCCTTTGCTTGTCCTTGCAAAATTATCATGTCTAAATTCTGAAATTTGAATTGAGGGAATTTTCAAAGCCTCAGAAACCTTTTAAAAATAATCAACATTTAATTCTCATCAAATGAGTCCAAAGAAATGCTCCTGTTACTCTGTGAAAATATTGGTAAGAGGAAAAATTCAAACCAATATTTTTGGAATCACAGAAATATTTATTTTGGGCCTTTGAATTAAATCAATGACATATTTGAGTTGAATTTATTTTTGTTATACAAGAAATAAATTTCAAATATTTTGTAAGTTGCATGTGACCTTGGACTAGTTCTGAGCTCACATAACAAATTACAGAATGTTCAAAAAATGATTGGATATTCTAAATCAAATCAAAACCAATTGCAGAAAATAGAAAACATTAATAAATTAGAAAAGAGAAGAAGAGAGTGTAACATCCCAAAATTCTAAATTTTGGAATGTTATATTAGATAAATAACTATGCTTGTTGTTTGATTGTTTGTTTGAATTGATTGAGTGATATTGAGTGGAATTTGAAACTTTTGAAAGTTTCATGAGAGGGAATGAAAGGACTTTCCCAAAACTTTCCCCTTTGCCTTTTCTTGGATCTCAATGAATTCAAGTTCATTCCAACACCAAACCCTAGAGTGAAGATGACATGACTTCTTCCATTTGGAATGAAAAGGGTTTTGAAAAGATTTGAATTTCATTTGAGAATATTTCAAATTCAAAGCTTTATGCAACTCAATGATTTTCATGAGGGAAGATAAAATGACTTCTTCAATTATATGAAATATGAGTTGGAAGTTAAAAAGTATCAAATTGAAAGTCATTTGAAAGTGCCATTTTGAGTTTTGGAATTTGAATTCAAACTTTGGAAAGTGGGAGTCATTTCAAAACTATGCCTGATAAATACTTGAGCAAAAGTATGAGAGGAGTAAACATGACACTCCAAAAATATCAGAGGAAAACAATGCCAAAGTTTTGAATTCAAATTTGAATTTTATTTCAAATTTAAAAAATGATTTTTATGAACTTTGGATTTTGCCCTAGAAAATGTTCAAATGATAGGAATATTCCCTGATCATTTTGATATATATATGTCTTATATAAATATTTATATTTCTCTCTGTTTTATTTTCAAAAAAATTAAAATAGAAAAAGAAAATGCCCAGCACCACCAGCCGACCGGCCCAGCCAAAGACCAGGCCACTCACCTCACCGCGCCAATTGGCGGCCCACCACCCCCCACCAGGCGGCCGAGCCGCCCAATGAACCAGGCCGCACCCCCCTCGCTGAAACCCCTCCGGTCGGCCACCCGACCGAACCCGCTCCCTCCCTCTCGCTGACAAGCGGGCCCCCACCTCCTTCGCCCCCTCGCCCACTCGCGCACGAGAGCGCCGCCGCTCGCCGGAGATCCCGTGATCTCCGGGATCCGCCCCGATCCTCCCCGATTCACTTCCCACGCCGCCGACGCCCCGCCCTATAAAGCCCTCCCCTCACCCCATTTCCCCTCGCGGACCTCTCCTCTCCCGCAAGGCCTCGCCGAGCCCGAGGGCGCCGCCCGCCCATTGCCGCCGCCCGACCCACCCCTGCCACCCCGAGCTCGCCTGACCCCACCCCGGACTCCCCTCGCCGCTGCACCCACGGACTCCTCCGCCGTCACCCCGACCACCGGCGACGCTGAACCATCGCCGCCGAGCCGTCGTCGCCGCCGACCGACGATGCGTCGCGGAACCCTCCTCGCCGTCCGATCTAGTCCGACGGCCTAGATTAGAACCCCCCGAAGGGGTACGTTTTTCTTAAATAAACCGGTTCAGTCCGGTTCGTTGCGGTTTAGTTTAGTTAGGTTTTTTTTTATTTAGTACCGTCCCGTTTCGTTTAAAACCGTAGGCCGTTTTAGTTATATTATGCACCGGGCGTTAGTTAGGCCCATTTAGCCCATTTTTCTTTATTTTCGTTTTTCTGTTTAACAGAATAGTTTCAGATTTGAAAAATTCATATCTTTTTATCTACTTAATATTTTTAAGTGATTCTTTTTTTGTTGGTTTGAAAATTTCCTATAGTTTCTGCAGAATATATAATTAGCTATGTTAAAATTATTTATATTTGCTTTATTTTAGATTTTGTCAGAATAGTAAATCTGCTATAAAATGAGTTAGGAAAATTATTTTATATGATTCTTTTGTCCCAACTTTGTTTTGACATTGCCAAACCATACTAATTAATTTGGGCATTTTAGGATTAATAAAAAATAAGTTTCTATCAGAATCTTGTTATTCTTAATTAATTAACTAGCTACTGTTTTCCTATTATTTTAATTAGCAAATAAATTTATTTCTCACATGTGATTGATTATTCTAGGATAGTTTCTGTCACTTTAGAGCATGAACTTTTATTTATAATAAATAAAACTTTTGTTTTAATTTTCTTAATAGAATTTGAATTAGGCCTAATAGGAGTTTTATAATAGCTTTTAAATTAATTCTTTTTGCTCCTAGTTGCAAAATGCATTCTTTTCTGTTAAGTTAACCTAAACCCATGCTTAGGTTATGTTAAGAAAATTTTTGTTATGCAAAACTATTTTCAGTTGTTGCTTGAAGTAGGAAAACTTTGAGTTAGATCTCTTCGAGTTTTCCTTTGAGTTTTGATTCGTTTGTTTTTGGTGTGTTATGTTGCTATGCTGTTATGTAAGTGATCATATGCTATATACTTATTGTGATTTTTGTTTACCGCGGTAGAATTTCCGGAGTGCGAAGTTTGCTACCACGAGTCCCTAGTTTTCGAAGATCGTCAGCAAGGCAAGTTCACTTTGACCATGCTTTCATACCTATGATTTATTGCATTTAGTGACATCTTTGCAACCATCCCTCCAGTAGTGATATTGAATCCTTGTAGTTGAGTAGTATGCATGAGGCAGGAACCTATCACCCTGTTACCAAGCCCGGGACGTTAGTTATTTTAATGCTACGCTATTGTAGACGGGGTTGGTATGAGTGCTCGGGAGTGGTGTGAGAATGGAGGATCTACGTCAATGACGACAACTCCATGATGGAATCTGCAAGGACTGCATCTTCAAGGCCTCAAGACTTCAAGACTCGGGACAAGAATTCAATACACACTCTTGGGTGAAGGGCGGTTGATGGGCACCTGGAGAAACCAAGGTTGGCGGGATGCATGGAGAAGCGCCATGACATCTTGAGGAAAGCTTCACCCAGACTCTAAGAGACGGAAGAATACTTCATGCCCGAAGCTTACTGTGCAACCGCAAGTCATTATGGGCTCGGCTTGGTTGACCTTAGTGGTGACTCTGGTTGGGGCGGTGCTAGCAGATGTAGAACTACGGTAGGATGGGATGAGTACGGACGGTGGTCGAGGAACTCTTGGAAGACCATGTTTGGTCATCTTGTTCTCAAACACCTGAAGTGCGAGAACGTGAAAAGAGGATCGAATCTTGCGGGTAAAGTGTACAAACCTCTGCAGAGGGTTAAAACCTAATCGATTAGCCGTGTCCCCGTTACGGACAATTTGAGCATCTCGACTTGGATCTATCTCGGAACTCTCAACACCGGACTGATAACTTAATTGGTGGCAACTTATGATGATTTGGGCTATGAGACATCGGTTGGCGGAACCATGTCATGATAGAGAACTCCATAGTACAGACTTCATTTATTCCTTTGATGTAGGGAAAATAAATCAGCTTTTACGCAAACAAAACTCGAACACGAGCCACAAAGCCATATTGCATATAGTATAGTTTTATCATCTGTTTTCTCATGTTGTGATCTTGCGGTACATTCAATGTAATTGACCTACACGGCTGCAACGTATCATGTTGCAGATATTTCCTCGACAGTAAGAGTGCAGTGCAGGTTACGGTCTACACTCAACCTACCGATGGCGTTGATGGGACTCCACACCCGACTATTTGTTTCATTGTGACTTATGAGGTATATATCAGTTTCGTTAATTATACATGTGATTGCACTTTGATATATACATTGATGTCTTGTGTGTGCCAACATCTTGATCCGAGGATGGCACAACAAACACGTAGGCTTGACCGTCGAGGTCGGGTCGCTACAGAAATGGTATCAGAGCTTCTATTGACTGTAGGACGTGACCCTAGAAATCGGAAATCCCTAGGACAGGAAATTTCTAAAACTTTATTTACAAAAAGACTCTTACTTCTCATCTTTTCTGAATTTATCAAATAGACCCTCTCATCTCAAATAGTTAGAATATAGCCCTTACCCTTTGATCACCCGGAGGATCAACTGAAGACGCTCCATGAAGGATTTGATATCGGAGAACTGATGACCCTTCAGAGTAAAGAGGATTTCACCATGTATTAGAAGCTACAACAGTTGAAGACTCCGAAGTTTTTAAGTTCCTGAAGAAATATTTGACCTTTAGAAGACCAAACCCTGTTATACACCTACGTTAGATGCGATGATTTGTGAGCTGTCATTTGTTTGATGTTTTCCGACAGCCCCAAAATAAAACATGTTTCTTCAAAAAAAAAATTGTTTGTATTGTGTGTATATCACTCCCCACCTCTCTCTCATATCTCACCCTAAAACCCTTGAACCCCATAGATGATGAATGAAATTGGACTGATATTCTCTGGACCGAAGACTCAGCCGGAGGCAGAGCTATGGATGCAGAACATGGAAAATCACTTCGGGTGCAATTTGGTTTCAAGGAAGTATGAGGTCCAATACGCTCTTCAGTACTTTACAGAAAGAGCTGCAACCTGGTGGAAAATGCATCAAGCCATACAGGGATTTAATGGAGCAAGATCTTGGGAGGAATTCAAGAAGACCCTGATGAGATCACGTCTTATCCGGAAGCACAATGATACACCAAGAAATAAACCTTGTGCTGCAAGATTTGGGAGAAATAGGACACACCGGGAGGAACACAAGGATGGATGCCCTCATTGTGAGGAGAAACACCCAGTGAGGAATGCCCAACTAGTAAGGTGACTTGTTTCCTGTGTGAAGGAACCACCCACTACCCGACTCAGTGTCACATTTACCCCATGGTGCAACAAACTATTCAGGAGCAGGAAGGAGGAATGAAAGAAGCTCTCCGAGAAGTTATAAAAGAACCAGTGATGAATGAAAGTGTTGAAGACCTTGATGGAGAAGGCCTCAACAGATTTTACTCCAATGCCTGCTATTCATGTGGAGGAGAAGGACATTTTTCGCAGATTGTCCCAAGGAAAGAAAAGAGTATCGGGATATTTCCGACAGCGAAGTGAAGTTTGACCCTCGAAATAGAAGCTCGATCATTACAGAGAAATCCGGGAAGAGAAAAGAAGGCAACCGAGAACAACGCAATTTTTGCAGAGAAGGACCTAAGTCATATCACTTGTTACAGGTGCAAGGATTTAGGTCATTACGCTAGTAAATGTCCGAAAAGAAGCCAAGAATCCAAGGAGCCCGTGATAATCACAAAGAAGCCCGAGACATGTCGGAAGTCATTTGTTTTCGCTGCAAGGAAGCAGGACATTATGCTATTAAATGCCCGACAAGATGAAAGCTGGAGTTGAGTAGTTGGAATTTTGATATGGATAATAAGAGTAGTAGAAAGCAATTTCATTTTCATGAGCTCGATGAGTTGAGTTATGTAATAGATTACTCTGAGATTGTAATAGTTCATGACTCAATAAAGTTGTAATGTCACATGCTGAAAAGCTTTAAGGAGTTGTCATATTTTATCTTGGAAATTAATATTCTTGATGAACATGGAAGAAGGTGAGTTGTGATGCGTAAACTGGATATTGGAAATTGAGTTTGAAGTTTTGTTTGGATGATATGAATGTGTGCCCCAGGAGATATGTACCTTACTCTGAGCACCATTTTTGTTTTACAACTGCAGATGACGACCCTTTATGAGTCTTTCCTTAAAGGTCCGGAAACAATCATGACCCTGACAAGTGATCATGATTACCCGAGGATCCTGAAGGACATGATGAAGCATATTCACCTTGAAGGAGATGCAGTCTACAAAGGCTACCCCTTCATGCAAAAGGGAGTGGAACTTTGGTATGTGGAGGTACACCTCCACCATTTGAAAGGAGTTTGCCCAAAGATGATGGGGCAGTACTTTTTCATTTCACGTGTGCCCCAAGCAACTTTCTTCGGTGTTGTTCATGAAGCAGCCATGGAAGCCATACGCCAGATCGGAGAAATACTTGAAGCAAGACTCCGTTATACCCAGGAATACCTAAGCGAAGTGCATGCAGAGATGATGGAGGTGAAGCTCAAGGCCACCACGATGAAACAGAAGATTGAAGATTTCAAGGCGCATGTCGCACAATTCCAGTGGGACTGAAGAATCCTCAAGGAGGAAAAACGAATAAAGTTGGAAGTAATGTCTGACCATACCGAACCATGTGGGTGGCAGCATTTGTAATGAACTTTTTGGAATTTGGATTCACGAAAAATGGTTAAGGATGTAATAAAAGATTGATGTGAAATAATGAGATTTATGGATAAACTAGTGCATTTTCTTTGGTGTCGTAGTACTCCGTAAAGCCACAGGATCAATGAAGAAAGAGATGTGTTATTCATGACGGTCCATAGAAGGAAGCTGGACAAAATAAGTTGGAGTTTGGTATGATCGTCACTACAAGAGTATGAAGGAAGAAGTACTATTGGATTTACAGGAGATGTAACGTTGGAATATGGAATCCTAGGAAGGATGAATTAAGCATGTACAAGAGCTGAAGTGGGCCATAACCCACAGGCCCAGGATTTTGAAAAGGAACAGATGTAACCTTGATGAAGGAAGAAATTTGGAAGAATCAGTGATTCAATCAGCATACGTTTCGTGGGAGGTTACGCAAAAACCTGAGAGTGGTGAAGTAACGATAGATGTTTTGTTTGGCTTGCAGAAACCATGGATTTACTCGAAACCAGTCCGAGAACAAGAGAAATTCTGCAATGCTTGTGAGTATGCCCAAGTGTTAGAATCGTGATTCACTTTGTTTACGTATGTGGTAATGATTCAAATGCGGGATGGATTGGCCCCATACGGAGACTTCTATCATGAACTATCATATGTTGATGGAAAATCAGAGAGCCTCGAAAACCTTAGAAGAGTGTCGACGCGATAAACCATAAAACCATAAAATGGTAGGACGATGGAACTCCTTTACAGGCAACCGTTGCCAATCGTAGGTTATACGGTGAGGTTCAACCCAGACCCGTTTTCTGCAGGAGAAACCATTAATGGTAGACCACCATGAGTATTTCGATAGTTGTCTAGAATGGACACGGACCTATCAGCTAAGTAGATCCAGTCCCGGACGAACTTCAACTTTGAAGAACCGACCCAAGATTTTGAGGTAAACTCTATGCTTCTGACAGAAGAGCGTTAATGAAGGAGCTATTGTAAGATATGTGAAGAGACATATATTGCGGCACTCCAGAGGAAGTATCTGAGTTTATTGGAACCATAACCTTGTTTTTAAGTGTGGTAGCACCCCTGACCTTTCTGACCAAAACTTTTTGCTAGAAGACCCCCAACCCCTAACCCTTTCTTGCTAGCCTCTTTGAATCTCGAGGACGAGATTCATTTTAAGTGTGGTAGGTTTGTAACATCCCAAAATTCTAAATTTTGGAATGTTATATTAGATAAATAACTATGCTTGTTGTTTGATTGTTTGTTTGAATTGATTGAGTGATATTGAGTGGAATTTGAAACTTTTGAAAGTTTCATGAGAGGGAATGAAAGGACTTTCCCAATACTTTCCCCTTTGCCTTTTCTTGGATCTCAATGAATTCAAGTTCATTCCAACACCAAACCCTAGAGTGAAGATGACATGACTTCTTCCATTTGGAATGAAAAGGGTTTTGAAAAGATTTGAATTTCATTTGAGAATATTTCAAATTCAAAGCTTTATTCAAGTCAATGATTTTCATGAGGGAAGATAAAATGACTTCTTCAATTATATGAAATATGAGTTGGAAGTTAAAAAGTATCAAATTGAAAGTCATTTGAAAGTGCCATTTTGAGTTTTGGAATTTGAATTCAAACTTTGGAAAGCGGGAATCATTTCAAAAACTATGCCTGATAAATACTTTAGCAAAAGTATGAGAGGAGTAAACATGACACTCCAAAAATATCAGAGGAAAACAATGCCAAAAGTTTTGAATTCAAATTTGAGTTTTATTTGAAATTTGAAAAAAAATGATTTTTTATGAACTTTGGATTTTGCCCCTGGAAAAATGTTCAAATGATAGGGAATATTCCCCTGATCATTTTGATATATATATGTCTTATATAAATATTATATTTCTCTCTGTTTTTATTTTTCAAAAAGAATTAAAATAGAAAAGAAAAATGCCCACGCACCAGCCAGCCGACTGGCCCAGCCAGCACCTCGGCCACTCACCTCACCGCGCCAGCTGGGCGGCCCACCACCGGCCCACCAGGCGGCCGAGCCGGCCCAATAACCAGGCCGCACCCCCCCTCGCGCCGAAACCCCTCCGGGTCGGCCACCCGACCGAACCCCGCTCCTCCCTCTCGTGACAAGCGGGCCCCCACCTCCTTCTCCCCTCGCCCACTCACGCAGGCGCCGCCCTGCTCACGGAGATCCCATGATCTCGGGATCCGCCTGATCCTCCCAATTCACTTCCCACTGCCGACGCCCCGCCTATAAAAGCCCTCCCCTCACCCCATTTCCCCTCGCGGACCTCTCCTCTCCTGCAAGGCCTCGCCGGGCCCGAGGCGCCGCCGCCACGCCATTGCCGCCGCCCGACCCACCCGGCCACCCCGAGCTCGCCTGACCCCACCCCGGACTCCCCTCGCCCGCTGCACCCACGGACTCCTCCGCCGTCACCCCGACCACCGGCGACGCCGGAACCATCGCCGGCCGAGCCGCCGTCGCCGTCGCCGACCGGTACGTCGCCGGAACCCCTCCCCGCCGTCCGATCTAGTCCGACGGCCTAGATTAGAACTCTCAAGAAAATCGTTTTAAATAAACCGGTTCAGTCCGGTTCGTTGCGGTTTAGTTTAGTTAGGTTTTTTTATTTATTTTATTTAGTACCGGCCCGTTTCGTTTAAAACTGTAGGCCGTTTTAGTTATATTACGCACCGGGCGTTAGTTAGGCCCATTTAGCCCATTTTTCTTTATTTTCATTTTTCTGTTTAACAGAATAGTTTCAGATTTGAAAAATTCATATCTTTTTATCTACTTAATATTTTTAAGTGATTCTTTTTTTGTTGGTTTGCAAATTTCCTATAGTTTCTGTAGAATATATAATTAGCTATGTTAAAATTATTTATATTCGCTTTATTTTAGATTTTGTCAGAATAGTAAATCTGCTATAAAATGAGTTAGGAAAATTATTTTTATATGATTCTTTTTGTCCCAACTTTGTTTTGACATTGCTAAACCGTAGGAATTAATTTGGGCATTTTAGGATTAATAAAACAAATAAGTTTCTATCAGAATCTTGTTATTCTTAATTAATTAACTAGCTACTGTTTTCCTATTATTTTAATTAGCAAATAAATTTATTTCTCACATGTGATTGATTATTCTAGGATAGTTTCTGTCACTTTAGAGCATGAACTTTTATTTATAATAAATAAAACTTTTATTTTAATTTTCTTAATAGAATTTGAATTAGGCCTCATAGGAGTTTTATAATAGCTTTTAAATTAATTCTTTTTGCTCCTAGTTGCAAAATGCATTCTTTTCTGTTAAGTTAACCTAAACCCATGCTTAGGTTATGTTAAGAAAAATTTTGTTATGCAAAACTATTTTCAGTTGTTGCTTGAAGTAGGAAAACTTTGAGTTGGATCTCTTCGAGTTTTCCTTTGAGTTTTGATTCGTTTGTTTTTGGTGTGTTATGTTGCTATACTGTTATGTAAGTGATCATATGCTATATGCTTATTGTGATTTTTGTTTGCCGCGGTAGAATTTCCGGAGTGCGAAGTTTGCTACCACGAGTCCCTAGTTTTCGAAGATCGTCAGCAAGGCAAGTTCACTTTGACCATGCTTTCATGACTATGATTTATTGCATTTAGTGACATCTTTGCAACCATCCCTCCAGTAGTGATATTGAATCCTTGTAGTTGAGTAGTATGCATGAGGCAGGAACCTATCACCCTGTTACCAAGCCCGGGACGTTAGTTATTTTAATGCTACGCTATTGTAGACGGGGTTGGTATGAGTGCTCGGGAGTGGTGTGAGAATGGAGGATCTACGTCAATGACGACAACTCCATGATAGAATCTGCAAGGACTGCATCTTCAAGGCCTCAAGACTTCAAGACTCGAGACAAGAATTCAATACACACTCTTTGGGTGAAGGACGGTTGACGGGCACCTGGAGAAACCAGTGGTTGGCGGGATGCATGGAGAAGCGCCATGACATCTTGCGGAAAGCTTCACCCAGACTCAAAGAGACGGAAGAATACTTCATGCCGGAAGCTTACATGCAACCGCAAGTCATTATGGGCTCGGCTTGGTTGACCTTAGTGGTGACTCTGGCTGGGGCGGTGCTAGCAGATGTAGAACTACGGTAGGATGGGATGAGTACGGACGGTGGTCGAGAAACTCTTGGAAGACCATGTTTGGTCATCTTGTTCTCAAACACCACGAAGTGCGAGAACGTGAAAAGAGGATCGAATCTTGCGGGTAAAGTGTACAAACCTCTGCGGAGGGTTAAAACCTAATCGATTAGCCGTGTCCACGATTCGGGACAATTTGAGCATCCGGACTTGGATCTATCTCGGAACTCTCAACACGGACTGATAACTTAATTGGTGGCAACTTATGATGATTTGGGCTATGAGACATCGGTTGGCGGAACCATGTCATGATAGAGAACTCCATAGTACAGACTTCATTTATTCCTTTGATGTAGGGAAAATAAATCAGCTTTTACATAAACAAAACTCGATACCACGAGCCACAAAGCCATATTGCATATAGTATAGTTTTATCATCTGTTTTCTCATGTTGTGATCTTGCGGTACATTCAATGTCTTGACCTACACGGCTGCAACGTATCATGTTGCAGATATTTCCTCGACAGTAAGAGTGCAGTGCAGGGTTACGGTCTACACTCAACTTTGCCGATGGCATTGATGGGACTCCACACCCGACTATTTGTTTCGTTGTGACTTATGAGGTATATATCAGTTTCGTTAATTATACATGTGATTGCACTTTGATATATACATTGATGTCTTGTGTGTGCCGACATACTGATCCGAGGATGGCACAAAGAACACGAGGCTTGACCGTCTGAGGTCGGGTCGCTACAGAGAGTTACCTGGGCCACTTACCTGGCCAGCCCAGCCCACTGGCCTGGTGCAACTCATCCCTAACCTCTGCCAGTAGGCAGAGGCGGGACATCGCACGTGCGCGCGAGGCGCCACGCCTCCTCCTGCTTGCCGCCGAGCCTCTGGACGCATGGGTGAACGCCCTGTTGCCGTCCTGATCCGCCCGACCTCTCTCACTCTCCCCTGCTCTCTCCCTCGCTGATCCCCACCTAACCCAGCGCGCCGTCGCTGCCGCTCGCCGTGTAACATCCCAAATTTTGGAATGTTGAATTAAACTTGAGTGAAATTTGAACCTTTTCAAAAAACTTTTGAATGAGAGGGAATAAAATGACTTTCCCCTTCTCCGGTAAATTCAAATTCATCCTATTAAAATCAATGAGAGAAGATGACATGACTTCTTCAACTATAAAGAATTTGAACGGAGTTTTGCAATTTAATTCTTTCAAATATTTGCACTTGCTTCTCTATTTTTCTTCCCCGAGAAATACCCAAAAAAATAAATTCTTGCAAGCAAGAAAGAGCGGAGGAAAATGACCCTCCAAAATCAGGGGCATTTTTGAAAATATTTGAGCCAAGAAAAACCAAAGTTTTTATTTAAAAATTATTTGCAAAAAGAAATAAAGCCTTTAAGGATTTTCTGAAAACATTTTTTAAGTTTTATTTTGGCCATGGAATAATGCTCATCATCTACATTTTATCTTTCGATAATTTTAGTATATAAAACTCTTTATTCGAATTGATTTGATTTCCTTTTTATTGTTTTAGTTTCCTAATTTTAAAAATAGGAATGGAATCGTTTTATTAGGAAAAACCTGCTGGCCCATTAAGCACTTTCCTATTCTAGCCCAACAAGAGATCATCTCCTTCCTCTGTTTCCTCTCACGTTCTGAAGCTTTCCATATCCATGGAGGCAGAAACTCCACCTTCCCGATCTCCCTCGTCTTTCCATCCCAGCGCCTCCAGAGACCGCCTATAAAACCCCTCCCTCTCCTCGTTCCATTTTTCCCATCACCACGCCTCCTCCTGCCCGTAGCTTTCTCGCCACCGTCCTCCTTTTCCTGCCTAGAACGCTCACCAGAGCTCTCTGAACCTCCCCATCGCCTAGCGCCACCTCCCAAGCGCCGACCCCTCCTCCGCCACCCCACCCTGCGCCGCGACCTCGCCCCCTCCACATCGCCGTCTCCTTCCTGCCATCTCTGCCTCACGTCTGGTAACTCCGTTTTCGTTTTCAGATTTATTTCTGTAACAGATTTAGTTCCGTTCTTGTTTAGCTTATAACTTTTGATCTAGAAGTCCAATGATGCTGATTCTTTTTGCGTTAGATCACAATTTTCTTGTAGTTTCCAAAATATATAATTTGTCTATGTTTGGATTTATAAAAATTGAGTTAGATCAGATTTGAATTAAAGCTTGTTTTGCTTATTCGGGAGTTTAAAATAGATTTTTATTTGATTCTTTTTCTACTGATCACTAGTGATCATATTTACCAGATGGTAAAAACTTCAAAATTGTTTGAGTATTTTAGCTTAATGTTTCATGTAAAACAAATTCTGTTTTAGTTCTATTCAATTATAGCTACTTCTTTTCTATAGTTGTTTTAAATTATTTTATTTTATATTTCAGAAAGTTTATGTTTGGTTTCTATTAGTTAAACAGTAGGTGTTCAACAAGTTTTTATATTTATTTTATTTTGTTATCGTGAAATCAATTCAAGTTAAGCTAATAACTTGCAATGGATTTCTCTACTGTTTTAACTCCCAATTGAAAATACTTTCAAAATAGCTTTATGAAAAAATACTTCATTTTTCTTTGTCTTAACTAAAATTATATTTTATTCTCTGTTATTTTAGTGTTTTATTTTCCATTAGACAAAACTATTTTTGTGAATGTTGTAGAAGAAGACTCCTAGTTTTATTTGAAGTTCCTTCGGTTCTTATTCGCTCTCTCTTTTGTTTTGATTGTTAGTGTGAGTGCTTATGTGAATGATATGTTGGTTATATAGATTTCATCGAAAGTGACGAGTAGTCTATCAAGTTATTTCTTGAGAACGATAATTCTTCTTCGTCAACATCACCGAGCAAGTTCACTTTGACCATGTTTTCATACCTATGTGTTTTATTGCATCTAGTGTCATCTTCGCAACAATCCCTCCAAAGTGATATTGAATCCTTGTAGTTGAGTAGTATGCATGAGGTAGGAACCCATCACCCTGTTACCAAGCCGGGGCGTTATTTATTTTAATGCTACGCTATAGTAGGCGGGGTTGGTATGAGTGTTCGGGAGTGGTGTGAGAATGGAGGATCTCGTCAATGGCGACAACTCCATGATGGAATCTGCAAGGACTGCATCTTCAAGGCCTCAAGACTTCAAGACTCGAGACAAGAATTCAATACACACTTTGGGTGAAGGACGGTTGACGGGCACCTGGAGAAACCAGTGGTTGGCGGGATGCATGGAGAAGCGCCATGACATCTTGCGAAAGCTTCACCCAGACTCAAAGAGACGGAAGAATACTTCATGCCGGAAGCTTACCTGTGCAACCGCAAGTCATTATGGGCTCTGGCTTGGTTGACCTTAGTTGTGACTCTGGCTGGGGCGGTACTAGCAGATGTAGAACTACGGTAGGATGGGTTGAGTGCAGGACGGTGGTCGAGGAACTCTTTGGAAGACCATGTTTGGTCATCTTGTTCTCAAACACCACGAAGTGCGAGAACGTGCTTGAGAGGATCGAATCTTGCGGGTAAAGTGTACAAACCTCTGCAGAGGGTTTAAACCTAATCGATTAGCCGTGTCCCCGTTTACGGACAATTTGAGCATCTGGACTTGGATCTATCTCGGAACTCTCAACACCGGATTGATAACTTAATTGTGGGCAACTTATGATGATTTGGGCTATGAGACATCGGTTGGCGGAACCATGTCATGACAGAAAACTCCATAGTAAAGACTTCACTTTTGCCTTTGATGTAGGTAAAATAAAACCAGCTTTTACGCAAACAAAATTCAGATACAGAGCCACAAAGCCATATTGCATATAGTATAGTTTTATCACCTGTTCTTTTTATTGTGATCTTGCCGGTACATTCAATGTAATTGACCTACACGGCAGCAACGTATCATGTTGCAGATATTTCCTCGACGAGTAAGAATTACGATACAGGGTTACGGTCTACACTCAACCTGCCGATGGCGTTGATGGGACTCCACACCCGTTTGATTGTTTCCACTGAGTATTATGAGGTATATATCATTTTACGTTATCTATACATGTGATTGCACTTTGATATATGCATTGATGTACTGTGTGTGCCAGCATACTGATCCAGGGATGGCACAGTAACACAGAGGCTTGACCGTCTGAGGTTGGGTCGCTACACGCCGCCACCGCGCCAAGAGCCACTGTCTCGCCTCGTCGACCCGCCCAGAAGAACCGCAGGGTCGTCTTCATCATCTACGAGGAGCCACGCGACGCCGGATGCCCCGCATCGCCGACTACCTCATCTTCTTCCTCCTCCGCCGCCGGAGATCGCCAGCGCCTGTTCGTCGTCCATGGTGCTTCCCCGAGCTCGCTGAGACCCTCGTCCGACTCGCCGTGAGCCCCTCTACTGATTACCCCTTCCATCATGCTCAATGGCTCATCGTAGCCCTCCTTTCCGTCGAGACCGAGACCTCACCGGCGCCGGACTTGTCACCGTCGTCGTTTTGGTTCGCCTCCGTCCAAACCGAGTGCGTCACTGCATTCAGTGCACTCCCAGGAGCCGAGCACACCCACCAGAACCTCACGCCGTGCTCCGTAGCCTGGTTTCCGTGCACGCCCGAACTCCGGCCGCCGCCTGGGTCGTCCCTGCGTTGTTTCTGGCCTCCCCGCGTCCAGCCACTAGCACCATTGGATGCGGCGCATGCCTAGCTGCACGTAGCCCGCTGTCGAATTGGCTGACAGAGGACCAAATCCGAAGCCCGCCGCCACATATGGCCTCGCCGGCGGCTAAACACCGGTGGGTTGACCGCCTTGACCGGTGGGGTTTGACCCTGTCAGCCCAGGGGTTTGACCCCTCTCTCTCACTGACGTGTGGGCCCTAGGCCACTAACTAAACTAGGTTAGTGTTAGTTTAACGCTAACTAAACTTAGTTAGTTTAATTAACCACTGACAGACGGGACCCATTGGTCAGTTTGACCTGGACCGGTCGATTGATCGTCTTGGCGTCATGCTTGACGCCAGTCGATGATAAATCCTTTTCTGGATTTATTCTAATTCGAAATAACCAGGAAATCCCAGAAATTAGTTAAAAATTCAGAAAATCATAGAAAATAATCTATAGCTCAGAATGAAATAAGTTATATATGAAAAATGATCATAAAAATCCAATCTATCCATCTGTACTAGTTTCATGCATGTTTAAACATGTTAACTTGCTGTTTAGTGCAAAACATGATAAGGCACTATTTAAGACCACAAGTGAGTTTGAACTTTGAATCTTTGGTTCAAAATAGCTCAAACCCATCTGGTTGTAGTTGCATTAGCCCAACACACTCATTTTGCCATGTCATGATCATGCATCATATTGTGCATTGCATTGATCGTGTTTATTCTCTGTTTGCCGGTAATTGTCCCCCTTTAGTAGATATTGTTCCGGCGATGAGATCGATGACACCGATGAAGAGCTATATTATCTTCAGAAGTGCCAGGCAAGCAAAACCCCCTTGTTCATTCCGACACAATCCCACTCTCTCACTCCTGCTCTCTTTTACTGCATTAGGACAACATCGATTCAACTGTTACATGCTGCGGTAGCTGAACCCCTTTTCCTCCGCATGACCTGTCATTGCCATAGTAAATAGATGAAACCCACTAGCATAAGTAGGAGTTGTTTGAGCCCTGATGTGCCTACTCATTCATGCTTGTTTGTCATGCCTGCTACTACTTAGAGTTGAGTTAGGTCTGATTCATCGGGGATGAGTTGGACTAGTGATGAACATGTCCTACTGTGTGTGAGCTAAGTGTGTGAACACGATTTGGTAAAGGTAGCAGTGAGAGGCCATGTAGGAGTACATGGAGGGTTGTCTCATTGAAACCATCCTCAAGAACTGAGTTCTGTGCTTGTGATCCGTGAACAGCTACTACCACATGTTGGGCCCTGAAATATGACCCCGCTCGACTTATTAACCGCCATGTCCTCTGTCCAGGAGTTGCAACTAGTTTCTGGTGTTTGTAGGATATATGTTGGAGGCCGTACGTAGCGCTGACCCCAGGGGTGGGCTATGATGTGGTAGATACACCATGGCACGGTGTACCGTGCGCCCGTTTGGTGTCTCGGGAACCCTGCACACATCGTTTGGGGCTGTGAGCGAAACTCCAGCCGGATTTCCTCGCGGATGGAACCCGAATAGGCGATAAACCTGGACTAGAGACTTGTGTGGTTAGTCAGGTCGTGGTCTACACCCACGTCGGCTTTCGCTTGAAGTCTGCCGAGCACATATCGTGTGCAGACGCTAAGTGGTGGAAACATGTGTGAAGAAGTACACCCCTGCAGGGTTATAAATGATCTATTCGAATAGCCGTATCCACGTAAAGGGCTTCTGGGTTGTCTATAACAGTTCATAGACAAGTGAAAGTGGATACTCTAAAACTCGCAAGATAGGCGTGAGTGCTATGGATGGCCTTCTCGTTGGGAGACGGGAGCGGATCCATAGTGGTGTATTGATATGGTGAATATGTGGACTCGTGTGCGCCACCTCAAAAGAGTTACTTGCAGTCATAGTTTAGGATAGCCACTGAGTCAAAGCTGGCTTGCTGCAGTTAAACTCCACCACCCCCTTTGTTGATACTGATGCAGAGGTAGCTAGTTCTGATGTAAGTCTTGCTGGGTACATTTGTACTCACGTTTGCCTATTTTATGTTTTGCAGAGAGTCGTCAGTCTCGCTAGTAGTTCCGTGTGGACTTCGACGTTTAGCTTGATACCTCAGCTACGATCTTGTGCCCTCGGCAGGATCTGGTAGATAGTCAGGCTTCTCAGCCTTTTTCATTTGTAGATGTCTGTCCTCAGACATGTAAAGCTTCCGCATGTGCTTTGACTTGTATGCTCTGATTGTTGGGTCATGAGACCCATGTTTGTAATATCTCGCTCCTCGGAGCCTAATGAATAAATACTTTGAGTCGTAGAGTCTTGTTGTGATGCCATGTTGTATTTACACATATCGAGCATATTGTGTGTATGATTGAAATGCTTGGTATGTGTGGGATCCGACAACCTAGTTGTTTATCCTTGGTAGCCTCACTTATGGGGAAATGTAGTCTTGTGCTTCCATGAGCCATAGTAGTCTGCTACAGCCCGGTTCACCGGAGTCCTGCTAGCCCAGCACTACTGCTCCGGAACACTTGACTGGCCTGCATGTGGTTCACTTTGTTCCTGTGTTTGTCCCTTCGGGGAAATGTCACGCGGTGACATCCAGAGTCCTGCCTAGCCTGCTACAGCCCGGTTCACCGGAGTCCTGTTAGCCCAGTGCTACAGCCCGGATTCGCACGCTGCTGACCGACATGCTCGATGTTGATTCATGTATGCGTGTCCCTGTAAGTTAGTGCTACTTTGGGTTCACGACTAGTCATGTCGGCCCGGGTTCTCTGTCATATGGATGCTAGCGACACTATCATATACGTGAGCCAAAAGGCTCAAACGGTCCCGGGCCATGGTAAGGCGACACCCGTGGGAATATCGTGCGTGAGGCCGCAAAGTGATACGAGGTGTTACCGGCTAGATCGATGTGACTTAGAATCGGGGTCCTGACATCTTTGGTATCAGAGCCTGGCTGCCTGTAGGATTACCAAGCCAAACTGGTCGAAGTTGAGT
Source organism: Aegilops longissima (assembly GCA_021605205.1). NCBI lineage: Eukaryota > Viridiplantae > Streptophyta > Magnoliopsida > Poales > Poaceae > Aegilops > Aegilops longissima. The sequence goes on from CM038678.1 coordinate 339,840,206, forward strand.
CTAGAAATTCTTAGTTATACGTAGGGGAATTGATTGTGGAAGGGAACGTAAGGGTCTTTTTATTCCTTTACCTTATGCCCTTCTAATCTGATTCAACCTCTTCCTTTCTACGGGAATTAAGAACTAGGCCTTCTCATCTATCTATTAGGATGACGATTTACTATGATAGAGACTTATAGGATTGTTGGTTCCAAGCCTCAATTCAGTTTCTACTACTTCTAGTATTTTGTCAGTTGTACCAGAACCTTGATTTGATGTTGTTAAGTGAGTATGCAAATCCTTGTGAATTTCTCAAATCATTTTGAGCATTTACAGTCGTTATGTTGTCCGAGTCATCCCAAATTTCTAAATAGTCTGATGCATTTGCAAATCCTTTCTTTCCGTTCTCGATGTTCCATTTGGGCCAGATTAATCACACTAATCGGTGAGTTGAGGTACTCCGTTTCCTCGACATATATGTTGGAGCTATTACTATGACCCTAGGTGTTTTAGGGAGTCACCTAGTAATCTAGCCATGTTTTGTGTTCCCGGTGTGATGATTCTGGCCACCATTCTCGAAAGCATCCCGTGATGCCATTTAGTAGTATGTTTTCTATTCCTGGGTTCTTGAACCCGAGATTCACCCTACTTAGCTCATGTTGATAGTGTTGCTAGTTCCTTTAGGATATTAGTAACCTTTGCGATAGTCCTCGAAGTTCGTGGTACATCCTTCTTCCAATTACCATCAACCATTCTTGGTAGGAGTTCTTTTGAACCAAAAGGTCACGACCAGAGTGCTCTTGATGAGTTCTCCATTCTATATTGTGAATCTGCCAGTTCTGCCCTTTCCGCAAGGGTTATCCGGAAGATATGTTGAGCTTCGCTCGACATATTAATCTATGCATCCACAACTCAGGAAAACATATGTTCCTTTGAGTTGTCCCTCTTTAGTTGTATCCTGACCTCCATCTATCAAGTGATAGTCAGGAATAGTTGTGCCATCGTGTTCGTCATTGTCTATTATCTTTGTGGTCCGTCGAGCCGTTCTATTTCAGAATGACTAGGAGAAACAAACTCCAGTACCTCATCCATATCCAGGATTGGGTCAAAGCAGTTGTATTCCGCAGATCAAAATGCAACCCAACTTTTGATTCTGTTCTACCCTGAAGTATTGCCCTCTTGATGTCAAGAATGTCATGATAATTGCACCAACTCTTATGAATTCTTGATGCAGTGATACTTCTCGCCATCATCATTTGCTCCTCGGTTCCGTGTTGTCACAACTGGAATGCCGACAAGTGAACCATGATGTGTGAAAACAATACTCCTAGCAACCGTGTTGCTTGGTAGTTAATGGACATTAATATCATTCTTAGCGTGTTGGTTATCGAGTCACTATTCTAGGATTGATCGTGCTACCTTGTCCTTATTTCTGGTGCACTCCTCGATCTTTGAGTTAGGATTGAATCCCTTGCTCTTCTGATCATGTCGTCTTGCCTTGAAAAGCAAGATTGTTCTCGAGCTTAGTAACATATCGGTGGTTCGTGATGGTCCGAATATCTTCTCAGAAGTATTAATAGGTTGTCACCTGACCGATACGTTGAGTTCGTGATCAAGTTGGTTTTCCAATAAACCACTCTTTCTCCAAGAATCTGTGTTGGATACCCCTGAGCTAGTATGTTAAGCAAAACAACAACTTGGAGAGTTGGAAGATAAAAGCTTGTCTGACTTAGTTCATGTTAAGGGATATCTTTTTGTGTGTGTGTGTGTGTTGAAGAAAGATGATATCTCCATCAACTGGTCCTCATGGTCAGTTGTTAGATCTATTTCCTTGTCAAAACTTTGACTTGAGTATGTGCTATCGTCAAGTCAAATCAGAACCAACGATGTTCGTAATGTTGTCTTACTCATGGTTGATCCCTCGAGCATACACCAATACATCTTTTGGTCTGACAAATGCTATCACCGTGTTCACATGATGGTGGAAGTCCAGTGATATGGAAATTCCGATGAGTTGCTATTGAGCCCATCAGCAACATCTTGTCTCCTCCATGATTCATGTTGAACATCAAGCTAGTGTTGGAAACTTTTGTAAGCATTATCTTCATGTCCCGTTCATGAAATACCTGTTTGGTGTAAGAAGTGACTTTTTCCAGGTTCACATGCATTAGGTGCAAGTTGCCGCCGTGAATTTGACAAAGAATGATTTTTGCTTTCTCCGGAATCATCCCAAGTCAGTCATGCATGTGCAAAGTATTCCATGGTTTGATAGGCTCGCTACCTCCACTCCATGTGTAATTCCTTACACCTCAAGCCACTGATTGATTTGTTCAAGGAGAAGAAAGTTCCTTCTTAAGAATCATGACTTATCTTAGGACTTCGTTATCCTCGATGATGGTTCCCCACCTGAACTCGGTAGTGTTGCGTTGTAAGACTACTATGTGGTCATGCTTGTCTTGGACAACGTGTTCACATGTATGTAGCAGAACCAGCTCATGTTTTGGAGCTTGCTATCGTAGTTCATCTCCCAAGAGTCTCGCAACGCCATCTCGTCGATTTGTGTTGCAATCTTTCATTTTTCTCTCTAGACTGGATGAGTCTGGAATATCCTGACACCAACCAGATCTGAATATCGGGCAGATATGATGGTTGGAACATTCCCAACATCTACATTTGTTCCCAGCTTGCACCGCCATTGTGCCAATTCCCATGGGCTTCCCTCTCAGTAATTGTTGTTTAGGATCATCTTCAAAAGTGGTCCTACCATGGGTCCCATCCATTCCCGATGATAAGCAAAATCATCCATCGCGTTGTATTCAACAAGGTAGTCCACATCATCTATTCGAATACGGATATGCCATTCCTTTGAAATCCGCCAAACGACCGATTGTGATTGCCTTAGGCTGGTATAAAGAGTTTCAATGATCTACATAGCAAAAGTAATTCTTTTTGCCATTTAAGGGAATAACTCTACGAGTCACCTCCCCCAAGGTGCCCCATTATGGGATCATGGCAATTATTTCCTCGCCACCTTGACACCATCCACCATCTCTCTAAGCCTGGAATTGGTGCCCACCAAATAAAACCTCGTCGTTTGTTCTTCCATCCCTCTCGATGTGTTTTGTGTCTCAACTCGAGATGTTTCAACATCTCATTTCACGAATTGATCTTGTATAGCTTGATCTTCGAGAAGATCAATCCTAGTAGAGTTTCTTTCCGTTGTCATCACGTGGATGAAGATCTCAAAAGCGAGGATGTCAAGATCAATGTATGCAACGAATCAACAACCTTATGAGGTGCAACCTGGATCGCGAAGATTGTGTTGGTCTTGTGCCCCCTCTGTCTTCTTACCTCACGTCTTGAATCTCGGGACGAGATTCTTGTTTAGTGGGGGTGAGTTTTCACAACCCAAGTTTAGCCTTTGCTTGTCCTTGCATGATTATCATGTCTAAATTCTGAAATTTGAATTGAGGGAATTTTCAAAGCCTCAGAAACCTTTTAAAAATAATTGACATTTAATTCTCATCAAATGAGTCCAAAGAAATGTTCCTGTTACTCTTTGAAAATATTGGTAAGAGGAAAAATTCAAACCAATATTTTTGGAATCACAGAAATATTTATTTTGGGCCTTTGACTTAAATCAATGACATATTTGAGTTGAACTTATTTCTGTTATATAAGAAATAAAGTTCAAATATTCTGTAAGTTGCATGTGACCTTGGACTAGTTCCTGAGCTCACATAACAATTTATAGAAAGTTCAAAAAAATGATTTGATGTTCTAAATCAAATCAAAACCAATTGCAGAAAATAGAAAACATTAATAAATTAGAAAAGAGAGGAAGAGAGTTACCTGGGCCACTTACCTGGCCAGCCCAGCCCATCGGCTGGTGCGATCATCCCTAACCTCTGCCGGTGGCGAGGCAGGACAACGACGCTGCCTTGGCGCCACGCCTCCTCCTGCTTGCCGCCGAGCCTCTGGACGCGTGGGTGAACGCCCCGTTGCCGTCCCGATCCGCCCGACCTCTCTCACTCTCCCCCTGCTCTCTCCCTCGCTGATCCCCACCTAACCGAGCGTGCCGTCGCCGCTGTTCGCCGCCACCACGCCCAGAGACACTATCTCGCGTCGCCGACCAGCCCAGAAGAACCGCAGGGTCGTCTTCATCATCTACGAGGAGCCACGCGATGTAGGAAACCCCACATCGCCGGCGCCCGTTCGTCGTCCATGGTGCTTCCCCAAGCTCGCTGAGACCCTCGTCCGACTCGCCGTGAGCCCCTCTATCAATTCCCCCTGCTCCCATGCTCAATGGCTCATCGTATCCATCGTTTCCGTCGAGACCGAGACCTCACCAGCACCGGACTTGTCGTCGTCGTCGTTTTGGTTCGCCTTCGTCCAAACCGAGCGCGTCACTACACTCCCAGGAGCCGAGCACGCCCACCAGAACCTCACGCCGTGCTCTGTAGCCTCGTTTCGGTGCATGCCCGAACTCCGGCCGCCGCCTGGGTCGTCGCCGGAGTTGTTTCCGGCCTCCCCGCGTCCATCCACTAGCACCATTGGATGCGGCGCATGCCTAGCTCCACGTAGCACATCTCCGCTGTCGAATTGGTCGACGGAGGACCAAATCCGAAGCCCGCCGCCGCATCTGGCCTCGCCGGCGGGTTGACTGCCTTGACCGGCGGGGTTTGACCCTCTCTGCCCAGGGGTTTGACCCCTCTCTCTCACTGACGTGTGGGCCCCAGACCACTAACTAAACTAGGTTAGTGTTAGTTTAACGCTACTAAACTTAGTTAGTTTAATTAACCAGCGCGACGGGACCCATTGGTCGGTTTGACTGGGTGGGTCGATTGACCACGACATCCTGCGGCGCCAAGTCGACGCGATGAAATCCTTTTCTGGATTTATTCTAATTCAAAATAACCAGGAAATCCCAGAAATTAGTTAAAACTTCAGAAAATCATAGAAAATAATCAATAACTCAGAATAAAATAAGTGATATGTGAAAAATGATCAGAAAAATCCAATCTATCCATCTGTACTGGTTTCAAGCATGTTTAAACAAGTTAATTTGCTGTTTAGTGCAAAACATGATAAGGCACTATTTAAGATCACAAGTGAGTTTGAACTTTGAATCTTTGGTTCAAAATAGCTCAAACCCATCTGGTTGTAGTTGCATTAGCCCAACACACTCATTTTGCCATGTCATTACCATGCATCATATTGTGCATCGCATTGATCGTGTTTATTCTCTGTTTGCCGGTAATTGTCCCCCTTCAATAGATGTTGTTGCGGCAATGAGATCGATGACACCGATGAAGTGCTATATTATCTTCAGAAGTGCCAGGCAAGCAAAACCCCGTTGTTCATTCTGATATAATCCCACTGTCTTGCTCCTGCTCTCTTTTACTGCATTAGGACAAGATCGATTCAACTGTTAGATGCTGCGGTAGTTGAACCCCTTTTCCTCCGCATGACCTGTCATTGCCACAGTAAATATATGAAACCAACTAGCATGAGTAGGAGTTGTTTGAGCCCTGACGTGCCTACTCATTCATGCTTGTTTGTCATCCCTGCTACTACTTAGAGTTGAGTCAGGTCTGATTCATCAGGGATGAGTTGGAATGGTGATGAACATGTCCTACTGTGTGTGAGCTAAGTGTGTGAACACAATTTGGTAAAGGTAGCAGTGAGAGGCCATGTAGGAGTACATGGTGGGTTGTCTCATTGAAACCGTCCTCAGGAACCGAGTTCTGTGTTTGTGATCCATGAACAGCTACTACCACATGTTGGGCCCTGAAATATGACCCCGCTCGACTTAATAACTGCCTTGTCCTCTGTCCAAAAGTTGCAACTAGTTTCTGGTGTTTGTAGGATATGTGTTGGAGGCCGTACAAAGCGCTGACCCCAGGGGTGGGCTATGATGCGGTAGATATACCATGGCACGGTGTACCGGGCGCCCGTTTGGTGTCTCGGGAGCCCTGCACACATCGTTTGGGGCTGTGAGCGAAACTCCGGCCAGATCTTCTCGCGATGGAACCCGAATAGGCGATAAACCTGGACTAGAGACTTGTGTGGTTAGTCAGGTCATGGTCTACACCCACGTTGTCTTTCGCTTGAAGTCTGCCGAGCACATGTCGTGTGCAGACGCTAAGTGGTGGAAACATGTGTGAAGAAGTACACCCCTGCAGGGTTATAAATGATCTATTCGAATAGCCGTGTCTGCGATAAAGACTTCTGGGTTGCCTATAACAGTTTATAGACAAGTGAAAGTGGGTACTCTAAAACTCGCAAGATAAGCGTGAGTGCTATGGATGGCCTTCTGGTAGGGAGACAGGAGCGGATCCATAGTGGTGTATTGATATGGTGAATATGTGGACTCGTGTCCACCACCTCAAAAGAGTTACTTGTAGTCATAGTTTAGGATAGCCATTGAGTCAAAGCTGGCTTGCTGCAGTTAAACTCCACCACCCCCTTTGTTGATACTGATGCATAGGTAGCTAGTTCTGATGTAAGTCTTGCTGCGTACATTTGTACTCACGTTTTCCTATTTTATGTTTTGCAGAGAGACGTCAGTCTCGCTAGTAGTTCCGTGTGGACTTCGACATTTAGGTTTATACCTCAGCTACGATCTTGTGCCCTTGGCAGGATCTGGTAGATAGTCAGGCTTCTCAGCCTTTTTCATTTGTAGATGTCTATCCTCAGACATGTTAAGCTTCCACATGTTCTTTGACTTGTATGCTCTGATTGTTGGGTCATGAGACCCATGTTTGTAATATCTCGCTCCTCGGAGCCTAATGAATAAATACTTTGAGTCGTAGAGTCTTGTTGTGATGCCATGTTGTATTTACACATATCGAGCATATTGTGTGTATGATTGAAATGCTTGGTATGTGTGGGATCCGACAACCTAGTTGTTTATCCTTGGTAGCCTCTCTTATGAGGAAATGTAGTCGTGTGCTTCCATGAGCCATAATAGTCTGCTACAGCCCGGTTCACCGGAGTCCTGCTAGCCCAGCACTACTGCTCCGGAACACTTGACTGGCCGGCATGTGGTTCACTTCGTTCTGTGTACATCCCTTGGGAAATGTCACGCGGTGACATCCGAGTCCTGCCTAGCCTGCTATAGCCGGTTCACGAGTCCTCAGTAGCCCAGCGCTACAGCCCGGATTCACACGCTGCTGACCGACATGCTCGATGTTGATTCATGTATGCATGTCCCCGTAAGTTAGTTCCACTTTTGGGTCCACGACTAGTCATGTCGGCCCGGGTTCTCTGTCATATGGATGCTAGCGACACTATCATATACATGATCCAAAAGGCGCAAACGGTCCCGGGCCATGGTAAGGCGACACCTGTGGGAATATCGTGCGTGAGGCCACAAAGTGATATGAGGTGTTACCGGCTAGATCGATGTGACTTGGAATCGGGGTCCTGACAACGGCGGCGATTGATGTGGTGGTGGTCGGAGGAGGCTGGTGTGGGGATGGTGATCTAGCATGGACGGTGTATGAGTGGGAAAATGGAGGGAGAGGAACGGGGAACCATGTTTATGGGAAAGTTACAAACTTAGCCCCCGTTTAAAATTTGGACGCCTCGTCGGTTGGTGATAGGACGGTAATCTTGCATCTCGCCAATATTTGCCCAGAGCAATTTCGGGAGAGGAGAGGGTGTTTTGGCGCCCAGGGTTGGCTCCCATGGTGTATGAATGGGGCTGACAGGTAGGCCGGTTGTGTCACGTCTGAGTGAAGTTACAAACCTCCACCTATTGAAAATATTTGCCCGCATCGATTTCGGCCGAGTCGAGTTTGTTTTGCCGCCCATAGTGTATGAATTGGGAAATGGAGGGAGAGACAGAGGTCTTTCGGACGAGCTTAAATAAAATGTGTTTTGCCGCCCATGTTTTGCGCCCACCATGTGGGAATGGGCTCAGAGGTGGTCGTGTCACGTCTAATTGAAGTTACTAACCAACCCCTATTGAGAGCATTGGAAATCGGGCCGATGGATTGTCTGTTTAAGGGGTAGACAGTAATTTCCATCTCCCAAACACTGGCTTCGGGCACCCGGCATGGGAGTGGACATTTTGCCGCTTCTTTCGAATTTTGGGACAATAAGCATCCACGTTTACCCTGGCAACTAAATTCGAATCCATTTTGTATTCCTACACGAATCTTTATAACTCATTCTATGTGTTTTTATATATCTTCAAAAGCACGACAAAGATGTATTCCATTGTCATATATGAATATGATTTACAAATGCCGATACTCGAATTCAGAAGCTAGAATCCAGTTTAAGGTGAATTCGAATATTTGAAACCACTTTATGTCCAACTCAAGTGTCACACGTAGCATAATGTGTACTCCCATTTAGATATGTACACAAGCGATGTATCAAGATCCAAATACCGAGTCAATCAACCAATAATGTACAAAACTAATAGACATATAAACACTTATAGAGTATATGGATCAATAATATCAACTAACATACATAAGCCAGGCCGCTGTACTTTTCTTGCTAGAAGATCATCCTTTTTTTAGCGAAGCTAGTACAACATCTTGGCCCTTTTAGATGCGTGCCACTTAAGGACCACCTATACCACTATTATTGTCGAATGCACATTCATCCCGATTAGTATATTTGTAGGTCTGGCACAGCAATCAAAATGAAATGTCTCGTTGTCTTATCAATTAATACAGACTTGTGCTAAAAAAATAACAAACCAAAAAACAAAAAAAAATTATTACATGATCTCTAAAACAAATGGTTCGATGGATTACATGAACAAACAATACAAAGGTTATTCAACGATGGAAAGAACATTTCACCTATGATTTACTAAATGGGAATTTAATTTCCTTTTGTCCTTCAGGACCTTAACAATGCGGTCAGTCTCAGCTTGCTTCATTTTGAAATCCACCAAATAATTAATGGTTGTCTTGAGTACAGCTTGTGATTGTGTTGTTTGCTTCCTCAATATGTCAACTTCATCTCTAAGTGCAGAAGCAGAATCTCTTTCTACCAATAGTTTAGCCTCTAGAGCATCAACAGTTGGCAATTCATGATGCACGATTGGGTCGGTGCCACTGTTGTGGGATGATACAACGTCCATGGGGACCTCGCTCTTTGATCTTGGGCTAACCTGTTTTGCCATTAAAGTTCCGATTGGATTCTGAAAAGTTGAATTTAGCAAAACATCTCAACTGGGAGTTATAATAGCAAAACAGTTAAACAAATAAGGAATTAAAGAGTTTCAGTTGGATGCTGAAAAGTAGTTATTAACAACATTGTAACCGGTTGCACTAGAAAAGCGGTTAAACAAACAAGTTTTGCAAAAGGTACCTGTTGCGGCATTGGAGTTTCTCTTGGATCCTGAAAAGTTGAGTAGTCAGTAATGTGATTAGAGCAACCGGTTGCAGCAGCAAAGCAGTTAAACAAACAATTTTTGCAAAAGGAACCTGTTGTGGCATTGGAGTTTCTCTTGGATCCTGAAAAGTTGAGTAGTCAGTAACTTGATTAGAGCAACAAGTTACAGTAGAAAACCTGTTACACAAATATATTTTGGAAAATGTACCTGTTGTGCAATTGGACTTCCAATTGGATCCTAAAAACTTGAATTTGGTACGATGATTACAGCAACAAGTTACCTCAGCAAACCAGGTAAACAAGGAAGTTTCTGAAAACATACCTGTCGTGCCAACGAAGTTTCAGTTGGATCCTGCAAACTTGAATGTTAGCAATCATAAATAAAGTGTTGCAAGAGCCATAAGAACCTAACATCAAACTAGTAAAACTAACCAGTTTTGGCAACGTATTTAATTACACATGAACTAGTAAAACTAAGAAGTTCTTGGCAACATATTAAAGTAACAAGTCAGTACCGTTTACCAGCAACACAAACATCTGTAAATTTCTTTGATGTAAAAATAATTCCAACACACATATATATAAGTTAAAAAGACGGTGTCCCTCATATAAACCAGACAGTTGTCTATCTATGAACATGCAAACATTACTAGTGCTACAAGTGCTAATAGCAAACCATTTAAAAAATAGGGTATCAGAACGTAAATTTCACGTGAATTCTACTGCACCCTAGAAGTACATATGACCAGCTATCTACGTGCTTAAGTAGCTATTTAAGTTCAGGCAAACAGGTAATTCTTAACAGTAAGTATCAAACACAAAGATAGGCCCAATCTATAATAGGATTAACAGGCTATGGCATTATGTAATTATTAGCAAACTAAATTAAACCAAGCAACATAACTGTACAATTTTGCAATAAGTGGCTAACTAAAATTCTGAGAAGCAGGTAACTGAACTTATGCTAGCTCTTTGTAAAGGCACACTGCAACTTCTTTTTCGCTCGCAAGGTTCTACGAAGGAGTTAATGGCATCAATTGCTTGGATACGTAGTCCCAATACTTCTTTCTTCCCACACTGCATTGGTAAGTCGAATGGTTAATCTGATAAGATGGTGCATCCTTGATATGTTATATGAGGAAGGGTTGTCAGACTAGTTGTAATCACACACATCACACTGGCTTTTACTGTATAGTTCATGTGATTACATTTGGCATATCGAGATCTAAGCAATCTACAATAGGATGAAAAGACTGACATCCTTCACATTATTGCCGAACTCAGTTCATAGAAACAAGCAATTCAACCATTCAGTGGGTAAATCAAAAGCGCCACTGGAATATTTTTCACTACCCCAATCATACACGCAAAAAGGGGCTGGGCCACCATAGGGGCTGATATGGGCGGCCGCCTCGGGTGGCTGGAAAGTGTGCACCTACTTTGAGTCGTCCAGGTTGGCCCAGGCTAGTTTTGTTCGTCCCAACGCACAAGCAGGCAATGTAAAAAAATGAAGAAAAACGTTTCAATTAGGATGGGCCAATAACGTAAGTGCAAGGCAAGCTCTATAGTAGGCTCGCGGCCCAAACGAGCGCCTCCCATATCGATCGACAGCAGGAAAAATCCCAATTCGTTCGCTCCAGCCTCTAGTCTGGTTCGCTCCTAACCTAGCGACCGCTGGATAGACCGACATAGAACTTCCTCGCGCCCTCGTTGGAGGGTGGTTGCCAGGCTTCAAGCGAATGGAAGGACAAGAAGATGAAGATCCAATCCTGGGTGTAGCCTCCGTGGGAGGCAGCGGCGGCAGCACGGGCATGGCATCGAGCTTGTGCAAACGGACAGTCGTAGCTTGCAAGAGCAACATGCGCAACGAGCAGGTACATCACATCCCTGATTATATCTAATTCAACTGTTCCATTTCTGGCCAATAGTTAAACCTGACGGTGTTGTAAAACTGCTTGTATGTAGGGAATCTATGAGAAAATTAAACCAATTCCTGCTTATTTTATAACTCCCCCAATAAATATTGAACTGGCTGATCCTGATGTATCTAATCAAGTTTCCGGTGCAAACATTCAAGGTCATGTCGTTCTTTAGCCTGAAGTGTCTAATGAACAGACTGCTAATCAAGTATTTGATGTAAACATTTTACATGCTCCTGGTGATGAACATATAGTGTCTAGTGAGGGATCTAATGCAAGCATTTTGCCAGCTCCCATTGAAGGATTTAGTGTCTAATGATGATTTTCTATGTTGAGAGAGACATAGAGATTTGCAAGCATTGATGACAAGCAAATTATAATACATTTTCATGGCTTGAGGAAACGTCAAGGCCATCTACCAGAAATTCCCCGTCTCATGACAATGTAGCATACATACTTTTCTAATCTGTTGTTTGAAACTATTAGCATACTTGTGTAGGATAGATATATAGATATGCAGTTTGCGCACTAGTTATAGGTGCAATTACACATTGATATTTTCAGCCAGAGAACGAATAATTCAAGCAGGTATGGACCATGTTAGTAGTCCTTGTACACCATGTTGCATTTTGTGTTTTATGGTGCTTACATCATTTAGTGTTTTATAATCTGAACTACTTTGGATCATTAGGTGGTTTTCAAAGTGCATGTAGCTTCACATTTCTCAAGTTATGTTCATTTTCGGAGTGCAAGTGCCTTCGTATTTTTTAAGTTAAATTTTCGCCCCTGGTAACTTGAATTCGTGGCTCCACCACTTCACACAAATCAAACACGCAGGTCTATACGAATTAAATGAAATGCAGGGACTTACGCTTGCACTTGGGATGTTCCATGTACAAGTCCATGTTACCACTTGCTTGGATGTGCAGGCCTTGTGCTCCATGCATCCCCCTCTGCATTTTTGACATGGAGAATGGTTGATCAAATAAGAGGAATTGACCTTGCTGTTGTACCGGAGGACAGGTACTTACAAGGTTATACCGGTGTGCAGGATGTGTACCAGATACCATGTCATGAATCGCCGTCATGAATCGCAGGATGTGTACCGCCGTCATGAATCGGCCCACAACTATGCCAAACATCGTTGCATCCCCGCACCTCCCCCAATTGATTTCCCTCTGGCTCAGTCATCGCTCTCTCACACGTCCTTTCTCTACTTCAATGTTCCACCATGGTATTTTTTCCAAAAACTCTGTTGTTCTCTTTAATTATTACAAATTTAAACCAATAATGAGACTGGGCAACTCGCTCCCAGGGAGCTCCGCCGATTTCAGCCTTCGTTGGCCGTTCGATCAGGGTCAATGCGGTCTTTTATTCTCTTCTGGTCGTTGGATCTGGCTAGAAAACGTGTGTTGCCATTTTTATCGTGCGGTAAAACGTAGATGCAGGATGACCTGTGGGCTCGGGCAAAAGCGGATTGGCTGGGTCAAAGTTTTTTGGGTGCGCGAGCGCCTCTCCTGCCGCACTGCGTATGTGCATCATTGGCACTACCCAATTTCTGGTTTGCTCGCCCCTCTGGAGTCGCCTGTTGGTGCGGCTGCAAGTAGGTCTGCCTGCTTTTTGGTCCCACACCTCGGTCTAATGGCTGTGACTTTTTCACGTGCACGTTGCCTCCTGCGTCGCGTCTCGTCCAGGGTCAACCGCGCCTGGGGCCCGCTCCTCGCGCGCTGCCCGTGTCATGTGTTGCAGGGAGCAGTTGCGCATGGATAGGCCGATGTGTATGTACCCAACATATGAACCCACGTCTGTTCTATAGCGATGACTGGTGGGCCGGCGCTGCTCCTGGTCCTGTTCATCGGTGGCACTACCTGCGTGCGCGTCTCGTCGCCGTTGGGATTCACCAATCCCATCCACGCCCATCCTCTGAAACGTGCAAGGGTTCCGCCAGCCCTTCGTCACGCCTGTGCCCCCTCCGCCTCGTCTCCTCCTGCTCCCTCCTCTCCCACGCCATTGCCCTCGAGCCCGCGCCCCCTCCACCTCGTCTCCTCTCCAACGATGCCGCCCTTGATCCACCATCAGGGACACCGTCGACATGTTAGGGATACGTAGCAATGGAGCTCAGCACGATCCCAGCAGAAGCCCACTACTAACCCTATTCGCCCGATTGAAGACCAGGGCAACGGATTGGATCGAGGGCGCCCACATGGCCTCACCGCCGCTGCCGCCTGGATTCGCTAGCCGCAGCATGGAGTCACCCTGGCTGCCACCTCGGGTGACCTCCGTCGCCGCCGCGAGTCAGCTCCACCGTTGCCACCAGGAATCTCGTCCAGACAAGGTAACTTCCTCCGAGTCCCTGCACTCCCTGGTCCTCCTGCCCTGCTTGATGTGTGTGTGTGTGTGTGTGTGTGTGTGTGTGTGTGTGTGTGTGTGTGTGTGTGTGTGTGTGTGTGTGTGTGTGTGTGTGTTTACCCATCCTCCTCCTTTCGGATCTTCAGATCTCCATATTTGGTGAATGTGGTGTTTTGGTTTTGTTGGATTACTATCTGTATTCGGGGATTAGCTACGAATTGATGTTTTTAGTTTGAGTGTGTATGCTCAGCAATAGTGATTTACAATGATTAACTCGGTCTATTTCTTAAGAAAATTCCTAGGAATTTGATTGACGGAGGCATCACTATCTGGCGCTGGATTGTACATTTCTTCAGCACTAGTAATGTTGATTTTGTTTGGCAGGAATGAATGTTCTAGGGTTGGAGTAGAGGGGGTTGAGCATGTAAGTGCATCTAGTGCCCCTTAGTGATTTTGGTGTATTGAAGACTTATAGGTTAAGGGACTAATGCTAGATATGTTGGCACTAACTGCATGAACGGTTCTCCTATGAACAAAATCTGGGTTCCCAAAAGTGCCTTGAAAGTCTTCAGGTGAATGTCCTCATGACACAACCTGTGAAGAATAGGAACCCAAGATCAAATTCTTCATATGGACCAAATTCTTCATATGGATTCAAGTCCTCATACGGACCAAATTCCTCACGTGGATCATATTCCTCAAAAGGATCAAAGTCCTCATATGAATATCATCGTGCTAACAACTCTGTTTCACAGGGAGGAGCTAAGGGCTATGAATATGATCATTATTCTTCTAATCATTATGTTCATAAGTCCTCGAAGAATTTCTCTGCTTATTCATATGCTTACCCTAACTCCTCTTATGTGAAACAAAATGGATTGGCTTCTATGCCACCTTTCTCGCATGGAGCTCACAGAGTGATGAACTCTTTGCCACCCCTTCAAATGTGGGTGGCGAAGAAAAAGAACTAATCTCTTCTGCAGGGTCAGGTCTCCAGACGTGCATGAACGTCTGAAGAATTTGCTGGAGACCTGAAAAATTGCCTGAAAGGACGCAGGCTAATCACGAAGAAATGAACTTTCATTTCTCACGTCCTCATACTGCTTTATCTGTTGCATTGCTTGATGAAATTGATCAGATGAATTGTGATGTCATATTCTTCACTGATGAAGTATATGAAGTTTGTAAGCTGCACTAATTCATCTGCAGGATGATCAACCCAAAGCCACTGAGTGGGTCCTCGATAGTGGATGTACAAATCACATGACTGGTGACAAGAATCTATTGATGGATGCTCCCTTACCACCATCGCATCTGAAGCATATCATCTTCGCTGACAAAGGCAAAAGTCAGGTATTGGGTCTAGGTAAGGTTGCGATCACAAAGGATCGACACATGGACAAAGTCATGCTTGTCGAGTCCTTATGATACAACCTCATGTCTGTCTCAACGCTTTGTGATCTTGATATGGTTATTGTCTTTGGCAAGTATCGTTGTGTTGTGGTTATGGAAGCTGACAATTCCAAAGTCTTCAAGGCTTTAGGAGAGGAGACTTGTATATTGTTGATTTCTCTACAGGACCGCAACCAGCCGTGTGCCTACTTGCAAAAGCTTCAGAAGGCTGGCTCTGGCATCGACGACTTGGTCATGCAGGCATGAGGAATTTGCACACGCTTGCGAAGAAGAGGCATGTCATTGGCATTGAGAATGTCAAATTCCTCAAGGATCACTTATGCGGAGCCTATGAAGCTGGGAAGATGACAAAGGCTAAGCATCCAGCGAAGACTATCATGAGCACTACTTGACCATTTGAATAGCTTCACATGGATCTCCTCGGTCCTAACCATTATTCTGCAGTTTCAAATGATGCATCTCAATATGGCTTTGTTATTGTTGATGATTACTCTCGTTACACATGGGTACACATTGTCACTTACAAACATGAAGTGCAGGAAGTCTTCAAACGATTTTCCTCGAGGGCTTGAACCAACTTTGGTGTGAAGATTAAGCACATCAGAAGTGACAATGGAACTGAGTTCAAGAATTCTGGTCTTGATGACTATCTTGATGAACTTGGTATTACTCATGAGTTATCTGCTCCTTATACTCCTCGTGAGAATGGCGTCGTGGGCGCAAGAACAAGACTCTTCTTTGAGATGGCTCGCACTATGCTTGATGAATACAAAGCATCGTCGTTTACGGATTGATGCAATTGATACTCGTGCCACATCATCAGCAGTATATCTTCACAAATTCTTCAAGAAGACTGCCTATGAACTTCTCGCGACAAGAAACCCAATGTGAGTTATTTCAAAGTCTTGATTGCTAAATGTTGGATTAGAGATCCTCATCACAACTCAAAATTTGCACCGAAAGCACATGAAGGTTTTATGCTTGGTTACAGAAAGGACTCGCACACCTACAAATTCTTCAACAATGTTCTTCACAAGGTTGTTAAAACTGTAGATGTGCGGTTCCATGAAACTAATGGATCACAAAGAGAGCACCTACCTTCTGTGATAGATGAACCAGCACCTGAGTAATCTATCAAGTTCAAGGCTACTGAGGATGTCATTCCTACCGAAGAATCTGCTGAAGAATTCATTCCACAACATGAAGAACGTCGAGCTAATGCACCTGAAGAAAATGCTGAAGAGAATGGTGCTGAAGAAAATGCTGATCAAATTCCTCGACGACAACCAGCTCATCCTGGCGTTGCAAAAGAAGTGCAAGTTGAAAAGATCATCGATGACATTGAAGCGCCAGGTCCTCTCACACGCTCAAAAGCTTCACATTTATCTAACTTTTGTGGGCACTATGCTTTTGTCTCTATCACAGAGCCCACTAAGGTAGATGAAGCATTTCTGGAGCCTGAGTGGATTCAGGCCATGCAAGAAGAATTACATCAATTCGAGCTCAACAACGTCTGGGAACTGGTCAAACGTCCAGATCCTCGCAAGCACAATATCATTGGCACAAAGTGGATCTACCGCAACAAGCAACATGAAAATGGCCTTCTGGTGAGGAATAAGGCACGAGTAGTAGCTCAAGGCTACATACAGGTTAAAGGAATTGATTTCGATGAAACTTTTGCAACTGTTGCTAGACTTGAGGCAATTCGCATATTACTTGCATATGATAACCATCATGATATCACTTTATATAAAATGGATGTGAAAAGTGCATTCCTCCATGGTAAGCTTGAGGAAGAAGTATATGTTGCTCAACCCCCAGGTTTTGAAGATCCAAAGAATCCTGACAAAGTCTTCAGACTCAATAAGGCCCTCTATGGCCTCAAGCAGGCCCCTCGGGTGTGGTATGCTACTTTGAAGGAATTCCTCATGAAGAAAGGCTTCAAACCCGGTTCACTCGGCCCTACTCTTTTCACTAAATATTATGATGGTGAACTATTTGTGTGCCAAATATATGTTGATGATATTATCTTTGGCTGTACTGACCAACGTTATAGTGAAGAATTTGCCTATATGATGGGTGAAGAATATCAAATGTCTATGATGGGAGAATTGAAATTCTTCTTAGGTCTTCAAATTCGTCAACAACGCAATGGCATATTCATATCTCAAGAGAAATACTCAAGGATGTACTGAGGAAATTCGGCATGCAAGATTGCAAAGGCGTCAAAATTCCTATGCCCACAAATGGCCATCTATGCACTGATGAAAATGGTATTGACTTCGATCATAAGGTATACCGCTCCATGATTGGTTCTTTATTGTACTTATGTGCATCTAGGCCAGATATAGTGCTTAGTGTTTGCATGTGTACCCGATTTCAAGCTACACCGAAGGAATCACACCATAAGGTTGTGAAGCATATTCTTCAATATCTAGCTCACACACCAACACTTGGATTATGGTACCCCAAGGGCTCGGCTTTTGATCTCATTGGATATTCTGACTCTGACTATGCTGGTGATCGTGTGGACCACAAGTCAACATTTGGTACATGTCATTTCCTTGGACGATCTTTGGTCTGTTGGTCCTCGAAGAAACATAACTGCGTATCACTGTCTACTGCTTAAGCTGAGTACATTGCTGCTGGTTCTTGCTGTGCTCAATTGCTATGGATGAAGCAAACTCTCAAGGACTACGGCGTCAATGTGAAGAATGTGCCTCTCTTCTGTGACAATGAGAGTGCCATCAAGATTGCTCACAACCCAGTTCAGCACTCGAAGACAAAGCACATTCAGATTCGTCATCATTTTCTTCGTGATCATGTGTTGAAGGGCGACATTTCTATTGAGCATGTGAAGACTGAAGAACAGCTAGCCGATATCTTCACAGAGCCCTTGGATGAGAAGAGATTTAGCAAGTTGCGGTGTGAGCTAAATATCTTAGAATCTTCAAATGTTCTTTGCAAAGGACACTCATCCTAACACTTATGCAAAATTGATGACTTAGATGTGCAACACATGAAGAACGTTTTTCTTCAATCAATGAAGAGCAACACTCTAAGTGTGAAGAAATTAACGAAGAATTTGATTCTCAGAACCCTACGACAATTGTACGCGGTGTCTGAAATCATCATTCTTATACGGTGGCTCACGCCACCACCATAAGTTGAAAATCTTCAATTTGAGAAATTCCTCAGTTGTTCATGTTGTTCAACTTTGCATTTTCTTCACTGTTTCCATCGTTTTTCTTCATTGGCTATATATATATATATGAGTTTATGTCCTCTACAGCATTCACTTATTGCTATTTCTTCAAGTTGGTTTTTCTGCTAAGTGAATGTGATCAGACCCTTCCCCTTCTATGCTAAACTCAACCCAATCTATTCACAAATTCTTCATGTGCGTTCTATTTGAAACTCGTTCAAAATATTCACTGTGTCCTTGTCAGCTGAAGAATTTGCGAACAGAACTTTTAACTTAGCTTATCTAAATTTTCGGCTTTGCCGCTCAAACCGTTCCGCATTCCACGATAACACTTATCTATTCACCCACGATCTCACACGATCTCCATTTCTCAGTACGTGGGTGACACATGTCAAGCGAATGAGAAGGGTCAGGGGCACGTTTGTCCAAATTCTTTGGGCGAACAGTTTTCACCATGGCTATAAATACCCCCTCCCCTTCCTCACTTCCTTTACTCCGCTCGACCTCTCTCCAGCTCGAGCTTCTCAAACCCTAGCGCCACCGCTACTTTATTGTCGCCGGTGAGGAAGAGCTTCACTGCCTCGACCTCATCACCATCGTACTCGTGCCGGCCGCGGATTTCTTCACTCCTCCGCCGCCGTAGCTGTCTTCCTCCGCCGAGTTAGGGCATGGAAGATCTGCATTGACGAACTTCACAGTTTGTCATGTTCTTCGTCCAGGGTAATTAAAAGTTACTTTTACTGCACTCTTTGATTCAAATGATTTCTACAAAATCCTCAAAGGTGTTTTTCTTCAAATCTTCACACACTAAACACCTCACATGTCATCTGTTCTTGATTCATTTCTCAAAGCTATATTTTTCTTCATGATTCCTCAATTGTGTGGATTTCCGATCTGTACAACTCTGAAACCTAAGACTAACAACACTTAGTGAAATTCTTCAAGACTCGTCTGGTCAAATTCCTCAAACTTGTTCTTTTTACAAAACCTTCTGCGAATGCATATGACCTCTCGAAATTCCTCGCAACTATACTCTGTTCACAGGTACTCATGTCCGCTTCTGAATCACTAGGTTCTCATCAACGTAACTCATTTGCAGCGTTCCTCGAAGAAAAGTTGCATACATCTTCAGAGAATTCCATTGTTCAAATTCCTCAGCTGAAGAAAATGGCTGATGGAAAGAAGCCACAGAAAGGAGGAAAGATGCCTGAAGTCAATACTTCCTTTGAGAGCCCTGATGACATATACAAAGACTATTGCACTCCTGATGAGGCCAAGTTTGGTAAGGAGGACAAAAATCAGCGCAAGGTGTGTATCAAGAGAATAGAAAGGAGATGGGCACGGGAATGGAGGGAGTAAAGGTATGTAAGTCCCAAGTACATGAAGAAGTTCGCGCTAAATCCTTCATGCCCAAGACCTCCGTTGGCACCTGGCCAAGAAGAAGATCCCACTAGCCTCAAACGCGGTAAGGATTATCCTGATGAATGGGCCAAGTGCCAAGCCAAGCTGGCTAGAAAAGCTAGAGAAGCAGTGAGGAAATTCAATGAGGACTCTGCTGCTGCTACTGCCTCTGCCGAGGCCTCTGCTAGCAAGCCGAAGAAATCCATGGCAAAGAAGCCTGCGCATAGGCCAAGTGCTTCCTCTTCATTGCCCTCACGGCCGAGTTCCTCAGTTATGCCCTCACGGCCAGAATCCTCAAAGCCCTCACGGCCAATCCCTCATGCTGCTCCTGCTCCTCCAAAGTCCTCAACTCCTCCGCCAAAGTCCTCAGCTGCTTCGACAAAATCCTCTGCACCTGTGCATCTTGCCACATGCCAAAGGACGACAGGCATCTCCATTGCCTCAGGAGCTTCTGCTAGTTCTTCAGCTACACCAAATTCTTCAACTGGCCCCTCTCTGCTGAAGACAAAGGCCACTTCTGGACGAGGTTCTCGCCCAAGCCCTCACAAGAAGCAGGTCGCCTTCCAAGTGCCGCCTGATGAAGACGAAGTTGATGATGAAGAACTTGCTGCAATCATCAGAGACGGACAAGTGAAGGCCGCTAGAGCCAAAGGCAGCAATGTGCCATTACTTTTGGATCCAAAGCTGATCCTAGACTTCATTGACTTATGGCACAAGGATCCCAACACGCCCTTGCCGGAGATGAACCTCACTCCTGGTCAAAGTCATGTTTTGACTGCCTTCATTGAAGAAGAAAAGTGGAAATTTGAACAAGGAAGAAGAGTGAAGAAAGCGCAGTACAAGAAAGAACGCTTTCTTAAGAAAAATGTCCTGAAGCTTTCCCCTGAAGAACTCGTTGCCTTACAAGCCGAGATCAAGCAACTGAGTGATGAGTTTGATCATTACTATGCTAACTGGCTTGGAGCCAAAGTCAGATTTGTCAAGATAACTGAAAAGTTCACGTCAAATGTTGCAGCCCCATTGCAACAAGAAATTCCTCAGGCTAAAGCATCTGCTCAGCCGATTGAAGAACATGCCAGCACCGCGGATTACATTCAGGCTGCTGAAGAAAATGTGAGTTCCAGGGCTGATGATTGCATTCCAGCCGCTAATGAAATTGCCAGGGTATCCACTAGTGGTGAACCTGAAGAAAATGAAGAGGTCAGGGCAACTGCATCAGTTGTGCCTGAAGAAAATCAACCACATTCCTATGCTCCTCCTGCGCCTACCCCAACTCTGATCCTCCCATCTGCTTCAGATGTGAAGAAGAATAAGGCTGCAGAGCGTGCAGCAGTAAGGAAAAGGAAAGCATCAGCTTCATCAGATTCTTCAGCTCCGAAAAAGATGAAGAAATTGACCAGCTCATTTGAAAATCCAATTGATGATGTTCCTGTTTCCAGCATGCCATCAAAGGAAATCATCCCTATTGATGAAGAATACGTGATCCCTAGCGGATCTGATGAAGAAAATCCTTCTGCTGCTTCGTCAGAGCAGATGGATGAAGAAATTGAAGTGGATGAAATCACTTCAACACCAGTTGTCTCCTCGCTTATGCCTCAGTTTACTGTTGAAGAGGCCGGCGTTGAAGAAATGGAAGATGAAGATGTGGGCATTGGCTGTACCACATCCGTGCTAAATGATGAGTTTTGGGAAAGTCAGCACTCCAACTCTCCACTCTTCACACCATTGCAACAAATTCCTCAGTCCCCAGCAACTACAGTTCACATGGGATCTGATGAACCACATGCCACACCGTTTGTCCATGAAGAAATTCCAGCCACTAGAGCTGAAGAAAATTTAAATGAAGAATTGAAGACCCAGGCTGTTACTGGATTAGAAGCTGAAATTCCTCAGCCTGAAGAACCTGAGATTGCGATTCCTGAGGTGATAATGCAATTGACTGACACTCCTCAACCCAAGCCAAAGGATCCATTCTCAAAGGAGTAGAAATTCAAGGCTGTTTATTTCTTCGGCGAGCACGTGTTCTTCACTGACTACAATCCCTATGATTCTGCTCGTCTTAGAAGAAAGCACTTCTGGACCGCCAGCCAGGGCAACTTCTATTGCCCAGTGCTCTTCAACAAGAACAAAGTCTTCGACCACGAGCATATTCCTCATGTGGACATGGAATCGCTGCCAAGCTTCACTCCTGTCCTCAATGTGCTTCATGACACAGGCCTCCTCAAATTTTACATAGTCTTAGTTGATTGGAATGAAGAACTCATTCTTCAATTCTACGCAACATTGCACATCACAGGAGATGCTGGCGATGTGAACTCCTGGGTTTGCACTGGATGACCGAAAACACTCACTACAAAGCACCGGCCTCTGAATTACTTCACGCGCTGCCCATCAGTCCTCCACCTGAAGGAGCTCGTTGCATGTACCAAGAGCCCGAGCTTACAGATCACTATATGCAAGTGCTGGTGAAGCCATTGAAACCAGGTCAAGCCTCAAGGACAAAATTCCTCGTGAAGGAATTGCAGTATGTACCAAGGACAGTCTATCGCATTCTGACGAAGACTATGAGTCCAATCAAAGGCCACTACTCATCTGATGAGGAAATTGTTGGCATCATGAAGAATCTGGTATTCAACATCATTCATGGCATACCCGTCAACTATCATGATTTCTTCATGAGGAATCTGGCAAATGTTGCACTTTCTCCGTTTGAGCTGAAGCCTTATGCACCTTGGATTATGTGATTTCTCAGGACAAGGTCTTCACTCAACAACAAGGCTGATTTTCAGAATCACCTCAGCTACTTGCCCCCGATTGAAGTCCTCAAGCGGACCTATTCCTCAGCTGATGAAAAGGGCAAGGCACCAGCTGTTATTGATGAAGGTATTCGTCCATTGGATGGTCAGTTTCGCAAAGCTGCATCTTATTCCACCAATGATGACTCTGCCACTCATGATTCTGCTGCTCATGCATCCAAGCCAAATCCTCAAGCCACTGCTCCCCGTGTGATGAATGATCGTGAGCTTCTGCTAAGTCTTCACCAGAAGGTGGATCGAAACCATAAATGGGTTAATCGTCAGTTTGGTTCAATTCTTCACAACATGACTGCTACACATAATGCAGTGAAGATAAACCACTACTACCTCCATGAAGTCTTCGGTCGCACCTAGGCCATTCTATCACATGTATATGGTGAATAAGATCTGAAGAACACGGGTCTCAAGGAAGATTTTTACTGGTCTGTACCTCCACAGAAGAATTACAAGAAAGTCAAGGTTCCTTCCTTGGTGGCCAGCTCCTATTCTTCGTCGCGCGACACCGATGAGCATGAAGACTTGGACGACACTGCGGCAGGCCCTACAACGACAAACGACCCCAACAACGCTGGCGCTCCTGCATCATCTTGATATTCTTCAGGGGCGTTAGTCCTCATTTTCGATCCTTTTGGTCATTCGATGACAAAGGGGGAGAAATTTGAGTTAGTCTTCAAGCGGGTCTATCTTATATGGGCGTTTTTTTCTAAGTTACAACTCTCGTTCTTCTGATGACTTTGCTGGATCGAGTTGTAAACTTAAACTCTATGGTGACCTGATACTTTTATTGTGTTTTTCTGCATGCTTATTCCTCATTAATGTTTATGCACGCATGCTGAATTACATCAGTCACAATATTTCATCATGCATTTCAAATTCTTCATATATAATGTCAAATGCGTGTATGAATTACAAGATATAGGGGGAGATCTCCATGATTCAACTCTTCAAGTGTGCATTGCTTCAAAAGAAAATTCCTCACTGAGCACATCTTCAGGGGGAGTTCTTCTATATCCTGCAATCAAATTCCTCAATATCAGTATTTACACTTCATATATTTATCCCCGTTGAAAACTTAACCTATATTGTCATCAATCACCATAAAGGGGGAGATTGTAAGTGCATCTAGTGACCCTTAGTGATTTTGGTGTATTGAAGACTTATAGGTTAAGGGACTGATGCGTTTGTGAGTGTACACATGTTTATAAGTCTATGAGGAGTTTGATAATTACAGAGAAAGTCGACACCTAAAAGTGAAGTTCTTCGACTGAAGACTTTGGATTTCTAAAGACTTTGAAAGTGAAGAAATTGGTGTGATCCTGAAGACTTGGTATATCATTCGAGGAACATGAAGCGTGAAGACTTTGTTTTCGTAGTTTCATTTTCTCTTTCTTGAGTCATAGGAAACACCGTACTGTTAAAGGGGGTCGAGGAATACTTAGGAAAAATTCCATGTGATTCTCAACTCAAAATCCTACACCTACCAATCCCTTCGAGTGAAGCCTTTGGAAATCTCATACAGTTCAGTCATATTCTTGATGTGAGAGACGAAGTTCTTACGCTCTCGAGAATTTGTTCGACCGAGGAGTTAGGAATTCGCCGGTCGGATTGCCTACACTACGGAGGAACATGATAGCCCTGAGGAATTTGATACTCAAATTTCCGGCCGTTGTTGTGCTACGCGCCAGCTGTCCCAAAATATCTACCCACCTAACGGTCATATTATTGAAGGGAAGTTATGTCTTATCATGTCGGGCTGCTACGCTGACTGGCTTGGAGCCAAAGTCAGATTTGTCAAGATAACTGAAAAGTTCACGTCAAATGTTGCAGCCCCATTGCAACAAGAAATTCCTCAGGCTGAAGCATTTGCTCAGCCGATTGAAGACCATGCTAGCACCGCGGATTACATTCAGGCTGTTGAAGAAAATGCGAGTTCCAGGGCTGATGATTGCATTCCAGCCGCTGATGAAATTGCGGGTATCCACTAGTGGTGCACCAAGAAAATGAAGAGGTCGAGAACAATCGCATCGGTTGTGCTCAAGAAAATCAACCACATTCCTTTGCTCCTCCTGCGCCTACCCCAACTCTGATCCTTCCATCTGCTTCAGATGTGAAGAAGACTAAGTCTGCAGAGCGTGCAGCAGTGAGGAAAAGGAAAGCATCAGCTTCATCAGATTCTTCAGCTCCGAAGTAGATGAAGAAATTGACCAGCTCATTTGAAAATCCAATTGATAATGTTCCTGTTTCCAGCATGCCATCAAAGGAAATCGTCCCTTTTGATGAAGAATACGTGATCCCTAGCGGATCTGATAAAGAAAATCCTTCTGATGCTTCGTCAGAGCAGATGGATGAAGAAATTGAAGTGGATGAAATCACTTCAACGCCAGTTGTATCATCGCCTATGCCTCAGTTTACTGCTGAAGAGGCCGGCGTTGAAGAAATGGAAGATGAAGATGTGGGCATTGGCTGTACCGCACCCGTGCTAAATGATGACTTTTGGGAAAGTCAGCACTCCAACTCTCCACTCTTCACACCATTGCAACAAATTCCTTAGTCCCCAGCAACTACAGTTCAAATGGGATCTGATGAACCACATGCCACACCGTTTGTCCATGAAGAAATTCCAGCCACTAGAGCTGAAGAAAATTTAAATGAAGAATTGAAGACCCAGGCTGTTACTGGATTAGAAGCTGAAATTCCTCAGCTTGAAGAACCTGAGATTGCGATTCCTGAGGTGATAATGCAATTGACAGACACTCCTCAGCCCAAGCTAAAGGATCCATTCTCAAAGAAGCAGAAATTCAAGGCTGTTGATTTCTTCAGCGAGCACATGTTCTTCACTGACTACAATCCCTATGATTCTGCTCGTCTTAGAAGAAAGCACTTCTGGACCGCCAGCCAGGCCAACTTCTATTCCTCAGTGCTCTTCAACAAGAACAAAGTCTTCGACCACGAGCATATTCCTCATGTGGACATGGAATCACTGCCAAGCTTCACTCCTGTCCTCAGTGTACTTCATGACACAGGCCTCCTCAACTTTTACATAGACTTAGTTGATTGGAATGAAGAACTCATTCTTCAATTCTACGCAACATTGCACATCACAGGAGATGCTGGCGATGTGAACTCCTGTGTTTTGGACTGGATGACCGAAAACACTCACTACAAAGCACCGGCCTCTGAATTACTTCACGCTCTGCCCATCAGTCCTCCACCTGAAGGAGCTCGTTGCATGTACCAAGAACCCGAGCTTACAGATCACTATATGCAAGTGCTGGTGAAGCCATTGAAACCTGGTTAAGCCTCAAGGACAAAATTCCTCGTGAAGGAATTGCAGTATGTACCAAGGACAGTCCATCGCATTCTGACGAAGACTATGAGTCCAATCAAAGGCCACGACTCATCTGATGAGGAAATTGTTGGCATCATCAAGAATCTGGTATTCAACATCATTCATGGCATACCCATCAACTATCATGATTTCTTCATGAGGAATCTGGCAAATGTTGCACTTTCTCCGTTTGAGCTGAAGCCTTATGCACCTTGGATTATGTGATTTCTCAGGACAAGGTCTTCACTCAACAACAAGGCTGATTTTCAGAATCACCTCAGCTACTTGCCCCAGATTGAAGTCCTCAAGAGAACCTATTCCTCAGCTGATGAAAAGGGCAAGGCACCAGCTGTTATTGATGAAGGTATTCGTCCATTGGCTGGTCAGTTTCGCAAAGATATAGGGGGAGATCTCCATGATTCAACTCTTCAAGTGTGCATTGCTTCAAAAGAAAATTCCTCACTGAGCACATCTTCAGGGGGAGTTCTTCTATATCCTGCAATCAAATTCCTCAATATCAGTATTTACACTTCATATGTTTATCCCCGTTGAAAACTTAACCTATATTGTCATCAATCACCAAAAAGGGGGAGATTGTAAGTGCATGTAGTAACCCTTAGTGATTTTGGTGTATTGAAGACTTATAGGTTAAGGGACTGATGCGTTTGTGAGTGTACACAGGTTTATAAGTCTATGAGGAGTTTGATAATTACAGAGAAAGTCGACCCCTAAAAATGAAGTTCTTCGTCTGAAGACTTTGGATTTCTGAAGACTTTAAAAGTGAAGAAATTGGTGTGATCCTGAAGACTTGGTATTTCATTCGAGGAACATGAAGCGTGAAGACTTTGTTTTCGTAGTTTCATTTTCTCTTTCTTGAGTCATAGGAAACACCGTACTGTTAAAGGGGGTCGAGGAAATACTTAGGAAAAATTCCATGTGATGCTCAACTCAAAATCCTACACCTACCTATCCCTTCGAGTGAAGCCTTTGGAAATCTCACACAGTTCAGTCATATTCTTGATGTGAGAGGCGAAGTTCTTACATTCTCGAGAATTTTTCGACCGAGGAGTTAGGAATTCGTCAGTGCGGATTGCCTACACAGTGAGGAACATGATAGCCCTGAGGAATTTGATACTCAAATTTCCGGCTGTTGTTGTGCTACACGCCAGCTGTCCCAAAATATCTACCCACCTAACGGTCATATTATTGAAGGGCATTTATGTCTTATCATGTCGGGCTGCTCCCTAGGCTATAAATAGCCGCCCCCTACAACCACTAGCTGGTTGGCTGCTCCGAGAGAAACTGACACTTGTCATTTGAGAGCATCCCATCCTCCTAGGACTTTGAGCGAAAATCATCGAGTGAGGAAAAACCCAAACCCAAACACCTGCAAACCCAAAGTGATTGAGCATCACTGAAGAGATTGATCCTGCGTGGATCCGACGCTTATTACCTTTGAAGACTGTGCTTCTTACAGACGGTTAGGCGTCATGGTCTAGAGTATCCAAGAGGAATTGTGGATCACCGAGTGACCGAGTTTGTGAAGGTTCGGAAGTCACCTGAAGACTTACCACGAGTGATTGGGTGAGGTCTCTGTGACCTTAGCTCAAGGAGAATACGGTGAGGACTGTGTGTCCCCAGGTTTAAATACCTAGCCGCTCCAACCAGATGTACAACTGAGACAACAGTTGGAACTGGTCTACCAAATCATTGTCTTCACCAAGCTTACTGGTTCTCTTTCCCCAACTCTTTCATTTCCTCATAACTGTGTTGTGTGCTTGTTCATATCTGTGTTTGAAGACTTTGACTGAAGACTTCATCAATTTCCTCAGTTCAATTTCTTCAGTCTGTTTGTCTTCATCCTGTGCTATCCTGTGTTTACACTTTCTGTACTCTGTGTTTGTCTTCATTTCATCATGATGACCATGCCTATGTTCTGCTATGCTTACTCTTGAGTACTTATTCCGCTGCAAGTAGTTCTTCGCTAAGGAATTTCCTCACCCGCAAATTCCTCAGTGAAGAATTCATAAAAATCACCTATTCACCCCCCTCTAGTCGATATAACGCACTTTCAGAGCAGTAGTTGAGCTTAGGTGAGTGTTTAGGTTCTATAGTTGACTCACCAAGAAAAGTGTGATATTGTTATGCAATTTCTTTTCATAGAATGCTGTTATCTTTATCTTGGTGAATACACAGAGCTAATGTTCAGTTCATTGTGTCAGGCATGAATTTACAGATTCAAGATTTTCTTACACATGGGGCTTATTCTCCTAATGTTTCTAGGTATTTCTCATTATTAAGAGCATTTACATTGCGTTACAGATTATACATCAAACACAGTTGAAGTAC
Source organism: Aegilops longissima (assembly GCA_021605205.1). Lineage (NCBI taxonomy): Eukaryota > Viridiplantae > Streptophyta > Magnoliopsida > Poales > Poaceae > Aegilops > Aegilops longissima. The sequence goes on from CM038678.1 coordinate 339,868,328, forward strand.
ATATCAAATAGTTGTATTCCAGAGTTGTTTGATTCACATGATAAAGATTCTACAAATAGTTCCCATGCCATAATAAGTTTCTCTTATATTTATATGTTTACACCACTGCTTTTCTTCCAATTTTATTGGAGGCTCATATCAGGTCGGTTTGGAGGCTGATATCAGGTGGCTACTCATGTCTGGCTTGGTGGCTTGGTGCCTATATTTTAGATGTTCCATTAATCTTGGCTGCTTTTCTCATCCGTTTTGTGCTTTAATCTTGGGTAAATGGACTAATCTTTTACTTGTCTATAAACTGTCTGCTGACATGCTTATGCTCTAACAAGTTCCTCTGCTTTCATTCTGCACGTCGTCATATCTGGAAGGTTGCAGCTTCTTTGTTCTCCTGCTCAAGATTTCCTCATTTTTCAGTTCAAGCCATGTTCTTTAGGTATCTTCCTTTATATTTTCTTTACGCGATGGTCTGTTGATCTAGCCAAGGGCTTCCGCTGCTACCGAATTTTTCCCTTCTCTTTAACGCTGCAATTTTTGTAGTAATTCACGTTGATAATATGGTGGAACCCAATGAGTACGCATAGCAGCTTTTCAAAGAAGTCCAAGTAGTTGGGATATTATTTGGATATAATCTACGATGTTCAGACCACCACACACAAGCAAAACTAGTGAATGCACAGAGAGCAGCAGCAACACGTCTCTCCTAGGGATATTGTAAACATGTAAAACGTTGTTCATTTCGAACTCCCAAGTAAGATATATATCACGAACATATCTACCCTGAAATGGTGGAATATTCACGTATGTTGTTATGCGGTCTGACCGATAAAGATCTTCGTAGAATATGTGGGAGCCAATATGAGCATCCAGGTTCCGCTATTGGTTATTGACCGGAGACGTGTCTCGGTCATGTCTACATTGTTCTCGAACCCGTAGGGTCCGCACGCTTAAAGTTCGATGATGGTTATATTATGAGTTTATGTGTTTTGATGTACCGAAGGTAGTTCGTATTCCCGGATGAGATCGGGGACATGACGAGGAGTCTCGAAATGGTCGAGACGTAAAGATCGATATATTGGACGACTATATTTGGACATCGGAAAGGTTTCGAGTGATTCGGGTATTTTTCGGACTACCGGAGAGTTACGGGAATTCGCTGGGGAGTATATGGGCCTTACTGGGCTTTAGGGGAAAAAGAGAGGAGAGGTTGGGTGCCCCCCCCCCAAGGCCTATTCCGAATTGGACTAGGGGGAGGGGCTGCGTCCCCTCCTTCCTTCTCTTCTCTCTCCCCTTTCCTTGACTCCTACTCCTACTTGGAAGGGGGGAGGGGGATCCTACTCCCGGTGGGAGTAGGACTCCTCCTAGGGCGCGCCATAGAGAGGGCCGGCCCTCCCCTCCTCCACTCCTTTATATACGGGGAGGGGGGCACCCCTTGGAGACACAACAATTGATCATTGATCTCTTAGCCGTGTGCGGTGCCCCCCTCCACCATAATCCACCTCGATAATATCGTAGCGGTGCTTAGGCGAAGCCCTGCGTCGGTAGAACATCAACATCGTCACCACGCCGTCGTGCTGAGGAAACTCTCCCTCAACACTCGTCTAGATCGGAGTTCGAGGGACGTCATCGGGCTGAACGTGTGCTGAACTTGGAGGTGCCGTGCGTTCGGTACTTTATCGGTCGGATCATGAAGATGTACGACTACATCAATTGTGTTGTGCTTAAGCTTCCGCTTTCGGTCTACGAGGGTACGTGGACAACACTCTCCCCTCTCGTTGCTATGCATCACCATGATCTTGCGTGTGCGTAGGAATTTTTTGGAAATTACTACGTTCCCCAACAATATGGGCTCAGATTGGTGGTGGATAAGCAGTGGTCGGATATGGCAGTGGTGGTGGTATATGTCAGCGGTGGTAGGATATGGCAGCGGCGGTGGTATATGGCAGCGGTGGTAGGATATGGCAGCGGTGGTGGTATATGGCAACAATGGTGGTATATGGTCGCAATGATGAACATGGTGCGGCAGTGGCGTGACAAACTGTGACAGAACTCGAAACTCTAAAGGACAAGACGTTAAGACCAGCAACTTGACATGATGATGCAACCGCAAATTCAACAAAAAAACCTAAAAATATTATGCAAAGGCTTTTTCATGGACTGTTGGTATGAAGAATATACTCGATCTAAACTATGAAAAACTAGAAAATCTCACTGAGCAGCCTGAAAATCTGATACCACTTGATAGAGGCAAAGGTGTCTTGTCTTTCGATGATATGGTGGTTATCATTTCTGGTGGAGTAGACTTTGACGGTCCGACTATGAACATGCAAGGAGTTCGCGCCTTAGCAATCGCTAAAGCAACTCCGAGAGTTTATTGACCACACCAGAGCACGATCAACCAGACCATGAGGGTCTGTTTCCTGCACGCAAACAAAGAACAAGCAAGAAACTGAAATTGCAATCTGGATATTGCAAATGTAAGAGGAAAGCTTTATTAATGAAGGTAGGGTTCTGTGACTTCTTGGTCTGGTCATTGAACACAAATGGAGTACGTGTAGTTGCAGCTGTGGTGAACTTTTAATCTAAACAAAACCCAAAGTCTAAATGACGCCCTAAGGGCTATATATATGGAGGAAGTGGGGGGATTTCGTGAGCCCATGGAGGAGGGGTCTGAAACCAACCCTAACTCCTGTTTCCCCACACATAAAGACTGTAAAAACAACCTATACTCAAGGATTTATAAATTACATGGGCCTGGCCCAAAAATAAGGTGGCGCAGCACCTATATAAGCTATGGACAAAATTCATGAAACAGCATCTTGTATATTTCTTCCATGTCCTTGTATGTCATCAAGGAGGCTTCAAATTACTGAAATCTGCACAAGAAACGCCGTTCTGGTTCCCTTCGCATGCACCTTCATCTCCATGCTTGTTTCTGCTCCAGTGTTCATCCCTCTTGTCCATGCTAGGCCCTTCATTAGTAATGAACACAAATCATCCAATTTAGGCAGCATCATATTCTCATGCACATTAGAATCGTTACCAATAAACAAAAGTACATGGTAATTCAATTGGCGTGCATGAGCTCTAGCAATTGGTCCAGTATGTATAGCAGTTGGGGCTGTGGATGTAACAATGGTATTGATGTCCTCACCCCCCTTGCTCAACCTCCTCATCCATAATGCCTCCGAAGATGAATGTCGTAGGAAGTGGCAAATCATCGCTCTCCTCAGAGATCAAAGAGAGTGTCTCATGTGCGGTCTCGTAACTTGACTTTATGAGTCCCATTGGGGCGTCGTCTTCATGTTGTTGAAGAGGTTCGTGCTCCTCATCGTGGTCGAAGGGGATGGCCCTTGCTCGACCGTCTTATCGTCGTCTTGTATGAGGCCCATACGATGTGGCCCCTTGTAGCTCGTCTCCATGACCGAAGGTAATTTCCCATGCTCGACCAACTTCCTTGAGGGGCTTCAGAAGAAGGAAGTGCCGCCCTCGCTTGTAGGTGGTCTCCTTTGACTTGATGATGTCGATGTAGGCATACTCATGGGAAGTAGGCGAAGATGTCATGCGTCCAAAGGCAAAGATGCCTTGTTAACACTTGGCGAAGATGCGGAAGTGGCAGTGGTAGCCGTAGCTTCCTCTTGGTGGTGCTCGTCTTGTGATCTTCTCGTGTGCTCATGAAGGTTGGCTGTAGCTTGATGTAGAGCTTGTTGGGACTTGTAGGTTTGCGCGCCTCGAGCATCTTCATCTTGATGGTGTCGTTGTCGTTCTTGAGCTCGTGGTAAATGTCATTCGTCGTCGCGCACATTATGCTTGTAGGTGACTTGTGTGGGAATCAGGGCTCCACAGACCCAAGAAAGGTTCGTACTCTGGGGCGTGTGCGAAGAACTCAACCTCTATAGCCAACCAGTTCGCTGCTCCCACAGCCTAGCTCGATGAACAAGGTAGAAAATGGACACAGCAGTTTACTCAGGTTCGGGCCACCTTGCGATGTAAGACCCTACTTCTGCTTTGTGGTGGATTAGCCTCACGAGGGGCTGCGGATGAACTAGTACAAGGGAAGAACAACCTTGCAAGGTCTTCTCTGGTGTGGATGTGAGTTTATGAGGTGTGGATCTAATCTAGCTAGAGCTCTCTCTTTCTACGGTGGTGGCTAAGCTATATTTATAGTGGCCTCGGTCCTCTTCCCCCAAAACGAAGGCGGGAAGGGATCCCATAGTGGCCAATTTTGAAGGGGGGCATTTAGTACATCTTATCCTGATGAAAGGTGGTCTTCGCCTGCAAAGCCTCAGGTCGTGACGCTGCGTGGGCTCGGTGATGATATCCGTCCTAGCGGTCTTGGTCTTGTTGCACGAGAATGGAAACCTTTGGCTGATTCTTCGGGACCCGCGCATGCGCTTGCCTCCTTATCACCAAAGAGGAAGCCTGCTCCTCTACGCTCGCTGGTGCCCGCCTGGACTTGGTCGTCCTGACTTGCGTCACCTCAACCTCATGAGGTGGGCACCTGCATAGAAATCTCCGCTCCTCAGGAGCCAGCCCAGGGAGGCCGCTCCCTCCGGAGGTCTTGATGTCGCCCGCCGCGCGAGGCTTGGCCCCTCGCGAGGGTCTTGTGTTGACGGTGTCGTAGATGGGCTGTACCAGGTCGTCGATGGAGCCACGCCATGGGCCGCAGGCAAGCAAGTTTGGGTACCCTGGTTCCCAGAACGCCGACAGTAGCCCCCGAGCCCAAGGCGCGCTCGGACCTGGCTTCGAGGCGCAGCCAAAGGGCAAGGGCGAACCTCCACGGGCCCCAATCACCTGCGGACCGAGTTGATGTGTGGCGCTTGATGGGACGTGTGCGTCTCCACTTCCCCACGCCGCTTCGGCAATCGCCCGACTTGACAACTTCCTGATGCATGTAGAAAAGCCATCATTGCCTGGAATCATGAGAGGCCAGCGATTGGCCTCCCTCCAGCTATAAATGAGAGAGGGGGGAGCCCCCAGCTCATCTTCTTCTTCTCACTGCTCGCTCCTCCTTCTTCCTCTTCGTCCCTCGCCTTGCCAGAGCGCCCATGGCACCAGTGAGGAGGTTTTCCGCCGCGGAGAAGGGAAAAACTCCACAGGTGGAACCTGAGCCGCTCCCTCCGTAGAAGAGGCATGATTGCTCTCACGATGCCACCATGGTGCCCATGGTGACACAACCTTGGCACGAACGCACTCCGTCGGGCTTGCCGGTCCCCGTGTATGCTCGCGCGCAAAGCCCCACAGATGGGAGCGGGTGCGGACACGACGAGGGGCGGAGCCATGGAGAAGAACAAGCGGTGGCCGTAGGGCACGACCCACGAGTTTGTGGTGTGGGCGGCAATGCCTCCGAGCACATGGATCCGGCTCCCGCGGTCCCTGGCGAGGGAGATAATGCTAAGCGGCCCCGTTGAGCTGTGGCTACAGCATGACGGTTGCTATAGCCAGTCTTCAGAAGCGGAAGTCGAGGTCATCAAATCCGGCGACGTCTTCATGACTCGAGGATGGGGTGCGATCGCCCGTGCCTGCCGCCCGAAGGGAGGTCAAGCCATCCACTTCGAGTACGACGGGGCGTCGACACTCTTCTTCAAGGTCTTTGGAGAGGACGGCCGACGCCAGGAGTGCTGCCCTAGGGGAGGAGATCGAGGCAGCTGGGCCACCGGCGGTGAACCTGCCCTTGGCCTTGTCTGTGACTCTTCGGATAGCAGCAACGCATCCTTTGGATGGATGGCTCCCGTGGCCGGGCCTAGTGGAGGCAAGGTGCCCACCCGACATCACGGGCGATGTTGCTTAGGCCGTGGTCCTCGGGAGACCCTTTTCATTTTGCTTTGTTCCGGTGGAAAACCATGAAGGGCCCTATAGGGGTATGTAAAGACTGTGATGCTTTTGTCTTAATGTTATTATTTCCAGTCAATGACATGTTTTTGCCTCTCACTTTTGCATGGTTACCCCTTTCATTATCGCGGTAGCGTAGTGCTCGATGCTGGCAGGACCCAGTCCCCAGGCAAGCTTCGGCCATCGCTGGTATGCCAGGTCGCGATGCCGTGGTCAAGGCCAGGAGGTGAGCGGCCCGAGGTCCGGTAAGAGCCCTTGAGGCGGGATGCTCAGGGGGTCCCCTTTGGCGCGCAAGCGGCTCCCGAAGGACTAAAAGGGAAACATCCTTGCCCGAGCGAGATCGTTAGAGGCAAAGTGATGATCATGAGGTTCACACCTACGCGTGTGAGGTGACTTATCTTGGTGAGCCTACGACAATTGTTTCACTGCAAGGACGAGCTTGTTGTGCGGCGTTAGGTTATGTCCTTCTCCTGGTGGCGCCCCTAGGCAGGACTCGTGCCGACCCCATATTTCCCGCTCATCTGGATGCTGTACCTCCTCAGGTCCCGGCCCTTGAGCGAGCTCAGCCACCGCTGCTATGCCAGGTCGCGATGCCGTGGTCTAGGCCAGGGGTGAGGGCACAAGAGCCAGTAGGAGCCCATGAGGCGTGGTGCTCAGGGCCCGCCCTTTAACGTGCAAGTGATTTGCGCAAAAAAGAGTGGTTGGCTTCAAGAGGGTGGCTAGGAGGGGTTGCGCCTCGAGGTGCTGGCAGGGCCGGTCATGGTCCCCGATCCTAAGGTTCTTGTGAGTTAGAAAGAAAACATAGCTCACGGTCGCGCTTGCTATCCTGCCAGTGATCTTTCTACAAGAAGACGAAGGCACTAAGGACCCAGTGAGGTGACGTGTGCAGGGCCGGCCGCAAGCCAGAGCTCAGTCTCTTAGGTTTATCAGCAGTGCAAGGACGGACCCAAGCACAAGCGCCGTGCCAGTAGCCCCCGTTGTAGGTTGAGCAAGAGGCGGGTTAGCAACGCGTAGAGGCCGTGAGGGGCGATTTCATAGATAACGAGACATCAGGGATAACGTCAACCATGATAACACGAGCATGTATACTGGTCCGTAGTACATGAATGAAAATGGTGCGGGTGCGGGGGCAGGCCCTAACAGCTTGAGGATAATGCAGCCCGAGGGGTGCCCTCAACCGAACAAACAAAAAAATTCACCTGGCACCATCGTTTGTAGAAGTGTTGAAGTAGCTGAAGATGCCCGTTGCAGAGGTCGTTCCTCATGAGTCGGCTGGCTCTTGAGTCCCGGGGCGCTCTGGAAGTCCAGGAGGCTTGCGAGGGTCCACCACCCCTCCGTCAAGATTGCCTAGTGCCTGGCCTCGTGAGCCGCCACGACGCCCTGCATGTTGTGCTGGTGCGTGGCAGCCATGTTCAGCAGGCCGAACGACATGCAGACATAGCTGCACGGGCAGCCCCCATTCCGGCCGCTGCGGGACGGCCAGAAGAGCTCCTGAGAAGCGACCCCATTGAGACCTAGGATGTTGACGCAGGCGCGCAGCTCGCCACCCACGTCAGGGGCTGCAGCTGCACCGAGTGGTGCGGGAGGGGGGAGGCGCTCGTCACACATGGCTCGCGCCTCCCGAAGATCTTCGATTGCCTTGGTGATGATCTCCTAAGAGTCTGGCGCCTTGCGCCCTGTGCCCTGCTCACGGAAGCGCGTGTTGAAGCACGCATCCACATGGTGCCCGAACGCCTCCCTCGTGACGCAGGTCAGGTCAGAGGCCCTCCAGATGAGAGCCCCAGAGCCCGTCTTGAGAGGGGCGCCGGGTGCGCCTTCCTATGAGAGAGGGAAAAATGCCCCAGGAGTGGGCGCGGGGCATGAGGCACGATCGTCAGACGCCCCAGCCTCCTGAGGACCTCTGAGGAGGAGCTTCTTCTTCTTCTTGGGGACGACCTCAGGAGGACGGGCGACACCCTCGTCATCTGAGTTTTCGACCGCGGCGGCCTGGTAGGTGTGCTTGAGGGAGCGCACCGCATCCTTCTCATCACAGGCGACCGTGATGATTCCGCCGCTTCCTGGCATCTTGAGAACATTGTAACCGTGGTGAGTCACTGCCATGAACTTGGCGCGGGCCGGATACCCGAGGATGGTGTTGTATACGAGGCGAATGTGGGCGACGTCGAAGTCGATGAGCTCGGTGCGGTAGTTTTCGCGCTTGCCGAAGGTGACAGGGAGACGAATCTGTCCCAGGGGAACGGGGGAGCCATCGGTCACCCCCGAGAAAAGCTTGGTGGGGAGTAGCTGGTCATAGGGCACCTGGAGCGTCTCGAATGTCTCGACGGATAGGATGTTGAGCCCCGCGCCACCGTCGATGAGTGTCTTGGCGATGAGGACGTTGCTGATGGTCGGCAAGTAGAGCATTGGGAGCGCGCCTGCGGCAGCTGAGCACTTGAGCTGGTCTATAGAGTCAAAGGTGATGGCATACTTGGACCACCTGAGGGGATGCGACGCCCCGATCTTTGGAAGGGTCGCGTTCACCTCACGAGCGAACTGCTTGAAGATGCAATGAGAGGCGGGGGCCTGAGTGCCACCCAGGATGGAGGCAATGGTGCGAGGCTCTTGGAAGGCCCCAGCCCCATCATCTTGGCAGTGGTCGTCGTTCCTCCTTGGTGGTGGCGGCAGCGAAGGGAGGCCGGTGTTGCCCTGAGGACGGTCCTCACGAGGCTGGTCCCTCCAGGGGCCATCGCGAGGCTGGCCCTGCCAGCGGTCCTCACGGGGCTGATCGCGCCTGTCCTAGCACGGGTCACGCTTGTCCCAGCGGCCTCCACTGTGGCCTCCTCTGCGGGCATAGCCACGTTCATTGTGCTCAAGACTGCGACGAAGGCTCCCGTCGTGGATTTACCTCAGCACCTGGCAGTCGTTGGTGTTGTGGCTGTGAACGTTGTGGAAGCTGTAGAACAGGCGGCTACCCTTGGAGGATTCGGCATGGTCGCAACCGCGCTTCATCTCAAGTTTGCCCGCGAGCACAACAGGGCCCTTGTGCTTCACGTCCTTAGCCTTGGCCTTCTTGTCATGGGATCGGCCTCCGGGAGCTCTAGGAGGGAGAGGCGACCTTCCTCTGCCCTCGCGCACCTAGTTGCCATGTTGAACATCTCCAGAGCCGAAGACGGGTCTTCGTGTATGGCAAGCTCTTCCTTCATCTTGACGTCCCGGACGCCATCAGTAAACGCCGAAACGATGGTCTCGTCCGACACCTTAGGGATCTTGAGGCGAACCTTGGTGAAGAACTGTATGTATTTGTGTAGGGTTTCTCCTGGTTGTTGTTTAATGCGCCGCGGGTCGCCTACAGCAGGGGTACGATCGCGAGTGCCCTGGAAGTTGGCGATGAAGCGCTCGCGCAGCTCGTCCCAGGAGGAGATCGACCCCACTGGAAGGTTCAGGAGCCACGAGCGCGCACCGTCCTTGAGGGCCATGGGAAACCAGTTCGCCATGACTTTGTCGTTGCCATTCTCCGCCTCGATACTCAACTCGTAGAGCTGGAGGAATTCAGCAGGGTCATCGTAGCGTGGAGGCAGACCTGGCTTGAACTTGCCAGGCCAGACGAGGCAGCGCCGCTCCGAGGTGAATACACAGCAACCTGTCGTGCTCACGGGAGCCATCCGCTGAGGGGAAGCCTGATATTGATGCCCCCGCGCTTCCGCCTCCGGCGGACGGTCTTAATGTGGCGATGCTGGAAGCACGCATGCTTCTCCTTGGGGCCGCTGCACCACCTGGCAGCTTTCTTCATCACGTGTCGGCGCACTGCATGGTGTGTTGCGCTAGGGAGCCTCATGCCTTGGCTCGGGGTCCACGCCATGCAGAGGAGGAGGAGGCGCGCCGTGATCCACGTCGCCAGCAAGAGATGGCGGGGGACAAAGCGAGCTGGACGGTGCAGGTGCCTCGGCAACGGTGCTGACGAGCTCGGTGATGCGGGCGAGCCAATCATTGTAGAGGTCGTTGGTCGGGCGATAGCGCAGGAGCTCACACGCCATGAGCAGCGCAGCCTGCGCGTTCTCCGGCCCATGATGAGCGTGAGAAGACGACGCCGTGACCGGAGTGAGTGATGGAGTCGCGGTGCGGCTGTCGCGCCGTACGGACGATGGCAGCAACGAGTCCTGCTGCTCGCGGGCAGTGGGGTCGATGGTGGCGTTAGCCACCGGGGAGGCAGAGCGGAGAGGTGCGTCGTTGCCCATACGTGCCATCTGAGTGACAAGAGCTGCCCGGTGCTCGGCACAGACATGGCGAGCATCAGCCATGGGAACGACGAAACGTCGGTGGAGTGATCAACGGAAGAGAGGCTTTGACACGCCCGTACCTGGCGCGCCAAATGTCGGATTCAGGGCTCCGCAGACCCAAGAAAGGTTTGAACTCTGGGCGTGTGCGAAGAACTCAACCTCTATAGCCAACCAGTTTGTCGCCCCCACGGCCTAGCTCGGTGAACAAGGTAGAAAATGGAGACAACAGTTTACCAAGGTTCAGGCCACCTTGCGGTGTAAGACCCTACTCCTGCTTTGTGGTGGATTAGCCTCACGAGGCGCTGCAGATGAACTAGTACAAGGGAAGAACAACCTCGCGATGTCTGCTCTGGTGTGGATGTGAATTGATGAGGTGTGGATCTGATCCAGCTAGAGCTCTCTCTCTTTCTACGGTGGTGGCTAAGCTATATTTATAGTGGCCTCAGTCCTCTTCCCCCAAAACGAAGGCAGGAGGGGATCCCACAGTGGCCAAATTTGAAGGGGGACAAGTAGTACATCTGATCCTGACGAAAGGTGGTCTTCGCCTACAAAGCCTCTGGTCGTGACTCTGCAGTGGGATCGGAGATGACATCCGTCCTAGCGGTCTTGGTCTTGTTCCACGGGAATGGAAACCTTTGGCTGATTCCTCAGGACCCCGTGCCTGTGCTTGCCTCCTTAGCACCAAAGAGGAAACCAACTCCTCTGCACCCACTGGCTCCCTCCTGGCCTTGGTTTTCATGGCTTGCATCACCTCAACCTCATGAGGTGGGCACCTACATAGAAATCTCCGCTCCTCGGAAGCCAGCCCGGGGAGGCCGCTCCCTCTGGAGGTGTAGCGACCCGACCTCAGATGGTCAAGTCTCTGTGTTTCAGTGTCATCCCTGGATCGGTAATGCTGACACACACAGTACTCCAAGGATTTATAATAGAGTAGCAATCACACACTTATTACATCGAATGTCCCAAAAGAGAACTTATTACAATAATATGGCTTAAGGCCATCTAATGCGATAACAGCGGAAGGCTTGGAAGATAAAGTGAGTCCATCAACTCCAACGGCATAGCTGAGCTGCACGGCAACGACCTATCGAACCTTACTCCTCGTCTGAAAAGTCTGCAACATAATACGTTGCAGCCCGAAAACAGGTCAGCACATGGAATATGCTGGCAATATAACACAGTAGAGCAAGAATAATACTATCACTACATGCAATATTTGGCTGGTGGAAAGCTCTATGATCATAGTTTTGAGAAAAGCCAATTTTTTCCTACAACAAAGGAATATACTTTATTTTAACTATCATGGTGGTTGAAACATCATTGAGAAGGTATAACCCCAACTCAATCCCAATTAAGGTAATTAACATCCCAGCAATATTAATCGAGAGTGATGAGATACATGCGAATACTCAAGTACTAGATACTCAGAATTGTCCATAACCGGGGACACGGCTAACCATGATTAGATTGTACACTCTGCAGAGGTTTGCACACTTTTCCCCACAAGACTCGATCGCCTCCGTATATTTCTCGCACTACATGGTATTTGAGAACCGGATGACCGAGACACAGTCTTTCAGAAACATTAACTCTCTACTCCGGGTAGACCATAACAAACCTACAAAACCCACTACCTGCTGATCTACCTCTTCAAGACCTTCACGTAACTTACTCAACTATGCAAGAGCCCATAGTAGCTTGTGGCTGCACACGGAAGTTTCTAGCATGAATAAACTCAGTTCCCTTTGAGCACTGGTGGCGGTCCATAGGAAGATCACACGGTACCCGGGATTTCAAAGATAAAACAGACAACACTGGGTTCCCCAAGTGCCTCAATCCACCAGATGTGTATTAAAGTTGCCACCTTAAGTTAAACCATTAATTAACAATCTCACATCTGTCATGGAATACACTCAAACCCAAACCACGTCTACGAGCATAGCATAGCAATATAAGCGACACGTAGAAGTAACTCCCAAGGGTTTGATAGTAACAGGGCAATAGGTTCTACCTCAACTACTACTTCCCAACCCACAAGTTAATAACATCCTAATCAATGCAATGTTTGAGGATTGGAACTAATGCATAGAAACTGGGTATGAAAAGAGTATGATCAAAGTGTTACTTGCCTTGATGATGATCCGTGAATCCTAGAGACTCGTAGTAACACGCTTCGCACTCCGGGAATTCTATCGCAAGCAAACAATAACATACATAAACAACAGGCAAAGATGCACAAGAAAAACTTCAACTAAAGGAGGCTGACCAGAAAGTTCAACTTAAGATCTCCGGTTCGCAAAAAGAATCAAACCAAACCGAGCAACGAAACTGAAACGGCGAAAGAAATAAAATCCTTTACTAATCTGAACTAGGGTCAAATTTTACAGAGGCAAAATTTTGTTTGAGTTGGTTATTCGGAAAGAGGGTTTGAGATGAAACTCCAGCGCTTGAATCGCCTGATTCCGATAAACGAGCGAAAAGTTATACTAGTTCAACATCGGATCGTAAATCGCGATCAGGAAAATCGCGGAATAAATCCGATAAAAAGAAAAACGACGAACAGTTTAACGAACGAACGTTCGTTAACTGAACCTAAACGAAGAACGCATTCGTTAAACGAACGAACGAGTGAACGCTCGCTAAATAAATAAACAGGAGAAAAAAACGATCTATTAAAAAAACGAAACTAGGGTTTAAAAAAAAACCGAAGTGGTTTTTCTAAAAAAACGGTGACTCGGGCGGTACCTCCATGGGCGGCGCTCGGGGCTAGCGAGGGGCGGGGGGTCGGCGACAGGGTGGGTGGTCTTGCGGCGGCGATCGCAGCGGGCGGCGGCGAGGCGCTGGCGGTGGCGCAGGCGGCTGGTCAAGGGCTCTGTGTGCGGCGGGGGCTGGTGAGGAGGTGGTGGGGCTCGGCGGCGGAGATTTATAGGGGGTGGGCGGCTTGGCTTGGGCGAGGGGCGCCGGGAGGTGTCCGAGCCGACTCTCCTCGGCGTCCGTGCCAAGCACGCCTGTGAGGAGGAGCTATCTGTGGCGGCGGTCAGGCCGCTTCTCAGTGGGCCTTAGGCCCGGTCAGTATGAATTTTTTAAAATAGTTCTGCTGACAGAAAAATTCCTAAAAATAAAATAAAAATCTAAAAATACCAAAATAAATTTTCACTGTCTAAAATTTTTCTAGAACGAGATGAACATTTTCTTGGCCCCTAAAATGCAATTTTTAAAACGTGCAAATTTTTCTAGGGCAAATAAAATTCCAAATAAAATCAAATAAAATCCATATAATGATTTTAACATTTTCCCTCCAATATTTCAATTATTTTGGAGAAGTCATATTATCTCCCCTCATTTATTTTTAATATGAAATATTTTCCGGAGAGCAGAATAATTAAAATAAAAAATCCTCGTTCTCAGTATTTGATAAAAATCAAATATGAAAACCAGAATATCCCCAACTCTCTCCGAGCGTCCTTGAGTTGCTTAGGATTTCTAGGATTGCGAAACGAAGATGCAATAAAATATGATATGCATAGATGACCTATGTATAACATTCCAAATTGAAAATTTGGGATGTTACAGGAGGTCTTGATGTCGCCCGTCTCACAACACTTGGCCCCTTGCGAGGGTCTTGTCTTGACGGTGTCGTATATGGGTCATACCAGCCCGTTGATGGAGCCTTGCTATGGGCCACATGCACGCAAGTCTGGGTACCCTGGTTCCCAGAACGTAGACAACTTGTTCTTCATGGAGATGTGGACGAATTGTGCTTGCATCGCGTGGGTGCTCCGAAGATTTGCGACTCGCTCGCCGCCGCCTTGAGGATGATGAAGGGAAGAAGAAGACTTGTAGTCGAACACCATGTCTCGTAGTTGATCCCTTAGCTCATCCAACTTGTTGTCGATGTAGTCCCTTGTCCTTGCTTCGGAGTGACGTATGTCGATGGCGAGGTTGTCAATGCGCTCTCGCAAGGTAGATTATATGCCTTGCATTGCTCATTGTAGTTCGACGGTGTGAGTGATGGTGACGTAGTTGTTTGCATTGTCATTGTAGCCGATGACCGGAGATGAAATGCTTTGCCTATTCATCACAAGACTCGAGCAAATGTGAGTGGAAGAAAGAGAAGAACTAGACCAAATGTACCTTATGCAATGTATCATGGAAATAGCACAATTGGCACCGGATCTTGTCAATTCTCACACCTACACAAGTAAGGCTTATGGAGTAGCTTGGTGAGGACAGTGTCACAAAAATTTGATGCAAAATGTTAGCTAGAGTCAATAATGTTGAAAAAGATTCACAAATTCACAAGTGGACCAAGTAGACCAATAGCAATGAATGGTACACGAAAACACACACGCGGATAGATAGATGGGGTCATGCAACCAAGGAATGAGCTCAAAATGTGGAATCCATGAAAAATGCTCTTGTTGCACAACTCTAGAGAGGCGCTAGCACGATTGCTCAATAGGCAGATACAACACTTGTGCACAACCTATAAGACACAAAAACGCAATGACTTCTATCCCAAGTATGCTATTTATAGATGATTTCTGGTGTTTCGCACACGATGATCCAAGATGATCAATGATGGTATATGATATGCAATGGGGCGATGCTATGTCTATTGCTTACAAGCTCATAGTTTTTCTTTGCTTAAAAGCTTTTTTTATATGGCCACTATGCGAAATGCACAAACCAAGATAGAAATTGTGTATATGCGGGAACAATCTTGGGACACAAGAGATGATATGATGATACCAAGATGATATGGTATGTATGCAATGAAAGGTGTAGATCGATGATCACTAATGTGCACAACTAATGTTGCCGACAATACTAAATGGCTAGTCTCGATAGGCAAGTAATGCAAAATGGGCTAGGGGTTATCAATACTATGGCAAGAACAATGTACAATGATGGGATACCACGATACCAAGATGATATAGGGGTTACCGATCTTACGTACGGTTAGGGTGTCAAAATGGTGAAGGTGGTCAATGTCGAATCCTTGGCGAAGTTGAGCGGCGGTGTTGTCTATGTCGAACCTTTTCTAGTTAGCCAAAACACCCTAGGAAACGGAAAAATCCTAGACTCAAAGTCTCCAAAGGCAAATGTCAAATGGTGGTAGCTGAAAGCGGTGGTGGTTTTGCGGAAGCTCAATGGGATTGCGGAAGTGCAATGATGGGTTATGCGAGTCAGAGTTGAAGTCACCACCCCTAAGTAGCTGAAACACCTTAGGAGACACAACCCACAACTCACACAAAATTGGGTTAAGTTGAGGTGGCGGAAATATATGGTGGGCAAGCTTATGCGGAAGTTATGGTGGTAGTTCATGAAGAAGTAACCGTCCCTAAATAGCCGAAACACCTTATGGGACTCGAATCACTACTCAAGCAACCACAAATATTATCAGGAACAAAAAGGGTTAGGTTGCTGAAAGCTATGGTGGTAATGCGGATGATGGGGTGAAGGCCCTAGGCAAAGGTTCCAAAGTTCCAAACATTTGATGGAGTCAAATTATGGAGGTAGTATTTTTTGTGGGATGGGGGATGTCAAGAGCTTCAAAACGAGATAAAGAACACCAAAATGTGTGTTCGGATAAATTAGTTATGGCCAAAAAATCACCCGAAGTCAATATCTACAAGGACCAGACGTCCGGTAATGGACGGATGTCCGGTAGACGGAAGTCCGGAAGGTCCGGAAACCTATTAATTTCGGTTCTGTTGGGTGGCATCGGTCATATGGAAGGTGTCAGTCGTCTGGTGCTTCTAGAGGGTCCAGACGTCCGGTAAACACCGGTCGTCCGGTCGGTGGGGGTCAACGCAGGATTTGAGCTCTGGGCACGAATTTGGGCGGAAAATGATGATTTTCGGGGTAAAATTGATGAGATTTCATGGATGGAAAGTGGGAAAACTTGTGGAGAAGCTAGATCCACTCGAAACACAACGAATCCATGGATCAAATTCAACAAAACATCATCAAACCAACAAATCACAAAAAAATTGGGGCCTATTTTTGGTAGGATTGTCGAAATCAGGGAAGAAGACAACAAAATTAGGCTAGAAAGTGGGGGTAGGGGCTCCAAATTCGTGATCAAGCATGGTTAATGATACCAAAATGATGTAGGGTGCAAACCCTAGGGGCGAACTTTGATGATTTGGAGGGGGATTCCCGAAGAACATGACGAACACACGAGGAAAAATATGAGGGGAACGAAAGGAAACACTCAAATCAACGCGAAATGGTCACACATGTGCTAGATCCATGAACACAAAGAGATATACATGATTCAGATCTCAGAAAGGGGGATACAGAGATAGCTAATTCATCCCAAACCTTGGAGGAATTGAGGTCTTGAATCCTAGAAGGGTCTTCCCATGAAAGGGCTTTGATTCCCCTATGGGATCTTCTCCAAAGGAGGTCTTGCACTCCAATGGAGTTGTCTCTCTCTCTCTCTCTCCCCCCTCTCTCTATCCCCCTCTCTCTCTCAAGAGGAGAAGTGGTAGAGGAGCAAAGCTCACATACAAATGAGCTAATACAATGCTAACCATAAAATGGTGGAGGTGGAGGAGTATATATAGTCTAGAGCCACGAAGGGGTAAGTGAGGGGCAAAATGGGTACATGGGCCTCGGCACGAGTCTTTGCACGTAGGCCAGTACTGGATGTCTGGTGGGTAACGGTCATCCGGTGGCTCGCGGATGTCCAGACGTCCGGAAGTCTTCGGACTTCCGACGTTTCTTCTCTGGACATGTGGCACTCGATATCCGGATGCTGTAGGTCGTCCAGTGGCTGACGCGTGTCAAACCTCCGGTGTATGGCGGTTGTTCGGGCGCTGTAGGGTGCCATGGCTGAAGTTGTCCTGGCTGGCTGATCCTCCAGGCGTCAGACGTCCGGTATGAACCGGTCGTCCGGATGCTGTCACTTTCTATCAAACCTTTCTCTTGTTCCTCGCGCTCGGTGTCTTCGCCATCCTGTCCATTGCTCCTAGTTGTTCCATGGTCTTCCTCTTGGTTCCTGGTCATGCATGGCACATATGTTTGAGGCATTGTTAAGGAAATTGGGAACTAGTAGTTGCTCAATCGGCTTGGAAGTTCTCGAATGCAGTTCTCTCTCCCTCTCTCTCTCAATAGGAGAAGTGGTAGAGGAGCAAAGCTCACATGGAAATGAGCTAATACAATAATAACCATAAAATGTTAGAAGTGGAGTATTATATATAGTCTAGAGCCACGAAGGGGTAAGTGAGGGGTGAAACAGGTACATGGGCCTCGGCACAAGTCTTTGCACGTAGGCAGGTACTAGACGTCCGGTGGGTAACGGTCGTCCGGTGGCTCGTGGGTGTCCAGACATCCGGAAGTCTTCGGACTTCCGACGTTTCTTCTCTGGACATGTGGCATCGGATATCCGGATGTTGTCGGTCGTCCAGTGGGTGACATGTTTCAGACCTCCAGCGTCTGGCGGTTTTTCGGGTGCTGTAAGGTGCCACGGCTGAAGTTGTCCTGGCTGGCTGAACCTCCAGGCGTCGGACGTCTGGTATGGACCGGTCGTCCTGTGGCTGTGACTTTCTATCAGCCCTTTCTCTTGTTCCTTGTTCTCGGTGTCCTCGCCATCTTGTCCAATGCTCCTAGTTGTTCCATGGTCTTCCTCTTGGTTTCTGGTCATGCATGGCATAGATGTTTGAGGCATTGTGAAGGAAATCGGTAACTGGTAGCTGCTCGGTCGCCTAGGGAGTAGCGATTAATTGGTGAATCGGCCTATTAACTGGATTAATCGGTGAATTAAATAGGAATCTGCCAACATATATATAATTTTCATGGTATTATACCATACTCTCAAGCTCTCAACTATGTAATATACCAAAAATGTTACGATTTGGTCGAACCCTAGCTAATAAGGAGTGAGAGGGGAATGGGAGGGGTTACGAGCCAAAAATGTGGGCTTTGTTTGCCCCTAAGTTAATGGGCCAGCAACGATTAATCGACATGACAACCTGTTAATTGGTCTCATAGGCAACTTTATCGGCTTGACAAGTTAATGTGACGAATAGGTGCTATTCTATTCGCCATCCTCTGATAGCGATTGACTGGCCCGCTAACTAATTAATCGGATGAATTCTTTGATAGTGGTTTGAGGTAGTAGCCATGTCTCACATGTGGGAAGTGACGGTTCGGAGAGGAGCGAGTAAACCTTGTGTACAATGGCGTATGATCGAGGTCTCATTGTATGTCCTCTTGGGGCTCGGGAGTAGTCGTAGTGTACATGGGGATGATAGTAGGACGGTCCGCATCATCTCCTCCACCCCTTGGGAAAGATCCGACCTTGGATCATGAACCTCATCACCATAGAAATGGTTGTCGTGGACGAACTTGTATGTCATGGCACAATCAAAGTACTTCAAGATGTCGGCGGGATGATAGACATGAAAAACGAGCAAACACAAGGGAAACTTGGAAATACAATGGTTAGCGCACATAAGCTGTCTATCAAGTAAGTATGAGTCCGTACAACAAGATTGTTCGTGACAAGGCACCTGATGCTTATCGAAATGATGTGGAATGATATGTAATGCATTCATGGGAGCAAATTCATTAGTTCTGCACACAAAGGTGTTGTCAATGTGATCAAGGCCACCATTGTGCAAAATGATGTCATAATGGGAAGGTGTATCAACAGCATGAACATGGTAATTGATTCTCATTGTGAGTATGTGATCATGTAATGATGATGGGCAATGTGATTGTTATGTATGAAGAGGCCATCAAGAAAGATCACGACAAAGTTGCTAATGAAGTGCACAAGATCATATATCATGGGTGACATAGAAATACAAGATGCAACAAGGCAATCATCATGTGAGTCAATCCATGCATAAGATGGAAATTTGTTATGGGTGGTGTTGTACCATGGCTCAATGTCCTGGTAGAAGTGGTGGTCTGGTGGTGCTTCCAAAGTAGGTGCATCCACTAAGGGCGAGAGCCACTCAACTTGAAGATCCATAGGGTCCATCTCCAATGTCGGTCCTCCATCCAATAGATGTATCATGTGACAAGAAGGAGACACCAATGAAAGAATGACCCATCCAATATGTGTAATTGAGAATGGCTCAAAGGGAAGGAGGTCAACTTTAGGAATTTCCGCAAATGTTGGTGTTGCGCATCATGTACACCTTCGCAGGACCAATATGTCTCATGACGACACTGCCTTGTGAATCCTCCAAAATGAACATGACAAACACTCAAAAAAACAAATGAGGTTAGCGGAAAGGCAAAACCAAACATTCGTGTGGTGAAATACCCAACAAGTGTTTCAATCATTCTTATCATAAGAAAGTACAAGGGTGTAGAGCATGGTGTGTAGGCATATGATGTGAGTACAACCAAAGAAATTAGGCTCAATCAAGCAAGCATGCATCACAAGTAAGGTATCCAAGTCTCCAAGATCAATAAGCGTAGCATGGTAGCACTCACTACATGTGAATATGAGAGATGCAACTATTGTAGGAAAGGGACAATGATCAAGATAAATCATGTGAGAGGCATGAATATATACGGTATCAACCCAATGCAACGAGCAAGAATGGATCATGGGTGATGCAACCAAGCAAGTAATCATATGAATCAAGTCATGCAAGCTATTAGTGCGAAGATGCAACATACTAGAAGCAATGATGGAAATCATGTCATGTGTGCAAACAGTGAGCATATATAATGCACATGACATATCCCAAGCATGAAAACAAGATATGAGTAATGTATCATCATTGTATTGGCAAGTAGTCCTATGTAAATAGCAATGGAACATCATGACTCACCCAACACAAGAATCAACAAATAGCATGGGGCATGTATAGAACATGGCAATAGTGATGAGGACATCAAAACAATTATTACACCCACAACCCTGTTGCTATACATACCGGACCAATTACTACAGCTCAGACACACCAATGCAATTACCAGATACTTCTGTTTCTTGGTAATGATTCTAATGTTCATGAGAATATGATGCTTACTAAATTGGATACATTTGTCTTGCTTACGAATGAAGAGCCTAGTTTGGACAAGAAGGATGACCATTGGACGAAGGTTAAGCATGGAGATGATGGCATGAGCAATGGGAACAAGAACGGGGTTACGATTTCAGGACTTTGAAGCCACCATAATGAGTGCATGAAGCCTTGGACAAAATATACCAGATGCCACTTCATAAATTTTGTCCAGAGGCTATTGTAGGTGCTGTGTCACCTTATTATTTGGTTGGGCCCATGCAATTACGAAATACTAACGTATAGGCTGTTTTTAGAGTCCGTGTGTATGGGAAAAACAAAGTTAGGGTTGGTTTCGGACCCCCTCCTCCAAAGGGGCCACGAAATCCCCCCCACTTACTCCATATATACTGCCCTTAGGGCGCCGTTTATACTTTGGGTTTTGTTTAGATTAAAAGTTCGCCATAGCTGCAACTTCACGTACTTCATTTGTGTTCAATGGCCAGACCAAGACGTCACAGAACCCCACCTTGATCAATAAAGCTTTCATCTTATACTCGTAATATCCATATTGCAATCTTAGTTTCTTGCTTGTTCTTCGTTTTCTTGTAACAAATAGACCTTAGTGGTCAGGTTGATCATGCTCTGGTGTGGTCAATAACCTCTCGGAGTTGGTTTAGCGATTGCTAAGGCGCGATGTCCTCACACTTTCATAGTCAGATCGTCAAAGTCTACTCCACGGAAAATGATAATCACCTTCTCATCGAAAGACGGGACACCTTTGCCTCTATCAAGTGGTATCAGATTTCCAGGTTGCTCGATAAGAGTTTTACAGCCAGTAGTTTAGATCGAGTCTGTTCTTCAAACCTCAGTCTAGAAAAAAGCCAAAAAATTAGCGTTAGTTCATCATATCCAAACCAATCTGAGCCATTACACAATCTTTTTTGTATTTGCTTTGTTAAATTTTCCGTTGCATCATCGTGTCAAGTTGCTGCTCTTAGTGTCTAGTTTCCCTTAGAGTTTCGAGTTCTGTTCACAAGTTGTCACGCTGCTGCGCACCATCTCAATCGTTGTTGCCATATACCACCACCACAAACATCTTCCTTACTGCTGCTGTTGGGGACATAACTTCGCGGTGTGAACTTCCCAGGAGGGGCCGGGTTACACTATTGGCGACTGAATAAATAAAAGGCTTGGATGGGCCTGAGAAGACAAGAAGAGTAGAGCGGCTTAAGAGGCGGGCCTGTTGAAGGCCCAAGACCTGGAGGTGTGAGCCGCATGATAGTGACTTGCCTAGCAAGGCAAGGCGACTTAGAAACCAAGTTGGTCACATTTATGTGATACAAATTGGACTCTTGTAAACCCAGGGCCTGAACCTGTGTATATAAAGGCGAGACCCTGCGGCGGGTTAACTCAAGAAACAATTGATCCATAGCTAGGTCAAGCTATTCTGCACCCTTGAAGCAATAGTCCACAAAAGCAGGAGTAGGCTTTTACCTCGTTGACAGGGGACAAACCTGGTAAACCCTGTGTCATTTGTCCTGTTCGACCCCTTGAAGCTAACATACATTGCGATGCCTCCACAACTAAGTCCTTTTACAAGGGTGTAGCGACCCGACCCGAAATCGGTCAAGTCTCTGTGTAGCTGTACCATCCCAAGATCATCTTTGGCACACAAGACATTGATGCAAAGATTCAAAGTTCAATCACACCTGAATTTATTACATGATTCTCATATCGAGTCTTTATTACAAGATAATAAATTCGCCAAGGCCAACTCATGAGAAATAAACTAAATAAAGCTGCGGAGCGTGAGACGAATAGCGAGTCCATCCGACTCCATAGGGCGATGCCAAGCGTGGATCGTAGCCTCACTCCCGATCGGAAAACTCCTCTACAACATAAGACGTTGCAGCCGTGTAGGTCAGCATTTTGAATATGCCGCAAGTCAAAGAGAGAACAACAATAAAATTGCTAACACTATATGCAATTTGGCTGTGGGGCTCTAAGTTTCATTGTTTTGCTAAAAGCCGTTTTTCCCTACAACAAGGACTTGTTTGCAAATACTACAAAATGTTGGTAGTTATTGAGATGGTTCCGCCAACCAATGTCTCATTACCAATTATTAAATAACCCCCTCAATTAATTTATTAAGTTCGGTGTTGAGATATCCGAAATACTCCAAGTTCCAGAGGCTCAAATTGTCCGTAACCGGGGACACGGCTAATCAATTAGATCTTCACTCTGCAGAGGTTTGCGCACTTTACCCGCAAGAATCATTCCCTCCTTTAAGTCTTCGCACTGCCTGGTGCTTGAAGACGGGACGAATGAAACAGGGTCTTCCGAAGAGTTCCTCTGGGCCACTGCCGGTGCCCATCCAATCCTACCATTCTTCTACATCTCGTAGCACCGTCCGGCCAGAGTCACGCCTAGGGTCGACCAAGCCGAGCCCATAATGGCTTGCGGCTGCACAGTAAACTTTCGGTCAATGGGGTATCCATCCGTCTCTTCGTGGCTGGGTGAAGCTTTCCGCAAGATGTCATGGCGCTTCTCCATGCATCCCGCCATCTGCTGGTTTCTCCAGTATGCCAACCGCCCTCCACCCGAGTGAATTTTGAAGTCCATCTTGAGCTTGAAGTCATGGGGTTGTCATCATCTTGACTCTCGCATCTCCCTTATGAATCTCTCAACCAACCCCGTCTACGAGCATAGCAAAATAAACTACATCATCCCGGGCAATGGTAACAAGGGGAATTGGGTTCATCCTACCTCATGATACTACTCAAGAACATAACTTAACAAAATTCTCCTACTGCATGCATGGTGGGGAGGTATAATTCTAATGCAATAAAATCATAGGTATTGTAAAAAAACATGATCAAATGACTTGCCTGGCTGACGGTCTTCGAAAGCTAGGGACTCGTAATAGCAGGCCTCAGACTCGGAAATTCTATCGAAGCAAACAATAATCATATAAGCATACAAACATACACTCACTTAACATAACAGCATGCTAACATAAAACACACAAAACAATCGAACCAAAAACCAAAGAAAACTCGAAGAAATCCAAGCCAACAACTAACAAGAAAATAAAATGAAGTTTTTCTTTTCTATAAATAAAAGTTCACGTTCTAAAACTACAGGAACTAATCTAAAATAAATTATAACAGAGGTAAAATAAAATTTTAAAAATACCTAGAACGGCAGAAAACAGCAGCAAGCTAAATAAAATAGAAAAGCTTGTTTTCGCATAAAAACTATTTTTATTAAAGACTATAAATACCCAAATAAATTCCTACTGCTGGGCAAAGTCAAAACAAGGCAGTGACAAAAGAATCACTAAAATAAAATAGTCCTAACTCAATTTATAGCAGAAATACTAATCTGATTAAAACTAATATAAAACAACTTTTAAAAACCTAAACATGGCCGAAGCTATTTTCTACAGAAACTATAGGAAATTTGCAAACTAAAAAAAAAAGAATCAACTAAAAATATTAAGTAACCTAAGAGATACGGATTTTATAAAACTGGAACTATTCTGTCAAAAACAGAAACGAAAAAATAGAATTCAACAAAAACTAACGCGCTAACGGGCCTAGCTAACGCTCAGGCGATATATAACTAATGCATGCCCGAGGCTAACAGAAAATAAACCGACCGATTCGATCTAATGTAAATAAACCGCAACTGAACCGGAGTAAAACCAAACTAATCTAAGATAAACCTAACCTTTCACTAGATCTAATCTGTACCCTAGGTTTCAGATCGGACAGTGGTGGGCGGCTCCGGCGACATACCGCGGTGGCGACGACGGCGATGGATGACGGTGGCTCGGGCGTGGACGGCGCGGTGGCTCCGGTGGTCGGGGAAGACGGCGGAGACGTCGAGAAGATGCGGCGGAACTTGGGGAGGTCGGGGATGGAGTCGTTGAAGCTCGGGGATGACGGAGACGATCGGGGCGAGCTCGGGTGAGCTCCTACTCCGGTGGGCGGCGGACGAGCTCGGGGCGACGGCGTCGGGGGCTCCTGGGCAAAGAAAGGATGTCAGGGAGGTGCGGGATGAAGTGGCGGTTCGGGTGGAGTAGCTTGGAGGTCGAGGGGTGGCTCACCGGTGGCAGAAACGGCGGCGAGGGGAAAGAGAAGGGGTGGGGCTAGCGCGTCAGCGAGGGAGAGAGGAGAGGGTACGGTCGGGCGACCGAGGGGGAGAGGAGTCGGGCGCAGGGCGCTGGGGGCAGGCCGGCTCGGCGCTGGTGGGCTGCGCCTGGCCCGCTGGTGAGTGGCGCTCGGCGCTGGCTGGGCCGGTTAGCCTGGCTGGCTCCTGGGGCTTTTCTTTTTTTTTTGAATTAGAGAGAAGAGAGAATATAGAAAAATATATATTATTTTTATATAGGACATATATATATATCAAAATTCTTAGGGGAATTTATCCTACAACGCGGACATTTTTCCAGGCAAAACTCAAACTTAAAAAAAACATTTTCTAGAAATCCCAAATAAAATCAAATTTGAATTCAAACTTTTTGGCAAAACTTTTCTTCTGACATTTTTGGAGTGTCATGTTTACTCCTCTCATACTTTTTCCCAAGTATTTGTCAGGCATTGTTTTGAAATAAATTCAACTGCCAATTTGAATTCAAATTCCAATAAACTCAAAAGCCTCTGAAATAATTCAAATGTCACTCAATTCAAACAATATGCATAGATGCTTAGCTATAACTGTAAAACATTCCAAATGGGAAATTTGGGATGTCACAAACCTACCCACCTTAAGATGAATCTCGCCCTCGAGATTTGGGTTGGCTAGCAAATAGGTGCGGGTGGTCTCAGCGGAGGTCTTCTTCTCGCTCCCAGGTGGCTTCCTCCTCGGAATGATGACTCACAGAACCTTGCAAAACTTGATGATCTTGCTGCGGGTGACTCTGTTCGCAGTCTCGAGAATTCGGACGGGTTTCTCCACATAAGTCAGATCTCTGTCGAGCTGTATGGCCTCTAGGGGCACTGTGTCTCTCAACGGAATATCGGCCATCTCGGCATGGCATTTCTTCAGCTAAGAAACATGGAAGACATCATGAACTCCAGACAATCCTTCCGGCAATTCCAACTTGTAAGCAACTTCTCCACGACGTTCGAGGATTTTGTAGGGGCCAATGAACCTGGGTGCCAACTTTCCTTTAACACCGAACCTCTTGATTCCACGAAGTGGGGACACACGAAGATATGCCCGGTCTCCCGCTTCGTATGTTACTTCCTTGCGTTTACTGTCGGCATAACTCTTCTGCCTCGACTGAGCTACCTTGAGTCTATCTCGAATCAGCTTGACTTTCTCTTCGGAATCTTTGATAAGATCGGGACCGAAAAGTTTTCGATCTCCAACACCATCCCACAGCAATGGTGTTCGCACCACCTTCCGTATAGAGCTTGAAGGGGCCATCTTCGATCGGTCGATAACTGTTATTGTACGAGAACTCCGCGTATGGCAAATTATCATCCCAGCTAGACCCATAGTCTAGCGCACAAGCTCTCAACAAGTCCTCCAGGATCTGGTTGACTCTCTCGGTCTGTCCATCTGTCTGCGGATGAAAAGCTGTACTGAACTCCAGCCTCGTACCCAAAGTTTAATGCAACTGATACCAAAACTTTGAGGTAAATTGTGTTCCTCTATCTGACACGATACTCCTCGGAACTCCATGCAGACATATGATCCTGGTCATGTATATCTTGGCTAACTTAGCGCTGGTATAGGTAGTCTTCACGGGAATGAAATGAGCTAGCTTGGTCAAGCGATCAACCACTACCTAGATGGAATCATAACCTGAACGGGTCCAAGGTAATCCTGTGATAAAATCCATTCCAAGTTTCTCCCATTTCCACTCGGGAATCGGCAAAGGTTGAAGTAACCCCGCTGGCTTCTGATGTTCCGCCTTTACTCGTTGGCAAACATCGCATACTGCTACGTACTCGGCAATATCCTTCTTCATACCCGTCCACCAGAAACTTTCCTTCAAATCCAGATACATCTTGGTGTTACCGGGGTGGATCGAGTACGGTGAATCATGAGCCTCTGAAGAATTAGCTTCGACTTGAGGATCATTGGGTACATAAATCGATCCTCGAACCATATAGCTCCGTATTCATCCTTACGGAACCCTTTAGCTTTTCCTTCATTCATCCTTTTCTTTATCTCATCAATTTCCTTGTCCGACTTCTGGGCTTCACGAATTCTTTCGGCCAAAGTGGACTGAACTTCCAGAGCTGCAACATATCCTCTCGAACTATCTCTAGTCGGAGATCTCGAGGTCATCGACTAACTCCTGGGTAATCCTCCGCTAAAAGAGTATTCACATAACTCTTACGGCTCAAAGCATCTGCTACAACATTAGCCTTTCCTGGGTGGTAATGCAATCTCATGTCATAGTCCTTGATTAACTCTAGCCATCTCCTCTGCCTGAGGTTCAACTCTTTCTGCGTGAAAATATACTTCAAGCTCTTGTGATCCGTGTAAACATCACAACTGTTTCCGATAAGGAAATGCCTCCAGGTCTTAAGTGCATGCACTACAGCTGCTAACTCCAAATCATGTGTGGCATAATTCATCTCGTGAGGTCGTAGCTGTCTGGAGGTATAAGCTACAACTTTTCCTTCCTGCATGAGTACTCCTCCGAGTCCCTGGCGAGAAGCGTCACAATAAACCTGGTAATCCTTGTGTATGTTCGGCAAAATCAGCACTTGGGCTGTAACCAAACGTTTCTTCAATTCCTGGAAACTGGCTTCACAATCCTCGGTCCAAATGTACTTGGTGTCCTTCTTCAACAGCTCAGTCATTGAAGCTCGGGGATGACGGAGACGATCGGGGCGAGCTCGGGGGAGCTCCTGCTCCGGCGTGCGGCGGACGAGCTCGGGGCGACGGCATCGGGGGCTCCTGGGCAAAGAAAGGATGTCAGGGAGGTGCGGGATGAAGTGGCGGTTCGGGTGGAGTAGCTTTGAGGTTGAGGGGTGGCTCACCGGTGGCAGAAACGGCGGCGAACCGAGGCGGCGGCGGCGAGATGCGTTCGGCGAGGGAGGCGGCTCTGGTGGGTTTGGAGCGTAGGGTTTTAGGGGGTTCGAGGGAGGAAGGGCGTAGGTATTTATAGGGCATCAACTTGGGGCAGGGGGCGACTCACGATCATTGATCCCGTGGAATTCGGACGCGGCGACAGCGTCGAACGCGCTCTGGTGCGGCATAGCGTGGGCGAGGGGAAAGAGAAGGGGTGGGGCCGGCGCATCAGCGAGGGAGAGAGGAGAGGGTTCGGTCGGGCGACCGAGGGGGAGAGGAGTCGGGCGCGGGGCACTGGGGGCAGGCCGGCTCGGCTGGTGGCTGCTTTGCCCACTGGTGAGTGGCGCCGGCGCTGGCTGGGCTGGTTGGTTGGCTGGTGGCGCTGGGGCTTTTTTTTTTGAATTAGAGAGAAGAGAGAATATAGAAAAATATATATTATTTTTATATAGGACATATATATATCAAAATTCTTAGGGGAATTTATCCTACAACGCGGACATTTTTCCAGGGGCAAAACTCAAACTAAAAAAAACATTTTCTAGAAATCCCAAATAAAATCAAATTTGAATTCAAAATTTTTGGCATAACTTTTCTTCTGACATTTTTGGAGTGTCATGTTTACTCCTCTCATACTTTTTCTCAAGTGTTTGTCAGGCATTGTTTTGAAATAAATTCAACTGCCAATTTGAATTCAAATTCCAACAAACTCAAAAGCCTTTGAAATAATTCAAATGTCACTCAATTCAAACAATATGCGTAGATGCTTAGCTATAACTGTAAAACATTCCAAATGGGAAATTTGGGATGTCACAAACCTACCCACATTAAGATGAATCTCGCCCTCGAGATTCGGGTTGGCTAGCAAATAGGTGCGGGTGGTCTCGGCGGAGGTCTTCTTCTCGCTCCCAGGTGGCTTCCTCCTCGGAATGATGACTCCACAGAACCTTGCAAAACTTGATGATCTTGCTGCGGGTGACTCTGTTCGCAGTCTCGAGAATTCGGACAGGTTTCTTCTCATAAGTCAGATCACTATCGAGCTGTATGGCCTCTAGGGGCACTGTGTCTCTTAATGGAATATCGGCCATCTCGGCATGGCATTTCTTCAGCTGAGAAACATGGAAGACATCATGAACTCTGGACAATCCTTCCGGCAATTCCAACTTGTAAGCAACTTCTCCACGACGTTCGAGGATTTTGTAGGGGCCAATGAACCTGGGTGCCAACTTTCCTTTAACACCGAACCTCTTGATTCCACGAAGTGGGGACACACGAAGATATGCCCGGTCTCCCGCTTCGTATGTTACTTCCTTGCGTTTACTGTCGGCATAACTCTTCTGCCTCGACTGAGCTACCTTGTGTCTATCTCGAATCAGCTTGACTTTCTCTTCGGAATCTCTGATAAGATCGGGACCGAAAAGTTTTCGATCTCCAACACCATCCCACAACAATAGTGTTCTGCACCTCCTTCCGTATAGAGCTTCGAAAGGGGCCATCTTCAGACTGGTCTGATAACTGTTATTGTACGAGAACTCCGCGTATGGAAAATTATCATCCCAGCTAGACCCATAGTCTAGCGCACAAGCTCTCAACATGTCCTCCGTGATCTGGTTGACTCTCTCGGTCCGTCCATCTGCTCATGGATGAAAAGCTGTCTTGAACTCCAGCCTCGCACCCAAAGTTTCATGCAACTGATTCCAAAACTTTGAGGTAAATTGTGTTCCTCTATCTGACACGATACTCCTCGGAACTCCATGCAGACATACGATCCTGGTCATGTATATCTTGGCTAACTTAGCGCTGGTATAGGTAGTCTTCACGGGAATGAAATGAGCTACCTTGGTCAAGCGATCAACCACTACCCAGATGGAATCATAACCTGAACGGGTCCTAGGTAATCCTGTGATAAAATCCATTCCAAGTTTCTCCCATTTCCACTCGGGAATCAGCAAAGGTTGAAGTAACCCCGCTGGCTTCTGATGTTCCGCCTTTACTCGTTGGCAAACATCGCATACTGCTACGTACTCGGCAATATCCTTCTTCATACCCGTCCACCAGAAACTTTCCTTCAAATCCAGATACATCTTGGTGTTACCGGGGTGGATCGAGTACGGTGAATCATGAGCCTCCTGAAGAATTAGCTTCCTGACTTCAGGATCATTGGGTACATAAATACGATCCTCGAACCATATAGCTCCGTATTCATCCTTACGGAACCCTTTAGCTTTTCCTTCATTCATCCTTTTCTTAATCTCATCAATTTCCTTGTCCGACTTCTGGGCTTCACGAATTCTTTCGGACAAAGTGGACTGAACTTCCAGAGCTGCAACATATCCTCTCGGAACTATCTCCAGTCGGAGATCTCTGAGGTCATCGACTAACTCCTGGGGTAATCCTCCCGCTATAAGAGTATTCACATAACTCTTATGGCTCAAAGCATCTGCTACAACATTAGCCTTTCCTGGGTGGTAATGCAATCTCATGTCATAGTCCTTGATTAACTCTAGCCATCTCCTCTGCCTGAGGTTCAACTCTTTCTGCGTGAAAATATACTTCAAGCTCTTGTGATCCATGTAAACATCACAACTGTTTCCGATAAGGAAATGCCTCCAGGTCTTGAGTGCATGCACTACAGGTGCTAACTCCAAATAATGTGTGGCATAATTCATCTCGTGAGGTTGTAGCTGTCTGGAGGTATAAGCTACAACTTTTCCTTCCTGCATGAGTACTCCTCCGAGTCCCTGGCGAGAAGCGTCACAATATACCTGGTAATCCTTGTGTATGTCCGGCAAAATCAGCACTGGGGCTGTAACCAAACGTTTCTTTAATTCCTAGAAACTGGCTTCACAATCCTCGGTCCAAATGTACTTGGCGTCCTTCTTCAACAGCTCAGTCATGGGCTTGGCAATCTTCGAGAAGTTCTCAATAAACCTCCGTTAATATCCTGCGAGTCCGAGAAAACTACGGATCTCCTTGACTGAGGTGGGTGATTGCCAATCGGTGACCGATACAACCTTGGTGGGGTCAACTGCTATTCCTTCTCCTGAAATAACATGTCCGAGGAATCCGACTTCCTTCAGCCAAAATTCACATTTGCTGAACTTGGCATACAACTGATGTTCTCGGAGTTTCTCCAGAACTAGACGCAAATGTTCCTTATGCTCTTCCTCGCTCTTGGAGAAAATCAGTATATCATCGATGAACACCACAACAAACTTGTCCAGATATTCCATAAATACCTTGTTCATCAAATTCATGAAGTATGCAGGGGCATTAGTCAATCCGAATGACATGACGGTATACTCATATAAACCATACCTGGTGGTGAATGTTGTTTTGGGTATATCCTTTTCACGGATCTTTAACTGATGACACCCTGATCGAAGATCGATCTTGGAGAATACCTTGGCTCCAACTAGCTGATCAAATAGATCATTAATCATCGGCAGAGGGTACTTGTTCTTGATGGTCACGTCGTTCAACGAACGATAATCCACAACCATTCTCAGGGTTCCATCCTTCTTCTCTACCAAAAGAACTGGGGCTCCCCAAGGTGACGAGCTTGGCCGAATATATCCCTTCTCCAATAGCTCATTAATTTGCTTCTTGATCTCTTCCAAATCGTTCGGGGGCATCCGATAGGGTCTCTTGGATATTGGGGCTGTGCCGCAATAACTCAATCAGAAATTCAAGTCTCTGTCCGGTGGCATTCCTGGTAATTCCTCCGGAAACACATCGGGAAAACCTTGCACTACCGGCACTTCCTCCTAAACAACTCCCATGAGGGAATTCACCTGATTCTTCATCGGGATACGCTCGATACATACTTGATCCTCTTCGCCCGGGGTGGTGAGCGAATCGCCTTCTGGGCACAATCTATGTTTCCTTCAAACTTCGTCAACCAATCCATGCCTAGGATTACATCCAAGGTCTGGGTTTCCAATACTATGAGGTCTGCGGGAAATTTATGGTTTCCGATGTTAAGGGTTGCATGACAGCCTAAGCCTGCCATCATTTAACCTCCTGCGGAACTGACGTGAAGAGGGCTTCTAAGGGTTCTAGTGGGCAACCCGTACTTTTCCACAACTACCCTTGATATAAATGAATGCGTTGCACCGAATCAAAGAGTACCAATCTCGGGCGTGAATTTAATAAAACTTACCAACCACGATTATCGGCTGATCATAGACGTCCTCCACGTCAATGTGGTTCACCTGAGCACGAGGAAAAGGGTTGGGCTTCTTTGCTGAGCTTCCATTGCCGTTTCCATTCCTCTGCTTGGCCTCCGGGTAGTCGGTGGCATAGTGCCCTGTTTTCTGGCACTTGAAACAGGTGATGTGACTCAGATCCTTCTGAGCCGAAGCGGGACGGTGCTGGTTGCCATTGCCTCCATTGCCTGACTTGGAGTTGTTGTCGTGGTTGCGATTGTTCCCATTCCCTCCATGGTTATGTCCTCCACGATTATGTCCTCCATGGGTGTGATGGGTATGTCCTCCCGAGTATGGGGCATAGCGGGGCTTTTGCTGAGCTCCGGAGTTGTACTTTCCCTGGCCATATTTCCGCTTGCGGCTATCAATCTGCTGCTGCTTGCCTTCGAGTATGGTGGCCTTGTCTACCAGCTCCTGGTAGTTGTTGAAGGTAGCCACCATTAGCTGCATTCCCAGCTCGTCATTGAGTCCCTCGAGAAACTTTTCCTGCTTTGCGGCATCTGTGGCCACATCATCCGGGGCATAGCGAGCTAACTTGCTGAACTCATCCACATACTGCCCCATAGTACGGTTCCCCTGGCGTAAGTTGCGGAACTCACGCTTCTTCAGACTCATGGCTCCAGCTGAGACATGAGCGGTGCGGAAAGCCTGCTGGAACTGATCCCACGTGATGGTGGTGATGGGATAAGTGGCGGTGTAGTTCTCCCACCAAGAGGCTGCAGGTCCATCAAGCTGATGTGCGGCAAAGCGCACCTTCTCTGCATCTGTGCATCCATCAGTGGCTAACTCCCTTCCGACCTTGCGGAGCCAATCATCGACCACAATCAGCTCAGTGCTGCTAGAGAACACCGCGATTCAGCCTTAGGAAGCGGGTCAAGTTGTCAACAGGGGGTGGTGGCGGTGGATTGTTGTTGTTGTTGTTGTTGTTGTTGTTGTTGTTGTTGTTGTTGTTCTGGTTCTGGATGAGCATCTGCATCAGGGCATTCCGCTGCTGGATCAGCTGGGTGAGCTCCGGCGGAAAGTTGAAACCGGGGTCACGTCTCGGAGGCATCTGGCGTTTTGGAGTGGATGAGAAAATTAGAATAGAACAAGGGTCTAATGAGAAAATAGCACTACCCATATGAATGCACAATCATAATCACACCAATCATTTATTCAATCATCTCAAACATGGTTCAATCTCGGATTACAAATTCTCACGACTAATCGAAAATAACGGCCTAACTGATCGACGGAAAAAATAAAAATAAACATGGTAGTCGACTAAATGTCTTCATCAATTATCCTTGCGTCCTCTGGTGCGGCGTCCTCTGGTGCGGCGCCTCCTCTTGCGGCTTCCTTCGGTGGAGCTCTCTTCATAATCCTGGTCATTGCTCACGTGGGGTCCGTCATCTCCACTCGGAAAAAGGTCTTCTCCCAGGTCCATCTTCTCCTCTAATGCGGCAACATCAATCTTAAGCTTGTCGACTCTCTCCATGAAATCCTTGATTTCTTCTTCATGGTCAAGGAAGTCCGCGCGTGCTTTCTCATCCAGTTCAGTTCACGGAACAACAACCTCCGTGTACCTTCGAGTTTGGTAGTCTGGATTTCCCATTTCTGAGGAGACTCTCCAAGTCTTGGACATATGAGAGAATGGAGTCGTCCTCTCACGGTGCGGATGATATCTCCATTCCTAGCTCTGCGAGAGATCATGGCGAGGTCTGATGGGTCGAGCTCGGCCTGTACTCTTCTCGGAGATGTCCAAGTGCACGATAAATCGCCATGTCTCTTCCGAGGATCCAAGTGAAATCGGTAAACTCAAAGTCAATGGGCTCAATGTCCTCCAAGGTCCTCCTGGAATGTGCAACTTAATCCAGTGGCGGGTATCCGTCGGAAGTGCATTGGTAGGCTTCCGGTGATTGAGGGAAGAGCAATCTTCAGCTTCTTCATGATCTGAACCAGCTTCTTGCCGAGGGCATCGTCTCATCTGGCTGGCAAAACTCCGTAGCGAACTGGGGTGAACTCGTGCCATCTAGAATGTTGAAAATCGAGAGAAGTCGAAATGAACAGGGAGAATTAAGGAATGATAAGGACATAAAATAAATAGTCTCTTCCTATGGCTTTCCGATCCTAGGGGTTCGTCCCACGGTCAGCGTGTGCTCGATACCATCTCTCAGAGCGACCCGACCCAAAATCGGTCAAGTCTACGTAGCTGTACCATCCCAAGATCATGCTGGCACACACAGTACATTGATGCAAAGATTCAAAGATCAATCACACCTGAATTTATTACATGAGTCTCATATCGAGTCTTTATTACAAGATAATAAATTCGGCCGAAGGCCAACTCATGAGAAATAAACTAAATAAAGCTGCGGAAGCGTAGACGAATAGCGAGTCCATCCGACTCCATAGGGCAGTCGCCAAGCGTGGATCATAGCCTCACTCCTGATCGGAAAACTCCGCTGCAACATGATAAGACGTTGCAGCCGTGTAGGTCAGCATTTTGAATATGCCGGCAAGTCAAAGAGAGAACAACAATAAAAATTACTAACACTATATGCAATTTGGCTGTGGGGCTCTAAGTTTCATTATTTTGCAAAAAAGCCAGTTTTTTCCTACAACAAGGACTTGTTTGCAAATACTACAAAATGTTGGTAGTTATTGAGATGGTTCCGCCAACCAATGTCTCATTCCCAATTATTAAATAACCCCCTCAATTAATTTATTAAGTTCGGTGTTGAGATATCCGAAATACTCCAAGTTCCAGAGGCTCAAATTGTCCTTAACCGGGACACGGCTAATCGATTAGATCTTCACTCTGCAGAGGTTTATGACTTTACCCGCAAGAATCGTTCCCTCCTTTAAGTCTTCGCACTGCCTGGTGCTTGAAGACGGGACGAATGAAACAGGGTCTTCCGAAGAGTTCCTCTGGGCCACTGCCGGTGCCCATCCAATCCTAGAGACTCGTAGTAACACGCTTCGCACTCCGGGAATTCTATCGCAAGCAAACAATAACATACATAAACAACAGGCAAAGATGCACAAGAAAAACTTCAACTAAAGGAGGCTGACCAGAAAGTTCAACTTAAGATCTCCGGTTCGCAAAAAGAATCAAACCAAACCGAGCAACGAAACTCAAACGGCGAAAGAAATAAAATCCTTTACTAATCTGAACTAGGGTCAAATTTTACAGAGGCAAAATTTTGTTTGAGTTGGTTATTCGGAAAGAGGGTTTCGAGATGAAACTCCAGGCGCTTGAATCGCCTGATTCCGATAAACGAGCGAAAAGTTATACTAGTTCGAACATCGGATCAGAAATCGCGATCAGGAAAATCGCGGAATAAATCCGATAAAAAGAAAAACGATGAACAGTTTAACGAACGAACGTTCGTTAACTGAACCTAAACGAAGAACGCATTCGTTAAACGAACGAACGAGTGAACTATTTATTTTTAATATGAAATATTTTCCGGAGAGCAGAATAATTAAAATAAAAAATCCTCGTTCTCAGTATTTGATAAAAATCAAATATGAAAACCAGAATATCCCCAACTCTCTCCGAGCGTCCTTGAGTTGCTTAGGATTTCTAGGATTGCGGAACGAAGATGCAATAAAATATGATATGCATAGATGACCTATGTATAACATTCCAAATTGAAAATTTGGGATGTTACAGGAGGTCTTGATGTCGCCCGTCTCACAACACTTGGCCCCTTGCGAGGGTCTTGTCTTGACGGTGTCGTATATGGGTCATACCAGCCCGTTGATGGAGCCTTGCTATGGGCCACATGCACGCAAGTCTGGTACCCTGGTTCCCAACGTAGACAACTTGTTCTTCATGGAGATGTGGACGAATTGTGCTTGCATCGCGTGGGTGCTCAAAGATTTGCGACTCGCTTGCCGCCGCCTTGAGGATGATGAAGGGAAGAAGAAGACTTGTAGTCGAACACCATGTCTCGTAGTTGATCCCTTAGCTCATCCAACTTGTTGTCGATGTAGTCCCTTGTCCTTGCTTCGGAGTGACGTATGTCGATGGCGAGGTTGTCAATGCGCTCTCGCAAGGTAGATTATATGCCTCGCATTGCTCATTGTAGTTCGACGGTGTGAGTGATGGTGACGTAGTTGTTTGCATCGTCATTGTAGCCGATGACCGGAGATGAAATGCTTTGCCTATTCATCACAAGAACTAGACCAAATGTACCTTATGCAATGTATCATGGAAATAGCACAATTGGCACCGGATCTTGTCAATTCTCACACCTACACAAGTAAGGCTTATGGAGTAGCTTGGTGAGGACAGTGTCACAAAAATTTGATGCAAAATGTTAGCTAGAGTCAATAATGTTGAAAAAGATTCACAAATTCACAAGTGGACCAAGTAGACCAATAGTAATGAATGGTACACGAAAACACACACGCGGATAGATAGATGGGGTCATGCAACCAAGGAATGAGCTCAAAATGTGGAATCCATGAAAAATGCTCTTGTTGCACAACTCTAGAGAGACGCTAGCACGATTGCTCAATAGGCAGATACAACACTTGTGCACAACCTATAAGACACAAAAACGCAATGACTTCTATCCCAAGTATGCTATTTATAGATGATTTCTGGTGTTTCGCACACGATGATCCAAGATGATCAATGATGGTATATGATATGCAATGGGGCGATGCTATGTCTATTGCTTACAAGCTCGTAGTTTTTCTTTGCTTAAAAGCTTTTTTTATATGGCCACTATGCGAAATGCACAAACCAAGATAGAAATTGTGTATATGCGGGAACAATCTTGGGACACAAGAGATGATATGATGATACCAAGATGATATGGTATGTATGCAATGAAAGGTGTAGATCGATGATCACTAATGTGCACAACTAATGTTGCCGACAATACTAAATGGCTAGTCTCGATAGGCAAGTAATGCAAAATGGGCTAGGGGTTATCAATACTATGGCAAGAACAATGTACAATGATGGGATACCACGATACCAAGATGATATAGGGGTTACCGATCTTACGTACGGTTAGGGTGTCAAAATGGTGAAGGTGGTCAATGTCGAATCCTTGGCGAAGTTGAGCGGCGGTGTTGTCTATGTTGAACCTTTTCTAGTTAGCCAAAACACCCTAGGAAACGGAAAAATCCTAGACTCAAAGTCTCCAAAGGCAAATGTCAAATGGTGGTAGCTGAAAGCGGTGGTGGTTTTGCGGAAGCTCAATGGGATTGCGGAAGTGCAATGATGGGTTATGCGAGTCAGAGTTGAAGTCACCACCCCTAAGTAGCTGAAACACCTTAGGAGACACAACCCACAACTCACACAAATTTGGGTTAAGTTGAGGTGGCGGAAATATATGGTGGGCAAGCTTATGCGGAAGTTATGGTGGTAGTTTATGAAGAAGTAACCGTCCCTAAATAGCCGAAACACCTTATGGGACTCGAATCACTACTCAAGCAACCACAAATGTTATCAGAACAAAAGGGTTAGGTTCTTTGAAAGCTATGGTGGTAATGCGGATGATGGGGTGAAGGCCCTAGGCAAAGGTTCCAAAGTTCCAAACATTTGATGGAGTCAAATTATGGAGGTAGTATTTTTTGTGGGATGGGGGATGTCAAGAGCTTTAAAACGAGATAAAGAACACCAAAATGTGTGTTCGGATAAATTAGTTATGGCCAAAAAATCACCCGAAGTCAATATCTACAAGGACCAGACGTCCGGTAATGGACGGATGTCCGGTGGACGGAAGTCCGGAAGGTCCGGAAACCTATTAATTTCGGTTCTGTTGGGTGGCATCGGTCGTATGGAAGGTGTCAGTCGTCTGGTGCTTCTAGAGGGTCCAGACGTCCGGTAAACACCGGTCGTCCGGTCGGTGGGGGTCAACGCAGGATTTGAGCTCTGGGCACGAATTTGGGCGGAAAATGATGATTTTCGGGGTAAAATTGATGAGATTTCATGGATGGAAAGTGGGAAAACTTGTGGAGAAGCTAGATCCACTCGAAACACAACGAATCCATGGATCAAATTCAACAAAACATCATCAAACCAACAAATCACAAAAAAATTGGGGCCTATTTTTGGTAGGATTGTCGAAATCAGGAAGAAGACAACAAAATTAGGCTAGAAAGTGGGGTAGGGGCTCCAAATTCGTGATCAAGCATGGTTAATGATACCAAAATGATGTAGGGTGCAAACCCTAGAGGCGAACTTTGATGATTTGGAGGGGATTCGAAGAACATGACGAACACACGAGGAAAAATATGAGGGAACGAAAGGAAAACTCAAATCAACGCGAAATGGTCACACATGTGCTAGATCCATGAACACAAAGAGATATACATGATTCAGATCTCGAAAGGGGATCAGAGATAGCTAATTCATCCCAAACCTTGGAGGAATTGAGGTCTTGAATCCTAGAAGGGTCTTCCATGAAAGGGCTTTGATTCCCTATGGGATCTTCTCCAAAGGAGGTCTTGCACTCCAATGAAGTTGTCTCTCTCTCTCTCTCTCCCCCCTCTCTCTATCCCCCTCTCTCTCTCAAGAGGAGAAGTGGTAGAGGAGCAAAGCTCACATACAAATGAGCTAATACAATGCTAACCATAAAATGGTGGAGGTGGAGGAGTATATATAGTCTAGAGCCACGAAGGGGTAAGTGAGGGGCAAAATGGGTACATGGGCCTCGGCACGAGTCTTTGCACGTAGGCCAGTACTGGATGTCTGGTGGGTAACGGTCATCCGGTGGCTCGCGGATGTCCAGACGTCCGGAAGTCTTCGGACTTCCGACGTTTCTTCTCTGGACATGTGGCACTCGATATCCGGATGCTGTAGGTCGTCCAGTGGCTGACGCGTGTCAAACCTCCGGTGTATGGCGGTTGTTCGGGCGCTGTAGGGTGCCATGGCTGAAGTTGTCTGGCTGGCTGATCCTCCAGCGCCGACGTCCGTATGAACCGGTCGTCCGGATCTTGCCACTTTCTATCAAACCTTTCTCTTGTTCCTCGCTCGGTGTCTTAGCCATCCTGTCCATTGCTCCTAGTTGTTCCATGGTCTTCCTCTTGGTTCCTGGTCATGCATGGCACATATGTTTGAGGCATTGTTAAGGAAATTGGGAACTAGTAGTTGCTCAATCGGCTTGGAAGTTCTCGAATGCAGTTCTCTCTCCCTCTCTCTCTCAATAGGAGAAGTGGTAGAGGAGCAAAGCTCACATGGAAATGAGCTAATACAATAATAACCATAAAATGTTAGAAGTGGAGTAGTATATATAGTCTAGAGCCACGAAGGGGTAAGTGAGGGGTGAAACAGGTACATGGGCCTCGGCACAAGTCTTTGCACGTAGGCAGGTACTGGACGTCCGGTGGGTAACGGTCGTCCGGTGGCTCGTGGGTGTCCAGACATCCGGAAGTCTTCGGACTTCCGACGTTTCTTCTCTGGACATGTGGCATCGGATATCCGGATGTTGTCGGTCGTCGATGGGTGACATGTTTCAGACCTCCAGCATCTGGCGGTTTTTCGGGTGCTGTAAGGTGCCACGGCTGAAGTTGTCCTGGCTGGCTGAACCTCCAGGCGTCGGACGTCTGGTATGGACCGGTCGTCCTGTGGCTGTGACTTTCTATCAGCCCTTTCTCTTGTTCCTTGTTCTCGGTGTCCTCGCCATCTTGTCCAATGCTCCTAGTTGTTCCATGGTCTTCCTCTTGGTTTCTGGTCATGCATGGCATAGATGTTTGAGGCATTGTGAAGGAAATCGGTAACTGGTAGCTGCTCGGTCGCCTAGGGAGTAGCGATTAATTGGTGAATCGGCCTATTAACTGGATTAATCGGTGAATTAAATAGGAATCTGCCAACATATATATAATTTTCATGGTATTATACCATACTCTCAAGCTCTCAACTATGTAATATACCAAAAATGTTACGATTTGGTCGAACCCTAGCTAATAAGGAGTGAGAGGGGAATGGGAGGGGTTACGAGCCAAAAATGTGGGCTTTGTTTGCCCCTAAGTTAATGGGCCAGCAACGATTAATCGACATGACAACCTGTTAATTGGTCTCATAGGCAACTTTATCGGCTTGACAAGTTAATGTGACGAATAGGTGCTATTCTATTCGGCCATCCTACGAGTAGCGATTGACTGGCCCGCTAACTAATTAATCGGATGAATTCTTTGATAGTGGTTTGAGGTAGTAGCCATGTCTCACATGTGGGAAGTGACGGTTCGGAGAGGAGCGAGTAAACCTTGTGTACAATGGCATATGATCGAGGTCTCATTGTATGTCCTCTTGGGGCTCGGGAGTAGTCGTAGTGTACATGGGGATGATAGTAGGACGGTCCGCATCATCTCCTCCACCCCTTGGGAAAGATCCGACCTCGGATCATGAACCTCATCACCATAGAAATGGTTGTCGTGGACGAACTTGTATGTCATGGCACAATCAAAGTACTTCAAGATGTCGGCAGGATGATAGACATGAAAAACGAGCAAACACAAGGGAAACTTGGAAATACAATGGTTAGCGCACATAAGCTGTCTATCAAGTAAGTATGAGTCCGTACAACAAGATTGTTCGTGACAAGGCACCTGATGCTTATCGAAATGATGTGGAATGATATGTAATGCATTCATGGGAGCAAATTCATTAGTTCTGCACACAAAGGTGTTGTCAATGTGATCAAGGCCACCATTGTGCAAAATGATGTCATAATGGGAAGGTGTATCAAAAGCATGAACATGGTAATTGATTCTCATTGTGAGTATGTGATCATGTAATGATGATGGGCAATGTGATTGTTATGTATGAAGAGGCCATCAAGAAAGATCACGACAAAGTTGCTAATGAAGTGCACAAGATCATATATCATGGGTGACATAGAAATACAAGATGCAACAAGGCAATCATCATGTGAGTCAATCCATGCATAAGATGGAAATTTGTTATGGGTGGTGTTGTACCATGGCTCAATGTCCTGGTAGAAGTGGTGGTCTGGTGGTGCTTCCAAAGTAGGTGCATCCACTAAGGGCGAGAGCCACTCAACTTGAAGGTCCATAGGGTCCATCTCCAATGTCGGTCCTCCATCCAATAGATGTATCATGTGACAAGAAGGAGACACCAATGAAAGAATGACCCATCCAATATGTGTAATTGAGAATGGCTCAAAGGGAAGGAGGTCAACTTTAGGAATTTCCGCAAATGTTGGTGTTGCGCATCATGTACACCTTCGCAGGACCAATATGTCTCATGACGACACTGCCTTGTGAATCCTCCAAAACGAACATGACAAACACTCAAAAAAACAAATGAGGTTAGCGGAAAGGCAAAACCAAACATTCGTGTGGTGAAATACCCAACAAGTGTTTCAATCATTCTTATCATAAGAAAGTACAAGGGTGTAGAGCATGGTGTGTAGGCATATGATGTGAGTACAACCAAAGAAATTAGGCTCAATCAAGCAAGCATGCATCACAAGTAAGGTATCCAAGTCTCCAAGATCAATAAGCGTAGCATGGTAGCACTCACTACATGTGAATATGAGAGATGCAACTATTGTAGGAAAGGGACAATGATCAAGATAAATCATGTGAGAGGCATGAATATATACGGTATCAACCCAATGCAACGAGCAAGAATGGATCATGGGTGATGCAACCAAGCAAGTAATCATATGAATCAAGTCATGCAAGCTATTAGTGCGAAGATGCAACATACTAGAAGCAATGATGGAAATCATGTCATGTGTGCAAACGGTGAGCATATATAATGCACATGACATATCCCAAGCATGAAAACAAGATATGAGTAATGTATCATCATTGTATTGGCAAGTAGTCCTATGTAAATAGCAATGGAACATCATGACTCACCCAACACAAGAATCAACAAATAGCATGGGGCATGTATAGAACATGGCAATAGTGATGAGGACATCAAAACAATTATTACACCCACAACCCCTGTTGC
Source organism: Aegilops longissima (assembly GCA_021605205.1). NCBI lineage: Eukaryota > Viridiplantae > Streptophyta > Magnoliopsida > Poales > Poaceae > Aegilops > Aegilops longissima. The sequence goes on from CM038678.1 coordinate 339,909,561, forward strand.
TATACATACCAGACCAATTACTACAGCTCGCACACACCAATGCAATTACCAGATACTTCTGTTTCTTGGTAATGATTCTAATGTTCATGAGAATATGATGCTTACTAAATTGGATACATTTGTCTTGCTTACAAATGAAGAGCCTAGTTTGGACAAGAAGGATGACCATTGGACGAAGGTTAAGCATGGAGATGATGGCATGCGCAATGGGAACAAGAACGGGGTTACGATTTCAGGACTTTGAAGCCACCATAATGAGTGCATGAAGCCTTGGACAAAATATACCAGATGCCACTTCATAAATTTTGTCCAGAGGCTATTGTAGGTGCTGTGTCACCTTATTATTTGGCTGGGCCCATGCAATTACGAAATACTAACGTATAGGCTGTTTTTAGAGTCCGTGTGTATGGGAAAAACAAAGTTAGGGTTGGTTTCGGACCCACTCCTCCAAAGGGGCCACGAAATCCCCCCCACTTACTCCATATATACTGCCCTTAGGGCGTCGTTTATACTTTGGGTTTTGTTTAGATTAAAAGTTGGCCATAGCTGCAACTTCACGTACTTCATTTGTGTTCAATGGCCAGACCAAGACGTCACAGAACCCCACCTTGATCAATAAAGCTTTCGTCTTATACTCGTAATATCCATATTGCAATCTTAGTTTCTTGCTTGTTCTTCGTTTTCTTGTAACAAATAGACCTTAGTGGTCAGGTTGATCATGCTCTGGTGTGGTCAATAACCTCTCGGAGTTGGTTTAGCGATTGCTAAGGCGCGATGTCCTCACACTTTTGTAGTCAGATCGTCAAAGTCTACTCCACGGAAAATGATAATCACCTTCTCATCGAAAGACGGGACACCTTTGCCTCTATCAAGTGGTATCAGATTTCCAGGTTGCTCGATAAGAGTTTTACAGTTTTCGTAGTTTAGATCGAGTCTGTTCTTCAAACCTACAGTCTAGAAAAAAGCCAAAAAATTAGCGTTAGTTCATCATATCCAAACCAATCTGAGCCATTGCACAATCTTTTTTGTATTTGCTTTGTTAAATTTTCCGTTGCATCGTCGTGTCAAGTTGCTGCTCTTAGTGTCTAGTTTCCCTTAGAGTTTCGAGTTCTGTTCACAAGTTGTCACGCTGCTGCGCACCATCTCAATCGTTGTTGCCATATACCACCACCACAAACATCTTCCTTACTGCTGCTGTTGGGGACATAACCTCGCGGTGTGACCTTCCCAGGAGGGGCCGGGTTACACTATTGGCGACTGAATAAATAAAAGGCTTGGATGGGCCTGAGAAGACAAGAAGAGTAGAGCGGCTTAAGAGGCGGGCCTGTTGAAGGCCCAAGACCTGGAGGTGTGAGCCGCATGATAGTGACTTGCCTAGCAAGGCAAGGCGACTTAGAAACCAAGTTGGTCACATTTATGTGATACAAATTGGACTCTTGTAAACCCAGGGCCTGAACCTGTGTATATAAAGGCGAGACCCTGCGGCGGGTTAACTCAAGAAACAATTGATCCATAGCTAGGTCAAGCTATTCTGCACCCTTGAAGCAATAGTCCACAAAAGCAGGAGTAGGCTTTTACCTCGTTGACAGGGGACAAACCTGGTAAACCCTGTGTCCTTTGTCCTGTTCGACCCCTTGAAGCTAACATACATTGCGATGCCTCCACAACTAAGTCCTTTTACAAGTGTGTAGCGACCCGACCCGAAATCGGTCAAGTCTCTGTGTACCTGTACCATCCCAAGATCATGCTGGCACACACAGTACATTGATGCAAAGATTCAAAGTTCAATCACACCTGAATTTATTACATGATTCTCATATCGAGTCTTTATTACAAGATAATAAATTCGGCCGAAGGCCAACTCATGAGAAATAAACTAAATAAAGCTGCGGGCGTGAGCGAATAGCGAGTCCATCCGACTCCATAGGGCGATCGCCAAGCGTGGATCGTAGCCTCACTCCCCGATCGGAAAACTCCTCTACAACATAAGGCGTTGCAGCCGTGTAGGTCAGCATTTTGAATATGACGACAAGTCAAAGAGAGAACAACAATAAAATTGCTAACACTATATGCAATTTGGTGTGGGGCTCTAAGTTTCATTGTTTTGAAAAAGCCGTTTTTCCTACAACAAGGACTTGTTTGCAAATACTACAAAATGTTGGTAGTTATTGAGATGGTTCCGCCAACCAATGTCTCATTACCAATTATTAAATAACCCCCTCAATTAATTTATTAAGTTCGGTGTTGAGATATCCGAAATACTCCAAGTTCCAGAGGCTCAAATTGTCCGTAACCGGGACACGGCTAATCAATTAGATCTTCACTCTGCAGAGGTTTGCGACTTTACCCGCAAGAATCATTCCCTCCTTTAAGTCTTCGCCCGCTGGTGCTTGAAGGCGGACGAATAAACAGGTCTTCCAAGAGTTCCTCTGGCCCTTTGCCGTGCCCATCCAATCCTACCATTCTTCTACATCTCGTAGCACCGTCCGGCCAGAGTCACGCCTAGGGTCGACCAAGCGAGCCCATAATGGCTTGCGTCCACATGTAAGCTTCGGTCAATGGGGTATCCATCCGTCTCTTCGTGGCTGGGTGAAGCTTTCCATAAGATGTCATGGCGCTTCTCCATGCATCCCGCCATCTGCTGGTTTCTCCAGTATGTCAACCGTCCTCCACCCAATGAGTGAATTTTGAAGTCCATCTTGAGCTTGAAGTCATGGGGTTGTCATCATCTTGACTCTCGCATCTCCTTATGAATCTCTCAACCAACCCGTCTCACGAGCATAGCAAAATAAACTACATCATCCCGGGCAATGGTAACAAGGGGAATTGGGTTCATCCTACCTCATGATACTACTCAAGAACATAACTTAACAAAATTCTCCTACTGCATGCATGGTGGGGAGGTATAATTCTAATGCAATAAAATCATAGGTATTGTAAAAAAACATGATCAAATGACTTGCCTGGCTGACGGTCTTCGAAAGCTAGGGACTCGTAATAGCAGGCCTCGCACTCCGGAAATTATATCGAAGCAAACAATAATCATATAAGCATACAAACATACACTCACTTAACATAACAGCATGCTAACATAAAACACACAAAACAATCGAACCAAAAACCAAAGAAAACTCGAAGAAATCCAAGCCAACAACTAACAAGAAAATAAAATGAAGTTTTTCTTTTCTATAAATAAAAGTTCACGTTCTAAAACTACAGGAACTAATCTAAAATAAATTATAACAGAGGTAAAATAAAATTTTAAAAATACCTAGAACGGCAGAAAACAGCAGCAAGCTAAATAAAATAGAAAAGCTTGTTTTCGCATAAAAACTATTTTTAATAAAGACTATAAATACCCAAATAAATTCCTACTGCTGGGCAAAGTCAAAACAAGGCAGTGACAAAAAGAATCACTAAAATAAAATAGTCCTAACTCAATTTATAGCAGAAATACTAATCTGATTAAAACTAATATAAAACAACTTTTAAAAACCTAAACATGGCCGAAGCTATTTTCTACAGAAACTATAGGAAATTTGCAAACTAACAAAAAAAGAATCAACTAAAAATATTAAGTAACCTAAGAGATACGGATTTTATAAAACTGGAACTATTCTGTCAAAAACAGAAACGAAAAAATAGAATTCAACAAAAACTAACGCGCTAACGGGCCTAGCTAACGCTCGGGCGATATATAACTAATGCATGCCCGAGGCTAACAGAAAATAAACCGACCGGTTCGATCTAATGTAAATAAACCGCAACTGAACCGGAGTAAAACCAAACTAATCTAAGATAAACCTAACCTTTCACTAGATCTAATCTGTACCCTAGGTTTCAGATCGGACAGTGGTGGGCGGCTCCGGCGACATACATGCAGTGGCGGCAGCGGCGATGGATGGCGGCGGCTTTCGGGCGTGGCGGCGCGGTGGCTCGGTGGTCGGGGAAGGCGGCGGAGACGTCGAGAAGATCTTGGCGGAACTTGGGGAGGTCGGGATGGAGTCGTTGAAGCTCGGGGATGACGGAGGCGATCGGGCGAGCTCGGGTGAGCTCCTGCTCCGGTGGGCGGCGACGAGCTCGGGCGACGCGTCGGGGCTCTGGGCAAAGAAAGGATGTCAGGGAGGTGCGGGATGAAGTGGCGGTTCGGGTGGAGTAGCTTGGAGGTCGAGGGGTGGCTCACCGGTGGCGTAAACGCAATGAGGGGAAAGAGAAGGGTGGGGCTGGCGTCGTCGTGAGGAGAGAGGAGAGATGCAGTCGGGCGACCGAGGGGAGAGGAGTCGGGCGCAGGCGCTGGGGCAGGCCGGCTCGGCGCTGGTGGCTGCTTTGCCCGGTGGTGAGTGGCGCTTCATTGCTGGCCGGGCTGGGCAGTTAGCTGGCTGGCGCTGGGGCTTTTTTTTTTTGAATTAGAGAGAAGAGAGAATATAGAAAAATATATATTATTTTTATATAGGACATATATATATATCAAAATTCTTAGGGGAATTTATCCTACAACGCGGACATTTTTCCAGGGGCAAAACTCAAACTTAAAAAAATCATTTTCTAGAAATCCCAAATAAAATCAAATTTGAATTCAAACTTTTTGGCAAAACTTTTCTACTGACATTTTTGGAGTGTCATGTTTACTCCTCTCATACTTTTTCCCAAGTATTTGTCAGGCATTGTTTTGAAATAAATTCAACTGCCAATTTGAATTCAAATTCCAATGAACTCAAAAGCCTCTGAAATAATTCAAATGTCACTCAATTCAAACAATATGCATAGATGCTTAGCTATAACTGTAAAACATTCCAAATGGGAAATTTGGGATGTCACAAACCTACCCACCTTAAGATGAATCTCGCCCTCGAGATTCGGGTTGGCTAGCAAATAGGTGCGGGTGGTCTCAGCGGAGGTCTTCTTCTCGCTCCCAGGTGGCTTCCTCCTCGGAATGATGACTCACAGAACCTTGCAAAACTTGATGATCTTGCTGCGGGTGACTCTGTTCGCAGTCTCGAGAATTCGGACGGGTTTCTCCACATAAGTCAGATCTCTGTCGAGCTGTATGGCCTCTAGGGGCACTGTGTCTCTCAACGGAATATCGGCCATCTCGGCATGGCATTTCTTCAGCTAAGAAACATGGAAGACATCATGAACTCCAGACAATCCTTCCGCAATTCCAACTTGTAAGCAACTTCTCCACGACGTTCGAGGATTTTGTAGGGCCAATGAACACAGGTGCCAACTTTCCTTTAACACCGAACCTCTTGATTCCACGAAGTGAGGACACACGAAGATATGCCGGTCTCCGCTTCGTATGTTACTTCCTTGCGTTTACTGTCGGCATAACTCTTCTGCCTCGACTGAGCTACCTTGAGTCTATCTCGAATCAGCTTGACTTTCTCTTCGGAATCTCTGATAAGATCGGGACCGAAAAGTTTTCGATCTCAACACCATCCCACAAAGAATGGTGTTCTCGCACCACCTTCCGTATAGAGCTTGAAGGGGCCATCTTGAGACTCGTCGATAACTGTTATTGTACGAGAACTCCGTATGGCAAATTATCATCCCAGCTAGACCCATAGTCTAGCGCACAAGCTCTCAACAAGTCCTCCAGATCTGGTTGACTCTCTCGATCTGTCCATCTGCTGCGGATGAAAAGCTGTCTTGAACTCCAGCCTCGTACCCAAAGTTTAATGCAAGCGATACCAAAACTTTGAGGTAAATTGTGTTCCTCTATCGACACGATACTCCTCGGAACTCCATGCGACATATGATCCTGGTCATGTATATCTTGGCTAACTTAGCGCTGGTATAGGTAGTCTTCACGGGAATGAAATGAGCTAGCTTGGTCAGCGATCAACCACTACCTAGATGGAATCATAACCTGAACGGGTCCTAGGTAATCCTGTGATAAAATCCATTCCAAGTTTCTCCCATTTCCACTCGGGAATCGGCAAAGGTTGAAGTAACCCGCTGGCTTCGATGTTCGCCTTTACTCGTTGGCAAACATCGCATACTTGCTACGTGCTCGGCAATATCCTTCTTCATACCCGTCCACGAAACTTTCCTTCAAATCCAGATACATCTTGGTGTTACCGGGGTGGATCGAGTACGGTGAATCATGAGCCTCCTGAAGAATTAGCTTCCTGACTTCAGGATCATTGGGTACATAAATACGATCCTCGAACCATATAGCTCCGTATTCATCCTTACGGAACCCTTTAGCTTTTCCTTCATTCATCCTTTTCTTTATCTCATCAATTTCCTTGTCCGACTTCTGGGCTTCACGAATTCTTTCGGCCAAAGTGGACTGAACTTCCAGAGCTGCAACATATCCTCTCGGAACTATCTCTAGTCGGAGATCTCTGAGGTCATCGACTAACTCCTGGGGTAATCCTCCCGCTAAAAGAGTATTCACATAACTCTTACGGCTCAAAGCATCTGCTACAACATTAGCCTTTCCTGGGTGGTAATGCAATCTCATGTCATAGTCCTTGATTAACTCTAGCCATCTCCTCTGCCTGAGGTTCAACTCTTTCTGCGTGAAAATATACTTCAAGCTCTTGTGATCCGTGTAAACATCACAACTGTTTCCGATATGGAAATGCCTCCAGGTCTTAAGTGCATGCACTACAGCTGCTAACTCCAAATCATGTGTGGCATAATTCATCTCGTGAGGTCGTAGCTGTCTGGAGGTATAAGCTACAACTTTTCCTTCCTGCATGAGTACTCCTCCGAGTCCCTGGCGAGAAGCGTCACAATAAACCTGGTAATCCTTGTGTATGTTCGCAAAATCAGCACTGGGCTGTAACCAAACGTTTCTTCAATTCACAGAAACGGCTTCACAATCCTCGGTCCAAATGTACTTGGCGTCCTTCTTCAACAGCTCGATCATTGAAGCTCGGGGATAGCGGAGACGATCGGGCGAGCTCGGGGAGCTCCTGCTCAGCGTCTGGCGGACGAGCTTCGAAGCGGCGCGTCGGGGCTCTGGGCAAAGAAAGGATGTCGGGGAGGTGCGGGATGAAGTGGCGGTTGGTGGAGTAGCTTTGAGGTTGAGGTGGCTCACCGGTGGCGGCAAACGGCGGCGAACCGAGGCGGCGGCGGCGAGATCGTTCGGCGAGGAGGCGGCTCTGGTGGGTTTGGGCGTAGGGTTTTAGGGGTTCGAGGAGGAAGGGCGTGGGTATTTATAGGGCATCAACTTGGGGCGGGGCGACTCACGATCATTGATCCGTGGAATTGGACGCGGCGACAGCGTCGAACGCGCCTGTGTCTGACATAAGCGTGGGCGAGGGAAAGAGAAGGGTGGGGCCGGCGCATCAGCGAGGAGAGAGGAGAGGGTTGATCGGGCGACCGAGGGGAGAGGAGTCGCTGGGCGCTGGGGCAGGCCGGCTCGGCGCTGGTGGCTGCGCCTGCCCGGCCCAGTGAGTGGCGCTTCGGCTTGGCTGGGCAGTTAGCTGGTGGCGCTGAGGGCTTTTTTTTTTGAATTAGAGAGAAGAGAATATAGAAAATATATATTATTTTATATAGGACATATATATATCAAAATTCTTAGGGAATTTATCCTACAACGCGACATTTTCGAGGCAAAACTCAAACTAAAAAAAACATTTTCTAGAAATCCCAAATAAAATCAAATTTGAATTCAAAATTTTTGGCATAACTTTTCTTCTGACATTTTTGGAGTGTCATGTTTACTCCTCTCATACTTTTTCTCAAGTGTTTGTCAGGCATTGTTTTGAAATAAATTCAACTGCCAATTTGAATTCAAATTCCAACAAACTCAAAAGCCTTTGAAATAATTCAAATGTCACTCAATTCAAACAATATGCATAGATGCTTAGCTATAACTGTAAAACATTCCAAATGGGAAATTTGGGATGTCACAAACCTACCCACATTAAGATGAATCTAGCCCTCGAGATTGGGTTAACTAACAAATAGGTGCGGGTGGTCTCGGCGGAGGTCTTCTTCTCGCTCCCGGTGGCTTCCTCCTCGGAATGATGACTCCACGTAACCTTGCAAAACTTGATGATCTTGCTGCGGGTGACTCTGTTCAGATCTCGAGAATTCGGACAGGTTTCTTCTCATAAGTCAGATCACTATCGAGCTGTATGGCCTCTAGGGCACTTGTGTCTCTCAATGGAATATCGGCCATCTCGGCATGGCATTTCTTGGTGAGAAACATGGAAGACATCATGAACTCCGGACAATCCTTCCGCAATTCCAACTTGTAAGCAACTTCTCCACGACGTTCGAGGATTTTGTAGGGCCAATGAACCTGGTGCCAACTTTCCTTTAACACGAACCTCTTGATTCCACGAAGTGAGGACACACGAAGATATGCCGGTCTCCGCTTCGTATGTTACTTCCTTGCGTTCTTGTCGGCATAACTCTTACGCCTCGATGAGCTACCTTGTGTCTATCTCGAATCAGCTTGACTTTCTCTTGGAATCTCTGATAAGATCGGGACCGAAAAGTTTTCGATCTCAACACCATCCCACAACAATAGTGTTCGCACCTCCTTCCGTATAGAGCTTGAAGGGGCCATCTTGATCGGTCGATAACTGTTATTGTACGAGAACTCCGCGTATGGAAAATTATCATCCCAGCTAGACCCATAGTCTAGCGCACAAGCTCTCAACATGTCCTCCGAGGATCTGGTTGACTCTCTCGGTCTGTCCATCATGCTGCGGATGAAAAGCTGTCTTGAACTCCAGCCTCGTACCCAAAGTTTCATGCAACTGATTCCAAAACTTTGAGGTAAATTGTGTTCCTCTATCGACACGATACTCCTCGGAACTCCATGCGGACATCGATCCTGGTCATGTATATCTTGGCTAACTTAAGCGCTGGTATAGGTAGTCTTCACGGGAATGAAATGAGCTACCTTGGTCAGCGATCAACCACTACCAGATGGAATCATAACCTGAGCGGGTCCTAGGTAATCCTGTGATAAAATCCATTCCAAGTTTCTCCCATTTCCACTCGGGAATCAGCAAAGGTTGAAGTAACCCGCTGGCTTCGATGTTCCGCCTTTACTCGTTGGCAAACATCGCATATCTGCTACGTGCTCGGCAATATCCTTCTTCATACCCGTCCACGAAACTTTCCTTCAAATCCAGATACATCTTGGTGTTACAGGGTGGATCGATACGGTGAATCATGAGCCTCTGAAGAATTAGCTTCGACTTGAGGATCATTGGGTACATAAATCGATCCTCGAACCATATAGCTCCGTATTCATCCTTACGGAACCCTTTAGCTTTTCCTTCATTCATCCTTTTCTTTATCTCATCAATTTCCTTGTCCGACTTACGGGCTTCACGAATTATTTCGGACAAAGTGGACTGAACTTCGAGCTGCAACATATCCTCTCGAACTATCTCCGATCGGAGATCTCGAGGTCATCGACTACCTCTGGGGTAATCCTCCGCTATAAGAGTATTCACATAACTCTTACGGCTCAAAGCATCTGCTACAACATTAGCCTTTCACAGGTGGTAATGCAATCTCATGTCATAGTCCTTGATTAACTCTAGCCATCTCCTCTGCCTGAGGTTCAACTCTTTCTGCGTGAAAATATACTTCAAGCTCTTGTGATCCGTGTAAACATCACAACTGTTTCCGATAAGGAAATGCCTCCAGGTCTTGAGTGCATGCACTACAGGTGCTAACTCCAAATAATGTGTGGCATAATTCATCTCGTGAGGTTGTAGCTATGCGGAGGTATAAGCTACAACTTTTCCTTCCTGCATGAGTACTCCTCCGAGTCCTGGCGAGAAGCGTCACAATATACCGTAATCCTTGTGTATGTCCGCAAAATCAACCTTTGGGGCTGTAACCAAACGTTCTTTAATTCCTAGAAACTGGCTTCACAATCCTCGGTCCAAATGTACTTGGCGTCCTTCTTCAACAGCTCAGGTCATGGGCTTGGCAATCTTCGAAGTTCTCAATAAACCTCCGTTAATATCCTGCGAGTCCGAAAACTACGGATCTCCTTGGTGAGGTGGGTGATTGCCAATCGGTGACCGATACAACCTTGGTGGGGTCAAGCGCTATTCCTTCTCCTGAAATAACATATACGAGAATCCGACTTCCTTCAGCCAAAATTCACATTTGCTGAACTTGGCATACAAGCGATGTTCTCGGAGTTTCTCGAAACTAGGCATAAATGTTCCTTATGCTCTTCCTCGCTCTTGGAGAAAATCAGTATATCATCGATGAACACCACAACAAACTTGTCCAGATATTCCATAAATACCTTGTTCATCAAATTCATGTAGTATGCGGGGGCATTAGTCAATCCGAATGACATGACGGTATACTCATATAAACCATACACAGTGGTGAATGTTGTTTTGGGTATATCCTTTTCACGGATCTTTAGCGATGACACCACGATCAAGATCGATCTTGGAGAATACCTTGGCTCCAACTAGCTGATCAAATAGATCATTAATCATCGGCGAGGGTACTTGTTCTTGATGGTCACGTCGTTCAACGAACGATAATCCTAACCATTCTCGTGGTTCCATCCTTCTTCTCTACCAAAAGAACTGGGCTCCCCAAGGTGACGAGCTTGGCCGAATATATCCCTTCTCCAATAGCTCATTAATTTGCTTCTTGATCTCTTCCAAATCGTTCGGGGGCATCCGATAGGGTCTCTTGGATATTGGGGCTGTGCGAGCAATAACTCAATCAGAAATTCAAGTCTCTGTCCGGTGGCATTCCTGGTAATTCCTCCGGAAACACATCGGGAAAACCTTGCACTACCGGCACTTCCTCCTAAACAACTCCCATGAGGGAATTCACCTGATTCTTCATCGGGATACGTCTGGATACATGCTTGATCCTCTTCTGCTCTGGGGTGGTGAGCAGAATCGTCTTGCGGGCACAATCTATGTTTCCTTCAAACTTCGTCAACCAATCCATGCCTAGGATTACATCCAAGGTCTGGGTTTCCAATACTATGAGGTCTGCGGGAAATTTATGGTTTCCGATGTTAAGGGTTGCATGACAGCCTAAGCCTGCCATCATTTATCCTCCTGCGGAACTGACGTGAAGAGGGCTTCTAAGGGTTCTAGTGGGCAACCCGTACTTTCCCCAACTACCCTTGATATAAATGAATGCGTTGCACCAGAATCAAAGAGTACCAATCTTGGGCGTGAATTTAATAAAACTTACCAACCACGATTATGCGGCTGATCATAGACGTCCTCCACGTCAATGTGGTTCACCTGAGCACGAGGAAAAGGGTTGGGCTTCTTTGCTGAGCTTCCATTGCCGTTTCCATTCCTCTGCTTGGCCTCCGGGTAGTCGGTGGCATAGTGCCTGTTTTACGGCACTTGAAGCAGTGATGTGACTCAGATCCTTCTGAGCCGAAGCGGGACGGTGCTGGTTGTCATTGCCTCCATTGCCTGACTTGGAGTTGTTGTCGTGGTTGCGATTGTTCCCATTCCCTCCATGGTTATGTCCTCCACGATTATGTCCTCCATGGGTGTGATGGGTATGTCCTCCAGTATGGGGCATAGCGGGGCTTTTCTTTGAGCTCGGAGCTGTACTTTCCTGGCCATATTTCCGCTTGCGACTATCAATCTGCTGCTGCTTGCCTTGAGTATGGTGGCCTTGTCTACCAGCTCTGGTAGTTGTTGAAGGTAGCCACCATTAGCTGCATTCCCAGCTCGTCATTGAGTCCCACGAGAAACTTTTCCTGCTGCGGCATCTGTGGCCACATCATCCGGGCATAGCGAGCTAACTTGCTGAACTCATCCACATCTTGCCCCATAATACGGTTCCCTGGCGTAAGTTGCGGAACTCACGCTTCTTCGACTCATGGCTCCAGTGAGACATGGCGGTCGGAAAGCCTCTTGGAACTGATCCCGTGATGGTGGTGATGGGATAAGTGGCGGTGTAGTTCTCCCACCAAGAGGCTGCAGGTCCATCAAGTCGATGTCGCGCAAAGCGCACCTTCTCTGCATCTGTGCATCCATCGGTGGCTAACTCCTTCCGACCTTGCGGAGCCAATCATCGACCACAATCAGCTCGGTCTGCTAGAGAACACCGCGGATTCAGCCTTAGGAAGCGGGTCAAGTTGTCAACAGGGGGTGGTGGCGGTGGATTGTTGTTGTTGTTGTTGTTGTTGTTGTTGTTGTTGTTGTTGTTCTGGTTCTGGATGAGCATCTGCATCAGGGCATTCCGCTGCTGGATCAGCTGGGTGAGCTCCGGCGGAAAGTTGAAACCGGGGTCACGTCTCGGAGGCATCTGGCGTTTTGGAGTGGATGAGAAAATTAGAATAGAACAAGGGTCTAATGAGAAAATAGCACTACCCATATGAATGCACAATCATAATCACACCAATCATTTATTCAATCATCTCAAACATGGTTCAATCTCGGATTACAAATTCTCACGACTAATCGAAAATAACGGCCTAACTGATCGACGGAAAAAATAAAAATAAACATGGTAGTCGACTAAATGTCTTCATCAATTATCCTTGCGTCCTCTGGTGCGGCGCCCTCGGTCTGGCGTCCTCAGTCTGGCGCCTCCTCTTGCGGCTTCCTTCGGTGGAGCTCTCTTCATAATCCTGGTCATTGCTCACGTGGGGTCCGTCATCTCCACTCGGAAAAAGGTCTTCTCCCAGGTCCATCTTCTCCTCTAATGCGGAAACATCAATCTTAAGCTTGTCGACTCTCTCCATGAAATCCTTGATTTCTTCTTCATGGTCAAGGAAGTCCGCGCGTGCTTTCTCATCCAGTTCCAGTTCACGGAACAACAACCTCCTGTGTACCTTCGAGTTTCGGCGAGTCTGGATTTCCCATTTCCTGAGGAGACTCTCCAAGTCTTGGACATATGAGAGAATGGAGTCGTCCTCTACGGTACGGATGATATCTCCATTCCTAGCTCTGCGAGAGATCATGGCGAGGTCTGATGGGTCGAGCTCGGCCCTGTACTCTTCTCGGAGATGTCCAAGTGCACGATAAATCGCCATGTCTCTTCCGAGGATCCAAGTGAAATCGGTAAACTCAAAGTCAATGGGCTCTGAATGTCCTCCGAAGGTCCTCCCTGGAATGTGCAACTTAATCCTGTAGCGGGTATCCGTCGGAAGTGCATTAGTAGGCTTCCGGTGATTGAGGCGAGCAATCTTCAGCTTCTTCATGATCTGAACCAGCTTCTTGCCGAGGGCATCGTCTCATCTGGTGGCAAAACTCCGTAGCAGAACTGGGGTGAACTCGGCGTGACCATCTAGAATGTTGAAAACCGAGAGAAGTCGAGAAATGAGCAGGGAGAATTAAGGAATGATAAGGACATAAAATAAATAGTCTCTTCCTATGGCTTTCCGATCCTAGGGGTTCGTCCTCACGGTCAGCGTGTGCTCGATACCATCTCTGTGCGACCCGACCCAAAATCGGTCAAGTCTCGTGTAGCTGTACCATCCCAAGATCATCTTGCACACACAAGACATTGATGCAAAGATTCAAGATCAATCACACCTGAATTTATTACATGAGTCTCATATCGAGTCTTTATTACAAGATAATAAATTCGGCGAAGGCCAACTCATGAAAATAAACTAAATAAAGCTGCGAAGCGTGAGCGAATAAGCGAGTCCATCCGACTCCATAGGGCGATCATGGCGTGGATCATAGCCTCACTCCTGATCGGAAAACTCCGCTGCAACATGATAAGACGTTGCAGCCGTGTAGGTCAGCATTTTGAATATGCTGGCAAGTCAAAGAGAGACCAACAATAAAAATTACTAACACTATATGCAATTTGGCTGTGGGGCTCTAAGTTTCATTATTTTGCAAAAAAGCCAGTTTTTTCCTACAACAAGGACTTGTTTGCAAATACTACAAAATGTTGGTAGTTATTGAGATGGTTCCGCCAACCAATGTCTCATTCCCAATTATTAAATAACCCCCTCAATTAATTTATTAAGTTCGGTGTTGAGATATCCGAAATACTCCAAGTTCTAGAGGCTCAAATTGTCCGTAACCGGGGACACGGCTAATCGATTAGATCTTCACTCTGCAGAGGTTTGCATGCGTTACCGCAAGAATCGTTCCCTCCTTTAAGTCTTCGCACTTTGCTGGTGCTTGAAGGCGGACGAACAACAGGGGCCTTCCGAAGAGTTCCTCAGGGCCCTTGCGGTGCCCATCAATCCTACCGTTCTTCTACATCTCGTAGCACCGTCCGGCCGAGTCACGCCTAGGGTCGACCAAGCGAGCCCATAATGGCTTGCGGCTGCACGTAAGCTTCGGTCAATCGGGTATCCATCCGTCTCTTAGTGGTTGGGTGAAGCTTTCCGCAACATGTCATGGCGCTTCTCCATGCATCCCGCCATCCGCTGGTTTCTCCAGGTGCCGTCAACGTCCTCCACCCAGTAGTGAATTTTGAAGTCCATCTTGAGCTTGAAGTCATGGGGTTGTCATCATCTTGACTCTCGCATCTCCCTTATGAATCTCTCAACCAACCCGTCTCGAGCATAGCAAAATAAACTACATCGTCCCGCAATGGTAACAAGGGAATTGGGTTCATCCTACCTCATGATACTACTCAAGAACATAACAACAAAATTCTCCTCTGCATGCATGGTGGGGAGGTATAATTCTAATGCAATAAAATCATAGGTATTGTAAAAAAACATGATCAAATGACTTGCCTGGCTGACGGTCTTCGAAAGCTAGGGACTCGTAATAGCAGGCCTCGCACTCCGGAAATTCTATCGAAGCAAACAATAATCATATAAGCATACAAACATACACTCACTTAACATAACAGCATGCTAACATAAAACACACAAAACAATTGAACCAAAAACCAAAGAAAACTTGAAGAAATCCAAGCCAACAACTAACAAGAAAATAAAATAAACTTTTTCTTTTCTGTAAATAAAAGTTCACGTTCTAAAAATACAGGAACTAATCTAAAATAAATTATAACAGAGGTAAAATAAAATTTTAAAAATACCTAGAACGGCAGAAAACAGCAGCAAGCTAAATAAACTAGAAAAGCTTGTTTTCGCATAAAAACTATTTTTAATAAAGACTATAAATACCCAAATAAATTCCTACTGCTGGGCAAAGTCAAAACAAGGCAGTGACAAAAAGAATCACTAAAATAAAATAATCCTAACTCAATTTATAGCAGAAATACTAATCTGATTAAAACTAATATAAAACAAATTTTAAAAACCTAAACATGGCCGAAGCTATTTTCTACAGAAAATATAGGAAATTTGCAAACTAACAAAAAAAGAATCAACTAAAAATATTAAGTAACCTAAGAGATACGGATTTTACAAAACTGGAACTATTCTGTCAAAAACAGAAACGAAAAAATAGAATTCAACAAAAGCTAACGCGCTAACGGGCCTAGCTAACGCTCAGGCGATATATAACTAATGCATGCCCGAGGCTAACAAAAAATAAACCGACCGGTTCGATCTAATGTAAATAAACCGCAACTAAACCGGAGTAAAACCGAACTAATCTAAGATAAACCTAACCTTTCGCTAGATCTAATCTGTGCCCTAGGTTTCAGATCAGACGGTGGTGGGCGGCTCCGGCGACATACCGCGGTGGCGACGACGGTGACGGACGACGGCGGCTCGGGCGTTGATGGTGCGGTGGCTCCGGTGGTCGGGGAAGATGGCGGAGACGTCGGGGAGATGCGGCGGAACTTGGGGAGGTCGGGGGTGGAGTCGTTGAAGCTCGGGGATGACGGAGACGATCGGGGCGAGCTCGGGTGAGCTCCTGCTCCGGCGGGCGGCGGACGAGCTCGGGGCGACGGCGTCGGGGGCTCCTGGGCAAAGAAAGGATGTCAGGGAGGTGCGGGATGAAGTGGCGGTTCGGGTGGAGTAGCTTGGAGGTCGAGGGTGGCTCACGGTGGCGTAAATGGCGAACCAAGTCGGTGGCGGCGAGATCGTTCGGCGAGGCGGCTCTGGTGGGTTTGGAGCGTAGGGTTTTAGGGGGTTTGAGGGAGGAAGGGCGTAGGTATTTATAGGGCATCAACTTGGGGCAGGGGGCAACTCAGGATCGTGATCCCGTGGAATTCGGATGCGGCGGCGGCGTCGAACGCGCTCTGGCGCGGCATAGCGTGGGCGAGGGGAAAGAGATGTTGGAGATATGCCCTAGAGGCAATCATGTATGATGATATTTCCTATGTGTTTATGAATAAAGATAGTCCTTGGACATTATCAATGATGTGTATCAGCAAGTACGTGACTTGTTTGTGGGACTATGCATTGTATGATGACTGTCCTAAAAGGTCCCTAGTCGAAGGGCTGTGTGGACGCATGGCCGACTAGACTAGCATATGACACGATCGATGGCTCGGTCTCACTAGCCATGGAGCATTGGATGCTAACGGATAATATGGACTTGGAAAGGTCTGGTTGGATTCGACATGGTAGGATCCGAGTCGAGATAAGGTCTGAGTCGGACAGACCCAACTATGAGACGCAGCGATATGTCATCTGTGAGTCTCTAGTACAACATCGTTCTATGTCCTAAGACCTGAGCCGGCGCATGTACTCGAGATGGTGATAGACTTGCTTTGGGCCGACCAAACGCTACTCCGTGTGGTGGGTAGTTACAAAGGTAGGTTTGGGTTTGTCGGTCCCATGCTTTGCGAGACATGGTCGAGCAAGATGGGATTGCCCCTCCGATCGGAGAGATATACTCTGGGCCCCTCGTGTGATCGACCAGGAATAGCATGGCCATGCGACAAGGATTATGAGATAATCCGGATAGTGGTCGGTATCCTTTGGAGCGAAAAAGAGGTCGGGCTAGCACAAGGATGACAGTCTCGCCTTGATCCCGACAACATATATCGTGTGGCAAAAGGAATGGAAGTATGATGTACAGGTTCGCCTAACCAGCTTCATCGTCTGCTTGGTGGTCGGCACGCCTTGCTAGAGGCCGCTACCAACCGTACAGGTCGGAGGTGATCCGAACTGTGACCAAAACGACTTGAACCTAAGGGGTCGGCAGGCAAGGGAAGGAACCTCGAGGTCAGTTCAGAGGACACTGGTCGGATGTGATCCGAACTGGACTAGGAACGTGACCGAGTAGACTTTGCTTTAGGGTCCGTCACGAGGCCCAAGTGTTGAGCTTCATGACGGACGCCTATATAAAGTGGAGGTGCGGCACACTCAGTAGAGAGAACGCTTTTTGGCCTCAGGAGGCAGATCGCTTCGGCCTCAGGAGGTAGATCGCTTCGGCCTCAGGAGCCACCTCCACTTGCCGCCGACTGTGTGATTGGACCTAGCAGTCCGCCGCTCGGTGTTCCTCCCGCACGCGCGGATACCGTTAGAGGCGGTGCACTTGCGCCGCTCCGGAGAAATCGTACGTGGGATCGGACGACCGACCGCTCGAGGGAGATCGAACGAGGAGGAGACGATCCACGCGGACGCGCTGCCCCAACTCTTCTTCCGCTGCACGGCACTCCCGTAGCATGTTCCTGGATGTTCTGCGCGTAGGAATTTTTAATTTGCAGTCGACGCACCCTACCGTAGAACCCAACAAGATAAGGGTGGGGCGGTAGCGTCGTGAGGGAGAGAGGAGAGGTTGGTCGAGGCG
Organism: Aegilops longissima; assembly: GCA_021605205.1. Taxonomy (NCBI): domain Eukaryota; kingdom Viridiplantae; phylum Streptophyta; class Magnoliopsida; order Poales; family Poaceae; genus Aegilops; species Aegilops longissima. The sequence continues at coordinate 339,927,131 of CM038678.1, forward strand.
ACCGAGGGGAGAGGAGTCGGGCGGGCGCTGGGGCAGGCCTCGGCTCACTGGTGGGCTGCGCCTGCCCATGAGTGAGTGGCGCTCGGCGCTGGCTGGGCAGGTTGGCTGGCTGGTGCACAGGGCATTTTTTTTGAATTAGAGATGAGAGAATATAGAAAATATATATTATTTTATATAGGACATATATATATCAAAATTCTCGGGAATTTATCCTACAACGCTGGACATTTTCCAGGGCAAAACTCAAACTTAAAAAAAACATTTTCTAGAAATCCCAAATAAAATCAAATTTGAATTCAAACTTTTTGGCAAAACTTTTCTTCTGACATTTTTGGAGTGTCATGTTTACTCCTCTCATACTTTTTCTCAAGTATTTGTCAGGCATTGCTTTGAAATAAATTCAACTGCCAATTTGAATTCAAATTCCAACAAACTCAGAAGCCTCTGAAATAATTCAAATGTCACTCAATTCAAACAATATGCATAGATGCTTAGCTATAACTGTAAAACATTCCAAATGGGAAATTTGGGATGTCACAAAGGGCATCTTCCATGACAAAGCCACGACAGTTGGCTCCCACCATGGGGCCTGCGCATGGTGGTTTCCAGTTCTTCAAGGGCTCCTTTGCAGGGATCAAAGGGTACGCCGTTGGCAGGATGACCAAGAGCCGCTGCGGCAAGCTCTACATCGACGATGCTGGCTGGGGCCCCGAGGCCGACTCAATCGAGTACGGGTACCGGGTCCCCTTCGATGGAATCCATGTCTTCATCGGCAAGATCGGCGAATCTGTGCCTGAGCCAGACATCTGCACCGACATCGTCGAGCTGACTCGGCGTGCGCAACCCGCCAGGGTTCAACCCAGCCGGAAGCGTGTTTTCATCAGGTGTGCGCATGGCACAGACCTTGCGGAGAATTCTATGTCCGGAGTAGAGACTCTCATCTACTCAGGTGATGAGTTCTCGACTGGAGAAACCGAATCAATCTATGAGCTCACAAACGGCGGGCATGGGGGCTATTGCGATGGTGACAGTATTGTGGACCCTTATGAGCCGCCGAGAAGGGCTGCTATTTTTATGGCTGGTACTCAACCGGTTCTAAACTCGTCAACAGCTGCTTCTTTAACATCCGGCTCGACTGCTGCTGCAACAGCTGGGGCGAGCGGCTCAGTTCGGGCCGCTAGCTCAAGTTTTATCTGAACTCTCGGGCACTCTGACGACTCTTTTAGACATAGATGTTACTGTGGCAAATCAAGCACAACACAATGCAAAATTTGCAAAGGTGCGAGATGAGGTAGAGGATCTTAATGTAGGGAATGCCAGGATGGCGACGGAGCGAGCCCTGATGGGTGCTGAGTCAAAGCGGATTAGGGCAGAAGCTGTTTACTTGAGTCTAGATCCGAATGCGTCCTGGTTGTCAGAATCGCGATTCTATTATAGGATTCTATGATTTTACGATCCAAACTAACTCCTCTGATTCTACGACTTTAGTTCATAGAATCTATGTTTCTACGATCCTGATAGTGAAGATTCTACGATTTGCGATTCATCGATTCAAAATCACGATTCTGGCAACCTTGTGTCCAATGTTGTTCTTTGAAGGAGGCACCAGAGCCGCTTGTCTTTGCAGTATGAGGGACGAAACCTTTTGAACACACCCGGTGTAGGAACATGTAACCCACCCGGTGTAACCCGGGCTACGGAGGCGCCAGGGAGCGGAGCGGTGGCTCAGCCTCATTTCCTAGACCCACCTCGTAGGGATCAGACCTCGCAACAAAGGGTTCCAATACCCTCTGGCCATTATTCTAACCCGCTCGATAATATGATAGCAGTAGCAGCACGGCTTGCGGCTACTCTCGATCGAAGGCGAGTCTCCAGCTGCGGTGGAGATCCGAAATGCTGTGGAGCTTCTTCCGACGGCTGTGGCACAGTAGGCGGCTTATTCATACAGTCATGAGCATGTTCACTCAACTCCTCGCGCAAGTCGAAGTTACAGCCGGCGTGTTGAGGCACCAGCGGTTTCCAGCAGTGAACGGTGTCGTAACCTGCCTCGTAATGATGACCCACCCCGTGGGCATAACCCGACCTGGGATGATAATCTGCTGAACAATGCTTAGGCACTTGTAGATCAGGCTAGAGCCCATTGCGAGGCAGAATTGGCGGCTTAATTGGGGGCTCATCAGCAGTTTCCAGTGAACCCTTCGGCCTCCGTTGAAGCTGGGACGACTTCCAGGACAGTTGGTGTGCCATGTTTGGTACCGGCTGAACGTCTACCCAAGGATTTTAAGGGCCCTCATAAGGTGCCTAATTATACAGTTGATCTTCACCCTGAGGCTTGAATTGAGAGCTATGAATTGGCCATGGAGATGCTGGATGTTAACTATGATGTATGTGCCAAGTACTTCAACATGATGATGGATGGTCCGGCTCGAACCTGGTTAAAAATATTGCCTGTCAATTCCAACAATTCATGGGCAGAGTTGAAAGCGTGCTTCGTTTAGAATTTTAAAGGAATGTGTAAGCAGCCTCTGACGATTATTGATCTGGATAACTATGTGCAATGGGAGGATGAGTCGGTCCACCATTGGGTCCGCCGGGTCTCAGCTATTATCCACTCATCAGATAGCAGCACGGCGGGTTGAGCGGTTCTTGTCTTGGAGAAAAATTGTCTTTTTACACCTCTGAAATAGAAGCTTGGGCGGCTTAAGCGTCATGGTAATGACATGGGGGAGCTTATGGCGGCTCTAATTAAGTATGCCGATTATGATAATACCAAGGACCCTGGATCTGATGATGAGAGGTCGAATAAGGGTAAGAAGAGTAAAAAACAGTAAATGTCAGCAGCAGAATATGGCGACGAACAATGGCAACAACCAAAGTAATGGTGGAAATGAAGACACCCTGATGGCGGGCCAGATCTCATGGCTAACACCAACTCTGGGTATAAGGGCCAGTGCCGCAACGGTAATGGCAAGCCGTCCTTTGGTGGGAAAATCTTTAATCTTGAGGCAATGTTCAATGAGCCTTGCTGAAAGCACAGTTTGCCTGACAAGCCATCGAGTGATGCTTGGAAGGAGTGTTTCATCATGCGAGAGTACAGGAAATCCAGCTTTAATCAGAATCACAGTAATAATCATGGGCCGCCCGGGGGATCAGGATCCAGTGCACAAGTGCCCTGCTTTGGTGGCGGCGGCTCTAATTTTGGTTACCAAGGCCAGAGCAGTCAGGGTGGTTATCATCAACAGTCTGGTCTGGGCAACCAGCAACAGGGTAATCAGTTAGGATACCAGAGTAATCCAAAGCAGCTCAATGGTGGCCAATACCATGTTTTTACCACCAGCCTTTGTAAACTAGATCAAAAGGTTCATAAGCATGCGGTCAACAGTGTTGAGCTGGCTGTACCTCAGTATTTGCGGTGGTCAGAATTTCCGATCACATGGAGTCGGGAGGATCACCCACCCCAGGTTGAAAATCTGGGTCATCTTGCTTCGGTGGTGGCCCCTCAGGTTGGGGGTTATAAATTTACTAAGGTGCTTACAGATGGATGAAGCAGTATCAACATCTTGTATTATGACACCTTTCGCCGGTTGAACTTAAGTGACAAGGATCTTAAGCCGTCTTCTATAGTTTTCCATGGTCTGGTGCCTGGTAAGTCGGCGTATCCTGGTGGAAAGATTGCCCTAGAAGTCTCATTTGGTAACGACTATGACTACAGAGCAGAGACACTATGGTTGGAGGTGGTCGAAATGAAGAGCCCATACCATGCCTTGTTTGGGCTGCCGGCTTATGCCAAGTTTGTGGCTCAGCCTTGTTATGTTTATTTACATCTTAAGATGCCAGGGCGCAAGGGCACAATTACGGTCCATGGTGACCAAAAAATTGTTTGGAGTGTGAGGAAGGTGATGCTGCTTACGCTGAGTCGGCCTGCGCCACAGAGGAGCTTAAGTTTTATAAGGACAATGTTGATCCGACCGATATGACTCCTTCGAAGAAGTCCACTACTAAGCAGGACCCTCTGTTGAAGTTTCAGGCTGATGACACTAAGAAAGTTGATTTTGTCCCAGCCGATTCATCTCAGCAGTTCATAGTAGGGGCTAATTGTCAGGACCCCGATTCCAAGTCACATCGACCTAGCTGGTAACACCTCATATCACTTTGCGGCCTCACGCACGGTATTCCCACGGGTGTCGCCTTACCATGGCCCGGGACCGTTTGCGCCTTTTGGCTCACGTATATGATAGTGTCGCTAGCATCCACATGACAAAGAACCCGGGCCGACATGGCTAGTCGTGAACCCAAAGCGGCACTAACCTATGGGGACAGGCATACATGAATCACTTGAGCATGTCGGTCATCAACGTATGAATTCGGGCTGTAGCACTGGCTAACAGGACTCCGGTATCCCGGCTGTAGCAGCTAGGCAGACTCGAATATCACCGCGTGACATTTCCCGAGGGGATGACATAGGAACGAAATGAAACACATGCCGCCAGATCAAGTGTCCAAGCAGTAGTCTTTGGGCTAGCAGGACTCCGTGAACCGGGCTGTAGCGGACTACTATCGCTCGTAAGCACGAGACTACATTTCCCCATATGAGAGGCTGCCAAGGATAAACAACTAGTTTGTCGGATCCCACTCATACCAAGCATTTCAATCATACACATAATATGCCCGATATGAGTAAATACAACAAGGCATCACAACAAAACTCTACAACTCAAGTACTTTATTTAAGAGGCTCAGGAGCCATACATAACATAGTCATACGGTAGGGGTCACATGACCCAACACTCAAGTCATACAATCATACAAGCACATGCGGAAGCAAACTAGTCTGAGTACGCACTCTAGAAAGAAAGAAAGCTTGTTGGAGCCTTTCTATCTACAATGGCCCTTCACAAGTCTTAGATCGCCACCTGGGTGGCTAGTTCACTCGTCGAAGTCAATATCTACATAGAATCCGTCGGAGGGGGTGGTATTGTCCTCTGAAAAACATTAATTAAGCAAACATGAGTACAAAGGTACTCAGCAAGTCTTACCACAGAATCCTATCATACATGCACATTCTCAAGGAAGGAAGTGGAGTTATTTGCAGCAAGCCAGCTTTGACTCTTGGCTAAGCTATCCTACGTGACACCACTTTGTAAAGCATTTGTCGTACACGAGTCCACTAATCACCATCACAATACTCCACCGTGGATCCTCTCTCGTCATCCCCGAGAGGGCCATCCACGATACTCACACTTATCTTGAGGCTTTTAGTAGTATCCATTTACTTGTCTATGAACTGATATAGGTAACCCAGAAGTCCTTCTCCGTGGACACGGCTATTCGAATAGATCATATTTAACCTGCAGGGTGTACTTCTTCACACGCTCTCACCACTTATAAATCGTTTACACGACATGTACTCGCAACCTTCAGCGGAAGCCCAACGTGGGTGTCGGCCTCAGCCTACCTAAACACTCAAGTCCCTAGTCCGGTTTATCGCCTATTCGGGTTCCATCCGCAGGAGTCCGCCGAGGTTTCCCATACAGCCCGAACGATGTGTGCAGGGTTCCCGAGATACCAAACGGGCACTTTCGGTACACCGACCCACGTGCCTACCGCAACACAACCCACCCCTAAGGTCAGCGTTAAATGCGCCCCCGACATGCTACAAACACGAAACTACTTGCAACTCCCTGACTAAGGACAAGGGTGGTTAAGAAGCCGAGAGGGTCAATTAAGGATCCCAATGTGTGGTAGTAACTGGTTCATGGATCACAAACACAGATCTCAGTTCTTAGGATCGGCTTCAATGAAACAACCCACCATGTACTCCTACATGGCCTCTCATCGATACCTTTACCAAATCGTGTTCAACACTTTCACTCTCGAACCAACACCACCTTTCACTCCAGTTCATCATCCCGATGAGCGGACTGACACAACTCTAAGCATAGCAAGCATAGCATGGTAGGAATCACAAACATGGCTCAATCAACTCCTACACATACTAGTGGGTTTCATCTAATTCTTGTGGCAATGACAGTCATGCAAAGGAAGTGGGTTCAACTACCGCAGCACACAACAGTTTGAATCGCGTTGTCTTAATGCAGTAAACGAGAGCGAAGCGAGAACATGGGTTTGTATCGAAATGATCAACGGGTTGCTTGCTGATGGGCTGGGGTAGAGAACGCCCTTCGATGGGTAGTCGAGGTTATCTTGAGGCGTAACCTATCATGAAAGCACACGAAATAAACACACAAGACAATATGCAACAACATGATGCATGCTATGACATGGCAATATGGATGTGTGTTGGCCTAATGCAATCTGAAATAACAGGGAATGAACTCATTTGAATCAAGGATTCAAATGATAGCTCATTTAAGTTAGTCCTAATGGTGCAATATCTTATTCTGGTTAAACAGCATAGTTAACTTGTTTTAACATGCATGAAACCTGTACCAATGGATAGAGTGGATTTTTCTGATAATTTTTCATATATAAATCTTTGCATTTGGAGTTATAGATTAAAAGTTATAGGCATTTGAAATTTGAATTATATTCTGGAATTTACTATATCAGAATAAATCCAGAATTTGAATTAATGCGTCAGCATGAGGTCAGCGTGACGTCGAGGGTCAGCGGGTCGTCCAGGTCAAACTGACCAGTGGGACCCGCATGTCAGTAGTTAGTTTAACTAATTAACTTTAATTAGAACTAATCTAATTAGTTAACCGGGGGGGTCCACCTGTCATTGACTCAGAGCAGTCAACAGGGCCCACCAGTCAATGGTCAGCGGTCAGCTCGCCGGCGTCTAGCCGCCGGTGAGGCCAGTAGCGGCGAACAAAGTGCTTTTACGTTCCGCCACCAAATGGGGCGCGAAGGCATCTACGTGGAGCTGGAGACGAACCGCGTCTATTGGTGGGGTTAGCTTGGGTCGGGGTGGCCGGAGTTGGCACCGGCGACGAGTTTGGCGGCGGCCGGGGCTCGGGTGATGTCGGGCTTGTTGCTAGGGGGCAAAGTGAGGCGCGTGGAGTGCAGGGTTGGACCCAACGCAACTCGGTGAGTGCGATGGACACGGTGGCGTGGCCGTTGGGTGGCCGGAGCCTCGTCGGCGACGAGCTCCGCGGCGGTGCGTTCGGCCGAGCTTCGTGTGCTCGTTGTGGTGCACGAGGAAGAGAGTGGAGAGGATGGGGAGGTAGCCGGGCTCACAGCGATCTCGTAGAGACAGACGACGTGGTCGGGGACGATCTGATGCGGCGGCGACGGCGAAGGGGATCTTCGGCGGTGGCGGAGTCGGGCGAGGTCGGTGCAGTGGCTTCGGGGCGAGCAAGTGCTCGGGGCTCGGCTTGTTCGACGAAGTCGACGACGGCGAAGCGACTGGACACGGTCTCGTGGCGCGGGGACGACGGTGGCTACGGCTACGAGGGTGGAGCGGCGGCAGTGGCGTCGGCCATGGCGAGGGGGAGAGAGAGAGAGGGCGAATGGCGTGTCCAGGGGTCGGGCGACGACGTGGAGGCCGTCCCAGGCAGCGAGGCGAGGAGGTGAAGCGGGGGCGGCCAGCTGCGTGGCGCGCCCAGAGCTCGCCGTCGGGCACTGGCTGCTGCTGGCGAGCCAAGCAGCTACTGGCCAGCTGCTGGGCTGGGCAGCAGGTGGGCGAACACAGAGCGTCGAGTAAGGGCTTTTCCATTTTAGTCTTTTCTAAATTCCTGCAACTTTGTGGGGTTTTAAAAATACCAAAACTGTTTTAAAAATCACCAAAATGCTCCTGGTCACTTGTTAGAATATTCCCAACATGAAACATTTTGGTTTGGCAATTTTGAACATTTAAAATATTTTATATAATTTAAAATGCCCAAGTTCAAAACTTGTGGATTAATCCTAGAACCTTTAGATGACCTAGAAAATGATACACCTTCTTTGACATGGGTTCGAACCAAAGCAAAGAGGATGAACATTTTGAAGGGCATTTCAGGTTCATTGAAATAATTTTAGTAAACCCTAGTTGTTTTAAGGGGGGTTACGGGGTTTCTGCCTTCCCCATTTCAAATTCAAATGAAATTTAAACATGATGCACACCCTAATGCATGGTCTAACTGGGATGTGACAACTCACCCCACTCAAAAGAATCTCGTCCCGAGATTTGGGATCTGTTAGAAAAGGTGGGATACTCAAGTCGAAGACGATCCTCCCTTTCCCAAGTTGCTTATTGCTCGGAATGGTTTGACCATTGAACCTTTAGAAACTTGATATTCGACGTCGAGTGGTGCGCTCGGCTTGATCGAGGATCTGAACGGGATATTCTCGATAGGTGAGGTTATCTTGGAGATCAAGCGTTTAGTGGTCCACTTCACGGATAGGATCCGAGAAGCAACGCTGAGTTGGGAAGCGTGGAAGACATCATGGACTCGAAAGATGCGGAGGTAGTTCCAATTGGTAGGCAACTCCCCTCGTTTGGCAAGAATGCGAAAGGGTCCAATGTAACGAGGAGCCAACTTGCCTTTGATACCGAATCGATGGGTTCCTTTAAAGGAGTAACCCAAGGTAAGCCTTCTCGCCAATTTCATAAGTCATAGGCTTATGCTTGCGGTCATATTGGCTCTTTTGACGAGATTGGGCTGTTTTCAATTTCTCACGAATAACGCGAACCTGCTCTTACGCTTCTGAATCATGTCCGGGCAAAGAGTTGTCTCTCCCGGTTTCGACCAGTTAAGAGGCGTTCGACATTTCCGTCCATAAAGAACTTGAAAGGGCTTTGCCCAGTGCTGGCTTGATAACTATTGTTATAAGCGAACTCGGCGAATGGAAGGCATTTCTCCCAATTCATGCGAAAGAGATGATGAGCTCAAGCATATCCTCTAGGATTTGATTGACTCGTTCTACTTGACCACTTGATTGGGGATGGAAAGCGGTGCTAAAGGAGAGACGAGTTCCCATAGCGTTTTGGAAACTTTCCCAAAATCGAGAGGTGAAGAGACTTCCACGGTCTGAGTTAATCTCTAATGGAACACCATGAAGAGACACTATTCGAGAGATGTACAAATCAGCTAGCTGGCTAGCGGTTATACTCTCACGAACAGGTAGGAAGTGGGCTACTTTGGAAAGACGATCAACGACAACGAAGATAGCATTATTCCCTCTCTTGGTCCTGGGAAACCCGGTAATGAAATCCATACCGATTTTATCCCATTTCCATTCAGGAATTTCCAAAGGTTGAAGGGTACCAGCAGGCCGTTGATGCTCTGCTTTAACTCGACGACAGACGTCGCAATTAGCAATGTATTGAGCGATTTCTCTCTTCATCCTAGTCCACCAAAACCTCTGGCGTAGATCTTGATACATTTTAGTACTACCGGGATGAATGGTGAGAGGAGAGTCATGAGCTTCCTTAAGGATCAATTGCCGTAGCTGTTGTTTCTTGGGAACCACCAAGCGGTTTTCAAAGAAGACAACACCTCGTTCATCTATGGAGAAACACTTAGCAGCTCCGCTAGCAATGTTCTCCTTGATCCGAGATATCCTCTATCATCTTGCTGAGCAGCTATGATTCGATCCGTGGGTCGGTTTCGCCACCAGGTGGAAAGGAATCCTCGAGGAACAATGTGAAGATTAAGCTTACGAAATTCCTCGTGGAGAATTGGTTGACTTTGTTGTAACATCAGATTGTTACAATAAGATTTGCGACTTAGTGCGTCAGCCATGACATTGGCTTTGCACGGGTGTAAGATATTCCTAAGTCGAAATCTGTAATCAACTCGACCCAACGTCTTTGCCGAGATTCAAATCCGGTTGGGTGAAGATATATTTCAGACTTTGGTGATCGGTGTAGATTTCTAACGATTACCCGTAAGGTAATGTCGCCAAGTTTTGAGTGCATGAACCATCGCTGCAAGCTCTAGATCGTGTGTGGGTAATTATCCTCATGTGGACGCAATTGTCGAGAAGCGTAGGCAATCACATGACGATCTTGCATGAGTATGCAACCTAGTCCTTGTCGCGAGGCGCCGCAATAGATAATAAAGTCCTTAGAGAAATCTGGTGGAACAAGTACGGAGCAGATGTCGCGCCTTTTCAGTTCTCGAAAGCTGAACTCGACTTTGGCGTCCATTCGAACTTCTTATCTTTCTTGAGGAGTTCGGTTAGAGGTTTAGCAACTTTAGAAAATTCTCGACGAAGCGGCGGCAATAGCTCGCTAAACCGAGGAAACTCGAACTTGCTTGACCGATTCAGGTGGAGTCCAATCAAGGACGGCTTGAACTCGCTTCGGGATTGACAGCAATGCCCTTACCAGAGATTACATGTCCTAGATAGGTCACTGTAACCGAATTCACACTTAGAGAATTTGGCATAAAGGCGGTGCTCTCGAAGTTTCATCAATACTAGCCTTAGGTGTTCGGCATGTTCTTCCTCATTCTTGGAGTAGATGAGTATATCATCGAGGTATACTCTGACGAATTTATCCAAGTACTCCATGAAGATTGAGTTCATTAACCGAGAGAAGGTGGCTGGAGCATTGGTTAAACCGAAGACATGACGGTGTACTCAGTATTGGCCATAACGAGTAACAAAAGCCGCTTTAGGAATGTCCCGTTCTTGATTTTGATTTGATGGTAGCCCAACCTCAAATCCATCTTGAAAAGATCGAGGATCCAGCGAGCTGATCATACGGTCGTTGATCCCGGGAGCGGATACTTGTTCTTGATAGTGACCAAATTGACAAGTCGGTAATCTACAACCATCCGATCCGTACCATCCTTCTTCTTGACGAAGAGGACGGGCAAGCCCATGGAGATGAACTAGGACGGATGAAACCCTTTTGCAAGGATTCATCGAGTTGTTTCTTAAGTTCAGCTAGTTCTAGGGGTGCCATCTTATAAGGTCTTCTAGAAATTGGGACGGTTCCGAACAAGATCTATCACGAACTCGACATCCCCGTCGGTGGAACACTGGCAGTTCCTCCGAAAGACATCCGGAAATCACGGACTACCGGAATATCTTCGAGGTCGGAAGAGGGTTGGCATTTAAGGAGTAAAGTCGGCGCTTAGACACTCGGGTTAAAACATTCACCGCTCTTGCCCAAGGATGGGTAAGTTGAACAGTTCTAGTAGAGCAATCAATCTTAGCATAATGGGTTGACATCCACCCATACCCAAGATGATGTTTATGTCCGAGGACTTGAGAGCTATTAGAGATGCAAGAAAGACTAATCATCGACAAGAATTTCATTCCCATGACTTATTCTAGAGGTTTGCCATCTAGAACCGTGGAGTTTGAATTTCCATGGAGGTAGGCATGTCACGTAATGTGGTGTTGTGCAATCGAGCATAGCTCTCGAAATAAATGAATGAGATGCTCCAAGATCAAAAAGAAAGGTTGCGGATGGCAATTAACAAGAAGCGCATCGAGGACGGCGTTGGGATCCTCATAGGTTTCTTCAAAGAGACATAGTTGACATGGCCACGAGCGGTGGCAACTGGTTTAGCATAGGGCACCTTTCCTGCTGGCTTGCCGCGCCAATGACTTTCCACTTGATTGGGGTTGTTCTGGGGACACTCTCGGATATAGTGGCCCGTCTCTCCACACTTGAAGCAAGTTATCACATTTGGACGTGGAGCAGCATTAGCAGTTGGACCTCCATAAGTCTTGGGTGGAAAATACGGCTGGTTGGGGCGAGGCGCCTCAAAGGATGGCCTCGGGGTGAACCTGGGTGGTAGAGCGGTATTTGGAACCCAAACCCGGCGCTTCTGGGATCCAGAGCCGGATGAAGATCCAGAATCACGGATGTGTTTGCGTGAAGCCTCAAAATCAGTCTCCAGTTTCGGCGCTGATAGCCTTATTGACTAGCTTCGGGAAAGAGGTACACTCATGCAGACGGAGATCTCGGCGTAGCTCGGGGCTAAGTCCCTTGCGGAACCTTGCCTGCTTCTTGGCATCGGTAGAAACTTCTTCGGGAGCATAACGTGCTAACCTCCCAAATTCACGGCTGTAGGCATCCACCGTCACCTACCTTGGGTGAAACTGCAGAATTCCTCCCTTTGCGGTCCATAAGACCTTCCGGAATATGATGCTCACGGGCGGCGGCACTGAATTCAGCCCAAGATGTAACTTGTCCAGCCGGACGATAGCCTCATAATTCTCCCACCGAGGCTAGCAGGGCCTTCTAGATGATAAGCGCAAAGGTAACCTTGTCACCCTCAGCCACGCTAGCGGAACGCAGCTTGTGGTGGATGCCGCGAGCCAATCATCCGCGTCGAGAGGCTCGACGGAATATTTAAATTTTGGGGATACAGCTTGACGAAGTCGCTGAGTGAAACCACATCGTTTCTTGGCTGGCGTCTGTGTTTTGTTCAATCCGCCCAATAAGCGGTTGGTTTCACGCTTATTGCGCTCGCTTCAAAGATCACCTCGGCCAAAGATGGCGGTTGCGGCAGATTCACATTTCGCTGCATCGGCTTCTCCCTGCTCGGAACAGCAGGAGTGTTGCGAGTGTTGACCATCCTGGGAGACAAAGCAAGGGTTTAAACCAGGATGGCAGAATTTAACAAGGAAGTGCGGAAGGAAATGGACAGCATGGAATGCAAAGATGTTCATCCGTATGACATGGTAATATAAAACTGCCATATATATATATACCACGGTCATACACACCATTCATAGTTTAGTACAAGCCTGACGGAGTACAACTATAAGGAAAGGCGTTACATCTCCTCGGAAGCATTCCAACTCCTATACATTATTTTTCTACACTTCCGGAACGATACACCTAAGTCGTATTCCACGAGTCACGCAGGACGGCGGAAACACAACTATTACCATACTAGGAACACTACTACTATCTCAGGCAGCTCCATAGTAGTCCTCATAGAAGTCACCACCTGCACTGAAGTGGAACATGATCGTCCGGAAGCAGAAATCTGTGGGGCCTGTGGACCATAAGGACTCGGATGTGGCCGTGGACCAACAAACGGTGGCGACGAGGCCCACGAGGAGGAGTGATGCCTCCAACCTCACGCCACTCCATAAAGTCTGGCAGACTCGCCCGCCCGCACAGGTACAAGTCTCTCATGTCCATATATCCGCTTGCACGGCAGTGCAAACCTAGTCGAGTAGCCCAAAGGTCGAACGGGCATTAAAAGCTCCATACGCAAGGCCCGGTTCTCACGGTCCTTGTCCTCCAAAGATCTCAAAGTAGTGCGAAGGTGAGTCCTCATGGGATGCATCGCTGTACAAACCACAAGGTAGCCATGCGCCTGTGGAGGGATGCCGGCATATAGCGAAAATCGTTGTTGCTCAAAGAAAGCAGTTCGCTCGAATAATAGTCATCATGGAATAGGCTGCATCTTGCACGACATTCCAATAGTGATTCCGAGCCCATAAGAACGAAGTGAAGTGGCTCAAGAGTTCGGATAAGATGGATAAATCCGACCGTGCATAGGTATTGGCTTTGATTGAAATCCCTAAACTGCTCCTCGACGGTATATTCAGGATACCATCGATAACCAGACTCAATCATCACCCAACCAGCATTGCCGTGTGACCACACACATCAATGCAACGGGTCAGCGAACCACTTGGTTACGGGGACGGTGGCCATCTGAAAGCACAGCCACAATGCAAAGGCATTAGAATTTCTAGGAAAATCGGGCAGCATAACATCTCAAATGCTCAAAATCAGATTTGAGACATTCAAAATCAGATTGCAAATCCACTCAACAACATCATATCAAGGTTCGGTTCAAATGATAGCATACTAAAATTTAGTAGCACTGAACTGAGGATGTAACCAACAATCCTATAAGTTACTACGGATTAGTAACACGTGAACCTGATAGAGAGAAGAGAGCCTAGTCCTAAACCCACGCCGAATGAGAAGAGGATGACTCAGATCGAGGGCATAAGGTAAAGGAGTAAAAGAGCCTTACGCTCCTCCCACAATCAATTCCCTACATATAACTAAAGCATTTCTAGACTCAACTTCACCAGTTTGGCTTAGCGAACCTCTGAGCAGCCCTGCTCGATGCCAACGCTGTCAGACCCCGATTCCAAGTCACATCGACCTAGCTGGTAACACCTCATATCACTTTGCGGCCTCACGACGGTATTCCCACGGTGTCGCCTTACCATGGCCCGGGACCGCTTACGCCTTTTGGCTCACGTATATGATAGTGTCGCTAGCATCCACATGACAAAGAACCCGGGCCGACATGGCTAGTCGTGAACCCAAAGCGGCACTAACCTATGGGGACAGGCATACATGAATCACTTCGAGCATGTCGGTCATCAACGTATGAATTCGGGCTGTAGCACTGGGCTAACAGGACTCCGGTATCCCGGGCTGTAGCAGGCTAGGCAGGACTCCGAATATCACCGCGTGACATTTCCCGAGGGGACGACATAGGAACGAAATGAATCACATGCCGCCAGTCAAGTGTCCAAGCAGTAGTCTGGGGGCTAGCAGGACTCGTGAACCGGCAGTAGCGGACTACTATCGCCCAGAAGCACGAGACTACATTTCCCCATATGAGAGGCTGCCAAGGATAAACAACTAGTTTGTCGGATCCCACTCATACCAAGCATTTCAATCATACACGCAATATGCCCGATATGAGTAAATACAACAAGGCATCACAACAAAACTCTACAACTCAAGTACTTTATTTAAGAGGCTCAGGGCCATACATAACATAGTCATACAGGTAGGGGTCACATGACCCAACACTCAAGTCATACAATCATACAAGCACATGCGGAAGCAAACTAGTCTGAGTACGAGACTCTAGAAAGAAAGAAAGCTTGTTGGAGCCTTTCTATCTACAATGGCCCTTCACAAGTCTTAGATCGCCACCGGTGGCTAGTTCACTCGTCAAGTCAATATCTACATAGAATCCGTCGGAGGGTAGTATTGTCCTCTGAAAAACATTAATTAAGCAAACATGAGTACAAAGGTACTCAAAGAAGTCTTACCACGTAATCCTATCATACATGCACATTCTCAAGGAAGGAAGTGGAGTTATTTGCAGCAAGCCAGCTTTGACTCTTGGCTAAGCTATCCTCGTGACACCACTTTGTAAAGCATTTGTCGTACACGAGTCCACTAATCACCATCACAATACTCCACCGTGGATCCTCTCTCGTCATCCCCGAGAGGGCCATCCACGATACTCACACTTATCTTGAGGCTTTTAGTAGTATCCATTTACTTGTCTATGAACTGATATAGGTAACCCAGAAGTCCTTCTCCGTGGACACGGCTATTCGAATAGATCATATTTAACCCTGCAGGGTGTACTTCTTCACACGCTCTCACCACTTATAAATGCGTTTACGACATGTACTCGCAACCTTCAAGCGGAAGCCCAACGTGGGTGTCGGCCTCAGCCTACCTAAACACTCAAGTCCCTAGTCCAGGTTTATCGCCTATTCGGTTCCATCCGCAGGAGTCCGCCGAGGTTTCCCATACAGCCCCGAACGATGTGTGCAGGGTTCCCGAGATACCAAACGGGCACTTTCGGTACAGACCACGGTGCCTACCGCAACACAACCCACCCCTAAGGTCAGCGTTGCGTGCGGCCCCGAGCATGCTACAAACACCAGAAACTACTTGCAACTCCCGGACTAAGAACAAGGGTGGTTAAGAAGCCGAGAGGGTCAATTAAGGATCCCAATGTGTGGTAGTAATCTGTTCATGGATCACAAACACAGATCTCAGTTCTTAGGATCGGCTTCAATGAAACAACCCACCATGTACTCCTACATGGCCTCTCATCGATACCTTTACCAAATCGTGTTCAACACTTTCACTCTCGAACCAACACCACCTTTCACTCCAGTTCATCATCCCGATGAGCCGACTGACACAACTCTAAGCATAGCAAGCATAGCATGGTAGGAATCACAAACATGGCTCAATCAACTCCTACACATACTAGTGGGTTTCATCTAGTTACTGTGGCAATGACAGGTCATGCAAAGGAAGTGGGTTCAACTACCGCAGCACACAACAGTTTGAATCGCGTTGTCTTAATGCAGTTAAACGAGAGCGAAGCGAGAACATGGGTTTGTATCGAAATGATCAACGGGTTGCTTGCCTGATGGAACTGGGGTAGAGAACTGCCCTTCAGATGGGTAGTCGAGGTTATCTTCGGGGGCAGAACCTATCATGAAAGCACACCGAAATAAACACACAAGACAATATGCAACAATATGATGCATGCTATGACATGGCAATATGGATGTGTGTTGGCCTAATGCAATCTGAAATAACAGGGAATGAACTCATTTGAATCAAGGATTCAAATGATAGCTCATTTAAGTTAGTCCTAATGGTGCAATATCTTATTCTGGTTAAACAGCATAGTTAACTTGTTTTAACATGCATGAAACCTGTACCAATGGATAGAGTGGATTTTTCTGATAATTTTTCATATATAAATCTTTGCATTTGGAGTTATAGATTAAAAGTTATAGGCATTTGAAATTTGAATTATATTCTGGAATTTACTATATCAGAATAAATCCAGAATTTGAATTAATGCGTCAGCATGAGGTCAGCGTGACGTCAGGGGTCAACGGGGTCGTCCAGGTCAAACTGACCAGTGGGACCCGCATGTCAGTAGTTAGTTTAACTAATTAACTTTAATTAGAACTAATCTAATTAGTTAACCGGGGTCCACCTGTCATTGACTCAGAGCAGTCAACAGGGCCCACCAGTCAATGGTCAGCGGTCAGCTCGCCGGCGTCTAGCCGCCGGTGAGGCCAGGCGCGGCGGAGCAAAGTGCTTTTGCACGTTCCGGCCACCAAATGGGGCGCGGAAGGCATCTACGTGGAGCTGGAGACGAACCGCGTCTATTGGTGGGGTTAGCTTGGGTCGGGGTGGCCGGAGTTGGCACCGGCGACGAGTTTGGCGGCGGCCGGGGCTCGGGTGATGTCGGGCTTGTTGCTAGGGGGCAAAGTGAGGCGCGTGGAGTGCAGGGTTGGACCCAAAGCAACTCGGTGAGTGCGATGGACACGGTGGCGTGGCCGTTGGGTGGCCGGAGCCTCGTCGGCGACGAGCTCCGCGGCGGTGCGTTCGGCCGAGCTTCGTGTGCTCGTTGTGGTGCACGAGGAAGAGAGTGGAGAGGATGGGGAGGTAGCCGGGCTCACAGCGATCTCGTAGAGCCAGACGACGTGGTCGGGGACGATCTGATGCGGCGGCGACGGCGAAGGGGATCTCCGGCGGTGGTGGAGTCGGGCGAGGTCGGTGCAGTGGCTTCGGGGCGAGCAAGTGCTCGGGGCTCGGCTTGTTCGACGAAGTCGACGACGGCGAAGCGACTGGACACGGTCTCGTGGCGCGGGGACGACGGTGGCTACGGCTACGAGGGTGGAGCGGCGACGGTGGCGTCGGCCATGGCGAGGGGGGAGCGAGAGAGAGACAGGGGGGCGAATGGCGTGTCCAGGGGTCGGGCGACGACGTGGAGGCCGTCCCAGGCAGCGGCGGCGAGGAGGTGAAGCAGGCGGCGGCCAGCTGCGTGGCGCGCTTCGAGCTCGCCGTCGGGCACTGGGTGCTGCTGGCCGAGCCAAGCAGCTGTTGGCCTTGCTGCTGGGCTGGGCAGCAGGTGGGCGCACAAAGGCGTCAGGTAAGGGCTTTTCCATTTTTAGTCTTTTTCTAAATTCCTGCAACTTTGTGGGGTTTTTAAAAATACCAAAACTGTTTTAAAAATCACCAAAATGCTCCTGGTCACTTGTTAGAATATTCCCAACATGAAACATTTTGGTTTGGCAATTTTTGAACATTTAAAATATTTTATATAATTTAAAATGCCCAAGTTCAAAACTTGTGGATTAATCCTAGAACCTTTAGTTGACATAGAAAATGATACACCTTCTTTGACATGGGTTCTGAACCAAAGCAAAGAGGATGAACATTTTGAAGGGCATTTCAGGTTCATTGAAATAATTTTTAGTAAACCCTAGTTGTTTTAAGGGGGGGGGGGGGTTCTGGGGTTTCCTGCCTTCCCCATTTCAATTTCAAATGAAATTTAAACATGATGCACACCCTAATGCATGGTCTAACTGGGATGTGACACTAATATGGATCCTAAATAGGAAAGCACGCTCATCGAGTTCATCCGTGAGAATCGGGACATTTTTGCATGGAAACCTTCTGACATGCTGGGTGTACCGAGAGAATTCGTTGAGCACACTCTTAATGTGGATCCTAAGTTTAAGCCGGTTAAAAAGTTCCTTCGTCGTTTCAATGAAGAGCGATGTAAAGCTATTGGAGAAGAGGTGGCCCGGCTCTTGGCAGCTGGGTTTATCATTGAAGTCTTTCAACCTGGGTGGTTGGCAAACCCGGTGTTGGTACCCAAGAAGAATGGCACCTCGCGTATGTGTGTTGATTACACATAACTTAACAGGGCTTGTCCAGCTGATCCATTTGCTCTCCCTCGTATCGACCAGATTATTGATGCTACGGAGGGTTGTGAGAGCTTATGTTTCCTTGATGCTTATTCCGGTTATCATCAAATCAAGATGGCAGTTAAAGACCAAGAAAAGACGGATTTCATAACTCCTTTTGGAGCTTTCTGGTATGTTTCTATGCATTTTGGGCTCAAGAGTTCCCACGCGACTTACAGCGTTGTGTTCATATCGGATTTCGGGTTCCGGCAAAACCCTTGAGGTTCGAACACTGGGGTGCGCACAAAGATCTCCCTCTCCCTAGATCTCTCTCGCTACAATCGCAAGGCCTAGCTTGATGAATCCGAAGAACGAGAGACACAAGAGTTTATACTAGTTTGGGCCACCGATGTGGTGTAATACCCTACTCCAGTGTGGTGTGTTGGATTGCCTCTCGGGCTGAGGATGAACAGTTACAAGGGAAGAACAGCGTCCTGAGGAGAGGTGCTCTTGTGCTTGGTGAACTTGTGTGGTTGAGGGAGATCTCAATCATTCGCCCCCCTCTATGGTGGTGGCTAGTCCTATTTATAGAGGCCCTGGTCCTCTCCCCAAATATTGAGCGGGAAGGGATCCAACAATGGCCAAATTCGAAGGGAGACAACTAGTACAAGTTATCCTGATTAAAGGTGGTCTTCGCCTGCCAAAGGCTCTTGTGGTGACACCGTCTTGGGCTCCATGGTGACCTCCGTCTTGCCATCCTGCTGGTCTTGGTCTCGTTGCACCGATATGGAAACCTTTGCCTGATGCCTCGGGACTCCTTGCCCCTTTAGCACCAAAGAGGAAACGAAGACATTGTGCGCTCTGGCGCAATCCTGACTCCAGTCGTCATGGCTTGCGTCATAGGAACATCGCGAGGTGTCCCTTGCCTTGATCTCTCCGCCCCTCGCGAGCCAGCCTAGTGAGGCCATCCTGAGGAGGTCTTGTGTCGTCCACCTTGCGAGGCTTGGCCCCTCGCGAGGGTCTTGAGTGTTTGCTGGTGAAGATGGGCCGTACAAGGCCGCTGGTGGAGCCACGCTGCGGGCCGCAGGCAGGCAAGTCTGGGGACCCCCGTTCCCAGGACGCCGACAGTAGCCCCCGTGCCCAAGGCGCACTCGGACTTGGCTTGGAGGTGAAGCCAAAGGGGAAGTGCGGAGCGCCGCGGGCCACAACAGCCTGTGGCCCTGCTCGAAGCATGGCGGTTGATTGGACGTGGGCATCTCCGCTTCCCCACGCTGCCTCGGCAACTACCCGACTTGACGAGTCCCTGCTGCATGCAAAGAGAAATCATCATTACCTGTGATCGTGGGGATCGCTGGTTAGCCTTCTCCCGCTATAGAGGAGGGGGCGGAGCCCCCGTCGCTCATCTCTTCTTGCTCCGCTCACTTCTCCTTCCTCACTTCATTGCTAGTAGCAACTTCCCATGTCGCCGATTTGGAGGTTCTCGGCTGGAGAGAAGGGAACCCCCACCCCCCCCCCCCTCGCGACGAGCCCGGGCCACTTCCGCCAAAGAAGAGGCCGAGCCACCGCCGCGACATGGTCGTGAGGCCAGAGGTGTTGAGGCCTTGGTGCGAGCGGCCTCCTCCCAGGTACCCGCTGCCTTTATATGCCCAAGCTGAGGGCTCCGGACGAAGGGGCGACGAGCGCCACTGCCCACGCCGCGGCCGTGGTCGCCGCGCTGCGGTGACGCACACCGTTGCCCCAGGAGTCCATGCCACGGACTCCTTGCGCGAAATCGTGATGTGGGCGGCGATGCCTCCGTGCACTTGGATCCGCTTTCCTCAATTCTTCTCCGCCAAGATGCCGCCGAGGGGGCCCCTTGAGCTTTGGCTGCAGCACACCGACTGCGACGCCCCGACGACTTGAGCGGAGGTGGAAACCGTTTCCCCGGGAAAGATCTTCATGACTCACGACTGTAGCGAGGTCGCCCAGGTTTGCCGCGCGAAAGGCGCCCTCGCCATCCACTTCGAGTATGACGACTCCTCCATGATGTTCTTCAAGGTTTTCGACGCGGAAGGCCGCCGCTTGGAGTGCTGCCTTGGGGAGGGTCGCCCTGGCAGCGCACCGGCCAGCGCCGGGCTATCCGCTGGCTTCGCCAGTGGCTCTTCCAGCAGCGGCGACGGTGCTTGCGAGTCCAGTGACTCTCCCGAGCCCTACGAGACCCCGGAGACGAGCGACGACAGCTACGTGCCTCCAAGCTCTCGCCGGGCCCGGAGCAAGGCCGCAGCGTCCGGCCGCCGCCGTCGTTGATCTGGATGGGGTTGGCGCCGGCCTCCCGTGGCCCACTGTTGATTATGGCGTCGGCTCCGTTGGCGCTGTAGATAGAGCTCCTAAGAACTCCTCCTTTTAGTCCCTGCGAGGAATTGGAATAGACCCCGAGGGGGCGTGTAAAGGGTCTGCAATGTCCTCTATTCATATTATCCTTATTATGAAGATTTGCGAATGCATGTCTTTTTTCAGCTTGGTCTCCCCTTTCCATCCCCATGGCAGCTTGGTGCTCTATGCCGATAGGCCCTGGTCCCCAGGCAGGCTGCAGCCGTCGCTGGTATGCCAGGTCACGATGCCGTGGTCAAGGCCAGGAGGTGAGCAGCCCGAGGTCCAGTACGAGCTCATGTGGCGCGATGCTCAAGAGGTCCCCTTTAGCGGTCAAGCAGCTACTGAGAGCCAGGAAAGGGTGGCGACGTTGTCGTAACAAGGCTGCCTCATGTGGGGATCCTATGTTGTAACGCTGGGTCGATCCAGAAGCGAGAAATTATCTTGGCATTCTGGACTTGGTTCCTTGTGTTGCGCCAGACTTGTGCGTCGACTATTGTTGGGTATCTAGGTTAGGCCTGTGCGAGCCTCTCCCTCTTCTCCATGCTCTTCTGTGTGCTCTGCGTCCTCAGGTCCCGGCCCTCGAGCGAGCTCAGCCGCCGCTAGTATGCCAGGTTGCAATGCCGTGGTCAAGGCCAGGGGGTGAGGGCTGGAGAGCTAGTAAGATCTCCTGAGTCGCGATGCTCAGGAGCCCCCCTTTTAACGCGCAAGCGAATCGCATGGGAGAAGGAAGGAGCCCGTGGTACCGCCCGCTGTCATCCTTAGGAGGTCCCTACAGGTTAGCACGAGGAGGGACATAGATCGCCACGACGACCCTCGGTCTGCTGCAGGTCACTCTGCAAGAAGATGAAGGCACTGAGGGCCTGGTGAGGTGGCGTGCGCGAGGCGTGCCACGAGCCAGAGCTCGACCGCTCAGATTTGTCACTGTTGCAGGGACAGACCCGAGCACAAGTGCCGTGCCAGCATGTGTAGACCCCATGGTGGGTGACAATCAAGCAGGTGACAACCATAGATAGATCAAGCATGGAAGGCGAATCAGCTTAGGTAAACGCAAGAACGCTACACGCCACTGGGTTGGACCCGAGTGGCTTGGGGATGATGCAGCCCGAGGTGCGCCCTCAGCAAAGTAATGCTAAAGATGTAAAAGGATACATGCCGCAGGGACGGGCCCATGCGGCCTGGGAATGATGCAGCTCGGGGGGCGCTCCCAGCTAAATAAACTTGGAAAATGTCACCTGGTTCCGTTCTCGAAGGGATGTTGGGGCAGCTGAAGATGCATAGCGAAGGGGTTGCTCCTCACGAGCCACCGGGGCCCTGAGCCTCGGGAGGCTCTGGGGGCCCGGGCGACTCCTCGAGGGCTGTCTCCATCTCTGTTAGGACTGCGTGATGCCTGGCCTCCTGAGCCGCAGGATGCTCCGCACGTTGCGCTGGAAGGCGGATGCCACAATCGGCAGGCCGAACAGCATGCGAACATAGCCGTGAGGTGGGCCCTCGCAATGTCCCACGCGCGAAGGCCAGAAGAGCTCCTGAGATGTGGCCCTGTTGAGCCATGGGATATCCACGCAGACGTGCAGCCCGCCATCCTTGCCAGGATGGGGGCCGCGCCAGGTAGGCGGCGGTCGCCGCGCATGGCTCTTGCATCCTACAGCTCCTGAGTGACCTTGGTAATGAACTCTTGAGCGCCGGGCGCTCCTCGCCCGGTGTCCTCTTGAGGCAAACGTGCCGCAAAGCACGCCTCCATGTGGTGCCCGAGTGCTTTCCTCGTGATGTTGGCTAGGTCCGAGGCCCTCCAGAAGAAAGGCCCCGAGCCCTGCCCGAGGAGGGCACCGATTGCGCCTTCCTATGCGAGGGAGGGAGGCGCCCCAGGCACGGGCGCCAATCCTGATGTTGCACCGACAGAGGCGCCGCTTCCCCGAGGCCCTGTGCGGAGTAGCTGCTTCTTCTTCTTGGGGACGGCCTCCGGAGGGTACTGCGCTGCGTTGTTGTTGGGGTCCTCGATTGCTGCGGCTTGGAAGCCGCGCTCGAGGGAGCACACCGCATCTCTTTCTTCGCAGGGGACAGTGATAATCCCGCCACTTCCTGGCATCTTGAGGACATTGTAGCCGTGGTGGGTCACCGCCTTGAACTTGGCCAGGGCCGGGTACCCGAGGATGGCATTGTACGGTAGACGGATGAGAGCAACGTCGAATCGATGCGCTCGGTGCGGTAGTTGTCGTGCTGTACAAAGGTGACAGGGAGGCGGACCTGCCCTATCGGGCTGGTGGAGCCGTCGGTCACTCCTGAGTAGGGCTTGGTAGGCTGAAGCTGGTCATACGGCACTTGGAGGCTGTTGAACGTCTCGATGGACAGGACGTTAAGCCCTGCGCCGCCGTCGATGAGGGTCTTGGTGAGTTGAACATTGCTGATGACGGGTGAGCAGAGCATCGGGAGGGCGCCAGCGGTGGCTATGCACTTGAGCTGGTCTGCTGAGCTGAAAGTGATGGAGCACTTGGACCACCTGAGCGGGCGTGTGGCCTCGAGCCTGGGAAGGGCTGCGTTCACCTCGCGAGCAAACTTCTTGAAGATGCGCTGAGAAGCAGGGGCCTGAGCTCCGCCCAAGATGCAGGCTATAGCACACGGTTCCTGGAAGCCCCAAGCCCCCTCGTCCTGATGGTGTTCGTCGTTCCTTCTTGGCGGTGGCGGCAGCGGAGGAGACCAGCATTTCCCTGAGGGCGATCCTCGTGACGCTGATCCCTCCATGCGCCCTCACAAGGCTGATCTTGCCAGCGGTCCTCGCGAGGCCGGTCGTGCCACTCCTGATGAGGGCCGCAGTCCTCCCAGCATCCTCCGCCTCGTCCTCCTCCTCGGCCATAGCCCCGGTCACTGTGCTCGGGGCGTCGACCGAAGCGCCCATCTCAAATGGCCCCGAGCTCCTGATAGTCGTTGGTGTTGTGGCTATGCATGTTGTGGAAGGCGCAGAACGGCCGGCTGCTCTTGGACGACTCGGGGTGGTCCCGGCCGCGCTTCATGTCTGGCTCTGCCGCGAGCACGGCTACTCCCTTGCGCTTCACGTCCTTGGCCTTGGCTTTCTTCTCCTTCGGGTCGGTAGCCGGGAGCTCGAGGAGGGAGAGGCACCCCTCCTCAACTCGTGCGCACTTGGTCACCAGGTTGAATAGCTCCAAAGCCGTGCATAGCTCCTCGTGGATGGCGAGCTCCTCCGTCATCTTGACGTCACGGACGCCGTCGGAAAACGCCGAAATGATGGCCTCGTCTAGGACCTTGGGGATCTTGAGGCGAACGTTGTTGAAGCGTTGTATGTACTTTTGCAGGGGTCTCCCTGGCTGCTGCCTGACGTGGCGTAGGTCACCCACGGTCGGAGGGCGGTCATGAGTGCCCTGGAAGTTGGCAACGAAGCGGTCACGCATCTCATCCCAAGAGGTGATCGAGCTCGGGGGCAGGTTCAGGAGCCACGAGCGAGCGCCGTCCTTGAGAGCCATGGGGAACCAGTTCGCCATGACTTTTTCGTCACCTTTGGCCGCCTCGATGCTCAGCTCGTAGAGCTACAAGAACTCCGCCGGGGTCGGCGGTGCCGTTGTAGCGAGGAGGCAGGTCTGGCTTGAACTTGCCTGGCCAGGCAATGCTACGCAGCTCAGGAGTGAAGGCGGGCAGCCTGCTATGGCTACCGGGGCCCATCGTGGAGGCGTAGCTTGATCTTGGTGTCCCCGCGCCGCCACGGCGAGTGGCGCGTGGCCCCGCTGCAACAAGCGATCCTGATGTGGCAGTGCTGGGAGCAGTGGAGCGTTTTCTTGCGGTCGGGGAACTTCTTGGCAGCTTCCTTCTTCTCGCGCAGGTGCCCGACGAGGAGGGTCGCGCCGGGGAGCCGCGCGCCTTGGCGCCAGAGCGCCATCTTGGTGCAGAGTTGGCGGAGGTGCTCCGTGAGCCACATCGCCCGCAGCTTGCGGGGGGTGAGGCAGCGAGAGGGACGGCGCAGGGGAGCCCCCTGCAGCGTTGACGAGCTCGGTGATGCGGTCTAGCCAGTCCTCGTAGAGGTCGTCGACTGGGCGGTAGCGCAGGAGCTCGCGTGCCATGAGCAGCGCGGCCTGCGCGTCCGTGGGAGCGCGACGAGCATGAGACGAAGAGCCGGCTGGGGTTAGCGACGGAGTGGTGGTGCGGCCGTCCCGCCGCATAGAGGGGTGCAGCGAGGATGCTTGCTGCTCGTTTCAAACCGGGCCGATGACGGTGTTGGCGGTGGGTGAAGGGAAACGACGGGGAGGACCACTAACAGGAGCTGTCTGAGCGACACGGTCAGTGAGGGCGGCCCGGCGCTCAGTGCGGGTGCGGCGAGCGTCCGCCAAGGATGCGGCAAAGCGACAGGACGCGGATTGGTGGGAGGAAGGCTTCGGCGCACCCCTACATGGCGCGCCAAATGTTGGATTTCGGGTTCTGGCAAAACCCTTGAGGTTCGAACACTGGGGTGCGCACGAAGTTCTCCCTCTTCCTAGATCGCTCTCACTACAATTGCAAGGCCTAGCTCGACGAACCCGAAGAAAGAGAGACGCAAGAGTTTATACTGGTTCGGGCCACCGATGTGGTGTAATACCCTACTCAAGTGTGGTGTGGTGGATTGCCTCTCAGGCTCAGGATGAACAGTTACAAGGGAAGAACAGCCTCCTGAGGAGAGGTGCTCTTGTGCTTGGTGAACTTGTGTGGTTGAGGGAGATCTCAATCATTCGTCCCCGTCTATGGTGGCGGCTAGTCCTATTTATATAGGCCCTGGTCCTCTCCCAAAATATTGAGCAAGAAAGGATCCAACAACGGCCAAATTCACAGGGAGACAACTAGTACAAGTTATCCTGACTAAAGGTGGTCTTAACCTGCCAAAGGCTCTGGTGGTGACGCCGTCTTGGGCTCCACGGTGACCTCCGTCTTGCCGTCCTGCTGGTCTTGGTCTTGTTGCACCGATATGGAAACCTTTGCTTGATGCCTCGGGATTCCTCGTCTGCACTTACCCCTTTAGCACCAAAGAGGAAACAAGCTGGCGCCGCCTGGCGCCCGCCTGACTCCAATCGTCATGGCTTGCATCATAGGAACCTCGCGAGGTGTCCATTGCCTTGGTCTCTCCGCCCCTCTTGAGCCAGCCTAGTGAGGCCGTCCCGAGGAGGTCTTGTGTCGTCCTCCTCGCGAGGCTTGGCCCCTCGTGAGGGTCTTGAGTGTTTGCTAGTGAAGATGGGTCGTACAGGGCTACTAGTGGAGCCACGCCGCGGGCCGCAAGCAGGCAAGTCTGGGGACCCCCGTTCCCAGGACACCGACAGTTCAGAGTTACTTGCATAGTCAGATTGGATGCAACATTCATGCTTATGTAGATGATATTGTGGTCAAGTCCCGGAAGAAGGAGATTCTCCCTGATGATTTGAAGGAGACTTTTCACAATCTCCAGGTCTATAAAATGATGCTTAACCCGGCCAAGCGTGTCTTTGGTGTGCCTGCAGGTAGACTATTGGGTTATATAGAGTCATTGAAGCTAACCCGGAGAAGATCAAAGCCATCACTTCGCTTGCTAAGTCGGCATGTGTCAATGACCTCCAGCGTTTGGCGGGTCGTATTGCAGTGTTGAGGCAGTTCATAAGTCACTGGGAGAAAAGGCAATCCCTTTATATCAGATGATGAAAAAGACAAATCATTTTGTCTGGAGTGATGCTACTGATGAGGCATTTGAGGTGCTCAAGAAACAGCTAGTTGAGCCGTCCATCCTTGCTGCTCCAATTGGCAAAGAGCCCTTGCTCCTATATATGATAGCTAATAGCCGAGCTGTCAGTGTGGCGATAGTTGTGGAGCACAAGGATGAGGTAAGGAGTACCATGTGCAGCGGCCGGCTTATTATGTCAGTGAGGTGTTGATTGAGTCAAAGCAACGATATCCACATTGGCAGAAATTGGTGTATGGAGTGTTCATGGCGAGTCGTAAGTTGAAGCATTATTTTCTTGTTCGCCCTATTATTGCGGTCAGTTCTGCACCTTTGGGGGATATTATTCACAACCCTGAAGCTACAGGCCGGGTGGCTAAGTGGGCAATTGAACTTGGGCCTCGTGGTTTGAAATATGTGCCAAGGACAACCATCAAATCTCAAAATTTTGTGGATTTCATAAATAACTGGACCAAGTTGAAGACACCTAAGGAGAAGCCTGACAACACGTATTGGACAACCCACTTTGATGGGTATAGGGAATTGGAGGGCTCAGGGGCTAGAGTTATTTTGACTCCCCACGAGGTGAAAAATTCTATTATGTGTTGCGGCTGATGTTTCCTTGTACTAATAATGCAGCTGAATATGAGGCTCTACTCCATGGCCTTCGTATGGCCAAAGAGATGAATTTAAGTCGGTTCAGGTGTTTCAGTGACTTAGATCTTGGGGCTCAACAAGTCTCTGGCAAGTGGGACTCCAAAGACCCGCTCATGGCGACTTATCACCGGGCGGTAGATAATACTGCTGGGCATTTTCAAGGTTATCAAGTGGATCACCTCGACCGACGAAAGAATGAGGCGACCGATGCCTTAAGCCGGCTTGGGTCTCAACGTAAGCTGGTGCCTCCGAATGTGTTCCTGGATGTGCTACACAGTCCCTCTGTCAGGTTACCGTCCGAAGAAGATCTTGTTGTTCCTGACCCGGAGGCACAGTTGGTGGCAGCTCTTCATGCTATTATAGATTGAACTTTGCCTTATCTAGCTTATATGACCCGGGGCGAGTTACCAAAGGATGAAATTCTAGCAAGGCAGATAACCCAACGGTCTAAGGCTATAACTATCATCAACAGCGAGTTACGCCACTGGAGCGTGACAGGGGTATTCCAACGTTGTGTTTCTCCAGAGGAGGGCCATGAAATCTTACGAGAGACTCATGAGGGTGACTGTGCTCATCATGCCGGGTCAAAATCATTGGTGGCTAAGGCGCTTCGTCATGGGTTTTATTGGTTGACGGCTCATGCTGATGCAGAAGATATTGTCAGTAAGTGCGATGGATGTCAAAAAAAATCTTGACGAGCTCTTGTGCCGGCTCAAGAGTTATGAATGATTCCAATAACTTGGTTGTTTGCAGTCTAGGGGCTTTACATGGTTGGACCTTTCCATAGGTCTAAGGATAAGACACCCACCTTTTGGTGGCGGTTGACAAATTTACAAAGTGGGTTGAAGCAGAGCCAGTTAGCAAGTGTGATGCAGCGACTGTAGTTCAGTTTGTTGAAAAGCTGATCTTCCGCTTTGGTTATCCTCATAGTATCATCACTAATAACTAGACTAATTTGTGTAAAGGTGCTATGAAAGAGTTCTATCAAAGAGAGCATATTCGTCTTGATGTTTCTTCGGTGGCTCATCCGCAGTCTAATGGTCAGGCGGAAAGGGCTAACCAGGAGATTTTGAGAGGCATCAAGCCCTGACTTATGGTTCCTTTGGAACGAAAGCCGGGTTGTTGGGTTGTGGAGTTACATTCAGTACTTTGGAGTATCAATACTACCCCCAACAGGTCAACAAGCTAGCCTTTCTTCATGGTCTATGGTGCAAAGGCAATTCTCCCAAGTGAAATCTGTCATGACTCGCCACGAGTGGCGGCTTATGTTCAAACTGATAAGGAGATGGCATGACAGGATGCACTTGATGCATTGGATGAAGAACGCGACCTTGCGGCGGCTCGTTCAGTAATATACCAGCAAGAACTATGTCGCTATCATAGCCATAGAGTCAAGACTCGGGTGTTTCGAGAAGGCGACTTAGTGCTTTTACTGATTCAAGATCAGACAGATATGCACAAGTTATCACCGCCTTGGGAAGGACCTTTTGTGGTCAATAAAATTCTTAATAATGGTTCGTATTATCTTATTGATATATGTGAGCACAAGAAGTCACACACCTCTGAGCTGGAGACCAACAGGCTGTGGAATATTGCTCATCTTCGGCCTTACTATACTTGAGCCACCGGCTCTTCCCATTATACATACTTCTATCGATGTATATATCTTTTTATGATCAATATAATAAAGCCGGCATCCCTGACAATTCAGGGTCTATGTCATTTCATTTCTGTGTATCTGAGTCTTTATTAATTGGTCATAAGGTCACTTCTGGGCTTCCAACCCATCGGGTTTAGCTTTCATACCCTCTTGACCGGCCTGAGTCGCCATATTATGAGTTACACCTGCATGTTTGCAACTTGCTACTCTCCTAGGTGACCCGCCGAACTCTTAACAGTCAATCTTTTTTGAGACCATGAACTTGTTAAGGTTAAAACAACAGCTTGTGTCATGTGAGAGCCAGCTTACAATGAGCTAGGATAAAATCAACGGCTATGCGGCCTTGAAAGCATAAGGCCTATCAGCCAACTTGTTTGGTCGTGTTTTGGAAAACCGGCCCAATAATTATTTGAGATTTTTTTTGTATCTCTCTTTTGGTTTCTTTGGATATTTTTATATTAAGTTTTTCTTTTATGCAAATTTTGACTACCCGGGTCGTGAGGCTCTGGATTATGTGGCTCATGTTTGAGTATTTTGGGATTTTAACCCGCCCTGGCTTTGGACTTTAAGTCGTTAGTATATTTTTGTTTGAACAACCATGGTCATAAAGCTGCAAGCCTTTTGGTTTTCACCCGCACTGCTGTTGATTTTTAAGCCGCCAACATGATTTGTCTCTACAGGTATGTTTTCAACTATTATATGAGACTACGAGTCTTCGGGTTTGGTAACCCGCCCTGGCTCTTGACCTTAAGTCACCAGTATGCTTTGGCTTGAATAGCCTTGGTTATGGTCATTTCAGTAGTCATATAAGGCTACATATTTTTGGGTTGTCGCCCGCCCTGGCTTTTGACTTTAAGTCGCCAGTACATCTATTGTTTAAATTTTTTGCAGGACATGCAAAACTTCAAATAAAAATAAAAGTCCTGGTATGGCTCATGTATATGATCACGTCAGGCCTATCATAAAGATTAAACTGGTGGATCAAAACTCAAGATCGACATGCACGAAGGCATGACATGGCGGATCCTTGTTTTATGCTACCCTATTACAAGGCTTTACATTGAGCCTAAAAAGGTTTGAATCAAGTGTTTCAAGAGCTGCACTCCCATAACCCGGCCTGAGAGCCGCCTGGGTCATCATTGTTATGATCAGTTGTCTTCCTGCCACCTTGAAGATTGTGGGTCTTCCCGCGCCGGCTCTTCCTCGTTGATCATATGAAGATCAGTTGTTGTCCAGTTGATGCCAGTTAAAGCTTCGAATGGGGCCTCGTCATTTAGTAAATGGAATGATCAACATCAGGGGCAAAGATATGCTTACGTCGAGGAGGAATGAGATTTACGATGTCATGAGTGGGAGGCTAGATTTTTTTGTTGTTATCATCATAAGCAGGCGTATACTTGTTTAAATTTAGCTGCTCAATAAGCTTGCAAGCCACGGGACGCTGATGTTAGCTATGACAACGTAGGTATTTCCCCTAAGAGGAAGGGATGATGCAGCACAACGACGGTAGGTATTTCCCTTAGTGATGAGACCAAGGTTATCGAACTAGTAGGAGAACGTTGCAACACTACGTAAACAACACCTGCACACAAATATCAAATACTCGCAACCCGACATGTTAAAGGGGTTGTCAATCCCTTCCGGGTAACGGCGCCAAAAATTGGCATGTGGACGGGAGAAAGTTATAAATATTGATAGATCGAATGCCAAATAAACTAAAGTGTAGCAAGGTATATTTGTATTTTTGGTTTAATAGATCTAAAAATAAAATCAAAGGAAAGTGGATCTCCAAGGAAAATATATTAAAGAAGAGACCTGGGGGCCATAGATTTCACTAGTGTCTTCTCTCGAGAAAAATAGCAAACGGTGGGTAGATAAATTACTGTTGGCCAATTGATAGATCTACAAATAATCATAAAAATATCCAGGCAATGGTCATTATATTGGCATCATGTCCAAAATTAGTAGATCGACTCCTGCCTGCATCTACTACTATTACTCCACACATCGACCACTATCCAGCATGCATCTAGTGTATTAAGTTCACGGAGAAATGTAGTAATGCAATAAGAACGATGACATGATGTAGACAAGATCTATTTATGTAGAAATAGACACCATCTTTTTATCCTTAATGGCAACGATACATACGTGTTGGTTCCCTTTCTATCACTGGGATCAAGCACCATAAGATCGAGCCCATCACAAAGCACCTCTTCCCATTGCAAGATAAATAGATCAAGTTAGCCAAACAAAACCCATATATCAGAGAAGAAATACGAGGCTATAAGCAATCATGCATATAAGAGATGAAATAAGACTCAAATAACTTTCATGGATAAAAAGATAGATCTGATCATAAACTCAAAGTTCATCCGATGCCAACAAACACATCGCAAAAAGAGTTACATCATATGGATCTCCAAGAGACCATTGTATTGAGAATCAAACGAGACAAAGGAAGCCATCTAACTACTAACTACGGACCCGTAGGTCTACAAAGAACTACTAACACATCATCGGAGAGGCACCAATGGAAGTGGTGAATCCCTCCGTGACGGTGTCTAGATTGGATCTGGTGGTTCTAGACTCTACGGTGGATGGAATTGGTTTTCGTCGACTCTCCTAAGGTTTTTGGAATATTGGGGTATTTATAGGGCAAAGAGTCGGTTCAGGGGGCACCCGAGGTGGGCACAACACACCAGGGCGCGCCTGGGCCTACAGGCACGCCCTGGTGGGTTGTGCTCCCCTCGGATCACCCCCATGCACTTCTCCGGCCCACTCGATGTCTTCTGGTACGAAACGAAATCCACAAAAAGTTTCGTTGTGTTTGGACTCTGTTTGGTATTGATTTCCTGCGATGTAAAAAACATGCAGAAAACAACAACTGGCACTTGGCACTATGTCAATAGGTTAGTACCAAAAATGATATAAAATGACTATAAAATGATTATAAAACATCCAAGAATGATAATATAACAACATGGAACAATAAAAAATTATAGATACGTTGGAGACGTATCAGACGCATCTCCCTAACACATTGGTTGAAGTCTTTTTCTTCAAAGACCGACTCATCATCCTTGAATTCCGGGCACCCAGTGGCTATCTCCTCCGGGTCAAGCTCAGATTGCCACACCTTCGCCCAGCCAAGAGCAACGATGGCTCCAGCTCGGGCGGCTCATAATTTTATTTCTTCAATTTGGCTTGGGAATGTTGACAGATGATCCAAAAAAGTCTTGAATTGACTAGGCGGCTTCCTGTTTCCTCCTAAAGCCACAAGACTGTGGAGAGTGCCAGAGTATAATTGTTTGTTAGAGGGTAAATCATATTCAGATTCAATAACCTGTCTTGACCAAGACTTGCACTCCTGGAGCCTGTTGAAAAGTTATACAAGAGTCTCCAGGCGAGTTAGCAATGCACACACACACACACACACACACACACACACACACACACACACACACACACACACACACACACACACACAGGAAGCAAGGAAGGTTACATAATTTGAATCACACATTACACGTACTGAAGATGTGTTGTTTTAAGCCGGATAACTCTTCGGTTACCGGCTTAAGCACAGGTTCATCATCTTCGGCCTTTTTTGTAAGAGCAGCCTTGTCAATCTCCCAGGTAGCTCTCTCAACATCAAACCCTACTTTAAGTTTTTCAATTTCCTCTAATGAGGCCTTCAGATCTGACTTGGCCTTGGAGGTTTCTGTCTACTGCAGCTTTAGACTTTTTCTCAAATGGCCAACTTGCGATTCCTTCATGTTCAATTCTGCCTGAAATAAATAAGGCAATGGTTACAATGCAATGAGTAAGTTTAATGAGGTATAGTTAATCAAGTTCCAAGCACATTGTAAACAATATACTTGGCACTTGGGGGCTAATGTAGGTCATTTTGATGTAATTATGACCCGGCAAACTTTATTAAGTTAAGCCAGCCCTTGGGGGGTACATATTTGGATTTCTTAAGTGATTATAAGTCCAGGCTCACTTTATTAAGTTAAGTCAGCCCTTGGGGGCTACATATTTGGATTTCTTAAGTGATAATAATTCTCGGCTTACTTTATTAAGTTATAAGCCGACCCTTGGGGGCTACACGTTTGGATTTCGTAAGTGATTATAAATCGTGGTTCATCTTGTTAAGCTAAGCTGGTCATTGTGGGTTGCAAAATTGGAAAAAGTTACAAGTCTACAACATACTCACTATTCTCCTATACTCTAGACTTGGCGGCAATATGAATATGTATGGAAAGGGGTTAGCAACATACCTCATAGAGTTCCTTCATAAGTTTCACTAAGCCGGCTTCCAGGTCACGGCTAGTATGAAGGCGGTTTAGATAACCTGAGTGGATTTCGCTTGCACTGAAGGTAGCATAGCTTTCGCCCCTGGCGCTGTAGAAACCATCCCAGTGATAGTCATATCATCAGAGTCCTTTTCAAGAGGGATCTCTTCGGCTAGCTTCGGAGGAGTTGGCCACTTAGGACTCGGTAGGTCATGAATGGTCGTCGGGTTAAAATCAGTATCCATTTGCTCCGGGACGGTGGCACCAATTGACGGGGGTGGGTCATTAATAGGTTCTTTCGGGTCTTGAGTGAGGGCCTCGGAAATGTCTGCTAGCTGCTTCTCTGGTTCAGCAGTTTTGGGATCCTTTGAAGACTCGCCTAGCTTCAGTTTCTTGCCTGCCTTTGCCACGCCTTTGACAAAAATTCAAAGTTGATGAGTATATCATTACAAATCATTGATAAACAAATGCAAATACTGACCCTTGGGCGATCTTGAAAGTTGGCATTTGAGTCCGAGTAGAATCGCCAGATGACGGAGGCGTCCTCTGATAATTTGAATTGGAAGGATTAATAGGTTCACGTATAAGGCCGGCTAAAGGATAAAGAGAGTCTGGCTCATGTGGCACCTCATGTCGACGTTTGCGAGGAGCAGGCTTGTTGGGTAAGCTGCAGACAAGGTCTTGAGAGCCGCCACTCCGGGTCAGGCGTCTAGAATCGTGTTGTTGTTCCTTCAAAAGAAAGTTGGGATCCAAGTGAGCAAGAGGAGGAGAAAATTTCACCTTCGCGACGACCCGCCAAATTTTCTTTCTTTGTAAGGGTTTTGAGACAGAGGAAATTGTAGTTCCCTCTGTTGTGTCTGCATGTCTGGTCTTTGCGTCTTCCTGAGAGGAATCAGCGTCAAAAAGTTGCATAAACAGAAGGCCAAGAGAATCAAGTTCTACCTCTGAAAAGTCCAGCTGGAAAAGATCTTGGGAATTTTGCTTGCTATGACAACCCATGCCACGAGATTTTATTCCCCTTGCCATCTTAGCTAGAGCAGCGGCAGCTTGTATTTTCTTCTTCCAAAATGGAGAGTTAGCTTATTTGTACATGAGTCAAAGGGTTAAATGTTTGACGCACAAAAGATAAACAAGTCAGACGAAGTTTATTCAAGATACTTACAGTCGGAGCCGGGTTAAGGGCACAGAAAGGGTTCATGCATATAAGAGATCAATGAAGACTCAAATAACTTTCATGGATAAAAAGATAGATCTGATCATAAACTCAAAGTTCATCCGATCCCAACAAACACACTGCAAAAAGAGATAGATCATATGGATCTCCAAGAGACCATTGTATTGAGAATCAAACGAGAGAGAGGAAGCCATTTAGCTACTAACTACGGACCCGTAGGTCTACAAAGAACTACTGATGCATCATCAGAGAGGCACCAATGGAAGTGGTGAACCCCTCCGTGATGGTATCTAGATTGGATCTGGTGGTTCTGGACTCTGCAGCAGCTGGAATTGATTTTCGTCGACTCCCCTAGGGTTTCTATAATATTGGGGTATTTATAGAGCAAAGAGTCAGTTCAGGGGGCACCCGAGGTGGGCACAACCCAACAGGGTGCGCCTGGGCCTCCAGGCGCACCCTGGTGGGTTGTATTCCCCTCGGAGCACCTCCCAGGTGCTTCTCCGACCCATTGGATGTCTTCTGGTCAAAAAAAAATCCACAAAAAGTTTCGCTGCATTTGGACTCCGTTTGGTAATGATTTCCTGCGATGTAGAAAACACGCAAAAAACAACAACTGGCACTTGTCACTATGTCAATAGCTTAGTACCAAAAAATGATATAAAATGACTATAAAATGATTATAAAACATACGATAATGATAATATAACAGCATGAAACAATCAAAAATTATAGATACGCTGGAGACGTATCAGCATCCCCAAGCTTAATTAATTGTTGCTCGTCCTTGAGTAGGTAAATGATAAAAATAGAATTTTGGATGTGGAATGCTGCCTAACATGTCATCTCATATTCTTTTCTTTAAAACATGGATATTTGGACTTTTATATGGTCCAAAGCAATTGTCTAGTTTTGACATGAGACTTAAATACTCAAGCATATCAACAAGCAACCATGTCTTTCAAAATATCAACACTAAATTAACTTATCCCTAGCCCATCATGCTCAATCATTGGTCCATTTATGAAACACACTCGCATACTAGCTACATCCAATGCTCAAGTACGATGTAAGTGCATCTAGTGCCCCTTAGTGATTTTGGTGTATTGAAGACTTATAGGTTAAGGGTCTAATGTGTTTATGAGTGTACACAGGTCTATAAGTCTATGAGGAGATTCATATTTACAGAGAAAGTCGACCCCTAAAAATGAAGTTCTTCGACTGAAGACTTTGGACTCCTGAAGACTTTCTGAAGACTTTGAAAGTGCACAAATTGGTGTGACCTTGAAGACTATTCATTCGAGGAACATGAAGCGTGAAGACTTTTTTTTTCGTAGTTTCATTTTCTCTTTCTTGAGTCATAGGAAACACCGTACTGTTAAAGGGGGTCGAGGAAATACTAAGGAAAAATTCCATGTGATGCTCAACTCAAAATCCTACACCTACCAATCCCTTCGAGTGAAGCCATTGGAAATCTCATACAGTTCAGTCATATTCTTGATGTGATGAGATGAAGTTCTTACATTCTCCGAGGAATTTGTTCTGGCCGAGGAGTTAGGAATTCGCCAGTCTTGGATTGCCTACACATGAGGAACATGATAGCCCCGAGGAATTTGAGCCTCAAATTTCCGACCGTTCTTGTCTCTGGCCACCTGTCCCAAAATATCTTATCCACCTAACGGTCATATCATTGAAGGGCATTTATGTCTTATCATGTAGGGCTGCTCCCTAGGCTATAAATAACCGCCCCCTACAACCACTAGTTGGTTGTCTGCTCCGAGAGAAACTAACACTCGTCATTTGAGAGCATCCCATCCTCTGAGGACTTTGAGCGAAAATCATCGAGTGAGGAAAATCAAAACCCAAACACCTACAAACCCAAAGTGATTGAGCATCATTGAAGAGATTGATCCTGTGTGGATCCGATGCTTGTTACCTTTGAAGACTGTGCTTCTTCCAGATGGTTAGGCGTCATGGTCTAGAACATCCAAGAGGAATGGTGGATCACCGAGTGACCGAGTTTGTGAAGGTTCAGAAGTCACCTGAAGACTTACCATGAGTGATTTGGGCGAGGTCTGTGTGACCTTAGCTCAAGGAGAATACGGTGAGGAATGTGTGTCCTCAGGTTTAAATACCTAGCCGCTCCAACCAGATGTACAACCGAGACAGCAATTGGAACTGGTCTACCAAATCATTGTCTTCACCAAGCCAACTGGTTCTATTTCCTCAACTCTTTCATTTCCTCATATCTGTGTTTGAAGACTTTGACTAAAGACTTTCTCAATTTCCTTAGTTCAATTTCTTCAGTTTGTTTGTCTTCATCCTATGTTATCCTGTGATTACGCTTTCTGTACTCTGTGCTTGTCTTCATTTCATCATGATGACCATGCTTGTGTTCTGTTATGTTTACTTTTGAGTACTTATTCCGCTGCTAGTAGTTCTTCGCTAAGAAATTTCCTCACCCGCAAATTCCTCAGTGAAGAATTTATAAAAATCGCCAATTCACCCCCCCCCCTCTAGTCGATATAACGCACTTTCAATTGGTATCAGAGCAAGGTACTCCCTTGTTCTGTGTGATTTTGGTTTAACTGCCTGGAGTTTTAGTTATGTCGACCACAGGAATGAAGACTGTGTCGTGCCCCATCTTTGACGGCCACGAGTATCTCAAGTGGAAGGCCATGATGAAGAAGCGCCTCATGGTGATGAACAGCGAGCTGTGGACCGTCACTGAGATCGGTCTGACCGATCTGTGCAAGATGGTAGAAGCTGATGACATTCACAAGTACACTCTTCTCAACCTCACGGCGAAGGACGTCATCTGCTCCTGTCTGTCTCAAAATCAATTCAGGAACATCATGCATCTCGATCATGCGAAGCTTATCTGGTACCGTCTCTCTGAGGTCTATTAAGGTCATCAAACCCGTCATGATCCTTGGTTTGAGGACTTCAAGGAATCTCTCAAAGCGATGACATTAGAACCAGAATCGTCATCTTCTGCATCATGCGTTATGGCAAAAGATGCTAAGGTAACTGAATGATATCTTTCTGAATCCAGTGATGATGAATCTGGTGATGAGTTTGGAACCAACTATGTCAAACTTGCTTCCCTTTCCACTAAACAACAAAGAGCTTTGGAAAAAGTTCAATACATGCTAAATAAGAGTGATGATATGTTGGGTGAAGAAATGGATCAGTTGAAAGCTTTGGCTGAGAGTCTTCAGAGACTTCAGTCTAAGTTTGACACCCTTCAAGGTCATCATAACACTCTCTTATCTGATCATGAGAAGCTTTCTTATGAATTTCTTCAGAGAAAGCAAGATCTTGAAAAGCTAAGAGTGAGTTATGAAGATCTTCAGAAGGAGCGTGATTCATTACTTACTCAACAAATCAGCGTTGCTCAGGAGAATTTGTTCCTCCATGTTTGAAGTGCATTGAACGTGAATCTGCTAATTCTTCACCTGAATGTTCAAATACTTCTAATGTTACAAATTCTTCACCTGCCTCTGCTATCACTAATTCCTCATCTGAGGACATTGCTAGTATCACTGATGATGCAGGGCTGAAGGAATTGTACATGGCAGGCATGTACCAAAGCCTCAAAGGGCATCAAACTCTTTGTGATGTGCTTAAAAAACAGATCCTCAACAGGAACCCCAGGAAAGAGGGTATTGCCTTTGAGAGGAAACTCAATGCTGATGGTACATATTGGAAGCCTGAGCAGTACCCCAAAACCTCATGGGTTGCTACAAAGAGACCTCCAGCTGATCCATCCAATTTATCTGGCTTTACATGAGAATCTTCTCATTCTTCTGACGAGTCATTTGACTCCAACTACAAACTGTTCAAAAATCAGAATGGTGAAGTCTTTGCTAGATATGTTGGTACTAACTGCATGAACAGTTCCCCTATGAAGAAAATCTGAGTTCCCAAAAGGTGCCTTGAAAGTCTTCAGGTGAATGTCCTCATGACACCACCTGTGAAGAATAGCAACCCCAAATAAAATTCTTCATATGGACCAAATTCTTCATATGGATCCAAGTCCTCATGCGGACCAAGTTCCTCACGTGGATCAAATTCCTCAAAAGGATCAAAGTCCTCACATGAATATCATCCTGATAACAACTCTATTTCGCAGGGAAGAGCTAAGGGCTATGAATATGAGCATTATTATTCTAACCATTATGTTCATAAGTCCTCAAAAAATTTCTCTGCTTATTCATATGCTTACCCTAACTTCTCTTATGTGAAACAAAATGGATTGCCTTCTATGCCACCTTTCTCGTATGGAGCTCGCAGAGTGATGAACTCTTTGCCACCCCTTTCAGATGTGGGTGGTGAAGAAAAAGAACTAATTTCCTCTGCAGGGTTAGGTCTCCAAACGTACTGAAATGTCTGAAGAATTTGCTGGAGACCTGAGAAATGCTTGAAAGGATGCAGGCTAATCATGAAGAAATGAACTTTCATTTCTCATGTCCTCATAGTGCTTTATCTATTCTATTACTTGATGAAATTGCTCTGATGAATTGTGATGTCATATTCTTCACTGATGAAGCATATGAAGTTCGTAAGTTGCACTAATTCATCTGCAGGATGATCAACCCAAAGCCACTGAGTGGGTCCTCGATAGTGGATGTACAAATCACATGACTGGTGACAAGAATCTATTGATGGATGCTCCCTTATCTCCATCTCAATTTAAGCATATCATCTTCGCTGACAAAGGCAAAAGTCAGGTATTGGGTCTAGGTAAGGTTGCGATCTCAAAGGATCAACACATGGACAAAGTCATGCTTGTCGAGTCCTTAGGATACAACCTCATGTCTGTCTCAATGCTTTGTGATCTTGATATGGTTGTTGTCTTTGGCAAGTATCGTTGTGTTGTGGTTATGGAAGCTGACAATTCCAAAGTCTTCAAAGGCTTTAGGAGAGGAGACTTGTATATTGTTGATTTCTCTACAGGACCACAACCAGCTGTATGCCTACTTGCAAAAGCTTCAGGCTATGGCATCGACGACTTGGTCATTCAGGCATGAGGAATTTGCACACGCTTGCTAAAAATAAGCATGTCATTGGCATTGAGAATGTCAAATTCCTCAAGGATCACTTGTGCGGAGCCTGTGAAGCTGGGAAGATGACAAAGGCTAAGCATACATCGAAGATTATCATGACCACTACTCGACCATTTGAATTGCTTCATATGGATCTCTTCGGTCCTAACCATTCTGCAGTTTCAAATGACGTGTCTCAATATGGCTTTGTTATTGTTCATGATTACTCTCGTTACACATGGGTACACATTGTTACTTACAAACATGAAGTGCAGGAAGTCTTCAAACGATTTTCCTCGAGGGCTTCAACCAACTTCGATGTGAAGATCAAGCACATCAGAAGTGACAATGGAACTGAGTTAAAGAATTCTAGTCTTGATGACAATATTGATGAACTTGGTATTACTCATGAGTTATCTTCTCCTTATACTCCTCAGCAGAATGGCGTCGTGGAGCGCAAGAACATGACTCTTGCTGAGATGGCTCGCACTATGCTTGATGAATACAAAATGCCTCGTCGTTTCTGGATTAATGCAATTGATACTTCTTGCCACATCAACAACAGAGTATATCTTCACAAATTATTCGAGAAGACTGCCTATGAACTCCTCACAGACAAGAAACCCAATGTGAGTTATTTCAAAGTCTTCGGTGCTAAATGCTGGATTAGAGATCCTCATCACAACTCCAAATTTGCACCGAAAGCACATGAAGGTTTTATGCTTGGTTACGGAAAGGACTCGCACACCTACAGAGTCTTCAACAACGTTCTTCACAAGGTTGTTGAAACTTTAGATGTGCGGTTCGATGAAACTAATGACTCGCAAAGAGAGCACCTACCTTCTGTGATAGATGAACCAGCACATGAGGAATCTATCAAGTTCAAGGCTACTAAGGATGTCATTCCGACCGAAAAATCTGCTGAAGAATTCATTCCAGAACATGAAGAACGTCGAGCTGAGGCACCTGAAGAGAATGGTGCTGAAGAAAATGCTGATCAAGTTCCTCGACGACAACGAGCTCATCCTCGCGTTGCAAAAGAAGTGCAAGTTGAAAACATCATCGATGACATTGAAGCACCAGGTCCTCTCACACGCTCAAAAGCTTCACATTTATCTAACTTTTGAGGGCACTATGCTTTTGTCTCTATCGTAGAGCCCACTAAGGTAGATGAAGCATTTCTGGAGCCTGAGTGGATTCAGGCCATGCAAGAAGAATTACATCAGTTCGAGCTCAAGAACGTATGGGAACTGGTCAAACATCCAGATCCTCGCAAGCACAATATCATTGGCACAAAGTGGATCTACCGCAACAAGCAAGATGAAAATGGCCTTGTGGTGAGGAATAAGGCACGGCTTGTAGCTCAAGGCTACACACAGGTTGAAGGAATTGATTTCTATGAAAATTTTGCACCCGTTGCTAGACTTGAAGCTATTCGCATATTACTTGCTTATGCTAACCATCATGATATCACTTTATATCAAATGGATGTGAAAAGTGCATTCCTCAATGGTAAGCTTGAGGAAGAAGTATATGTTGCTCAACCCCCAGGTTTTGAAGATCCAAAGCATCCTGACAAAGTCTTCAGACTCAATAAGGCCCTCTATGGCCTCAAGCAGGCCCCTCGGGCGTGGTATGATACTTTGAAGGAATTCCTCATGAAGAAAGGCTTCAAACCCGGTTCACTCGAACCTACTCTTTTCACTAAATCTTATGATGGTGAACTGTTTGTGTGCCAAATATATGTTGATGATATTATCTTTGGCTGTACTGACCAACGTTATAGTGATGAATTTGCCTATATGATGAGTGAAGAATATCAAATGTCTATGATGGGAGAATTGAAATTCTTCTTAGGTCTTCAAATTCGTCAATAGCGCAATGGCATATTCATATCTCAGGAGAAATACCTCAAGGATGTACTGAGGAAATTCGGCATGCAAGATTGCAAAGGCATCAAAATTCCTATGCCCACAAATGGCCATCTGTGCACTAATGAAAATGGTATTGACTTCGATCAAAAGGTATACCGCTCCATGATTGGTTCTTTATTGTACTTTTGTGCATCTAGGCCAGATATTATGCTTAGTGTTTGCATGTGTGCCTGATTTCAAGCTACACCGAAGGAATCACACAATAAGGCTGTGAAACGTATTCTTCGATATCTAGCTCACACACCAACACTTGGATTATGGTACCCCAAGGGCTCGGCTTTTGATCTCATTGGATATTCTGACTCTGACTATGTTGGTGATCGTGTGAACCGCAAGTCAACATCTGGTACATGTCATTTGCTCGGACGATCTTTGGTCTGTTGGTCCTCGAAGATACAGAACTGTGTATCACTGTCTACTGCTGAAGCTGACTACATTGCTGCTGGTTCTTGATGTGCTCAATTGCTGTGGATGAAGCAAACTCTCAAGGACTACGACGTCAGCGTGAAGAATGTGCCTCTCTTCTGTGACAATGAGAGTGCCATCAAGATTTCTCACGACCCAGTTCAGCACTCGAAGACAAAGCACATTCAGATTCATCATCATTTTCTTCGTGATCATGTGTTGAAGGCGACATTTCTATTGAGCATGTGAAGACTGAAGAACAGCTAGCTGATATCTTCACGAAGCCCTTGGATGAGAAGAGATTTAGCAAGTTGCGGTGTGAGCTAAATATCTTAGAATCTTCGAATATTCTTTGAAAAGGACACTCATCCTAACACTTATGCAACATTGATAACTTAGATGTGCAACACATGAATAAACGTTTTTCTTCAAACAATGAAGAATAACACTCTAAGTGTGAAGAAATTAACGAAGAATTTGATTCTCAGAACCCTACGACAATTGTACGCGGTGTCTGAAATCATCATTCTTATACGGTGGGTCATGTCACCACCAAAAGTTCAAAATCTTCAATTTGAGTTTTTCCTCAGTTTTGAAATTCCTCAGTTTTGAAATTCCTCAGTTGTTCATTTTCTTCAACATTGCATTGTCTTCACTGTTTCCGTCGTTTTTCTTCAATGGCTATATATATATATATATATATATATATATATATATATATATATATATATATATATATATATATATATATATATATATATATATATTTATTTATTTATTTATTTATATATATATATATATATATATATATGTATGTATGTATGTATATATATATATGAGTTTATGTCCTCTACAACATTCACTTATTGCTATTTCTTCAAGTTGGTTTTTCTGCTAAGTGAATGTGATCGGATCCTTCCCCCTCTATGCTAAACTCAACCCATTCTATTCACAAATTCTTCATGTGCATTCTATTTGAAACTCGTTCAAAATCTTCACTCCGTCCTTGTCAGCTGAAGAATTCACGAACGGAATGTTAAAACTTATCTTATCCAAATTTTTTGGTTTTGCCGCTCAAACCGTTCCGCATCCCACGAAATACTTATCTATTCACCCAGATCTCACACGATCTCCACTTCTCAGTACGTGGGTGACACATGTCAAGCGAATGAGAAGGGCCAGGGGCACGTTCGTCCAAATTCTTCGAGCGAACAATTTTTCACCGTGGCTATAAATATCCCTTCCCTCACTACCAAAAATATACACTTCTGTGATGATACGTGTTTGTCACAGTAGGTCGCATTTTTTGTCATGCATGTACATCCATGACAAATTTATGATGAAATCAAGATAGTCATACACGTCTTTGTCGTAGAAGTGTTCCATGACATTACCAAAATTATCATCATGGAAGTGTCCACTTCCATGACGATAAATCGCGCGTCACAGAAGTGCTTTTGTCAAGGGTGACCGACACGTGGCATCCACCGTAACGGAACTTCGTTAAGCTATCGGGTCGGGTTTTGGATCCGATAACCCGTTAACAGCCCCGACCAATGGGGATTTTCCACGTGTAAAATCATCATTGGCTGGAGGAAACACGTGCCGGCTCACCGTTGGGACAGATGACATCCACTCATTGGACAGAAGGCGCCTATGATGCGTCGACACGTGGCACGGCCCAACAGAGGCCAATTCCTGTGAAAAGAGCGACCCGTTTGACTTGGTCAAAAGGTGGTGGGCCGGCCCATGTAAAGCCTGTTAACGGCCTGTTCACTTATA
This sequence comes from Aegilops longissima, assembly GCA_021605205.1. Classification (NCBI taxonomy): domain Eukaryota; kingdom Viridiplantae; phylum Streptophyta; class Magnoliopsida; order Poales; family Poaceae; genus Aegilops; species Aegilops longissima. The sequence goes on from CM038678.1 coordinate 339,970,460, forward strand.
TCCCATTTACAGCCCGCTAACCCAAGGCCCGTTACGCCCTATCCGAATTAGGCCCAGTAGCATCATCTGGGCCACACAATATGATTCCAGCCCTTTTTCACTTCTGGCCCATGTATGGCCCATGACGTCTTTCGGCCCATATGAGGCCCTATGTAACTCTTGGCCTATTAACGGCCCGTGGTGAAACTCGCCCGTAATGAACAATGTATTACTTTACACCCATTAATGGCCCGTGGTGAAACTGGCCCGTAATGAACAGTGTATCACTTTATACCCATTAAGGGCCCGTTATTCCGTTGGGCGTTTCAGCCCATGTTATCTTCGGCCTTCTCGAGCCCATTTATTCTTGGGCTCATTTCCAGCATTCGTTTACTTACGGCCCGTTACTGTCATTTTCTGCTTATGGGCCAAATTCAGCCCGTGGTTACAGTCGGCCCGTTTGTGGTCCGTTAACACGTCGGGCCATTTTCATAGCGTCATGAAATACGGCCTATTAATGATGGCCCGTTATGGTCGGCCCATGAACGGACGATTCCAACTCTAGCCCGTTTACGGTCATAATGCGGCCTGTTATTGGCCCATGTTTGGCCAATCGATCATACTGCCCATATAAGGCCCATTGATGATACGGCCCGTAGAAGGCCCATTGTTTCTACGGCCCGTAGAAGGCCCATTCTTTCTACGGCCCATAGAAGGCCCACTGTTTCTACGGCCCGTAGAAGGCCCACTGTTTCTATGGCCCGTAGAAGGCCCATTGTTTCTACGGCCCGTAGGAGGCCCAGTGTCACTACAGTAAATATTAGCCCATGGTTATTGTGGCCTAGTTTTAAAAAATAGGTTATTGCAGCCACTAGCAAACCACGGAAAAAGAACTGCAATGACTACAAGCAAACAAATAAACAAGACGACAAGGAAATAAATAAGCAAGCAACTTACGCTAGGCTATCACGGCTATCACACATATTACATCCACTGGGTATCAAAGTTCGCCACCAGTGCAAATAAACGCACCGACAAAAGAATATACAAAACTGAGAGCACTTCAGAAGGCACTAGGCCTGGCCAGGTCGGGCCCCCAAACAGCTGAAGAAGCTGAGTAGACCTCAGTTGTGTCAACGATAGATGCATCAACAGTAGATTTAAGGCATGATGGTGCGCACGACAGTCCTCTGACATCTTCATTGCATCTTTGACTTCAAGTCGGAGCTGAGCTGAAGCAAGCCTTTCCGTTTTAAGTTGAGATTGAAGAAGTCGAACTGATTGAGGCAGCGACTCACAGAGGATGTCTCACACCTGCTGGTGAGTAGCTTCAACTCACTGTCTTCATCAAGGCAGGACCTTGGGGTCATCTCACTGTCCTCAACATGGTTTGGCTCACTGTCTTCCTTAAAGTTCTTCCTGGCGTAAGAGATACGAATCTGAAAGAGAAACAAGGAGACACGTAACAGGTTTCACAATTATATAAGCAAATAAATGGATCTGTTCTGCATAAGAAACATGTTTTTACAACTACAATTTGAAACTGGTAGTTGTTGCAAACATCCAATCAGATGTAAACAGCAAAGCAAACAGCAATGGAGGCAATGATGCCTATCCAAATCTATACTAGAACAAAGTTTGAAGGCTTGAGAAGGATGAACTTACATTGCATGTTAACACGGGCTGGAAAAGCCCTTCTCCATGTTGATGGAAGGATAATTCAATAAATTCCCCAAAGAAAATTCTTTATAAGCATTGCCATTATTCTACATTTTGCAAAGAGTAAATATAGATCAAATAATATTGGAAGAAACAGAGGATAATGAAGCTCAGGTGCAGACTGATGATACATAATCAAATAGCAATTAATTAAGTACAGCGTTACAAGGCAAAAGGGAGAGAGGTACTGACAAGAGCAATGCAGAGCCCATTATTGTTTTGAGATCGTATGATCCTTCTAGCAAGGAGATTCATCTGAAATTAGTTTTCATACAAGAGAGAAGGTAAGGCACAAGCAGAAATTTAGGAGTTCAAATTTTGAGTTGATATCATACACAGTACCTGACGCTGGGCTCCTAGCAGTTCTAATAGGGGTTTGGCCACTTGAGTAGGGGTAAAGTGTGGTACAGTTGGGCCTGTGTTTTCTGTGGCTGCTGATCTATCCAATTTAACAGGTACCACTACCTTTTCCAAATACCTAGTTTGTACTCCTTGAGGATCTGCACTCACCCTCTTCCTTTTGGACATCTATCACGAAAGAACAACATTTGACTGGAAAAACATAGTGTGACGACACATGGAATAGGTACAGAAAATGGATAGTTATGGCATATACTCATATATGATGCTTAAACTAAGCAGATGGTGTAACAAAGTAGAAGAAATGCAAGAGGTCAGATGCAAAATATGTGCGACCAATACAACTTTGAAAAGTTAGAGCAAGCACCTTGATGGGTGAATAAGATAGGCCATCCTCCACCATGCCAAGTTTGTTAGCCAGTGGATCATTCCGCAATATTCCTCTCGTGCGCCCATTCTCATATTCATTTTGATAATGTTCAATATCTGACATGCATGAAAACATAAAAACAAGTGAGATTTTCTTTGTAATGCGTAAGTGATTCTAATCCAATACGCCTCCTGTAAACCCCTTTGTGCTATCTCTGCAATTCTTTTAAAAGATGCCATGCATGCTGTAATTTGTTGTGTGCATTAATATAATGTGGCCTACTACTCAAAATATGAGAGCTCCAGGAGTGATGAAACTTCGCAGATGATAGCTTCAACATATAGTAAAGAAGAACAAGTCGACCTGACCTGACAGATTCAAAAGATACTAAGGGAGAACAACTCGACCTGACCAGTCGACCGTAAGAGAAGAGTATCATCTTAAAGAAGAGCAGAAGAGCAAGAAGATTGAAGATATTACAAGTGTTTCAATACAATGTCGGTTGGCCACCCATGATGAACCAGAGCGCACAGAGAAATACTATTCTTTCCGGTCTCTCCATATGTGGCTCATATGCATTTCGAAACTAAAGTAGGAACATTTAGCTAACCAATTAAACATCTCTCAGTTTTACTAATATCGGCAATAATATCAGATATGAATTTGTACAGCTAAGCTTGTTTAGCTCGATAGGTGGAGCAGTGCTATTACGACACGAACCACGTAGGCTGATTGTGGTCATCATAAAATGGGGAGAACATAAGCATGATCAGTACAATGTTGACCGTGGCAGTGGGATGGCAGATCTGAAGCTGCAAACCGCGCAAAGGGTAGTTAGCAACCGATGTTTGCTTTGAAATAACAACTAAGATATGGTATGGACAAGAAAGTACGGTCAACAAGTGACAAAAAAATGCAATTATGCTGTCTATCTATATGTCGCGACATGCATTTGGAAACTCAAGTGGGACCTTTAGCTAACCAATTAAATGTGTCGGTTAACTAATTTCAGTATCATATCACAATCATATTTGAACAACTAAGCTTTTGAATTCTGAGTGTTGTGTTGTTTAGCTTGAAGGGTTGAGTAATGCTAGTATGACAGAAAGCACCTACGGAGATCATAGTAGAGTAGATAAAAGGGGAAAACCCTAAGCATCAAGAGAAAAATCAGGAAAGTGGAACTAGCTGGACCAGTGGGTGGCGCACATGCTTTTTGAAACGAATATAGGAACATTAGGTGACCAATTAGTTCTCTGTTTTAGTTATATGAGCATCATATCAGATTCGTATTTGAACACGTAAGCTTTGGGTTGAGGTCTTGAGGAGCAGTGCTAGCACGACACGAAGCACCTACGATGATGGTAGTGAATATAAAGGGGGGAAACCATAAGTTTTACGAGTATAGTGCCCGTGCCATGGCGGCTCTGAAGATGCAAACCGGACAAAGCTACTTTGCAACCAATGTTTGCTTTCAACTAGCTACTACGATTTGGTACGGACAAGAAAAGTACAGTAAACAAATTACGATCTATTTTCCGGGTGAGATCAATAACTTAAGCACATATGGAAGAGTACCACCTCTCTTGCGACGCCATGTAGGCCTATGCTGATACGTTGAGGGTGCTGCGGGTGCGATGGCTATCGGCGGCGGGGAAGAAGACTTTAGACGGCAGACGGCTGGGTCGGGGGATATATCCTGTTGCCGTGGACGAGGCGGTCGTAGGAGCGGCAACGACAAGGTGGACGACGGCGCCGATGAAGCGACAGGAGGCGATGAAAGGATCTTGGTCCAGTGCCGTGGATGAGAGACGTCCATCTCTTGAAGTGGACGACGGGGTAGGGTAGCGGCTCCGGCAAGGTGGAGGATGGGGTGGCGGACGGAGGAGGCTGGCCGCAGTGCGGAGGTTGTCGTGCCGCCGACGGTGTATGAATGGGGAAATGGAGGGGAGGGGTGATTTCAAACTTTGGGACGCGCTTCTCTGAAATGGGGGAAAATTACGAACTTATCCCCTTGTTTAAAATATCAGACATCGCGTCGGTTGGGGATAGGACGGTAATCTCGCATCTGCCAAATATTTGTCGGTAACTATTTCGGGCAAGGAGAGGTGTTTTGCATACGGTTGGTGCCCATGGTGTATGAACGGGTGACAGTAGGGCGGTTGTGTCACGTCTGATGGAAGTTACACATCTGCCCCTATTTAAAATATTAGCCTACATCGATTTTGGACAAGGAGAGTTTGTTTTGCCGCCCACCGTGTATGAATGGGGAAATGGAGGATGAGACACATGTCTTTCGGACGAGCTTGAATCATATGTGTTTTGCCGCCCACGTTTGGCGCCCACCGTGTCTGAATGGGCTCAGAGGCCGTCGTGTCATGTCTGATTGAAGTTACTAGTCTACCCCTATCGACAGCAGTGTAAATCTGGTCGATAAGGATGTCAAGTGTGAGGGGTAGACAATAATTTCCATCTCGCAAACACTTGCTTCGGGCAGCCCACAAATTATAGTTGGTGTTTAGCAACCGTTCAAAACTTGGGAGAATTAGCATTCACGTTTTCCACGGGACCCGCAAACTAAATTCAAATCCAGTTTGTATTCGATTACGAATATCCACAAATAATTATACGTTTTGTTATTTATTTCTTCAAAACCACAACAAAGATTTATTCCACGTTTATATATGATTATGATTTAGAAATGCCGTGATCTTCGAATTCAGTAGGTTGGATACACTCTGATTCAAGCAGTTATTTCATCCAATACAATATGCTCACACGAAAAACAGTTCACCTTATGTCAATCATACAAGTACCGAGGATTACCTCTTTCTACCTCTAGTAGAGCCTCAATCACTATAATATCTATGCTCAGACTACTCTCCGACGGTGTTGCCTCTGAACTGCTACCATATGGTAACATGGATGGCGCACTGCTTCCACAAATAGATTCTGGGGTTGTACATTGTGTTCTACTGTGAACGGCATCCTGAAAGGTTTCCGCTGGACACAAGTAAGAGATAGTTATCGTATGATCCAGGCAGTAAGCTTACATGGTAAACGATGGAAGAATTATTGCCGAGCATGGCAAACTATATTTAAATGGTTCGAAGCAGCATAAACCGAAAAGAAATTAAAATGGTAAGATGAAAGTTGAAAGGGAGTGTACAACCGCTATATTTAAGTTGCCAAGACATCTAAGCAGTTGAAATAATATGAGAAAGCACTTAACAGTGTGGCCTCATATAAACTACGAAGACAGTCTTGTGATGAAGTTGAGAGGAAAAGTTAAGGACTCAAATGAAATAGGCATGCATTTCTTTACGATAGTACAACATGCACTGCTGACATATTGGCCAACTCAGGTATAACGTAACAACAAACAAGCATTGAATCAAGCAATACAAACAAAGCGGAATAACTGAACTATTTGTAATTCGGTAGGATTACACGTTGAGGGCACAAGCCAAGAAAGCAGCCCACTCGCATTACATTTAACATGTACTAAAACACACTGGCTTACCATATGTTGCTGTGAAGCCTAGCTGCTATTGCAATGTTCTTTGAAGATATAGTCAGCATCCCGTGGTTGGAAATCTAGTTGTTGTAGTTTATTCTGCACCATCTATTTAGGTAAAATTAATTTTAATCACATGCACTGGTCCGAATTGATCATGAATGGTTCATCTAAACTAATGAAAGAAGGGTGTGTGCATACACGACAATTTATCTGCTTTCCTTTATTTTTATGCTTGTTCGAGGTGCCAGCACCAAAAGAACAAATATTTTGCTTGATGGGGTTGGCAACTCCATAATTAATAGAAGCATCAAATTAGTCATGCAACTTGGGAAGATCAAGAACACACAAACAAGTAATGAATAGAGGCTCGGAGCAGTGATGTAATAGCTAGCATCAGAAAATGTAGGGTAAAACGAACAAAAAGCAGCGGAACCACATGCTAGTTTGTTGATGTGTAATTAAGCATAGAGAACATTAAGCGATCGATGGAACCAACAGTGGCATCGAAACAAAACTAAAGCATATTAACTATATGTGCACTGGTATGTAATTTAACACATGTAACATGTCCACTACAAGAAGTATGGCCCTACAGGTGCAAGCAGAATAACGCGTCTCATGAAAAACTGAATGATGCCCTAAAGAAATTCAAAGGTGCGGTGCTTATGCTAGGAAAGTGAACGTAGGCGCCGGCCGTTGGATAATAGTACCTGATTCTCAGCGGCATATGGGTATCATTTTCATACTTGATAGCTAAGGATCGTCGATGGTGCTCGTGTTGCGGTTGAGTTTGGGCCGGCTGTCACTATCGCTGAAGCTGCTCCGGTGCTACGGTTGCAGCGCCTGTCGACATACAAGAAAGCTCATCTGTGGTAAGTGAACAATTGCACAATAAAGAGAAAAACCGAAGGAGTACAAATCGAAATAACCTGATGAGGCTGCGGCGTCGGTAAAGCAGGGCCGGTGGAGTTGAATATGGCGTCCGTGGAGCGGGTCCAGTGCAGTGGACGAAGGCTTCGGTGGGCGCGTTGTATAGTGCTTTCGGTGATCGGATCTGTTGCATCGGACGAGGGCTTGTATGAAGGGCCAGCGAAGGGGCGGATGAGGGAGTCAGTGAAGGGCCTACGCTGTGGTGGAGGGCGCCGGTTAAGCAGATTCGGTGTGGTGGACCATGATGGCGGTCAAGGAGATCTGGAGCGGTGGACAAGCCAGTCGCTGAAGCGGCTCCGGTGAAGTGGTGAGTTGGCAGTTGGGGGTTCCAAGGTGCGGAAGGTAGATCCGCGGGTGTGAGGTCCACCGCTGCGGCGGAGGACTAGATTCGCGGCTTGCCGTGGTTGGGGGTCGGGAGGGAAGGGAGGGCTCTGGGAAGAATGTTGGGGGCAAGAGGGAAAACAATGGAGTTACCAAAGCAGCCCTTTTCCATTCATGTGGCAGGGTAAAACAGGAATATCGCAGGGCTAAACTTTGGTAGCGTGATATTTCAATGTGAGCGGAAGTTTGAAAGCTTTTGGCGCCTAAAATTATAAGTATTCTGCTCTCGTACGGCCGACTATGATATCATGGCCGACAATTTGTTTGTTTTTGCACACAAAAAAATGTGCAAGTTTTGAAAATCAATGTCTCCAACTCAAAACTTAGGTTGTCCATTCAATTCAAATATGGATCATTGAGCTACTACAAGCAAATACCATCGTACGTATGTATTCAAATGAAATTCCAAATGTGTTTATCCTAAATATGATGACAAAAGCAAAAATGTGTATGTGTATGAATAAAGTGGATGATTATAAAGTTTGAACATGCCCGTATGTGTATATCTCTAGGTTTGATATATGAATTTGAAATCAAGAAATCCCGGCTTAAAAATGTACCTCCGTTTAAATGAATTACAAAAGCTAATGATGGAGTCGAATTCCAAAATTCCAATCTTAGGTTTGTAATTCGGGTACATCAAGGTATATCACGCATGTTCAAAAGTATCGTTATCTCATAGTACAAACTGTGAAACAAATGGATCAACCATGAGTGCACAATATCTCAATTACGCTAAAGTCCCTCAAATATAGACACCTCACTCTTTATCTGAAGTCAACCCCCCCCACCACCACCACACACACACACACACATAGAGAAGTCGTTCTCTCCCCCAAACACCAACACACGAGCACATTAACACCCCTCTCTCTTGTAAAGTCCGGACCCCAACATAGGTCTCTAACACTTTGTCTCTCGGGCATGCACACATCTCTTCCCTCACTCTCTAGGTCTCCCGCTATCTCTCTTACCCAAGCACACGCACTATGTAGAGTGTATATTTCCCATACACACAAAACGTCGCCCCAAACGTCTATCTCCCTAGTTATGTGGTTCTCGCGCACTCACCTCACACACCACCCCCACTGCAAACAAGCACACTTTGTCTCCTTGTGCACCACTCTCCTCTTTCTATCTCTCCCACATGCGGACCCGCCCCAGCTCCTTCCCTGCATTCATATATGTCGTGACTCTTTGCATAGCTCCCTAATGTATAATCGTTCTCGATTTCTCACATTGTTCTCTACACCATCTATTCTACATCTCTCATGAAGTCCCTATCACACACACGATGACTCGCTTCCCTTGCGTCTCCATTCATAGGCCAATTTCGGACAACATCAACATTGTCTCCCTATCTATACGCCATTTATGGACACAAACGACCCTCTCGCCCCCTCTCTCTCTCTCTCTCTCTCTCTCTCTCTCTCTCTCTCTCTCTCGCTAGCTAGCTCTCTCTCTCGCTCTCACACCCTCTCCCACACACACTCGATGTCTCTTCCAAATAGTCCGCTCCCCAGCCCGCACCGTGCTATCCGCTACTACACATGTCACACCATTCCCCTTCCCTTATACTAGGTTTACATCATTAGTGGTCTCTCTATTCCACGTACACTCTCTCCCTCTCACACACAAACGCTGCACAAACACACACAAACACGCACAAACACCCATTTATCTGGATCCTCATCTCTCCCCATGTCCGCATGTGTATCTCACACACTCACTCTCTAATTATGTATATGTGTCTCCACGTTACACAACACAAAGCCCCATGTACATGTCTCTCTCTATCCTCCACACATATAGACACAAAGAATCTGTTATCATTGCCTCAATCTATAACATATCACATACGCACACTGTATCTCTCTCTCTCTCTCTCTCGCAAACACGCTCATCAAGGGTTTCCCCATGACAACTTACCGTCTATTCATCAGCAGTCGTGGCAGTACGGCAAACACGAGACGTGAAAAATAATAAATATACACGTGCTTAGACCACCTAGTATGAATACTAGGACTAGAGCAAGCCAAAAAGCGCGCCGCCGTCACCCCCTCCTTGTCGGCGACGGGAAAATCTTTGTTTTACACAGTCGAGAAGTCATTGTGCTAAGGCCCCACATGCCGAGGCGTTGAATAGAATGTAGATGCTAGTTTACGGAAGCAAGTATCGATAATACGTCTGTATCTCCATACTTATATTTCTTCTCTTATAAAAAACCGAGGTGGTGATGATGGTACGTGTGCCATCTTGCAATATAGACCGTCCGATCTATATCTGACGGATGGAAATTAAACTAAAAGATACCCGCACCCTCTCCACATTTGCAAACAAGGCCTTCCTCGTTCATCCCTATCTCCAACAAACCTCATTGTTGAGCAATTAAGAAAGGAAGCCTCTGGAACAAAGCGGCACAGTGGCCATTGCGGCGTCGTCAATCCCCATGCCTCCGCTCAATCCGACCACCAACCACCACCACACCCCACTCCTCTTCACCTTATCTCATATTTCTCGAGATATCATTAGTTTTTACACATGGGATTACTCCCAAGGGTCAATCACAACAAGTGTTTTATAAAAAATGCATCTTGATGTTCCGTGCAATGCACGGATCTTGCTAGTACTCCTACACAAGACTAAGTTGGTGATGCTTTGGTGTGTCTGCCATCCGTCGTTTCTGACCATTAGATCTACATCTAACGATTGTGAGGTAAGTTGTTGCCTTTTCTCACCAACATCCCACTTGTCTACCAATTTGCGAGAAAAACCCATAATTAGTATCTTAAAACCAACCACATCCCTCCCCGACCTCACCAAAGCAGCCCAAGGAATATATTCTAATTGAAACATATGTATATCAAAATTAGAGTGTTTTGTACCAAGTTTGTGAATAAGTATTATTCTAATTATGATTCCTTACAACGGACATGAACATTGCTAGTATTTCCAACCATGCATTTTTTCCTAGTATTCCATAGTTTGAGTTTTCCATCAAGATATTAGTCACTCATGGTTGATATTTACTTTCAATCATGTACACATATGCACTATGTCACTAGCCTTGCTTATTGGCTTCCAAAGCTTAACTTTCACTCCTACTTACAATATGTAGAGTATTTAACAAAAAACTACCACTTTCAACCAGCCCTAGGAAGAATCTATTGTACAAAAAATAGCAAAAACATACCCAAAATTTCTTAATCCACGCCAAAAACTACTACCTAGTACTCCTACCGATTAGGTTCATTTAAACCCATTTATGACAGGGTTGGCCCACACGTCCGTGCTGACGAGGCAGCTTAAACCAACACATTTTGTTTGACCGTTGACACGAGGGACCCACATCTGACCTTCTATCTTGTTATTCCCCCTCAAATCATTATTTTTCCTGAACATTACTTCAAACAGTACTGATGTGTGTTCGTCGGTGGCGCCGGTGATGAGCGAGTTGGCCGCCGCTCCGCCGGACGGGCGAGCGCCGCCGCGCTGCCTCCGCATGGGTTGGCAGGCTGGCTCGGCGTGACTCACGTGCGAGCAAGCCGCCATGGCGCTGGCCTTCGCCGAGCAGGATGGCTGGCTTTGGCCTTGGCGCAGCCTTGAAAGCAAGCCGCCAGCTGCCGTGCCAATCTAGCTACAAAACCTTGCAGACAAGCAGCTGGACGGAGCTATCTTGGCTAGCTAGCGGCCGCGAGTGCCAGACGGAGCTGGCATTTGGGCTGCCGCAACATGGGCTCCGCACCGCCGGCGGTTTTGACCTCACCTTCTGCCGGCGGTAGTAGCTGCGTCCCATGGCCGAGGATGACTAGGTGGACGGGCCGGAGGTAGGAGGTCACTCGAGGATTTTTGTTGGTAAGAGCATGTACAATGGTTGATAAGGTAGTCTTATCTTAAGTCTGCCACGTATGCAAGTGGTAGTAGTTTCTTGGAATTTTAGTGGTTTCTTGTAAGGAAATGTACGTACTACTAGCGACAAAAGGCGATTCTAGGTTGCGTTGTACTCCAACGAGTACTACTAGTGGTTGCGGGAGTGTATACCTCGTTTTGTGGGTTCGATTCCGGCCGAATGCACGGCGGCCTTTTTTTTAAATAGTACTACTACACTTCGCTACGAGCCATATTTTACACGGTAGTTTGAGTTTTGAAGTCGAGCGGACGTGCGGCCCCACAATCTGGGTGCCTTTGGACAGCCTAGCCACGTGAGCGGGTTTTCCTTCCAAGATCCCGTGGCTCGCGTGCTCGCCCTAGCCGCACCTCGCTTGCAGCTTCCTCATCAGCTAGTAGCATATTTAAACTAAGCGCCTCCCAATTAAGCCGAGGAGCCGAAAAAGCTGGCGGGGCATTGGGAACTGCAATATGGCTCAGTCGTAAAGTGCTCTACTACTACTCTGTAGCTTGTGGCGTTGCACGCATGGACTTCACTCCATTATCGGCTCTACTATAAAAGAAATTCCTCTTGACGTGTTTTTTTAAGGGAGGCAAAAGCTTTGCTTCATCTCATTCATAAAGAAGGAACTACTAACAAAGTTCGACGAGATCCATTACACCTAAACAAATGGAAGCGAAAAGCCTAGTCTTGCTGTATCAAGTAACTCAAATGTTCTGCCCCCGCAGTAACCGTCGCTGATAAACAGGCTACTAGTGTGTGCGTGAGAGGAGCGGCTGAATATAGCACCCAGAGAACCCACTAGGCCACTACGCAGGTGTACTTCCCCTGCATTGATAGTACAACGATGGTTCTAGAGAACAGTAGTACCCTCCACTTCCAACTGTAGCTCCTTGGCCCTGAGATTCAAGAGTTCAAAACTGGTGCACTATACTAGACTAGACTAGAAGTACAGTACATCGCACTACTAGTTGAGAAAAGTAGTACTTTACTACTGATGCAATCGTACTCCTCCGTCACATAATGTAAGGCGTTTTTGACACTAGTTGGCGTGTACAAAAAATGGCAAAAACATACCCAAAATTTCTTAATCCACGCCAAAAACTACTACCTAGTGCCAAAATTTTCTTACTAGTGCTATTATTTACAGTATAATGCAATCCCATAACGTTCCATAATGCTAGTACTAGTAGTAAATAATAGCCTCACCCCTTCACGAGGAGCGATCTACAGTTGGAAGGGGCGAGGCCTCATGTTACTACGCTCTTATCTCCTCCTCGCCAGTTCCCCTCCCCCCGAAGAGAAGGCAGTTCGTCGCTGCTCCCATGGATTCGCCAGGCGGTTCTCCTCCTCGTCGGGGCTGGGAGACCTTGGACGACGATCCTCTGGGAGAAATCGCACGCCGCTCCGACGTCCTCACCGCTGCAAGACTCGGTGCTTCCTGCACCAACTTTTTCAAGACGCTGCTTAAACAGGCTTGGGAAAAGGCCATGCTTGTTGGTCTTCCATGCGTCCTCGAGGAGAAGGTTCTTCTATGGGACAATCCTTCGAATAGTCCACCGCTCCCTGGCCATGGTTGCACGTTGACTCCGCTAGAGTTGCCGACATTGAGAGGTAGTCGGATTTTGTCCGATGAGCAGGTCAGTAATGGAGTTTGATCATGTAGTACTTAGTTATTCCATTTCCATCCCGTAATTTCTCTGCTGCCCACCGTCTTATATATATATGTCTGGGTCGGTGCCAATGAAGATTGGCTTGCATACCTCCGGCCGGATACCACCATCATTTTGCACAACATCCACAGCAGTGCGGCCGTTCCGGTAGACCCCTTCTCCACCATTGGGATCGGCCTTCCGGACTGGCTGGGCTTGAATACATATGATGATGCCTACATGAGATTGAAGAAGATAGCAATTGTGGACCCGCCGACAAAGCGACGCGGCTACAACGATTACTATGTCATCGCGTTGTTCGACATAAGGATTGCCATCAATGCAAGACGCAGTAACGGCAGAGGCTGGCACATGTTGGCGACGGCAGATTTGTACCCCTGCACGTTCGAAGGCGCGTCGCCATCTAGGCCGCTTCTTCGCGGTGACAAGCCGAGGACTTGTTTCATCTGGTTGCCATCCTACGATGCGGGGAGATTACAAGCGGAATGCACAAACCATCATTTGCATCCCTAACGGTACTCCATTATTTTGCAGGGACCAGTCATCCCCCGATCAAAATAAGATCGCCGATCCTGGATGTGCATTTGCATCCACGATTCGGTCTAACCTGGAACCTTGTAGCTGACTTTGGCATATTGGGATCAACTATCTTAGCGAGTTGTTACCCATGGTACCAGCGATGTGCAACATGGTCACACAATCTACCACGATCGGACCGTCACCATCTACCCAGGTATTCCATTTTTAACCCTCTCGCCTTCTCTTTCATTGTTGTACTAGTAGTATACTTTGTAGTACTAGTAGGAGTACTTTTTACCTTGGAGGACGCGTATAGCTAGCTAGGCCCTTGAAGACTTGAACCCACTAGCTGCCACCATTTTTGTTTTTCCATGTCTTACTATCTCATCCATGTAGCCAAGAGTGGCTATATATAATAAGCCGGTTATTTTACTTCCTCTATACCGGAGTAGTACTATTTGCTGCACAGTATTACTTACCGCCATATTTGAGCACAACATTATTATGCATGGAACTTGACTATGTATGTCACCATGTGTCCAGATCTGGGATGCCGCGTGTACCAGATGAACGGCGCCGAGTTCGACCCCCGTGATGCTACGTGGGTGCCGAGGAACACTCTTGGAGAGTACTCGCTTTTCATTGGGGACAGCTACCCCATTGAGAAGAGGATGCCACTTCCGTGCACGACACGGAAGGCCTGTCGTTCCTGAAGCATGGTTGTGTCTTCATTGCGCACCGCCGGATGAACGACATGCTGGGACACGCTATCCCTGATTTATGCCGCTTCAGCTTGGATGAGTCTCCATCGTGTGGAACCGGACTAGAAAGCTTCGACAATGATTCCCGTTGCCCACCCTATGGATCGTGCCATCCATGAAGAACACCTGGGAATGGAACCTGGAGGAGGACATGCATGTAGTCCATCTATAACGTGTAAGTGTAGTACGGTAATTGTGAACGGTAGCGCTGTGAATATAGGTAGACTAGTTGTGCACAAATTTATCACATGAATTGAAGATGAACTTGTGTGGCATACTGGCATTTGTCCTTTAGAATTTATTACTAGTAAATGTGTTATGTGTACGTGCAACTTGTGTGGTTGTTGCACGGGCTCCAACACGCTCTTTGAGAAAAAAAGGTAGCATAGCTTTGGATATACATGTCGTGGCGGCATCATACAGTAGCATCGTTCGCTATAGTTGTAGTACACTCCTACTAGGACGACAACTTCTATAAAACCTTGCGCTTGGCTCTTTGCCTCTTCAGGAGGTTCAACAGTTCGTACTCCTGTGAACCTTGCACTTGGCTCTTCGCCTTTTAGGAAGGTCCAACAATGATGATACTACAGTACAATATGCTTCTGGCAATCTGACACCGATTGAACTGCTGCACGTCCACCGCGAGGGCGAGGCGAGGGCGAGGAGAGGAGAGGGAGGAGAGGAGAGGCGATGTAGTCAAAATCCTCTCCTCGTCCTGCGAACCACCGCGCGCGTGGGCGAGGGAGGGGCATAGTAAGCAAGCTTCTCCTCGTTCGGCGAGTTGAAGCGACACATCAAAGGAGTACTAATACTAGTAGTAGTCCATACTGCGTCCTTTCCGATTAATATGGCTTAATTTGAAGCGAGAAAAATACCTTTGGCGGTCAACGTATGTAACAATACGCTCTTTACGGCCACTATATATAGTTTTGCGGCGATTATACGATCACTAGCTCATCGTAGAGCACCGTATTGCACCCTACCGACCGGCCACATAATTGACGTGGCACTTTGTTGACTGGTTAAATTGTCACCTGGTTTCTGGGTCCCACCTGTTAGTTGGCAGAGCAAAGAAATCAGTTAAACAAAACTTTACGCAGGCGCGACACGAGTCCAACCTTTGCGCGTGAACCGCCCTGGCTGTGTATGTGAGTGCATGCACATGTCCTCCCTCGGTCTTCCAACTAATAGTGTACATCGGCTACAAAACAAAGAGTGTGGTACATAATGTACATCTACACTTCCAATGCATTTAGCCTTTAATCTAAATCGATATTGATTGACTAATGCACCAACTTGTTCTGTAGGTATAGGCTACATGTCTATCCTTAATTACAGCATGCAACGGCCTTCATTTAATCTTCTTATCTCAATGGTCGCATGCACACATAAGTCTGCTACTTTTGGGCGTTAATTATGCCCTTGTCAATGTGTAAATCTGTAAATGTACAGTCTTTCACGGACGTAGGGAGTAGGTTGAGCACTTGGCGTGAGCTGTGTGTGTTGCGTCGTGTCTTTGTGTGCGCATGGGTGCGTGAGTGTTGCGTGCGTCCATGTGTGCGTGTGAGTGTTGCATGTTGCATGCATGCATGCATGCATGGGGCTTACTCCCTGCCATTGACATGTTCATATTTCAAGCTTCCTCTGTTCCCTCCATAAGGTGATACTCCCTCTGTTCCCAAATAGTAAGGAGTAAAAGCCTCCCTCTGTTCCCAAATACGGAGTATTTGTCTTTCTACAGATTTCAACAAGTGACTAGGTATGGAGCAAAATGAGTGAAGTGAGCGTAGAGGCATAGTGATACTGTAGAAAGGGAGTCCTCACGATCCATTATTCCTCATCTCGGTCAGAGAGAACTATTCAACTAGTCTTCGCAGTGAAGTGACAATACACGCTGCAGTAGATGGGACATGTAATTAATAAGCTGAACCAGCGTGTTGCTGTTACTAAATCAGCCTTACCCAAGATCTGCCATCATGTTTGCCAATGAGAGCACACTTCATAAATACGCCTCGCACCTCTGTCCTCCATTAAGCGACATATGGGCCCTCTTGTGGTAGACCCACATGTCATCGGTGTAACTATTTACACTCCGAAGGACGGTATATCCTTGTAGTAGTACTAGTAGAATTGAGATTTAATGCACTTTCTTCCCTGTCTTCCACTCTTCTTCCTCCTCTCTTCTTATTCCTCCTCTCTTCTTCTTCCTCCTCTCTTCCCCATCGTCGGCCGCACACCATTTACCCCCGCTCACTGCTCGCCCGCCCGCGCCATCTTCCTTGGTAGCTCGCGCGTACCATATCCCCCCGCTCACTGCTCGGCCACATGAGGAGAAGCTTCTTCGCTCGCCCACCCGAATCCACTTCCCTGCTCGCGGGCACCGAAAACCCTAATGGCAGAACCGACTGACACGCAGAGCCACGATTGGAATTCCCTCCCCGATGTTCTCTTGGAGCAGATCTGTAGTCGTATGGACCTACTCAGCACCGTCCGTCTGGCCGCATGCTCGGTGTCTTTGTACCGTCTACTCGTCTGCAACCGGCCGGCTCTTTTCAAGACACCATGCTTGCTGATGCCCGATCCTCGCAGGTGGCCCAGACACCGACTTGACGATCCTACGGAGGTTGCCGTGGTGCCCCTCGACATGCTACCACTACCCGTCCACCTGTCCTTCATGCGCGGCCACTACTGGGCGGGCATGAAGGCCAACTGGATCGTCCTCATCCACCACACCGGTAGTCCGTGGCGTCTCGTGGATATCTACACCCAGTGAGAGATCACCCTTCCATCGTTGGATACCGCCGACATCGAGCCTCGTGGCCCGCCGGACACTCCTGCCTACTACGCACGAGACGCGTCAAGCTTTTGGCTCAACCTCTGTTTGCAGAAAGTTGTAATCTGCGAAGTGCCCACACCATCAGAAGACTACATGGATTACAAGCTCATTGCCTTGTTCAACATGGGATTAGTCTATCTGGAATCCGGTCGCCATACATGGTTATGGCTCATCATCAATCCTGTTGAGGCAACATTTCTGTCTGATGCTATAGTGCATGATGGCATCGTTTACGTGGTCGACGCACAGATTGGCTGCCTATACTGGTGGAATCTATCATCATGTAATTGTTCTATCTCATCTCATCTCATCTTTACCTTATGAATACGACTGCCTGTTCATTTTTTACAAATTTAGAATGCATAGCATGTCTATAACCACATCATTGCTATGTGTTCCTCTCATTTCCTAGATTTTTATGACCACACATGTTATTGTTAGAGTTGATATGAGAACAATTGGCATCTAATGATTGTTAGAATACATATTATGAGCATAACATCATGATTGCTATATGTTACTCTCGTTTACAAGATTTTTATAACAACGCATGTTATTGCTTAGAGTTGATATGAGAACAGTAGTAGTAAGTGCTATGGTAGAATATGAGTAGGCGTTGTCATAGCTGTTTTCCTCTCATTGTTACATGATGTTTGAACCATGACATGTTGCTAGAATATGAAAGCCATTGGCTTATTTTTTTAACTTGGGGTATGATTATGACCACGGCATTGCAATTCTCTGTCTATGATATGTGTCACTGTAATAATAATCTTAATTCCACACATACTCTGAACATGATTGTTTATTTTTGTCCTTTTGGTCTCCAATTTGAATTGTTGCGATGAAGCGTAAATCGCTGGCCTTCATGATTCGGGACCTGGAATCATACCAGCCGATGGGTGGTGGTTTATCGCTCATTCGGTGGCGGCGGTCATTTGATGCTCATTCGCACGTACCAAATTGACCAAACCATTACATCAAACCACATGCAGTACAATGCGTGGGGCGTTCGTGACATTGATGGCTATGGCTGCTTCGTGTTCGAGAAAGATCCCAGCTCCGTTGGGCAAGACGTATTCAACTGGAGGCGGGTTTACAGCCTCGGCAACCACTCCTTGTTCCTCGGGCTCAATTATCCGATCATCCAACCAATCATTGATCATATCACCGGCTTCAAGTGCGTACTTGTTAGTTAAATCTAGGTATAAATTGTGACACTAAATATGACTAGTAAGTAGTACAGTAGCAGTACTAGTATACGTCGGTCAAATTATTCATCATGTCCACACATTGAATTGACGTGACAACACGCTGCGCGTGAGGTGACACATGAATCCCGGCGGCGTGTTCGGGTATTCTAGACTTCAGATTTGGAGTACCACTTATCTGTCGAAATCTTTCATCATTCACTTAAAACAGTTGATTGATCATACATTGAGTACCATATAACTAGAATTACCGATGCAAGTCGAAGAAGGATTGGCCGGTGCTGCCGTCTGGCGTCAAGTTCGATCCCACGGATCAGGAGCTAATCGAGCACCTTGAGGCCAAAGTGAGTGCTGATAGCGCGAGATTTCAGTCTCTCATCGATTCATTCATACCAACCATCGACAGCGAGCACAGCATATGCTACACCCAACCTGAGAAACTTCCAGGTAAGACACCGATCGGCCGTCTACTTGCACAAACATATTCCTTTGTTTATAGCTCTATTTTTCTTTTTAGACGCAGACCTGGTGAAGCAATTACAATTTGACAGTTAATAAAAGTGAAACAAGTGACTGCAACATGCCAAAGATGTTATGAAAATGCCAACTACGTACACTAAAACCTGTATTCCACAATCTGCAGGTATCACCTTCGAGTGGCCTAAGGAAGCAATTCTTCTAGCACAATTCCAGGGCATTCAAAAGAGGCACGTGGACGCGTCGCAAGATACAGTCGGAGTGCGGCATGCACGCGATGTGGCACAAGACCGGCAATACCTTGCCGGTTGTCGGATTTCGGGTTCCAGCAGACCCTTGAGGTTCGAACACTGGGGTTTCGCACCTCGCCGAATCGCTGGGACCTAAACTACTAAACAGAACAACACAAGAGACACAAGATTTATACTGGTTCAGGCCACCATTGTGGTGTAATACCCTACTCCAGTGTGTGGTGTGGTAGATTGCCTCTTGGGCTGGTGAGGAACAATACAAGGAAGAACAGCCTCGCGAGGGTCTGTTCTTGGCGGGTGCGATGAACTGCTAGGTGGGGTTCAGTCGCTCTAGCTACTGGTTCCTTGATGAGGATTCGGATCTCTCTCTTTCTCTCTGCAGGTGTGTCTTGCCTTGGGGGTGGCTACTCCTATTTATAGGGGAAGGCCCTGGGCCTCTTCCCAAATATTGAGCGGGAAGGGCGCCAACAATTGGCCATTTGAAGGGGAACAGTGGTACACTTATCCCGACTAAAGTTGGTCCTTGCACGCCAAAGGCTCTGGTGATGACGCCTTCTTGGGCTCCACGATGACTCCTTCCAGCCGTTGGGCTGGTCTTGGTCTTGTTGCACGAAATGGATGCCTTTGCTTGATGCTCCGCTGCGCTTGCTCCTTTGCACCAAAGAGGAAAGGCGGACCTTTGTCTTGGCTGGCGCCGATGGCGCCCTTTGGTCGTCATGGCTTGCGTCATGGGCACCTCGCGAGTACCCTGCCTTGAACTCTCCACCTCCTCATGAGCCAGCTGATGAGGCCGTGCTGAGGAAGCTCCTTGTCGTCTGCGCCTGCGAGGCTTGGCCCCTCGCGAGGTCTTGAGCTGCGTTGATGAAGATGGGCGTGCTAGGCCTCCTTGAGCCCAGCGCTGGCGCGAGCGAGCAAGTCTGGGACCCCGTTCCCGAACGCCGACAGTAGCCCAGGCCTGGCGGCGCCCAAACTTGGCTGAGCAGAGAGGCGAAAGGGCAAGTGCGAAGCGCCGTGGGCCCTAACAGCCTGCGGCCTTGGGATTCGCGTGGCGGTTGATTGGATGCGTGCGCCTCTGCAACCGCGTGAGTTGATAACAGAGCGGCATCTTCCTTGCCACCTTTACTTTCTCCAGTTGCTGCTCAGATCCCCTTTCTTGCGCCTCTCCTCTCTGCTTCCAAGATCTCCAGATCCACTCCGCTTGCGTGCCCTAGCCAGTCATGGCGCCTCGCCAAGCCCCGGCCGGAGCTTGGTACTCTCCTGCTTTGGATCCGCCAAATGTGTCGGGCGGCGTCATACTGGTGCGCCGGATGGCGGGCGCAGGCGTCAGCAGAACGGAGGTGTTCAAGGCGGCTCTGCCGCCCCGAGGTCGAGGAGTACCTTCTACCCGTTCTTCGTGGCGCCATCATTGCTGATCTGGTGCCTCCCTTTTAGAGTTCTTCTTCTCCGTCCTCGTCACTACAACATTCAGGCTCTGCACCTCCATCCCAACTCCGTCCTTCTTACGGCAATCTTCGCCTACTATTGTGAGGCCCATGTTGGGGTGAAGCCCTCAGTGGCCTTCTTTGTGCCACTATTTCTCCCTCCGAACCTCCCGTGGTTCCGCCTCAGCGTCTTGTGACTTAAATGCATCTGGTGGAGCCATCACCATTTCAAACCCTGGGAAGCGGATTGAGGGTTTCAGGAGCAAGTGGGTCTTGGTGGATGCGGGGCGCATCCATCCTCGGCTGATTCTGCCCACGGAGCACCCCGAGAGCTCCGACGACTGGTCCCGAGTGGAGCTTCTGGATCCCCGCGCGAAGCTGGTGCTGGAGAAGATGGACGCAGATCTGAAGCCGGCCAGCGTGGCGGCGGCGAAGCTGACCGATGCGTCGCTGCTGAGGGAGTTCCTGGTGCATCAACTGGCTCCGCTTCGTCAGTACTCGCTTCCGATGTGGAGGCCCCACTCGAGCCCCGTGGTTCTGGCTGACGAGGATCTGGCGGCGGTCCTCCAGTCCTTGGTTGAGGGCGATGTGGCGAGGCGGGCGCTCTCGCCCTTGTTCCTTCGCGAGATTGGGAGCAGGTAGTGGGGCCCATGCCGGTCTTCAATGGGGATGGGCCCGTGCCGTGGAGGCTCGGAGGACTGGTGGGCGTGTCCTCTGCCGACTCGGTGAAGAGGTGGAGGAAAGAGAGCGGGAGAGGGGTTGATTGGGGCGAGTCAAGGGCTCCTCCCTGGGCGCAGGTCCGCATTCTCCGCCTACCCAGTGGCGGCGACGAGGATGAGGATGGCGGGGAGGCGAAGCCTGCCCGATCCCGAAGAAGGACGGACTGGGCTGGTCCCGTGGGTCCGCCCGTCCCAGGCGATCCATGACAGCGCCTCCTGCTCCGGGCCTTGAAGCTGATCCTTGCAGCCGGCTCTTGGGCTTCAAGTATGGCGGAGGTTGCTCGAGCCCATGGCGATGACGATAAGTGCTTGATTCTTGTTTTATTCCTTGCTTTGTCGCCGAGGCTTGATATCTGTATCTCTTGGCTAGGCTGGCGCCTGCGGCGAAGAAGCTGAAGGGAGCTCCTGAGGCTTCATCTCGGGCGGCGCCTCTACCCGCGAAGGAAGGCGATGGCAAGACACGGGCCTCTCCTACCCGGTCATCCTCGCGAGGCCTGGCGGAGCTGGCTGGGGCGAGCTCAACCCCCATGGCCCAAGCGACTCCCGAGGTGTCCTTGCCTGATGCCGCCGCCATAGCTGTTGGGGCGCAGCAGGTCCCGCCTCACGATACTGTGGTTATGCTGCCGTCCTCTCCTCCTACTCCACCAACTGCTGTCTCTTCGACTCCTCCCACTGTTCTGGATCATGCCGCCGCTGAATTGGACCGGCTGCGGCAGGATCTTCTGGGCGCCGACCCTCGCTTGGTGGTCGGGCGCTTGGGTTAACCTCTGGCTGCATTCGCTCGGCGCTCGATTGGGCGGCGCTGGTCGAACCTCGGCGGCTTATGACGAGCGAAGCGAGCTGTCCGTGGGCGAAGATTGCCGCGATGCTGCCTTGGGGAGGTAGCTAGCATCAAGGTCGTTGTGAGGCGTTGGAGAGCGAGTGAAGGGCTGCAGAACCAGCTTGCCGAGGAGGCCGCCTCCGCCAGAGCAGGAGGAAAGCATGAAGGCTCGCGGCGGCCGTCAAGGACCGGGAGGCCAGGCTGAAGCGCCATGACCGCCTAAGCGCTGGAGCGAGGCTGGAGGCGAGGAAGGTCGAGCTGGACGACAAGGCACGGGTTCTTCTTGAAGATCGCGTGGCCTTCACGGATATGGAGGTGAAGGCACGCTCTTTCTGAAGACACTTCTGACAGTGGCTGGAGAGTCCGCTGGCGGCGCCGAGATGGTCCCGCCAAGCTGCTTCCCTTCTGGTTCGCGCTCTTGAAGATGTCTCCTTGGTCTTGACCCCACGGCTGAGGCGGGCGCGTGTCTTGTCTTCTGCGGCAGCGACACGGTCCTCACCCATGTCTACCTTCGCGATCAGCGTCGACTGGACAGCTTCTTTGGAGCCAGCAAGCGGCGAGCATGCAGCTGCCGCTGCCGAGGCTGTGAAGGGTCGCGGAGGCTCTATTGGGGAAGTTTGGACCTTGACACCAAGCTAAAGCGCGGCGCTGCCGCCTGCTGCTCCACGAGGCGAACCCACTCAGCTGCTCCACGGCCGACAAGTGACTCCGTTGTGGCTCTGTCACCGCTTTTAATTCCTGCACATGTATCATGCCTTGGGGCGTTTAAACTTGCATTTGGTATTGCGATAACGGTGTGGACTGTAATACTTGCTTTTGAATTCCTTGAAATTTGCACTTCCTACTTGCTTATGTTCTCGCCGGCAGAGCCCGCCCCGCTCTACCTCGGCCGCCGTTAGCCCGGCCGGAAACCAGGGCGGGACAAAGGTGAGGGGCTACGTGACAAGTTAGGCTCTGAGTCGCGATGCTCGAGAGTCCCCCTTAGCGCACGAACAACCAGTAGGGAGGTGAGGCAGGCGGATCTACCGTTCTCGTCTGCAGAGCCCGGCCCGCGCATACCTCAACCGCCGTTAGCCTTCGGAACTAAGGGGTGAGGGCTACGTGACGATTAGGCTCTGAGTCGCGATGCTCGAGAGTCCCCTTACGCTCAAGCGGCATTACGTACCTTGGCTCCGCTCGGGAGTAGCGTCGCGACGAACCAGGCCCGAGGGCTGGCGGGGGGTGGCGTCGTCTGGGCGTGACCAGGCGCAGCCCGTGCCCAGCCCCTCACGCTGCGCTCGAGGGAGGCGTTGCGATGAGCGGACACCGAGCCTGGGCTCCATGAGGTTGATGCGACCGGAGGCCACCTCGATTGTTTATCACCGGCTGCGAGCATAAGCGCTTCCGCATCCGTCACGGGCATACCGCTCCTCGGCGATGTCGTCGGCCAGTAGCGGAGCATGGTGCTTCCAGCAGCGCGTGGGAGGGGGTCCCCTCGGGAGGAGTTCGGTCGCGTATACAGCCCCACCACGACACGTGGCTGCACGGTAGGGCTGGGCGAGGTGTATCTGGGCACCCGTGAGCCAGTAGCAGGACTCACGGGGCCCTACCTCAAAGCGGGTTGCGCTGGCTCGAGCCTTATCTTGAGTGTGTTCACGCAAATTTGGCGGATGCGGTGCTCTCGTCTTGGGTCCGGCTCTCGGGCTGATCTCGACCGTCGGCGGCAAGCCAGTTGCGATGCCATGGACAAGACCAGAGGGTGAGGGCGGAGAGCGGTAGGAGCCACGAGTCGCGATGCTCGGGCACCCCCTTTAACGCGCAAGCTGGGTTAGATGGCGCAACTCGTCCTCGGGTCCGGCTCTCGGGCTGGTCTCGGCCGTTCTTTGGCAAGCCAGTCGCGATGCCATGGACAAGACCGGAAGGTGAGGGCGAAGAGCGGTAGGAGCCACTGAGTCGCGATGCTCGGGCACCCCCTTTAACGCGCAAGCTAGGTCGATGCAGCAACTCTACATCCTCGGGTCCGGCTCTCGGGCTGGTCTCGGCCGTCGTTGGCAAGCCGGTCGCGATGCCATGGACAAGACCAGGAGGGTGAGGGCGGAGAGCGGTAGGAGCCTGTGTCGCGATGCTCGAGCACCCCCTTTAGCGCATAAGCTGGGTTAGATGATGAAACTCGTCCTCGGGTCCGGCTCTCGGGCTGGTCTCGGCCGTCGGCTGGCAAGCCAGGTCGCGATGCCATGGACAAGACCGGAGGGTGAGGGCGGAGAGCGGTAGGAGCCACGAGTCGCGATGCTCGGGCACCCCCCTTTAACATGCAAGATTCCGTCACCGGAAAAGGCACCAAATAACAAGCATGGTGGGCGAGAGCATAATCCTAAGGAAAGCGTGGGAAGGATACATGCAGCTGGGACAGGCCCGGCGGCTTGGGGATGATGCAGCCAGGCGCCCCCAACAGGATAGGCTAATGACATGAAATAAAGGGATACATGCTGCAGGGCGGACCCACGGCACAGGAATAATCTGACCTGAAGGCGCTCCCGGCCGAAGCGGAACTTAAAGATGTCACTGGTGATGTTGGGGCGAAGGGGTGTTGGTGTAGCAGACTCGGTGGGCTGCGGGCCGATCCTCATGAGCCCCAGGCCCGGGGCCTCGGGAGGATCCGGCGTGGCGGCTCCTCGCGGAGCCATCTCCATCTCCGCCCGAGGGCTGCGGCGTGCGACCTCTTGAGCCTCGGGATGGCCCTCATGAGATCTTGGTGCGCAGCAGCTGCATTTGGCAGCCCGTAAGGCATGCGCCGCGTAGGCTGTGGGCGGGCCCTGCAGCGTCCCACTCGCGAGGGCAGGCGCTCTTGAGATGCGGCTCGGTTGAGCCTGGTATGTCGATGCAGGCGCAGCAGCCCACCATCCTCGCCTAGATGGGGGGCCACAGGTGAGGCGGCTGCCCTCATGACCCTTGACTCTGTAGCTCTGAATGGCCTTCTTGATGAACTCCGAGGTTCGGCCCTCCTTGCCTTGCTCACTTGCTATGGAAAGCGTGCTTGAAGCACGCCTCCACGTGGTGCCCAAGCGCCTCCCTCGTGACCTTGGCGAGGTCGGCGGCCCTCGGGGAGAGCCCCAAGCCTTGCTGAGGAGGCGCTGGGTGCGCTTTCCTATCACGATGGAAGGCTC
The DNA here is from genome assembly GCA_021605205.1 of Aegilops longissima. Lineage (NCBI taxonomy): Eukaryota > Viridiplantae > Streptophyta > Magnoliopsida > Poales > Poaceae > Aegilops > Aegilops longissima. Next base: position 339,995,439 of record CM038678.1, read on the forward strand.
CCCTGGCCGGTCACGGGCTCACGAGGGGCCTGCCTCTTGAGGAGCCGGGCGGTCGATGTCTTCTTCTTCTTGGAGTGCGGCCTCGGGAGGCCTCCTGCTGTTGTGGTGCAGGTCTTCGGTGATGCGGCTGAAAGGCTCGCTCCGAAGTGCCTGCTTCGTCTCTCTCTTCCGAGGCACCGTGATGACCCCTTCTGGCATCTTGAGGGCGTTATAGCCGTGGTGGAGTTCTGACCATGAATTTGGCTGCGCCGGTACCGAGGATGGCGTTATCTGCAGGCGAATGTGGGCGGCGTCGAAGTCGATGAGCTCGGTCACGTAGTTGTCGCGAGCCCGAAGGTGATAGGAAGGCGGACCTGCCCGATCGGGACCGTGGAGCCGTTGGTGACTCCGGAGAAAGGCTTGGTTGGCTGAAGCTGTCTGTAAAGCACTTGAAGATTGTTGAATGTTTCTATGGACAGGACATTGAGTCCTGCCCCGCCGTCGATGAGGGTCTTGGTGACAAGCACATTGCTGAAGATTGGGGAACAAAGCATCGGGAGAACTCCAGCTGTGGCTGCGCACTTGAGCTGGTCTGCTGAGCTGAACGTGATGGCGCACGCCGACCACCTGAGAGGGCGTGTGGCCTAGAGCTTGGGAGGACTGCATTCACCTCATGGCGAACTGCTTGAAGATCTTGCTGAGAGGCTGGGGCTTGAGCTCCGCCCAGGATCTGACGATCGCCGCGGTTCTGGAAGCCCCAGCCCCTCGTCGATGGCGGTCCTCAATTCTCCTTGGCTGCGGCGGCAGCGGAGGGAGGCCTGCGTTCCCCGTGGGCGATCCTCGCGAGGCTGATCCCTCCGGCCTCCCTCATGGCGGGTCTTGCCAACGATCCTCGCGAGGTTGGTCGCGCCACCCTTGGCGCGGCCGCGTCTTCCTAGCGTCTGCATTCCTTCCTCTTCCTCGGCCGTAGCCCGTCGCTCTTTCGGGCGTCTGCCGACCTTCCTTCGCTTCTGACCCAGAGCTCTTGGCATTCATTGGTGTTGTGGGTGTGGAGGTCGTGGTACCTGCAGCACCGACTGCCCTTGGAGGACTCGGGCTGATCTCGCCTCGCTTGGTGTCGGTTCGGCAGCGAGATCGGCAGCCCCTTTGCGCTTCACGTCCTTGGCCTTGGACTTCTTTTCTTGGGATCCGGCAGGCAGCTCGAGGAGGAGGCGCCCTCCTCAGCCTGGCGCGCTTGGTCGCCAAGTTGAACAACTCAAGGAGGTGCACAGATCTTCATGCATCATCAGCTCCTCCTTCATCTTGGCGTCGCGCCGCCGTCGGAGAAAGCGAGATGATGGCCTCCTCCATTACCACAGGGATCTTGAGGCGCGTTGTTGAAGCGCTGGATGTACTTTGCGAGGTTTCCACGGCTGCTGCTTGATTCGGCGCATGTAAACTTATGGCAGGTGGTCGGTCGCGAGTACCTTGGAAGTTGGCGATGAAGCGGTGCGCATCTCGGCGAGAAGAGATCGTGCACAGGGCGAGGTTCGAGGCAGTGCGGGCTCCATCCTTGGCGCCATGGGAAACCAGTTCGCCATGACCTTTTCATCCCGTTGGCAGCCTCGATGCCCAGCTCGTAAAACTGGAGGAACTCCGTAAGGTCAACCGTGCCATAGCGAGCGAGGCAGGTCTGGCTTGAACTTGGCGGGCCATGCGGCGCTGCGCCTTCGGAGGTGAAGCGCGGCAGCCCGCCGTGGCAGCGGGGCTTTGACGGCGAGAGATTGGTCTTGTGGGCCTCCTGCGCGCCATGGGGGTAGCGCAGGTCTGGCGTCTTTGGAGCGGGGCGCGCTCGGGCAACTTCTTGTGGGCGAGAACTTCTTGACAGCTCTGCTCTTGCAGCGCGGCGCTGGCGGAGCGGGTTCCGCCAGGGCGCGCGCCTTGGGGCGGGCGCCTTCTTGAGAGGCGGCGGCGCCCAGAGCTTCATCGCCCGCCTGCAGGCGAGTGCGGTGCAGCGAGACGGACGGTGCGGTGGCTCCCCTGCAGCGCAGACGAGCTCGGCGACTTCGGTCGAGCCATTCTTCGTAAGCGTCGTCGGCAAAGCGATAGCGCAGGATCTCGTTCGCGCGATGAGTGCAGCTCGGGCCTCCATGGCCGCACGGGGCGCGCGTGACGAAGAACCAACGGGGGTGAGCGAAGGCGTGGCGGTGCGGCCGTCCCGCCTCATGGACGGGTGCTGGGATGATGTTTGCTTCTCATTCCCCGCCGGGCCGGTGGCGGCGTTGACGGCAGGTGACGGGGAACGACGAGGGCGCCCGCCGACGTGAGCTGTCTGGGCGACATGGGAGGCGAGGGCGGCTCGGCGCTCGGCGCGGGCCTGACGGGCGTCACACATGGTTGCGGTGGTCGAGGAAGAACGAGGCGACGAAAGGCAGATTCCGGCGCACCCCTACATGGCGTGCCAAATGTCGGATTTCGGGTTCGGCAGACCCTTGAGGTTCGAACACTGGGTGCGGCGGAGATCAACCCTCCACCGTCTCACACCTCGCGAATCCACAGGACCTAAACTACTAAGCAGAACAACACAAGAGACACAAGATTTATCTTGGTTCAGGCCACCATTGTGGTGTAATACCCTACTCCGGTGTGGTGTGGTAGATTGCCTCTTGGGCTGGTGAGGAACAATACAAGGAAGAACAGCCTCGCGAGGGTCTGTTCTTGGCGAGTGCGATGAACTGCTAGGTGGGGTTCAGTCGCTCTAGCTACTTGCCTCTTGGGCTACTCCTATTTATAGGCGAAGGCCCTGGGCCTCTTCCCAAATATTGAGCGGGAAGTGCGCCAACAATTGGCCATTTTGAAGGGGAACAGCGAGTACACTTATCTGACTAAAGTTGGTCCTCGCTTTGCCAAAGGCTCTGGTGATGGCCTTTGCTTGGGCTCCACGATGACTCCTTCCAGCCGTTGGGCTGGTCTTGGTCTTGTTGCACGAAATGGATGCCTTTGCTTGATGCTCTCGCTGCGCTTCCTCCTTTGCACCAAAGAGGAAAGGAGGACCTGCTTGGCTGGCGCCTCGATGGCGCCCTTGGTCATCATGGCTTGCGTCATGGGCACCTCGCGAGTACCCTGCCTTGAACTCTCCGCCTCCTCATGAGCCAGCTGACGAGGCCGTGCTGAGAAGCTCCTTGTCGTCCGCCCATGAGGCTTGGCCCCTCGCGAGGTCTTGAGCTTGCGTTGATGAAGATGGGCGTCTGGGCCTCCTTTGAGCCACGCCCGCAGGCCGCGAGCGAGCAAGTCTGGGACCCCGTTCCCGAAACGCCGACACCGGTTATAGTCAGCGGCCGGCGACGGGCAGCAAAAAAGGTTACAGTGATGCACACCAACAAGAACTTCGACCAGCGAGAGGACCAACTGGGTGATGCATCGGTACCACCTCGGGGACCTAGAGCAAGAGAAGGAGCGGAACTGTCCTCTGCAAGATTTTCTACAGGGCGAACACTAGGGCGATGGTAAAAGATTATAAGTTAGTTAGGTATTGGTAGTTGTACTACCTTGTCGTCCGCAAGTTCATATTGTTGTTAACGATCTTTTGGTATGAACTTGCATTTGCTTCCAACCATCATGCCGAGGGTCGGCGTGGATATAAAGATGAATCATTTGTTTCGAAATGAATTTTCAGGCACCTGATTTTTATTTGATGGGTAGCATAAGCACCCGCCGTTCGAATTCCCAGTTCTCCAATTTTTACGAAACAAGTGCATGCACTTATTATCATGATAAAAAACAATATCCGTGTTGCATCCCAGTTATTAGTCTGTACTTGCAGAATTCTCTCGTTTATTGAGCACGTATATTGTTTTTTTAGGTCGAGCAAGTTTTAACTAGGCTGCAGACTGCCAGGTTTGGTTTTGTTTTTAACAGGCCCAACCCATGATGACAACAGGGCACAAAGATCCAGCAGGTATCTACTAGCCTCTGGCCCGCCAGCGTTAGTTATATTTTGTCTTACAACATCCGCAGGCAGTTTTTTTACTAAATCAAACACACAGGCTAATTCTATTTTCCTCTTGAAACGCATGTCCTACATCCGTTTTCTAATCTCTACCTATAGTTTTACTAGTTCATATACACGTATCATTATATTGAAAACACATGAAATTCCCTTTTCATATTTACATCCTTAATTTTGTTGTTTTTTTCCCACCCAGCGCTGATTTTTTTACCACTGGTTTTCCCTTAAACCAACTCAATTGTCCCACGTCTTATTTGCTCACAAAAACAAAACGATTTTTTTGGCAAATCAATAAGTTCTTAAAAATGTTTATCATTTGGGATTACAACAGTTCGGACTCCACCGAAATATGCAAAATAAGGTTGAACTTTTTGACCGTGGTCCTGGGCAGAAAATGGGCTGTAATAAATTACTTAAGAATTAGCAAATGGACTGTAAATTATAAAAAATAGCAAATGGGCTTTATGTTGTTTGCCACAGATTTGGAGGCTGACTTGTGGGCCTACCAAGTTCATGCGTACACAAGGTTTCAGAAAAAAGAAACTTAGTCAACAATCGACTCTACCAGCGTCAGACCGTTAGATGTCAATCTAATGGCAATCGTGCTTCTTCAGTCTCTGATCTTCCTGCCCCAGCCGCCCAAACCAGCGCCGTCGGAACCGCCTGCTCCCGCCTCCTGTGGCCGGCAGTGCTTCCGGGCAGGCCTCATGGCCCCATCATACTCGCATCCCTAGCATGTCTATCCCTCTACTCACCCACACCTCCTGTTATTTTCTGGCGACGGCAGCCGAACCAGTCAACCCTCGTACTCTCCACCGCGTGGGCAGCCACTGCCGTGTCTTTCCCGGCTCCGTGTCGTTCCCTTCATAGGCCTCGCCATCGTCTACCGCCCTGGTGCTCTCGGCGCAGCGTGGTCAACGATGTCCATCCAATGGCCGTAGTGCTTCTTCAACCTCTGGTCTTCTTTCCCCAGCCACCCAAAGCAGCGCCGGTCGTGCCGCATGCTCCTGCCTCCGTGGCGGCTGTCTTTGCCATGGAGGCCTCACCGTCCCCGTACTACTCCCACCGCTGGCCAGGCCATCCCTCCACTCACCCACTCCCCCTGTTATTCTGCGGCGACGACAGCCTCACACCGCAGCTGAACCAGTGAACCCTCGTGCTCCTCTCCGTGTGGGCATCCACTGACGCGTCTTCCCCGGCTCCGTGTTGTCCCCTTCCTAGGCCTCGCTGTCGTCCACCGCCATGGTGCTCTCTGTGCGGCGTGGTCAATGTGGTCAATGACCGACTTCCATCGGAAGAGTACTGTACGTGGAGAGGCTGACAGCTGGGTCCATGGCAGCCGCAAGGAAGTGCCTCCTCATTACGCGTAAAATAATTATTCCTCCACCTGACAGCAGGGACCCACCGGACGGGCCACCAGTATTTCACGAAAAAATGTTTCCCCCCTGACTGCTGGGACCCATCGGACGGGACACCATATTTCGTGAAAAAAAATGTTTGCCCCCGACTGCTGGGACCCACCGGACGGAGCACCGTATTTCGCGAAAAAAAATGTTCCCCCCGCTGTCAGCTCGGACCCACCGGAAGTGCCTCCTTATTACGCACAGAAAAATGAATACTCCCCCTGCTAGCTGGGACCCACCATGGTGGGAGGCTGACTTGTGGGCATACTAAGTTGACGGGGACGGAGGGCTTTGTCAACTTAGTAAATATGTACGATTCTAGCTTCAGTGACTGTACGATGTCCATCCAACGGCCGTCGTGCTTCTTCAATCTCTGCGCTTCCTGCTCCAGCCGCTCAAACAAGCGCCGGCGGGACTGCTTGCTCCCTCCTCCCTGTGGTCGGCTGTGCTGCCGCGTAGCCCTCACCGCCCCATCGTACTCCTATCGCTGGCCTAGCCATCCCTCTACTCACCCACACCTGTTGTTATTCTCCGGCGGCGGCAGACGAACCAGTCAACCCTCGTACAATCGTACTCCCCTCCGCGTGGGAAACAACTGCCGAGTCTTCCCTACCTCCGCGTCGTCCCCTTCCTAGGCCTCGCCGTCGTCCACCGCCCTGGTGCTCTCGGCGCGGCCTGGTCAACGTGGTCAACAACCGACATGCATCTGAAGTGGACTCTACGTGGAGAGGCTGACAACTGGGGCCACGGCCGCACGCAAGGAAATGCCTCCTTATTACGCGCAAAATAATGATTCCTCCACCTAACATCGGGGACCCACTGAAAGGGCCTCTGTATTTCAGCATAAACGTTACCGCGGCACCGACAGCTCGGACCCACCAGCTATATCTTCGCAGGCAAGGAAGTGCCTCCTTATTACGCACAAAAAAATGAATACTCCCCCTGTTAGCTGGGACCCAGTATAGTGGCAGGCTGACTTGTGGGCTTACTAAGTTGACGGGGACGGAGGGCTTTGTCAACTTAGTCAATATGCACGATTCTAGCTCCAGTGACCGTACGATGTCCATCCAACGGCCATAGTGCTTCTTCAACCTTTGGTCTTCTTGCTCCAGCCGCCCAAACCAGCGTCGGTTGTGCCTCGTGCTCCTGCCTCCCGTGACCGTCTGCGATGCGGCGGAGGCGTCACCGCCCCCTACTATTCCCACCGCTGGCCAGGCCATCCCTCTATTCACCCACACCCCTTGTTATTCTGAGGCGACGACAGCCTCACACCGCAGCGAACCAGTGAACCCTCGTACTCCTCTACGCGTGGGCATCCACTGCTGCGTCTTCCCCGGCTCCGCGTCGTCCCCTTCCTAGGCCTCGCCGTTGTCCACCGCCCTGGTGCTCTCGGCGCAGCGTGGTCAACATGGTCAAGGAACGGCTTGCATCGGACGTGGACTATACGTAGAGAGGCTGACAGCTGGGTCCACGGCCGAAGCAAGGAAGTGCCTCCTTATTACGTGCAAAATAATTATTCCTCCACCTGACAGCAGGGACCCACCAGACGGGCCACCGTATTTCGTGAAAAAAAAATATTTCCCCCTGACTGCTGGGACCCACCAGCTACATCTTCGCACGCAAGGAAGTGCGTCCGGGCAAAAAACAACGATTCGCCCCCCTGACTGCTGGGACCCACCAGCTACATCTTCGCACGCAAGGAAGTGCGTCTGGGCAAAAAAGCGATTCGCCCCACGACTGCTGGGACCCACCAGCTACATCTTGTGAGCAAGGAAGTGCGACAATCGGGACCCACCTGGTGAGCGTGCGTGGCGTTGTCATTCGGTCGGCGATGTGCGTACATGCTGGTCGATGTAAGCGGCGCGCGTGTCGTAGTAGAGGCGTGCGTGTGTCGTAGTAAGCGCGCCGACGTAGCATGTACTGCGTCACGTATAGCGGCGAGGTGCAAGAAAGAAAATCTGACGCGCGTCGTACATACGGGCAGGGTCTCGAAAGTCTACTCGCGCATCACGTACATGGCTGGGTCGGAACGGAAAAACAGCGTCGTCGTCGTGTTCATGGGGAGCCAACCGGCTGGGTCGGAGCGGAATGCGTGGTCGTGTTCGCCGGGAGGCTTGGGCGGAACGGCGATGAAGCGAGGCTGGCGTACCGCTGGCGGAGAAGCGGACCTCCTACGTTGGAGCAGGGTCATGTTGATCGGGAGGGTGTGGCGTGCCGCCAAAGCGGAGAAGCGGACCTCCAACGGCGAAACAGAGGTCATGTTGATCGGGAGGGTGTGGCGTCTTGCAAAAGCGGAGAAGCGGACCTCCTACGGTCGAAACAGGGTCTGTTGATCGGGAGGGTGTGGCGTACCGCAAAAGCAGACGAAAACGGACTTATGTTGGGCCTTCTGGTTGAAATGGGGGTCCTGTTCATCGGGAGAGGTGTGGCGTACCGCAAAATGGGACTCCACGGGATACTGTTCATCTCCACCGTCAACCTCCTCCAGCCTCCACGGGCTACCGTCGACCTCCTCCAGCCTCCACGGGCTCTTGTTCATCCAGCCTCCACCGCGCGCTACTCCACCGGCTACTGTTCAACCACCCCTCCACGGGCACCCCTCCACCGTCTACTATTCATCTAGCCCTCCACACCACGGGGTCCTGTTCAACCACCCCTCCACGGCCACCCCTCCGCCGTCTACTATTCATCCACCCCTCCACACCACGGGGTCCTGTTCATCCAGAGGCAACGCCACCGCTCACTGTTCATCCAAACCCCCCCGCAATGCTCACTGTTCATCCAATCGATCGGCTTCAGTTAGCAGCAGCAGCGAAGGAATCGCTCCATCGGGTTCAGTTAACAGCCATCGATCGATCGCTCGGGTTTAATGTAGCGTAGCTGCGCAGTGCAATCGCTTCGGGTTCGATTAGAGCCCAACGCCTCGCTCGGCTCTGATTAGAGCCAACGCCTCGCATGTGTACGAGAAAGCAGCATCGCTTCGGCCCCGACCTCCCACCGTAACGGCAACTCCCAAAATTTTCCTCCCCTCGCTTCTACCATGGTTTTTCCGTCATGGGCGGCCCAAAGAATGTCATGCAGCTGCGTCTCCGGCCCGCCAGGACAAAAGCCCATTTTACATCATGATTTTTTTCATAGAAGTAGGAGTCCACCACATCTATGATGATACCGGGTTTTGTCACAATTATCGACATAGAAGTGTCATATGTATGACAGAAAAAAATTTCGTTCGGCCCAAAATGTCACAGACGTGTCTTTTTTTTGTAATGCCTTCCTCACTTCTCTTTTACTCCGCTCGACCTCAATCCAGCTCGAGCTTCGCAAACCCTAGCGCCGCCGCTACTTCATCATCGTCGGTGAGGAAGAGCTTCACTGCCTCAACCTCGTCGCCACTGTACTCGCGCCGGCCGCAGATTTCTTCACTCCGTCGCCGCCGTAGCTGTCTTCCTCTGCCGAGTTAGGGCGTGGAAGATCTGCACTGACGAACTTCACATCTCCACATCCCAGTTCGTCGTGTTCTTCGTACAGGGTAATTAAAAGTTACTTTTACTGCCCTCTTTGATTCAAATGATTTCTACAAAATCCTCAAAGGTCAAAGGTGTTTATTCTTCAGATTCTCACACACTAAAACACCTCACATGTCATCTGCTCTTGATTCATTTCTATAAGCTGCGTTTTTCGTCAAGATTCCTCAATTATGTGGATTTTTTATCTGTACAACTCTAGAACCTAAGACAAATAACGCTTAGTGAAATTCATCAAGACTCTTCTGATCAAAATCCTCAACTTTGTTCTTTTAAAATACCTTCTGAGAACGCATATGACCTCTCCTAATTCCTCCCAACTATACTCTGTTCACAGGTATTCATGTCCGCTGCTGAATCACTAGGTTCTCATCAACATAACTCATTTGCAGCGTTCCTCCAAGGAAAGTTGCATACATCTTCAGAGAATTCTATTGTTCAAATTCCTCAACTGAAGAAAATGGCTGATGGAAAGAAGCCACAAAAAGGAGGAAAGAGGCCTGAGGTCAACACTACTTTTGAAATTCCTGAGGACATCTATGCTGGGTACTGCACACCCCCTAAGGAAGATAAAAATCAGCGGAAGGAGCGCATTCAAAAGATTGAGAGGAGATGGGCAAGAGAGTGGAGGGAGTACATATATGTTACTCCAAAATACATGAAGAAGTTCGCTATTACCCCTCCATGCTCAAGACCTCCATTGGCACCTGGCCAAATAGCTGATCCCACCAGCCTCAAGCGCGGTGAGGACTATCCTAAAGAATGGGCCAAGCGCCAGGCCAAGTTGGCCAAACAGGCAAAAGAAGCAGTGAGGAAATTCAACGAGGACTCTGTTGCTGTTGCTGTCTCTGCTGAGGCCTCTGCTGTCAAGTCTAAGAAGGTCATGTCAAAGAATCCTGCTCACAAGCCAAGTGCTTCTTCTTCAATGCCCTCACGGCCGAGTTCCTCAGCTATGCCCTCACGACCAGAATCCTCAAAGCCCTCACGGCCAACTCCTCACGCTGCTCCTGCTCCTCCAAAATCCTCAGCTCCTCCCCTCGAGCCCTCAGCTGCTCCGACCAAATCCTATGCACCTGTGCATCTTTCCACATGTAAAAGGACTACAGGCATCTCTATTGCCTCAGTAGCTTCTGCTAGTTCCTCAGCAACACTGAATTCTTCAACTGGCCCCTCTCTGCTGAAGACAAAGGCCACTGCTGGACGAGGTTCTCGCCCAAGTCCTCACAAGAAGCAGATCGCCTTCCAAGTGCCGTCTGATGAAGACGAAGCTGATGATGAGGAACTTGCCAAAATCATCATAGACAGGCAGGTCACGGCCGCTAGAGCCAAGGGCACAAATGTGCCTCTGCTTTTGGATCCAAAGTTGATCCTCGACTACATTGATCTCTGGCACAAGGACCCAAACACTCCTATGCCTGATTTCAAGTTGACTCCTGGCCAAAGTCATATGCTGACTGCCTTCATACAAGAAGAGAAATGGAAATTTGAAAAGGCCAGGCAGATCAAGAAAGCGCAGTACAAGAAGGAGCATTTTCTGAAGAAACATGTTGTCTCTATGACAACTGAAGAACTTTTCAATATTCAATCTGAGATCAAGAAACTCAGTGATGAATTTGACGTATACCGTGCTGACTGGCTTGGAGCCAAAGTCCGTTTTGTGAAGTTGACAGAAAAGTTCACTCCAAATGTTGCAGCTCTATCGCAACCAGAAATTCCTCAAGCTGAAGCATCTGCTCAGCCGACTGAAGAACATGCCAGCACCGCTGATGACATTCAGGCTGCTGAAGAAAATGTGAGTTCTAGTGCTGATGACTGCATTCCAGCCGCTGATGAAATTGCCAGGGCATCCACTAGTGGTGTGCCTGAAGAAAATGAAGAGGTCAGGGCAACTGCATCAGTTGTGCCTGAAGAAACTCAACCAAATTCCTCTGCTCCTCTTGCGCCTACCCCAACTCCGATCCTTCCATCTGCTTCAGATGTGAAGATGACTAAGGCTGCAGAGCGTGCAACAGTGAAGAAAAGGAAGGCATCAACTTCATCATATTCTTCAGCTCCGAAGAAGTTGAAGTCTTTGACCAACTCGTTTGCAAACCCCATTGATGTTGTTCCTATCTCAACCATGCCATCAAAGGACCTTGTTCCTTATGATGAAGAATATGTGATTCCTAGCGAATCCGATGAAGAAAATCCTTCTGCTGCTTCGTCAGAGCAGTTGGATGAAGAAATTGATGTGGATGTAATCCCTTCAACTCAAGTTGTTTCCTCGTCTATGCCTCAGTTTACTACTGAAGAGGCCGGCGTCGAAGAAATGTAAGATGAGGATGTGGACATTGGTTGCACCACACCTGTGCTGAATGATGACTTTTGGGAAAGTCAGCACCCCAACTCTCCACTGTTCACACCATTAAAACAGATTCCTCAGTCCCCAGTAACTACAGTTCAAATGGGATCTGATGAACCACATGCCACACCATCTGTCCATGAAGAAATTCCAGCCACTAGTGCTGACGAAAATGAAAATGAAGAATTGAAGACCCAGACTGTCACTGAAGAAGAAGCTGAAATTCCTCAGCCTATGGAGCCTGAGATTGCAAATCCTTAGGTAATAATGCAATTGACTGACACTCCTCAGCCAAACAAAAGGATCCATTCTCACAGTAGCAGAAATTTAAGGCTGATGATTTCTTCGGTGAGCACGTGTTCTTCACTGACTACAATCCCTATGATTCTGCTCGTCTTAGAAGGAAGCGCTTCTGGACCACCAGCCAGGCCAACTTCTATTCTTCACTACTCTTAAACAAGGACAAAGTCTTCGATCATGAGCATATTCCTCATGTGGACATGGAATCACTGTCATGCTTCACACCTGTCCTCAGTGTGCTTCATGACACATGCCTCCTTAACTTTTGCACAGACATAGTTGACTGGAATGAAGAGCTCATTCTTCAATTCTACGCAACACTTCACATCAATGTGAACTCCTGGGTTTTGTACTGGATGACCGAAAATACTCACTATAAGGCACCGGCCTATGAATTACTTCACGCCCTGCCCATCAGTCCTCCACCTGAAGGAGCTCGTTGCATGTACCAAGAGCCTGAGCTTACAGATCACTATATGCAAGTCCTGATGAAGCCATTGAAACCTGGTCAAGCCTCAAGGACAAAATTCCTCGTGAAGGAATTGCAGTATGTACCAAGGACAGTCTCTCGCATTCTGACGAAGACTATGAGTCCAATCAAAGGCCACGATTCATCTGATGAGGAAATTTTGGGCATCATGAAGAATCTGGTATTCAACATCATTCATGGCATACCCGTCAACTATCATGATTTCTTCATGAGGACTCTGGCAAATGTTGCACTTTCTCCGTTTGAGCTGAAGCCTTATGCACCTTGGATTATGAGATTCCTCGGGACAAGGTCTTCACTCAACTACAAAGTTGATTTTCAGAATCACCTCAGCTACTTGCCCCCAATTGAAGTCCTCAAGCAGACCTATTCCTTAGCTGATGAAAAGGGCAAGGCACCAGCTGTTATTGATGAAGGCATTCATCCATTGGATGGTCAGTTTCGCAAAGCTGCATCTTATTCCACCAATGATGACTCTGCCACTCATGATTCTGCTGCCCATGCCTCCAAGCCAAATCCTCAAGCCACTGCTCCTCGTGTGATGGCTGACCGTGAGCTTCTTCGAACTCTTCAACAGAAGGTGGATCGAAACCATAAATGGGTTAAGCGTCAGTTTGGTTCAATTCTTCACAACATGACTGCTACACACAATGCAGCGAAGAAAAACCACTACTACCTCCATGAAGTCTTCGGTCGCACCTGGGCTATTCTGTCACATGTATATGGTGAAGAAGATTTGAAGAACATGGGTCTCAAGGAAGACTTTGATTGGTCTGCACCTCCACCGAAGAAATACAAGAAGTTCAAGGTTCCCTCCTTGGTGGCTAGCTCCTATTCTTCATCGCGCGACACCGACGAGTATGAAGACTTGGACGACACTGCGGCAGGCCCAACATCAATAAACGACCCCAACAACGCTGGCGCTCCTCCATCAACATGATATACTTCAGGGGCGTTAGTCCTCAGTTTCAACCCTTTTGGTCATTCGATGACAAAGGGGGAGAAATTTGAGTTAGTCTTCAAGCGGGTCTATCTCTATGGGAGTTTTTTTGCTAAGTTCAACTCTCGTTCTTCTGAGACTTTATTGGATCGAGTTGTAAACTTAAATTCTATGGTGACCTGATACTTTTGCTGTAGTTTTTCTGCATGCTTATTCCTCATTAATGCTTATGCACGCATGCTGAATTACATCAGTCACCATATTTCATCATGCATTTCAAATTCTTCATATTATATGTCAAATGCGTGTATGAATTACAAGATATAGGGGGAGATCTCCATGATTCAACTCTTCAAGTGTGCATTGCTTCAAAAGCAAATTCCTCACTATGCACATCTTCAGGGGGAGTTCTTCTATATCTTCCAATCAAATTCCTCAATATCAGTATTTAAACTTCATATGTTTATCCCCGTTGAAAACTTAACCTATATTGTCATCAATCACCAAAAAGGGGGAGATTGTAAGCTCATCTAGTGCCCCTTAGTGATTTTGGTGTATTGAAGACTTATAGGTTAAGGGTCTAACGTGTTTATGAGTGTACACAGGTCTATAAGTCTATGAGGAGCTTGATATTTACAGAGAAAGTCGACCCCTAAAAATGAAGTTCTTCGACTGAAGACTTTGGACTTCTGAAGACTTTCTGAAGACTTTGAAAGTGAAGAAATTGGTGTGACCTTCAAAACTTGGTATTCATTCGAGGAACATGAAGCGTGAAGACTTTTGTTTTCGTAGTTTCTTTTTCTCTTTCTTGAGTCATAGGAAACACCGTACTGTTAAAGGGGGTCGAGGAAATACTAAGGAAAATTTCCACGTGATGCTCAACTCAAAATCCTACACCTACCAATCCCTTGAGTGAAGCCATTGGAAATCTCATACAGTTCAGTCATATTCTTGATGTGAGACGAAGTTCTTACGGTCTCTGAGAATTAGTTCTGGCGAGGAGTTAGGAATTCGCCGGTCTGAATTGCCTACGATGAGAACATGATAGCCACGAGGAATTTGAGCCTCAAATTTCCGACCGTTCTGTGCTCTGCGCCTGTCCCAAAATATCTTATCCACCTAACGGTCATATCATTGAAGGGCATTTATGTCTTATCATGTCGGGCTGCTCCTAGGCTATAAATAGCCGCCCCTACAACCACTAGTTGGTTGGCTGCTCCTAGAGAAACCGACACTTGTCATTTGAGGCGTCCCATCCTTGAGGACTTTGGCGAAAATCATCGAGTGAGGAAAATCCAAACCCAAACACCTACAAACCCAAAGTGATTGAGCATCACTGAATAGATTGATCCTGTGTGGATCCGACGCTCGTTACCTTTGAAGACTGTGCTTCTTCCAGACGGTTAGGCGTCATGGTCTAGAGCATCCAAGAGGAATTGTCGATCGCCGAGTGACCGAGTTTGTGAAGGTTCGAAGTCACCTGAAGACTTACCAGGAGTGATTGGGCGAGGTCTGTGTGACCTTAGCTCAAGGAGAATACGGTGAGGACTGTGTGTCCGGGACTGTGTGTCCTCAGGTTTAAATACGTAGCCGCTCCAACCAGATGTACAACTGAGACATCAATTGGAACTGGTCTACCAAATCAATGTCTTCACCAAGCCAACTGGTTCTATTTCCTCAACTCTTTCATTTTCCTCATATCTGTGTTTGAACACTTTGACTGAAAACTTTCTCAATTTCCTCAGTTCAATTTCTTCAGTCTGTTCGTCTTCATCCTGTGTTATCATGTGATTACGCTTTCTATACTCTGTGCTTCTCTTCATTTCATCATGATGACCATGCTTGTGTTCTTTTATGTTTACTTTTGAGTACTTATTCCGCTGCTAGTAGTTCTTCGCTAAGGAATTTCCTCACCCGCAAATTCCTCAGTGAAGAATTTATAAAAATCGCCTATTCACCCCCCTCTAGTCGATATAACGCACTTTCATACGATCATAGTGCCTCCTAGTTGGTGCTTTATAAGAGAACATGGAGACTCAAATTAAAAATAAAAATTGCATTAAGTAAAAGAAGGCCCTTCGCAGAGGGAAGTAGGGATTTCTAGAGGTGCTAGAGCTCAAAGCGAAAATTGAGAGATAAAAACATTTTGAGAGGCATACTTTTCCCACCAACGAAAACGACATAGAGCTCCCAACACTTTCCATGCTAGATATATCACAGGCGGTTCCCAAACAGAAAATAAAGTTCATTACTTTTTCCATCATACTTTCACTTTCCATGGCAAACCGTATCCACGGGTGCCCTCCATACCAACACTTTCCAAGTAATTTATTATTTGACAACATAAAGTAAATTCATTTTTTTCATTTCGGGACTGGGCATCCCTAATACCTTTGCCTTACTCTCGTGCAATGACAAGTGAATAAACACTCATGGTGAGAGTAAAAAATCTAGCATGGAAATTATTGGCCACCCCTCACCGCCCCGCGAGCGGTACGAGCACACAAAAGAGAAATTTATTTTGAAAATTAGAGATCACACATACAAATTTGCTTAGAACGGCAAAAGAATACCGCATATAGGTCGGTATAGTGGAATCATGTGGCAAAACTTGTTTAAAGGACTTTGGATGCACAAGTAGAGATCATACTTAGTGCAAAATGAAGGATAGTGAAAGATTGAGAAGCGACCAACCAAGAAATGAATAATCTCATAAGCGAGCATTAAGCATAATTAACACC
The DNA here is from genome assembly GCA_021605205.1 of Aegilops longissima. Classification (NCBI taxonomy): domain Eukaryota; kingdom Viridiplantae; phylum Streptophyta; class Magnoliopsida; order Poales; family Poaceae; genus Aegilops; species Aegilops longissima. The sequence goes on from CM038678.1 coordinate 340,011,145, forward strand.
GAATAATGCACAACAAGTAGGATGTAATTTCATTGCATGACTATTGACTTTCGTGCTTGCATAGGGAATCACAAACCTTAACACCAATATTCTTATTAAAGCATAATTACTCATCAACATGACTCACATATCATATTATCGTATCTCAAAACTATTACAAGGAATCAAGTTTATTTTGTCCAATGATCTTCACCAAAGTTTTTATTATATCCTTCTTGGATATCTATCACTTTGAAACTAGTTTTCATGTGTTGCTTTTGATAAGCTCAAACAAATATAAGTGAAGATCATGAGCATAATATTTCTTTCTCTCAAATTAATTTAAGTGAAGAAAGAGAGAATTTCTTAAAAAATTACTAACTCTCAAATAAATCTAAGTGAAGCATGAGAGCATTTCTTCAAAAATAACAAAGTACACCGTGCTCAAAAAGATATAAGTGAAGCACTAGAGCAATTCCATAGCTCATAAACATTTACGTGAAGCATAGAGAGCAATTCTAACAAGTCATGGCATAATTTTGGCTCTCTCAAATAGGTGTGCTTACCAAGGAATCAAGACTTAAAACAAAAAGGAAAACAAGCAAAGACTCATATCATAGAAGACACTCCAAGAAAAACTCTTAGTATGCGACGAATAAAAATATAGCTTCGAGTAAAATACCGATGGTCGTTAGAAGAAAGAGGGTGATAGAGGCGAGGGTGTCCCGATCTTTCGATGAGATGATAACTATCGATTTGGTGGAGCCGACTTTGACGGTCCGACTACAAACGTGCACCACGTTGCGCCTTAGCAATCGCTAAACCAATCTCCTGAGGTTACTGACGATGCCGGAAGCACGATCAGCCTAACCACGAAGGTCCATTCCTGCACGCAATCGAATAACAAGCAAGAATATGATAATGCAATCTAAATATTGCGAATATAGATGAAGTATTGATAATGGTGGGGATCCGTAAGCGATCTTGGTTTGGTCGTTGGACACAAACAAAGTATACGAAGTTGCAATGGCTAACTTTTAACTAAACAAATCCCAAGGAAGAAGCTACTAGATGGATCTACTTATATAGGAGCAAGGGGTGGAAGCCAAGGAGGTGGGAGGACGTCTCAAGGCAGCCTAAAACCAACCCTAGGTCGTACAAGGCTCATGGGCCCAAGTGGAGGTGATGCAACACCTTTGGACTTGTTGTTTGACTCGGATTCTGCTGCAACATCAGATTGTTTCGTCCATACAATGCTCCGGACAAATTTAAAGGTGAATGCAATTGGGTTGGAAAGAGGACGAAATCTACTTTCCAACAAAAAAATATCACCCAATTTGGAGTCCGTATGAAAAAGTTGTTGACGTTTTGATTCAGGTATGTCTGTGCAGTCCGAATCTGAATCCAGAAGGTGAGAGACTTGGACTCTATTTTCTCTTGGCCCAAAAGTGACGTGAGAGGACTTTTTGGACAGAACCTAAACTTTTCCTTTTCCCCTATCTTCATATGTGGATTGTACAAATGTCGCATACACCTGCAATTAGACAAAACACAAAAGTGTGTGAAGTATTTTTGTTCTGGATAACATAAATAGATTATTGAATAGCTTGCACTAGAAATCACCTGACAAATATGCATGTATGCAATATTTTAGGTCGTATCCAAGGTAGTCATGTCCTCATCATCCTCACCTTCTTGAAAATAAAGCCGTCCTCGGCGTTGCTTAATCTGAATGTGGCTAACAAAAGAGACAAGGTGTACATGTTGTATATGTATATGTCATCCATTTTTACTTCCCTTGGATTTTGCACATATGACACATGTATACATGAGTAACTTTCATAGTTACTAAAATATAAAGCCGAAATATTATCACAATAAGTAGAAGGCATGAAAGTATTGCAACTCAGTTTGCACATATAAGTGAAGCTCTTATTCATATGAAAATATTGACAATATTCATAATTAAACCATCCCAACATTGGTGAATAAACCTTACTTGCATCAAATTTACATGCTACAACCTGCTTAAATAAGCAAACATGCAATAAGTCATTTGACACAGAATCATCACCAAGAGTAGAGGTCATATCAAAATGATTAAACATTGGTTATTTTGCATCAACAGTTAATTCATTGGGTGCACTCAAAATTGTTGGTATTTCAGTTGTTTGATCACATGCCGCATTCATGACAGTAACATGATTCTCTAAAATAGGTGATATGCTCAAATCAACAGGTAACTCAACACATGATGTATTCAAGTTAACTAGGCATGCATCATTCTCATGTGAAGTTATATCATTAATACCTTTACAGTTACCTTGTCGCAAAGATGTAGGTGATGTAGGTATGGATGATGGCAATCTACCATACTCTTGAGATGATGTTGCGCTCACAATCTGAGGTGTGGCTGCTCTAGAAGGTGCAATGGTGGAGGAACCAAGCGGTGGTGGTGAGCATGAACTAGAATAGTAGTTGTTGTAGTCACCCAATGCATCCTCCTGTAACTGTCTCTCAAAGGTACAAGCACGAACATACATACCCGTAATGCAACGAGGAATATACTGAAATCATGCCTGAATATCATGGTTCAAACCACAAAAAAATCTATTCATTGTATCATCCTCAGATTCTTCTATGTCACAATGATGCATATAAGATTTGAACTCTTGGTAGTAAGCATGAAAAGTGTTGTTGCCTTGTTTAAATTGTTCAAATTTACGAAGCAGTTCACGACGATAGTAAGGAGGGAAAAATTGTTGTCTCATTACATCTTTCAAATCTTTCCAAGTTGTGGGTTGGTTATCAATATTTTTCTTACAATGCACACTCCACCAAACAGAAGCAAAACCAGTAAATGCTCTAGTGGCAGCTCATACTCGCTCAAATTCAGAAAAGTCATGGTGACTAAAAACTTGTTCTACTTCAAGCTTCCAAGCTAGATAAATAGCAGGATTAAATCTACCCTCAAATGACGGTAAAGAGATAACCTGACCATGTACTTGTGTGTGTTGTCCCAACTCTCGAGATGGTGAAGATGTGTCCGTCCTCCAAGAACTTCTATCTCCGGAACCTGTCATGATTAGTAGAAACAAGAAACGAAATTCGAGAATAATGTTCCTATGAACTACTAGGATGTGGTTGTAAAGTGCTCACAGCAAAGCAAATATCAATATCTTACAAGTTCTTACCATGCGGCAGGTGGTGACAGGCAACCAGCGGTGTCAAATAACTCCGAAGATTGTGTAAAGCGATTGCCAGGGGAACGTACGTATACACGGTGTAGAAATATGTGGAGCTGTGTTGGCTACATATGGAAGCAAAAGATTAGCAATAATCAATTCAGAGATGCAATGCTGAATAAACGCTCAACGACGGTACTGTGCTGGTCGTAGGCTAGACCGGACTAGAGACGCGAGCCTAGAACACTAATGAGGTCACGGCGTAGCACAACTAGCATCAATGAAGGATACTAAGTAGCTCTGAACAGCAAGATATAAGTGAAGATCACAACCGAAGTAAAGATAATGATGAAAAACAACTGCCAAGAAGGATATACAACAACTCTCTCTCCAACTTTCCTCTTGAAAAGTTAGAGCCAATTTTTTTGATAAATTTTTTCAAAGAATGCTGCTAACTCAAGATTTCCAATGCAAAAAGAATCACTCAATTCCGAGTTGATATGAGGAGTCAAAAAATTCTGAAACTGGCTTGAAAAACTGAAACAGGCCGTGTTCGCGAACTTCGGAGAGCAAAAAGATCTATTTAGAAGCCGATTTTGAGGTGCCAAATATTGAACTAACTTTTGCAACTATTTAGATGGTGGAAATTGATGGATGGGTGGTGGACAGCGGAAGGGATAACGATGAAGCGGCGACGTGACTAAAGTGAACAGAACTCGAAACTCTAAACGAACTAGACACTAAGACCAGCAACTCGACACGACGATCCAACCGATAATTCAATAATGCAAACAATGAAAAGAAAACTGCAAAGGCTCGGACTGGCTTGCACAAAGGCTGAATAGATCTAACTTTTTTGTGGCTTTTTCTTGGACAATAGGTAAGAAATAAATCTAATCTAGAAAAACTAGAAATTCTCACCGAGCAACCTGAAAACTGATACCACTTGATATAGGCGAGGGTGTCCCGATCTTTCGATGAGATGATAACTATCGATTTGGTGGAGCCGACTTTGATGATCCGACTATAAACGTGCACGACGTTGCGCCTTAGCAATCACTAAACCAATCTCCCGAGGTTCTTGACGATGCCGGCTTACGATCAGCGACCACGAAGGTCTATTCCTGCACGCAATCGAAGAACAAGCAAGAATATGATAATGCAATCTGAATATTGCGAATATAGATGAAGTATTGATAATGGTGGGGATCCGTAAGCGGTCTTGGTCTGGTCGTTGGACACAAACGAAGTACACGAAGTTGCAATGGCTAATTTTTAACTAAACAAATCCCAAGGAAAAAGCTACTAGATGGATCTACTTATATAGGAGCAAGGGGTGGCGGCCAAGGAGGTGGGAGGACGTCCCAAGGCAGCCTAAAACCAACCCTAGGTCGTACAAGGCTCATGGGCCCAAGTGGAGGTGATGCAACACCTTTGGACTTGTTGTTTGACTCGGATTCTGCTGCAGCGTCAGATTGTTCCGTCCATATCTCAACGCTCCGGACGAATTTAAAGGTGAATCCAATTAGGTTGGAAAGAAGACGAAATCTACTTTCCAACAAAAAAAGAATCACCCAATTTGGAGTCCGTATGAAAAGGTTGTTGGTGTTTTGATTCAGGTATGTCTGTGCAGTCCGAATCTGAATCCAGAACGTGAGAGACTTGGACTCTATCTTCTCTTGGCCTAAAAGTGAAATGAGAGGACTTTTTGAACAGAACCTAAACTTCTCCTTTTACCCTATCTTCATATGTGGATTGTACAAATGTCGCATACACCTGCAATTAGACAAAACACAAAAGTATGTGAAGTATTTTTGTTCTGGATAACATAAATAGATTATTGAATAGTTTGCACTAGAAATCACCTGACAAATATGCATGTATGCAATATTTTTGGTCGTATCCAAGGAAGTCATGTCCTCATCATCCTCCCTTCTTGAAAATAAAGCCGTCCTCGGCGTTGCTTAATCTGAAATCTGGCTAGCAAAAGAGACAAGGTGTACATGTTGTATATGTATACGTCATCCATTTTTACTTCCCGTGGATTTTGCAGATATGACACATGTATACATGAGTAACTTTCATAGTTAATAAAATATAAAGCCAAAATATTATCACAAGAAGTAGAAGGCATGAAAGTATTGCAACTCAGTTTGCACATATAAGTGAAGCTCTTATTCATATGAAAATATTGATAATATTCATCATTAAACCATCCCAACATTGGTGAATAAACCTTACTTGCATCAAATTTACATGCTACAACATGCAATAAGTCATTTGACACAGAATCATCACCAAGATTAGAGGTCGTATCAAAATGATTAAACATTGGTTCCTTTGCATCAACAGTTAATTCATTGGGTGCACTCAAAATTGTTGGTATTTCAGTTGTTTGATCACATGACGCATTCATGACAGTAAAATGATTCTCTAAAATAGGTGATCCGCTCAAATCACCAGGTAACTCAGCACATGATGTATTCAAGTTAACTAGGCATGCATCATTCTCATGTGAAGTTATATCATCAATACCTTTACAGTTACCTTGTCGCAAAGATGTAGGTGATGTATGTACGGATGATGGCAATCTACCATACTCTTGAGATGATGTCGCGCTCACAATCTGAGGTGTGGTTGCTCTAGAAGGTGCAATGGTGGAGGAACCAAGCGGTGGTGGTGAGCATGAACTAGAATAGTAGTTGTTGTAGTCACCCAATGCATCCTCCTGTAACTGTCTCTCAAAGGTACAAGCACGAACATACATACCAGTAATGCAACGAGGAATATACTGAAATCGTTCCAGATTATCATGGTTTAAACCACCAAAAAATATATTCATTGTATCATCCTTAGATTCTTCTATGTCACAATGATGCATATAAGATTTGAACTCTTGGTAGTAAGCATGAACAATGTTGTTGCCTTGTTTAAATTGTTCAAATTTGCGAAGCAGTTCACGACGATAGTAAGGACGGAAAAATTGTTGTCTCATTACATGTTTCAAATATTTTCAATTTGTGGGTTGGTTATCATTGTTTTTCTTACAATGCACACTCCACCAAACAGAAACAAAACCAGTAAATGCTCTATTGGCAGCTCATACTCGGTCAAGTTCACAAAAGTCATGGTGACTAAAAACTTGTTATACTTCAAGCTCCCAAGCTAGATAAATAGCAAGATTAAATCTACCCTCAAATGACGGTAAAGAGATAACCTGACCATGTGCTTGTGTGTGTTGTCCCAACTCTCGAGATGGTGAAGATGTGTCCATCCTCCAAGAACTTCTATCTTCGGAACCTATCATGATTAGTAGAAACAAGAAACGAAATTCGAGAATAATGTTCCTATGAACTACTAGGATGTGGTTGTAAAGTGCTCCCGGTAAAGCAAATATCAATATCTTACAAGTTCTTACCATGGGGCAGGTGGTGACAGGCAACCAGCGGTTTCAAATAACTCCGAAGATTGTGTAAAGCGATTGCCAGGGGAACGTAAGTATACACGGTGTAGATATATGTGGAGCTGGGTTGGCTATATATGGTAGCAAAAGATTAGCAAATAATCAATTTAGAGATGCAATGTTGAATAAATGCTCAACGACGGTACTGTGCTGGTCGTAGGCTAGACCAGACTAGAGACGCGAGCCTAGAACACTAATGAGGTCACGGCATAGCACAACTAGCATCAATGAAGTATACTAAGTAGCTCTGGACAGTAAGATATAAGTGAAGATCACAACGGCAGTAAATATAATGATGAAAAACAACTGCCAAGCAGGATATACAACAACTCTCTCTCCAACTTTCCTCTTGAAAAGTTTGAGCCAGTTTTTTGATAATTTTTTTCAAAGAATGCTACTAACTCAAGATTTCCAATGCAAAAAGAATCACTCAATTCCGAGTTGATATGAGGAGTCAAAAAATTCTGAAACTGGCTTGAAAAACTGAAACAAGTTGTGTTCGCGAACTTCGGAGAGCAAAAATATCTATTTAGAAGCCGATTTTGAGGTGACAAAAATTGAACTAACTTTTGCAGATATTTAGATGCAGCTCTTCTCTAGCTTTCGTTTGAGTACTCGCGGAGCCAAAACGGACTTCGTACGAGGAAGTTATGCCTGTTTTACTGAATAGTGCACAAAACAGATTCCAATCCGAATTCAACAACGAGATTGAATCTAGATAGATCCGAATTTTGTTTTTTTTTCTTCTCTCTTTTTTTTTCCTCACACTTTTTTTCTTTTTCTTTCCTTTTTTTTCTCTGACACTTTTTTTTACTTTTTTTTCCAAAACAAACTAGATAAGATGCAGATTGGATCAAGCAAAGATGTGAACGATCTGAACTATGATTATGACAATGAACGATGGGTAGCACGTGGTGGAAATTGATGGATGGGTGGTGGACAGCAGAAGGGATAACGATGCAGCGGCGACATGACTAAAGTGAACAGAACTTGAAACTCTAAACGAACTAGACACTAAGACCAGCAACTCGACTGTAGCGACCAGACCCGAATGGATCTAGCGCTCGTGCTCGATGTCATCCTGGATCGATGCCGACACCACACAAGATTTCAAGGATTTATAGCAGAGTAGCAATCACACACTTATTACATCGATGTCCACAAGGGAACTGAATAAAAATATGGCTTAAGGCCATCTAATAATAACAGCGGAAGGCTTGGAAGATAAGCGAGTCCATCAACTCCAACGGCATCACTGAGTATAGAACCACGACCTAACACCTTACTCGTCGTCTGAAAAGTCTGCAACGTGAAAAGTTGCAGCCCGAAAACGGGTCAGCACATGGAATATGCTGGCAATGTAACACATAAAGAGCAATGAATGAATAAGCCTATACTACATGCATATTTGGCTGGTGGTAAGGCTCTACGGTTACATTTGCATAAAGCTGATTTTTTCCTACATCAAAGGAATAATTTTATTTAACTATCATGGTGGTTGTTAAACATTGAAGATGGTTGACAGCATCCTCAATCCCAATTAAAAGTACTCATCAAAACCCAATAACTTTTATTTAAAGTAACATGTTGAGATTCACATGATAATCAAGTACCGGATACTCAAATTGTCCATAACCGGGGACACGGCTAATCATGATTAGTTTGTTACACTCTGCAGAGGTTTGCGCACTTTTCCCCACAAGACTCGATCGCCTCCGCTTGGTTCTCGCACTACATGGTGTTTGAGAAACGGATGACCGAGACATAGTCTTTCAGAAGCGCTAGCACCTTACATGTGGGTAGACCGTACCAACCTACATCCCCTACATCAGCTAGCCTACCCGTAAGAGTTCGCACGACTTAGTCAACTACGCCAGAGCCCATAATTGGCTTGTGGCTGCACACGGAAGTTTCCAGTTTGAATAATCTTATGATCCCTTAGAGCCTGGGTGGCGGTCCAAGAAATACAGCAAGTCTGATAGAAACCAGGTGCCTCAATCCACCCAGATGTGTGTTAGGTTGCCACCTTAGATAAACCATTAATTAACAATCTCACATCTGTCATGGATATTCACTCACCCAATCCACGTCTACTAGCATAGCATGGCATGAACAAGCAAACGTAGAAGTAACTCCCAAGGTTTCATAAGTAAACAGTAATAGGTACTACCTCAATCTACTTCCCAAACCCACAATCTAATTAGATCCTAATCATGCAAGTGTTTGAGGAATAGATCTAATGCATAAAACTGGGTATGAGAAGAGTATGATCAAAGTGTTACTTGCCTTGTCGATGATCCATGAGTCCTAGAGATTCAAGTAACAAGCGGCGCACTCCGGGTGATCTAACGCAGACAAACAACAAGCATACAATAAGTACTCATCTAATGCACAGGGAAAATCTCGAATAAAAGATCTAACTAGATAGTTCAACTTAAGAACCCTGGTTGCCAAAGAATCGAATCAAAACAAACTCCGAAAGTCGAAACTCGAGAGAGAAACCTCTCGAATTAGCGATCTGAAATTAGGTCAAAATTTCACAGTGGCAAAACTCTGTGAAAGTAGGGTAGTCGGAACGGCGGTTTCGTTACGAAACTCCAGGCGCTTGAATCACCTGATTCCGATAAACGAGCGAGAAATAAAACAGTTTTGAAAATCAGATCTGAAATCAAATCGAAAAATTAACGGATTAATTCGATTAAAAGAAAAAGCGACGAACGAGTTAAAAGCGAACGTTATTATCGAACGAATCTAACGAACGCGTTCACTGAAACGAACGGTTCGGTGAACGTCCGCTTAAATAAGAAAACCGAAAAAATAATAAAACCAATCTAGGTTTTAAAAAAAAACCGAACAAATATATTATTTTTTTAAAAAACCAGGCGGTTCACGGGAATAGACCGAATCGGGCGGCGGGCGGCGGCTACCTCCGCGATCGCCGGCGGGCTCCGGCGGCGGGGTGGTGGCGGCGGGTCGGGAGGCGAGGGGGCGGGTTCATGGCGTCGCTGCTCCGGCGACGAGGGCGGCGGCGGCCAGGCCAGGCAGCGCGGGTCGGCTTCAAGGGCGGCGATGGGGAGAGAGAGGGCCGGGGGGCTATTTATGAGGGGGGGAGAGGCGGGGGTGGCTTGGGAAGGGGGCGAGGAGGCGGGTCGGGCGGACTCCGTGGGCGGCGGCGCCGTGCTCGAGCGGGACTCGGCGCTGGAGGGAGACGAGGATGGGCAGGCGGGCTGGGCCGAGGCTCTGGCTGGCTGGGCCGGCTGGGCCTCGGTCCAGGTAGGCGCGTTTTTTTAAATAAACTTTAAAACAAAACAAATAAAATAAATATCAAATGAACTCCAAATTAATTAAAACAAATTTTCTCCGACTCCAAAATTGAATCGAACAAAATGAACTTTTAAAACAAAATACATGAAAAATATTTTAAATGCTCATTTTGCCTAAGCAAAATAAATCTCCAAAACCAATTTTTTGGTTTATTTATAATATCTTCATTTTTCCTATTTGTTTGGGAAAGTCATATTATTCCCTCTCAAGATATTTTTATAGGAAAAACTTTATGAAGATAATTTAAATAATCCAATGATCCTATTTTCAAAATTTGAGAGATCCCAAATATGAAAATTATGAAACTTCCAACTCTCTCCGAGGGTCCTTGAGTTGCGTGAAATTTCTAGGATCGGGAAAAATGCGAGAAAATATGATATGCATGATGACCTAATGTATAACATTCCAAATTGAAAATTTGGGATGTTACAAACCTACCCCCTTAAGATGAATCTCGCCCTCGAGATTCGGGTTGGCTAGAAAATAGGTGAGGGTGGTCCTTAAGCAAAACTTCCTCTCTTTCCCAGGTGGCTTCATCTTCCGTGTGGTGGCTCCACTGAACTTTGCAAAACTTGATAACTTTGCTGCGGGTAACTCTGCTGGCATAATCGAGAATCTTAACTGGCTTTTCCTCATATGTCAAGTCATCCTTCAACTGAATTGCCTCCAGTGGCACTGTGTCTCTTAACGGTACCTCTGCTATCTCTGGGTGACATTTCTTCAACTGAGAAACATGGAATACATCATGAACTCCTGACAATCCTTCTGGCAATTCCAACTTATACGCAACTTCTCCCATGCGTTGCAAAATCTTATATGGTCCAACAAAACGGGGTGCTAACTTTCCTTTAACTCCAAAACGCTTAACTCCTCGAAGCGGGATACTCGAGATATACTCGCTCCAACTTCGTACTCAATCGCTGCGCTTTGAATCGGCATAGCTCTTACATGCGGACTGGGCTACCTTGAGCCTGTCTCGAATCAACTTTACTTTCCGTTCAGACTCCTTAATCAAATCTGGTCCAAACAACTGACGATCTCTAGTTTCGTCCCATGACAACGGTGTCCTGCACCTTCTTCCATACAAGGCCTCGAAAGGTGCATCTTTAAAATGGTTTGGTAAACTGTTATTGTAGGAAAATTCTGCATACGGCAAATTGTCATCCCAGCTAGATCCATAATCTAGTGCACAAGCTCTCAGCATGTCCTCCAAAATCTGATTGACTCTCTCGGTCATCCATCGGTCTGTGGGTGGAAAGCTGTCTTGAACTCAATCGGGTTCCCAATGTTTCGTGCAACTGGTTCCAAAATTTCGAAGTAAACTGGGTTCCTCTGTCTGATACAATGCTCCTTGGGATTCCGTGTAAACACACAATTCTGGTCATGTATATCTTTGCCAACTTAGCACTGCTATAGGTAGTCTTGATTTGGAATGAAATGGGCTACTTTGGTCAAACGGTCGACTATGACCCAAATCGAGTCATATCTGAGCGGGTCTTTGGCAAACCTGTGATGAAATCCATGCCTAGTTTATCCCACTTCCATTCGGTATCGGCAATGGTTGTAACCATCCTGCTGGCTTCGATGTTCTCGCCTTTACTTTCGACATACGTATAAAACTGCTACATACTCCGCAATATCCTTCTTCATTCCGGTCCACCGAAAATATTCTTCAAATCCAAATACATCTTAGTATTTCCTGGTGAATCGAATAGGGTGAATCATGGGCTTCTTGTAAAATCAACTTCCGATCTCGGGTCATTGGGCACATAAACACGGTCTTCAAACCATAGGGTATCGTGCTCGTCCTCACGAAATCCTTTAGCTTTTCCTTTACTCATTTTCTCCTTTATAGAGGCAACTTCCTTATCTGCCTTTTGGGCTTCTCTGATTTTGTCCATCGATTATTGAATCTCCAATGCTGCTACATAGCCTCTCGGAACTATTTCCAAACATAGCTCTCGAAGGTCCTCGGCTAACTCATTGGGTATTTCTCCCATCATTAGGGTACTGACGTGGCTCTTACGGCTCAATGCGTCTGCTACGACATTAGCCTTTCCGGGGTGATAATGCAATCTCATATCATAATCCTTGATTAGCTCTAACCATCTCCTTTGTCTGAGATTCAATTCCTTCTGGGTGAAGATGTACTTCAAACTCTTGTGATCCGTATATACTTCACAATGATTTCCAATGAGAAAATGTCTCCACGTCTTCAAGGCATGCACAACGGCTGCTAACTCCAAATCATGAGTGGCATAATTCAACTCATGGGGCTTAAGTTGTCGTGAAGCATATGAAACAACTCTTCCTTCCTGCATAAGCACTGCTCCAAGTCCTCGACGTGAAGCGTCGCAATACACCTCATAATCCTTAGTTTGATCTGGCAATATCAAAACTGGTGAGGTAACCAATCTTTTCTTCAACTCCTGAAAACTTGCCTCACAGTCCTCAGCCCATATGAATTTGTTTTCCTTCTTCAACAATTCTGTCATAGGCTTTGCAATCCTTGAGAAATTCTCAATGAATCTTGGTAGTATCCTGCGAGTCCAAGGAAACTTGAATCTCTCAACTGTCGTTGGTGCTTCCCATTTGGTTACGGTCTCAACCTTTGTGGGGTCAACTGCTATTCCTTCTCCGGATATAACATGTCCGAGAAATCCAACTTCCTTTAACCAAAATTCACATTTGCTGAACTTGGCATATAACTGGTGTTCCCTCAGTTTCTCCAAAACCAATCTCAAATGTTCCTTGTGTTCCTCTTCATTCTTGAGAAAATCAAAATGTCATCAATGAACACCACGACGAACTTGTCCAAAACTCCATAAACACTTTGTTCATCAGGTTCATGAAATAGGCTGGTGCGTTAGTCATCCAAATGACATAACGGTATACTCATACAGATCCATATCTCGTAGTAAACGCTGTCTTGGGTATGTCTTGCTCCCGAATCTTCAATCGATGGTACCACGATCGCAAGTCGATCTTAGAAAACACCTTGGCTCCTTGCAAGCGATCAAACAGATCATTTATCATAGGTAGTGGGTACTTGTTCTTGATTGTTACTTCATTCAATCCACGATAATCAACAACCATTCTCAACGATCCATCCTTCTTCTCTACCAACAAAGCGGGTGATCCCCAAGGTGAAGAACTTGGGCGAATAAAACCTTTATCCAATAGTTCCTTTATCGCTTCTTAATTTCTGCCAAATCCTTTGCGGGCATCACATGACGGTCGCTTCGATATCGGGCCTGTTCACGCAACAGCTCGATCGAAACTCAATATCTCTATCCGGCGGCATTCCTGGCAACTCTTCCGGAAATACATCAGGATAATCCTTCACCACTGGTACTTCTTCCTGTACCACTCTGTTAAGCAATTAACTTGTGCTCTCCTCGGCTCGTGCCGTGATACATACTTAATCCTTCTTCCTTCGGTGTGGTGAGCAAAATTGACCTTGTGGTACAATCTATGTTTCCTCCATACTTTGATAACCAATCCATTCCTAATATCACATCCAATCCTTGGGATTCCGAACTATTAGGTCCGAGGGAAAACATAGTGTCCGATCCTTAGTGGCAGTCGATCACACCATTTACTAGCCATGTACTCTGCTCCGGGTGAGGTTACTAGCATGGGTGACCTAAGGGCTTGGGTTGGTAACTGGTACTTATCCACAAATCCCCTTGATATGTATGAATGCGATGCACCAGTATCAAAAAGAACAACTGCAGTAAAAGACTTAACCAAAAACTTACCGATTACTGCATCGGGCTGATCTTCAACCTCCTCCACGTCAATGTGGTTCACTTGTCCCCTGTTGAAAGGGTTGGGCTTCTTTCCAGAGCTTCCATTGCCATTTCCATTCTGGCCTTCTGGACAGTCATTTGCATAGTGCCCAGTCTTGCGGCACTTAAGGCAAGTAATGTGACTCAGGTCTACCTTGGATGGTGTAGACGGGTTGGTGCGGTTCGTCCGTTGCTTCCTCCATTCCGTTCCCATTCTTGGTGCCATTATGGTTGTCGAATTACCTCCTCCATGGGTATGCTGAAACTGAATTCCTGATTTAGGGTATAACGAGGCTTCATTGGGCTCCGAGTTATACTTCCCTTGTCCATACTTCCGCTTGCAGTTCTCAATTCTTCTGCTTTCCTTCAATCATGAGAGCCGGTCTACTAACTCCTGGTAGTTATTGAAACTTGCTACCATCAACGGCATGCTGAACTCATCATTCAGTCCTTCTAGAAACTTCTCCTGTTTAGCTGCATCCATGTAACGTCATCCGGGGCATAACGTGCTAGTTTGCTAAAATCATCCACGATTGCCAACATCCTTCCTCCTTGGCGTAAGTTGCGAAACTCACGCTTTTCATGGCCATGGCTCCTGCTGAAACATGGGCTGTGCGAAAGCTTGTCAAACCGGTCCCATGTGGCGGTGTCTCTGGGGTAAGTGGCTGTGAAATTCTCCCACTATGCTGCTGCGGGTCCTTCAAGTTGATGTGCTGCAAACTTCACTCTTTCACCATCTGCATCCTGCAGTAGTCAGCTCCTTCCTATCTTGCGGAGCCACCATCTGCTACAATTGGCTCGGTGCTCTTTCGAATACACCGGCGGGTTCAGTCTAAGAAAACGAGTCGATGATCCGGTGGTGGTGGTGGCGGTGGGTTGTTGGGGTTGTTGTTGTTGTTCGCACCAATGTTTGAATCGGGGTATTCTGCTGCTGGATCAATTGGGTGATCTCTGGCGGAAAACGAATCCGGGTCACGTCTCGGAGGCATCTGAAGGGTTTAGAAAAGAAGAGAAAATAGAATAGAATGAGGTCTAAGGGGAATCACTACCCAAATGCACATGAGCAAATGCACACAAATCACTTCATTCAATCAAACAAGGGCTTACAACGATCTAACTATCGCAAAAGTGCGTGTACTGTAATGTTTACATGGAGGGAATACTACTAATATGTGGGGGACTTCTACTAATTTGAACCGGTGGAAGACTCCATGATGTCTGCTCCAGCTTCGTCTTCAAAGTCGGGTTCACTTGGATCCGAATCTGAGTCGTCAATGTTGATGTAGCCGATTTGATGCTCGACATACTGGTCTTCATTCCTGAGTGCCAACTTCTTCTTGAATTCTTCGATCTCGTACTTAAGATCGTTATTGTGTCTTGCCAGAGCTACGATCTCGTCCATGTAGTCCTTGCGTGTAGTCTTTAGTTCTCTTTCCAATTCGATGATCCTTTCCTTCGTCTTCTGTAACTCCAACATGTCATTGCACATTTGATTCTCCTGGCGTCGAATGTGCTGGTTTAACTCCTGGATGAAAGCTGCAATGGACCTATCCTTCTTGGTGTTGACGACGTCCCAGTTGTCATCTCGGCGTCCGCAAATCTGGTAGATGGTGTCCTTGAGATCTTCTTGATAGACTTCTCCAATGCGTCCCATGGTGATGTGAGCTGCCATGCTCCTTCCCAGACTCCAAGTGGGTGCACTGAAAACACTATCTATAGGCTTGGTGATTGGGGCGAATGTCCTTCCTGGAACGTGAGCATGAATCTTCCAGCGCTCCTCTTGAGCAGAGTGGCGTTGAAAGTTCCGTGAAGCTTGGTAATCCAATGTTCGGTACTTAGTAACTTCCTTCAAGTGAAATCCAAAAGGTGTGCCTTCATCCGGTTGGGTGTACTTGATCTTCGCGTCCGTCATCCTAAAGAGTAGAAAAGATGAGGAGTTAGAAAATGAGAAGAGAGAGTGATCTATGGCTTTAACTTAGTGGTCGTGTCCTCACGATCGGTGTGCTCGATACCATTCTCTCAGAGCGACCAGACCGAATGGATCTAGCGCTCGTGCTCGGTGTCATCCTGGATCGAGAATCTTGACACCACACAAGATTGAAGGATTTATAGCGAGTAGCAATCACACACTTATTACATCGATGTCCACAAGGAACTGAATAAAATATGGCTTAAGGCCATCTAATAATAACAGCGAAGGCTTGGAAGATAAGCGAGTCCATCAACTCCAACGGCATCATCGAGTATAGAACCACGACCTAACACCTTACTGTCGTTCGAAAAGTCTGCAACGTGAAAAGTTGCAGCCAAAACGGGTCACACATGGAATATCTTGGCAATGTAACACATAAAGAGCAATGAATGAATAAGCCTATACTACATGCATATTTGGCTGGTGGTAAGGCTCTACGGTTACATTTGCATAAAGCTGATTTTTTCCTACATCAAAGGAATAATTTTATTTAACTATCATGGTGGTTGTTAAACATTGAAGATGGTTGACAGCATCCTCAATCCCAATTAAAAGTACTCATCAAAACCCAATAACTTTTATTTAAAGTAACATGTTGAGATTCACATGATAATCAAGTACCGGATACTCAAATTGTCCATAACCGGGGACACGGCTAATCATGATTAGTTTGTTACACTCTGCAGAG
Organism: Aegilops longissima; assembly: GCA_021605205.1. Lineage (NCBI taxonomy): Eukaryota > Viridiplantae > Streptophyta > Magnoliopsida > Poales > Poaceae > Aegilops > Aegilops longissima. The sequence continues at coordinate 340,027,547 of CM038678.1, forward strand.
GTTTGCGCACTTTTCCCCACAAGACTCGATCGCCTCCGCTTGGTTCTCGCACTACATGGTGTTTGAGAAACGGATGACCGAGACATAGTCTTTCAGAAGCGCTAGCACCTTACATGTGGGTAGACCGTACCAACCTACATCCCCTACATCAGCTAGCCTACCCGTAAGAGTTCGTGACGACTTAGTCAACTACGCCAGAGCCCATAATTGGCTTGTGGCTGCACACGGAAGTTTCAGTTTGAATAATCTTATGATCCCTTAGAGCACAGGTGGCGGTCCAAGAAATACAGCAAGTCTGATAGAAACCAGGTGCCTCAATCCACCCAGATGTGTGTTAGGTTGCCACCTTAGATAAACCATTAATTAACAATCTCACATCTGTCATGGATATTCACTCACCCAATCCACGTCTACTAGCATAGCATGGCATGAACAAGCAAACGTAGAAGTAACTCCCAAGGTTTCATAAGTAAACAGGTAATAGGTACTACCTCAATCTACTTCCCAAACCCACAATCTAATTAGATCCTAATCATGCAAGTGTTTGAGGAATAGATCTAATGCATAAAAACTGGGTATGAGAAGAGTATGATCAAAGTGTTACTTGCCTTGCTGATGATCCGCGAGTCCTAGAGATTCGAAGTAACAAGCGGCGCACTCCGGGTGATCTAACGCAGACAAACAACAAGCATACAATAAGTACTCATCTAATGCACAGGGAAAATCTCGAATAAAAGATCTAACTAGATAGTTCAACTTAAGAACCCTGGTTGCAAAAGAATCGAATCAAAACAAACTCCGAAAGTCGAAACTCGAGAGAGAAACCTCTCGAATTAGCGATCTGAAATTAGGTCAAAATTTCACAGTGGCAAAACTCTGTGAAAGTAGGGTAGTCGGAACGGCGGTTTCGTTACGAAACTCCAGCGCTTGAATCACTGATTCGATAAACGAGCGAGAAATAAAACAGTTTTGAAAATCAGATCTCAAATCAAATCGAAAAATTAACGGATTAATTCCGATTAAAAGAAAAACGACGAACGAGTTAAAAGCGAACGTTATATATCGAACGAATCTAACGAACGCGTTCATCTGAAACGAGCGGTTCGTGAGCGTCCGTTAAATAAGAAAACCGAAAAAAAATAATAAAACCAATCTAGGTTTTTAAAAAAACCGAACAAATATATTATTTTTTTAAAAAAAACCGGGCGGTTCACGGGAATAGACCGAATCGGGCGGCGGGGCGGGCGGCTACCTCCGCGATCGCCGGCGGGCTCCGGCGGCGGGGTGGTGGCGGCGGGTCGGGAGGCGAGGGGGGTTCCGGCGGCGCGCGCTGCTCCGGCGACGAGGGCGCGGGCGGCCAACCAGCCGGGCGGGTCGGCATCGGCGGGGGCGATGGGGAGAGAGGGGCCGGGGGCTATTTATGAGGGGGGGAGAGGCGGGGGTGGCTTGGGAAGGGAGCGAAGGGAGGCGGGGTCGGGCGGACTCAAGGGCGGCGGCGCTCCGTGCTCGAGCGGGACTCGGGCGCGGAGGAGACGAGGGATGGGCAGGCGCGCTGGGCCGAGGCTGGCTGGCTGGGCAGGGCTGGGCCTCGGTCCAGGCGGCGCGTTTTTTTAAATAAACTTTAAAACAAAAACAAATAAAATAAATATCAAATGAACTCCAAATTAATTAAAACAAATTTTCTCCGACTCAAAAATTGAATCGAACAAAATGAACTTTTAAAAACAAAATACATGAAAAATATTTTAAATGCTCATTTTTGCCTAAGCAAAATAAATCTCCAAAAACCAATTTTTTTGGTTTATTTATAATATCTTCATTTTTCCTATTTGTTTGGGAAAGTCATATTATTCCCTCCCAAGATATTTTTATAGGAAAAACTTTATGAAGATAATTTAAATAATCCAATGATCCTATTTTCAAAATTTGAGAGATCCCAAATATGAAAATTATGAAACTTCCAACTCTCTCCGAGGGTCCTTGAGTTGCGTGAAATTTCTAGGATCGGGAAAAATGCGAGACAATATGATATGCATGATGACCTAATGTATAACATTCCAAATTGAAAATTTGGGATGTTACATCGACACGACGATGCAACCGATAATTCAATAATGCAAACAATGAAAAGAAAACTGCAAAGGCTCAGACTGGCTTGGACAAAGGCCGAATAGATCTAACTTTTTTGTGGCTTTTTCTTGGACAATAGATAAGAAAATAAATCTAATCTAGAAAAACTGGAAATTCTCACCGAGCAACCTGAAAACTGATACCACTTGATATAGGCGAGGGTGTCCCGATCTTTCGATGAGATGATAACTATCGATTTGGTGGAGCCGACTTTGACGATCCGACTATAAACATGCACGACGTTGCGCCTTAGCAATCGCTAAACCAATCTCCTGAGGTTACTGACGATACCGGAAGCACGATCAGCCTGACCACGAAGGTCTATTCCTGCACGCAATCGAAGAACAAGCAAGAATATGATAATGCAATCTAAATATTGCGAATATAGATGAAGTATTGATAATGGTGGGGATCTGTAAGCGGTCTTGGTCTGGTCATTGGACACAAACGAAGTACACGAAGTTGCAATGGCTAACTTTTAACAAAACAAATCCCAAGGAAAAAGCTACTAGATGGATCTACTTATATAGGAGCAAGGGGTTGCGGCCAAGGAGGTGGGAGGACGTCCCAAGGTAGCCTAAAACCAACCCTAGGTCGTACAAGGCTCATGGGCTCAAGTGGAGGTGATGCAACACCTTTGGACTTGTTGTTTGACTCGGATTCTGCTGCAGCATCAGATTGTTCCATCCATATCTCAACGCTCCGGAAGAATTTAAAGGTGAATCCAATTGGGTTGGAAAGAGGACGAAATCTACTTTCCAAAAAAAAAAAGAATCACCCAATTTGGAGTCCGTATGAAAAAGTTTTTGGTGTTTTGATTCAGGTATGTCTGTGAAGTCCGAATCTGAATCCAGAACGTGAGAGACTTGGACTCTATCTTCTCTTGGCCTAAAAGTGGAATGAGAGGACTTTTTGAACAGAACCTAAACTTCTCCTTTTCCCCTATCTTCATATGTGGATTATACAAATGTTGCATACACCTGCAATTAGACAAAACACAAAAGTGTGTGAATTATTTTTGTTCTGGATAACATAAATAGATTATTGAATAGTTTGCACTAGAAATCACCTGACAAATATGCATGTATGCAATATTTTTGGTCGTATCCAAGGTAGTCATGTCCTCATCATCCTCCCTTCTTGAAAATAAAGCCGTCCTCGGCGTTGCTTAATCTGAAATCTGGCTAACAAAAGAGACAAGGTGTACATATTGTATATGTATACGTCATCCATTTTTACTTCCCGTGGATTTTGCACATATGACACATGTATACATGAGTAACTTTCATAGTTAATAAAATATAAAGCCAAAATATTATCACAAGAAGTATAAGGCATTAAAGTATTGCAACTCAGTTTGCACATATAAGTGAAGCTCTTATTCATATGAAAATATTGATAATATTCATCATTAAACCATCCCAACATTGGTGAATAAACCTTACTTGCATCAAATTTACATGCTACAACATGCAATAAGTCATTTGACACAGAATCATCACCAAGATTAGAGGTCGTATCAAAATGATTAAACATTGGTTCTTTTGCATCAATAGTTAATTCATCGGGTGCCCTCAAAATTGTTGGTATTTCAGTTGTTTGATCACATGACGCATTCATGACAGTAACATGATTCTCTAAAATAGGTGATCCGCTCAAATCAACAGGTAACTCAACACATGATGTATTCAAGTTAACTAGGCATGCATCATTCTCATGTGAAGTTATATCATCAATACCTTCTGATTACCTTATCGCAAAGATGTAGGTGATGTATGTATGGATGATGGCAATCTACCATACTCTTGAGATGATGTCGCGCTCACAATCTGAGGTGTGGCTGCTCTAGAAGGTGCAATGGTGGAGGAACCAAGCGGTGGTGGTGAGCATGAACTAGAATAGTAGTTGTTGTAGTCACCCAATGCATCCTCCTCAGAATCGTCTCTCAAAGGTACAAGCACGAACATACATACCAGTAATGCAACGAGGAATATACTGAAATCGTTCCTGATTATCATGGTTTAAACCACCAAAAAATATATTCATTGTATCATCCTCAGATTCTTCTATGTCACAATGATGCATATAAGATTTGAACTCTTGGTAGTAAGCATGAACAGTGTTGTTGCCTTGTTTAAATTGTTCAAATTTGCGAAGCAGTTCACGACGATAGTAAGGAGGGAAAAATTGTTGTCTCATTACATGTTTCAAATCTTTTCAATTTGTGGGTTGGTTATCAATGTTTTTCTTACAATGCACACTCCACCAAACAGAAACAAAACCAGTAAATGCTCGAGTGGCAGCTCATACTCGGTCAAGTTCACAAAAGTCATGGTGACTAAAAACTTGTTCTACTTCAAGCTCCCAAGCTAGATAAATAGCAAGATTAAATCTACCCTCAAATGACGGTAAAGAGATAACCTGACCATGTGCTTGTGTGTGTTGTCCCAACTCTCGAGATGGTGAAGATGTGTCCATCCTCCAAGAACTTCTATCTTCGGAACCTATCATGATTAGTAGAAACAAGAAACGAATTCGAGAATAATGTTCCTATGAACTACTAGGATGTGGTTGTAAAGTGCTCACAGTAAAGCAAATATCAATATCTTACAAGTTCTTACCATGCGGCAGGTGGTGACAGGCAACCAGCGGTGTCAAATAACTCCGAAGATTGTGTAAAGCGATTGCCAGGGGAACATAAGTATACACGGTGTAGAAATATGTGGAGCTGGGTTGGCTATATATGGTTGCAAACGATTAGAAATAATCATTTTAGAGATGCAACGTTGAATAAATGCTGAACGACGGTACTGTGCTGGTCGTAGGCTAGACCAGACTAGAGACGCGAGCCTAGAACACTAATGAGGTCACGGCGTAGCACAACTAGCATCAATAAAGTATACTAAGTAGCTCGGACAGTAAGATATAAGTGAAGATCACAACGGCAAGAAAGATAATGATGAAAACAAGCGCCAAGCGGGATATACAACAACTCTCTCTCAACTTTCCTCTTGAAAAGTTTGAGCCAATTTTTTGATAATTTTTTTCAAAGAATGCTACTAACTCAAGATTTCCAATGCAAAAAGAATCACTCAATTCCGAGTTGATATGAGGAGTCAAAAAATTCCGAAACTGGCTTGAAAAACTGAAACAAGCTGTGTTTGCGAATTTCGGAGAGCAAAAATATCTATTTAGAAGCCGATTTTGAGGTGCCAAAAATTGAACTAACTTTTGCAGCTATTTAGATGCGGCTCTTCGCTAGCTTTCGTTTGAGTACTCGCGGAGCCAAAACGGACTTCATATGAGGAAGTTATGCATGTTTTACTGAACAGTGCACAAAACAGATTCCAATCCGAATTCAACTACGAGATTGAATCTAGATAGATCCGAATTTTGTTTTTTTTTCTTCTCTCTTTTTTTCCTCACACTTTTTTTCTTTTTCTTTCCTTTTTTTCTCTGACTCTTTTTTTTACTTTTTTCCAAAACAAACTAGATAAGATGCAGATTGGATCAAGCAAAGATGTGAACGATCTGAACTATGATTATGACAATGAACGATGGGTAGCACATGGTGGAAATTGATGGATGGGTGGTGGACAGCAGAAGGGATAACGATGCAGCGGCGACGTTACTAAAGTGAACAAAACTTGAAACTCTAAACGAACTAGACACTAAGACCAGCAACTCGACACGACGATGCAACCGATAATTCAATAATGCAAACAATGAAAAGAAAACTGCAAAGGCTCAGACTGGCTTGGACAAAGGCTGAATAGATCTAACTTTTTTGTGGCTTTTTCTTGGACAATAGGTAAGAAAATAAATCTAATCTAGAAAAACTGGAAATTCTCACCGAGCAACCTGAAAATTGATACCACTTGATATAGGCGAGGGTGTCCCGATCTTTCGATGAGATGATAACTATCGATTTGGTGGAGCCGACTTTGACGATCCGACTATAAACATGCACGACGTTGCGCCTTAGCAATCGCTAAACCAATCTCCTGAGGTTACTGACGATGCCGGAAGCACGATCAGCCTGACCACGAAGGTCTATTCCTACACGCAATCGAAGAACAAGCAAGAATATGAAATGCAATCTAAATATTGCGAATATAGATGAAGTATTGATAATGGTGGGGATCTGTAAGCGGTCTTGGTCTGGTCATTGGACACAAACGAAGTACACGAAGTTGCAATGGCTAACTTTTAACTAAACAAATTCCAAGGAAAAAGCTTCCAGATGGATCTACTTATATAGGAGCAAGGGGTGGCGGCCAAGGAGGTGGGAGGACGTCCCAAGGTAGCCTAAAACCAACCCTAGGTCGTACAATGCTCATGGGCCCAAGTGGAGGTGATGCAACACCTTTGGACTTGTTGTTTGACTCGGATTCTGCTGCAGCGTCAGATTGTTTCGTCCATATCTCAACGCTCCGAACGAATTTAAAGGTGAATCAAATTGGGTTGGAAAGAGGATCGAATCCACTTTCCAAAAAAAATCACCCAATTTGGAGTCCTTATGAAAAAGTTGTTGGCGTTTTGATTCAGGTATGTCTGTGCAGTCCGAATCTGAATCCAGAACGTGAGAGACTTGGACTCTATCTTCTCTTGGCCCAAAAGTGACGTGAGAGGACTTTTTGAACAGAACCTAAACTTCTCGTTTTCCCCTATCTTCATATGTGGATTGTACAAATGTCCCATACACCTACAATTAGACAAAAGACAAAAGTGTGTGAAGTATTTTTGTTCTGGATAACATAAATAGATTATTGAATAGCTTGCACTAGAAATCACCTGACAAATAAGCATGTATGCAATATTTTTGGTCGTATCCAAGGTAGTCATGTCCCCATCAGAGGGGATGACACTCGGGGCATCCCCAAGCTTAGTTGCTTGCTTCTCTTTGGATAATAGCTTGGGATGCCATGGGCATCCCCAAGCTTAGGCTCTTCTAACTCCTTATTCCTTCATCCATCATAACATCACCCAAACCATGAAAACATCAACCACACAAAACTCAACAAAACCTTCGTGAGATCCGTTAGTATATGAAAGCAAATCACTACTATAATTAAGTACTGTAGCAAACCAATTCATATTTTATTCTTGCATTATATCTACTGTATTCCAACTTTTCTATGGCAAAAACGCATCAAATAAAACCATAGAATCATCAAAACAAGCACACAACACAAAGAAAACACAATTTGTCAAAGACAGAACAGTCTGTAGCAATCTGAATATTTTGAATACTTTGTAACCCTAAAAATCCTGAAAAATTAGGAAGACCTGAGTAATTTTTATATCAATCTTATTCAAAAATAATTGATATTTTATCATGATCTGGTTAAAAATGAAAATTAGTTTTGTGAGCGTGAAAGTTTTTGTTTTTCAGCAAGATCAAACAACTATCACCCAAGAAGATCCTAAAGGCTTTGCTTGGCACAAACACTAATTAAAACACAAAAAACACAATCATAAAAGTAGCATAATTATGCAAACACTCAGGAACGGAAAGCAAAAAAGCAAAAATAAATTTTACTCATTGGGTAGCCTCCCAACAAGCGCTATTGTTTTACGCCCCTAGCTAGGCGTAAAGCAAAGGATCTAAGTATTGTCATCTCTGTTACGAGATCCATAAGATGCCCTCATGATTGATTCATATGGTGTCCTAATTCTTATTCTAGGGAAGTGTTCCATACCCTTCCTTAGTGGAAATTGAAATTTAATATTGCCTTCTTGCATATCAATCACGGCACCAATAGTGCGTAAAAACGGTCTACCAAGAATAATTGGACAAGAGGATTGCAATCAATATCAATAACAATAAAATCTATGGGCACATAATTACTATTTGCAAGAATAAGAACATCATTAATTCTTCCCATAGGCTTTTTAATAGTAGAATCCACCAAGTGCAAATTTAAAGAACACTCTTCAATATCGGTAAGACCAAGCACAACACATAAAGATTTAGGAATTGTAGAAACACTAGCACCCAAGTGACATAAAGAAAAACACTCATAATTTTTAATCTTGACTTTCATAGTAGGTTCCCATGCATCATGTAATTTTCTAGGAATTGAAACTTCTAATTCCAACTTTTCTTCTAAAGCTTTCAACATAGCATCAACAATATGTTTAGTAAAAGATTTATTTTGTTCATAAGCATGGGGTGAATTTATCATGGATTGCAAAAAAGAAATACAATCAATTAAAGAACAACTATCATAATTAAAGTCTTTGTAATACAAAAGAGTGGGCACATCACTAGTTAAAGTCTTGACCTCTTCAAACCCACTTTTATCAATTTTTTCAACAAGATTTTCACCCTCCGAATTATCGGGACGCCTTCTAGGTAAAGTTGACTCTTCTCCAGTCCCTTTTTCATCAATCTTAATTTTGCTAAACAAGGAATCAATAGAAGAAATGCCAATCATTTTAAGATCTTCATCATTTTTATGAAAGCAATTACTAGAAAATTCTTTTTCTAAAAATTCTCTCTTAGCTCTAAGCATAGCGGTTCTTTTCTTACTTTCATCCATAGAAACATAAAGAGCATTAAATGATTCCTCAACCTTGGGCACACAAATTTTCATCTTGAGATTTTCTACATCATGAGAAATTCTATCAACACTTCTAGACAAATCATCAATCTTTTTCAACTTTTTTTCCATTATGGCATTGAAAACTTTTTGTGTGTTGATAAATTCTTTAATATTATTCTCAAGATCAAAGGTCCGATTATAATTAAAAGAAGGATTTCCATAGGAATTTCCATAATTATTAGAGGAATTACTAGGAAAAGGCCTAGGATTAAAGTTACCTCTATAAGCATTGTTCTTGAAATTGTTTCGTGAGATAAAATTCACATCTACGGCATCACTATTTTGCTCAATAGGATCACTTTTAAATCAATAGGAGCACTTTTACTAGCAGCAAAATTCATAAGAGCATCAACGTTTTCACTCAAAGAAGAAATTTCTTCAACCGAATTAAGCTTTTTACTAGTAGGAGCTCTTTCGGTATGCCATTGTGAATAATTTGCCATAATATTATCAAGAAATTTGGTGGCTTCACCCAAAGTAATTTCCATAAAAGTTCCACTTGCAGTGGAATCTAAAAGATTACGAGAAACAAAATTCAACCCAACATAAAAATATTGTATGATCATCCAAAGATTTAACCCATGATTTGAGCAATTCCAAGCATCATTTTCATCCTTTCCCAAGGTTGTGCAATATGCTCATGTTCAAGTTGCTTCAAATTCACGATCTGGGTTCTAAGTGAAATAATTTTTGCGGGCGGAAAATACTTAGTGATAAAAGCATCTTTGCACTTATTCCAAGAATTGATACTATTGCCAGGCAAAGAAGAAAACCAAATTTTTGCAGAGTCACGTAAAGAAAACGGAAATAATTTCATCTTCACAACATCATTGTCCACATCTTTTTTCTTTTGCATATCACATAATTCCACGAATGTGTTAAGACGGGACGCGGCATCCTCATTAGGAGTACCGGAAAATTGATCTTTCATAACAAGATTCAACAAAGCAGTATTAATATCACAAGATTCCGCACTAGTGGCGGGAGGAGCAATAGGAGTGCCAATAAAATCATTGTTGTTGGTAATTGAGAAATCACACAACTTGGTGTTCTCTTGAGTCATTGTGACTACACAACAAGATTGCACTCAAAAATAGATCCGACAAGAAAACGGCGAACGAAAAAGAGGGTGAATAAAACAGCAAATTTTTGTGAAGTGGGGGACATGAAAACGAGAGGCAAATGGCAAATAATGTAAATTGCGAGGAGATGAGATTTGTGATTAGGAACCTGGTAGATGTTGATGATGTCTCCCCGGCAACGGCACCAGAAATTCCTTTTGATGTCGGCTAGGACCACGTCGGTATTTCCCCAAAGAGGATGGGATGATGCAGCACAACGACGGTATGTATTTCCCTCAGTGATGAGACCAAGGTTATCGAACCAGTAGGAGAACCAAGCAACACTACATAAACAACACCTGCACACAAATAACAAATACTCGCAACCCTACGTGTTAAAGGGGTTGTCAATCCCTTTCGGGTAACGGCGCCAGAAATTGGCACGTGGATGGGAGAAAGTTATAAATATTGTTACATAGAATGCCAAATAAAATAAAGTGCAGCAAGGTATTTTTGTATTTTTGGTTCAATAGATCTGAAAATAAAAGCAAAGGAAAATAGATCGCAAAGGCAAATATATTAAAGAAGGGACCCGGGTGCCGTAGGTTTCACTAGTGGCTTTTCTCGAGAAAAATATCAAACGGTGAGTAGACAAATTACTGTTGGGAAATTGATAGAACATCAAATAATCATGACGATATCCAGGCAATGAACATTATATAGGCATCATGTCCAAGATTAGTAGGCCGACTCCAGCCTGCATCTACTACTATTACTCCACACATCGACCGCTATCCAACATGCATCTAGTGTATTAAGTTCATGGAGAAATGGAGTAATGCAATAAGAACGATGACATGATGTAGACAAGATCTATTTATGTAGAAATAGACCTCATCTTGTTATCCTTAATGGCAACGATACATACGTGTCGGTTCCCCTTCTGTCATTGGGATCAAGCACCGTAAGATCGAACCCATCACAAAGCACCTCTTCCCATTGCAAGATAAATATATCAAGCTGGCCAAACAAAACCCAAATATCAGAGACGAAATACGAGGCTATGAGAAATCATGCATATAAGAGATCAAATAAGACTCAATTAACTTTCATAGACAAAAAGATAGATCTGATCATAAACTCAAAGTTCATCTGATCCCAACAAACACACCGCAAAAAGAGTTACATCATGTGGATCACCAAGAGACCATTGTATTGATCATCAAACGAGAGAGTGGAAGCCATCTAGCTACTAACTACGGACCCGTAGGTCTACGGAGAACTACTCACGCATAATTGGAGAGGCACCAATGGAAGTGGTGAACCCCTTCATGACGGTGTCTAGATTGGATCTGGTGGTTCTGGACTCTGCGGCAGTTGGAATTGAGTTTCGTCAACTCTCCTAGGGTTTCTTGAATATTGGGGTATTTTGTTACATCCCAGTTAGACCATGCATTAGGGTGTGCATCATGTTTAAATTTCATTTGAATCTGAAATGGGGAAGGCAGGAAACCCCAGAACACCCCCCTTGATTCAACTAGGGTTTACTAAAAATTATTTCAATGAACCTGAAATGCCCTTCAAAATGCTCATCCTCTTTGCTTTGGTTCAGAACCTATGTCAAAGGAGGTGTATCATTTTCTAGGTCAACCAAAGGTCCTTGGATTAATTCACAAGTTTTTAAACTTGAGCATTTTAAATTATACAAAATGTTTTAAATGTTCAAAAATTGCCAAACCAAAATGTTTCATGTTGGAAATATTCCAACAAGGGACCAGGAGCATTTTGGTGATTTTTAAAACAGCTTTGGTATTTTAGAAAACCCCACAAAGTTGCAGGAAATTAGATAAGTTTAAAAACAGAAAAAACTTACTTACGCCCCCTACCGGCCCACCTACTGCCCAGCCCAGCAATGCTGGCCAATGCCAGCTGCTTGGCTCGCCAGCAGAGCAACCACGTGCTTTCGGCGGCGGGCACCGCATGGGTGCCACGCACCTGGTCGCCGCCTCGCCGCTCCTTCGCAACTGCCACGAGGACCGACCTCTCTCTCCCCCGAACCCCTGGACACTCCCTCTCCTCCCGGATCATCTCTCGCGCTCCCCCATCTTGGCCGACGACGCGTCGCCGCCCTTTCCACCGCCGTAGTCGTGCTCCCGCCGTCCGTGCTCCTCCGCACCATGTCCAGGAGCTCCGCCGCCTCCATTACCCCTAGCCAGCCGAGTCCCGCTCGTTACGGTGCACGAATCCATTCCACCGACCTCGTAGAGCTCGCCGTCGCGGAGATCCCTTTCGTCGCCGCCGTTGCTCCGGTTCATCCCCGACCTCGACGAAAGCTTCTACGCGACGCCCGTGAGCCTACCTAGCTCCCCTTCCCTCTCTCTCGCGTCCTCGAGCAATGTAGCAACCGAGCCACGTTCACCCGCACCCGCCGCCGTGGAGCTCGTCGCCGACGTGCTCCCGGTCACTCTCCGGCCACCCCATGGTGTCCGTTGCACTCACCGCACCCCAAGGGGTCTACCCATGTACTTCCCGCACCTCACCGAGCCCTCTAACCCCAAGCCCGTCGATGGCGAACCCGGCGGCCGCCTAGCTCGTCGCCGGCGCCAACTCCGCCACCCGACCCCAACTAACTCCACCAAGAGACGGGTTGCTCCTAGCTACCGTAGCTACCTTCCGCGACTTCGTTTGGTCGCGGAATCGTCAAAACACTCCTCCGCCGTGTCGGGCTCGCTTGGCGGCTGCTAGTCGCCGGCAGCCGACGTGGGCGTTGACCACTTGTGGGCCCTCGTTGACCCGACAGTCAGCGCGATGGGGCCCAGCCTCGCTAACTAATAGGTTAGTTTTAATTAAACTTTAGTTAAGTTAATTACCACGACATGCGGGACCCGCTGTCAGGTTTGACCTGGACGTCCTGTTGACTCGGCGTCATCTTTGACGCATGGTCGACGCATTAATTCAATTTCTGGATTTATTACGATATAGTAAATTCCGAATATAATTCAAATTTCAAATGCTTATAACTTTTAATCTATAACTCCAAATGCAAAGATTTATATATGAAAATTATCAGAAAAATCCACTCTATCCATTGGTACAGGTTTCATGCATGTTAAAGGAAGTTAACTATGCTGTTTAACCAGAATAAGATAATGCACCTTTAGGACTAACTCAAATGAGCTATCATTTGAATCCTTGATTCAAATGAGTTCATCCCTATTATTTCAGCTTGCATTAGGCCAACACACATCCATATTGCCATGTCATAGCATGCATCATATTGTTGCATATTGTCATGTGTGTTTACTTTCGGTGTGCTTTCATGATAGGTTACGCCTCGAGGATAACCTCGACTATCCATCTCAAGGCGTTACTCTACCCCAGTTCCATCGGGCAAGCAACTCATTGATCATTCGATACAAACCCATGTTCTCGCTTCGCTCTCGTTTCTGCATTAAGACAACGCGATTCAAACTGTTGTGTGCTGCGGTAGTTGAACCCACTTCCTTTGCATGACTGTCATTGCCACAAGAACTAGATGAAACCCACTAGTATGTGTAGGAGTTGATTGAGCCATGTTTGTGATTCCTACCATGCTATGCTTGCTATGCTTAGAGTTGTGTCAGTCGGCTCATCGGGATGATGAACTGGAGTGAAAGGTTGTGTTGGTTCGAGAGTGAAAGTGTTGAACACGATTTGGTAAAGGTATCGATGAGAGGCCATGTAGGAGTACATGGTGGGTTGTTTCATTGAAGCCGATCCTAAGAACTGAGATCTGTGTTTGTGATCCATGAATTAGCTACTACCACGCATTGGGCCCGAAACCAATGGACCCTCTAAACTTCTTAACCACCCTTGTTCTTAGTCCGGGAGTTGCAAGTAGTTTCGGTGTTTGTAGCATCTTTGGGGCCGCACGCAGCGCTGACCTTAGGGGTGGGTTGTGTTGCGGTAGGCACGTGGCCGGTGTACCGAAAGTGCCCGTTTGGTATCTCGGGAACCCTGCACACATCGTTCGGGGCTGTATGGGAAACCTCGGCCGGACTCCCTGCGGATGGAACCCGAATAGGCGATAAACCTGGACTAGGGACTTGAGTGTTTAGGTAGGCTGTGGCCGACACCCACGTTGGGCTTCCGCTTGAAGGTTGCCGAATACATGTCGTGTAAACGGCGATAAGTGGTGAGAGCGTGTGTGAAGAAGTACACCCCTGCAGGGTTAAATATGATCTATTCGAATAGCCATGTCCACGGAGAAGGACTTCTGGGTTACCTATATCAGTTCATAGACAAGTAAATGGATACTACTAAAAGCCTCAAGATAAGTGTGAGTATCGTGGATGGCCCTCTCGTGGGATGACGAGAGAGGATCCATGGTGGAGTATTGTGATGGTGTTTAATGGACTCGTGTACGACAAATGCTTTACAAAGTGGTGTCACGTAGGATAGCTTAGCCAAGAGTCAAAGCTGGCTTGCTGCAAATAACTCCACCTCCTTTCTTGAGAATGTGCATGTATGATAGGATTACGTGGTAAGACTTGCTGAGTACCTTTGTACTCATGTTTGTAATTAATGTTTTTCAGAGGACAATACTACCCCTCCGACGGATTCTATGTAGATATTGACTTGACGAGTGAACTAGCCACCCGGTGGCGATCTAAGACTTGTGAAGGGCCATTGTAGATAGAAAGGCTCCAACAAGCTTTCTTTCTTTCTAGAGTCTACTCGAGACTAGTTTGCTTCCGCATGTGCTTGTATGATTGTATGACTTGAGTGTTGGGTCATGTGACCCCTACCTGTATGACTATGTTATGTATGGCTCCTCGGAGCCTCTTAAATAAAGTACTTGAGTTGTAGATTTTTGTTGTGATGCCTTGTTGTATTTACTCATATCGGGCATATTGCGTGTATGATTGAAATGCTTGGTATGAGTGGGATTCGACAAACTAGTTGTTTATCCTTGGCAGCCTCTCTTATGGGGAAATGTAGTCTCGTGCTTCCGGCGATAGTAGTCCGCTACAGCCGGTTCACGAGTCCTGCTAGCCCAAAGACTCTGCTTGGACACTTGACTGGCCGGCATGTGATTCATTTCGTTCCTATGTCTGTCCCTTCGGGGAAATGTCACGCGGTGGTACTCGGAGTCCTGCCTAGCCTGCTACAGCCCGGGATACCGGAGTCCTGTTAGCCCAGTGCTACAGCCCGAGTTCATACGTTGATGACCGACATGCTCGAAGTGATTCATGTATGCCTGTCCCCATAGGTTAGTGCCGCTTTGGGTTCACGACTAGCCATGTCGGCCCGGGTTCTTTGTCATGTGGATGCTAGCGACACTATCATATCGTGAGCCAAAAGGCAAACGGTCCCGGCCATGGTAAGGCGACACCGTGGGAATACCGTGCGTGAGGCTACAAAGTGATATGAGGTGTTACCAGCTAGGTCGATGTGACTTGGAATCGGGTCTGACAGCGTTGGTATCGAGCGGGGGCTGCTCAGAGGTTCGCTAAGCCAAACTGGTCGAAGTTTGGTCTAGAAATGCTTTAGTTATATGTAGGGGAATTGATTGTGGGAGGGAACGTAAGGCTCTTTTTACTCCTTTACCTTATGCCCTCTGATCTGAGTCATCCTCTTCTCATTCGACGTGGGTATAGGACTAGGCTCTCTTCTCTCTATCAAGTTCACGTGTTACTAATCCGTAGTAACTTATAGGATTGTTGGTTACATCCTCAGTTCAGTGCTACTAAATTTTTAGTATGCTATCAGTTGAACCAGAACCTTGATATGATGTTGTTGAGTGGTTTTGCAATCTGATTTTGAATGTCTCAAATCTGATTTTGAGCATTTACAGATGTTATGCTGCCCGATTTTCCCTAGAAATTCTAATGCCTTTGCATTGTGGCTGTGCTTTCAGATGGCCACCCGTCCCCAGAACCAAGTGGTTCGCCTGACCCGTTGCATTGGTGTGTGTGGTCACACGGCAATGCTGGTTCGGGTGATGATTGAGTCTGGTTATCGATGGTATCCTGAATATACCGTCGAGGAGCAGTTTAGGGATTTCAATCAAAGCCAATATCAATGCACGGTCCGGATTTATCCATCTTATCCCGGAGCTCTTGAGCCACTTCATCGTTCTTATGGGCTCGGAATCACTATTGGAATATCATGCAAGATGCAGCCTATTCCATGATGACTATTATTCGAGCGAACGCCTTCTTTGGGCAACACTGATTTTCGCTACATGCCAATCCCTCCCCGGGCGCATGGCTACCTTCGGGTTTGTACAGCGATGCATCCCATGAGGACTCACTCCTTCGCACTACTACTGAGATGCTGGAGGACAAGGACCGTGAGAATCGGGCCTTGCGTATGGAGCTTTTTAGTGCCCGTTCTGACCAATGGGCTACTCTGACTAGGTTTGCACCTGCCGTGCAAGCCGGATATATGGACATGAGGGACCTGTACCCTGTGCGGGCGAGTCTGCCAGACTTTATGGAGTGGCGTGAGGTTGGAGGCATCACTCCTCCTCGTGGGCCTCGTCTGCCACCGTTTGTTGGACCACGGCCACATCCGAGCCCTTATGGTCCACAGGCCCCACAGGATTGTCTGTTTCCGGACGATCATGTTCCACTTCCAGGCTTGGGTGGTGACTTCTACGAGGACTACTATGGAGCTGCCTGAGATAGTAGTAGTATTCCTAGTGTGGTAATAGTTGTGTTTCCACCGTCCTGCGTGACTCGTGGAATACGACTTAGTGTGTATCGTTCCGGAAGTGTAGAAAAATAATGTATAGAAGTTGGGATGCTTCCGATGAGATGTAACGCCTTTCCTTATAGTTGTACTCCGTCAGGCTTGTACTAAACTATGAATGGTGTGTATGACCGTTGGTATATATATATGGCAGTTTTATATTACCATTGTCATACGGATGAACATCTTTGCATTCCATGCTATCCATTACCTTCCGCACTTCCTTGTTAAATTCTGCCATCCTGGTTTAAACCTTTGCTTTGTCTCCTAGGATGGTCAACACCATAACACTCCTGCTGCTCCGGGCGGGGAGAAGCTAGTGCAGCCAGAAATGTGAATCTGCATAAACCGCCATCTTTGGCGAGGTTATCTTTGAAGCGAGCGCAATAAGGTGAAACCAATAAACGCCATCGGGCGGATCGAACAAAACACCGCACGCCAGCCAAGAAATGATTCGGTTTCACTCAATGACTTCATCAAGCTGTATCCCCAAAGTTCAAATATTCCGTCGAGCCTCTCGGCGCGGATGATTGGCCGCAGCATCCACCACAAGCTGCGTTCCGCTAGCGTGGCTGAGGCGACAAGGTCACCTTTGCCGCTTATCATCTTGAAGGCCCCGCTAGCCTCTGGTGGGAGAATTATGAGGCTATCGTCCGGTTGGACAAGTTACAACTTGGGCTGAATTCAGTGCCGCCTTCCGTGAGCATCATATTCGAGAAGGTCTTATGGACCGCAAGCGGGAGGAATTCTGCAGCCACCCAAGGTAGGCCGACGGTGGATGCCTCACCGTGAGTTTGGGAGGTTAGCACGTTATGCTCCCAAGAAGTTTCTACCGATGCCAAGAAGCGGGCAAGGTTCCGCAAGGACTTAGCCTGAGCTACGCCGAGATCTCCGTCTGCATGAGTGTACCTCTTTCCGAAGCTAGTCAATAAGGCTATCGGCGCAAATCTGGGCGAGACTGATTTTGAGGCTTCAGCAAGCACATCCGTGATTCTGGATCTTCATCCGCTCTGGATCCCGAAGCGCGGGTTTGGGTTCCAAATACTGCTCTACCACCCAGTGTTCACCCCGAGGCCATCCTTTGAGGCGCCTCGCCCCAACCAGCAGTATCTTCCGCCCAAGACTTATGGAGGCCCCATGCTAATGCTGCTCCACGCCCAAATGTGATAACTTGCTTCAAGTGTGGAGAGGCGGGCCACTATATCCGAGAGTGTCCCAGAACAACCCCAATCAAGTTGGAAAGTCTGTTGGCGCGGCAAGCCAGCAGAAAGGTGCCCTATGCTAAACCAGTTGCCACCGCTCGTGGCCATGTCAATTATGTTTCTGCTGAAGAGACCTATGAGGATCCCGGCGTCGTCCTCGATGCGCTTCTTGTTAATTGCCATCCGCAACCGTTCTTTTTGATCTTGGAGCGTCTCATTCATTTATTTAAAGAGCTATGCTCGATTACACAACACCACATTCGTGACATGCCTACCTCCATGGAAATTCAAACTCCGGTTCTAGATGGCAAACCTCTAGAATAAGTCATGGGAATGAGATTCTTGTCGACAGATTAGTCTTTCTTGCATCTCTAATAGCTCTTAAGTCCTCGGACATAAACATCATCTTGGGTATGGACTGGATGTCAGCCCATTATGCTAAGATTGATTGCTCTACTAGAACTGTTCAACTTACCCATCCTTCGGGCAAGACAGTGAATGTTTTAACCCGAGTGTCTAAGCGCCAGCTTTACTCCTTAAATGCCAACCCCCTTCCAGACCTCGAAGATATTCCGGTAGTATGTGATTTTCCGGATGTCTTTCCGGAGGAACTGCCAGGTGTTCCACCTGACAGGGATGTCGAGTTCGTGATAGATCTTGTTCCCGGAACCGTCCCAATCTCTAGAAGACCTTATAAGATGGCACCCCTAGAACTAGCTGAACTTAAGAAACAACTCGATGAGTCCTTGCAAAAAGGTTTCATCCGTCCTAGTTCATCTCCATGGGCTTGCCCGTCCTCTTCGTCAAGAAGAAGGATGGTACGGATCGGATGGTTGTAGATTACCGACACATCAATTTGGTCACTATCAAGAACAAGTATCCGCTCCCGGGATCAACGATCGTATGACCAGCTCGCTGGATCCTCGATCTTTTCAAGATGGATTTGAGGTTGGGCTACCATCAAATCAAAATCAAGAACGGCGACATTCCCAAAACGGCCTTTGTCACTCGTTATGGCCAATACGAGTACACCATCATGTCCTTCGGATTAACCAATGCTCCAGCCACCTTCTCTCGGTTAATGAACTCAATCTTCATGGAGTATTTGGATAAATTAGTAAGTGGTATACCTCGATGATATACTCATCTACTCCAAGAATGAGGAAGAACATGCGAACATCTAAGGCTAGTATTGATGAAACTTGAGAGCACCGCCTTTATGCCAAGTTCTCTAAGTGTGAATTTTGGTTACCGTAGTGACCTATCTAGGACATGTAATTTCGGTAAGGGCATTGCTGTCAATCGAGCAAGTTCAAGCCGTCCTTGATTGGACTCCACCTGAATCGGTCAAGCAAGTTCGGAGTTTCCTCGGTTTAGCGAGCTATTGCCGCCGCTTCGTCGAGAATTTCTCTAAGGTTGCTAAACCTCTAACGAACTCCTCAAGAAAGATAAAAAGTTGAATGGGCGTCCACAAAGTGCGAGTTCAGCTTTGAGGCTGAAAAGGCGCTGACATCTGCTCCGTACTTGTTCCACCAGATTTCTCTAAGGACTTTATTATCTATTGCGGCGCCTCGCGACAAGGACTAGGTTGCATACTCATGCAAGATCGTCATGTGATTGCCTATGCTTCTCGGCGATTCGTCCACATGAGGATAACTACCCCACACGATCTAGAGCTTGCACCAATGGTTCATGCACTCAAAACCAGGCGACATTACCTTCGGGTAATCATTGCGAAATCTACACCGATCACCAAGTCTGAAATACATCTTCACCCAACGGTTTGAATCTCGAGGCAAAGGCGTTGGGTCGAGTTGATACAGATTTCGACTTAGGAATATCTTACACCCCAGGCAAGGCCAACGTCATGGCTGGCGCACTAAGTCGCAAATCTTGTTGTAACAATCTGATGTTACAACAAAGTCAACCATTTCTCCACGAGGAATTTCGTAAGCTTAATCTTCACATTGTTCCTCGAGGATTCCTTTCCACCACGGTGGCGAAACCTACCCTTACGGATCAGATCATCAAAGCACGGAAGGTAGATCAGGAATCTCCGTATCGGGAGAAACATCAAGAAAGGAGTCACAGATTGTTTCTCCATTGATGAACAAGGTGTCGTGTTCTTTGGAGACCGTCTAGTGGTTCCCAAGGTGCGCAACTTTGAGGCGATTGATCCTTAAGGAAGCTCATGACTCTCCTCTCACCATTCATCCCGGTAGTACTAAAATGTATCAAGACCTCGCCGGAGGTTTTGGTGGACTAGGATGAAGAGAGAAATCGCTCAATACATTGCTAATTGCGGCGTCGTCGTCGAGTTAAGCGAGCATCAACGGCCTCTTGGTACCCTTCAACCTTTGGAAATTCCTGAATGGAAATGGGATAAAATCGGTATGGATTTCATTACGGGTTTCCAGGACCAAGAGAGGAATAATGCTATCTTCGTTGTCGTCGATCGTCTCTCCAAAGTAGCCCACTTCCTACCCGTTCGTGAGAGTATAACCGCTAGCCAGCTAGCTGATTTGTACATCTCTCGAATAGTGTCTCTTCATGGTGTTCCATTAGAGATTAACTCAGACCGTGGAAGTCTCTTCACCTCTCGATTTTGGGAAAGCTTCCAAAACGCTATGGGAACTCGTCTCTCCTTTAGCACCGCTTTCCATCCCCAATCAAGTGGTCAAGTAGAACGAGTCAATCAAATCCTAGAGGATATGCTTCGAGCTTGTGTCATCTCTTTCGGCATGAATTGGGAGAAATGCCTTCCATTCGCCGAGTTAAGCTTATAACAATAGTTATCAAGCCAGCCTGGCAAAGCCCTTCGAAGTTCTTTATGGACGGAAATGTCGAGCGCCTCTTAACTGGTCGAAACCGGGAGAGACAACTCTTTGGCGGATATGATTCGGAAGCGAAAGAGCAGGTTTGCGTTGTTCGTGAGAATTTGAAAACAGCCCAATCTCGTCAAAAGAGCCAATATGACCGCAAGCATAAGCCTATGACTTATGAAATTGGCGAGCAGGCTTACCTTCGGGTTACTCCTTTGAAGGGAACCCATCGATTCGGTATCAAAGGCAAGTTGGCTCCTCGTTACATTGGACCCTTCGCATTCTTGCCAAGCGAGGAGAAGTTGCCTACCAATTGGAACTACCTCCGCATCTTTCCAGAGTCCATGATGTCTTCCACGTTTCCCAACTCAGGCGTTGCTTCTCGGATCCTATCCGTGGAGTGGACCACGAAACGCTTGATCTCCAAGATAACCTCACCTATCGAGAATATCCCGTTCGTATCCTCGATCAAGCCGAGCGTACCACTCGACGTCGGAATATCAAGTTTCTAAAGGTTCAATGGTCAAACCATTCCGAGCAAGAAGCAACTTGGGAAAGGGAGGATCGTCTTCAACTTGAGTATCCCACCTTTTTCGCAACAGATCCTAAATCTCGGGACGAGATTCTTTTGAGTGGGGGTGAGTTGTCACATCCCAGTTAGACCATGCATTAGGGTGTGCATCATGTTTAAATTTCATTTGAATCTGAAATGGGGAAGGCAGGAAACCCCAGAACACCCCCCTTGATTCAACTAGGGTTTACTAAAAATTATTTCAATGAACCTGAAATGCCCTTCAAAATGCTCATCCTCTTTGCTTTGGTTCAGAAACTATGTCAAAGGAGGTGTATCATTTTCTAGGTCAACCAAAGGTCCTTGGATTAATTCACAAGTTTTTAAACTTGAGCATTTTAAATTATACAAAATGTTTTAAATGTTCAAAAATTGCCAAACCAAAATGTTTCATGTTGGAAATATTCCAACAAGGGACCAGGAGCATTTTGGTGATTTTTAAAACAGCTTTGGTATTTTAGAAAACCCCACAAAGTTGCAGGAAATTAGAAAAGTTTAAAAACAGAAAAAAACTTACGGCGCCCTACCGGCCCACCCGCTGCCCAGCCCAAAGCCGCATGCCAATGCTGCTTGGCTCGGCCAGCGAGCAGCCAATCTTTCGGCGGCGGGCACCGCATGGGTGCCACGCACCTGGTCGCCGCCTCGCCGCTCCCTTCGCCAGCTGCCGCTGAGGACCGACCTCTCTCTCTCCCCCGAACCCCCTGGACACTCCCTCTCCTCCCCGGATCATCTCTCTCGCTCTCCCCCATCTTGGCCGACGACGTCGCC
Organism: Aegilops longissima; assembly: GCA_021605205.1. NCBI lineage: Eukaryota > Viridiplantae > Streptophyta > Magnoliopsida > Poales > Poaceae > Aegilops > Aegilops longissima. Next base: position 340,049,444 of record CM038678.1, read on the forward strand.
GCCGCACCACCGCCGTAGTCGTGCTCCCCGCCGTCCGTGCTCCTCCGCACCATGTCCAGGAGCTCCGCCGCACTCCACTACCCCTAGCCAGCCGAGTCCCGCTCATTCTAGTGCACCGAATCCATTCCACCGACCTCGACCGAGCTCGCCGTCGCCGGAGATCCCTTTCGTCGCCGCCGTCGCTCCGGTTCATCCCGACCTCGGCAGCTTCTACGGCGCCCGTGAGCCTACCTAGCTCCCTTCCCTCTCTCGCGCCCTCGAGCAGCGTAGCAACCGAGCCACGTTCACCCGCACCCGCCGCCCGTGGAGCTCGTCGCCGGCGTGCTCCGGTCACTCTCCGCCACCCCATGGTGTCCGTTGCACTCACCGCACCCCAAGGGGTCTACCCATGTACTTCCGCACCTCACCGAGCCCTCTAACCCCAAGCCCGTCGTTGGCGAACCCGGCGGCCGCCTAGCTCGTCGCCGGCGCCAACTCCGCCACCCGACCCCAACTAACTCCACCAATGAGCGCGGGTTGCTCCTAGCTACCGTAGCTACCTTCATGACTTCGTTTGGTGGCGGAATCGTCAAAAACACTCCCTCCGCCGTGTCGGGCTCGCCCGGCTAGTCGCCGTGCAGCCGGCGTGGGCGTTGACCACTGTGGGCCCTCGTTGACCCGAAAGGTCAGCGGCAGATGGGGCCCAGCCATGCTAACTAATAGGTTAGTTTTAATTAAACTTTAGTTAAGTTAATTACCACGACATGCGGGACCCACTGTCGGGTTTGACCTGACGTCCTGTTGACTCGGCGTCATCTTGGCGCATGGTGGCGCATTAATTCAATTTCTGGATTTATTACGATGTAGTAAATTCGAATATAATTCAAATTTCAAATGCTTATAACTTTTAATCTATAACTCCAAATGCAAAGATTTATATATGAAAATTATCAGAAAAATCCACTCTATCCATTGGTACAGGTTTCATGCATGATAAAGCAAGTTAACTATGCTGTTTAACCAGAATAAGATAATGCACCTTTAGGACTAACTCAAATGAGCTATTATTTGAATCCTTGATTCAAATGAGTTCATCCCTATTATTTCAGCTTGCATTAGGCCAACACACATCCATATTGCCATGTCATAGCATGCATCATATTGTTGCATATTGTCATGTGTGTTTACTTTGGTGTGCTTTCATGATAGGTTACGCTTGAGGATAACCTCGACTATCCATCTGAAGGCGATACTCTACCCCAGTTCCATCGGGCAAGCAACTCATTGATCATTCGATACAAACCCATGTTCTCGCTTCGCTCTCGTTCTTGCATTAAGACAACGCGATTCAAATTGTTGTGTGCTGCGGTAGTTGAACCCACTTCCTTTGCATGACTGTCATTGCCACGATAACTAGATGAAACCCACTAGTATGTGTAGGAGTTGATTGAGCCATGTTTGTGATTCCTACCATGCTATGCTTGCTATGCTTAGAGTTGTGTCAGGTCTGGCTCATCGGGATGATGAACTGGAGTGAAAGGTTGTGTTGGTTCGAGAGTGAAAGTGTTGAACACGATTTGGTAAAGGTATCGATGAGAGGCCATGTAGGAGTACATGGTGGGTTGTTTCATTGAAGCCGATCCTAAGAACTGAGATCTGTGTTTGTGATCCATGAATTAGCTACTACCATGCATTGGGCCTGAAACCAATGGACCCTCTCGGCTTCTTAACCACCCTTGTTCTTAGTCAGGGAGTTGCAAGTAGTTTACGGTGTTTGTAGCATCTTTGGGGGCCGACGCATAGCTGACCTTAGCGGTGGGTTGTGTTGCGGTAGGCACGTGGCCAGTGTCTGAAAGTGCCTGTTTGGTATCTCGGGAACCCTGCACACATCGTTCGGGGCTGTATGGAAACCTCGGCGGACTCCTGCGGATGGAACCGAATAGGCGATAAACTGGACTAGGGACTTGAGTGTTTAGGTAGGCTGTGGCCGACACCCACGTTGGGCTTCCGCTTGAAGGTTGCGAATACATGTCGTGTAAACGGCGATAAGTGGTGAGCGTGTGTGAAGAAGTACACCCTGCAGGGTTAAATATGATCTATTGAATAGCCGTGTCCACGGAGAAGGACTTCGGGTTACCTATATCAGGTTCATAGACAAGTAAATGGATACTACTAAAAGCCTCAAGATAAGTGTGAGTATCGTGGATGGCCCTCTCGTGGGATGACGAGAGGATCCACAGTGGAGTATTGTGATGGTGTTTAATGGACTCGTGTGCGACAAATGCTTTACAAAGTGGTGTCACGTGGGATAGCTTAGCCAAGAGTCAAAGCTGGCTTGCTGCAAATAACTCCACCTCCTTTCTTGAGAATGTGCATGTATGATAGGATTACGTGGTAAGACTTGCTGAGTACCTTTGTACTCATGTTTGTAATTAATGTTTTTCAGAGGACAATACTACCCCTCCGACGGATTCTATGTAGATATTGACTTGACGAGTGAACTAGCCACCCGTGTGGCGATCTAAGACTTGTGAAGGGCCATTGTAGATAGAAAGGCTCCAACAAGCTTTCTTTCTTTCTAGAGTCGTACTCGAGACTAGTTTGCTTCGCATGTGCTTGTATGATTGTATGACTTGAGTGTTGGGTCATGTGACCCCTACCTGTATGACTATGTTATGTATGGCTCCTCGGGCCTCTTAAATAAAGTACTTGAGTTGTAGAGTTTTGTTGTGATGCCTTGTTGTATTTACTCATATCGGGCACATTAGTGTATGATTGAAATGCTTGGTATGAGTGGGATCCGACAAACTAGTTGTTTATCCTTGGCAGCCTCTCTTATGGGGAAATGTAGTCTCGTGCTTACGGCGATAGTAGTCCGCTTCTGCCGGTTCACGAGTCCTGCTAGCCCAAAGACTACTGCTTGGACACTTGACTGGCGGCATGTGATTCATTTCGTTCCTATATCATCCATTGAAATGTCACGCGGTGGTACTCGAGTCCTGCCTAGCTCGCTACAGCCGGGATACGGAGTCTGTTAGCCAGTGCTACAGCCCGAGTTCATCGTTGATGACCGACATGCTCAAGTGATTCATGTATGCTGTCCCCATAGGTTAGTGCCGCTTTGGGTTCACGACTAGCCATGTCGGCCGGGTTCTTTGTCATGTGGATGCTAGCGACACTATCATATCGTGAGCCAAAAGGCATAAGCGGTCCCGGGCCATGGTAAGCGACACCGTGGGAATACCGTGCGTGAGGCCACAAAGTGATATGAGGTGTTACCAGCTAGGTCGATGTGACTTGGAATCGGGGTCCTGACATATTTATAGTGGAAAGAGTCGGTTCATGGGGCACCCAAGGTGGGCACAACCCACCAGGGCGCGCCTGGGCCTCCAGGCGCGCCCTCGTGGGTTGTGCTCCCCTCGGACCACCCCCAGGTGCTTCTCTGGCCCACTGGATGTCTTCTGGTTCAAAAAAATCCACAAAAAGTTTCGCTGCATTTGGACTACATTTGGTATTGATTTCCTATGATGTAAAAAACATGCAGAAAACAACAACTGGCACTTGGCACTATGTTAATAGGTTATTACCAAAAATTATATAAAATGACTTTAAAATTATTATAAAACATCCAAGAATGATAATATAACAACATGGAAGAATCAGAAATTATAGATACGTTCGAGACGTATCAGACGCATCTCCCTGACGCATTTGTTGAAGTCTTTTTCTTCAAAGACTGATTTATCATCCTTTAATTCTGGGCACCCGGTGGCTTTCTCCTCCGGGTCAAGCTCGGATTGCCACGCCTTGGCCTGGCAAAGAGCATCGATGGCTCCAGCTCGGGCGGCTGATAATTTTATTTCTTAAATATGGCCTTGGAATGTTGACACATGATGCAGAACAGTCTTGATTTGACTCGGCGGCTTCCTGTTTCCTCCTAAAGCCACACGACTGCGGAGAGTGCCAGAGTATAATTGTTTGTTAGAGAGTAAATCGTATTCAGTCTCAATAACATGTCTTGACCAAGAATTGCACTCATGGGGCCTATTGAAAAGTTATACAAGAGTCTCCAGGCGAGTTAGTAATGCATATATATAAGAAGCCGAGTGGGTTACATAATTTGAATGACACATTACACTTACTGAAGATGGCGGTTTTCATTTGAGAGATGTGTTGTTTTAACCCAGATAACTCTTCAGTTACCGGCTTAAGCACAGCTTCAGCATCTTCGGCCTTTTTTGTAAGAGCAGCCTTGTTAGTCTCCCAGGCGGCTCTCTGAACATCAAACCCGGCTTTATGTTTTTCAATTTCCTATAATGTGGTCTTCAGATCTGACTTGGCCTTGGAGGTTTCTGTCTGCTGCAGCTTTAAAATTTTCTCAAATCGCCAACTTGCGATTCCTTCATGTTCAATTCTGCCTGAAATAAATAAGGCAATGGTTACAATGCAAGGAGTAAGTTTGATGAGGTATAGTTAATCAAGTTCCAAGCACATTGTAACCAATATACTTGGCACTTGGGGGCTAATGTAGGTCATTTTAACTAATTATGACCCGGTTCACTTTAAAGTTAAGCCGGCCCTTGGGGGCTACATATTTGGATTTCTTAAGTGATTATAAGTCTCGACTTACTTTATTAAGTTAAGTCGATGTCGGTGTACTAGAGTAGGGGTACCCTAGTATCCCGAACTTCGTGCCGCAGCGATTCTGACACCAGGCGGGGCTTGCCTAGTGACCGCCAAGGTCCTCCGCGGCTCCTTTGGAGCCATTCAAGAACAAAGTATTCAAGACCCCGGCAAGAGGAGCTTGCCGGGAAGGCCACTCAGGGCACGAAGGAAACAAGACCCCGGCAAGAGGAGCTTGCCGGGAAGGCTGATGAGCGACAAGCTCCCGCGCGACAAGGATTCAGCGCGGCAAGGTGCTTGCCGGCGAAACTCTCTTCATCTCCGCTCCAGCTCATCCGCCAGCGTGTGCCGTGGGACTACCCGAACGCAGCGTGTCGAAGAAACTGCGCTTAGCCAGGGAGCAGCGATAAGCGGCGCTGACAAGCTTACCATCGTGGCAAGCGGTGGTGCACTTGCGGTCCCTGTTGCCTTTGTTTAGGCGACGGGGGCGGGCATTATTGATCTTGTCCCTCGCCGTCGAGTTAGGTATATGCCTTTGTACCTTTGTACAAGTCGGTGTACCAACTACTGTTTTTCCATTTGTACCCCGTCTCGTTGCCACTGTGGTGACCCCTTGAGCCTATAAAAGGAGGCCCAAGTGCAACGTAGAAGGGGTTCGCCTGGTTCGGCTCCGTTCGGTTCAGTCTACTCACTCGAGACTACACACACACAAAAGCTAGGTTTTGTAGCTCTCATTGCTCCCTAGCAAGAACACAATACAATCAACCAAGCAGCAGTAGGAGTATTATCTCTCCGGAGAGCTCCGAAGCTGGGTATACTGCTCGTGTGCATCGCCTCGATCTGCTCTTCGTGCAATCTCCGCCCCCCTCCGAACCACAAGGGACTCGGTCCGCCAGTCCCATAGGTGTTAAGTGGGTCACGATCAGCTTCCCGACATCTTTGGCGCGCCCGGTAGGGGCGTCGAGGCTGTGTGAACCTGATCCAGCGGTCACACGAGCAACTTCATCATCACCTTCATCAACATGCCACCAAGAAGAAGGCTTGGCGGCAGCGAAACCGTCGCGTCGAACCCACCACCACCGGGCCGACGAGTGGTGGGGAAGACAGGCGGAGGAACCGGCGTCGTCGAAGGAGCCCACGACGCTGCCATGTCCAAGGACAAAGCGGCGCAGACCTCGGCGTCCGGATCGCACGCGTCCATCTCAGAGGCGCGGGACCGACAGCGTCATGGTGCTCATGGCGCCATCGCTCGTTGGATCAAGGCCAAGCTGGAGGATCCCGAGGCCCTCGAGACCAGCATGCACGCCAAATCTGCTGATACGAGCAGTCTGATCGCTGGCGGGATGCTGCTCCTTCTAACTTGGTTAGAAGTCCGAGCACATCCGTTCCTCGCACCGCACGCCATTGCCACCCACCACTCCAAAGGAAGCCTTGGCGAGCTCAAGCGCTTGAGACTACCCTCCAATGGCCGACAAGGTCGGCGAATGGAGGGCCACCATCGAGCCTCATCGGCCGCCAGCGGCGACACTCCTTGACAACCGATCGCATCCTTGCGCGGCGGCGACAAAACACGAGCGGTGGCGATGAAACCTATGGGGTGCAACCACCATGCACTCCCCATCCGAAGGCCAAGATCACCAGCTCCTCGGATCCACCTCGACAGCGACTCCACGGCGTCGCCGGATCCACGAGCTCGCCGTGATCAGCGCCAAGTTCTTCAAGAACGGCAACAAGAAGACGCTCGAACTTCGCGCCGGCGCCAAGAAAAGCGCAGCGTCAATCCGACCAGCGCTGGGCCCGCTGTCGACATGCAAGCGCCGGGAGAACCAGGTGACTTGCCGTATCACGGTAGGTTGCCCTGTGTTCACTCGTGAGCTGCGGCAAGTCCGATAGCCCGACAAGAAAAACTTCAAGCCGATGTGCGGAGAAGTATGATGGCAGGACACACCCATCGGAGTTCCTCGGCATCTACACCATTCTGTACAGGCTGCGGGGGACGATCGACAAGATCCTCGCCAACTACTTCCCGGCGGTACTCAAGCCCAATGTCGATCTTGGCTCATGCACTTGCGGACAGTTCCATATCCTCTTGGGCGAGTTGTGCCATCGGTTTGTTGGCGCCTTCACGGTGACCACAAACCTCATGGCCAGAGAGTGACCTTCACCTGCTGCGCCCGGGAGGAAGGAGAGTCCTGCGCCAAGTTCATCCGAGATTCAGCCGTGTGCATTACAACATCCCGGATGTCCACCACCGCGGTGATCGGCAGCGTTTCATCGAGCGTCGGAACCGCAGGATGAGGAGAAATGGCGATGTGCAAAGTCAAGGACGTCGTGAGCTATATGCCTGGCCGACAAATGTGCCTTGCGAGGAAGGAAGAAGACTCGGGAGAGAATGTGGAAGCAGGATCGGCGGTGAGGAGACCTCCCGGCAAAGAAGAGCCGCGGCGGAACAACGAAAGAAGAAGAGCAAAGAGGTACTGGTTGTCGAGCAGTCCGGCAGCGGAGGTGGCGCCAAGAAGGCCAAGATTGGTGGCTCCGGCAAGGAGGTTGCCGACACACCGACCGCCAAGCTGTGGCGGCCGCCGACAAGCGGACAGCTCCAACGACAAGATCTTGTAAGATTCACGCACCAAGGGCCATGACCTCGAGCTGCAAAAGGTCGAGCAGCTTGTTGAACTGCAGAAGGCTGAGTACGGCGGCGAGACAAGGAGAAAGCCCAGGGAAGGTGCTGGGGCAGCTAGCAAGAAGAGACCCGGCGGGGAGGGCGCTTGCAAGGCACGCCAAGCAGCGGCAAGGAGACAGACCTCCCAGCGCGACAAGGATGAAGATGAAGATGATGATGAAGATATGGAAGACGATGAAGCTGATGAGCAGGAGTTTCAGAAGGCAACAGAGGTTCTCTGCGTTGACGGTGGTGCTTCTCTGCATACCTCACACCGCCAACTCAAGCAATGGATGCGGGAGGTTAATGCAGCAGAACCATCCATAGAGTCACGTAGACCTCTGAAGTGGTCCAGCACGCCTATCATCTTCGATATTGAGGACCACCCTGATCGCGTAACTGCGGTCGGGTGTTTGCCGATGTTGGTCTCACCAACTATCCGCAACCTCAAGGTCACCAAGATGTTAGTTGACGGCGGGGCCGGCTTAAACCTGATCTCCTCCGCAGTGCTCCAGAAGCTTCAAATCCCTGACAGCGAGCTCGAAGAAACTGGCACGTTCCAAGGAATCAATCCAGGAAGGAGCAAGCCGAAAGGGAAGATCACGTTGCCGGTAACATTTGGCAGCGAGCTCAATTTCAGGACTGAGAGGGTCACATTTGACGTCGCTGATTTCCCATTACCCTACAATGGGATACTTGGCCGTCCAGCACTTGCCAAGTTCATGACAGCCTCTCATTATGCATACAATCTGCTCAAGATGCCCGGCCCGATAAGTGTCATTTCTGTTCATGGCGACAAGAAAGATGCTCTTATCTGCGCCGACAAGATTTACCGGGATGCATCAGCTGCAATGGAAAGCAAGTCACTTGCCGCTGAAGCTCCCGGGGGGAAGAAGAAAACCAAGTCCGGCAAGAGCTCTGATGCCCACTCCGGCAAGCGCACCTCTTCGCAGTGCTGCGCTACCGTCGAGGACGCACCATCGAGCTCCACCGGCAAGTGCAAGAAGATGATGGCAGCTCGCGAAGACCAAGAAGGTGCCGCCAAGGAGGGCGGCATTGGTGGTACCTTCACCATCGCCACCCTCGACCCTAAATAGGAAGGCGAGCTCGTTGCTTTCTGCGGGCGAATGTCGATGTGTTTGCGTGGCAACCATCGACATCCCGGTGTTCCAGGAAGTAATTGAGCACCACCTAGCTGTCTGTCCTCATCGCGGCCGTCAAGCAAAAAGTCGGGAAGCGGAAGATGGGCGCCAAGAGTTCATTGCGAAGAGATCAAGAAGTTGGAAGCAGCAGGGCCTTGTTAGAGGAGTGCTCCATCCCGTGGTTGGCCAATCCGGTAGTTATGCATAAGGCAAATGGGAAATGGAGACTTTGTATTGACTTCACGGATGTTAATAAAGCTTGTCCCAAAGACCCATTTCCTTGCCACGTATCGACCAGATTGTTGACTCCACGGCTGGATGTGATTTTCTTTCATTTCTTGATGCATACCAGGATATCATCGAGATCTTCATGGCGAAGAAGATGAAGAAAACCGCATTCGTTACACCATGTGGCACATACTGTTTCATACGGATGCCTTTCGGTTTGAAGAATGCTGGTTCAACGTTTGCAAGAGTGGTCCACGACGCTTTTGAGCCCCAAATGCACAGAAATGTAGAAGCCTACATGGATGACATAGTGGTCAAGAGCAAAGACAAAGCAACTCTGGTTCAAGATTTGGATGAGACCTTTGCAAATCTGCGCAAGATCAACCTCAAGCTCAACCCCGAGAAGTGTGTGTTTGGAGTTCCTTCCGGCAAGCTTCTCGGGTTCTTCGTGTCTCAGCGGGGAATTGAAGCCAACCCCGACAAGATCAAGGCCATTGAGCAGATTGAAGCACCAAAGCGCTTCAAGGATGTACGAAGACTTGCCGGTTGCGTGGCTGCCCTTAGCAGGTTTATCTCTCGATCTTACGGCGCGCGCCATTTTCAAGATTTTGAAAAAGGCAGGTCAATGAAATGGACTCGAAGCGGAGGCTGCGCTGCAGGACTTAAAGAGGTACCTGTCCTCCACTCCAATACTTGTCGCACCTAGGACACAAGAGAAGTTGCTGCTATACATAGCGGCAACCAATCAAGTGGTTAGTGCTGCGTTAGTAGTGGAGAGGGAGGTAGAGGACGAGCCGACAATCATGGCGGATACATCCAGCGACAAGCAGGGTGCTTCGCCGTCAAGCTCTGGTCCCGACAAGGACGGATCTGCGCAGACGAACGAGAAGATGCAGAAAAGGATGGTGCAGCGCCCAGTGTACTTTGTCAGTTCCCTTCTGCAGGGGGCTAGATCAAGGTACTCTGGTGTGCAGAAACTGCTTTTCGGCCTCCTCATGGCCTCGAGAAAGCTGCGCCATTACTTCTAAGCACATGAGATAACAGTTGTCACTCACTTTCCCCTGAAAAGGATATTGCAAAATCCAGAAGCAACAGGCAGGATTATCGAGTGGGCACTGGAACTGTCAAGCTTTGGCCTCAAGTTTGAAAGCACTTCAACTATCCAAAGCAGAGCACTGGCAGAATTTATAGCAGAGTGGACGCCGACGCAAGTTGAAGAAATTCCAGAGACGAGCATCCCTGTTAAGGAAGCAAGTAAAGAGTGGCTGATGTACTTTGATGGTGCCTTCTCGCTGCAAGGCGCCGGTGCCGGCGTGCTGCTTATCACACCCACCGGAGAGCACCTCAAGTACATAGTCCAAATGCACTTTCCCAAGGAGCAAGCGACAAACAATACTACAGAGTATGAAGGTTTGCTTGCCGGCCTCAGGATTGCAGTGGACCTTGGGATCAGGAAGCTTGTTGTCAGGGGAGACTCGCAGCTTGTCGTCCGCCAAGTAAACAAAGATTATCAGAGTCCATTGATGGAAGCCTATGTTGATGAAGTGAGAAAGCTAGAAGAACACTTTGAAGGCACACAAATGGAACATGTTCCAAGAGCTCGAGAATGATATTCTTGATGGCTGTCAAAGTCGCTGCCTCAAGTTACACATGGAACCAGGGATTTTTGTGCTCAAGCTAACTCAACCAAGCTGTAACATCATCAACTGGACAGAACAAGAAGAGGAAGTTGGTTTCTGGTGACTACTTTCCGCGAGCTCTCACAAGCCGCCGCCAAGAAGGTCCCAAAATCAACGAGATAACGCCGAGGAGCAGGCTGCTCCGACAAGCCCTAGGGTTTGTTTCGTTGAAGCAGACGCTCCCGACAAGTTTTGCTCCGGCAAGCTTGCCGGGGATCATCAAACTCCGGCTGAACCGCAGGTTCTTGTTGTACAAGCTGATGTTCCCGCAGCGGCAGATGTGCCTTTAGTCCTTGTTGTCGAGCCACAAGCTCCAGCATGGGCACAGCAGATCGTCCATTTCCTTTAGACAGGAGAACTTCCCGAAGAGCAAGAAGAAGCGGAGAAAGTAGCCCGGCAGTCAAGTATGTACCAGTTTGTTGACAACACAATGTACAGAAGAAGACTCAACGGAGTGAAATTGAAGTGTATTTGCCGGGAAGATGGATGAAGCTGTTGGCGAGAGATACGGAGGCATATGTGGTCACCACATTGGCGCAAAACACTTGCCGCAAAGCTTTTCTGCAAGGTTTCTTTTGGCGGAAGCCCTCCAGATGCAACTGCACAAGTAACCAAGTGTGAAGCGTGCGGTTCCATTCAAAGCAGATACACCAGCCAGCTCAAGCTCTCCGGGCGATCCCTTTATCACAGCCATTTTCGGTGCAGGGGCTCGACATCCTCGGCCCCTTTCCCGAGAAGTGTTTGGGCTTTGAGTACTTATGCGTTGCAATCGACAAGTTCACAAAGTGGCGGAAGTGGAAGCGATGAGGAAGGTGACAGACGGTCGGCGATCAAGTTCTTGGTCGATTGTTTGTCGTTTGGGATCCCTAACGGGATCATCACCGACAACGACACGCAATTCCTGAGCCGCACCTTCATGCGAGACGTCCAAGATCTTGGCGCCAAGGTCTGCTTCGCTTCATTGCTCATCCGAGAAGCAGCGGTCAAGCGGAGAGGGCGAATGCTGAAGTGCTGCGAGGACTCAAGACCAGAACTTTCGACGAGCTGCACAAGTGCGGAAGAAACTGGATTGAGGAGCTGCGGTGGTTCTTTGGTTGATCGGGGCGACGCCAAATCGAGCCACTGGCGGACACCTTTCGCTCTAGTCTATGGAGCGGAGGCAGTTCTCCCCACGGAACTTCGTATCTGGGTCACCTCAGTGCTCGCTTATGATGAGCTTGAGCAAGAGCAGCTGCGACAAGATGACGCGCTGCTCCTTGAGGAGGATCGTCTTGAGGCGGCTGTCTGAGCTGCTCGTTACCAGCAAGCTTTGCGCCGCTACCATAGCCGCAGTTAGTGCCGAAAGCTTCGAGGAAGGCGACCTTGTTCTTCGGCGCGTTCAGTCCGCCAAGAATTCTAACAAGTTGACGCCGAAGTGGGAAGGCCCTTATCGGGTGAAACGAGTCACTAGGCCTGGCGCTGTCCGCCTTGAGACCGAAGATGGCGTTCCGGTGAGCAACTCCTGGAATATAGAGCATCTTCGCAAGTTTTACCCATAGGGTGCCGCTGTTGCATGTAATCCTTTGTACAATGCCGGGCGCAGACCCCGTGCATCAGTAAAGCTCATGTGTTGCGCACAACTTGTCAAATACATGCTTTCATAATCCTTTATGCATGTGTTATCTAACATCTTGTGCAGCATCCACACCCGGTAAGCAATAACGAGCCACTAGGCTCCATAACTTTATTTTCTCTTCTTTCTTCTCATAAGAAAGGAAGGTTCCTTCGCCCACAAGTTAGCCGGGGGGGAAGGAGAAGATAATGGTGTGGGCCGCCAAGTGTCGCTCGAGGAAGTATCGCCTTGCCGAGAAGCAAACGACAGAAAAGCTAAGTTGCCAAAGTTTGAGCAATCAGTTTTTAAATTTTTAAGTTATCTTCCTCGAACGATAGTACTTTGTATGGAAAACCTGTGCGCGAAGGAACCAACTTCATGGCTGGTTTAGCCCTTACTTTGTTTCGAGTCCGCTCAACAACTTAAGTGAGCTGCAACCAGTTCGACAAGGTTGCTTGTCGGAGGCGGCATCGCCAAAGAAGTCTTGACGTTCACTTTTCAGCCTTTCATGGCAAAGGTGCCAGCCCGACAAGTTCCCTAAGAGCGTAGGGTACAAACATACAAAGTAAGGAATCGAGTAAAGGAAATAACATTGCGGTCGTTTGCCTAAGATAGAGTATATTACAAAATAACTTGTCGCAGATCTAATAAATTGTTCTCCTGAACATGGTCTACAGCGACAAGGGAAAGATAAACTTGGCGGCCTAGTCCACGCGGTCGCCATCAACCCTCTTCACTCCGCTCACCCTGTCCACAATGGGTGCGACAAGGGCCTTGAGTGCTTCAACGTCAGCAGTTGGTGGCAGGGACTTAAGGACGTTGGCGAAGCTGACGCCTGGATTGCGGAAGGCCACCTTCATCAGCACCTTCTGAAGAGCCCCTGCACAGATTTGGCACGACTCGTCGGCCAGCTGCTTTGGGATCTCCTCCCGGAGCCGCTGGAGAGCCGTCAACACGCTCTTGAAGAACAGGCTGAGCTTGGCGCTGGGCTGGAGATCCTCGTCGGTGGAGTACCCGAGATCCACCATCCCCATCTCCATCAGCTCCTTGTCAATGGCGGCGGAAGTATCCACAAGGCCCTCAGTCCAGTGCATCACATTCTCTTTGAAGGTGTTGTGGGCGTTTGTGGCATTCGCCAGCAACTCCTCGTTGGCCTTGATCTTCTCCAGCAAACCCACTTCCCGCTCCTTGGCACCGTCCAGCGTCTCCGTCAGGGTGGACAACTTCAGCTCCAGATCTGCCTTTGAGTCCTTGGCGGCGTCGAGCTCTTTGATCTTCTCAGCGAGACGACCCTGCAACTCGCCAAGAGTGTAGGCGTCCTTCTCGCGCTCGGTCGTGCTTCAGCGGTGACCTCCTCGCCGCTCTTACGGAGGTGGCCTCCAGCTCGTCACCCTTGTCTCTAACTCCTTCTTGGCGGCCTCGGCAGCAGCGGCGGCGTCCTTTGCCTCCTTGAGTGCTCCGTAATTGATTGCTCGCAGCTGCAAGATCTTCCTCATAGCTGTCGAGGTTGATCTTCCACTGCGCCAGCTTCGCCTTCTTCTTGCAGATAGCTTCTCGCCGGCAAGTCTTTGCTGCTCCTCGACCTCGGCCTTCTCGAGAATGAAGGCCGTGCGCTCTTCGGAGAGTTGCTCCCGCGCTTCTGCTATGTCCCGGAGAGTTCTATGTTGGCGCGCCGGAGCTCTTCTGCGCGTTTCTCCATGTCAGCTCCGCCCTTGCGACAAGTGCTTCCACTGGACTCCGGCTTAGCTTGTCGGGCGTGGTAGAAGCGACAAAGAGCTTCTCAAGAGCTGGTCCTCCTCGGACTCGCCATACGCTGCTGCTTGGCGCGTCAACCAGCGACAGCCCAGCGGAGGCGAGCAGCTCCTCGTCGAAGGTCTCCCCCTCGACCGGCGCCCTGGAGCTCGACGCCCATGGAAGCTTGATGAAGACACCGTCGCCGGCCTTCAGATAGGTGCCGGGCTGGGGCTCTTCGGAGCCTGGTGCTGCATCGGTGGCGGAGGGATCGGCGGTCGGCGTAGCGCCTGGCGCTCCTGCGGCCTCAGGGTCGTCAGTGCGATCGCCAGACCCCTCCCCAGCCTTTGCACCACCAGCCTTGGCGGCCTCCTCGCCGGCGGACCCATCGGTGCCGGCCTCCTCCTCCATGTTGGCGGCGTCGTCCTCCTCGCCGGCAACCTCAGTCTCCATCGGCTCTCCGGCAGATGGATCTGATGATCAGAAAAAGAAAGGACAGTCAAACACATGTCCGAAAAGAAGAATAGAAGAAAAGGAACCCAAGGGAAATTTTCAGGCAAGGAGATTACCTGCAATGGGATGCGGCGCGCGTTTCCCTGCCGGAGGATCGTTGGCGCTGCCCCTTGTGGGAGAAGCATCCCTTGTCGGAGAAAACCTCCTTGCCGGAGGCGCTCCCTTGCGGAGAATTCTCCCTTGGCGGTGTAGTTGAAGCAGACAGAACTTCGGGAGTGACTTCCGGGGCCTCCTGATGAGGCTGCTCTGCTCCTACACAAATCAACAAGTCAGATATCAGTGAAGAAGGAGCACCCATGCACACCTAACCGTAAGAAATAAGCCAATCACTTACGCTAGGGGCTGTGCTGGGGTGTGCTCTGAGGAAGGGTTGCCGGGTCCGGCAAGGGAGTCTCAGACGCGCCTCCTGTCGCCACGGGGTCTTGGCTCTCTTCGACGCCCTCTGAGCCAGCGTCCTGAAGAAGGAAAGGGTTCAGAATGAAGCAAGTCAGATGCAAGACAAAGCAGCAAATTGAAGAATCACAAGTACAGCAACAAGATCTTACTCTTCTTCCTCCTCCTCGGAGCTGAGAGCGGAGAAGTCGAATTCCGCTCCACCTCCGGTCGACGAGCTGGAAGAGTGGGCTCCCTCGGGCGCTTGGCGGGTGCGGAGCCGTGGTCTGAAGGCCTGCTCCGATTCTTTGTGGCAGCGTGAGGCGCTCCCACGGCAACAGCTTGTCGCGGTGGAGCGTGTCGCCGCGCGCGACGACTGTGGCCCGTCTGCTGCCCGCCACTTCCCAGTCTTGCGGGGCGCCTTCTTGGTGCAGCTGCAGGCTCCTCCAGCGACAAGTTTTACGAAGGTGGAGGGCGCCCCGGCAGGCTCGTTCGGCTCAGTGTCGGGCTCGGCTTGCTCCTCCTCGCCGGCAAGCTCCTCTCGATCGGCAAGGCTTGCCGCCTCGGCTTCCTCTGCCTCCTCACAGTGAACCCAAACACGCCAGTAGCAAAGCTCTGCCGCCTCCTCTAACCTTGTGGCAACGCCATCTCTTGCTCGGTGGTGTGCTGGTGAGCAACCTCTGCTCGTCGGCGCGGATCGGCACCTCTTCGGTTGTCGAAGAAGCGCCGCTGATGTCGTCGGAGGCTCTTGCCAGGTTGGAGCGATCCCATGGGAATCGCACAAGGGGCATCATGGCGCGGATGCGGTCAAGAGAAAAATTGTTGCACAAAGGAATGACCCCCTCGGCAACATGAACCATTCGGGTGGTCGAGGTCATGCTTGAACAAGTCCAGCAGCATGGCGTCCAGCTCTAAAACGGTGAAGTTCAATTGAGGCCAGGCGCAACCTCATGATATCTGCTGGGTTTTGGAACTCCCAAGCAGGCCTCCTCCTCTCTTGCGGGGGGCGATCTGGCGGCGAAGAAATCTGCGCCAAGCTGCGCCTCGGTGAGCCCGCAAGCTGAGGCGCAAGATCCGGTCACACTATCTTCAACTTTGGCATCCTCCGGCGCCAAGTTGCTCCAATCGTTACCCGCGCACTATGGGAGTTTGGCGCGGGGCAGTAAAAACTGTGGGTCCTCCTCTACAATCCAACACCAATCGGCTCTCCACTCTTCCCATTTGCTACGGAGCTCTCCTTCAAGGTAGGAATCTTTCTTGCCGATCCTGGAGATCCAAGCAATCCCTCCGGCAAGTGGCTCTCCTCTCTCTACGCGGGGCATGAAGAAGTGGCGGAAAAGGGCTACATTGGGGTGGACTCCGACAAAGTTCTCGCAGAGGTGTGCGAAAACCGCCATTGTCAGAACGGCGTTGGGGGTGAAATCAAGGAGGCGAAACCCGTAGGTATTCATGACATCACAGAAGAATTGGAAAAGAAGCGGCGAGCCCTTGATGAAGAGAAGAAGCGCGAAGAAGGGATACCCGATAGAAACCTTCTCGGATGTGGCGGCGGAGATCACCCTCGTGCGCGGGTGCGCCCGCGAATCCGTCGACCAGAAGAGGTAGTCGCCTCCGCAGCTCGCTTGCGTCGAGCTGGGGTCGAAGAGGCCCGCTCCTTGCGCAGGCGCCCGCGACCGCTTTGCGCCTCGGCCGACTTCCGCCTTTCCCTTATCGGCTTTGAGCCATGGCGGAGACGGTGGAGAAGTCGGCGGCGTTGATGGCGTTGGTGGCGATGGGGGCGGGCGTCGCTCTCTTTGGACTTGAGAAGAAGGGGGCGGCGGTGGTTTCGATGTGACAGCAATGGCAAGGTGGGCGTCCTGCCCCCGATTCCTCTGTTTATAAGGAGGAGAGGGGCGGACGTTCCGCTTTCAATTAAAGAAAGCCCCACGATCTCTCCCACGACGCCACGTCCGGAGCATGCCGTTAAGTGGGGGCGTGGTGGGTCCGGCGATAGCTGGCGATCTAGGCCGCGCGTGCCGATGCCTTATTATGGGCCTGGCCCAACGAGTGCTCGGCACCTTATGTGGCCCGAGCCGAGGGCTCTGTCGGCGTACTAGAGTAGGGGTACCCTAGTATCCCGAACTTCGTGCAGGCAGTTCAGCACCCAGCGGCAGGGCTTGCCTAGTGACCGCCAAGGTCCTCCGCGGCTCCTTTGGAGCCATTCAAGAACAAAGTATTCAAGACCCGGCAAGCGGGCTTGCCGAAAACCACTCAGGGCACGAAGAAACAAGACCCGGCAAGAGGAGCTTGTCGGGAAGGCTTGGTGGCGACAAGCTCCGAGCGCGATAATGATTCAGCCGCGGCAAGGTGCTTGCCGCGGCGAGGCAACTCTCTTCATCTCCGCTCCAGCTCATCCGCCAGCGTGTCGCCGTGGGACTACCCGAACGCAGCGTGTCGAAGACTGCTGCGAGCCAACGGGAGCAGCGATAAGCGGCGCGACAAGCTTACCATCGGGGCAAGCGGTGGTGCACTTGCGGTCCTGTTGCCTTTGTTTAGGCGGCGAGGCGGGCATTTATTGATCTTGTCCCTCGCCGTCAGAGTTAGGTATATGCACTGTACACTGTACAAGTCGGTGTACCAACTACTGTTTTTCCATTTGTACCCCCGTCTACGTTGCCACCTGTGGTGACCCCTTGAGCCTATAAAAGGAGGCCCAAGTGCAATGTAGAAGGGGTTCGCCTGGTTCGGCTCCGTTCGGTTCAGTCCACTCACTCGAGACTACACACACACACAAGCTAGGTTTTGTAGCTCTCATTGCTCCCTAGCAAGAACACAATACAATCAACCAAGCAGCAGGAGGAGTATTATCTCTCCGGAGAGCTCCGAAGCTGGGTAAACTGCTCGTGTGCATCGCCTCGATCTGCTCTTCGTGCAATCTCCGCCCCCCTCCGAACCACAAGGGACTCGGTCCGCCAGGTCCCATAGGTGTTCATGGGGTACCCTAGTATCCCGAACTCGTGCACGGGCAGTTGCAGCACCCCGCGGCAGGGCTTGCCTAGTGACCGCCAAGGTCCTCCGCGGCTCCTTTGGAGCCATTCAAGAACAAAGTATTCAAGACCCGGCAAGAGGAGCTTGCCGGGAAGGCCACTCGAGGCACGAAGGAAACAAGACCCGGCAAGAGGAGCTTGCGGGAAGGCTGGTGAGCGACAAGCTCCCAAGCGCGACAAGGATTCAGCCGCGGCAAGGTGCTTGCCGCGGCAGGCAACCTCTCTTCATCTCCGCTCCAGCTCATCCGCCAACGTGTCGCCGTGGGACTACCCCAGGCACGACACTGCGCAGCCAGCGGGAAGCAGCGATAAGCGGCGCTGACAAGCTTACCATCGTGGCAAACGGTGGTGCACTTGACGGTCCCTGTTGCCTTTGTTTTGGCGGCGAGGGGCGGGCATTATTGATCTTGTCCTCGCTGTCGAGTTAGGTATATGCACTATACATTTGTACAAGTCGGTTGTACCAACTATTGTTTTTCCATTTGTACCCCGTCTACGTTGCCACTGTGGTGACCCCTTGAGCCTATAAAAGGAGGCCCAAGTGCAGCGTAGAAGGGTTCGCTAATGTCTCCGTTCGGTTCAGTCTACTCACTCGAGACTACACACACACACAAGCTAGGTTTTGTAGCTCTCATTGCTCCCTAGCAAGAACACAATACAATTAACCAAGCAGCAGTAGGAGTATTATCTCTCCGGAGAGCTCCGAAGCTGGGTAAACTGCTCGTGTGCATCGCCTCGATCTGCTCTTCGTGCAATCTCCGCCCCCTCCGAACCACAAGGGACTCGGTCCGCCAGGTCCCATAGGTGTTCGTGGGTCACGATCAGCTTCCCCGACAGTCGACCCTTGGGAGCTACACGTTTGGATTTCTTAAGTGATTATAAATCCCGGTTCATCTTGTTAAGCTAAGGTGGTCATTGTGGGTCGCGAAATTGGAAAAGGTTACAAGTCTACAACATACTCACTATTCTACTATACTGTAGACTTGGCGGCTATATGAGTATTTATGGAAAGGGGTTAGCAAGATACCTCATAGCATTCCTTCATAAGGTTCACTAAGCCGACTTCCAGGTCACGGCTAGTATAAAGGTGGTTTAGATAACCTGAGTGGATTTCGCGTGCACTGAAGGTAGCATAGCTTTCACCCCGCGCGTTGTATGAGCCATCCCAGTGATAGTCACATCGTCAGAGTCCTTTTTAAGAGGGATCTCTTCGGCTAGCTTCGGAGGAGTTGGTGACTTAGGGCTCGGTGGGTCATGAATGGCCGTCGGGTTAAAACCAGTATCCATTTGCTCAGGTACGGTGGCACCAATTGATGGTGGCGGGTGATTAATAGGTTCTTTCGGGACTTGAGTGAGGGCATCGGAAATGTCTGCTAGCTGCTTATCTGGTTCAGCGATTTTGGGATCCTTTGAACACCCGCCTAGCTTATGTTTCTTGCCTGCCTTTGCCACGCCTCTGACGAAAAGTACAAAGTTGATGAGTATATCATTACAAATCATTGATAAACAAATGCAAATACTAACCCTTAGGCGATGTTGAAAGTTGGCATTTGAGTCCCAGTAGAATCGCCAGATGACGGAGGCGTCTTCTAATAATTTGAATTGGAAGGATTAAGAGGTTGACGCATAAGGCCGACTAATGGATAAAGAGAGTCTGGCTCATGTGGCACCTCATGTCGACGCTTGCGAGGAGCAGGCGTGTTGGGTAAGCCGGAGACAAGGTCTTGAGAGCCACCACTCAGGGTCGGGCGTCTTGACCTGTGTTGTTGTTCCTTCAAAAGAAAGTTGCGATCCAAGTGAGCAAGAGGATGAGAAAATTTCACCTTCCAGACGACCCACCGAATTTTCTTTCTTCATAAGGGTTCTGAGCCAGAGGAAATTATAGTTACCTCTGCTATGTCTGCATGGCTGGTCTCTGCCTCTTCCTGAGAGGAATCAACGTCAATAAGTTGCATAAATAGAAGGCTAAGAGAATCAACTTCTACCTCTGACGAGTCTAGCTGGAAAAGTTCTTGGGCCATTTGCTTATTGCGACAACCCGTGCCATGGGATTTTGTTCCCCTTGCCCTCTTAGCTGGAGCAGCGGTGGCTTGTATTTTCTTCTTCCAAAATGGAGAGTTAGCTTGTTTGTACATGAGTGAAAGGGTTAAATGTTTGACGCACAAAAGATACACAAGTAAGACAAAGTTTATTCAAGATACTTACAGTCGGAGCCGGGTAAAGGGCGCAGTAAGGGTTCAGACCGTCTTGCTGCAATTTTCCAATGATTCCCTAAGATGTTACTTGACGGTATCATTGATTTCTTTATAAGTTAATTGTGTTGAGTTGAAGTGTTGTGGATCCTTGGTGTCACCCGCGTATTGGCACATTAAGCCGCTCCACCAGCTCAAAGGCAGGATCCTCCAGGCGACCCAGCAATGAACCAGATCGATTCCAGTTAAACCATTGGCAAGCAAGGCCCAACCTTTGAAAAAGTGGAGGCGTATAAACCACGTTCTACAGTGGCCAGTCGACCTGGAAGCGGGCCACTGGTAGTGACCCGGTAGGGGCGATAACCCGACAGGGGGTTCTCTCCGGCTGGGGAAGCATCATTGCAATAGAACCAAGTGTTCCAATCTTTGGGCTGGCTTCGCAAGGCGGCTGACGGGAAAGTTACATCTCTTTGCCTTTGAATGGAGACACCACCAAGTTCCAGACTAAGCCCGTCAGGCATCTCAGTCTGGTGATTGATATAATAAAAATCTCTGAACAGGTCCATGGAGGGTTCTTCTCCAAGGTATACCTCGCAGAAAACTTGGAAGTTGCATATGTTGGAGACAGAATTGGGACCAATATCTTGTGGATGAAGGTTGTAAAAATGAAAAACATCCCGGAAGAATTTTGAGCCGGGCGGTGAGAATCCACGGAATAGGTGGTCTGTGAAGACTACAAACTCACCCTCCTGGGTTTGATGGGGACATTCAGAGCCCTGAACCCGCCAATTGATGACCTCTTTGGCAGGTAAAACCCCCATGGTCACATAATCAGCAAGCGTGTCCTCTTTGATTCGGGACACAACCCAGTCGCAAGTGGTGGGGGACTTAGTCATGGTGAGTCGGAAGAGCAAGATGTAACCAAAGATAAGGATGTGGCAGATTAAAATTACTATGGTGAGCCACCTAAATGATCATACAACAATTTAGCAATGATGAGCTAGATACAGTTAAAAGCCTATGCATTATGGTCTGTTGAAGGGATTGTGAGCCGCCCTAGCCATTGAACGGAGCAATTACTAGATTATGAGTACATGGCGGGTTAAGTTGAGAAGGTATAAGCCAGCAAGCATTGTCGGCGGGTTATAGAAAACTTTGGATTTTGTTGGCTAATCATAAATTCATGATTCAGTCGGCCAGGTTCTGGCGGGTCACAAAAGTTGTTATTTAAGCCGCCCGAATAAAGAATGGTAGGTTGAGCAACGCTGGCCACCCTCCACTACCACCAGCACCAAGAAGGAACGACAACCACCACCAGGACAAGGGGGCTGGGGGCTTCTAGGAGCCTCGCGCCATCGCCTGCATCCTGGGCGGTGCTCAGGCCCCAACCTCTCATCGCATCTTCAAGCAGTTTGCCCGCGAAGGGAACGCGGCCCTCCCTAGGCTCGAGGCCACGCGACCGCTCAGGTGGTCCAAGTGCACCATCACCTTCAGCTCGACCGACTAGCTCAAGTGCGCGGCAACTGTTGGTGCCCTCCCAATGCTCTGCTCGCCCATCATCAGGAATGTCCTCGTCACCTTGACTCTCATTGATGGCAGTGCAGGGATCAACGTTCTTTCCATCGAGACGTTCGACCGCTTCCAAGTGCCTATGACTAGCTGCAACCCACCAAGCCTTTCGCAGGAGTAACCGACGGCTCCACCACCCCAATAGGGCAGATACGCCTCCCTGTCACCTTCGGCAAGGGCGACAACTACCGCACTGAGCTCATCGACTGCGACGACGCCCAAATCCGCCTTCCGTACAACACCATCCTTGGGTATCAAGCCCTGGCCAAGTTCATGGCGGTGACTCATCATGGTTACAATGTCCTCAAGGTGCTAGGGAACCGTGACATCATCACGATCGCCTGCGAGGAGAAGGACGCAGTGTGCTCTCTCGAGCGCGCCTACCAGGCTGCGGCAGTCGAGAACCCCGACGACAAAGGCACCGTCTACCCTCCTAAGGCTATCCCCAAGAAGAAGAAGCAGTTGCTCCACCAAGGGCCTCAGGAGAACGGTGTCTCCACCGGCACCACCTCAGGACCTGCGCCCATGGACGGGGCGCCTCCCTCTCTCGCATAGGAAGGTGCGCCTAGCGCCCCTCTCAGGCTGGGCTCAGGGGCTCTCCTCTGGAGGGCCTTTGACCTAGCCAACGTCACGAGGGAGGCGCTCAGGCACCACATGGAGGCGTGCTTTAGCACACACTTCCACCAGGAGGGCACAAGGCACGGGGTGCCAGGTGCTCAGGAGTTCATCACCAAGGCAACCAAGGAGCTTTAAGAGGCGAGAGTGATGTCTTCTACACAACCTTCTTCTTGTAGACGTTGTTGGGCCTCCAAGTGCAGAGGTTTGTAGGACAGTAGCAAATTTCCCTCAAGTGGATGACCTAATGTTTATCAATCCGTGGGAGGCGTAGGATGAAGATGGTCTCTCTCAAGCAACCCTGCAACCAAATAAGAAAGAGTCTCTTGTGTCCCCAACACAGCCAATACAATGGTAAACTGTATAGGTGCACTAGTTCGGTGAAGAGATGGTGATACAAGTGCAATATGGATGGTAGATATAGGTTTTTGTAACCTGAAAATATAAAAACAACAAGGTAACAAGTGGTAAAATTGAGCGTAAACGGTATTGCGATGCTAGGAAACAAGGCCTAGGGTTCATATTTTCAATAGTGAAAGTTCTTTCAACAATGATAACATAATTAGATCATATAACAATCCCTCAACATGCAACAAAGAGTCACTCCAAAATCACTAATAGCAGAGAACAAACGAAGAGATTATTGTAGGGTACGAAACCATCTCAAAGTTATCCTTTCTGATCGATCTATTCAATAGTCCGTAGTAAAATAACACGAAGCTATTCTTTCTGTTCGATCTATCCTAGAGTTCGTACTAGAATAACACCTTAAGACACAAATCAACCAACACCCTAATATCACCTGGATACTCCAATACCACCTCAAGTATCCGTGGGTACGATTATACGATATGCATCACACAATCCCAGATTCATCTATTCAACCAACACAAAGAACTTCAAAGAGTGCCCCAAAGTTTCTACCAGAGAGTCAAGACGAAAACGTGTGCTAACCCCTATGCATAAGTTCACAAGGTCACTGAACCCGCAAGTTGATCACTGTCGGTGTCAAAACCTGCGGATCTCGGGTAGGGGGTCCCGAACTGTGCATCTAGGCGGATGGTAACAGGAGACAAGGGACACGATGTTTTTACCCAGGTTCGGGCCCTCTCGATGGAGGGAATACCCTACTCCTGCTTGATTAATATTGATGATATGGGTAGTACAAGAGTAGATCTACCACGAGATCAAGGAGGCTAAACCCTAGAAGCTAGCCTATGGTATGATTGTTGTTCGTCCTACGGACTAAAACCCTCCGGTTTATATAGACACCGGATAGGTTAGGGTTACACGTAGTCGGTTACAATGGCAGGAGATCTACATATCCGTATCGCCAAGCTTGCCTTCCACGCCAAGGAAAGTCCCATCCGGACACGGGACGAAGTCTTCAATCTTGTATCTTCATAGTCTTGGAGTCCGGCCGTGGACGATAGTTCGCTATCCGGACACCCCTAGTCCGGGACTCCTCAAGAGCTCCTGAACCAGGCTTCAATGACGACGAGTCCGCGCGCGTTGATTGTCTTCGCATTGCAAGGCGGGTTCCTCCTCCAATACTTCATAGAAGGTTTTGAACACAAGGATAGTGTCCGCTCGCAAAACAAGTTCCACATAACACCGTAGAGAGAATATTTTTGCACAGATCTGCTGACGATTCCGCGGCGTGACATCACACCACGGCCAGGCCTTTATATGAATCGCTTTTTACTGCTCCACCTCAGCGTGTTTAGCGAGGCGGTTTCTTTAACACGCCTTATGAAAGCATAGATCATGCCCCCTTATTCCGGGATTCTCATCAATACAGATGTGGGTAACCCATCCGCGCCATCGATTACGGCGCTGGGGAAATAAGCGAGTTTTACCAGGCTAGTGGAGGACGCATAGCTTCGTCCGTCCATATAAGGGGACAAGGATCCACCTTTTCACCTACGCCTTCTTCTTCCTTTGCTTATCCATTTACGTGCACTCGAGCTCCAGCGCCCAAGTCCGCACATCCTACCTCAACCTTCTCCAACCATGTCAGGAGCGGGAGGCAGGTGGATGGCCTCCTCCGTCACAGAGGGGCACATCACAAGACTGCGGGAGGCCGGATACTTGTCCGGCGATATCTCGCACAGGCTACCCGATGCGGGGCAGCTCATTCCAACCCCAGGCCCCATGAGAGGGTAGTGTTTCTCCCCCACTTCCTCCGCGGACTAGGTTTTCCACTTCACCCATTTGTCCGGGGGCTCATGTTCTACTACGGCCTGGACTTCCACGACCTGGCCCCGAATTTCGTCCTCAACATCTCGGCATTTATCATCGTGTGCGAGGCTTTCCTCTGCATCCAGCCCCACTTCGGCTTATGGATGAAGATCTTCAACGTCCGGCCGAAGGTAGTGGGCGGCCGTCAAGCGGAGTGCGGAGGCGCCATGGTTGGCAAGATGGCCAAGGTCCTATGGCTCGAGGGTGCCTTTGTGGAGACAATAAAGGGGTGGTAATTGGGGTGGTTCTACATCACTGAGCCACGCGACCCCGAATGGGTGGCGGCCCCCGAATTCAGATCTGGCTTCCCCACACGGCTCTCGTCATGGAAGGAGACGGGCCCGACGTGGGGAATTCGAAGAGCTATCCGACTCCAAACATGCGTCCAAACCTGGTGGACAAGAATCTCGTGCTTGTCAACGTAATCCAGTGATGCTCATCCGCCGGATCCTCCCATGCCAACAACGGGCCTTTAACTTGTGGGAGTTCGATCCGGCACAGCACCGAACCTTGAGCCGGCTCTTCGACACTACGCATTTAAGATGCCTCGAAGGTGTTGTTCAAGGGCGCTGAAGCCCCAACATCCGATAACAAGGATCGCGGATACAGCTCGCGGTGTCCAGCCGGCGAGGTAAGTTATTTTACCCTCTACGGGACTCTTTTTCATAGATTGACTCTATGCGGGATCTAAAACTCCCTAATCTTTGACAGATGGTTAAAGACGTCCGGACAGATTAACTGTCCGCTCCTTTGCTTGAAGACCCGGAGGACGCCTGATTGACGGGAAGGCTCTGGCTCCGGCGCCCATGTGATGCCGGAGAAGAAGGCTAAGAAGGAGGCCACGGGAACTCAAGGAGCTCCCGACGCCAGTGTCCGTCAGATTCGATGCAGAATCTTCTCCCGAGGATGAGGAGGAAGAAGAAGCTCCTCCCCGCCGGGAGGAGAAGAAAAGGAAGGCCGCCTAACCGGGAGGCCGGAGGGTCCAAGAAGGAAGAACCCTTCCTCCGGACTTCTCCACCAACGCCGACGACGACGAGGAGGATTGGCCTACAAGGGCCAAGCCCTGGCGAGATCGTAAGTGTCCGGATACCCATGGCTTTTATTATTGCAGAGTGTTCTCTAATGTTGAACAACCGTGCAGCCCGCCCAAGGGCGAAGTTCGCCGATTCATCGAGCAGGTCCACAGGCTCGCCGGAAATGGAGAGTACTTGCTTCGACCGCCTCCTCGCCTCACGCCATGGACGACGCCATGTGGGGCCCCAAGGGGGCTTGGTCAAGAGGAGGTAGCGTAGGAGGTGCCACAAGGCAACCTCCCGGACTCTAGGCGCGCGGGGGGCAAGACCCCTAGGGCTCTAAGCCCGACCCTTGTCCGGACTCCATGCCGGAACCTTCAGCGGTTCTGGAGTCCGGCAAGCGGACCCTTCGGAAGAAGGGTAAGACGCCGGTGTCCTACGTCCAACCGGAGGCACCGGATAGCTTACTGGAGGCGCTTAACAGCGCTTCCATCAAGGAGGAGCACCGCACTGTTATGAGTGCGGTGATCCGGACATTTCAGTCTGCCAAGAGCGGACTGACGGAAGCCTGTACCAGCCTTCTAACAGGATTTGAGGTAAGTTTAGAATATGTAAAAATATTACCGCATAGACAGTAGCCCCTGATGCTTAGTTCGGTGTTCGGAAAGAGAAGCCGGACTAAGGATCTAAAAAGATATACGCAGGAGTCTAACATAAGTATGTCAATATGGGAATGTAGGCTGCGCTACTGACCTCTGCCGCACTGACTCCGGAGGTCAATGCATTGAAGCAGAACCTCGAGCGGTCCGAGCACGAGCTCGGACAAGCCAAGAAGCAGCTCGAGGACAAGGAAGGTAAACAATACCTTATTAAAGAAATACCTTATAGAAAAGGTTTTGGTTGCAAAAAATAACAGGGATAACTTGGGTACTACAGGGGCCACGGATGAGGTGGCGACCCTGAAGGAGGCGGTGTCCGTGGCCGAAAACAAAGCGGCTGCGGAACGCACCGAGCGAGAGAAGGGAGAGGCGCAGCTGGCCAAGGTACGGCAAGATCTCCAAGCTCTCGTGGAAAAACACGAGGGTTTGGAGCATGACTCGAAGACTCGAGAGTCCGAGCTCGCCTCGGCTCTTGAGAGTGCCAAAGCTGCTAAGGCCGAGGCACAAAAAGCCCTCCAAGAAATTGAGTCGTTGAAGAAGATAGCAGCGGGTAAGGCATTCTTTATGCAAAGCAAGCATGTGAAAGTGAATTACCTATTACTTACCCGGATTCGGAGCTCTCCAGGAGCATTCACAGATTTGCCCCATAGTGTGTCAGATGCTGCCGCATTCTACCGCGCCAAGGAGGGGAGCTCAACGGAAAAGGTGTTCTGGTCTCAGTATGCTGAGGCCGGACAGCCGGTGCCCCTAAGCGACCAGCTGAAGCAGCTGGTCGAGCTCCACAAGGTCGCCGAACAGGCCATGAAGGGCCTTGTAGCGCGACTGTGGCATTTGGAGGCCATGCCTGGGAGCTACTTCGGCTTGGTGCAGCGGCTGGTGGACGCCTGTCCACGGATTGAAGTCATCAAGCGCTCCGTTTGCATTGAAGGTGTCCGTCGGGCCCTTGCCCGTGCTAAAGTGCACTGGGGCAAGCTGGACACGGAGAAGCTTGTGACGGACGGGCCACCAAGGGCCATGAGCATCGCATGCCCGAATGTACTATGAGGGCCTCTCAAGGATGCCCGCCGAATAGCGGATGAGTGCTCCAAAGATGTAATTTTTGAATAGGCTCGCATTTGTTATCCTGTACGCTGAAAACTTGTTCATATGCGCTAAGCAACGCTTGTTAATTTAAAATATTACCTTATGTGCGGCCGTTTATCAAATTTGAGAGATGGCAAGTCGTTGGCTTCAGCCCCCATGCCACGAGTGCTGGGGTGTTCGGGATAAACTTGAGCACTCTTGTTCCCATTCTTGGGTCCATCTAGGGAAGTGCTCAACACAACGAACAAGGCAACCGGACTTATAATGCTTGAACACTCACTTAGCCATAGAATTCTATAATTTTAAATTTCGGCGAAGCCCCTAGTATTCGAAGACCGAGTTCGGGCACTATCCATGCCTTGGCCGACAATTCCGGTTCCTCGCTCTAAGCGGCATAAGTCTTTAGGGACCCGAAAAACCTCTCGAACAGCGATCGGCTCTCGCCTCTATCATGACGGTCAGTTTTAGCTTTCCATCGAGGTGCTCGACCCAGCTCAAGCTGGGCACAATCGCAGTGGTTCTCCGGTGCTACCTTAGCCGATATAGTGGAACGTAAGGTACCAAAACACGGGGCCGGGCAAACCCAACTATTGACCCAAGACATGATTCGGAGCCGATTCATATAATGCTATAAGTTCGGGTGCCGTGACTTGTGAAAGTGTTCGGACTTATCACACCATAATTTTGGGATACTTAAGCCCTGGTGTATTGGCCGTATCAAGTGTACGGTTGCAACATGTCATGAAATGAACATATGTATAGATAAAGCAAGTAGTGCAATAATAAGCAAAAGCTATGTATTGTTTATTCAAAATAGGTACTGCAATGAAAGCAGAACGATACAAATAGTGCTATAAGCAAGGGATGGGACTATCTAACATGTCCCCCTCCAGGGGTAAGCTGCAGGATGGTATGTAAAACAGGTATAATGCTCGTAATAGAGACCACCTTAACATTCGACGTGGCTTTCCGCCTCCCTTGCTGTTGCATCGTGAGTTCGGTGATTCAAGTGCCGGACAGGACTTCTCAAAGATGGAATCCTGAAAGTAAGAAAAAAGGAAGAAAAAAGGAAAAAAGAAAAAGAGTGACACAATCTGGAGCCCCTGGTGTGGCCGAGCCGCATTCTTGGCGTGCCGTGGTCTTGCCCCTCCCCATATGCCCATGGTATCTCCAGAGCGTAATTATGTACGCGTAATACTAGCTTCGCAATTTCGCAAGGGCGGGGTTGGGGCGGATTACTCTGCGTGCTTGAATCATGCCAGCGGTCTTGTTGTAGGTTACTCCGGTAGCTGCTTGGCATGTCCGGACGCTTAATGGCGGACTCGAGAGTTGCTGTGAGAGGCTGCTTTGTACCTCCGCCGCGAGGGCGCCGTGTGCTCCTCCGTTCGGAGAGAGCGTTTGGTGTTTCCATTGACCGTGATTACTCCGCGAGGGCCTGGCATCTTGAGCTTGAGGTATGCGTAGTGCGGCACCGCATTGATCTTTGCAAATGCGGTTCGTCCGAGCAGCGCATGATAGCCGCTGCGGAATGGGACGATGTCGAAGATTAACTCTTCGCTCGGAAGTTATCCGAGGATCCGAAGACCACTTCGAGTGTAACCGAGCCCGTACAACTGGCCTCTACACCCGGTATGACGCCTTTAAAGGTCGTCTTTGTAGGTTTAATCCTTGAGGGGTCTATGCCTATTTTGCGCACTGTATCCCGATAAAGCGAGGTTCAGGCTTTGCTGCCGCCGCCCATCGGGACTCGGTTAGGTGAAATCCGTCGATAATTGGGTCAAGAACCAATGCGGGGAAACCGCCGTGACGGATGCTAGTGGGGTAGTCCCTTCGATCGAAGGTGATCGGGCAGGAGGACCATGGGTTGAACTTCGGGGCGACTGGCTCCATCGCATATACGTCCCTTATTGCACGCTTCTGCTCCCTTTTGGGTATATGAGTTGCGTATATCATGTTCACCATCTGCACTTGCATGGGAAAACCCTTCTGTCCTCTATTGTTCGGCGGCCGGGGCTCTTCCCCGTCATCGCTATGCAGCCCCTTGTCATTGAGTTCAGCACTTAACTTGCCTTCTTGCTTGAACACCCAACAATCCTTGTTGGTGTGATTGGCTGGTTTGTCGGGGGTGCCATATATCTGGCACAAGCGATTGAGTATTCGGTCCAAGTTGGACGGGCCCTGGGTATTTCTTTTGAATGGCTTCTTCCGCTGACCGGGTTTAGAGCCTCTGAATCCGGCATTGACGGCCGTATCTTCAGTATTATCGCCATTAATGCGGCGCTTGTTCTTTTTGTGACGCGACCTGCCATTGCTGTCCTTGGTATCCGAACTATCTGGATGTTTGGCCAAGTTGTTGCTTCGAGCTAGCCAGCTGTCCTCTCCCGCACAAAAGAGGGTCATGAGTGTTGTGAGGGCTGCCATGGATTTTGGCTTTTCCTGTCCTAGGTGCCGGGCAAGCCACTCGTCGCGGATGTTATGTTTGAAGGCTCCAAGGGCCTCTGCATCCGGACAGTCGATGATTTGATTTTTAGTTGTTAGGAACCGTGTCCAGAATTGCCTGGCCGATTCTTTCGGCTGCTGAATTATGTGGCTAAGGTCATCGGCGTCTGGTGGTCGCACATATGTGCCCTGGAAGTTATCAAGGAATGCGGCTTCCGGTCCTCCCAACAACCAATTGATTCTCGCCGGCAAGCTGTTGAGCCAATGCCGAGCTGGTCCTTTAAGCTTGAGTGGGAGGTATTTGATGGCATGTAGATCATCACCGCGGGCCATGTGGATATGGAGGAGATAGTCCTCGATCCGCACCCTTGGGATCTGTGGTACCATCGTATGATTCGATGTTTACGGGTTTGAAGCCCTCGGGATTTGATGATCCATTACTTCATCCGTGAAGCATAGTGGGTGTCTTGGCGCCTCAGATTGGGCTATATCACAACGTAGCTCATATGAGCTTTGTCTCATGTGTTCGGCCCGGCGGGTTTGTTTATCCGCACGACGGTAATCATCCCCCGTCGTTGGGCGCCCACGCTATCCATAGATCGATCTTGTATGTTTTGCCTTATCCTCTAATATATCTCGCAAGTCCGGCGCGTTTTCCCGTGCCTTGGTACTTTTTGAGCGGCGTCGGGGTGTGGCTTGAGTGGAGGGCCGAGAGGCTTCTCTATCGCGGCCACGGGGTGGCCGGTCTGCCATGTCGTGCGCTGGTGACTTGGGTTCTTCCTCCTCCGATCGAGGCAACGGCTTGCGTTTGGGGTAGCTTTTGGAGGGGCGTTCGAGTTCATACTCTTCGGCTGCAAGGACTTCAGTCCATCTGTCAGCTAGCAGGTCTTCATCAGCTCTAAGCTGTTGCTGCTTTCTCTTGAGGTTGCTTGCCGTGGCTATAAGCTTGCGTTTGAAACGCTCCTGTTCGGCGGGATCCTCAGGCACGACAAATTCGTCGTCGTCGAGGCTTGCCTCATCTTCGGAGGGAGGCGATAATTATCGCCCTCGACCTCTTTTTCTCGCAGACCGTCAGGCGGACTTGCTTCTCCTCCTCCCGCGCCGAGTCCTGCTAGAGGAGGTTTTCTTGACCGTCTGTGGTGTTATTATCTCCGTGCCGGAATCACCGCTTTTATTGTGGCGGGATTTAGAGCGGCGCCCGGGCGCCGGCGCTTCGCTGTTTCTTCGAGGGGTCATCCTCCGTTGTTCCATCGCAGTTCCCATC
Source organism: Aegilops longissima (assembly GCA_021605205.1). Classification (NCBI taxonomy): domain Eukaryota; kingdom Viridiplantae; phylum Streptophyta; class Magnoliopsida; order Poales; family Poaceae; genus Aegilops; species Aegilops longissima. The sequence goes on from CM038678.1 coordinate 340,080,065, forward strand.
TTTTGGGATGTCCACCATGTATATGTCATATGGCGAGGTGGCCTTCCAGTGCCTAGAGGCGCTGGGTCTTGGTCGCCTCCGCATCGCCGCCCATACCGGCGATGTCTTCGAGTCGAAGTCGAGCATGTCGGTTAAATCATCGGCGGTGGCTACAAAGTGGGTGGTGGGTGGGCGTTGAATTTCGTCCGTCCGTATCCCAACCTTCCCGCTCGCAGTCCGCCACGGCTCTCCGGATAAAGAGAGAGACTTTAGTGAATTCAGAATATCGCCAAAGGGCGAAAAGCTGAAGATGTCCGCGCAGTGAACTCCATGACGGGCGCCAGTCGGATTCGATTGGCGGGGCGCGGAGGGTTCGGAGTCCGGAGAGGAGTCCGCCACCCTCTAGTCGAGGTCTTCGCAAAGGACAGGGATGGAGTTCGGCTCAATCGCCGTAGAGATTGTAGCCCCCGAGGCGGTGACCAACCACTCGTCCTCGATCGGGGAATCTGCCTCCGGATTAAGGGTCGAGCGGATCTTGGTGCGGCCTCGGCGCTTGTTCGGCTCGCAGAGCTAGATCGTGCCCATCGAGACAAAGGCGGCACGCTATTGCGGCTCGAATCCGTCAAGATCAAGTCTCCGCGGATATCGGCCGTATAGTTCAAACTTCCAAATCTGACCGATGGCGGGGCATAGCTTCGATCTACTCCGGATGGCCAAGTGAATTGCCCGCAGGCAAAGCCGCCCGAATCTGAAGATCTCCGGGAGAAAAGTCTCACCGACTGCGCCGTTGTTGATGATCGAAGGAGCCATCGGGCCTATTGGTGACGATACGGAGGAACTCTCAATGAAAGCACCAATGTCGGTGTCAAAACCGGCGGATCTCGGGTAGGGCGTCCCGAATCTGTGCGTCTAGGCGGATGGTAACAGGAGACAAGGGACACGATGTTTTTACCAGGTTCGGCCCTCTCGATGGAGGTAATACCCTACCCCTGCTTGATTAATATTGATGATATGGGTAGTACAAGAGTAGATCTACCACGAGATCAAGGAGGCTAAACCCTAGAAGCTAGCCTATGGTATGATTGTTGTTCGTCCTACGGACTAAACCCCTCTGGTTTATATAGACACCAGATAGGTTAGGGTTACACAGAGTCGGTTACAATGGTAGGAGATCTACATATCCGTATCGCAAAGCTTGCCTTCCACGCCAAGGAAAGTCCCATCCGGACACGGGACGAAGTCTTCAATCTTGTATCTTCATAGTCTTGGAGTCCGGCCGTGACGATAGTCCGGCTATCCGGACACCCCCTAGTCCGGGGCTCCCTCAATCACCAAAACATACATCAAGTAGATCACGTGAATATCCCATTGTCACCACAGATAAGCACATGCAAGACATACATCAAGTGTTCTCAAATCCTTAAAGACTCAATCTGATAAGATAACTTCAAAGGGAAAACTCAATCCATTAAAAGAGAGCAGAGGGGGAGAAACATCATAAGATCCAACTATAATAGCAAAGCTCGCGACACATCAAGATCGTGCCAAATCAAGAACATGAGAGAGAGAGAGAGAGAGAGAGAGAGAGATCAAACACATAGCTACTGGTACATACCCTCAGCCCCGATGGTAAACTACTAAACTCCTCGTCATGGAGAGCGCCGGGATGATGAATATGGCCACCGGTGATGGATCCCCCCTCCGGCACGGTGCCGGAACGGGGTCCCGATTGTTTTTTGGTGACTACAGAGGCTTGCGACGGCGGAACTCCCGATCTAGGTTTCTTTCTGGGGGTTTCTGTATTCATAGGAATTTTTTGCGTCGGTCTCACGTCAGGTGGGTCTCCGAGTCATCCACGAGATAGAAGCGCGCGCCTGGGGGTAGGGCGCCCTCCACCCTCGTGGATGGCTCGACTCTTCCGCCCAACTCTTTTACTCCAGGGGCTTCTTTTGGTCCATAAATAATCATCGAAAAATGGCAAGTCAATTGGACTCTGTTTGGTATTCCTTTTCTGTAAAACTCAAAAACAAGGAAAAACAGAAACTGGCACTATGCTCTAGGTTAATAGGTTATTTCCAAAAATCATATAAAGCAACATATAAATGCATATGAAAATATCCCAGATGGATAATATAATATCATGGAACAATCAAAAATTATAAATACGTTGGAGACGTATCAAAGAGCCATGCGCAGCGATCGCCGCGCACCACCCATCGCGGCTCCTTGTCCTGGAGAGGACAGCGAGCTGTGCACCTGCGTCAACATCCATGGTCTCAATAGGGCCACATCTCAGGAGTGCTTCTGGCCATCGCGCGTTGGTCGATGCGAGCCCCCCTCCTCACAAGTACGTTCACATGCCTTTCGGCCTGCCGAACGCGGTTGTTACCTTCCAGTGCCACATGTGGAGCGTCTTGGTGGCTCAGGGGGCCAGGCACCAGGCAGTCCTGATGGAGATGGCGACGGTCCTTCACGAGCCTGCTGGGCCTCCGGAGCCTCCTGAGGCGCAAGGCCAAGGTGGCTCGTGAGGAGCAACTCCTTCGGCATGCGTCTTCAGCTACTCCAACATCTCTTCAGCAACGGTGCCAGGTGACATTTTCCGGTTTATTCAGTTGGGGCGCCCCTCGGGCTGCATCATCCCCAGGCCATGTGGGTCCATCCCTGTGGCATGTGTCATTTGCATCTATCAGAACTAGCTTTACTCTTTCCATCAGTCTCTTTATGATTATCATCTGCTTGTCCGGTACTTCGTTGCCATGAACGTCGTACGCCCTTGCAAACCCACCCATGACTGCCTCATGATTAAGGACTGGCACGGCGTTTTTTCCCGGGTCCGTCCTTGCAGCGTCGCTAAACTCAAGAGGTTGATCTTTGGCTCGCGGGCCAGCTCCCGTGCACATCACCTCCCATGGCCCTTCGTGCTTTGTTCTCGCATGAGCTAATCACGGGCGGATGAGCTAGGGCGCGCGACCTGGTGCCTCATCACCACGGGAGCCGTGCGCCGGTTGTTTTTCTTCACAACTTTTTCATGAGAAGACTGGGCACGGTGTCTGTGCTCGGGTCCGTCCCTGCAGCGGTGACAAACCCAATGATTGAGCACTTCCTGACGGGCCGGCCCCATTCACGTCACCTCCTAGGGTCGTTTGTGTTTGGACTTCTCATGTGATAACCTCAGGAGATTCATTCGGTGCAGGTCACCTAACCATCTCACAGGATCATCACAAGTGTTCTGAATCAAATTCAGGTGCAACCCGCCTTGAGGTAGGGCCTCGTGAGTCCCGCGCTGGCTCACGAGTGCCCAGACGCACCTCCTCTAGCCCTGCCATGCAAGCCACGTGTCAGGGCAGGGCTATACACACCCCGTGGGCTCCAATCAGAGGGAGTTCCCAGGAACGCACCAGTGGAAGCACCATGCTCTGTGCTGGCAGTTGACAAGGTCGAGGAGCGGCTATGCCAGTGCAAGTGCAGAAGTTCCATGCTCCACGCTGGTGATAAACAACTGAGGGCAGCCCTATGGCCGCACCAACCTTGGGGAGCCGCCAGGCTTGGTGTTCAGCCTCACCGCAACGCTTTCCCTTCGGGAGAGTCATGCGAGGGGGCTAGGCACGGGGGCTATGCTCAGGTCACGCTTGGCGTACGCCACCCTGCCAGGTCCCTTAGACCTTGTCTTCGCGCGCCCCTCTCGAGCGAGACCTCGGCGAGGGAAGGTATGGAGGTCTGTTTGCACGTCTAGGGGGACTCCTGAGCATCGCGACTCAGGGGCCTAACTGGTCACGTATCCCTTCACCCCTTGGTCTCATCCTGGTGATCCGAACGATCCAACGGTGGCTGAGGTATGCGTGGGGCCGGGCCCTGCCGACGCAGAACGCTAAGGCATACTCTCGCATCTCCTTCCTGTGGGTTGTTTGCGTGTCAAGGGGGACTCCTGAGCATCGCGACTCAGGAGCCTAACTGGTCATGTAGCCCCTCACCCCTTGGTCTCATCCTGGTGATCCGGATGACCCAACAGCAGCTAAGGTATGCGTGGGACCGGGCCCTACCGACGCAGAACATTAAAGCAAACGGGAAGGAAATCGCAAAATCCTAGCAAATTATTACAAAACATACTGTCTCTTAAAGGTGCAAAGCATATAAGTTTTTACGCCTCCACGAGGCATGATACATGTTGCAGGAGATAAAACAGAGGGGAGCGCCACCATCGAGCTTCTTCTTCAGCCTTGGGTGCTGCCATCGCCCGCAAGGGGTGCCCTGTCATCGAGAACGTCGCCATCGCCTGTGCCGTCAGCCGTGGCCGTGGGGTCGGCGGCGCCATCAGCCGTGGTCGCGGGGTCGATGGCGAGGAACTTCGACAGCAGGGCCTCCACCTGGTACTTCATTGCTTCGGCAGCGGGGGTGCAGCACTCCGGGCCCACAGGCTCAAGCAAGGCACCAAAGTTGAAGCTAGGGCCGCGAAGATGGAGGTGGCTGAAGACGCGCGTCACAGCCGAGGTGGAGAGCGCGCGGGCTTCTCCTTCCACCATGGGGCCGACTCCAACGACAACGCCCTCGAGCACGTTGACTAGTTGGGGAAGCAGCTCGGTGGGGCCTTCCTCCGAAGTCACAAACGGTTCCTTCAACCCCCTCCCGTAGAGATCCCATGGTGCCTTGTGGGACCTGTGCTCAAGGGAGTCGAAGGCAGCACGCCCCTCGGCAAGAACTTTTTCCTTGGCCTCCAGCTGAGCCTTCTCTGCCTCCACCTCCTCCTTCAACTTCTCAGGGCGGCCGCGCTCTGCGGCCTGCTTCTATGTCGCTTGCTCCAGCTCGGTGTCACGGTCGGCGACTGCAACTTCCTGGGCCTTCAACTCCTCCTGCACCTTGCGCTGACGAGCCTCGGCGGCCTACCTGTCGCGGAGGGTCTTCAGCTCGGTCTCTGCCACTCGGCAACGGTCCTAGGCAGCCTCGGCATCCTTCACCGCCATGTCGCGGGCGGCCGAGGCCAGGCCGGCAGCCTGTTCGCCCTCCTCTGAGGCTGCCACATCCTGGCGCCATGCCGCCCTGACAGACGCATCACCTTGGAGCCATCCCGAGATCAGCTCCAGGCGCCCCGATGCCAGGCGTCAGTCGGCGCCTTGAAGGTCATCACGAAGCTGGTTCAGCGCGTAAAGAGCCTCCACCAGAGCACCAGGTACGGCAGAAGAGCCACGGTTCGGCGGTGTAATGGATGAGGGAGGAAGCAGCGTCGGCGCCAGGATCGGTGGAGTAGCAGCAGCAGAAGGAGTTGGGGGCTCTAAGGCCTTCAGAACCTCAGCTGGGGAGCTGAGGGCGGGTGCCTCCGGAGTCGGCCGGGCTGCAGAGACTGCCTCCTCCTGAGGATGGGCCTCCGAGCCTTGCAAGGACGACCCAACCACAGGACTACGCGGGCCGGCCCCATCCTTCTGCGTCGGGGGTGGCGCGGCCGCGGCAGGCTGCTTGGCCTTGGTGGCTCTAGCCCCCTCCTTCTTCTTCTTCTCCGCCGGCGTTGGCCTGGACGCAGATGAAACAAAAGTCAGGACACTACGACAAGATAAGGAAACCAAGAAAAGACGGCGCGCTTACTGGTCCGTGGTGACGTAATCCCTGGTCCTCTTCAGGAGCGCAAGGCACGCGGGCTGCATAGGCATGGGAGCCGTCGTGCCCTCAGGGGCAGATGAACGCACCACCAGCTCTGCAATGGTGGCGGCTGGCGACGAGGAAGGGGCATCGCCTCGGGGGATTAGCACCTACCTGCCCTTCTTCGGGACCCCTAGTTTCAGCTTCTTCGGAGGGGTGCCCTTGGACCTCATGGTGACCCCGGCGGAGCGCGGTGACTCCCTGACCGGGTGCTTGCTGGCATCGTCGTTGTCAGGAAGGACCCAGAGAAGATCGGACTGGTGCAGGAGAGAGGTCTCCCCTGCACCTTCCCAAGTTGCCTCCGAGCCTGCTTTCTCCTCCTTGTCGGACTCGCCGGAGGACACCGTCACCGGGGAGCCTGGGGGCTCGGAAGGCGCCAGGGGCAAGAGCCCGTGCTCGTCGAAGATGGGCATGTTGTCGGCAATCTTTTCCCTGTCGGGGCAGCGATACAGCAGAACATGGGTGTCCAGGGGGAAACCCTGGTCCTTCCCAAGAAGGAGGCGCACGGCCTTGTTTAGCTCCTCGTCGGACAAGTTGTCCAGGCATAGCCGGAGGTCGCCTTCCGTGCCCCTGAGCCTCCACAGGGGCAGCGAGTGCGCCTAGAGCGGAGCCAGGCACTGCGTCAGGAACTCCTTGACGATCATGGCGCCCGTCAGCTTCTCCGCCCTCGGGTCGTCCGGCTTCAGTACGGCCACCATCTTCTCCATCAACTGCTCAGCACGGGGATCAGTGAGCTTCTCGTGAGACCATCCTTCATGGGGCGTCGGCAGCCCGGTCGGCAGCTCCAGCCGGGGGTAGGAGCGCTTGGCGTCCATGAACATCCACTCGTTCCGGAAGTCATCCACCTTCTTCCGGGCTCGTGAAATCGCGTTGTTGCCGTTGGCCGCGATGAAGTTGGTGCACCCCGAAAACTAGCTGCCATTGACCCAAAGATAGAAGAAGTGGCGGAGCAGCGCCACGGAGGGCATGACCCCCACGAAAGCCTCGTAGTAAAAGGCGAAGATTGACAGGAGGAGGATGGAGTTGGGATGAAGATGGAGGGCGTGGAGATTATAGTGGCGAAGGATGGCGTAGAAGAAGCTGGAGAAAGGGGGAACCAGTCCCGTGAAGACGCTGTGTAGGAAGAACGGATAGAAGGTGCCACCCAAGGCTTCCCGCTTGGCGGAGCCGGCCTGTAGCACTGTCTCTCCCCCTCGTTGCTGCTACCCACCATCAGCTGGAGCGCGACGGCGAGGTACTTCTCCTCGGCAATGGTGGACGCGCTCAGGGCAGGCTCGAACCAGGAGGGTCAGCGTGCGGCCGCGGCCGAGGACTTCGCCTTTTCGGTGGCCATCGGTCGTGGCTTGGGGAAGAGATTTGGCGGATCTAGAGTTTTTCGAGGCAGAAGGAGAAGGGGATCTGGAGCAAGATGAAGGAAGGGCAATGAAGGCCCCGCAGCGGGCGCCAGCCTTTTTGTCAGCCAGGAGCGGTTGTCGAGGCGGCGTGGGGAAGCGGAGACGCCCACGTCACATCAATCGCCATGCGTCAACCGAGATCGCAAGTGGTTAGGGCCCACGGCGCTCCGCACTTGCCCCTTGGCTTCGCCTGGAAGCCAAGTTCGACCGCGCCTTGGGCCCGAGGGCTATTGTCGGCATCCTGGGACCAGGGGTGCCCAGACTTGTCTACCTACGGCCCATGATGTGGCTCCATCGGTGAGGGTCCAAGCGTCGCAAGGCGGACGACACCAAGACGTCCTCGAGGGATGACCTCCTCAGGCTAGCTCCCGAGGAGCAGAGATTTCTATGCAAGGCTCACCTCGCGAGGTTCAGATGACGCGAGACATCACGATCGAGGCCAGGCGAGCGCTAGCGGGCGCAGTGTACCAGTTTCCTATTTTGTGCTAAGGAGGCAAGCGCAGGCATGGGGTCCCGAGGAATCAACCAAAGGTTTCCATTTTGTTGCAACAAGACCAAGACCATCAGGATGGACGGACGTCATTGCCGAGCCCACCGCAGTGTCACGACCAGAAGCTTTTCATAGGCGAAGACTACTTTTGTCAGGATAGCATGTACTAGTTGTCCCCCTTCAAATTTGGCCGTTGTGGGATCCCGTCCCGCCTTACATTTGGGGAGAGGACCAACACCACTATAAATAGGACTTAGCCACTACCATAGGGACGGATCATTCAGATCATCCTCACATCCACCACCTCATCGGGCACAAGAACACCTCACCTCCTGAGGCTGTTCGACCATTGTACTTCATCCTCAGCCCCTCGAGGCAATCCACCACAAAACTGGAGTAGCGTATTACACTGCAAGGTGGCCCGGACCAGGATAAACTGTTGTGTCCCTTCTACATCCAGTTCATCAAGCTAGGTAGTGAGATTAGCAAGTAGGCAGACTGGGGAGGACGAGTTCTTCGCACGCACCCTAGAGTTTGAACCTCTCAAGGGTCTGCAAAACCCTGAATCCGACATAAACGATGCCCTAAGGGCTGTATATATGGAGGAAGAAGGGGGAATTTCGTGACCGCTTGGAGGAGGGGTCCAAAACCAACCCTAACTCTTGTTTCCCCACACATACGAACTCTAAAAACAGCCTATACTCAAGGATTTTGAAATTACAAGGGCCTGGCCCAAAAATAAAGTGGCGCAACACCTATTATAAGCTATGGATGAAATTTATGAAATGGCATCTTGTATATTTCTTCCATGTCCTTGTATGTCATCATGGAGGCTTCAAAGTACTGAAATCTGCACTAGAAATGCAATTCTGGTTCCCTTCACGTGCGCCTTCATCTCCATGCTTGTTTCTGCTCCAGTGTTCATCCCTCTTGTCCATGCTAGGCCCTTCATTAGTAATCAACACAAATGTATCCAATTTAGGATGCATCATATTCTGATGAACATTAGAATTTTTACCAAGAAACAAAAGTACCTGGTAATTCAATTGGCGTACGCGAGCTCTAGTAATTGGTCGAGTATGTATAGCTGCAGGGGCTGTGGGTGTGACAATGGTATTAATGTCCTCATCATCCTCCCCTTCTTGAAATGTAGTCGTCCTCGACGGAAGCTCATCTTTCTCACTCAAATAAGGTTTGAAATCTGCAATGTTAAACATGGAAATAACCCCAAAATCTACAGGCAACTCAATTTTATATGCATTATAATTTATTTTCTCTAACACCTTAAAAGGACCATCGACAGGTGGCAATAGTTTTGATTTGCGCAAATCAGGAAATCTATCCTTAAGCAAATGTAACCAAACAAGATCTCCAGGTGCAAACACAACATGTTTTCTACCCTTTTGTCCAGCAAGTTTATATTTAGCATTCATACGCTCAATGTTCTCCTTAGTTATCTCATGCATTTTTAAGATCAATTTAGCATGTTGTTTAGCATCAAAATTAGCCTTCTATGAAGATGGAAGAGGCAACAAATCAATAGGTGCACGAGGTAGAAAACCATAAAAAATCTCAAAAGGGCACATCTTAGTAGTAGAATGCAGTGAACCATTATAAGCAAATTCAATAGGAGGCAAGCATTCTTCCCACATTTTCCTGGTATTCTTCAAAACAGCCCTAAGCATAGTAGACAATATTCTATCGACTACTTCAGTTTTTCATCAGTTTGGGGATGACATGTAGTACTAAAAAGTAGTTTAGTCCCCAACTTAGCCCATAAACATCTCCAAAAGTGGCTAAGAAACTTAGTATCATGATCCAAAAAAATTATTTTGCACATCATGCAAGCGAATAATTTCGAGAAAAAACCAATCAGCAACATTAGCAGCATCATCGCTTTTATGACATGGTATAAAGTGTGCCATTTTCAAAAATCTATCCATGACAAAAAAATGCTATCCATCCCCTTCTTTGTTCAAAGTAAACCTAAAACAAAGTATATAGATATATCCTCCCATGGAACACTAGGTACAGGAAAAGGCATATAGAAACCATGAGGATTGAGTCATGACTTATCTTTTGACATGTATTGCAGCGAGCAACAAAACACTCAACATCCCATCTCATCTTTGGCCAAAAGAAATGTGTAGCAAGTACGTCCTCCGTATTCTTGACGCCAAAGTGTCCCATTAATCCTCCTCCATGTGCCTCCTTCAACAACAAAAGAGGAACGGAGGTAGCTGGAATACATAGCTTGTGAGCATGAAACACAAATCCATCGTTAACGACGAACTTTTTCCATGTTCTCCCTTCTTTACAATTCTAAAATACATCTTTAAATTCAGCATCATGCACATATTGATTTTTGATGGTCTCCAAACCAAATATTTTAAAGTCAAGTTGTGAAAGCATAGTATAACAATGAGACAATGCATTAGTAATAACATTTTCTTTACCCTTCTTGTGTTTAATGACATAAGGGAATGTCTCAATGAATTCAACCCTTTTACCATGTCTACGGTTCGGTTTTTCTTAACTTTTAATGTGTTTTAATGATTCGTGATCATAATGTATAACAAATTCTTTCGGCCATAAATAATGTTGCCGTGTTTCTAAGGTCCCAACACGAGTATATAATTCATTATCATAAGTAGAATAGTCAGACTAGGCTCACTCAAGTTTTCAAAAAAGTATGCAACGGGTTAGCCATCTTGTAATAACACACCTAATAATCCAATTCCACTAGCATCACATTCAATCTCAAAAGTCTTACTAAAATCAAGAAGTTGGAGTAAACCAGCATGTGTCAACTTATCTTTCAATACCGTGAAAGCTTCTTCCTGTGCGGTACCCCAAACAAAAGGCACATCCTTCTTTGTAAGCTCATTGAGAGGTGCAACAATGGTGCTGAAACTCTCACAAAACACCAATAGAAACCAGGAAGGCCAAAAAAACTCCTCACTTGTGTGACCGTTTTGGGCTGCGGCCAACTCTCAATAGCTTCAATCTTGGCTTTGTCAACTTCAAATCCCTATGGAGTAACAACATATGATGAGGACATCAATACCATTGTTACACCCACAACCCCTACTACTATACTTACTAGACCAATTACTAGAGCTCGTGCATGCCAATTAAATTACTAGGTACTTCCGTTTCTTGGTAATGATTCTAATGTTCATAAGAATATGATGCTACCTAAATTGGATACATTCATTTTGCTTACAAATGAAGGGCCAAGCTTGGAGAAGGATGAACATTGGACGAAGAACAAGCAAGCAGATGATGGCATGCACAAGGGAAACAAGACGGAGTTTCAAGTGATGATTTCAGGACATTGAAGCCACCGTAATGAGTGCATGAAGTCTTGGACGAAATATACAATATGACACTACACAAATTTCGTCCAGAGGCTATAGGTGCACCGTTGATACGTCCATTTTTCATCATGTTTTTATCCATAATAATGCTTTTTGGAGTAATTCTAATGCCTTTTCCCTCATAATTTGCAAGGTACACACAAAGAGGGAGAATTCCGATAGCTGGAAATTTGGACCTGAAAAAGCTATGCCAGGCTACCTATTCTGCACAACTCCAAATGAGCTGAAACTTCACGGAGATTTTTTATGGAATATATAAGAAATATTGGAGCAAATAACTACCAGAGGGGGCCCACCAGGTGGGCACAACCCACCTGGGCGCGCCAGGGAGCCCAGGCATGCCCTGGTGGTTTGTGCCCTCCTCGGCCCACCTCCGATGCCCATCTTCTGGTATATAGGTCGTTTTGACCTAGAAAAAAAATAAGGAGAAGGCTTTCGGGACGGAGCACCACCGTCTCGAGGCGGAACTGGGGCAGGAGCAATTTTGCCCAACCTCCCTCCCGGAGGTGGAAATCATCGTCATCATCATCACCAACAACTCTCCCATCTTGGGGAGGGCAATCTCCATCAACAACTTCAACAACACCATCTCATCTCAAACCCTAGTTCATCTCTTGTATGCAATCTTGTTACTAGAACTATAGATTGGTGCCTGTGGGTGACTAGTAGTGTTGGTTACATCTTGTAGTTGATTACTATATGGTTTATTTGGTGGAAGATTATGTGTTCAGATCCATTATGCTATTTAATACTACTCTGATCATGAACATGTTTATCATTTGTGAGTAGTTACTTTTGTTCTTGAGATCGCGGGAGAAATCATGTTGCAAGTAACACTACAGGAATCAGCTACTTTGCCATCTGCCACAGCGGACGGCAAAGCCAGGGACGGCGGACGGCAAAGAGCTTTGCCGTCGGTGACGACAACAAAGATGACGGCAAAGACAGGGTCGGCAAACATGCCCTTTGCCGTTTGCTTTTTATGGTGGACGGCAAAGAGTGCTTTGCCTACAACGACGGACAGCAAAGAGGAGTGACGGCAAAATCTCGACGCCCGCCAAATTAGTCCGTTAAGCGGCTAACGGCGGCCTTTGCCGTCGACCAATGCGGACGGCAAATTTGAGCGCCTCTTTGTCGTCCACCGGTTGACGTCGACAATGCGTTAGCGCCGCTGTATTTTGCCGTCACCAGCGGCGACGACAAAGGCAAAGTCTTTGCCATCGCCTTGACTTTGTCGTCCGCCACGGTAGGCAAATTTTCCAAATGGCTCATCTCGAGGAAGCACGGTGGCATACGTGTCCCTTTGCCGTCGCCACCGACGGCAAGGGGTCTTCTGCTCTACATGAACGACAATGAGCCTGATCTTGCCTCTTTTTATTCTGTTTTTCTTATATCCAACAATTATCACAACAAATATATCACAGCACATATATATCCATCACATAAATATCCAGCACATATATATCCAACATAATAAATATCCAGCACATATATATCCATCCATACATACATAGTAGGTTGCACATAGTCCCATCAATCCATACATATTACAATATGCAAAGTTTCATCATAGCAATCTAGTTTCATCATAGCAAGCGAAAGCAGAATACAAGAAGTGCATCAAAGGAAAAACAAGCAATCCATCATAGGATCTCAAGCTTCGTGAAGTGAATGAAACCCGCAAAATGACAAATAAGAAAGTTAGAAAAAGAATAGAAGAAGAAGAAGAAGAAGACTAGAAGAAGAAGTATATGCCATTTATTAGCTAACTTAGGTGAACTGGATCATTTATGAGCTAAATTAGTTGAAATGGATCGTTTATGAGCTAAGTTAGGTGAAATGGATCGTTTATGAGCTAAGTTAGGTGAAATGGATTGTTTATGAGCTAACCTAGGTGAAATGGGTCGTTTATGAGCTAACCTATGTGAAATAGGTCGTTTATGAGCTAACCTCGGTGAAATGGGTCGTTTATGGGCTAAACTAGGTAAAATGGGTCGTTTATGAGCTAACCTAGGTGAAATGGGTCATTTATGAGCTAACCTAGGTGAAATAGGTCGTTTATGAGCTAACCTAGGTGAAATGGGTCGTTTATGAGCTAACCTAGGTGAAATGGGTCGTTTATGAGCTAACCTAGGTGAAATGGGTCGTTTATGAGCTAACCTAGGTGAAATGGGTCGTTTATGAGCTAACCTAGGTCAAATGCATCATTTATGAGCTAACCTAGGTGAAATGGATCATTTTGGAGCTAACTTAGTTGAAATGGGTCATTTATGAGCTAACTAAGGTGAAATGCCACGTTTTTAGCTAACTAATGTGAAATGGGTCGTTTTTTAGCTAACTTAGGTGAAATGGGCCATTTTGGAGCTAACCTGGGTGAAATGGGTAATTTTGGAGCTAACCTAGGTGAAATGGGTCATTTTAAAGCTAACGTAGGTAAAATGGATCATTTAGGAGCTAATCTACGTAAAATGGGTCATTTTAGAGCTAACTTGGATAAATTGGATCGCTTGTAAGCTAACTAAGGTAAAATGAGTCATTTTAGAGCTAACTTAGGTAAGATGGATCGTTTATGAGCTAACTAAGCTAATTACGCAATTTTTGACATAAGTAAGCTTATTAAGTCATTTTGAAGGAAAAGAAGCTAACTCTAGGTCATTATGGTAAGCATATTGGAGGAAATAAAGCTAAGTCTAAGTCTAGAAAACTTACCGTGATCGGGGAGGTGTAGGAGCGGGCTGGCTCGTGCTTGGTAGGCGGAGAAGGATCGATGCGATCGTTTACGGAGTTAAGCTGCACCAAAGATCATTTCCAATGTCTCGTTAGCATTATGACACTCAAATGTTAAGACTAGCAAGTAATGTCCATTCAAATTAAACTCACCGTGCTCCTAGGAGCAATCACGGCATCGGCGGAGCGGTCTCGACGGACTTCTCGCACACAGGCGCACATTTGGTTTCTACAACAGAGTCATACTAGTTAGTAATGAGACTCAAATGTTAAGACTAGCAAGTAATCTGCAGAAGAAACTTACCACAAGGAGCTCGTACATGGCCCTTGCCTGCATGTCATTCTGTGCCCTCTCCTCCTCCAACATCTTTGTCGTCCTCTCCTCCAACTCCCGCTGCCTCTCCGCCGCCTCCGCCAGAAGTTTCTCCGTTCTATCTCTCTCCTCCAACTCCCGCTGCCTCTCCACCTGCAACATCACTCACATGACCATTTCTAATCATTGATGGAAGCGCACACAATGTAATGGAGAAATATAGCTGAGTACGTATAACTAACCTTGAAGGCGAGTTGGACTGGCCGTTCACGAGGCCTTATCTCAGGAGCGGAGCTCGACTGGCGCGCCTTGATCTCCGGGAGAGTGCTAGGACAACGGATAAGTCCATCTCCCATGGCCATGGAGCCATGGGACCTCCCGCCACCAGATATCATCAGCAACTTTGTATCAATGGGACCCTGGCTCGGGTTAAAGTCCTCCCCTTTCCTCGCCTTATGAAGTTCCGTTTTCTATAGGCGTCGTATGTCTTGAACCCATTATCCCAGGCTTCTTGCAATTCATCCTTAAGCGGCTGCACGTACACATTCATATTTTTCCCCGGATAGTTGGGCCTGGAATTATCAACGTCGGAAAATGTTCTTTCTTTGCATAATCTGTCCGGGGAGATTGAGTGGAAAGACAAATCACGGGCCAACAAGCGTATTGGGCTGTCGTCATACCAAACACATGAACCCATCCGTCTGATGCCGACTCAAGGATGCCTCGGATCTGCCGCTTTGTCAAGATGTAATTCATCAAACTTTTCCACGCAACACCATCGATGTGTGTACCATCATCGATTCCCATCATATCTAGTTCGGTTCTTTTGCTGTTTTGTGCCATGTCATCATGTCGGCCGTCTCTTCGACCATGAAAAGACGTTGAAGTCTTGATACGATTGGCATATACCAAGAACACTAACGGGATTTTGGTGCTGTCTTCTCACCCATACCGTTGTCTACCACAATATACGGAAGATTTGCAAATGAGATAATAGTTCAAGTCCGCATAGTCAAGCCTAAATAAGGCACATCCTTTCTCACGAGCATGTATCTTCTCATAGGGCATCTTGATTACACGGAGGATTTTGTCCGACTGGTACAGGTTTGCGGGCATTACATGGCCTTTGGGTGAAAGCGTCCAAATCTTTGTCATAATTGCGTCATAGCATTCTCTGCCCAAGTTGAACTGAGCCTTCAGAGCCATTACTTGTGAGATGGCATCCAACTGACAAAGCTCACTGTGCTCGTGGAGCGAACGTTTTGAAGACTCCAACATTTAATTGAAGGCCTTTGCAGATTCCTCCATCTCCTCGTCCGAATCCCGAGCATCATCATAGTCTTGCACCATGTTTTCCATCCCGGTACCATGCTCGTCGGTGCGACGATGATCCACCTCAGCTCGGCCACGTTGGGCAGACTCACCATGAAATGTCCACACCGTATAATCGGGCGTAAAACCACTCTTCTGTAGGTGTTTTCCCATTTCAGCCTCTGTCCTCTATTCCCAATTGCCGCACCGTAAACAGGGGCACCAGGTTTTCTTCTGGCCATTTGCAAATGCGGCTTGCACAAACCCCTTGGTTTTTGTGAACCATTCAATGCTCCATTTGTTCGACCAAGCAGTGACGGTATACATCCACGCACGATCACTCATCTTGACTTTCGAGCTCTGGACACACAACAATTATATATGTAATTCACCATGTATATATTCATCAGTTGATCTACTTTGTCAATTTTATTACGTCCATGCAACCTACACTCTAATAGGTAATGGTAGGTCCTAATCCCACCCGTGTATGTGTAGATTGGGTTCATTTTCCCATGATATGATCCGGATCCGACGCAAAATTTCGGCAACACCTCCCCGCTGTTCTCCTGATACACGTCTCTGCAATAAACAGAGAGGATGTGTACCCGGAGAACAACAGGAGGCAATCGACAAAATTTACGTCGGATCGGAGCTAGTATATGGGAAAACGAACCCAATCTACACATACTGGGTAATCCATGGATAGCGTTGGACAATTGAAAGAATCAAGGTTATAAATATGCAAATGCATGCATATTTATAACTATAACGCTTCGAGCGGGAGACACATATTGATTACGCATATCTTGATGATTCAAGACACATATATAGCTAGCTATCAAGTTTCATCGGAATAGATCAAATAATTAATGGGGGAGGAGGACGTGTCATTTGTGCTCACCCACGAACAAAGGGGCAGAGCTTGTCAAACGCACGGCGAGGTCGTCAAACACCAAACCTCGCAGCGATGAAACAACTGCACATTTAAAACTACCCGATCAACACAATTATATATGATGTTTTCATAACAAAATCGAAAATATATGACCTAACTAATAATTCACAAATATATGACCCGTCGGCCTCTGAAGGCCAAAGAACACCTTTTCGGGAGGTGTCGGGGTCGGGTGTCGTGTCGTCGATTAATAAAGTGCCGTGTCGGGTTAGAATCGGGGTCTCGGGTCGGGGTGTCGGGTCGGGGTGCTGGGTCGGGGTCGGGTGTCGTGTCGGTGTCGGGGTCGGGTGTCGGGTCAGGCTCGGGGTCGGGGTGTCGGTGTCGGGTCGGTGTCGGGTCGGGGTCGGGTCGGGGTCTCGGGGTCGGGGTGTCGGGTCGGGTGCTTGGGTCGGGTCGGGTGCCGTGTCGATGTCGGGTCGGGTGTCGGGTCAGGCTCGGGTCGGGTTGTCGGTGTCGGGTCGGGTCGGGTCGGGTCTCGAGGTCGAGGTGTCGTGTCGGGTGCAGTCGGGTCGGGGTGTCGTGTCGGTGTTGGGGTCGGGGTGTCGGGTCAGGCTCGGGGTCGGGTGTCGGTGTCGGGTCGGGTCGGGGTGTCGGGTCGGGTCGGGTCGGGTCTCGGGTCGGGTGTCGGGTCGGGTCGGGTGCCGTGTCGGTGTCGGGTCGGGGTGTCGGGTCAGGCTCGGGTCGGGGTGTCGGTGTCGGGTGTCGGGTCGGGGTTTCGGGTTAGGGTGTCGTGTCGGGTGCCGGGTCGGGTCGGGTGTCGGTCGGGTGGGGTTTTCCCTCTTTTTCCTTTTCTTCTTCTTCCTCTTCTTCCTTTTGTTCCTTTTCTTCCTTTTTTTCCTTCTTCTTCTTCTTCTTCTTCTTCTTCTTCTTCTTCTTCTTCTTCTTCTTCTTCTTCTTCTTCTTCTTCCTCCTCCTCCTCCTCCTCCTTTCCTTTTTCCTCTTCTTCTTCTCCTCCTCTCCTCTTTTTTCTTCTTCTTCTTCTTCCTATTCTTCTTTTTTCTTCTCCTCCTCCTCTTCTTCTTCTTCCTTTCCTTTTTCCTCTTCTTCTTCTCCTCCTCTCCTGTTTTTTTCTTCTTCTTCTTCTTTCCTAAAACTGAACTAAACCTAAAACTAAACCTAAATCTAAAACTAAAACTAAAACTAAAACTAAAACTAAATCTAAACTAAACATAAACCTAAAACTAAAAAACAGAAAAAAAGGAAAAACTAAATCTAAACCTAAAACTAAACCTAAACCTAAAACTAAAACTAAAACTAAATCTAAACTAAACATAAACCTAAAACTAAAAAATAGAAAAAAGGGAAAAACAGAGAGGTAGAGCTCACAGGCGGTGGAGGAGGTGGCGGTGGAGGAGGGGGCGGGCAGGCTCAGCAGGCGGCCCGAGCCGAGGCGGCAGGCGTGGGGCCTGGCAGGCAGCCGAGGGCAGGGCGGCGGGGCGACAGGCGAGGCGGTGGCGGCGGCCGGCGGCGGGCGGCGGCAGGGGGGTGGAGGAGGAGGGGCGGCGGGCGGGAGGCGGCGCGGCCGGGCGGGCGCTGGGGGCAGGCCGGGGCCGGGCGGCAGGCAGGGGCAGGCGGGGGGGTGGGGCAGCAGGGCGGGGGGGGCGTGGGGGCGGCGGGTGGTGGGGCGACCGGCGGCGAGTGGTTGGGGCGGCATGCGTGTGGGAGCAGGGAGACAAACAGAGAGAGAGGGGCGGGGTGGGGCGCGCCGTTAGATATGTTAAATGTTTGCCGCCCGCCCTTTTTGCCGTCCGCTTTTTTGCTCTTTGCCGTCTGCTAGCAGACGGCAAAGAGGGGGGCCGTTAAGTATTTTTTAAGCAGCTCCTCAGTGGGGCCCCTCCCTGTTTGCCGTCAGCTAGCCGACGGCAAAGAATCTTTGCCGTCAGCTAGCCGACGGCAAAGAGCTGGCTGATGGCAAAGAGTTTCTTTGGCCATCAGCCAGTTCTTTGCCGTCTGCTTTTGGGTAGCTGAGCGCAAAGAGCTTCTTTGCCGTCTGCTAGCAGACGGCAAAGAGCTGGCTGATGGCAAAGTAGCTGATTCCAGTAGTGTAATCATGTGATTTTGATATGTGTTCGATATTTTGATAGTATGTATCTTGTGATTCCCTTAGTGGTGTCGTGTGAACGTCGACTACATGAAACTTCACCATATTTTGGTCCTAAGGAAATGCATTGTGGAGTAGCAACTAGATGATGGGTTGCGAGAGTGACAGAAGCTTAAACCCCAGTTTATGCGCTATTCCATAAGGGACCGATTGGATGCAAAAGTTTAATGCTATGGTTAGAATTTATTCTTAATACTTTTCTCGTAGTTGCAGATGCTTGCGGGGGGGTTAATAATAGGTAGGAGTTTTGTTCAAGTAAGAACAACACCTAAGCACCGGTCCACCCACATATCAAATTATCAAAGTAGCGAACACAAATCAAACCAACATGAGAAAGTGGCTAGATGAAATTCCCGTGTACCCTCAAGAACGCTTTGCTTATCATAAGAGACCGTTTTGGCCTGTCCTCTGCCTCAACACGATTGGGCTACCTTGTTGCATATTTGTTACTACTATCGTTACTTGCTCGTTACAAATTATCTTGCTATCAAACTACTCCGCTACTTACAATTTCAGCACTTGCAGACATTACCTTACTGAAAACTACTTGTCATTTCCTTCTGCTCCTCGTTGGGTTAGACACCCTTACTTATCGAAAAGAGCTACATTTGATCCCCTATACTTGTGGGGCATAAAGGCTATTTTCTGGCGCCGTTGCCAGGGAGTGAAGCGCCTTTGGTATGTTGAATTTGGTAAGGAAACATTTATATAGTGTGCTGAAATTTATTGTCACTTGTTACTATGGAAAACAATCCTTTGAGGGGTTTGTTCGGGTTATCTTCACCTCATCTGGAACCACAATTATCTACCCCTCAACCTACTGCACCTACTGAAAATATTGAATATGAAATTCGTTCGAGTATGATAGAACAACTGCTAGCTAATCCTTATGCAGGAGATAGAATAGAACATCCTGATATGCACTTGATATATGTGGAACAAATTTGTGGATTGTTTAAGCTTGCAGGTTTACCTGGAGATGAGGTGATGAAAAAGATTTTCCCTTTATCTTTGAAGGGAAAAGAATTGGCATGGTATAGGCTATGCGATGATATTGGATCATGGAATTGGAATCGTTTGAACTTGGAGTTCCACCAAAAAAATTATCCTATGCATCTAGTTCATCATGATCGGAATTATATATATAATTTTTGGCCTCGTGAAGGAGAAAGTATAGCTCTAGCTTGGGGGAGGCTTAAGTCAATGTTATATTCATGCCCCAATCATGAGCTCTCAAGAGAAATTATTATCCGGAACTTTTATGCTCGGCTTTCTCGTAATGATCAAACCATGCTTGATACTTCTTGTGTTGGTTCTTTTATGAAGAAGACTATTGAATTCCAGTGGGATCTTTTGGAAAGAATTAAATGCAACTCTGAAGATTGGGAACTCGACGAAGGTAAAGCGTCAGGTATTAAGCTTAAGTATGATTGTGTTAAATCTTTTATGGATACCGATGCTTTTCAAAAGTTTAGCAATATATATGGACTTGACTCTGATATAGTAGCATCCTTTGGTGAATCATTTGCTACTCATGTTGAACTCCCTAAAGAGAAGTGGTTTAAATATCACCCACCTATTAAGGAAGAAATTAAAGAACCGGTACTAGTTAAAGAAGAAACTATACTATATAATGTTGATCCAGTTGTTCCTTCTGCTTATATTGAGAAACCACCTTTCCCTGTTAGGATAAAGGAACATGGTGACCTGGGAGGTTGGTACCTTTTTCATTGCTACAAGCATTCGAGTGCGCTCGTCGCTCCGTGAGCTTGTGATCGTGTAAGTCTATGGACCAGCAGATCACTCTCGCTCGGCAGAGTTCTTGGGAGAACTCGAAGCCAAGGTGCTTGCGGTATCCGCAGCCTAGATCCCACTGATGGTGGGCGGTGATTTCAATCTGATTTGCTCGGGCGCAGATAAGAACAATGACAATATCAACTGGCCAAGGGTGGCCATGTTCAACAATGCAATTGCGTCAATGGCAATTAGGGAAGTGAGCAGAACCGGGGCGAGGTATACCTTGACTAATAAATAGCTCGCCCCGGTGCGATCCGTATTGGATCGCGTTTTCATGCATCCGGACTGGGAAGTGGTGTTCCCTTTATGCTCTCTCCTTGCCGAAACGAGGATCGGATCAGACCATGTTCCCTTGATCCTATCTTCAGGGGAAGACAGGATTAGCCGAAGCCCGCGTTTCTTCTTCGAAACTGCTTGGTTCGAGGTACCATATTTCGAAACCATCTTTACAGAGAGATGGCTGAGATGCATACAACTCACAGGCCAGCAACGTGGCCCAATGGAGTTATGGATCGTGGTTGGAGGTTGTCTCCGTGGGAGCCTCAAAGGGTGGGGTGCGAACCAGGGGCACAACGACAAGGTACTCAGGGCGAGCCTAGTCAACAAAACCACGCTGCTTGATGCTCAGGCTGACGCGAGACCATTCTCTGAACAAGAATGGTCTCATAGGTATGCCCTGGAAGGTCAAGTCGAAGCACTGCTTCGATCTGAGCTGGAATATTGGAGGCGCAGGGGCGGCCTCAAGTGGACACTCAAAGGGGATGCCAACACTAAGTATTTTCATGCTTACACAAACGGTAGGCGCCGAAAATGTGCGATCCTCGGGCTGCAGTCGGAGTAGGGGCTCTTGCTGCGTCAATCGGGTATATCGCAACACATCTATGACTTCTACATTAGTATAGGGAAGAACAACGAGCGCGCCTGAGTGCGGACGTCTGGTTACCCTATCAATGGGTCTTAGATTGCGAAAATGGCTAGTTGGGGCTCACATTCCTTCCTAAGGAAATCGATGATGTGCTTCTCAGCATGAAGTCAGACACGGCACCAGGTCCCGACGGGTGGCCGGTAGCGATGTTCAAGCACTTTTGGACCTTGTTGCGTGAACCCATTTTCGAGGTGTGCAATGGTTTCATGCGTGGCTTGGTGGACATAGCTAGGCTTAACTACGGCGTGCTCTCGCTCATTCCCAAAGTGACCGGGCGAACAACATTCGGCAGTCCAGACCCATCGCGCTCATAAACGTTCCATTCAAGATTTGTGCTAAAGCCTGTTCCATCCGCCTCTCTCCGGTCGCTCACCGCACCATCAGTCGAACACAATCGACTTTTATTCATGGATGACACATTTTGGAGGGCCCGCTAGCCCTGCAAGAAATTCTGCATGAGTTAAAACACACATGAACCGGCTATTCTCCTCAAACTAGGCTTCAATAAAGCGTACGACCGCATCAATTGGGACTTCCTTTGCCAAGTGCTCATTAGCCGAGGTTTCTCGCCTGTTTGGGTTCACCGAGTCATGCAGTTGGTCTCGGGGGGCCAAACTGCAGTCTCAATCAACAAAGAAGTAGGGCACTTCTTCCGGAACAAACGTGGACTGCGTCAGGGTGACCCCATGTCCCCGATCCTGTTCAATTTCGTCATGGATGTGCTGGCAGCTATGCTACGGAAAGCCACCGAGGCTGGACACATCAAAAGTGTGCTGGGAGACCTTATCCCAAGGGGGATATCCCACTTGCAGTACACGGACGACACGCTACTGCTGTTCCAACCTGACCTCCATAATATGGCTACGGTCAAAGCTCTGCTTCTTAGCTTCGAACTCATGTCAGGGCTCAAAATAAACTTCCACAAGTGTGAAGTGTTACCCATGGGTTTGGACGTTGAAGAGGGCAGGCGTCTCGGACTTGCTCAACAGCAAAGTTGGTAAGCTCCCGTTCATGTACCAGGTCTCCCATTAGACGCCAAGCATATCTCGATAGACGAATGGGCTCCGCTCTGGACCAAGGTGGGCGGGCAGGTATGCCCGTGGAGGGGAAATTTCTCTCTTCCGTAGCCAGGCTAGTGCTCATGAATTGAGCCTTTCCTCGCTGCCCAATTTGCGATGGGACTCTTCCTCTTGGCTGAGCGTGTGCATACCAAGATGGACATGCCACGGTCGCGTTTCTTTTGGGAGGGGTCGGGGCCTAAATGCAAGTATCACATGGTCAAATGGGCCACGGCGTGTCATCCCAAAGACCTGGGAGGTCTCGGGATCACAAACACAAGAATCCTCAACATTGCTCTTATGTGCAAATGGATTTGGATGTTATCCCAAGGGGCGACGGGCTTGTGGGCTGAGTTGTTGCGGGCCAAGTACTTCCCGAATGGGAATTTTTTCAAAGGTGTAGCAAAGGGCTCACCTTTCTGGAACAATCTCCAAGCGATTCGTCCGGCTTTTGCAATGGGTGCCAGGTTTAAAATCGGTAATGGTAGATCAACCAGATTCTGACTTAATCATTGGGTCGGATCCCAACCTCTCTGGTCGGAATTCCAGGACCTCTATGCTTTGGCCATCAACCTGAACCAATCTATGGCCACGGCACTTGCCTCGTCCCCCCGGTGATTCACTTCCGTCGTGAGCTTAACGGACTTGAACACGCTCACCTAGTGGCGTTGCTCGCACTGATCAATCCGGTGTCGCAGTCCACGTCCGCGGACTCGGTGACTTGAGCCCTCACCCCGTCTGGCAAGTTTTTTGGTTAAGTCCCAATACCACAAACTTTGCCAAGGCCCATCCCTCCAGGTGCCAAAAGGGTTGTGGAACGTGCGTCTCCTGCTCAAGATCAAGGTGTTCTTTTGGCAGCTGTTTAGGAACAGGCTTCCCACTTCGGCAAATGTCGCCAAAAGGCATGGCCTGTCGACCAACACTTGTGCGATTTGTAACGTTGCTGAAGACGCAAATCACGTGTTCTTTCGGTGTCCGCTGGCCCTTTTTCTTGGAGTGCAGTCAGGGCTGCGGCCGATGCTCCCTGGGATTTGCGGTCGTACATTGACCTTGCGGCCATCCTTAACTCCGCCCAGGGGAGCAACCAGCGTGTGCTTTGGAGCTGTTTGGAGCTTTGTTCTAGGCTATTTGGCTCACTAGGAACAAATTAGCGATCGAGGGGATCTTCCCGACTCATCCAGCTAACACAATCTACAAATGCAACCTCTTCCTGTAGCAGTGGAGTCCGTTCGCGAGGCGCAAGGATGCTGAGAAAATGAAGCAAGCTCAAGACCGTCTGCGTCAGGTCTACGTTTTGGCAAGGGAGCCAGATGCCACTTCTCTGACGTGAAGTGTCCCTTTTGTCGTGTGAGCGAGCCTGCGTGCTCTATGATCTGTCTGGGGCCATGTAACTATCTCGCTCGCGCTTCTTTTGGCTGTTGGAACCCTTAACTTTTGTGACTATGTGGCCTGAGCCTCCGTGCTCTTGTAAGTTGACTGTGGTTGATATGCTGCCTATTTTGTGGGCTTCATTAATCTAAAGACGGATGCCCCTAGCGTCTTCGCTCTAAAATAAAATAAAATAAAATAAAATAAAGTAAAATAAAATAAAATAAAGTAACATGGTAAAGTTTCAACTGTGCTTAACAAAAGCTATATTAGAACACCTAAACCCGATGAACAAATTAAAGTGGAACCTAGCATTTCTATGGTTAAAGATCTCTTGGAAGAAGATATGGATGGGCATCTTATTTACTTATGTGAAGAAGCTGCTAGAATTACTAAACCTGATAGAAAAGATAAACATAGACCTGTTGTTGGCATGCCTGTCATCTCAGTCAAAATAGGAGATCACTGTTATCATGGTTTATGTGACATGGGTGCTAGTGTGAGTTCTATTCCTTACAATTTATATCAAGAATTATGAAAGACATGGCACCTGCTGAGATAGAAGAAATAGATGTTACTATTAAACTTGCTAATAGAGACACTATATCACCAATTGGGATTGTTAGAGATGTTGAAGTCATGTGTGGGAAAATAAAATACCCTAGTGATTTTCTTGTTCTTGGTTCCTCACAAGATGACTTTTGTCCCATTATCTTTGGTAGAACTTTCTTGAAACAGTTAATGCTAAGATAGATTGTAAGAAACAAACTATCGGTGTTAGCTTTGGTGATGAGTCTCATGAGTTTAATTTTTCCAAGTTTAGTAGATATCTTCATGAAAACGAATTGCCTAGTAAGGACGAATTAATTGGTCTTGCTTCTATTGCTATGCCACCTACTAATCCTTTAGAACAGTATTTGCTAGACCATGAAAATGATTTACATATGCATGAAAGAAATGAAATAGATAAGATTTTCTTTGAACAACGTCCTCTACTTAAACACAATTTGCCTATTGAAACTCTAGGAGGTCCTCCTCCATCTAAAGGTGATCCTGTGTTTGAATTAAAACAATTGCCAGACACTTTGAAATATGCTTATCTTGATGAAAAGAAAATATATCCTGTTATTATCAGTGCTAACCTTTCAGAACATGAAGAAGAAAGATTATTGAAAGTTCTTAGGAAGCACCAGGCTGCTATTGGATATACTCTTGATGATTTAAAGGGCATTAGTCCCACTCTATGTCAGCACAAAATTAATATGGAACCTGATGCTAAACCCGTTGTTGATCACCAACGTCGGCTAAATCCAAAGATTAAAGAGGTGGTAAGGACGGAAATACTAAAACTTCTAGAAGCAGGTATAATCTATCCTATAGCTGATAGTAGATGGGCAAGTCCTATTCATTGTGTCCCTAAGAAAGGAGGTATAACTGTTGTTCCTAATGATAAGAATGAGCTTATTCCACAATGAAATGTTATAGGCTATAGAATGGTAATTGATTATAGAAAATTAAATAAAGCAACTAGAAAAGATCATTACCCTTTGCGTTTTAATGATCAAATGCTTGAAAGATTATTTAAGCACACACACTTTTGCTTCCTTGATGGATATTCTGGCTTTTCACAAATACCTGTTTCTCAATCTGACCAAGAAAATACCACTTTTACTTGTCCTTTTGGAACCTATGCTTATAGACGTATGCCTTTTGGTTTATGTAATGCACCTGCTACTTTTCATACATGTATGACTGCTATATTCTCTGACTTTTGTGAAAAGATTGTTGAGGTTTTCATGGATGACTTTTCTGTTTATGGGAAGTCTTTTGATGATTTTTTAAGCAATCTTGATCGAGTTTTGCAGAGATGTGAACAAACAAATCTTATCTTGAATTGGGAGAAGTGCCACTTTATGGTTAATGAAGGCATTGTCTTGGGTCATAAAATTTCTGAAAGAGGTACTGAAGTGGACCAAGAATAGGTTGATGGAATTGAGAAAATGCCATGTCCTAAGGACATCAAAGGTATTCATAGTTTCCTAGGTCATGCTGGTTTCCATAGGAGATTTATCAAAGACTTTTCTAAAATTTCTAGGCCTGTTACTAATCTTTTGCAAAAGGATATTCCTTTTGTTTTTGATGATAATTGTATTTAAGCCTTTGAAACACTCAAGAAAGCCTTAATTTCTGCACCTATTGGTTTAACCACCTAATTGGAACTTGCCTTTCGAAACTATGTGTGATGCTAGTGATTATGTTGTTGGTGCTGTTCTAGGACAAAGAGTTGATAATAAATTGAATGTTATTCATTATGCTAGTAAAACTCTAGACAGTGCTCAAAGAAATTATGCTACAACTGAAAAATAATTCTTAGTAGTGGTGTTTTCTTGTGATAAATTTAGACCTTATATTGTTGATTCCAATGTAACTATTCACACATACCATGCTACTATTAAATATCTTATCAAAAAGAAAGATGCTAAACCTAGACTTATTCGTTGGGTTGTCTTGTTACAAGAATTTGATTTACATATCATTGATAGAAAAGGAGCTGAGAACCTTGTAGCTGATAACTTGTCTAGGCTTGAAAATGTGCTTGATGACCCACTACCTATTGATGATAGTTTTCCTATGAGCAGTTAGCTGCAATAAATGTTTCTAATAGTACTCCTCGGTACGCTGACTATGCTAATTACATTGTTGCTAAATATTTGCCACCTAGCTTTACATACTAACAAAAGAAAAATTCTTATATGATTTAAGACACTACTTTTGGGATGACCCACATCTTTATAAAGAAGGAGTAGATGGTATTATTAGACGTTATGTACTGGAGCATGAACATGGACAAATCCTACGAAAATGTGACTCCGAGGCTTATCGAGGGAATCATGCTGGAGATAGAACTGCTCATACGGTATTGCAGTCTTGATTTTATTGGCATACTCTCTTCAAGGATGCCCGTAAGTTTGTCTCATCTTGTGATGAATGTCAAAGAATAGGTAATATCGGTAAGCGTCAAGAAATGCCTATGAATTATTCACTTGCTGTTTAACCATTTGATGTTTGGGGATTTGATTACATGGGACCTTTTCCTTCATCTAATGGGTATACACATATTTTGGTTGATGTTGATTATGTTACTAAATGGGTAGAAGCTATTCCAACCAGTAGTGCTGACCACAACACCTCTATTAAAATGCTTAAGGAAGTTATTTTCCTAATGTTTGGAGTCCCTAGATATTTAATGACTGATGGTGGTTCACACTTTATTCATGGGGCTTTTCGTAAAATGCTTGCCAAGTATGATGTTAACCATAGAATTGCATCACCCTATCATCCTCAGTCTAGTGGTCAAGTTGAACTTAGCAATAGAGAAATAAAATTAATTTTGCAAAAGACTATCAATAAGCCCATGAAGAATTGGTCTAAGAAATTATATGATGCACTTTGGGCTTATAGAATAGCATATAAAAATCCTATGGATATGTCTCCTTATAAAATGGTTGATGGAAAAGCTTGTCATTTGCCTCTTGAGTTAGAACATAAAGCATATTGGGTAGTCAAAGAGCTCAACTGTGATTTCAAACTTGCTGGTGAAAAGAGGTTATTTGGTATTAGCTCATTAGACGAATGGAGAACCCATGCTTATGAAAATGCAAAGTTATTCAAAGAGAAAGTTAAAAGATGGCATGACAAAAGAATCCAAAAGCGTGAGTTTAAAATCGGAGAATATGTTCTTTTGTACAACTCTCGTTTTAGATTTTTTGCAGGAAAGCTCCTCTCAAAACGGGAAGGCCCATATGTCATCGAGGAGGTTTACCAGTCTGGAGCCATCAAAATAAATAATTCCGAAGGTACTAACCTGTAAATTGTCAATGGGTAACGAACAAAGCATTATATCTCAGTACGTGTCGGTGTATTAGAGTAGGGGTACCCTAGTATCCCGAACTTGTGCACGGGCAGTTGCAGCACCCCGCGGCAAGGCTTGCCGGGTGACCGCCAAGATCCTCCGTGGTTCCTTTGGAGCCATTCAAGAACAAAGTATTCAAGCCAAGGAGACAAGGCCCCGGCAAGAGGAGCTTGCCAGGAAGGCCAGCCAAGGCACCTAAGAGACAAGGCCCCGGCAAGAGGAGCTTGCGGGAAGGCCAGCGGCGACAAGCTTCCGGGCGCGACAAAACAACAACGCGACAAAGGCGCTTGCCGCGGCAGATTACCACTCAGTACTGCGCTCCGGCACATCCACTAACGTGTCGCCTACAGGACCTTTCCAAGCCAGCGTGGCAAGAGGCTGTCTTGACCAGCGGAGCGGTGGCAAGCGGCGCGACAAGATCGCCATCGTGGCGGTGGTGGCGCCAGACGGTCCCTGTTTGCACTGTTTGGGCGGCGTGAGCGGGCATTTAATGCCTTTGCCCCTGCCGTCGGGGTTAGGTATGATACACTGCACAAGTAGCTGTACCAACCGCATTCCTTTTCCGTTTTTGCCCTTGTCTACATTGCCACCTGTCGGAGACCCTTGAGCATATAAAAGGAGGCCCATGCGCAAGGTAGGGGGGTTCGAGAGGTTGAAGCGAAACACCCACGCTTAGGTCTCATTAGCAGCTGGTGTGTGTCTTTGTAGCAATCAGCGCCCCTAGCAAGAACTGAATACACTCGGACATGCAGCAATGAGGAGTGTTATCTCTCCGGAGAGCTCCGCTGGGTAAACTGCTCGTGTTAGCCGCCTCGATCTGCTCTTCGTCGACCTCCCCGCCGAACGAAGGGGCTCGGTCCGCCGGTCCCATAGGTGTTCGTGGGTCAGATCAGCCTCCCCGACATCTTTGGCGCGCCAGGTAGGGGGCGTCGAGGCTGTGTGAACCTGATCCGGTATTCACACGAGCAAGATCTTCATCGTCTTCATCGACATGCCACCGAAGAAGAAGGCTTCGGCGGCAGCGGAGCCGTCCACGTCGATCCCACCACCACCGGAGCAAATGGGTGGTGGGGTAGACACCGGCGGAAGGACGGGCGCCGACGAGGGAGCCCACGGTGCTGCCAAGTCCAAGGACAAGGCTGCACAGACCTCGGCGTCCGTGCATGCACCGCGTCCATTCCAGGAGGCGCGGGACCGACAGCGTCATGGTATCCACTGTACCATACGCTCGTTGGATCAAGATCGAGCTGGTGGATCTCGGGGTCCTCAAGACCAGCATGCACGCCAACATGCTGGCACGAGCGAGGCACGGTCGCCTGGACGGGATACTGCTCCTTCTAACATAGTTAGAAGTCCGAGCATATCTCGCTCCTCGCGCCGTTCGCCATTGCCGCCCACCACTCCAGCAGAAGCTTTGGCGAGAGCTCAACTGCTCCTGGATTACCCTCCAACAGCCGACAAGGTCGATGAATGGAGGGCCACCATTCGAAGTCTCATCGGCTTTGCCAACGGCGACACTCGCTGACAGCCGAGTACATCGCTGCCGCGGCAAGACTACGAGCACGAGCGGTGGCGATGAAACGGTGGGGTGCAACCACCATCGCTCTCCACCCGAAGTCCAAGATCGCCGACTCGCCGGATCCACCTCGACAATGACTCCACCGCGTCGTCGGATCCTGAGCTCGTCGCGATCAGCGCCAAGTTCTTCACGACGACAGCAAGAGGACGCTTCGAACTCGCATCGGCGCCAAGAAAGCACGGCGTCAATCAGACCAGCCTACTGGGCCCTCTGTCGACATGCATGCACCAGGGGAACCAGGTGACTTGCCGTGCAGCGATAGGTTGCCCTGTGTTCACTCGTGAGCTGCGGCAAGTCGATGGCCCAGCAAGAAGAATTCAAGCCAGATGTACGGAGAAATGCACGACGGCAAGGCGCATCCGTCGGAGTTCCTCAAAGATCTACACCATTGCGGTGCAAGCTGCCGGGGCGAGACGACAAGATCCTGGCCAACTACTTCCCGCTGGTACTCAAGCCCAATGTCAGATCCTGGCTCATGCACTTGCCGGACAACTCCATATCCTCTTGGGCGGATCTATGCCATCAGTTTGTCGGCGCCTTCACAGGCGGCCACAAGCCTCATGGCCAAGAGAGCGATCTTCATCTGCTCGCCCAGAAGGAAGGAGAGCCCCTGCGCAAGTATATTCAGAGATTCAGCCGCATACATCACAACATCCCAGATGTCCACCCTGACGCGGTAATCAGCGCATTCCATCAGAACGTGCGAAACCGCGGGATGCGGAGGAGATGGCGATGTGCAAGATCGAGACGTCGATGAGCTATATGCCCCGGCCGACAAGTGTGCGCGTCTTGAGAAGGAGGAAACTCCCGGAGAGAACATAGAAGCAGGAGGATCTGATAGTGAGGAAGCCGCCCCGGCAAAGAAAAGCCGGCGGCGGAACAACAGGAAAAAGAAAGGCAAAGATGTGCTAGTCGTTGAGCAGTCCGGCAACGGAAGTGGTGCCAAGAGAGCCAAAGTTAGTAACTCCGGCAAGGAGGTTGCCGCTGGCACCAACTGCCAGGCTGTGGCGATCGCCGACAAGCGGGACGGCTCCAACAAGCGATCTTGCAAGATCCACCGCACCAAGGGCCATGACCTCGAGCTGCAACAAGGTCGAGCAGCTTGTCAAGCAGCAAAAGGCTGAAATCTGGCGGCGGCGACAAGGAGAAGGCCCGGAAGGTCTTGGAGGATCCGGCAAGAAACGCCCGGCCGGGGGGACGCCGCGGCAAGGCCAAGCGGCGACAAGGAGACAGACCACCCAGCGGCGCGACAAGGATGAAGATGGCGGCGATGATGAAGACATGGATGATGGCGAGGCCGATGAGCAGGAGTTCCGAAAGCCACGAGAGGTCACGTGCGTTGTGGCGGTGCTTCTCGCATACTTCACACCGCCAACTCAAGCGGTGGATGCGGGAAGTCAATGCGGCAGAACCATCAGTCGAGTCACGCAAGCCTCTGAAATGGTCCAGCACGCCTATCATCTTTGATATTGAGGACCACCCTGATCGCATAACTGCGGTCGGGTGCTTGCCGATGTTGGTTTCGCCAACTATCCGCAACCTCAAGGTCACTAAGATGCTAGTTGACGGCGGGGCCGGCTTGAACCTGATCTCCTCTGCGGTACTCCACAAACTCCAGATCCCTGATGGCGAGCTCGAGGAGACCGGCACATTTCAAGGAATCAATCTGGGAAGGAGCAAGCCAAAGGGAAAGATCACGTTGCCGGTGACATTTGGCAGCGAGTTGAACTTCAGGACTGAGAGGGTCACCTTTGACGTAGCAGATTTTCCATTGCCTTACAATGGGATACTCGGCCGTCCAGCACTCGCCAAATTCATGGCAGCCTCTCACTATGCATACAACATGCTGAAGATGCCAGGCCCGATAAGTGTCATCTCTGTCCCTGGCGACAAGAAGGATGCTCTTATCTGCGCCGACAAGATTTACCGGGAAGCAGCTGCTGCAACAGATCGCAAGCCACTTGCCGCTGAAGCTCCTGGGGCGAAGAAGAAGACCAAGTCCGGCAAGAGTTCTGATGCCCACTCCGGCAAGCGCACCTCCTCGGAGTGCTGCGCTACCGTCGAGGACGCACCATCGAGATCCACCGGCAAGTGCAAGAAGATGATGGCAGCTCCACCAGAGACCAAGAAGGTGTCCGCCAAGGAGGACGGCGCTGGTGGTACCTTCACCATCAGTGCCACTCTCGACCCTAAATAGGAAGGCGCTTCTGTTGCTTTCTCTGAGGGCGACGTCGGCGTGTTTGCATGGCAACCGTCTGACATCCCCGGTGTTCCCAGGAAAGTAATTGAGCACCATCTTGCCGTCTGTCCTCATGCGCGACCCGTCAAGCAGAAAGTCAGGAAGCAGGCAGTGGAGCACCAAGAGTTCATTGCAGAAGAAATCAAGAAATTGGAAGCAGCAGGCCTTGTCAGAGGAGTGCTCCATCCTACGTGGTTGGCCAATCCTGTAGTCGTGCGCAAGGCAAACGGGAAATGGATGTATCGACTTTACCGATGTCAATAAAGCTTGTCCCAAAGACCCATTTCCCTTGCCGCGCATCGACCATATTGTTGACTCCATGGCCGGATGTGATTTGCTTTCGTTTCTTGATGCATACTCAGGATACCATCAGATCTTCATAGCAGAAGAGGATGAGGAGAAGACCGCATTCATCACCCCATGTGGCACATACTGTTTTGTACGGATGCCTTTCGGTTTAAAGAATGCTGGTTCAACATTTGCAAGAGTAGTCCATGACGCTTTTGAGCCGCAAATACACAGAAATGTGGAAGCCTACATGGATGACATAGTGGTCAAAAGCAAGGACAAGGCGACTCTGATTCAAGATTTAGACGAAACCTTTGCAAATCTGCGCAAGATCAACCTCAAGCTTAACCCCTAGAAGTGTGTGTTTGGAGTTCCCTCCGGCAAGCTTCTCGGGTTCTTCGTATCTCAGCGGGGAATTGAAGCCAATCCCGACAAGATCAAGGCCATTGAGCAGATTGAAGCACCAAAGCGCGTCAAGGATGTACGAAGACTTGCGGTTGCGTAGCTGCTCTCGGCGAGTTTATCTCTAGGTCTGCTGAGCGCCCCTGCCATTTTCAAAATTTTGAAAAGGCAGGTCCAATGAAATGGACTCGAAGCGGGCGCTACGCTGCAAGACTTAAAGAGGTACCTGTCCTCCACTCCAATACTTGTCGCACCTAAGCCACAAGAGAAGTTGCTGCTGTATATAGCGGCAACCAATCAAGTGGTTAGTGTTGCGTTAGTAGCGGAGCGGGAGGCGGATGATGAGCCGGCAACCATGGCAGATGCATCCAGCGACAAGCAGGGGGCTTCACCGGCAAGCTCTGGTCCCGACAAAGATGGATCTGCGCAGACACATGAAAAGATGCAGAAAAGAATGGTGCAGCGCCCAGTTTACTTTGTCAGTTCCCTTCTGCAGGGGGCTAGGTCAAGGTACTCTGGTGTGCAGAAATTGCTTTTCGGCCTTCTCATGGCCTCGAGAAAGCTGCGCCATTACTTCCAAGCACATGAGATCACAGTCGTCACTCGTTTTCGCTGAAGAGGATCTGCAAAATCCAGAAGCAACAGGCAGGATTGTCGAGTGGGCCTTTGGGCTGTCAAGCTTTGGCCTCAAGTTTGAGAGCACCTCAACTATCCAAAGCGAGCATTGGCGGAGTTCATAGCGAGTGGACACCAACACAAGATGAAGAAATTCGAGCGAGCATCCCGTCAAGGAAGCAAGCAAAGAGTGGCTGATGTACTTGAATGGTGCCTTCTCGCTGCAAGCGCCCGGTCTTGGCGTGCTACTTGTTGCACCCACGGAGAGCACCTCAAGTCGTAGTCGGATGCACTTTCCCAAGGAGCAAGCAACAAAAAATACTGCAGAGCATGAAGGTTTGCTTGCCGGTCTCAGGATTGCAGCAGACCTTGGGATCAAGAAGCTCATTGTCAGGGGTGACTCACAGCTTGTCGTCCGCCAAGTGAACAAGAATTATTAGAGTCCGTTGATGGAAGCTTATGTTGATGAAGTGAGAAAGCTAGAAGAGCACTTTGGCGGCCTCTGAGATGGAATATGTTCCAAGAGCTCGAACGACATTGCCGATGGCTGTTGAAGTCGCCGCATTTAAGTTACACAATGGAACCAGGAATCTTTGTGCTCAAGCTGACTCAACCATCTGTAACGCCATCAGCTGGACAAAGCAAAAAGAGGAAGTTGATTTCTGGAGACTACTTTCCGGCAGAGCTCCCTGAAGCCGCCACCAAGAAGGTCACCAAGATCAACACCAAGAGTGCTGAGGAGCAGTCTGCTCCGACAAGCCCTAGGGTTTGTTCCATTGAAGCAGACGCTCCCGACAAGCTTTGCTCCGGCAAGCTTGCCGGGGAACGTCAAGCTCCGGCAGAGCCCCAGGTTCTCGCCGTAGAAGCAGATGTTCCCGCAGCAGCAGATATGCCTTTAATCCTTGTTGTCGAGCCACAAGCTCCAGCATGCACAGCAGATTGTCCATTTCCTTCAGACAGGAGAACTTCCCGAAGAGCAAGAAGAAGCGGAAAGAGTAGCCCGGCAATCAAGTATGTACCAGTTTGTCGATGACACAGCATGCGAGAAGAAGACTCAACGGCGTGAAATTGAAGTGTATTCACGGGAAGGCGGACAAAAGCTGTTGGCGAGAGATACATGGAGGCATATGTGGTCACCACATTGGCGCAAAACACACTTGCCGCAAAGCATTCCGGCAAGGTTTCTTTGGCCGACAGCCCTCCGGGATGCAACTGCACAAGTAACCAAGTGTGAAGCGTGCGGTTCCATTCCAAGCAGATACACCAGCCAGCTCAAGCTCTCCAGACGATCCCTTTATCCGGCCATTTTCGGTGCAGGGGCTCGACATCCTCGGCCCCTTTCCCGAGCTGTCGGGGCTTTGAGTACTTATGCGTTGCAATCGACAAGTTCACAAAGTGGCGGAAGTGGAAGCGATGAGGAAGGTGACAGACGGTGGCGATCAAGTTCTTGGTCGATTGTTTGCCGTTTGGGATCCCTAACGGGATCATCACCGACAACGGCACGCAAATCACGAGCTGCACCTTCATGCGATCGTCCAAGATCTTGGCGCCAAGGTCTGCTTCGCTTCTGTTGCTCATCCGAGAAGTAACGGTCAAGCGGAGAGGGCGAATGCTGAAGTGCTGCGTGGGCTCAAGACCAGAATTTCCGACAGGCTGCACAAGTGCGGAAGAAACTGGATTAAGGAGCTGCCAGTGGTTCTTTGGTCGATCAGGACGACACCAAATCGAGCCACTAGCCAGACACCTTTTGCTCTAGTCTATGGAGCAGAGGCAGTTCTCCCCACGGAACTCGTATACGGGTCACCTCGAGTACTCGCTTATGATGAGCTTGAGCAAGAGCAGCTGCGACAAGATGACGCGCTGCTCCTTGAGGAGGAACGTCTTCAGGCTGCTGTACGAGCTACTCGATATCAGCAAGCTTTGCGCCGCTACCATAGCCGCAAAGTTAATGCCAGAAGTCTCGAGGAAGGCGACCATGTTCTTCGGCGCGTTCAGTCCGCCAAGAATTCCAACAAGTTGGCCTTGAAGTGGAAGGCCCTTACGGGTGAAGCGAGTCACTAGGCCTGCACTGTCCGCCTTGAGACCGAAGATGGCATTCCGGTGAGCAACTCCTGGAACATTGAGCATCTTCGTAAGTTTTACCCAGAGAGGCGCGGTTGCGGAACCTGTTCCGCAACCACCTTTTGTACAAGTCTTGCCGATGTTGCATGTAATCCTTTGTACAAAGCCAGGCGCAGACCCCGTGCATAAGTAAAGCTAATGTGCTCCGCACATCTTGTCAATTTCATGCTTTCTACATTTTATTGCATGTGTTATCTGACACTTTGTGCAGCACTTACCCCGGTAAGCAATAACGAGCCATAAGGCTCCATATCTTTATTTTCTCTTCTTTCTCTTTCTCAAAGAAAGGAAGGTTCCCTAGCCCACAAGTTTACCAGGGTGGAAGGAGAAGATAATGGTGTGGACCCAGCGTCGCTCGAGGAAGTTTCGCCTTACCGGGAAGCAAACGACAGAAAAGCTAAGTTGCTAAAGCTTGAGCAATCAGTTTTAAAATTTTTAAGTTATCTTCCTCGAACGACCGTACTTTGTATGGAAAACCTGTGCGCGGAGGAACCAACTCGTGGCTAGTTAAGCCCCTTACCTTGTTTGAGTCCGCTCAACAACTTAAGTGAGCTGCAACTAGTTGCGACAAGGTTACTTTGTCGGAGCGGCACCGCCAAGAAGGCTTGACGTCCACTCTCAGCGCTTCATGACCAGTGCCTGCGCCGACAAGTTCCCTAAAAGCGTAGGGCAAAAACATACAAAGGAAGGAATCAAGTAAAGGAAATAACATAGCAATCACTACCCAAAAAAAGAGTTATATTACAAGATAGCTTGTCGCAGCTCTAACAGATTGTTCTCGTAACATGATCAGCAGCGACAAGGAGAAGAGACAAAACGGGCGGCCTAGTCTACGCGATCGCCCTCAACCCTCTTGATCCCGCTCACCCTGTCCACAATGGGTGCGACAAGGGTCTTGAGCGCTTCCACATCAGCATCCGGCGGCAAGGACTTGAGGACGTTGGTGAGGTTGAGGCCTGGGTTGCGGAAGGCCACCTTCATCAGCACCTTTTGAAGAGCTCCCGCGCAGATCTGGCGCGACTCGTCGGCCAGCTGCTTTGGGATCTCTTCCCGGAGTCGCTGGAGGGCCGTCCTGCACCTTTGAAGAACAAGCTGAGCTTGGCGCTGGGTTGGAGGTGCTCATCGGAGGAGTACCCGAGATCCACCATCCCCAGCTCCGCCAGCTCCCTGTCGATGGCTGCGGCAACATCCACGAGACCCTCGGTCCAGTGCTCCACATTCTCCCTGAAGGTGTTCTGGGCAGCAGCAGCACTCGTCAGCAACGCCTCGTCGGCCTTGATCTTCTCCTTCAAGGCCACCTCCTGCTCCCTGGTGTCGTCCAACGTCTGAGTCAAGGTGGTCAGCTTCAACTCAAGATCTGCGTTGGAATCCTTGGCGGCGCTGAGCTCCTTGCTTCTCTCGGCGAGACGACCCTGCAGCTCGCCAAGAGTGTAGGCGTCCTTCTCGCGCTCACGCTTGAGTGCAGCAAGCTCCTCGCCGCTCACTTTGAGATCGGCCTCCAGCTGCGTCACCTTCGTCTCCAGCTCCTTCTTGGCGGCCTCGGCAGCTGCAGCAGCATCCTTTGCTTCCTTGAGAGCCCCGCCAAATGTTTGCTCGCGCGCGGCAAGCTCCTCCTCATGGCTGTCAAGGTTAATCTTCCGCTGCGCTAGCTCGCCTTCCTGCGTAGACAGCTTCTCGGCAGCAAGCCGCTGTTGCTTTTCAACTTCAGCCTTCTCAAGGATGAAGGCTTTGCGCTCCTCTGCGAGTTGCTCCCGCTCCTCTGCCAAGGACCGGAGAGCTTCCTGATTGAGGCCCCGGAGCTCCTCCGCGCGCTTCTCGATGTCTGCGCTGGGGATGGCTTCCCGGGATTCCAGCTTGGCTTGTCGGGCGCGGTAGAGCGACAACAGCTTCCGCAGCAGCTGCTCCTTCTCAAACTCGCCGCTGCTGCTGCTTGGCGCGTCGACCAGCGTCAGCCCAGCGGAGGCGAGAAACTCTTCATCAAAGATCTCTCCTTCGACCGGCGCCCTGGAGCTCGACGCCCAGGGGAGCTTGATGAAGATGCCATCGCCGGCCTTCAGATAGGCGCCGGGCTGGGGCTCTTCGGAGCCTGACGCTGCAGCATCGGCGGAGGGATCGGTGGTCGGTGCAGCGCCTGACGCTCCTGCGTCCTCAGGGCCGTCAGTGCGATCGCCGGACCCCTCGCCAGCTTCTGCGGCGGCAGCTTTGGCGGCCTCTTCGCCGGCGGGCTCGTCAGCGCCAGCTTCTTCTTCGATGGCGGCGGCGTCGTCAGTGTTGCCGCGCGCGTCCTCCTCGCCGGCGACCTCGGTCTCCATTGGCTCTGTGGCAGATGGATCTGACGACCGGAAAAGAAAGAAAAGTCAAGCAAATAAACAAAAAGAAGATCAGAAGAACACAAGGGAAGTTTTCAAGCAAGAGGATTACCTGTACTAGGATCTGCAGCCGTGGTCTCAACCACCGGAGGGTCACTGGTGCTGTCCCTTGCCGGAGAAGTCTCCCTTGCCGGAGAACGCTCCCTTGCCGGGGAATCCTCCCTTGGCGGCGTAGTCGAAGCAGATGGCATGTCAGGAGCGGCTTCAGGGCACTCCTGGTGGGGCTGTTCTGCTCCTACACAAACTGGCAGTCAGATATCAGCAAAGAAAGAGCACCCATGCGCGCCTAACAGCGGAAAGTGAGCCATATACTTACGATGGGGGCTGCGCTGGGGGCTGCTTTAAGGAAGAGTTGCCGGGTCCGGCAAGGAGGTATCGGACGCGCCTCCTGCTGCCGCGGTGGGTTCGTCCTCAATGACAATCACCGGGGCCTTGGCTCTCTTCGACGCTCTCTGGGCCAGCGTCCTGAAAAGGAATGAGTTCAGAGTGAAGCAAATCAGATACAAGACAAAGCAACAAAATCGAAGAACTACAAGAACAACAAAGAATCTTACTCTTCTTCTTCCTCGTCGGAGCTGGCGCGGAGAGATCAAATCTGGCTCGCCTCCGGTCGACGAGGCGGAGGTGGGTTCCCTTGGCCGCTTGGCGGGAGCAGAAGCGGTGGTCTGGGAGGGCCCCGCTCCGGTTGCTGCAGCGGCGTGAGGTGCTCCTGCGGCAACAGTGCTTGCCATGGTGGAGCGCGTCGCGCGGCGCGGCGGCTGTTGGCCCGTCTGCCGCCCCGCTACGTCTCCGGCCTTGCAAAGACGCCTTCTTGGTGGAGCTGGGGGCTCCGCTCGCGGCAAGCTGTTTGAAGGTGGGGAGGAGGCGCCCTCGGCGGGTTCGCTCGACTCGGCCTCGGGCTCGGCAAGCTCTTCCTCGCCGGCAAACTTCCTTCGCTCGACAAGGCTTGCCGCCTCCGCTGCCTCTGCCTCCTCCACGGTGAATCCGAACTTCGCCCAGCGGCGGCGCTCTGCTGCCGCCTCTTCCAGCCTGGTGGCGTCGCTGCATCTAAATGCGTCGATGGTGTCGCGGGTGAGGCCCCTCTGCTCATCGGGGCGGACCGACACTTCTACCAGGCCGTCAAAGAACTCCCGCACGACGTCATCCGCAGGCTCTTGCCAGGTTGGGACAATTCCATGCGAGTCGCACAGTGGCATCATTGCACGAATGCGGTCGGCGAGGAATTGTTGCACTGTGGAACTCGCCCCTCGGCAACCTGAACATTTCGGGATGGTCAGGATCAGGCTTGAACAGCTCCAAGAGCATCGCATCCAGCTCCAAGACAGTGAAGTTGAAGTTGAGGCCCGGGCGCAGCCTCATGATATCAGCCGCATTCTGGAATTCCCAGGCAGGTCTCCTCCTCTCCTGCAAGAAGCGTCTGTGGCGAAGAAAGTCTGCGCCAACGGTGCCTACGGTGAGCCCGGCAAGCCTGAGGCGCAGGATCCGGGTGACGGCAATCTTCAACCTAGCATCTTCCGGGGCCACGTTACTCCAATCGTTGCCGCGCACTATTGGGGTTTGGCGCTGGGCGGTAAATGGCTGCGGGTTCTCCTCGACGATCCAGCACCAATCTGCCCTCCATTCCTCCCACTTGCTGCGGAGCTCTCCCTCCAGATAAGCTTCCTTCTTGCCGATCCTCGAGATCCAAGCGATTCCTCCGGCAGGAGGCTCCCCTCTCTCAACTCGGGGCATAAAGAAGTGGCGGAAAAGAGCTACGTTTGGATGGACTCCGACAAAGTTTTCGCAGAGATGTGCGAAAACTGCCATGGTCAGAACAGCATTGGGGGTGAAGTCAAGGAGGCGGAACCCGTAGGTGTTCATGATATCACAGAAAAATTCAGAGAAGGGCGGGCAGATCCCGCAGTAGAAGAAGAGCGCGAAGAAGGGATACCCGTTCGGAGCCAGTTCCGAAGCAGCAGCTGGGAGTACCTTCGTGCGCGGATGCGCTCGCATCTCCGTCGACGAAGAGGTAGTAGTACTCCCTCGGATCCTTCCTTGGCGAGCTGAGGGGGAAGATTGCCGCTCCTTCCGCAGGCCTTGAGCCGCTGCGCCTTGGCCGACTTCACGGCCTTCCCTTGTCGACTTTGAGCCATGGCGGAGGTGGTGGGGAGATCGACGGCGTCGGTGATGCTGGTGGCGATGAAGCGAGCACTGCTCTCTTTTCAGCCTTGGGAAGAATGGGGAGCAGCGGAGGTTTTTCGAGATTGGACAGCAATGGCGAGGTGGGCGAACTGCCCTGTTTCCCTTTATAAAGAGGGAGGGGCGGACGTTCCGCCTTTCGAATAAAGAAACCACCCACGATCTCTCCCACGATGCCGCATTCGGCGCGCGCCGATCGTGGAGCGTGGTGGGTCCGAGTGAGTTACTGGCGTAATCCAGGCCGCGGCGTGCCGTGCCTATTTTGGGCCTGGCCCAACAGCTGCTTCGGCACCGTGTGTGGCCCAGGCCGGGGCTCCTGTCGGTGTACTAGAGTAGGGGTACCCTAGTATCCCGAACTTGTGCACGGGCAGTTGCAGCACCACGCGGCAAGGCTTGCCGGGTGACCGCCAAGATCCTCCGTGGTTCCTTTGGAGCCATTCAAGAACAAAGTATTCAAGCCAAGGAGACAAGGCCCCGGCAAGAGGAGCTTGCCGGGAAGGCCACCCAAGGCACCTAAGAGACAAGGCACCGGCAAGAGGAGCTTGCCGGAAGGCCCGGCGAGCGACAAGCTTCCGGCGCGACAAAAACAACAACATGACAAGGCGCTTGCCGCGGCAATTCCACTCTGTACTGTGCTCTAGCACATCCACTAACGTGTCGCCTACAGGACCTTTCGAGCGTCGTGGCAAGAGGCTGTCGGCCAGCGGCGCCTTGGCAAGTGGCGCCGACAAGATCGCCATCGTGGCGGCGGTGGCGCCCGACGGTCCTGTTTGCCTTTGTTTGGGCGACGTGAGCGGGCATTTAATGCCTTTGCCCCTGCCGTCGGGGTTAGGTATGATACACTGTACAAGTAGCTGTACCAACCGCATTCTTTTCCGTTTTTGCCCTTGTCTACATTGCCACCTGTCGGAGACCCCTTGAGCATATAAAAGGAGGCACATGCGCAAGGTAGGGGGGGGGTTCGAGAGGTTCGAAGCCAGAAACACCCACGCTAGGTCTCATTAGCAGCTGGTGTGTGTACTGTAGCAATCAGCGCCCCCTAGCAAGAACTGAATACACTCAGACATGCAGCAGTAGGAGTGTTATCTCTCCGGAGAGCTCCGAAGCTGGGTAAACTGCTCGTGTGCTTCGCCTCGATCTGCTCTTCGTCGACCTCCCCCCCCGCCGAACCGAAAGGGGCTCGGTCCGCCGGTCCCATAGGTGTTCGTGGGTCAGATCAGCCTCCCCGACAGTACGCCTATTAATGTTGAAAGTAATATTATCCAAACTTTGACACCGGAAGAACACATAAAAGTGTCCTTCCAGAACACTCCAGAATCGTGAAATAAGGAGGTACGTGACACGGTAAGTAAACGGACTCCGAAAAATCCACAGAATTTTTTTTATCAGTTTTGGAATATTTTAGAATTTGGAAATAAAGAAACTCCCAGGAAGCGTCCCCTGGTGTGCACAAGACACCAGGACGGTTCAGGCTTGCCTGGCGCGCCCAGGTGGGTTGTGCCCACCTGGGACACCTTCCGTACTCCGTTTTTCTTCCGTATGCTTGTCATGCAAGATAAAAAATCTATCTATACTTCCTAAACCTATTAACCACTGTATCGCGGGGAAAATCCTCTATTCTCTTTTCTTGTTGTTTCCGGTCGGATTTATCAAGCTAGGCATCATGTCTTCCTGCTCCCCTAACCACATGGAAGAAGATGCTTGGCTGATGAAGATCGATACGAAGAGGGTGGAGCCTACGGACGCCATCAAGGGAGACAAGGGCAAGGAAGCTACCATAGATCCATCCCCGGTAGAAACACAAGCATTGTTGGCCGAGGAGGAGGAGGAAGATATCCTTAAACCCTACCTTACTCACCTTACTCCTGATGAGATTGAAGCTTTTCACGTCATTGAAATAGTTTGCATACAAAATAAGTATTTCACTCGCGAAAATATTCTGCATCAAGAGCATATCACTTATCTCCGGAGCGTCAGCCGTCGGTTGGAGAATCTCTTGATCCTTAAGGATAGGATTGCTTCATCACCACCACCATCCTCTTCACCACCGAAGGAGAACTAAGTATCGGGTATGGGCACTCCCCTTGGCTTCCACCAAGCTTGGGGGAGGTGCCCCAGTATCGTATCACCCCACTATCTTTTTGCTTTTACTTATCTTAGTTCGATCGCTTTAGATGAAATAAAGTTTAGTTCGATCCTTTCTTATTTGAGAGTTTTCTTAGTGATCTATCATTGTGATCGTGTGCAAGTTATATGATAAAGTTTAGTTTGAGTTTTTTGCTTTCTTTAGTTTCATGTTGCAAATAAATAAAATAAATAAGAAAGAAAGAAAAGAGAAAGGAAATAAATAAAAGAAAGGAAATAAATCAATAAGATCATATACTAATCCTATGGTAGGTGATAGAACCACATAAGGAAAAGTATAAGTAGGAAATTTTATTAGAGATTGACAAACATAGCATTAGTCAATGATGCAACTCATGAAAGAATTAAAAAGGGAAGACAAGATTCACATATAAATATACTATCCTAGAAATCTTTTGTGATTGTGAGCCCACACCAAAATATTATATTCCAAAATTGTTGACATTGGACAAGGAAGACAACATAATGGTTTATGTTTGTTTATATTCACATAGAAGTCATATTGTCATAGATCCTTTAACATGTGATGCTTGTCCCCTATCTTTGCTAGCCAAAAATTCCGCAGTAAGTAGAGAAACTACTTGTGCATCCAAACCCCTCAAACCCAAATGTTTTTCAAGTGTCCACCATACTCCATACCTACCTAGGGATTGAGCAATATCGCTCAAGTAAGTTGTCATCGGTGCAAAAAGGCAATAAAAATTGCTTCTAAAAATGTGAGATCATTTAGTGTAAGAGAAAATTGAGCGTTGTACGAACTTGGATGACAAAGAATAAAAGCGACAGACTGCATAATAAAGGTTGTCATGTTAAGGGGCAATACAACATGACATTCTCTTGCTCTAACGGATTGAGCATACAAACAAATAAGCGCATAGCAACCTCTGCTTCCCTCTGCAAAGGGCCTATCTTTTACTTTTATGTATTTACTTTTATGCAAAGAGTCAAAGTTTTCTTCTAATCCTTTTTATTTTTATCCCTTGGCAAGCATCATGTGGTGAGGAAAGATCTAGGTACATATGTCTAGTTGAATATAGATAGCATGAGTTATTATTGTTGATATCACCCTTGAGGTGAGTACATTGGGAGGCTAAACTTTAAGCCCCTATCTTTCTATGTGTCCGGTTGAAACGTTTTGCTCATGGTTACACGGTGAGTGTTAGAAATCATAGAAGACTATATGATGGTTGAGTATGTGGACTTGCCTAAAGGCTCCGACACGTGAACCTTCCTGAAAAGATGATGAATTGTAGTTGCAAAGTTGACTAAGAACATAGTTTGTTGGTTTCTAATAGAGTTTTTGCTTTATACTTTGATTGTGTCATGAACTATTACTTATGCACGAGAAGTGTATTATAAAAGTTCTATGATAAAGGTCCTATGTTTAATTTATAATCAACATCATGCTTCTATGTCCATATTTTGTTTTTATCGACACCTCTCTCTCAAAGCATCTGGACATGTTTTTCGATTTCGGTTTTCGCTTGAGGACAAGCGAGATCTAAGCTTGGGGGAGTTGATACATCCATTTTGCATCATGTTTTCTTACTATTATTTATAATGTTTTTATCCATAATAATTCTTTTTGGAGTAATTCTAATGCCTTTTCTCTCCTAATTTGCAAGGTACACACCAAGAGGGAGAATTCCGGCAGTTGGAAATCTTGACCTAAAA
This sequence comes from Aegilops longissima, assembly GCA_021605205.1. Classification (NCBI taxonomy): domain Eukaryota; kingdom Viridiplantae; phylum Streptophyta; class Magnoliopsida; order Poales; family Poaceae; genus Aegilops; species Aegilops longissima. The sequence goes on from CM038678.1 coordinate 340,123,017, forward strand.
AAGCTACGTCAGGCTACCTATTCTGCACAACTCCAAATGAGCTGAAAATTGACGGAGATTTTTTACGGAATATATAAGAAATATTGAAGCAAATAACTACCAAAGGGCGCGCCATGGAGCCCAGGCACGCCCTGGTGGGTTGTGCTCTCCTCGGCCCACCTCTGGTGCCCATATTCTGGTATATAGGTCGTTTTGACCTAGAAAAAATAAGGATAAGGCTATTGGGACGGAGAGCGGCCGTCTTGAGGCGGAACTTGGGTAGGAGCACTTTTGCCCTCCGGCGGAGCGATTCCGCCGGGGGAACTTCCCTCCCAGAGGGGGAAATCATCGTCATCATCATCACCAACAACTCTCCCATCTTGCAGAGGGCAATCTCCAACAACATCTTCAACAGCACCATCTCATCTCAAACCCTAGTTCATCTTTTGTATTCAATCTTGTTACCAGAACTATAGATTGGTGCCTGTGGGTGACTGGTAGTGTTGATTACATCTTGTAGTTGATTACTATATGGTTTATTTGGTGGAAGATTATATGTTCAGATCCATTATGCTATTTAATACTCCTATGATCATGAACATGTTTATCATTTGTGAGTAGTTACATTTGTTCTTGAGGTCATGGGACAAATCATGTTGCAAGTAATCATGTGAATTTGATTTGTGTTCGATAATTTGATAGTATGTATGTTGTGATTCCCTTAGTAGTGTCATGTGAACGTCGACTACATGACACTTCACCATATTTTGGGCCTAAGGAAATGCATTGTGGAGTATAAATTAGAGGTGGGTTGCGAGAGTGACAGAAGCTTAAACCCCAGTTTATGAGCTATTCCGTAAGGGACCGATTGCATCCAAAAGTTTAATGCTATGGTTAGAATTTATTCTTAATAATTTTCTCATAGTTGCGGATGCTTGTGGGATTGTTAATCATAAGTAGGAGTTTTGTTCAAGTAAGAACAACACCTAAGCACCGGTCCACCCACATATCAAATTATCAAAGTAGCAAACACAAATCAAACCAACATGATGAAAGTGACTAGATGAAATTCCCGTGTACCCTCAAGAACGCTTTGCTTATCATAAGAGACCATTTTGTCCTGTCCTTTGACTCAGAAGGATTGGGCTACCTTGCTGCATATTTTTTACTACTATCGTTACTTGCTCATTACAAATTATCTTGCTATCAAACTACTCTGCTACTTACAATTTCAGCAGTTGGAGACATTACCTTACTGAAAACTACTTGTCATTTCCTTCTGCTCCTCGTTGGGTTCGACACTCTTACTTATCGAAAAGAGCTACAATTGATCCCCTATACTTGTGGGTCATCATGCGTCACCATATTATTGGGCCAGGCCCATTTAATTTCGAAATACATAAGTATAGGCTATTTTTAGAGTCCGTATGTGTGGGGAAACAAGTGATAGGGTTGGTTTCGGACTCCTCCCCCAAGGGCCACGAAATTACCCCCTCTTCCTCCATTCTTACATCCCTTAGGGCGTCGCTTAGACTTTGGGTTTTGTTTAGATTAAATGTTTGCCATAGCTGCAACTTCGCGTACTTCGTTAGTGTTCAACGACCAGACCAAGACGTCACAGAACCCCACTTGATCAATAAATCTTTCCTCTTTAATTCGCAATATCCAGATTGGAATTTCAGTTTCTTGCTTGTTCTTTGTTTGCTTGCACGAAATAGACCCACGTGGTCAGGTTGATCGTGCTCCGGCATGGTCAATAACCTCTTGGAGTTGGTTTAGCGATTGCTAAGGCGCGATGTCCTCGCACTTTCGTAGTCAGATCGTCAAAGTCTACTCCACCAAAAATGATAGCCACCATCTCATCGAGAGACGGGACACCTTTGCCTCTATCAACATAGCGAAGAAAAGATACTCGGTCGGTGCAAAAGGTGCACTTCCCAAGGTTACCAAAACAAACGTGCATCACGTCAAGCAATAAAAACAACATGTAAATGCTCCAAATGTTCCTCCATAGATCTGCTATAAATCAATATATCATCAAAATAGACTACCAGAAATCGTCCAATCAAAGCACATAAAACTTCGTTCATTAATCTCACGAAAGTACTAGGTGGAATAGTTAACCCAAAAGTCGTGACTAACCACTCATATAATCCAAACTTAGTTTTAAATGTTGCTTTCCACTCATCCCCCAATTTCATATGAATTTGATGGTATCCACTATGCAAATCAACTTTGGAGATTATTGTAGAGCCACTCAATTCATGAAGCATATCATCTAGCTTAGGAATAGGATGACGATAACGAATTGTAATATTATTAATGCCTCTACAATCAACACACATATGCGATGTACCGTCCTATTTCGGCACTAGAATAAAAGTATCAACACAAGGACTAAGGGATTTGCGTATATAACCTTTGTCGAGCAGCTCCTGGACACGCATAATCTTCTTCGTCTCCTCTGGATTGGTACGATATGGTGCATGGTTTGGTAGTGATGCACCGGGAATTAAGTCAATCTGATGCTCAACCCCTCGAATAGGTGGTAATCCCGGTGGCACGTCCTATGGAAAGATGTCAACACAGTCCTGCAAAATGTTAGTGCCAGTAGGAGGCAAAGTGGAAGGCACATCCTCGAATTAAAATAATTCCTCTTTGCACACAAAAGCATAACAAACAGATTTTGCTGCAATCTAGATCATCAATATCAGATTTGGTGGCGAGTAAACATCCACTTCTGAATTAATTTATGAAGCAACACTAGATGGTTTATTATTAGGTTTCATTTGTTGCTCAAATTCTTTCGCCACTGTTTGATTTTCACTCTTATTTTTCTCCTGTTTTGCTTTACTAGCTCGATTAATATCATCTTTCCAAATGGAATCAGGAGTCAAAGGAAGCAAAGTAATATGTTTATCCTGATGAACAAGAGTATACTGATTGTTTCTACCATGGTGTACATATTTTTTGTCGAATTGCCATGGTCTACCAAGTAATAAGGAACATGCTTGCATGGGTACCACATCACAATCAACATAATCAGCATATGTAGCGATACTAAAATGCACACAAATAGTACGTGTTACCTTAACCTTGCCACTGTTGTTGAACCATTGGATGTAGTAAGGATGTGGATGTGGTCTTGTGGTGAGAGATAGCTTGTCCACCATCTCCATGCTAGCCAAGTTGTTGCAGCTCCCTCCATCTATGATGACGTAAATAGAACACTCCTTCACAACTCCCTTTGTATGGAACAAATTATGCCTCTGGTTTTGCTCAGCTTGTGTGGGCTGCGTTCTCAAAACACGTTGAGCAACTAAACTTTCATACCTGTGAGCATCTTCAGTAGCCATGTATTGTGTCTCATGTTCAGAATCATCTCAACCGTGTTCTTCACTTGTAATAAGAGCCAAAGTCTCCTCATCATAATCACTAGCGGACTCATACCCATCATCCTCAGTAGCAATCATCACACGCTGAGATTTGCATTATCTCGCATAATGACCTCTTCCCTTACACAAACGACATATAATATCATGTGTATGCCCTATTGATGCCATGGATGAAGAAGAGCTCTGTGCAGGCCCGTCAGTGTTCTTTTGGCAGATAGTGGTGGTAGTGTGTTGTAGGGTGAAACCCTAGAGGGGATCTTTTCACACTTGGAGGGGGGAAAGAGGAAGAACACACAAGAACACAAGGAGGAAATCACTCAAACAAACCCAAACAACACATCCACTAGAGTAGCATACAAGAAATCCACAAGCATACAAGGACAATTCAAGGATAATAGCACTAGGGTAAAAGTTCTTCCCACTAGGTGAGGTCTTGATATCCAAGAGGATCTTCTCCAAGAGGAGGGCTTGATCTCCAAGAGGAGTTCTAGATCTCCAAGAGGAGGAAGATGAGAAAAGCTCTCTCTTTGTCTACTTAATACTTTGCTACCCTCTCAAATGAGATAGGGGAGGAGTTTATATAGCCTAGGAACGAATTCTGAGACAGAGGGGGATGCAAGGGTAAAAAAACCAAAACGCACGCAGGCATACGGAGGGGTCCGGGCACCTAGACCGGACAGAGCCGCACGCTCAGGTGAGGCCGGGCAACCGAGGCTGCAAGGGCCAGGCACCGGGACACCTGGGGTTGGTGGCCTGGGCACCCGGGCGGGGCTGGGCAGCTCCCAGCGGCTGGGCCGGGCACTTGGGCAGCCAAAGCCAGCACCAAGTAGGGGCTAGGCACCCGGGCGGCGACAGCCAGGGCTTGGTAGGGGCCGGGCACCCGGGGCCTTCTAGGCCGGGCACCCGGGGTGCTCGGCGGCTGATTTCAGCCGACCGGCCGGGCAACCGGGTCTAGGGGAGGCCGGACACCTAGGATGTCCAGTGCCTCCGCGTCTTCATTTCCTTCTCCTTCGTTCTTCTCCTCAGGTGCTTGGATCTCCATCCTTGCTTCCTCACAGGCTCCTTCTAGGTACCTAAGGATGCATAACACCTCCGTTTGAGGTAGAACCCAATTCACGTGTGATTCCGAATGAAACTCGAAGATGATATAATTGACCTCGTTCTCGATAGCGTGTGCACGAGCTCTTGTCATCAGTCCCCTTGGTGCTTGAGGTGGTGAGTGGGCGTCCATGGGGATGGTCGAGGGAGGTGTTATGCATCATCTCCCCCCCCCCTTGGGAGAGATCCATCCACGGATCGTGATCTTCATCACCATGGTACTTTGCAAAGTACTTGACGTTGAAGATGTCGCTTACGTTGTACTTGTCACGTGGAATATCGATCTTGTAGGCATTGTCGTTGTAGCGTGAGAGCACCTTGAAGGGTCCATCGGCTCTCGGAAGTAGCTTGGACTTTTGCTCCTTGGGGAAGCGGTCCTTGTAGAGATGTAACCATACGAGATCTCCCAGTTGGAACACCATTGGTGACTTGTTGATGTTGAGCTTGGTGGTGAGGCTGTGTACTTGACGCTCGATCATGGACCTTGTTTCTTCATGCATCTTCTTGAGGTAGGTGGCTCTTGTGGTAGCGTCCATGTTCGCTCGTTCTTGTAGCGGTAGAGGGAGGATGTCCAATGGCGACAAAGGGTTGAAGCCGTAGACAACCTCGAAGGGGGACTTGCCGGTAGTAGAGTATCTTGCGCGGTTGTAGGCGTACTCGGTGATGAGTATGCACTCCTCCCACTCCTTGATGTTCTTTTTGATCAACACGCATAGGAGAGTGGAGAGCGTCTTGTTGGTGATTTCCGTTTGGCCATCGGTTTGTGGATGATATGCCATGGAGAAGAGTAGCTTGATTCCGAGCTTGGCGCATAACGTCTTCCAAAAGTAGCTTAAGAACATGACGTCCCGGTCTGACACAATTTTCTTTGGCACTCCATGTAACCTCAAGATTTCCCTACAAAAAAGATTTGCAACATGTGAAGCATCGTCTATCTTATTGCATGCGATAAAATGAGCCATTTTAGAGAATCGGTCCACAACAGCAAATACGAAATCCTTGCCATTTTTAGTCCTAGGTAATCCAAGCACAAAAGCCATGCTAATATCTTCCCATGGTTGTGAAAGCACAAGTGCTCCCTAGGTGGTTTGGTAATTAATGTCAATATATCTCTTGTTGGACTAACACTATTATCTAGTATGTTTCAGACAAGTTCAACAATGGAGTGGCATGGACTGAAGGATGTGGGAACTCCTTCAAGGTGCTAAGGACAAAGGATTGGCTCAAGCTTCAAGCTCAAGACTCTTCATTTTACATTTTAGTGATCCAAGATCACATTGAGTCTATAGGCAAATCCAATACTATCAAGGAGGGATGAGGTGTTGCTTAATGAGCCTCTTGCTTCATGTGCTGAGTGATATGCTCCAAAACCCTCCACTACTTTCTCACATCCACATATGACCTAAACCTAAAGTCAAACTCGGCCCTACCGATTCTTTCTATACGGCGCCACCGAGTTCAGATGTCATAGCCACTGCCACAAACCCTAGGCAAATCGGTTTCACCGATAGGGATCTCGATCTCACCGAGATGGGATTGTAATCTCTCTGAGTATGTCCATTACCAAAATCGGTCTCACCGAATTTGTGTGATCGGTACTACCGAGATTACAATGCAAACTCTCTGGTTAACTTATTACCAAAATCGGTCTCACCGAGTTTGAGTAATCGGTCTCACCGAGTTTGCCTGACCAACTCTCTGGTTAGCTAATTACCAAAATCGGTCTCACCGAGTTTGTGTAACCGGTCTCACCGAGATTACGTTATGCCCTAACCCTAACCATATCGGTCCTACCGAATTGCATATTGGTCCCACCGAAAACCCTAACGGTCACTAGGTTTACTAAATCGGTCCGACCGAGTTTTATGATTCGGTCCCACCGAGTTTGGTAAATTGTGTGTAACGGTTAGATTTTGTGTGGAGGCTATATATACCCCTCCACCTCCTCTTCATTCATGGAGAGAGCCATCAGAACAAACCTACACTTCCAACTTACCAGTTCTGAGAGAGAACCACCTACTCATGTGTTGAAGCCAAGATATTCCATTCCAACCATATGAATCTTGATCTCTAGCCTTCCCAAGTTGCTTTCCACTCAAATCTTCTTTCCACCAGATCCAAATATTATGAGAGAGAGTTGAGTGTTGGGGAGACTATCATTTGAAGCACAAGAGCAAGGAGTTCATCATCACCACACCATTTGTTACTTCTTGGAGAGTGGTGTCTCCTAGATTGGCTAGGTGTCACTTGGGAGCCTCCGACAAGATTGTGGAGTTGAACCAAGGAGTTTGTAAGGGCAAGGAGATCGCCTACTTCATGAAGATCTACCGCTAGTGAGGCAAGTCCTTCGTGGGCGACGGCCATGGTGGGATAGACAAGGTTGCTTCTTCATGGACCCTTCGTGGGTGGAGCCCTCCGTGGACTCGCGCAACCGTTACCCTTCGTGGGTTGAAGTCTCCATCAATGTGGATGTACGACAACACCACCTATCTGAACCACGACAAAAACATTCGTGTCTCCAATTGCGTTTGAATTCTCCAAACCCTTCCCTTTACTTTCTTGCAAGTTGCATGCTTTACTTTCCGCTACTCACATACTCTTTGCATGCTTGCTTGCTTTTTATGTATTGTGAATGTTAAACTTGTGCCTAAACTCCACTTAAACCTAAAGAAGTTAAAAACTGCAACTTTGGTACTTAGTGTCTAATCAGCCCCCCCTCTAGACACATCTTCTCAAGATCCTACAAGTGGTATCAGAGCATTGGTCTCCATTGCCTTGCTTTGATCACCATTGTAGGAAGATGGATGAGTCTACTTCGGGGAGTCTTAGACATAAAGTTCCTATCCTTGATGGAGAGTATTTTCATGAGTGGAAAAATGAGATGCTTGTAATTTTCAATCAATATCATTTGAACAAGTACATTGCTAGCCCTTGTGCACCTCATGTTGATCCTATGCATCCTACCCTTGATGAATTTATTGGCATGACTTGAAATCTTAGAACTGTTAATCTTATCACTAGAGGCTTGCCTAGAAACTTAATTAGAATCTTGCCTACTCTTGAGTGTGCCTACACTATATGGAAATTTCTTGAGGAACGCTTTCTCAATTATTCCTTGAAAAATCTAGATGAGATTCTCCATAAGTCTATTGCCTTGAGTAAGATAAATACTAGTGATCCTATGTTTGGTGATCGTCTATTTGAACTTACCGACCTTATGCGTGCCAAAGGAGATGTTGGAATTATTGGTGATATTATTTCCGAAGCTATAAGAATTCATAAGCAAGATCATTGTCAAACTCACTCTAACGAATTACCCTCTCTAGGACTTGATCCACCACATGACGATGTTGAACATGGAGACTATGATGAGGATGATGATAGTGACTTTGATCTTGACGATGCAATGAGACATTTTGGTCTTATGCAAATCTTCGGGGATATGTGTCTGGAGGAAAGGAATGGGTTCTTGACAGTGGATGTACCGATCACATGACAGGAGATAAAGACATGTTTCGTGAGCTTCCTGAAAATGATAGTCCTCGAAAGTATGTCACTTTCGGTGAAAACTCAAAGGGTAAGGTGGTTGGCCTCGGTAAGGTGGCCATCTCACATGATAGCTCCATTCAGAATGTCATGCTCATTGAATCTCTTGGCTACAACTTACTTCCAGTATCTAGACTTGCTGATTTTGGTTTCAATGTCCTATTTACTGAAGTAGATTGCCAAGTGTTTCGTCGAGACAATCATAAAATGGTCTTTACCGGTATACGTAGAGGTGATCTTTACATTGTTGACGTCTCTAAAAAGGCACAACCTAAAACTTGCTTCATTGCTAAATCTTCAAAAGGTTGGTTATGGCATAGACGACTAGGTCACGTTGGCATGAGAAATCTTGACAAGCTTATTAAAGGAAATCATATCCTTGGAGTTAACGATGTCATATTTCATAAGGATAGACTCTACAGTGCTTGTCAGGCAGGTAAACAGGTTGGAGGAAGGCATCCTGTGAAGAACATCATGACCACAAGGAGGCCACTCGAGCTACTTCATATGGATCTCTTTGGTCCCAACGCTTACAAAAGTCTCGGTGGAAATTCTTTTGGTCTAGTTATAGTTGATGATTTTTCAAGATTTACGTGGGTATTCTTTCTCGATGATAAACCGCAGGTCCAAAAGATCTTCAAAAACTTCGCTAGGAAGGCCCAAAATCAATTTGAAGTGAAGATCAAGAAGGTTCGCAGCGACAACAGAACGGAGTTCAAGAACGCAAATGTGGACACCTCTCTTGACGAAGAAGGGATTTCACACGAGTTCTCGGCCACGTATACACCTCAACAAAATGGAGTTGTTGAGAGGAAGAACCGGACGCTCATCGAAATGGCGAGAACGATGCTTGATGAGTACAAGACGCCGATGCATTTTTGGGCAGAAGCGGTTGAGACAGCTTGCGATGCAACAAATCGCTTGTATCTTCACAAGCTACTCAGCAAGACGGCATACGATCTCCTCACCGGTAACAAACCCCAAGTTGGATACTTTCGAGTATTCGGCTCAAAGTGCTACATTCTTGATAAGCATCGTCGTTCAAAATTTGATCCTAAGTCTCATGAAGGTTTCCTACTAGGTTATGGCTCAAACTCTCACACTTACCTGTCTACAACAATTTCACCCGAAAGGTTGAAGAGACGGTAGATATGAAGTTTGATGAATCTAACGGATCGCAAGTAGAGCAATTGCCAATTGATGTAGGAGAAAAAGACCCTTCGGAAGCAATCCAAGACTTGTCTATTGGCAAGGTCCGTCCAACGGAGGTGAAGGAGAGTACCTCGTCCGTCCAAGTGGAAGCTTCTACTTCACGACAAAGTGAACCACGAGTTGATACGGAAGCATCCACAAGTGGAACACACCAAGATGAAGAAAACGAGGAAGTACATCAAGAACGTCAACAACCTCCTTCTCCACCACTACAAGAAAACGACAACGCCAACAATGAAGAAGATCAAGAAGAAGAAGAACAAGATGAAGAAGATGTTCAACCAAAACCCAAGCAAAAGCTTTCACGAGTTCGAGCAAGAATTGCTAAAGACCATCCCGTCGAGCAAATCTACAATGATATTCAAACCGGGAGAATCACTCGCTCTAAAACTCGTTTAGCTAACTTTTGTGAAAACTATTCTTTCATCTCTAGCATTGAACCTATGAAGGTCGAAGAAGCATTGGAAGATCCGAGTTGGATAAATGCTATGCATGAAGAGCTACACAACTTTGAGACAAACCAAGTTTGGACATTGGTTGAGAAGCCCGACAACAACCACAACATCATCGATACCAAGTGGGTGTTTCGCAACAAGCAAGATGAAGATGGACAAGTAGTTGGCAACAGAGCACGTCTCGTCGCCCAAGGCTACACACAAGTCGAAGGTATGGACTATGGTGAGACTTATGCTCCCGTTGCTAGACTTGAATCCATTCGCATCTTACTTGCCTATGCTAATCACCATAATATCACCTTGTACCAAATGGACATTAAAAGTGCTTTTCTAAATGGTGAAATAGAGGAGGAAGTTTATGTAAAACAACCTCCTGGCTTTGTCAATCCTAAGAAACCAAATCATGTTTACAAACTTCACAAAGCCCTTTATGGTCTTAAACAAGCTCCTAGAGTTTGGTATAAATGCTTGACCAAGTTTCTTCTTGAAAAAGGCTTTGAAATTGGGAAAATTGATTCCACACTTTTTACTAAAAGGGTTAATGGAGAATTATTTGTATGCCAAATTTATGTTGATGATATCATATTTGGATCAACTAACCCTCATTTTAGTGAGAAGTTTGGAAAGCTAATGTCGGAGAAGTTCGAGATATCAATGATGAGTGAACTCAAATTCTTTCTTGGGTTGCAAATCAAGCAAACTAAGGAAGGTAATTTTGTCTCTCAAACGAAGTACACAAAGGACTTATTCAAGAAGTTCAATATGCAAGAGTGCAAAGGTATGTCTACACCCATGCCTACTAGTGGACATCTCGATTTGACCAAAGATGGTAAATCGGTTGATCAAAAGGTTTATCGCTCTATGATTGGATCATTGTTGTACCTATGTGCATCACGTCCCGATATTATGCTAAGTGTGTGCATGTGTGCAAGATATCAAGCTGCTCCTAAAGAATGTCATCTTAAGGCCGTAAAAAGGATAGTGAGATACTTAATTCATACACCAAATTTTGGCATTTGGTATCCTAAGAGGGCCTCTTTCGATCGTGTTGGCTACTCCGACTCGGACTATGCCGGAGACAAGGTTGATAGAAAGTCCACGTCGGGTACTTGTCAATTTCTTGGTAGATCTCTTGTGTCTTGGTCCTCCAAGAAACAAAACTCGGTATCCTTATCTACAGACCAAGCGGAGTACATTGCATTGGTTCATGTTGTGCTCAATTACTTTGGATGACCCAAACTCTTAAAGATTATGGGATATATGTGAAACATGTTCCATTGCTTTGTGACAATGAAAGTGCTACCAAAATTGGTCATAATCCCGTACAACATTCTCGAACTAAGCATATTGAAGTTCGTCATCATTTCATTCGAGATCATGTTGCTAAGGGTGACATTAAACTTAAGCATGTTTGCACCGAAAAGCAATTAGCAGATATTTTTACTAAACCCCTTGATGAGAAAGTGTTTTGCAGGTTGAGAGGAGAATTGAACATCATTGATGCTTCAAACTTGGAGTAGAAACTCCATTGGATACATGCAAGACAAGAGCTTATGACTAATCCATGATATCTCTCTTATAATGAAAATATTATATATTGGATATATTTGCATCTTGCATGTTATCTAACCCTTGTAGGTACTTGGTTGAATCAAATTACATGAGATTGTAACCTACTCACATCTTGAGCAATCTCTACATGACCAAGTCTCTACACTATGGTGGCTGAATACAAGGAAGCACGGAATCATTCAAACATATCCTTTGACAAACTCTATGTTGAGCTTCATGATTATCATTTTTGGATATACAAGTGCTACTCCTTGCAAGAACTAACCCATGTAGGTAGATGGACTCAAATTCCAAGTGGTGCTCCCAACTCTTGATGAGCTACATCAACCTTGAGCAACCCACACAAGTTCAACTACATGATCAACACCACCAACCAAGGTATGTTATTCCATCTTAGAGAAGCTTTACTCCAAGTCAAGATGCTTAAACGAAAAATGGTAACCCCATTTTGAGCTTAAACGATGAGTATGACCTATGATCAAGTGATCTCACTTGACTCCTATGTCAATATACTCTAACATAGGTGACTTTGTCGCCGACCATCTCTAGATGAAGTTCTCTCGTGTTCTTTTCTGAGTTTTTGCATCTGTCTCATGCATATTTGTTTCCCCTTTCAAAAAAAACTTCATCTAGATTTCCTTTCTTTTCTTTCTTTTCTTTTCAGTTGCTCTGCATTTCCAGCATCCAATTCATTGCACATCATTCAGTTAATTCCTTGAAAATCTTTGTGAGATCTTTCTAGTCTAGTGAGCTGAGGTGACAAGTGTTTTCTCTGCGATTAACTAGGTTTCACCGATTTGTTGTTTTCGGTCCAACCGAATCCTTTTGGTACAACCGAAGCATACCACTCGGTGCCACCGATTTCACAACAGGAAAAACAGTTTGCCACTTATTCTGTGTTTCTTCTGATCCAACTCCACTAAATGAATCTTGTCCTATACAAGCATCACAATTTTATCCAGTGCTTTGTATTGTGACTCAAGGACCAAACCCATTCACAACAAATTCCAGAAGATCCTTCTTGGAAATTGATGTCAAAGGGGGAGAGAGAGATCACATCAAAGCTTATCACTTCCAAAAGGGAGAGAGTATTAAGGGGGAGAAAGAGATCTCCAGGGGGAGAGAATACTCAAGTAGAAAGTATTTCTCAAGGATCCCAGATGCTTGGTGTTAAAGAGGAGAGATGCCACATGTCTTTTTGGGCGAAAGACATGTTCATATGTGCTTATTTGCATTAAGCTCTGTTCTTTTATATCTTTTCAGCTCTGATTTTCTGTTCCCTATCTTCTCCCAATATCTCATGCTAGATTCAGGGGTAGCAAGACATCTAAGGGAAAGGAATCATTCAAATTCATTGCATATATTTACTCTTGGGGACATGTCTAATCCAATGTGATACTTAGTACTCACTCTCTACATGTCATCCCAGTCTTGGTACTCTTGTGGTTTCTTTTGTTTGCTCTGGCTAGTAGACGTACCTGTGTTATCTACCCTTGTTTGTGCAGGTTCATTCCACCCTAAGCCAACTCAATACTACAAGGTAAGTATATGCATCACACTCATGTGTATGAGGAATTCTTGCTAATGTACGTACTGTTTGCAAGAAGGACTCATAAGCATGGAGGTATTTTCTTTGATATTCTTTGCTCTGATGCATATGGCCAAGATACATGTAACACATTGCCTACTCTATCATGGTTATGCTCTCACATGCTTCTATATTCCATACTCACATGATTGCATAAATGTAGGGAGAGCCTATGCTTGTTACATGTCTTTTCAAAGCTTTACTTTATATTATTTATATCTTTATCTAAAGCTTTGATGTATGTTGCCATCAATTACCAAAAAGGTGGATATTGAAAGCACAAGTGCTCCCTAGGTGGTTTTGGTAATTAATGTCAACATATCTCTTGTTGGACTAACACTTTTATCTAGTATGTTTCAGACAAGTTCAACAATGGAGTGGCATGGACTAAAGGATGTGGGAAATCCTTCAAGGTGCTAAGGACAAAGGATTGGCTCAAGCTTCAAGCTCAAGAATCTTCATTTTACATTTTAGTGATCCAAGATCACATTGAGTCTATAGGAAAAGCCAATACTATCAAGGAGGGATGAGGTGTTCCTTAATGAGCCTCTTGCTTCATGTGCTTAGTGATATGCTCCAAAACCCTCCACTACTTTCTCACGTCCACATATGACCTAAACCTAAAGTCAAACTCGGCCCTACCGATTCTTTCTATCCCGCGCCACCGAGTTCAGATGTCATAGCCACTGCCACAAACCCTAGGCAAATCGGTTTCACCGATAGGGATCTCGGTCTCACCGAGATGGGATTGTAATCTCTCTAAGTATGTTCATTACCAAAATCGGTCTCACCGAATTTGTGTGATCGGTACTACCGAGATTACAATGCAAACTCTCTGGTTAACTTATTACCAAAATCGGTCTCACCGAGTTTGAGTAATCGGTCTCACTGAGTTTGCCTGACCAACTCTCTGGTTAGCTAGTTAACTAAATCGGTCTCACCAAGTTTGTGTAATCGGTCTCACCGAGATTACGTTATGCCCTAACCCTAACCATATCGGTCCTACCGAGTTGCATATCGGTCCCACCGAAAACCCCAACGGTCACTAGGTTTACTAAATCGGTCCGACCGAGTTTTATGATTCGGTCCCACCGAGTTTGGTAAATTGTGTGTAACGGTTAGATTTTGTGTGGAGGCTATATATACCCCTCCACCTCCTCTTCATTCGTGGAGAGAGCCATCGGAACAAACCTACACTTCCAACTTACCAGTTCTGGGAGAGAACCACCTACTCATGTGTTGAGGCCAAGATATTCAATTCCAACCATATGAATCTTGATCTCTAGCCTTCCCAAGTTGCTTTCCACTCAAATCTTCTTTCCACCAGATCCAAATCTTATGAGAGAGAGTTGAGTGTTGGGGAGACTATCATTTGAAGCACAAGAGCAAGGAGTTCATCATCAACACACCATTTGTTACTTCTTGGAGAGTGGTGTCTCCTAGATTGGCTAGGTGTCACTTGGGAGACTCCGACAAGATTGTGGAGTTAAACCAAGGAGTTTGTAAGGGCAAGGAGATCGCCTACTTCATGAAGATCTACCTCTAGTGAGGCAAGTCCTTCGTGGGCGACGGCCATGGTGGGATAGACAAGGTTGCTTCTTCGTGGACCCTTCGTGGGTGGAGCCCTCCGTGGACTCGCGCAAGCGTTACCCTTCGTGGGTTGAAGTCTCCATCAACGTGGATGTACGATAGCACCACCTATCGAAACCATGAAAAAAACATCCGTGTCTCCAATTGCGTTTGACTTCTCCAAACCCTTCCCTTTACTTTCTTGCAAGTTGCATGCTTTACTTTCCACTGCTCACATACTCTTTGCATGCTTGCTTGCTTGTTATGTATTGTGAATGTTAAACTTGTGCCTACTTTGGTACTTAGTGTCTAATCACCCCCGCTCTAGACACATCTTCTCAAGATCCTACTGGTTGATGTGGAATAGGAAGTGGCATATGTAAACCATGGGATTTAGATTGTGACTTAGCTTTGCGGCATGTAGAGCACCGGTTGAGGAAGCGTGAGACATCGCAGAACATCTTGGGCCAAAAGTAGTTCTTGGAGACTGTGCAAAAGTCTTGTCGCATGCAAAATGTCCCATGAGTCTGCCTCCATGAGCCTCTTGCAAAAGTAACAAATGAAGAGAAGACTCGGGGATGCATAGTTTGTTAGCTCTCATTTGATAACCATCTTTGATATAATATCGTTCCCAAGATGTATGCTCACACACTTAGCAAAAGGAGTAGCAAAAGTCACATCATGCTCATACAAATCTTTGATATGACAAATCCAACAACATGCAATTCAAGTTGAGTAATTAACATGGATTTGCGAGAAAGAGCATCCGCCACAACATTCTCTTTGCACTTAATGTACTTGATCACATAGGGGAAAGATTCAATAAATTCACTCCATTCAGCATGCCGTTTATTCAACTTGGTTAGGCCTTTAAGGTACTTAAGTGTCTCATGATGGTATGTATGACAAACTCATGTGGGCGAAGATAATGCTCCCAAACATGCAACACATGCACTAAAGCATATAATTCTTTATCATAGCTGGGATAGTTAAGTTGGTCACCAGAAAGTTTTTCAGTAATGTATGCAATGACTCGCTTTT
The DNA here is from genome assembly GCA_021605205.1 of Aegilops longissima. Classification (NCBI taxonomy): domain Eukaryota; kingdom Viridiplantae; phylum Streptophyta; class Magnoliopsida; order Poales; family Poaceae; genus Aegilops; species Aegilops longissima. The sequence continues at coordinate 340,138,472 of CM038678.1, forward strand.
CTTGAATCAAAACTCCACTAATCCCGTTACCACTAGCATCACAATGAACCTCAAAAGTTGTGTCAAAGTTAGGCAAAGCAAGAATCAGAGCATGAGTAAGCAAAGATTTGAGCTCATCAAATGTGGTAGATTGCAAAGGTCCCCAAACAAAGGGTGCATTTTCTTACTCAAAGCATGCAAGGTGCGGCAATAGTGCTAAAGTCTTTCACAAAGCGAGGATAGAAACACGCTAGACCAAGGAAACTACGCACTTGTTGCAAATTAGTTGGTTGTGGCCTAGTTTTAATTGCTTCAATTTTTGACTCATCAACATGAACACCCTTTGAAGAAACAATGAAACCCAAGAAAACAAGTTTTTCAACACCAAAAGTGCATTTTTCCATGTTGGCATAAAGACGTTCCTTGCGAAGAGTTTGCGATACGGCCCTAACATGATTTATGTCGGGGGTATCATGCGACATATGCTAAGGGGGTGGCTTATCATGGATGGGGTCAAAAGTACGTCGCTGAGCTCTAGAGGCGCGAGTGAGCGAGATCGCATACGCCGGCGAATCTTACCCAGGTTCGGGGTTCTCCTAGGAGATAACACCCCTAGTCCTTCTCTGCGGGGTCTCCGCATGATCACTATCTCAACAAGGTAGCTACAAGCTTGCTCCTTGAGCTGTTTGGCTAGAGGAGGAAGAAGAACAAGGCTAGCTCTACTCCATTCTCTCTACGTGGTGTGTGTGTCTTCTAAGGTTTGGAACCCTTTGCATGGGTGGCCTGGGGGGTTTATATAGGCCTACCCCCCAAGGGTACAATGGTAATCCGGCCAGGTGTAGGATTCGGCCATCAGTGTCTCTTGTCGCCGGTTTCTCCGCCGGCTGCTGGGGCCCTCCGCCTGGTGGGTCCCACAAGCTGTCTTGTACTTGGCCGACAGGCCGCGCCCGCCGCTTGCGGGTCCTGCCGGCTGCTTAGCACTGTAGCCGTGCCACTGACGATGCATGCTTCGTCGGGGAAAGTGTGGCTGCAATCCCGCTGCCTGGTGGGCGTTCACTTTAGACACTCCCCATCTCTTCTGGTTAATGGAGTGCAGACTTTGAGTGGGAGAGGGGGCCGCCTGCTGGAAGGCGGCCCACTACCGTTGCCGCCTAGTGGAGAATCACTAACAGGTAGGGCCCGCCGCCTGCGAGCCGTACCAACCGGCCATCGTGGGACCATGGCTCCCTCTGACGTAGGTGATGTTATGGGCTACGTGGGTACAGTGTCGCGCCGGGCGAGGGGTGTCCGCTTGGTACACCACACTGTAGCCATGCTCTGCCCAGGATTCGGGGGTGGCAGGCTGCACTATAGCCATGCCCCGTCCCATCATGATAATGGGGGTGCAGACTTTGAGTGCACAAGGGGCCGCCTTTTGGGAGCCAGCCTCCCTCGTGGCCGCTTTCTAGGCTCCGCCGCCTTCTAGCAGCCGGCCGCCTGGACCAGCCTGCACAAGACGTCAGTCGTCCGTCCAGATGATGTGAGGGGCGCAGCTAGCCCCGATGTCTTGAAATATTATGGGGGGCCGATGAGGCTACCTGTAATCATCTACTCTGAAAGTAGTCCTCGAAGCTGGTGGGGTGTCGCGGCTGAAAAGGCGAGCAGCCTCAGCAGCTTCGTACTCAGAGTGGTCCTCATCCGCCTTCAGGAGGCGCTGATGTCTACTACGCAACCTTCTTCTTGTAGACGTTGTTGGGCCTCCAAATGCAGAGGTTTGTAGGACAGTAGCAAATTTCCCTCAAGTGGATGACCTAAGGTTTATCAATCCGTGGGAGGCTTAGGATGAAGATGGTCTCTCTCAAGCAACCCTGCAACCAAATAACAAAGAGTCTCTTGTGTCCCCAACACACCCAATACAATGGTAAATTGTATAGGTGCACTAGTTCGGCGAAGAGATGGTGATACAAGTGCAGTATGGATGATAGATATAGGTTTTTGTAATCTGAAAATATAAAAACAGCAAGGTAACAAGTGGTAAAAGTGAGCGTAAATGGTATTGCAATGATAGGAAACAATGCCTAGGGTTCATACTTTCACTAGTGCAAGTTCTCACAACAATACTAACATAGATAGATCATATAACAATCCCTCAATTAACATGCAACAAAGAGTCACTCCAAAGCCACTAATAGCGGAGAACAAACGTAGAGATTATGGTAGGGTACGAAACCACCTCAAAGTTATTCTTTCCAATCAATCCGGTGGGCTATTCCTATAAGTGTCACAAACAGCCCTAGAGTTCATACTAGAATAACACCTTAAGACACAAATCAACCAAAACCCTAATGTCACCTAGATACTCCATTGTCACCTCAAGTATCCGTGGGCATGATTATACAATATGCATCACACAATCTCATATTCATCCAACCAACATAAAAGTACTTCAAAGAGTGCCCCAAAGTTTCTACCGGAGAATCAAGAAAACGTGTGCCAACCCCTATGCATAGGTTCATGGGCGGAACCCGCAAGTTGGTCACCAAAACATACATCAAGTGGCACGTGATATCCCATTGTCACCACAGATAAACACGGCAAGACATACATCAAGTGTTCTCATAAAAGACTCAATCCGATAAGATAACTTCAAAGGGGAAACTCAATTCATCACAAGAGAGTAGAGGGGGAGAAACATCATAAGATCCAACTACAATAGAAAAGCTCGGGATACATCAAGATCGTGCCATAGAGGGAACACGAGAGAGAGAGAGAGAGAGAGAGAGAGAGAGAGATCAAACACATAGCTCTTGGTACATACCCTCAGCCCCGAGGGTGAACTACTTCCTCCTCGTCATGGAGAGCGATGGATGATGAAGATGGCCACGGAGATGGATCCCCCCCTCCGGAGTCTTGAACGGGTCCCGATTGGTTTTGGTGTCTCTGAGGCTTCCGGCGGGAACTCCCGATCTATCTTCTGTTCGGAAGTTTTAGGGCACGAGGTATATATGGGTGAAAGGAGTACGTTGGTGGAGCTACGGGGGCCCCACGAGGCAGGGGGCGCCTGGGCGCCCGCCACCCTCGTGAGCACCTCCCATATCTTCTAACGTGGGGTCCAAGTCCATCAGGTGGGTTTCCTTCCAAAAATAACTTCTCCAGTTGATTTCGTTCCATTTTGACTCCGTCTGATATTCCTTTTCCTCGAAACACTGAAATAGGCATAAAGCAACAAATCTGGGCTGGGCCTCCGGTTAATAGGTTAGTCCCAAAGATAATGTAAAAGTGGATAATAAAGCCCAATATTGCCTAAAACAGTAGATAAAGTAGCATGGAGCAATCAAAAATTATAGATACGTTGGAGACGTATCAAGCATCCCCAAGCTTAATTCCTGCTCGTCCTCGAGTAGGTAAATAATAAAAAAATAATTTTTGATGCGGAGTGATACTTTGGCATAATTTCAATATAAATCTTCTTACTTGTGATATGAATATTCAGATCCGAAAGATTTAAGACAAAAGTTCATATTGACACAAAAATAATAATACTTCAAGCATACTAATCAAAGCAATCATGTCTTCTCAAAATAACATGGCAAAGGAAAGTTCATCCCCACAAAATCATATAGTTAGGCTATGCTTCATTTTCGTCACACAAAGATAATCCCAACTTCTATACCCCTGATGACAAGCCAAGCAATTGTTTCATACTTAAGTAATCTCAAACTTTTTCAACCTTCACGCAATACATGAGCGTGAGCCATGGATATAGCACTATGGGTGGAATAGAATATGATGACGGGGATTGTGTGGAGAAGACAAAAAAGGAGAAAGTCTCACATTGACGAGGCTAATCAACGGGCTATGGAGATTCCCATCAATTGATGTCAACATGAGGAGTAGGGATTCCCATGCAATGGATGCACTAGAGCTATAAGTATATGAAAGCTCTACAAAAGAAACTAAGTGGGTGTGCATCCAACTTGCTAGCTCACGAAGACCTAGGGCATTTTGTGGAAGCCCATCATTGGAATATACAAGCCAAGATCTATAATGAAAAATTCCCACTAGTATATGAAAGTGACAAAATGAGAGACTCTCTATCATGAAGATCTTGGTGCTACTTTGAAGCACAAGTGTGGTAAAATAATAGTACCATTGTCCCTTCTCTCTTTTTCTCTCATTTTTTTGGGCCTTTCTTTTTTTTGGCCTTGCTTTTTTTTCTTTTTTTTTATTTTCCTTCGTCCGGAGTCTCATCCTGACTTATGGGGGAATCATAGTCTCCATCATCCTTTCCTCACTTGGGACAATGCTCTAATAATGATGATCATCACACTTTTATTTTTCTTACAACTCGAAACTTAGAACAAAATATGACTCTATATGAATGCCTCCGGCGGTGTACCGGGATGGTGCAATGAATCAAGAGTGACATGTATGGAAAATAATGCATGGTGGCTTTGCCACAAATACGATGTCAACTACATGATCATGCAATGGCAATATGACAAAAGTAATGTATGTCATAATAATGATGATGGAAGTTGCATGGAAATATATCTCGGAATGGCTATGGAAATGCCATGATAGGTAGGTATGGTGGCTATTTTGAGGAAGATATAAGGAGGTTTATGTGTGATAGAGCGTATCGTATCACGGGGTTTGGATGCACCGGCGAAGTTTGCACCAACTCTCAAGGTGAGAAAGGGAATGCACGGTACCGAAGAGGCTAGCAAAGGCGGAAAGGTGACAGTGCGTATAATCCATGGACTCAACATTAGTCAAAAGAACTCATATACTTAATGCAAAAATTTAGAAGCCATCAAAAATCAAGTACTACACGCATGCTCCTAGGGGGATAGATTGGTAGGAAAAGACCATCGCTCGTCCCCGACCGCCACTCATAAGGATGCACAAGCCAGGTACACTTCACGTTTCAAATTTGTTACACAACTTTAACCATACGTGCGTGCTACGGGACTTGCAAACTTCAACACAAGTATTTCTCAAATTCACAATTATCAACTAGCACGACTTTGATATTATCACCTCCATATCTCATAACAATTATCAAGCATCAAACTTATCTTAGTATTCAATTCACTCAAAAAGAAAGTTTCACATATCTTGAACACTAAGTATATTAACATTAAGAAAATTACCATGCTATTAACGATTCTCAAAATAATCTAAGTGAAGCATGAGAGTTCATCTATTTATTCAAAATAAAACCACCACCGTGCTCTAAAAGATATAAGTGAAGTAGTAGAGCAAATGACAAACTACTCCGAAGGATATAAGTGAAGATCAATGAGTAGTCGCATAATTATACAACTATGTGAAGACTCTCCCATTTAATAATTTCAGATCTTGGTATTTTATTCAAACAGCTAGCAAAACAAAATAAAATGACATGACGCTCCAAGCAAAACACATATCATGTGGTGAATAAAAATATAGCTCCAAGTAAAGTTACCGATGAACGTAGATGAAAGAGGGGATGCCTTCCGGGGCATCCCCAAGCTTAGGCGCTTGGTTATCCTTGAATATTACCTTGGGGTGCCTTGGGCATCCCCAAGCTTCGGCTCTTGCCACTCCTTATTCCATAGTCCATCGAATCTTTACCGAAAACTTGAAAACTTCACAACACAAAACTTAACAGAAAACTCGTAAGCTCCGTTAGCGAAAGAAAACAAAACACCACTTCAAGGTACTGTAATTAACTCATTATTTATTTATATTGGTGTTAAACCTACTGTATTCAAACTTCTCTATGGTTTATAAACTATTTTACTAGCCATAGATTCATCAAAATAAGCAATCAACACAATGAAAACAGAATCTGTCAAAAACAGAACAGTCTGTAGTAATCTGTAACTAATGCAAACTTCTAGAACTCCAAAAATTCTAAAATAAATTGGTGGACCTGAGGTATTTGTCTATTAATCATCTTCAAAAATAATCAACTAAATATCACTCTCCAGTAAAAGGTTCTAGCTAATCTCGTGAGCACTAAAGTTTCTGTTTTTTACAGCATGATCAGAAAGACTTCAGCCAAGTCTTCCCAAAGGATCTACTTGGCACAAACACTAATTAAAACATAAAACCACATATAAACAAAATCTAGATGGATTATTTATTACTAAACAGGACCAAAAAGCAAGAAACTAAAATAAAATTGGGTTGCCACCCAACAAGCGCTATCGTTTAACGCCCCTAGCTAGGCATGATGATTTCAATGATGCTCACATAAAAGATAAGAATTGAAACATAAAGAGAGCATCATGAAGAATATGAATAGCACATTTAAGGCTAACCCACTTCCTATGCATAGGGATTTTGTGAGCAAACAACTTATGGGAACTAGAATCAACTTGCATAGGAAGGTAAAACAAGCATAACTTCAAGATTTTAAGCACATAGAGGGGAAACTTGATATTATTGCAATTCCTACAATCATATATTCCTCCCTCATAATAATTTTCAGTAGCATCATGAATAAATTCAACAATATAACCAGCATCTAAAGCATTCTTTTCATGATCTACTAGCATAGAAATTTTATTACTCTCCACATAAGCAAATTTCTTCTCATGAATAATAGTGGGAGCAAACTCAATAAAATGACTATCATGTGATTCAAAATTAAGATCAAGATGACAAGTTTCATGGTTATCATTATTCTTTAAAGCATACGTGTCATCACAATATTCATCATAGATAGGAGGCATGCTTTCATCATAATAAATTTGCTCATCAAAACTTGGGGGACAAAAAATATCTTCATCAAACATAGCTTCCCCAAGCTTGTGGCTTTGCATATAATTAGCATCATGGATATTCAAGGAATTCATACTAACAACATTGCAATCATGCTCATCATTCAAATATTTAGTGCCAAATATTTTAATGCATTCTTCTTCTAACACTTTGGCACAATTATCCTTTCCATCATACTCACGAAAGATATTAAAAAGATGAAGCGTATGAGACAAACTCAATTCCATTTTTTTGTAGTTTTCTTTTATAAACTAACTAGTGCTAAAACAAGAAACAAAAAGATTCGAATGCAAGATCTAAAGATATACCTTCACTTACCTAGCCTCCCCGGCAACAGCGCCAGAAAAGAGCTTGATGTCTACTACGCAACCTTCTTCTTGTAGACGTTGTTGGGCCTCCAAGTGCAGAGGTTTGTAGGACAGTACCAAATTTCCCTCAAGTGGATGACCTAAGGTTTATCAATCCGTGGGAGGCTTATGATGAAGATGGTCTCTCTCAAGCAACCCTGCAACCAAATAACAAAGAGTCTCGTGTGTCCCCAACGCACCCAATATAATGGTAAATTGTATAGGTGCACTAGTTTGGCGAAGAGATGGTGATACAAATGCAATATGGATGATAGATATAGGTTTTTGTAATCTGAAAATATAAAAACAGCAAGGTAACAAGTGGTAAAAGTGAGCATAAACGGTATTGCAATGATAGGAAACAAGGCCTAGGGTTCATACTTTCACTAGTGCAAGTTCTCTCAACAATAATAACATAGATAGATCATATAACAATCCCTCAACATGCAAAAAAGAGTCACTCCAAAGCCACTAATAGTGGAGAACAAACGTAGAGATTATGGTAGGGTACGAAACCACCTCAAAATTATTCTCTTCAATCAATCCGCTGGGCTATTCCTATAAGTGCCACAAACAGCCCTAGAGTTCGTACTAGAATAACACCTTAAGACACAAATCAACCAAAACCCTAATGTCACTTAGATACTCTATTGTCACCTCAAGTATCCGTGGGCATGATTATACGATATGCATCACACAATCTCATATTCATCCAACCAACATAAAAGTACTTCAAAGAGTGCCCCAAAGTTTCTACCGGAGAATCAAGAAAACGTGTGCCAACCACTATGCATAGGTTCATGGGCGGAACCCGCAAGTTGGTCACTAAAACATACATCAAGTGGCACGTGATATCCCATTGTCACCACAGATAAACATGGCAAGACATACATCAAGTGTTCTCATAAAAGACTCAATCCGATAAGATAACTTCAAAGGGGAAACTCAATTCATCACAAGAGAGTAGAGGGGGAGAAACATCATAAGATCCAACTACAATAGAAAAGCTCGGGATACATCAAGATCGTGCCATAGAGGGAACACGAGAGAGAGAGAGAGAGAGAGAGAGATCAAACACATAGCTACTTGGTACATACCCTCAGCCCCGAGGGTGAACTACTCCCTCCTCGTCATGGAGAGCGCTGGATGATGAAGATGGCCACGGAGATGGATCCCCCCCCGTGAGTGCTTGGAACAGGTCCCGATTGGTTTTTGGTGTCTACAGAGGCTTGCGGCGGCGGAACTCCTGATCTATCTTCTGTTCTGGAAGTTTTAGGGTAAGTAGGTATATATAGGTGAAAGGAGTACGTCGGTGGAGCTACGGGGGCCCCATGAGGCAGGGGGGCACGCCCGGGGGGGGGGGGGTGCCCCCACCGTCGTGAGCACCTCCCGTATCTTCTGACGTGGGGTCCAAGTCCATCAGGTGGGTTTCCTTCCAAAAATAACTTCTCCAGTTGATTTCGTTCCGTTTTGACTCCGTCTGATATTCCTTTTCCTCGAAACACTGAAATAGGCATAAAACAACGAAACTGGGCTGGGCCTCCGGTTAATAGGTTAGTCCCAAAAATAATATAAAAGTGGATAATAAAGCCCAATATTGCCTAAAACAGTAGGTACAGTAGCATGGAGCAATCAAAAATTATAGATACGTTGGAGACGTATCAGGCGCCGACAGCTAGGAGTGGTCGTGGCCAGGCTGGTCGCCTGGTGAATTCGAGGCGTCGTGGTGGGGGCCAGGTGGCACGCCAGCCGGACGTCAGGCTTGCCGGCCGTTACCCGCCCGCCACGCGGTGCCAGCAGACCAGGCCGGCCTGCCAGCCCACGCGCGCGACGGGACATCGCCATAGGCCAGGGCCCGCCACTACAGGGCCTCAGCGCGCGCGGATCCGCTGCGGCCGAGGTTGGCGGTTGGGCTTCTGTGGCGCTGTTAATACACGCCTTTAAGGCGCGATAAACGTGGGATCGTGGGGGGAGTGGGTGCCGTTAATCCCACGACCCCCCACGTCGCGCCCCTCGGCTCCGCTGCTAGGGGCTATAAGTAGGGGGAGGAGGGGGCGGTAGACGCGCGCGCGCCCTCCTCTCCCTTCTCCTTCATCTATGTCTTCTTCTCACCGGAGTGCCGCAGCAACTCACCGTCACCAGGCCTATACGCACCGCAGCTTCCTTGCTCCACCACGGGTTCGCTCGCTCGCCGTCGCGCCACGCCTCCGTCGAGCCACCACATCCATGGCGCGTGAACGGGCCAGTGATTGGGATGGTCCCAACGTCCATGAGGACCATCTCGCTTTCCTTCACCAAATGCGGTGGCTGCCTTGCGAAGCGCACGTAAAGGTGCGTGTTCCTCCCAAGGCGGAGATCTCGCCGGCGCCGGAGGACGGCAAATGCGTTGTCTTTCGGTCACACTTTCTTCGCAGCTTCGGCCTGCTGGTGAGAAACTTCTTCCATTCCTTCCTCACGTTCTACAAAGTCCAGCCGCACCACCTCATGCCGAATACGATGGTGCTGCTGGTCGCCTTCATCACTCTCTGCGAAGGCTACGTCGGCATACTCCCCACCCTTGAGCTCTGGGGGGAGTTCTTCTACCTCAAGCTCGGCACCGCCATCAAGAACAAGGCGGCTCAATCCGGAGCCTGCGTCGTAGTGCGGCATTCGTGTACTGGGGTCCGCTTCCCCTTCCTTGCCTTGCTGCAGTTTGCCAAACTGTGGCAGAAATCATACTTCTACGTCAAGAACATCCATCCAACGATGGACTATGTCAATCTGGCAGCTTATGCAGTGGCCCGCCGGTCGAGCCTCGCACCAACTGGCAATTTCGGCCGAAGCACCTGTCGGCCACCTCCTCCACCACTCTCGCCCGGCTTCAGGTGACGACGGAGTCGGAGGGCCTCAAGGACCTGGATCTGCTGATTGCCTTCATGGCCCCACATCATCAGCCGGATGAGCGGGCACCGGGACCCAGGCCGGATGTGCACCAAGGAGCTCCCGGACGTGGAGGTGGTTCGGCTGGTGAACTACTTCTCCAACTGCAAGCTCTCAGAGAAGGAGTGGCAGTTCGACAAGCCGTCGTACAGCCGCGCACACCCCCGGCCTGCGGTGAGTGTTTCAATTCTTTTTCCCTTCGTTTGTTCGAGTCCTCTTTTCGCCGCCTGACCAATCAGCCATGGTGCAGATCTTCTCAAGCCATTCGGCCGTCGACGCTCTGGCTTTGGGGTAGGAGTACCTGCCGGACCGGTTGCGAAGCGGCGTGGACGACCCTGACTTGGGGGTGGCCGGCATGGAAGAGGACGACTCCACGAGCTGCAGTGGTGGAGCAGGCGGTTCCTCAGGAGGCGGCCTTGAAGACTAGCCGGACAATGATGAGGAGGAGAACGAGCCGCACCATACTCATGGCGCCAACAAGGAGGGCGCGAGTTCTTCAGCCGCGTCGACTACACCAGGTGGCGCGCCGAAAATGTCGGGTTGTACAGCAGCCGGCCCAAGAAGCCCAGGAACATGGCCACCACGACCAGGTGGCAGGAGGCCGCCGTGAAGGCGGCCCAATTCCAGAAGGCCCCAAAGCAGCGCCCTACGGTGTCTGCGTAAGTACTTGCTCCTTTCCGTCATTGCTTTGTGTTTGCTTTTCTTTTTCGCAATCTTCTTAGTAGTTTTCTTGTTGTTGTGTCTTGAACAGGGCCCCGCTCTCTCTCGAGCGGGCCCCGTCTGCCTCGATGATTGGGGCGGTAGGCGGCTGTCGGCGTCCTGGGAACGGGGGTACCCAGACCTGCCTACCTGCGACCCACGGCGTGGCTCCACCAGCGGCCCTGTACGGCACATCTTCACCAGCAAACACTCAAGACCCTCGCGAGGGGCCAAGCCTCACGAGGCGAACTACACAAGACCTCCTCGGGAGCGGCCACACCAGGCTGGCTCGTGAGGGGCGGAGAGACACCTCGCAAGGCAAGGGACACCTCGCAAGGTTCCCATGATGCAAGCCATGACGACTGGAGCCAGGCGTGCGCCAGCCGGGCGCCAGCGCGCGCAGTGTCCTGGTTTCCTCTTTGGTGCTAAAGGGGCAAACACAGGCGAGGAGTCCCGAGGCGTCAGGCAAAGGTTTCCATATCGGTGCAACGAGACCAAGACCAGCAGGACGGAGGTCACCGTGGAGCCCAAGACGGCGTCACCACCAGAGCCTTTGGCAGGCTAAGACCACCTTTAGTCAGGATAACTTGTACTAGTTGTCTCCCTTCGAACTTGGCCGTTGTTGGATACCTTCACTACAAAAAAAGACATTTTGGGCCGAACGAAAAAAATTTCTGTCATACTTATGACACTTCTATGATGATAATTGTGACAAAACACGGTATCATCATAGATGTGGTGGGGTCCTACTTCTATGACAAAAAATCATGATAGAAAATGGGCTTTTCGTCTTGGCGGGCCAGAGAAGAAGTTGCATGACATTCTTTGGGCCGTCCATGATGGAAAAAACCGTGGTAGAAGCGAGGGCGTGGAAAATATTGGGGAGTCCCGGTTACGGTGGGAGGTCGGGGGCCGAGCGATGCGCTTTTCTCTCATACGTGCAGCTGCGTGTGTGCGGCGTTGAGCCTTGGCGAACCCGGCGATTGCACTGCACTCTGGCGTTCATCGAACCCGAAGCGATCGATCGATGGGTGTTAACTAAACCCAATCGAGTGATTCCTTCGCTACTGCTGCTAACTAAAGCCGATCGATGCTGACTCTAGATGAACAGTGAGCGTTGCTAGGGGGGTTTGGATGAACAGTTCCCGGTGGGGGTGGATGAACAGGACCCCGTGGCGTTGCCTCTGGATGAACAGGACCCCGATCATTCAAGCCGGTTATGGCTGGATGAACACGACACCGTGGAGGGCAGGATGAACAGGACCACCGCGTGGAGGGCAGGATGAACAGTAGATGGTGGAGAGCTGGATGAACAGTAGCCCGTGGAGGGGTGGTTGAACAGGAGCCCGTGAAGAGGGCGGTTGAACAGTAGTCAGTGGAGTTGCGCGCGGTGGAGGCTGGATGAACAGGAGCCCGTGGATGAACAGTCGCAGGTGGAGGCTGGAGGAGGTCGACGGTGGATGAACAGTAGCCCGTGGAGGCTGGAGGGGGTCGACGGTGGAGATGAACAGTATGTCGTGGAGTCCCATTTTGTGGTATGCCACACCCCTCCCGAGGAACATGACCATGTTTCAACCGTAGCGCTCCAACACAAGTCCGTTTCCTCCGTTTTGTGGTACGCCACACCCCTCCCGATCAACAGGACCCCCGTATCGACCGTAGGAGGTCCGTTTCCTCCATTTTGCGGTACGCCAGACCCCTCCCGATGAACAGGATCCCGTTTTGAACGTCGCCGGTCGAACACAAGGCCGTTTCCTCCGTTCTGCGGTACGCCAGGCCTCGTTTCCATCGGTTGTTCTATCCAAGCCCTCCCGATGAAAACGACGACGCATTCCGTTCAGACCCAGCCGGTTGGCTCCCCATGAACAGGACGACGACGTTGTTTCTCCTTTCCGACCCAGCCATGTACACGAGCCCTGGCCGTGCGTACGCGTGAGTAGGCGTTCGAGACCCCGCCCGTATATACGTACGTGGTCGTATTTACTTTCTTGCACCCTGGCCGCTGTACGTACGTGTACATGCTACGTGCGCGCCTCTACATCGACCAGTATGTATGTACACGTTCCCGACCAGAATGACAACGCAACGTACGCTTCGACCAGGTGGGTCCCGACTGTCAGGCACTTCCTTGCGTGCGAGATGTAGATGGTGGGTCCCAGCAGTCAGGGGGGCGAATCGTTTTTTTGCCCGGACGTACTTCCTTGTGTGCGAAGATGTAGCTGGTGGGTCCCAGCAGTCAGGGGGAAACGTTTTTTTTTTTGCAAAATATGTGGCCCGTCCGGTGGGTCCCCGCTGTCAGGTGTAGGAATAATTATTTTGCTCGTAATAAGGAGGCACTTCCTTGCCGCGGCCATGGACCCAGCTGTCAGCCTCTCCACGTACAATACTCTTCTGATGGAAGTCATTCCTTGACGCCGTTGACCACGCCGTGCCGAGAGCACCAGGGCGGTGGACGACGGCAAGGCCTAGGTAGGGGACGACGCGGAGCCGTGGAAGACGTGGCAGTGGAAGCCCACGCAGAGAGGAGTACGAGGGTTCACTGGTTCGGCTACGGTGTGAGGCTGCCGTCGCCGCAGGGCCTGGCCAGCGGTGGGAATAGTAGGGGGCGGTGAGGTCTCCACGGCAGCACAGCCGGCCACGGGAGGCAGGAGCATGCGGCACGACCGGCGTTGCTTTGGGCGGCTGGAGCAAGAAGACCAGAGGTTGAAAAAGCACTATGGCCATTGGATGGACATCGTACGGTCACTGGAGCTAGAATCGTTCATATTGACTAAGTTGACAAAGCACTCCGTCCCCGTCAACATAGTAGGCCCACAAGTCAGCCACCCACCAAGGTGGGTCCCAACTAGCAGGGGGTATTCATTTCTTTGTGCGTAATAAGGAGGCACTTCCGGTGGGTCCGAGCTGACAGCAGGGGGAACGTTTTTTTTGCGAAATACGGTGACCCGTCCGGTGGGTCCCAGCAGTCAGGGGGGAAACGTTTTTCTCACAAAATACGGTGGCCCGTCCGGTGGGTCCCTGCTGTTAGGTGGAGGAATCATTATTTTCCGTGTAATAAGGAGGGACTTCTTTGCTGCGGTAGTGAACCCACCTATCAGCCTCTCCACGTACAGTACACTTCCGATGGAAGTCGTTCCTTGACCACGTTGACCACACCGCGTTCCGTTGCATGCATGTGTCCATGGGCGTGGTGCGTCCCCACTGTCAGCCTCTCACGTATAGTCATGTTCCGATGACTCTCGGTTGTTGACCACGTTGACCATACCATGCCGAGCACACCAAAGGCCGGTGGACGACGGCGAGGCTCCAGACTGGAATGACCTGGAGATGGGGAAGATGGGGCAGTGGAGTCGCAGATGGAGAGGAGTGGGAAACTTGACTGGTTCGGGTGCGCGGCAGCACAGCCGCGGTGCCGCCCATGGGACACAGGAGCAAGAACAGAGGTTGAAGAAGGAGCACGGCTGTTGGATTAACATCCAATGGTCCAGCTGCTAGAATCATTTGTTCATTAAGTTGACAAAGCCATGCGTACACGTCCGCTTAGTAAGCCCACAAGTCAGCCACCAAATCTGACGGATCCCAGCTGTCAACAGGAGGAATAATTTTTTTGCATAACAAGGAGGCACTTCCTTCCGTGCAAAGATACAGCTGGTGGGTCCCAGCTATCAGGTGGAGGAAACATTTTTTTCAGCTTAATAAGGAGGAACTTTCCTTGCGTGCGACCATGGACCTCGTGGGTCCCAGCCGTCAGGCTCTCCATGTACAGTCCTCTTCCGATGACTCTCGTTTGTTGACCATGCCGCACCAAGCGCAGCGAGGCGGTGGATGATGGTGAGGCCTCGGACGGGAACGACTCGCAGATGGGAAGAGGCGGCAGTGGAGTCGCAGATTGAGTGGAGGAGAAGGGTTATAACTAGTTCTGGTGCGGCGTGGGGGTGCAGTCGATGGAGAATAACAGGAGGTGTGGAGGGTGGAGGATAGCTGGTGGCGGTGGGGTAGCGCCGCAGCAATGCGTGCTAAGCAGAGCCGCTTCGCCACGGAGGCGGACCAAAGCGGTCCCGGCGACGCTGGAGGAAGAAGACGAGATTGAAGGTGCATGCCGACCAAGTTGACAACGCCTGCGTGAGCTTCACCTATTGGCCCACATGCCAGCCTGCAAAAATGTGGCATATATTTAACCCATGTTTTCTAGAATGTACAGTCCATTTGCTGGGCTGGGTGAACAAATAATTTCGCATCAATGCGGCCCATTTATATTATCTAAGAAATCCCAGCCCATTTGCACTTGCTTCAAATACACGAATTAGCTGGGCTCGTTATATATACAATGTTATGTTAGAAGGAGCAATTAATAGCAAAAATAAATCGGAGAGGCACATTATATATATATAATTAACAAATTAGCGAGTTATTGCTCAAAATAAAAATGAGCGTGTTATTATTACATTGGTCCTTAAAATCTTCGCAAGCTTTTGTACGCAATCACAAGGATTTTCCTTGCCTGTGAGTCAAAAACAACCAGGATTTTCCTTGCCAACTTCTGTTAAACATTTACTTTTATAAGTTAATAACACGTGGATGTTTTCATAATGTACATAGAAGTCTCTATAAAATATACGATAATAGTGATAATATAAATATATATAATGTGGTTACAAAAATACATTGGGCTGCCGATCTTTAAGAAAAAGCCCATAGGCCGGTATGGACCTCAAAAAAAGTTGAAACCACTCACACCAGATGTCGTGGGCTACGATGTTAATATACAAAACCTAGGCCTAGCTGATACTTGTTAGCCCTCGGAAAAAAATGATACCAGATCCCGAGCTTAACTGGATTATAGAGGGGTCATGCACGATCAAGAAGCACATCAGGAGAGATTTTTTTTCTTTAGTGGATGGCTCTCAATGGCGTTTTTTTACTTGCCTCTGCACCATACAACTTGTATTTTTAGCCTCCCAGTCCGTGGTGGACCAGCAGCCCATTTGTTGGGCAGGCCAACCTACAGAAACCAGCACTCGATTTTTCATCAAGCCCAAAAACAACGTAGTACTATGTTTGTTTTGAGGCCAAAAACATTACGGCAGGGGTTGAGCAGGGGAGGGGCCAAGACAGAGCAAAAATATTATAAAGAGCTGATGCGCCGTTGCTACCCTAACAAAGCAAGTGCAATTCTTCTCGGGAAGAAGGTGTGCCGTTGACACCCACACGTCACATACCCCACAGTAGGCATACTAACAAGTTCACACACAAGCACAACAGAAAAGGTAAACATTCGTATCAAACTCAGGTTCACAGGACACGTTCATATCCATAGCCAACATTCACTATCAACAACTCAAAAGATTCATATATACACAAGTTCAGCATGTCTATGGATCCAAATGATTGATAGATCACACAACAATATTCATAGATAATTCACAAAAAGATTCAGATATACACATGTTCAGTATGTTTATGCATCCAAATGATTGAGATCACAGCCAATATGATCCATGGACGAACTTTAATTACCTAGGGTACAGACTGGCAAATGGTGTTCAGTCGGAGGTACTTATTGCTAAAATTAATGCTTGTACGAGTAAACTTTCGAGTACATAAGAGGCAGCATAGACAATCTGAACTTTGCTTGTAGGTTTATCCTCAAATAGTGGCCGAGGGAGGTTTGATAAACTTGGCCACTACTTCCATCCAACTAGTTTACTGGCTCATCTTGGTCCTGTATCTCGCCAAAATTCTACATTGCAGACGAGAAAGGAGGCGGTTGAGAAAGTGAACCACCCAATTTTTTTTGTAGTTCAACTGAAATGGAGCATCCCTGGTGTGCAGACTGATTAAGTGCCAGATGAATATACGCGTCAAACAACTTGTCTGGAATCTTTAGACTCCATGCCATACAGTTCTCTACCATATGTGCATATAACCAAAAGGCACAAGTTGGGACCAAAGACTGGACTGCGTTTTTCTGGGCTATGCGCCAAGCAATATTTTTGGCGTTCACTCTCCTAATACTTGGAGTTTGACAATTGGTTGACGCCAGTTGATACTCGAATGAATATAGGCACTTCTTCTTGTCAACATCGATGCTTGTCTGAGTGAACTTTGGAGTACATAGCAGCAACATAAGTACATGTCCATCAGATCTTTTTGTGCTGTTCTACTGAAATCACCCGATGTAAGGATTTCCCTGCGAGTTCAGGCTCCAAGTTACTCCTTTATGAAATCGGGAAACAGTAGCACAATACCAAATTACCAATACACATGACAAGCACAATAATCAGGATAAAGACCAGTACCAACCTGTGTGAGGTAGCATATAAATTACTATTTCCTTTGACTGGAAGCCGACATAAGCCAAGCGACTAATAGCAAAGGAAGAATGCAAGCCGAGATTAGCGACTAACAGGAAAGGAAGGAAGCTGTCGAGGAAATGAAGCACCCAAAGTTTTGTGTAGTTCCACCAAAATCGAGCATCCCTATTGGCACATATATTGAGAGAGTGAGATTACTGTAATAGTGGGACTAGTTGATGAACACTAACAAATCGAAGCACCCTCATTATCTTAATGGGTAAAGTTAGCATTCCCTCCCTGTTCCACCACATGATTCACCTCATAGACAAACATACACGCGTACATGATTCAGCATAGGGTGCTACTAAAGATTTGTTTAACTCCAACAGGAAAATTAGGCAGCAATAAATTAGTGGTACTTAAGTACTCCTAATTAATTAAGTGAGACAGCAGAACTGGAAGGGCTCCCTGGAGGATCATCTCAGATGCAAGGTAGTCGTTGCCGGAGCCCTTGAATGGCCTCGACTGAGGCCTCTGGCTTCAGCAAGATCGCCTTGGCACTATTTACTCTTCTTCTTCTTCCTCTTCATGCTCTGTTTCTCAGTCTCCTCACTACTTGGTGAAACCAAGTACATGATTGGCCTTCTATTTCAAAATTGGTTTTGTCAGTGAGGGAGTACAAGTGTACTAGTAAAAAATAGCATTATTTTCTCATGGCAGTCGCAAAATAGAGATGAACACATGCATTAAATATCATTCTTACCTAAAGGAAGGTTATGGTGCCAATATGGATGATGAGGATTGGAACACAGATCTCCCTTTGTGCAGTTCCACCGAAATGAACCAACTGTTCAAATAGCATAAAAGTCACTTCTTTTAATAAGAGATTTGTGCAGTGCACCAAAAGGTCACAACAGCAACCAGGTGAAATGGATATCCCTGTTTGCACAAAAAGCTACAGAGGAAACAGTCAGAGTCTCAAACAATTACAGGCAAAGACATTTGGCTAAACTTTTCATGGCTTATAGCAGTGGCATGGCTTCATTTTTACCAGGGGCATTAGATTAAGAACAACTAAAAATTTGGTATAAGGGCATGTGACAGTGGGTGCACCAGCAGTCCAGCACCATGTACCTAAACAGGGGCATAAAGTGGTGATTCATAGTTTGTTGCCCCGAGAAACAAACATCCAAGAAAGATATCTGGGTTGGTCCCATTTTTGTTCACTCTAGCCACCTGCTCCTATGTGTGGATAGCAAATCTAGTCCTGGTCATACCACTATGTACAATGTTACCCCTGTATTTCCATTTTCGACCAAGAGACCGGTTGGATGACCAGTCTGTACTACTTTCACCCCCTTTCCTTCCCGTTTGTACCAAGTCCGATGTACTACATACTAAATTCCCCCACCCCCACTTTATTTCTTGTTTGAACCAAGTACAAGATTTGACTCCATGAAGTAGCTTTACCTCTAACAATAGAACAAAAAATAGGTGACGTTGGACCATCCGATCGAGAGGGGCTGAGAGGTAGAAAATGATGCACATGCAGCGACGTAGCGAGCTGGGGAAGTAGAGCTAAGGCGGTTTTGAAGGAAGATATACCTAAAGGTCATCGGGATGTGGATAGGTGGGCGGCGGGAGGCCGGATCCGCCCACACTAGGGCAACGATGAAGGGATTGGAGGACCTCTCGCACCGGCGCTCGGCCAGAGATAACGGTGCGGCCGGCAGTGGGTCTCCTCCCTCACTGTCGACGATGGCCTAAACGCTGCCCCTCCTCCCCTTCACCGGTGGAGGGGGATACGTCCGGATCTGTAACCAGCGGTGAGGATAGAAAGACAGTGTTTTTTGAAGGGAGAAAGACAGTGTTACCACCCCTATCTTGTTTAGATCTGGAGAGGATGAGAGTGTGTGAATAGAGCAACCCTAGCAAGCAAGCGCGGAGGCTCCGGCCTATATATACGTAGTGGGCTAGTTTTCCTTTTTGACTCCATCAAAACAATCATTTAAAATTATGTACTACGTGCCAGGTCGCTGATTTTTTTAGTTGTTGATTGTTTTTTGAGATAGCTACCCGCTTGTTCCAAGTGGTGTTACGGTGTGCTAGGTCGCACTTTTTTTAGGTGCCAGGTCGCAGTTTGTATCGTTCAAGTCTAGTACAAGTCCCTCCATTAAATGAACAATCACCCCTCGTAAAAATTGTGAACAAGCCCACGGCTAAAATTATCGGAAACGCGGGTTGCCCCAACATGCATTATTATTTACATTTTCTACTTCCTTCGTTCCTAAATATAAGTCTTTTTTTATTCTCCACACCTAAGACAAGAATTTTTTTATAAGCAGTGAACCCCACATGTCATAGACAGAAAAAGTGTGGCAAGATTCCCTTAGGCAAGCCAAAGTGTGTCTAACAATCTGAGCAACTCAAGTTAGGCAAGTGTGGCAAGGGTGGGAAAAATAATGTGGCAACATAAGACAAACATAGTCACAATCCAAATGCCTCGTAATTTTTTGTGACATGCATGAAAATTTGGTTAGTTAAATTTATAGTAAAAATTTGGCAAGGTGCATCAAATCAACACATGCAAGTATCAAAAGGGAGGTCACGGCATGCATGCATGCGTTGTACTCCCTCTGTTTCCAAATATAAGTCTTTTTAGAGATTGCAACAAGTGACTACATACGAAGCAAAATATGTCTACATACATCCGTATGTAGTAGTCCATTTGAAATGTGTAAAAAGACTTATATCGAGTGCAGTGCTTTGATGTGTCGCGTACAAGACCGAGAAGTTTGATTACTACAACGCCCCCTCCCTCGCGCATGAGCGTGGTGGCTGGCAGGACTAGTAGGAGCTTTCACTACACACTTTTTGACGGGGCGAACTTGCGGATGGTGTTGACCATCATGTCGTCCATGCGAGAGGCGAAGCCGGCGTCGGCGAGGGCTACGATGCTGGCAGTCGCCAGCACCATCTAGAAATGTTGCACGGTGCAGGGCCGCGGGCCGGCGCCTTGGATGATTTGGCACAGCCGACTGCCGCTCGCGACCATCGCCTCCGTAGGTGCTTCTGGCTTCTGGTAACTTGGTCTTGGATTGGAGTGAGCAGTGTTGCGCAGTGATTGAGAAAGAACATTTATGTTAATCTAACCCTGCCATCCATACACCCCTAAACTAACTCTAACCTCTAACTGAGTTGGTAGAGTTCTCCTCGTCTCGGTTCATCGCCATCATACTTTCCCCATTTCTATGTTCTCAGTATCCTGCGAATCAAAGAGGCCCTTAGACTGGTTTAGGTCCGGTAATTTTTTATAAACGTGTTATGTCCAAAATTTAATGAACGTGCTCTGGTTTCTACGAAAATAATCTGGTTTCATGTAGTAATACATTTATTTATTTATTCTTCTGCGGGGGGTTTGCATGTAATTCGTGAGGTCTGAAATGTAAAGTACCCCGGCATATGCTCCGAGTCGTGCATGCACTACGACCCAGATGCTCTATGTCCCACATGTCGGGGAAAGGGTGCACGTGGAAATAGCCTAGGAGTACATATAGGAGGATACATGCGTGAAAAAATATGTACGGTGAAGCGTAGCTGCGGTTCGAAAAGGAGACCTAAAGTGATGACAGGTATAGGTCGCACGCACCCAACTAGTGGTAGTACTAGACATACGACTGCTTTTTCCCTAAAAAAAGAGGTACGAGTGCTCAGTACTCCTATTCTATCAACGCGAGTCCTATCAGACAACAACGTCTGTGCTACAGCTAGCTCTTCTCCCTAGTTTCTCTCTTCTAATTCTAAACTCAACCGACGCTCGATGGTCGGTTTGCTCAACTGCGGCCCCACCTCACAGTGAAAATGTTTCTACTGGAATAAAAATGCAATATACTTCTATACTAATAAAACATTAAGGCCACGAGGCGATGTAGTGCTGGTTACAGGAGGCAAGAATAAGAAATGCATCCATCGACGATGTCCACCTCCTCGACTCAGGGCGCCGGCCCACCGAACGGCGGCTAAGTAGTAGCGGCTTTCGTGGCCAGGTCGACGTGCTTTTGAACAATGGCGTACAATGATTCCAGCCGCTGGAAGAAGGCCAACGTCCTTCTGTCCTAGCTGGCCTTGTAGTGGCCTATGTAGACGATTTCCTCGTAGACGTGGATGTGCAGGTCGACGGTTTCTTGCATGGCGAGGCGCTGCGCGACGAGCATGGCCTCTAGGTGCACATTCTTCACCGCGACCTCCGGCAACTGCAGGGCCACCAGGGCTTGAAAGAGTTCGTCACCATGGAGGCCGATGAGGGTGGCAGACAATTAGGAGCCTAGGTGCGCGGGGTGGAGCAGTACGGCAAGGTCGTCCGCGCGCTTCTTGATGGCGGCGAACTTGCGGATGGAGTTGACCATCATATCGTCCATGCGAGAGGAAAAGCCGACATCGGCGAGGGCTATGACACCGGCGGTCGCCAGCACCGTGTGGAAACGCTGCGCAGTGTGGGGCCGCAGGCCGGCGCCTTGGATGATTTGGCACAGCCGACTGCCGCTCGCGTCCATCGCCTCCATAGGTGCTTCTGGCTTCTTGTCACTTGGTCTTGGATTGTAGTGAGAAGTGTTGCGCAGAGACTAAGGAGTAGATGGATTGGAGTGGTGGGGCGCCTTTATACAAGAATCCAAACTCTGTTGCATTCACATCGTGCTGGCTCTATTCTGCTTCTCCAATTAATTCCCTCTGCATGTAGAGTAATTTGAGGATGCATCATTGACCGTTCAACGTCTCGGGAACCGCTACCCTCTCCCTCCTTGGCATTCAAGCACCTATGGAGGCGACTTCCGCTCGCGTCTATCACATGTCAGGAGACATTCGCGTTGACGACGAGGTGCCTATGGTGACTTCGTAAATTTCAAGATGATAGTACTACCTCCGTTTCAGTTTACAAGTCCTACGCGTATACCTAGGTTGCCAATTTTATAACCCTTATATAAACTATATAACACAAAAATTATACCTTTTGAAAGTAGAAACTCCGAAGTTTATGTTGGTATATTTTCTGTAATATATGACTTGTATTAGGTTGGTCAAATTGACGACCTAGGGGTACGCGCATGCCCTGTAAACTGAGAGAGAAGTAGTACTAGTATACTCAATATTGTGCACCGCGACCAAGGCCGAGAGGAAAACGAGAGAACTACGTATTTATTTACGGTGTAGATTCACTCATTTTGCTCCATATGTACTCCGTCTCGGTGTAGTCTAGTCACTTGTTGAAATCTCTAGAAAGGCAAATACTCCTTTCTGGTTTACAGGGCTATACTAGCAAGTACTTACTACAATAGTGGGCTCACATAGCCATTTTGTCTCATGCAAGAGCCTGGCTATATGCGTGCTCCAAGGTTCGCAACTGCCACGTTTGGGTTGCACTTGGCTCTTGCCTCTTCGAGAAGACGAACAATGATGTTACTACTACAACTTCTATAGTATTGAATCCACTGCTGCATGTCCATCCACCGCGAGCGGGAGGGATAGCTTGTTGTAGTACTATATAAGCAAAAGCCTGTCCCTGTCCGTGAGCCACCGCGCGCATGGGCGAGGGAGAAGGTGTGTAGTAGTAAAATCAAGCTTCTCCTCGTTGTACGAGTTGACGCGACACATCATAGCACTGGCCCCACATGGTTGCCTCTAAACTTGGCTGAAAGACCTGCAGTGTACAATACTCCATTTGTTGCAACCTCTGACATTTACCCCACCACAAATTAAAATATTCTTGTCTTTACCAGATGAGCGTGCAAACTAGAATCACCAGGATGATAGGTAGGGCCAGAGGATAATTTTAATCAAAAAAATATAGCATGGAGCCGACCCCAACAATTTTAAGCTTACAGGCACGGTACTCCCTATCCTAGACTACTCTACACATGAAACTGCCACACGAGCGTCCGAGCTGCGCTTCGCTCTTCGCCTCTTCGGGAAGTCGAACAAAATGATGGAGTACTACTGCAGTGGAGGAGTACTACAGTATTCTTCTGGCCATCTGACACCGATTGAACTGCTGCATGTCCATCGCATACGGGAGGGAGAGCGTTAGTGATCGAAAGCTTCTCCTAGTCCTGCCAGCCACCACGCTCATGGGCGAGGGAGGGACGCAGCTTCATTGACTTACTGCTCCTGCCTTTGCGTCCATGACAGGTGGGCCCAACAGGTAGGTGGCTCACCTGTCATGCAGCCAAAGGCAGGTGCAGTTAAGGCGAGAGGGCATTGTAGTAATCAAACTTCTCGGTCTTGTACAAGTTGACGCGACACATCAAAGCACTGCACTCCATATATTTCAATAATTTGCGTTTACCGATGCATTAATTACAACGCATGCATGCCGTGACTCTCCTTTTGATACTTGCGTGTGTTTATTTATTTAATGCACCTGAAGTAGTATGAATATGTGACAGTAAAGCTTTGTAATGCCCCGGCCCTAATAAAGCGAGAGATGGTTGTGCACGAGGAGGGCGAGATCATGCAGACGGAACAGGACCTGGCGATGGAGCTCTCTATGGTCTCGATAGACCTCACCTTGCTCCACTGCCCCTTGTGGCTCCGCCCCTTGAAGCCTCTAGTGTATGAGGTTCGAATACACCTCGTCCGTTCGGCTGATCAAGCAAGGTACAGTCTTCTTGATTGATGTGTTGTTCGATTGATTTGTGCAGTGCAAGGGAGGGCACCTGGCTTGCGTAGATTGTCGCGTCGAGCGCCCCGGGAACCAGCGGTAGTGCCAGAAGTGCGAGTGCGGCGGTGGCTTCGACGTGCGGAACACGGCGGTGGACGCTGTCCTCTCCTCGGTGAGGGTGGAGTGCCCGCACGAAGGCTCTGGGCTCTACGTCACTTACCACAAGCTCGTCGATCACCAGAGCGTGTTTCCGCTCGCGCCCTGCAAATGCCTCGTGCGCGGCTGTGAATACGAAGGCCCGCCACCATGGCTCTCCCACCACATCAGCACCGTGCATCCCATGCCCGTGCACAGGATCCAGTACGGCAAGGCGCTTCAGCTGCAAGTGCCACTAACGGATCCACCGCTCTTGCTATTCGCGGAGGAGGACGACCGCACGTTTTTCTTGGTTGGCGGCGTGCTCGACATCGGTGCGCCTACCGTCGTGTCGGTCGTCTGCATCAGAGCGGGGGCGTCCCCACTGCAGAACTACGTGGCCAAGCTATGGGCGAACGGCCCGCCGGGGGAGCCCAATGGCAGGACCGACGCCGTCAAGGTGGAAATGGAGGTGGCAAGCAGCAGGGATCCCGGCGACATCGCTGTGCAGGAGCTGACATTCTTCACAGTTCCGCCCAAGCTGCTGGCCGGGCCTAAGCTGGTGTCCCTCCACATTCAGATTGACAAGCTCACGTCCTAAATGATTCTACAGTGCCTTCTGTTTATTTTAGTAATATGCTAATATAGGGGTTAGCTCGGTCTACTTTAGCTTAATAGATGGTGGGTTTTGGTGGTGATACAGCAATTACCTCGATATCAGATCAGCAGTGAAAGTAATTTCGAACAGTCGAATGGATATTTTTTGTCTGTTGGATATAAAGATCCTTTGGGTAAGAAGTAACAGCTTATATGCTTTTTTTTCGAAACGGAACAGCGATACTAGTATAATTTTTGTTGACATGCACTAATATTTTCGGAACGGGCGTCGGGCTGTAGCTAGAAGGGCGGTTGGGACGCGACATCGGCCCATACCGCAGTGACCCCCGATTGGGACGCACAGACTATGGATTTTCTCCCTCGCCGATGTCGACCGCGTCTACGCAGAACATTTTTTCCCTTCCCCCAGCTGCGGGATCAGGCCAGATATGTGACCAGTGGTGGGGCCACCGTCGTTCTTTGCTTGTGAAGAGAGCAACCCAAGCAAGCAGGCTTGTAGCTTAGGCTCCTGCTAGTGTATATATGGTGGTTTTCTTTTTCTCTCCATATCAACCATTTTATATTGCATACGTGTCATTGAAGAGTGAAATGATTGTTGCTTCTTCTGACTAACTTACTATGTGATTTGACTGCTCCTTTAGTGGCCCCTACACGTACTCCCCCTACGTGTATGCAACAGTCACACGTACACATGGACGCAAAAACGCGCGCGACGCCCTAATGCATGCATGTCCGAGCACACGACGGAACACACACAGTCACGCTCAAGTGCTCAACCTACACGTGCACGCACACACATACTCAGCCAGGGTGAGCTAGTGACCGTATAAACACCGGAAAATGTATATATTGAGCGCAATGAGTGTATTATGAAGTACACTGACCGTATTTTTACAAATATACAGTGACAGACAGTGTATTTATCTCATTTGAAATTAAGCCATATTAACCGGAGAGCAGGCAGTATGGACTAGCATTACTTTGCTGTGTCCCGTCAACTTGCCGAATGAGGAGAATCTTGCAGGACGGGAGATGCTTGAGCGCGGTGGCTCGGAGGACAAGGAGAAACTTTTGACTAATGCAAGCTGTCCTTCGCTCAGGCGGTGGACGTGCAACAGTTAATTTGGTGTTAGATTTCCAGAAGCATACTACACTATACTAGTACTATTATTGTTGCACTTCCTGAAGAGGCGAATAGCCAAGCACAAAGTTTACTAGTACTACTACTATAGTCTATAGAGGTACTATACTGGTACTAGGAACCAGATGGAGGAGCGTCTGCACTCTTATTATATTTTTAAAATGTGATAAAGCAATCTTCAACACATTTGGTTCTCTTCGAGGGTTCTCGCATGTGATAATGGAAGTTGATTGCATGGAACACTCACCACAATTCTCGCTTAATTCTGGCTCATATCTGATACGTCTCCAACGTATCTATAATTTTTGATTTCTCCATGCTATATTATCTACTGTTTTGGACTATATTGGGCTTTATTTTCCACTTTTATATTATTTATCTAACCTATTAACCGGAGGCCCAACCCAGAATTGCTGTTTTTTTGCCTATTTCAGTGTTTCGAAGAAACGGAATATCAAACGGAGTCCAAACGGAATGAAACCTTCGGGAACATGATTTTCTCACCGAACATGATCCAGGAGACTTGGGCCCTACGTCAAGAAAGCCACGAGGTGGGCACGAGGTAGGGGGGCGCGCCCACCCCCCTAGGGCGTGCCCCACCCTCGTGGGCCCCATGAAGCTCCACCAACGTACTTCTTCCTCCTATATATATCTACATACCCCCAAACGATCACATACGGAGCCAAAAACCTAATTCCACCGCCGCAACTTTCTGTATCCACGAGATCCCATCTCGGGGCCTATTCCGGAGCTCCGCCGGAAGGGGAATCCACCATGGAGGGCTTCTACATCAACACCATAGCCCCTCCGATGAAGTGTGAGTAGTTTACCTCAGACCTTCGGGTCCATAGTTAGTAGCTAGATGGCTTCTTCTCTCTTTTTGGATCTCAATACAATGTTCTCCCCCTCTCTCGTGGAGATCTATTCGATGTAATCTTCTTTTGCGGTGTGTTTGTTGAGATAGATGAATTGTGGGTTTATGATCAAGATTATCTATGAACAATATTTGAATCTTCTCTAAATTCTTTTATGTATGATTGGATATCTTTGCAAGTCTCTTTGAATTATCAGTTTGGTTTGGCCTACTATGGTTTTTCTTGCAATGGGAGAAGTGCTTAGCTTTGGGTTCAATCTTGCTGTGTCGTTTCCCAATGATAGTAGGGGCAGCAAGGCACGTATTGTATTGTTGCCATCGAGGATAACAAGATGGGGTTTTTTTTATCATATTGCATGAATTTATCCCTCTACATCATGTCATCTTGCTTAAGGCGTTACTCTGTTTTCTTGAACTTAATACTCTAGATGCATGCTGGATAGCGGTTGATGAGTGGAGTAATAGTAGTAGATGCAGGCAGGAGTCGGTCTACTTGTCTCCGACGTGATGCCTATATACATGATCATACCTAGATATTCTCATAACTATGCTCAATTCTGTCAATTGCTCAACAATAATTTGTTCACCCACCGTAAAATACTTATGCTCTTGAGAGAAGCCACTAGTGAAATCTATGGCCCCTGGTTCTATCTCCATCATATTAATCTTCCATCACTTTATCATTGCTTTGCTTTTTTACTTTGCCTTTTATTTTACTTTGCATCTTTATACCAAAAATATTATCTATCATCTCTATCAGATCTCACTCTCGTAAGTGGCTGTGAAGGGATTGACAACCCCTATTCGCGTTGGTTGCGAGGAGTTATTTGCTTTGTGTAGGTACGAGGGACTCGCGCGTGGCCTCCTACTGGATTGATACCTTGGTTCCCAAAAATTGAGGGAAATACTCACGCTACTTTGCTACATCATCCTTTCCTCTTCGGGGAAATCCAATGCAGTGCTCAAGAGGTAGCAAGAAGAATTTCTGGCGCCATTGCCGGGGAGTCTACGCAAAAGTCAACATACCAAGTACCCATCACAATCCCGTATCTCTCGCATTACATTATTTGCCATTTGCCTCTCATTTTCCTCTCCCCCACTTCACCCTTGCTGTTTTATTCGCCCTCTCTTTTCCGTTTGCCTTTTTCTCGCTTGCCTTTTTGTTTGCTCGTGTGATGGATTGCTTGCTTGACACGATGGCTCAAGATAATACCAAATTGTGTGACTTTACCAATACCAACAATAATGATTTCCTTAGCACTCCGATTGCTCCTCTTACCAACACTGAATCTTGTGAAATCAATACTGCTTTGTTGAATCTTGTTATGAAAGATCAATTCGCCAACCTTCCTAGTGAAGATGCCGCTACTCATCTAAATAGCTTCGTGGATTTGTGTGATATGCAAAAGAAAAAAGATGTTTATAATGATATTGTTAAATTGAAGCTATTTCCTTTTTTGCTTAGAGATCGTGCTAAAGCTTGGTTTTCGTCTTTGCCTAAAAATAGTATTTATTCTTGGAACAAGTGCAAAGATGCTTTTATCTCTAAGTATTTTCCTCCCGCTAAGATCATCTCTCTTAGAAACGATATTACGAATTTTAAGCAACTTGATCATGAACATGTTGCACAAGCTTGGGAGAGAATGAAATTAATGATACGTAATTGCCCTACTCATGGTTTGAACTTGTGGATGATTATACAAAAAAATTATGCCGGATTGAATTTTGCTTCTAGAAATCCTTTGGATTCGGCCACGGGAGGCACTTTTATGGAAATCACTTTACGAGATGCTACTAAAGTCCTAGATAATATTATGGTTAATTATTCTCAATGGCACACTGAAAGATCTACTAATAAAAAACTGCATGCGATAGAAGAAATTAATGTTTTGAGTGAAAAGATGGATGAACTTATGAAATTATTTGCTACTAAGAGTGTTTCTTCTGATCCTAATGATATGCCTTTGTCTACTTTGATTGATAATAATAATGAATCTATGGATGTGAATTTTGTTGGTAGGAATAATTTTGGTAACAACGCGTATAGAGGGAACTTTAATCCTAGGCCTTATCCTAGTAATCCTTCTAATAATTATGGAAATTCCTACAACAACTCCTATGGAAATTTTAATAAGATGCCCTCTGAATTTGAGACTAGTGTTAAAGAGTTTATGAATTCACAAAAGAATTTTAATGCTTTTCTTGAAGAAAAATTACGTAAAGTTGATGAATTGGCTAGGAACGCTGATAGAATTTCTCTTGATGTTGATTCCTTAAAGCTTAGATCTATTCCTCCTAAGCATGATATCAATGAGTCTCTCAAATCCATGAGAATTTCCATTGATGAGTGCAAGGAAATAACCGCTAGGATGCATGCTACGAAAGATGCCTTTATTAGAGCATGCCCTTCCAATTTCCATAAAAATAAAGATGAAGATCTAAAAGTTATTGATGTGTCCCCTATTAAATATTTGTTTTTCAATATGAATCTTGATAATGGTGGGACTGAATATGATCCACCTTTACCTAGAAGGCGTTCCAAGAATTCGGAGTATTTAGATCTTTATGATGAAATTGATAAAAGTGGGATTAAGGAAAGCAAAACCCTAGATGTTGCTAAACCCACTATTTTGGACTTCAAGGAATTTAATTATGAAAGTTGCTCTTTGATTGATTGTATTTCCTTGTTGCAATCCGTGCTAAATTCTCCTCATGCTTATAGTCAAAATAAAGCCTTTACCAAACATATCGTTGATGCCTTGATGCAATCTTATGAAGAAAAACTTGAGTTGGAAGTTTCTATCCCTAGAAAACTTTATGATGAGTGAGAACCAACTATTAAAATTAAGATTAAGGATCATGAATTTTATGCTTTATGTGATTTGGGTGCTAGTGTTTCCACTATTCCCAAAACTTTGTGCGATTTGCTAGATTTCTGTGATTTTGATGATTGCTCTCTAAACTTGCATCTTGCGGATTCCACTATTAAGAAACATATGGGAAGAATTAATGATGTTCTTATTGTTGCAAATAGGAATTATGTGCCCGTAGATTTTATCGTTCTTGATATAGATTGCAATCATTCTTGTCCTATTATTCTTGGTAGACCTTTCCTTAGAACGATTGGTGCAATCATTGATATGAAGAAGGGAATATTAGATTCCAATTTCCATTAAAGAAAGGCATGGAACACTTCCCTAGAAAGAAAATAAAATTACCATATGAATCTATCATGAGAGCCACTTATGGATTGCCTACCAAAGATGGCAATACCTAGATCTATCCTTGCTTTTATGCCTAGCTAGGGGCGTTAAACGATAGCGCTTGTTGGGACGCAACCCAATTTTATTTTTCAGTTTTTTTGCTTTTACTTCTGTTTAGGAATAAATAATCCATCGACCTTCTGTTTAGATGTGGTTTTATGTTTTAATTAGTGTTTGTGCCAAGTTAAACCTATAGGATCTTCTTGGATGATAGTTATTTGATCTTGCTGTAATTTCCAGAAACTTTCTGTTCACGAAAACAGTTGTTATAAATCACCAGAACGTGATAAAATAGTGATTCCAATTGCTTCTGATCAATAAACAAATTTCCTAGGTCGTCCTATTTTTTCTGAATTTTTGGAGTTCCATAAGTTTGCGTTAGTTACAGATTACTAAAGACTGTTCTGTTTTTGACAGATTCTATTTTTCGTGTGTTGTTTGCTTATTTTGATGAATCTATGGCTAGTAAAATAGTTTATAAACCATAGAGAAGTTGGAATACAGTAGGTTTAACACCAATAAAAATAAAGAATGAGTTCATTACAGTACCTTGAAGTGGTCTTTCGTTTTCTTTCGCTAACGGAGCTCACGAGATTTCTGTTGAGTTTTGTGTTGTGAAGTTTTCAAGTTTTGGGTGAAATCTTTTGATGGATTATGGAACAAGGAGTGGCAAGAGCCTAAGATTGGGGATGCCCATGGCATCCCCAATATAATCTAAGACACCAAAAAGTCAAAGCTTGGGGATGCCCCGGAAGGCATCCCCTCTTTCGTCTACTTCCATCGGTAACTTTACTTGGAGCTATATTTTTATTCACCACATGATATGTGTTTTGCTTGGAGCGTCTTGTATGATTTGAGTATTTGCTTTTTATTTCACCACAATCATCCTTTCTGTACACACCTTTTGAGAGAGCCATACATGAATTGGAATTTTATAGAATACTCTATGTGCTTCACTTATATCTTTTGAGCTATATAGTTTTGCTCTGGTGCTTCACTTATATCTTTTAGAGCACGGTGGTGGATTTGTTTTACAGAAACTATTGATCTCTCATGCTTCACTTAGATTATTTTGAGAGTCTTAAATAGCATGGTAATTTGCTTAATAATAATATACTTGGTATTCAAGATTTGTAAAACTTTCTTTTGAGTGCGTTGAATACTAAGAAAAGTTTGATGCTTGATAATTGTTTTGAGATATGGAGGTGATAATATCAAAGTCGTGCTATTTGAGTTGTTGTGAATTTGAGAAATGCTTGTGTTGAAGTTTGCAAGTCCCGTATCATGCACGTATGGTAAACGTTATTTAACAAATTTGAAACATGAGGTGTTATTTGATTGTCCTCCTTATGAGTGGCGGTCGGGGACGAGCGATGGTCTTTTCCTAACAATCTATCCCCCTAGGAGCATGCGCGTAGTGCTTTGGTTTTTGATGGCTCGTAGATTTTTGCAATAAGTATGTGTGTTCTTTATGACTAATGTTTAGTCCATGGATTATACACACTCTCACCCTTCCATCATTGCTAGCCTCTTCGGTACCGTGCATTCCCCTTTCTCACATTGAGAGTTCGTGCAAACTTTGCCGGTGCATCCAAACCCCGTGATATGATACACTCTCACACACATAAACCTCCTTATATCTTCCTCAAAACAGCCACCATACCTACCTGTTATGGCATTTCCATAGCCATTCCGAGATATATTGCCATGCAACTTTCCACCATTCCGTTTATCATGACACATTCATCATTGTGATATTGCTTAGCATGATCATGTAGTTGACATAGTATTTGTGGCAGAGCCACCATTCATAATTCTTTCATACATGTCACTCTTGATTCATTGCATATCCCGGTACACCGCCAGAGTCATTCATATAGAGTCATACTCTGTTCTAGTATCGAGTTGTAATCATTGAGTTGTAAATAAATAGAAGTGTGATGATCATCATTTTCTAGAGCATTGTCCCAAGTGAGGTATAAAAAAAAGGAGGCCAAAGAAGCCCAAATAAAAAAAACAGGCCAAAGAAGCCGACCAAAAAAAATGAGAGAAAAAGAGAGAAGGGACAATGCTACTATCCTTTTCCACACTTGTGCTTCAAAGTAGCACCATAATCTTCATGATAGAGAGTCTCTTGTTTTGTCACTTTCATATACTAGTGGGAATTTTTCATTATAGAACTTGGCTTGTATATTCCAACAATGGGCCTCCTCAAGTGCCCTAGGTCTTCGTGAGCAAGCAAGTTGGATGCACACCCACTTAGTTTCTTTTGTTGAGCTTTCATACATTTATAGCTTTAGTGCATCCGTTGCATGGCAATCCCTACTCCTTGCATTAACATCAATCGATGGGCATCTCCATAGCCTATTGATTAGCCTCGTTGATGTGAGATCTTCTCCTTTTTTGTTTTCTCAACATAACCCCCATCATCATATTCTATTCCACCCATAATGCTATATCCATGGCTCATGCTCATATATAGCATGAAGGTTTATAAGTTTGAGATTACTAAAGTATGAAACAATTGCTTGGCTTTTCATCGGGGTTGTGCATGATGAGTGCATTCTTGTGTGACAAAAATGGAGCATGACTAAACTATATGATTTTGTAGGGATGAACTTTCTTTGGCCATGTTATTTTGAGAGGACATAATTGCTTAGTTAGTATGCTTGAAGTATTATTATTTTTATGTCAATATGAACTTTTGTCTTGAATCTTTCGGATCTGAATATTCATACCACAATTAAGAGGAATTACATTGAAATTATGCCAAGTAGCACTCCACATCAAAAATTCTCTTTTTATCATTTACCTACTCGAGGACGAGCAGGAGTTAAGCTTGGGGATGCCTGATACGTCTCCAACGTATCTATAATTTTTGATTGCTCCATGCTATATTATCTACTGTATTGGACTATATTGGGCTTTATTATCCACTTTTATATTATTTTTGGGACTAACCTATTAACCGAAGGCCCAACCCAGAATTGCTGTTTTTTGCCTATTTAAGTGTTTCGAAGAAACGGAATATCAAACGGAGTCCAAACGGAATGAAACCTTTGGTAACGTGATTTTCACACCGAACATGATCCAGGAGACTTGGACCCTACGTCAAAAAGCCATGAGGTGGGCACGAGGTAGGGGGGCGCCCACCCCCCTAGGGTGCGCCCCCACCCTCGTGGGCCCCACGAAGCTCCACCGACGTACTTCTTCCTCCTATATATACCTACGTACCCCCAAACGATCAGATTCGGAGCCAAAAACCTAATTCCACCGCCGCAACTTTCTGTATCCACGAGATCCCATCTTGGGGCCTGTTCCGGAGCTCCGCCGGAAGGGGAATCCACCACGAAGGGCTTCTACATCAACACCATACCCCCTCCGATGAAGTGTGAGTAGTTTACCTCAGACCTTCGGGTCCATAGTTAGTAGCTAGATGGCTTCTTCTCTCTTTTTGGATCTCAATACAATGTTCTCCCCCTCTCTCGTGGAGATCTATTCGATGTAATATTCTTTTTGCGTTGTGTTTGTTGAGACCGATTAATTGTGGGTTTATGATCAAGATTATCTATGAACAATATTTGAATCTTCTCTGAATTATTTTATGTATGATTGGTTATCTTTGCAAGTCTCTACGAAGTATCAGTTTGGTTTGGCCTACTAGACTGGTTTTTCTTGCAATGGGAGAAGTGCTTAGCTTTGGGTTGAATCTTGCGGTGCCCTTTCCCAGTGATAGTAGGGGCAGCAAGGCACGTATTGTATTGTTGCCATCTAGGATAACAAGATGCGGTTTTTATCTTATTGCATGAATTTATCCCTCTACATCATGTCATTTTGCTTAAGGCGTTACTCTGTTTTCTTGAACTTAATACTCTAGATGCATGCTGGATAGTGGTCGATGAGTGGAGTAATAGTAGTAGATGCAGGCAGGAGTCGGTCTACTTGTCTCCGACGTGATGCCTATATACATGATCATACCTAGATATTCTCATAACTATGCTCAATTCTGTCAATTTCTCAACAGTAATTTGTTCACCTACCGTAAAATACTTATGCTCTTGAGAGAAGCCACTAGTGAAATCTATGGCCCCCGGGTCTATCTCCATCATATTAATCTTCCATCACTTTATTATTGCTTTGCTTTTTTACTTTGCCTTTTATTTCACTTTGCATCTTTATAGCAAAAATACCAAAAATATTATCTATCATCTCTATCAGATCTCACTCTCGTAAGTGACCGTGAAGGGATTAACAACCCCTATTCGCGTTGGTTGCGAGGAGTTATTTGCTTTGTGTAGGTACGAGGGACTCGCGCGTGGCCTCCTACTGCATTGATACCTTGGTTCTCAAAAACTGTGGGAAATACTTACGCTACTTTGCTGCATCATCCTTTCCTCTTCGGGGAAATCCAACGCAGTGCTCAAGAGGTAGCAATATCCTATTACAAATAGGAGCGCTCGGTAATATTTCCTCTTTTTTTTATTCAACATGTAAACAGGTCAGCAAACCTTGCGGCGCATCTTTGTGCGAACCGTGCTTGCTGCACTTTGAATGTGGCCGAGAGCTGGCTTGATGAAACACCTCGCTTCCTACTTATTTTTTTTGCGGGGTACCTCGGTTCCTAGTGACCAGTGTCTTGGCTGATCGTCCTAATAATTCTTATATATGAATAAAGCTCTCTCATTTACCCGCAAAAAGATTAAGCCATATTAACCGGAAAGGACGGAGTATGGACTAGCACTACTTGTTGGTGTGTCCCGTCAACTCGCAGAACGAGGAGAAGCTTGCAGGACAAGGTGAAGCTCGCTTATGCCTTTTGACTAATGCAACGTACCCTCGCCCAGGCGGTGGACATGCATCAGTTCATTCGGTGTCAGATTGCCAGAGGCATACACTATATACCAAACATGCAGAGTGCCATCATTGTTCGACTTCACGAAGAGGCGAAGAGCCAAGCGCAAGGTTTAGTAGTATGAGTAGTACTACTACTAGAACCGCATGGCGGAGCCTCTGTACACTTATTTTTCTTAGGCCCTGTTTGGTCCATAATTCCTAGGACTTTTTCTAGTCCCAACTAAAAAGTCACTAGTCCCCAAAAAGTCCCTCCCTGTTTGTTTCAGGGACTAAAAAGTCCCTACTCCCTCCCTAGAGGTTATTAAATGACCATGTTACCCCTAGTATAAAGAAAAATAACAACCAAATAACACTATGGGGTCGCAGGCCAATGGGTGCATGGAAGGGCATTGTTGGAAAAGTCTCATAAAGTCCCAAAAAGACTCTCCTTGAGAGTCTTCTTCATTTAGTCCCAAAAGGCAACTTTTAGTCCCTAGTAGTCCCTCCTGTTTGGTTAAAAGTCTCTAAGAGGGACTTTTTCTAGTCCCTACGCCAAAAAGTCCATGGAAACAAACACCCCCTTAATCTTTGATAAAGTACACATTTATTCCGGCGAAGGGCAGAAAACGGCAGCCCAACATGTAATGATGATATCGATCAACCATGCTCAAATATATCTTGGCCTCCGTGCGAGCCCGTCTGTGTGTTCTCGCTCCTCGTCTCTCTCAAGGAATGGCGGGTTGGCCATTTTGCCGTCAATTGAGATCGGTTTGCTCACACTCCGGTCCCACATGTCAGTGATATGCCAAGAGGAGGTGCGTTGACCAACTGGCCATATGCGTACTTGGTTTTGCACCTTCATACTACTCCTCCCTCCGTCACAGTTTACAGGGCGCGCTTCATTATGATGCATTTCTCTTAATGCATTTCCACCACCAGAGAGACTTTAGACGCGTTTGGTTTAATGCTCAATTAATTAGGGTGTGGTAACCGCAATTTTCTCTCGATGTAGTACTACAGAGTGAAGTAAGTGCATGTATGTGTCTACCCGGGGTGGAAGCACTGCATGCATGTGTGCACGCATTATTTCCTCTAGTAATAGACGTCGTGCTATAACTACCAATGCTATTTTTTAGGCCGATCGCTAGTCGCCTTGGTCCCAGAGATTATCTCTTTTTCTGAAGTGCGCTCTATAAACAGTGACGGATGGAGTAGTATGAGCGGATTCAAAGAAGAGCGTATTGATGGTTGCTTCTTCCGAGCAACTTACAGTGGGAAAGGTGGAGCTTATGATTTTCCTGCTCATTACTCACTATTAATGCGGCGCAACGACCGGCCTGAGTCTCCCATTCGGCTGTGCACTACCCCCTCAGTTCTTAAATATACTCTGGAGTATTTATCTTTCTAGAGATTTCAACGAGTGACTACTCAAATATTTGTCTTTTTAGAGATTAAAATGGACTATTACATACGGATGTATATAGACATATTTTAGAGTTTAGGTTCACTCATTTTGCTCTGTATGTAGTCACTTGTTGAAATCTCTAGAAAGACAAATATTTAGGAACGGAGGGAGTACACATACGAAGCAAAATGAGTGAACCTACACTCTAAAATATACCCATTTGAAATTTTTAAAAAGACAAATATTGTTGATGACACTTGCGACGACAAAAAAGAAGCATATCCATTGTCCTAAGGGAAGATAACAACACGGTTGTGTTTGTCTAAAACGGTGTGAGGACGAGATTGCAATATGGAAAGTACGCCGGACGAGCTATGTTTTGTGAAAAGAACTATGGAAGACCCACATGCAGCGACGTGGGAAGATGGGCAGTGGAGCAAGGCCGGAGGGGATACCTGGAGGTCGTCGGGATGTAACTAGGTGAGCGGCGGCGGGCGAAATCTTCCCGTACTGCGGCAGCGAATAGGTGGCGTAGGCCCTACCGCGCCGGAGCTTGGTCAGAGAGAACGGCGTGTACCGCAGATCGGGACGTGCTACCTCGGCGCCGTCGAACGGAGAAACAATGCACGTCCTCCCTTTCCGCCGGTGGACGGGATGCGGCTGGATCAGTGACCAACGGTGAGAGAGAGAGTGAGAGGCCACCGCAGCCTTGTGTGAGATACTCTGAAGAGAGACAAACCAGGTAGGGAGGCTCCATTGTATATAGTGGAGTGGACTACCTTTTTCTCCATAAAAATCGCTTTATATTCTGTGTACGTGCTATTGAGCGATATAACTTTATTTAAAAATAACGCACCAACGCAGCAAGTCGAACTTTGTTTCGTGCACGCATGGTACACGACCTCCGTAGGTAAACAACCGCTACATGCATTCAAATTAGCACGTGGGCTGCTATTTCGTGCAGAAATGAGCTCCACCGTGTACTCGCGCGGGTGTGGCTGGGCACGAAGCGTCAGTACATGCACGGTGCACCTATTCTCTACTTGTATACGTACACCACCTACGTGGGGTTCTGTGAGAGAGATACAAACTTACAGAGATATAGTGTGTGGGTTCGTGAGAGTTTTTTAAAGGGGGGGTGTCAATCAAAAAATGTAACATATGCAATGTGTGTGAAATAGAGTCCTGGATATATCATATATATAGAGGGGCGATCCACGAGAAGGGAGTGGAGGTATAATTGACTTGAGGTGTCCATAGAATCAAAGAGAGGGATGATGATGTGGGTGTGTGTGCGTGCGCGGTCGATAAAGAGTGCCATCGAATTTGTGTGTGCCCATGTCAAAGATATAGAGTGGCTGGCCTACTAGAACGAGAGAGGGGACAGGTGCGGTTTGTCTCTGTGGCATGGATACCTACCTACAGCGCTCGACTATTGGTGTGTGGTGGGGGGGGGGAGGGAGGCCTAATTAACTATAGAGGTACAATGGCTAGTATATGTGTGGAGGAGGAGAGAGGCCTACCTCATGTATTAAGGGAGATCGATCTACCTCATGTATTAAGGGAGATCGATCGGCATCCATGCATATGTGTAGGAGAGGAATAAGGTTGGGAGAGAGACAGAGCTAGAGTGTTGGAGGGGGTGGTAGTGGAGTTGCTTCTAACAAATGGTGGGATAGGCTTTCTAGACAACTGGAGGGCACGCCTGCAATATCAATAAGAGAGGGGATGGCTGCCTGTCTGTGCACGTGCGTGTGAGAGACGGGTCAGGAGGCATACACGAATGATGAGCGGGGCGGGCGATATGGCTGTGGTATGCAGGCATAACTACATAGGAAGATCAATAGTCCTTTGTCATAGAAAGGAGAGACATAACTTGTGAGGTACGTCGATCTATGGGGGGGGGGAATAGTTAAAGTCGACCTAGGTATATGTTGGGAGATTGATCGGTATACATGCATGTGTGTGTTAGAAGCAAATGAGGCACGGGGAGAAGGATAGAGAGAGAGAGAGAGAGAGGGATGCATCTAGGAGGTGGTGCGAGAGTCATACTATATCGAGCGGGAAGTAGTGTGCGAGTACGAGATCGATGAAAAGAATGGTGGGAGTGAGGCATGGACGGTGATAAGAGAAGAGGGGAAGCTTGTGTTTGTGCTAGGCACACCTGGCTAGAGAGGCATATCGATCGATGTGTGCCGTAAAGGAGCTGGGGGGCCTACACACACCATGGGTGAACGATCTAAAGTGAAAAGACGAATTTGCACGATGGAGCTAGAGAATGCCGAGGGAGGGTTAGAGGGATGCGGGCGTCTGCATGCACGAGAGAAAGTTAGCGCTAGCTAGCTACAAAGATAAGAGGATTGTGTGGGTGTAAAAGACGAATAGAGATCATACTTCACTATAAAAAGCGAATTCGGATATTTGAAGAATTTATCATAGTGTTTTAAACCGACGCATGTGTGAATATATATAATGGTGATACACATGGTTTGGTTATGAACATGTTATACTACATATAATATATTTTATCTCTACTCTTATAAAAAACAGAGTTGTTGATGATGGTGCCATCTTGCAATATAGGTCGTTCGATTTATATATGATGGATAGGAAGGAAACTATGGCAATTTTGAAAAAAGATACCCACACCCCTCTGCATATTTGCAAATTAGGCCTCCCCTTGATCATGTCGATGTTCTGTGGAACGCATGGGCATCTTGCTAGTACTACGTATAACATATAGAACATTGATCATAATTTGGGCTAATGTGTGGCTTTTGCAGCTCAGGTCTAAATACTTGTCATAATGTAGGGGGCGGGGCACTATACTATGTGTGATAAACACGGTGTACACGTATGGAACATGGTTTAGATTATGAATATATAGTTAGTACATCAAATTTACTATAATTTGGAATCAACATCAAGTGTATTCAAAAAATAGAATTCGACTTCATGTAGTACACATAGTTCATATCTATCTCTATAGTAATCATGTGGTGTGTTATTAAGGTAATACACGAATGATGGTTGAAGTTGGCAACAATCATGATTGTAGATTTGTTATTGAAATAGAGTAACAAATTCAAATTCAGTTCGAATTGCAGCGGTAGTATAGACATTTGGAATGCACTAAAATGTTGGTATGAGTAGGTTACATGCATTATACAGCAATAAAAAAAATTTAATTGGACATAACATGGATTCATACTACCAAATAGCATTTAATTGCACTAAATTGTTTGTATGAGTAGCTTTAAATGGCATTTTTATAGTAAAACGGGGCAAGACTCTCTTTGTGTGGTGTGAATAGTTCTATTTTTTTGTTTTCTTTTTGGTTGAGGGAAGTGCGAATTGATTTGGTACGTACAAGTACAAAATTACACGTTAGGCTTGTCCCTAAAATTCAACCCGCGCCTTGTTATATCCCGAAAATTCAGATATCGTGCTGCCAAAACTGGCGCCTTCACAACCCACGCCTTGCTATCCCGAAATTACAACGCGCGCGAAAACTCCCTCTAGCTGCCAAATCCCAACACATGAAATCCCCATTCTAACCCTGAGTCGAAAGGCCCGCTAGTTCAAATCGGTGCGGGGTACTTTTGTAACACACCCTACATTTTGGACAAGCGCGTCCCTAAGTCATGGTTCACCCCCGCCCATCGCCTCCTTTTTGCCATTCGAAATCCCAGGCCGCCATAACCTCTCCGCTCCAGCCGCGAAACCCCACCCACCTCCGTCCGCCGGCCTCAACGTGCTCTCTGTGGAAGCTTTTAGCCTTCTTCACATACCACTCGAGCGGCGTTGCGCTAGCAAGCCCTTCTCTGGAGTCGGCGGCGGCTCCGCCAGTCCTCTAGGTCAGATCCGCCTGCCCGTGACCTTCGGCACTTGCGACAACTATCGCACCGAGCTGATCGACTTCGACATCGCCCACATCGGCCTCCAGTACAACGCCATTCTCGGGTACCCGGCTGTGGCTCAGTTCATGGCGGCGACCCATCCCCTACGACCTCATGAAGATGCCTGGGAGCAAGGATGTCCTCACCATAGTCGGAGATACCAAGGAGGCTCTGGCGGCACTCAAGCTTGCCCAAGACCGCCGTGACAGCGCAACCGGTCGACGCGGACACCTCCGGAGTTAAGGAAGCTGCACCAACCAAGAAGAAGGAGTTGTTCACTCAATACCGGGCGGAAACCAAGCAGGTGCCGGTCGAGAAAGATGGGTCCTCGGGGGCCACCTTCACCATAGGTGCCAACCTCGACCGCGATCAAGAGGAGGCACTGGTGAAGTTCTTGCACGCAAACAAGGAAGTATTTGCCTGGGAGCCTAATTAGCTGGTAGGGGTCCCAAGAGGAGTGATTGAGCACCACTTGAAGGTGTGCCCCAATGTACGCCCTGTGAAGCAGAGGGCGCGGCGGCAGTCCACGGAGAAGTAGTCCTTCATCGTCCAAGAAACCCGCAAGCTAGAGGCAGCAGGTGTCATTCGCGAGGTCCTGTACCCTGAATGGTTGGCAAACCAAGTCGTTGTGCCGAAGAAAGGTGGAAAGGAGCGCATGTGTGTCGACTTCACCAACCTCAACGAGGCCTGCCCCCAAGATCCGTTCCCGCTTCCTCGCATCGACCAGATTGTCGACTCCACTGCCGAGTGTGACCTGCTGTGCTTTCTGGATGCATTTTTAGGCTACCACCGGATCAAGATGGCGGTAGAAGATGTCAAGAAGACGGCCTTCCTGAACCCGTGCGGGGTATACTGCTACACTTGCATGTTGTTCGGGCTGCGCAACGTGGGCGCGACCTTCCAACGGCTGATGCACATTGCCCTGGGTCAGCAGTTCGGGAGGAACGCCGAAGCCTATGTCGACGACATTGTGGTGAAGTCTCGTGAGGCGAGAACCTTGATTCAGGACCTGGAGGAGACCTACGAATGCCTGCGCCAGGTGGACTTGCGGCTCAACCTGGAGAAATGCGTGTTTGGTGTCCCTTCCGGCAAGCTGCTGGGTTTCCTCGTGTCCCACAGGGGATCGAGGCCAACCCAGAGAAGGTCAAGGCAATCGAAGACATGAGTCCACCACAAACCCTTAAGGAGATGCAGAAGCTTGCCGGTCGCGTGACTGTATTGGGGCGCTTCATCTCCAAGCTGGGAGAGCACGCCCTACCATTCTTCAAGCTGAAGAAGAAGAAGGGCCCATTCGAGTGGACCCCGGAGGCCGACCAAGCATTTCAAGACCTCAAGAAATACCTGACCAGCCCTCCAGTGATGGTGGCGCCCCGACCTCTCGAGACCCTGGTGCTGTACCTTGCTTCCACCCCTTACTCTCCCAGCGTAGCTCTGGTGGCGGTCCGGGAGGAGCGCCGGGTAAGGGATGCATCCCACCAAGCCGCTCCCCCAGCCGAGCAAGCACAAGACCTAGAGGGCACCGTGAGGGCTGTGGCGATGTCAGCAATGGACCAGGCTCCGCAAGACGACGCACTTGGGCCTGCGGAGGCCCCAACGAGAGACCAGGCTCTGGGGGCTTCGTTGCCTCAGGAGGCGCCCCAACCTCTGGAGGTCGTGCGCCTCGTCAATGCACCCGCCTTCGTCTAGCACCCTATGCATTTTGTCAGCACGATGTTGCAGAACGT
This sequence comes from Aegilops longissima, assembly GCA_021605205.1. Classification (NCBI taxonomy): domain Eukaryota; kingdom Viridiplantae; phylum Streptophyta; class Magnoliopsida; order Poales; family Poaceae; genus Aegilops; species Aegilops longissima. The sequence continues at coordinate 340,180,012 of CM038678.1, forward strand.
GAGGGCACGGTACCCCATGCCTCAGAAGCTCCTGCTCGCGCTCTTGGTGGCCTCGCATAAGCTGCGGCACTCCTTTCAAGGTCACCCCATCAAGGTCGTCTTGGCCTACCCGTTGGAGAGAGTGCTCAGGAGCCCCAACTCCGCGGGAGAGTCGCTGAGTGAACATCGAGCTGCGGGCATTTCAGTTCGAGTTCAGCACAACTAGGGTCATCAAGGGAGCCGCTTGCTTACTTCGTGGCAGAATGGACAGACGCCCCGAGTCTTGAAGAAGGCGAGGATCGGTCCCTCCCGCCAGGGAGTGAAGCGCCAGACAGCTGGGTTATGTATTTCGATGGTGCCTTTGCGCGCCAGGGCGAGGGAGCTGGAGCAGTGCTCATCTCACCCACTCAGGACAAGCTTTACTACACTGTGCAGCTGTGCTTCCAGCAGGGAGAGAAGGTCTCCAAAAACATAGCAGAGTACGAAGGCCTCATAGTTGGTCTCAAGGCTGCGGTGGCACTAGGAGTGAAGCGCCTCACCATCAGGGGCGACTGGAAGCTCCTCGTCAACTTCTCCAACAAGGTATATGAGCCGAAGGACGGGAACATGGAGGCGTTCCTCACGGAGGTACGCAAGATGCAGAAGCAGTTCTTAGGCCTGGAATTGCAGCACGTGCCTCGTGGCACCAACAAAGAAGTCGACGACATCGCCAGGGGAGCATCCAAGCGGCTACCCCAAGAGCCTGACATCTTCGAGGAGCGGCTCTTCAAGCCATCGGCAACACCACCACTTTCAAGAACAGCGCTGCCTCGGGAGGAGCTCCCTCAACCACCTGCCTCGGGAGCCCCGACCTGCGGCCCGACCTCGGGAGCGCGCTTACTCTTGGCGCTCAAGCCTCAGGAGGGGTGCTGGACCAAGGAATTCAAGGAATACCTGACGCAAGGGACACTCAAGTAGAAGGAGGAGGACGCGGAGGGTGTGGCCCGACAGGACACGGCATACAGCATCTAGGATGGTGAGTTATACAGGAAGCGGCCAAATGATGTTTCCCTGTGTTGTAGCTCCACGGAGCAGGGGAAAGAGCTGCTAGCCGACATAGACTGCAGGGACTGCGGACACCACTCGTCATCATGGACCCTCGTCGGCAAGGTGTTTCCAGCGGATTCTACTGGCCTACGGCACTCAACAACGCGACTGAGCCGGTGATGTCCTGTGAGGCCTGTCAGTTCCACGCCAAGCAGATCCATCAGCCGGCTCAGGGCCTCCAGACCATCCCACTCTTGTGGCCATTCGCGGTCTGGGTGCTGGATATCTTGGGCCCGTTCCCTCGAGCACCTGGGGGCTACCACTACCTCTACGTCGCCATCGACAAGTTCACCAAGTGGGCGGAGGTAGAAGTCGTCTGCACCATCCCGGCCGGCTCCGCGGTCAAGTGCATTAAAGGTCGCGTGAGCCGGTTTGGGGTCCCCAACCGCATCATCACAGATCACGGCTGACAATTCACTAGCAATCTCTTCAAGACATATTGTGCTAACCTTGGAACGCAGATGTGCTATGCTTCGGTGGCGCACCACCGGAGCAATGGTCAGGCCGAACGCGCCAACGCGGAGGTCCTGAGAGGCCTCAAGACCAGGACCTTCAAGAAGAAGCTTGATGCCTGCGGCAGGGGCTGGCACGACGAGCTCCAGTCCATGCTGTGGTCCATCCGCACCACTGCCACCAAGCCAACTGGCGAGACCCCACTCTTCCTCATCTACGGAGCAACGGCGGTTCTCCCTCACGAGGTCAAGCATCGCTTCACGCGGGTCCTGGCGTTTGATGAGGAGCAGTAGGACGCCATGCGGGGGATGGACCTCGTGCTGGGGGTGGAACGCCACCGTGAAGCCACACTATAGGCAGCAAGATATCAGCAGGCGCTGCGACGGTACCACTGTCACAACATTCGCTCCAAGACGCTCGAGGTGGGTGACCTCGTCCTAAGGTGGGTGCTCTCCAGGGAAGGGGCTGCATAAGCTCTCACCCATGTGGGAGGGCCCGTTTAGGGTCGCCCACGTCTCCAGGCCTGGCGCCGCATGCCTGGAGACGCAGGACGGGGTACCCATCCAAAACGCCTGGAACATCCAACACCTCCGGAAGTTCTACCCATGAAGAAAGGCCCATCGCCTGTGAAGAAGGCCCAGCGCCTGTGAAGAAGGCCCAGTGCCTGTGAAGGTCTCCGCTCGTGACACTCTCACGTAATAATGAGTGGGGCTATACACGCCCCGGAGTCTCAGGAGTGCCGCCCTCAGGCCTCTGGGGTTCCCTCCCACGTCCTAGTGGCATCACTTAGCTCCGGCTGGTGAGAAGACAAGAAGACTAGACTAGGTGCCGGACGCGGCTTTTCATTTGCTTTCCGTAGTTGGCTTGCCCGTCTTCAATCAAAATTTGCTTTGCGGTGTTCCTTGCCGGTCTTGTTCCATCACCTTATGCCTCTGTTTCTGCTTTCCATTCTCTGTTTGACCTGTACTCTCTCTTGCGTCCCTCGCGAGGGGGCTGGACAGGTGCCCTCATGAACGTCTTGTCTATTTTTTCACGAGGCACTCTCGTTCGAGCCACAAGCTGACGCTCCTCTCTCAATCTGTGCCCCTCGTTTACCGCGATGCGAGGCGCTGGGTCATGGCCAGCGGCGCCTGCGACCAGGGCTCGGGATCTCCTAACAAATTTTTGCAGTTCCTAGACGCCTCGCGAGGTACTGAGAAATGCGCGCCTCGTGAGGCAGAAACTACTTCAAGCGCGTCAAGCTAAGTTATTCCTATCTGCCTATATAAGACATTGATATTGCGAGGCGAAACAGGAACAATAAACATGGCATAACGACATGGAAATCATAGTTTGTTGCACGCCCCCGCGGGGCCACATACTTGTCTCTCTCTTAATGCAGGAAGAAAAGGAAGAACAAAACAAAAGCGGCGCATGCCCTTGCGGCAGCTCGCGAGGATGGACCCATGGCACTCCCTCGTGAGCGTCTTGTCTATCTTTCACGAGGCACTCTCGTTCGAGCCACAAGCTGGTGCTCCTCTCTCAATCATGCCCCTCGGGTACCGCAATGCGACACGCTAGGTCATGGTCAGCGGCGCCTGCGACCAGGGCTCTGGATCTCCTAACAAATTTTTGCAGTTCCTAAACGCCTCGCTAGATACTAAAAAATGCGCGCCTCGTGAGGCGGAAACTACTTCAAGCGCGTCAAGCTAAGTTATTCCTACGTGCCTATATAAGACATTGATATTGCGACGCGACACAAGAAAAATAAACACGACATAACGACTTGGAAATCATAGTTTGTTGCACGCCCCCGCGGGGCCACATACTTGTCTCTCTCTTAATGCAGGAAGAAAAGGAAGAACAAAAGAAAAGCGGCGCATGCCCCTGCGGCAGCTCGCGAGGATGGACCCATGGCACTCTAACGGGCTCAGTCGGACCTCTCCTCGTGCTTTACAGGGGCGCGGCGACGAGACGACCTGCTGCCGCCCTCAAAGCGGGCGCGGTGGCGTGGCGGCTAATCATAGCCGCCGCTGCTGGCGCTATCGCCGGAGGGGGAGTCTACGTAGCTGGGCGAGTGGCAGCCAGCACCGAAGGCAAGGCCATCCTCATCCTCGTCTCGACCGTCGCCAAGGCCAAGCACCTCACCGCCGACGTTGTCCTTGGAGCAGCACCCGATGCGGCGGCCATCTTCCCCGAACGCCCTCACGTAGAGGGTCGCGTTGCCATCATACTTGAAGTGGAGGGTGCACCACCTGTTCAGGCCGCGTGCGCGGGCAAATGTCTGCCACCCGCGAGCCAGGGCTGCGTTGCCTGCGACGGAGACCTCGACTGCGACCCACGAAGCCTTGCTGCAGCATTCGTCCGCCTACAGCCAGAGCCCGCCTGGACCTGTGGCCGGCAGCTCGCCAACGAAGAAGCGCGGGAGCTGAAGCCAAGTGCTGGCCGGGTTCGCCGACCACACGACGAACTCTGGCAGCACCTCTGCCGAGTGGAAGCACGGCCGGGGAGGCCGTGCAACCATGGCGCATCTCCCCTCATCGACGGGGCTGCCACGACATGGGCGACTCCCACCACGTGAAGGGGGCCGCCGCTGCCGTGGACGACCAAGGCGGGGGTCGCGGTGTGCTTGCGGGGATGGCCGCGCCCGTGCTTGGGTGGCGGGGAGCCGGGCTCCTTTTGGCGAGCCTTCCCCTTCTCCGCGGCCGAGAACCTCTTTGCAGGCGCCATGGATGTCGCCGCTAGCAATGAGGCGAGGAAGGAGAAGCGAGTAGGAAGAGATAAGTAAAGGGGGCTCCGCCCCCTCCTCATTTATAGCAGGAGAAGGCCAACCGGCGATCCCCACGATCATAGGTAATGATGATATTTCTCTGCATGCAGTAGGGACTCGTCAAGTCGGGCAGTTGCCGAGGCAGCGTACGGAAGCGGAGACGCCCGCGTCCAATCAATCGCCATGCGTCGACCAAGGCCGCAGGCTGTTGGGGCCCATGGCGGTCCGCACTTGCCCTTTGGCTTCGCCTCGAAGCCAAGTCTGAGCGCGCCTTGGGCCTGGGGGCTACTGTCAACATCCTCGGAATGGGGGTCCCCAGACTTGCCTACTTGCGGCCCAGGGCATGGCTCCACCAGCGGCCCTATACGGCCCATCTTCACCAGCAAACACTCAAGACCCTCGCGAGGGGCCAAGCCTCGCGAGGCGGACTACACAAGACCTCCTCGGGAGCGGCCACACCAGGCTGGCTCGCAAGGGGCGGAGAGATCAAGGCAAGGGACACCTTGCGAGGTTCCCGTGACGCAAGCCATGACAACTGGAGCCAGGCGGGCGCCAAGCGGGTGCCAGCGCGCGCAGTGTCCTCGTTTCCTCTTTGCTGCTAAAGAGGCAAGCACAGGCGAGGAGTCCTGAGGCGTCAGGCAAAGGTTTCCATATCGGTGCAACGAGACCAAGACCAGCAGGGCGGCAGGACGGAGGTCACCCGTGGAGCCCAAGACGGCGTCACCACCAGAGCCTTTGGTAGGAGAAGACCACCTTTAGTCAGGATAACTTATACTAGTTGTCTCCCTTCGAATTTGGCCGTTGTTGGATCCCTTCCCGCTCAATATTTGGGGAGAGGACCAGGGCCTCTATAAATAGGGCTAGCGACCACCATAGAGAGGGAGGAATCATTGAGCTCTCCCTCAACCACACAAGTTCACCAAGCATAAGAACACCTTCTCCTCAGGAGGCTGTTCTTCTCCTTGTACTGTTCATCCTCAGCCCAAGAGGCAATCCACCACACCACACTGGAGTAGGGTATTACACCACAACAGTGGCCCGAACCAGTATAAATCTCGTGTCTCTTGTGTTGCGGGTTCGTTGACCTAGGCCTTGAGATCGCGGTGAGGCCGAGGGCACGATGAGGTAGGGGGAGATCTTCGTGCACACCCAGTGTTCGAACCTCAAGGGTTTTGCCGGAACCCAAAATCCGGCAGCGGCTCCACGGAACTCTGCCATGTGGACCCGCTCACTGACCTCCAGGAGGCGACGGAGAGGAACATGCGGGAGGCACGCGAGGAGTGGGAGAAGGCGGAGCGGGAGAAGGCGGAGGCGGCCAAGGCGGCGCAGGCAGAGGCCGATGCGACGGCCAAGGCCCAGGCCGACTAGGCGGCCAAGGAGCAAGCGTACGCGACCGCCAAGGCTCAGGCGGAAGAGGCGGCGCGGCTGGACTACAGAGCTCGTCATCCTGCTGCGCGCGGTGCCACCGACGCCGGAGGGCCAGGCGCCGACTGGAGGGGTTGGAGGCGACCAGTCGGCCCTGGAGAGGGAGGGCGGAGGCCCCGTCATCTTGGAGGTGGAGGTGACTCCTCGTGCACCGACTGCTGATGCACAGAGCAGTCGGCCTGAAGCGCCACCGGTGTCACCAGTCGGCGCGGAGTTGGTGGTGGGCTCGACTTCGGTGGTCCGCACTCCGGGCGGCCTCAGCGCCACGGTCGCTGGGGATCGGGGCTGCTAGCTCTTCGGCCCCCGAGCCGAGGCCACCAGTGCCGCCCCATCGGAGTGGACGCCTGGGGGCTGAACGAGTGTTCTGAACATGGCTGCGCAGGACGTCCAGGCCCAAGGCACCGCCCTCCAGCAGTACATGCAGGCGTTCTTGGCGACGCGGGCAGCCATCCGGGTATGGCTCTTTCTTCTTGTTTTTTATTCTTCTAATCTTTCGTGGGGGCGCGCTAGCGCAACCACTGGGTGTAGCCCCCGAGTTCCGGGCCGGCTGCTGAGCTGGCGGCTTGGAACTTCAAGGTAAGTTCCGAGTGCTAACTTATTTTCTCTTCTGTTCTCTTTGTGGCAGGATTACCACAACATCCACGCAGCCGCCTTCAACTCCTATGTCCAGGAGCTGGCCAAGCGGACTACTGACTTGACCGAGAGCCGGAGTAAGCATTCAATCTTTTCTCTCGCCGGGGCGCGTCAGCTTACCCGCTAGGTGTAGCCTCCGAGATTCCGGCCGACTGCTGAGCAGTCAGGCCGGATCTCCCGGCAACCACTTGTCTTTTTTCTTGATTGTTGATATCCTTTTTCTTTCTTATCTTTGGAGAGGCAGCCGTCGAACTGCATCAGCGCCTGGGCGAGGTCCAAGCCGAGCTGCGCACCAAGAAGGAGGAGCGTAGCAAGGCGGCTCAGGCGTGTGACTGCCTGGCCAAGGAGCTGGCAGACCAGGCGGAGCGACACAAGGTGGAGCTCCTAAATCTGAAGGAGGCGGAAGACTCCCTCACGGTCGAGTTCGAAACTCAATGCTCGAACTGGGCCAAGAAGGAGAAAATCCTCAATGATGGCTATGGCGAGATCAAGGACATGCTCGATGGTACGTCCATTTTCCTTTCGAACAGCCATCGACTGCAGCAGGATTCGGCTTCCGGTATCTAATTTTGGTTTTCTTCTTGCTCGGATGGCTTGGAGTTCGCCAAGGCGTGGTATCCAAGCCTGAGGCTGGCCCAACTGGCCACCTTCCAGGCTGAGGCCGGGCCGGAGCTGGCGGCAGTGGACCGCGATCTTGCTCAACGCGCAGCGGCGCTTGCCGAGTACACAAACACCAACATCTTCGTCCCTGAGCTGGATGAGCGGGGCACCGAGGTGCCGGCCGACTGCTTCGGGCTGAACCGGGTGACTCGGCGGAGGAGATTGCCTCTAGTGACAAGGGCAAGGGCGAAGAGGGTGAGGGCGAGGAGGGAGAGGGTGGCGGAGACAATGACACACCGGAGGATGGAGCAGACGTCCAGCCTCAGCCCGACCGAGCCTCAAGCAATGAGCCGCGCGCGGCTACGGGACTGCTGCCGATGTTGATCAGGCTGAGACTCACCAGTCGGCTGCTCCACCAACCAGTGCTGCTGCGCCCACCAACCTGCCGGACCCGCCTGCAGCTCCTCTGGCCTAGGCGGCCAGTTTTTTCTTATCTTTTCCTGCACTTGTAATCTTTTGAACAAGTCTTGTTAAATTTGCGTAGTTCCACACGCTGGGGGTGTATTCAGACTTTGTTGAATTCTGGCTATGAGTCGTATTATGTAAATTAATTCTCGCACAAGTGTGTGCTTTGCCGGGTTCTACTTTGCCTTGCTTTTCTGTTCTATTTTGGTTTTTCCTTTGCCGCTTTCCTTTGGTTGCCGCCCTGCCAGCCGGACAGCCGCTCTGCGGTCTGTGGCTGGGTCAGGGATTTAGCAGGTTTTGGAAGACAAGTACTTTGGTTGCTTTAGAGCGTAGCAAGTCAAATGTGAAGCCGGCTGGCCAGCTGCTCAGCAGCCGGACGGTAAGGCAAAGGAGCCAGCTTGGCCTATGCTAGCTCATTTTTCCTTAGTCATTTTTCGTGTGGACACCGTTTCCTGCCTTTAACTCTTGCCATCCGGACAGTCGCTGTGCGAGCTGCGGCTTAAGGCAAGAGAGGGCTTTTAGGTGTCGGCACACTACTTGTCCGACTGCAGGTAGCATTAGCATAGGACAAGGCGGCGAGCCCCCGGGTCGACTGGTCGGAACCGGTGCCAGGCGGAGTAATGAAAATAATACATTCAGAGGCATAATCTTATCAAATAGATAAAAAGGGTAGCCCCGAGTGCTCCTCGAGGGACCCGATGTCTTAACTTCTTAATACAAAAGGTAGCGTGGTACATAATGCATTAACTATAAAATCTTTGAAGGAGGTTTGTATTCCATGGGCGCTCTGTTTCCTTGCCAGAGTCGTCCCTCTTGTCTGCTCTGGGCTTCTGTGTGTCGATGAGGTAGTAGGAGTCATTGCCCAAAGCTTCACTGATGATGAATGGCCCTTCCCAAGGGGCCGAGAGCTTGTGCTGGCCGGTAGTTCGCTAGATCAGTCGGAGCACAAGGTCCCCCTCTCGGAAGGATCGAGGCCCGACCTTCCGATTGTGGTAGCGGTGCAAGCCCTGCTGGTAGATGGCGGATCGGCTGAGTGCCAACAACTGGCTTTCTTCCAGCAGGTCGATGCCGTCTTCTTGCGCTTCCTTTGCTCCCGCCTCCGTGTACATGGTGATGCAAGGTGAGTCGAACTCGATGTCAGTTGGGATGACCGCCTCGGCTCCGTACATGAGGAAGAAGGGAGTGAAGCCGGTTGATTTGTTCGGTGTGGTCCGAAGACTCCATAGGACAGCCGGTAGCTCGTAGATCCAGTAGCCGGCCGAGCGCTCGAGTGGCTCGATCAGTCGAGGCTTGATGCCGGATAAGATGAGGCCGTTTTCTCACTATACTTGGCTGTTTGACTGTGGATGGGCAACAGACGCTAAGTCCAGTCAGATGCCCTGCGCCGCGGAGAAACGGGCCAAGGCGCCTTTGGCAAAGTTGGTGCCGTTATCGGTGATGATGCTGTGCGGTATACCGTACCGGATGGTGATATCTGCGATGAAGGTCACAGCAGTCGGACCGTTCAGCTTCTTGATTGGCTTTGCTTCAATCCATTTTGTGAACTTGTCCACGGCGACCAGCAGACGGGTCATGCCGCCGCGTGCTGTCTTGAATGGGCCCACCATGTCTAGTCCCCACACTGCAAATGGACAAGTAAGGGGGATGGTCTTGAGTGCAGAAGCCGACAGATGTTGCTTTGAGCCGAATTTTTGGCACCCTTTGCACTTCTTGACCAAATCCTTGGCGTCGTCCAAAGCAGTCGGCCAAAAGAATCCATGGCGGAAGGCTTTGACGACAAGGGATCTAGAGGCCGCATGGTGGCCGCAGTCGCCTTGGTGGATATCTCTGAGGATTGCCTTGCCTTTCTCTGGCTCAACACAGCGCTGGAAGATGCCAATCACGCTTCACCTAACAAGCTCTCTGTTTACTATCGTTTATGCTCCTGCCCGGCGTTGCACTTGCCGGGCCAAGATCTCGTCTTTTGGTAGCTCTCCACTCACCAGGAAATTGAGGATGGGCTGCGCCCATGATGGTGATTCGACCACTGTCATCACGGCCACTGGTACCAGGGCGGTAGGTTAGGAGGTGGCGGGGAGTCGGCTGCCACTTGCTGCGTTGTTGGAGCCCTCGTTCCGACTGCTGCAGCACCCGGGCCGGGTGCGACTGCTGTAGTCCCCGAGTAACCTGCCAAAGTCCCCAAGCCAACTGCTACAGCCCCCGGGCTGGTTCTGAGGTCTCTGGGACGGGTGCGACTGCTACAGTCCGCGAGTCGCCTGGTGAAGTCCTCGGGCCGGCTATCACAGCCCTTGAGTCGGATCCGACTGCTTCGGGAGCAGCCGGCACGAAGATGGACTCTGATTCCGGAGAAGGCTTGATACTCGACTTGCGGAGGCACTGAAGGGAGACGCCGGCTGGTATTGCTTGGTGGGTGGAGCCGATCCATGCCAGGGCATCAGCTTGCTCGTTGTCGTTCCATGGCACGTGAAGGAACTCACACCCGTCAAAGTATCTGATGATCTGCTGGACGAGGAAGTGGTAGCTCGCCATGTTTGAATCCTTGGCGTCCCAGTCGCCGGACGACTGTTGTACTACTATGTCCGAATCGCCGTAGCACAAAATCCGGCAGATGCCAATCTCCTTGGCCAGCCAGAGTCCATGTACGAGTGCCTCATACTCGGCCACATTGTTGGAGGCGGCAAAATGAATTTGGAGTGTGTATCTGAGCTTGTCGCCTTTGAGAGAGGTGAGGACGATGCCGGCTCCCAAACCGGTTCGCATCTTCGAGCCATCAAAGTGCATCTTCCAATGAGTGTAGTCCGGAGCTGGCAGGAGGTACTGGGTCTGGGCCCAGTCGACGAGGAAGTCGGCCAGTGCTTGGGACTTGATGGCGGTGCGTGGTTGGTAGAAGATGGTGTAGGGGGCCAACTCGATGGCCCATTTGGCCACTCGGCCTGATGCATCTCTGTTGCCTATGATCTCAGCAAGCGGGGCGGTGCAGACAACCGTGATAGGGTGCTCTTGAAAGTATGGCTTGAGCTTCTTGGCGGGAAAGTGCACACCGTAGCACATCTTCTGGTAGTGGGGGTAGTTCTGCTTTGAGGCCGACAACACCTTGCTCAAATAGTACACAGGCCTCTGGACCGGCTGTGCTCTGCCATCTTCTGGGCGCTCCACCACAATGACAGTGCTAACCACCCAGCTGGTGGCGGCGATGTAGAGGAACATGGGATCCTTAGCAGCCGGAGCCGCCAGGACAGGAGGCGTAGTCAGCATTTTCTTGAGCCGGAGGAAAGCCTCGTCCACCTTGTCATTCCACTCGAAGTGAGTGGTTTTCTTCATTAATTGGTACAGGGGAGAGCCTTCTCGCCCAGCCGACTGATGAGCAGATGATGGATGCCAAGCAGCCGGTGAACTTTTGCACGTCTCACATTCGGGTGGATCTCTCCATCCGCTCAATGGCCTTGATCTTCACAGGGTTGCACTCGATGCCGCGTTCTAAGACCAGGAAGCCAAGGAGCTGGCCGGCTGGGACTCCAAAAACACACGTTTCTGGGTTGAGCTTGATTTGAAAACGGCACATATTATCAAAGGTTTCCTTGAGATCTTCCAGGAGGGTACCACGCTTCTCCATCTATACCACAATATCGTCTACATAGACGTGGGCATTTCTGCCGACTTGCTTGAGGAGGCACTTCTGCATGCAACGCTAAAATGTGGCACCGGCATTTCTCAAGCCGAATGTCATGGTCAGGTAACAGAAGGCTCCGAATTGTGTGATGAAGGCGGTCTTCAGGCGATCGGTCGGGTTCAACTTGATCTGGTGGTATCCTGAGTAGGTATCCAAAAAACTCAACAGCTCGCATCCGGCTGTGGAGTCTATCACTTGGTCTATCTGTGGCAAAGCAAACGGATCTTTGGGGCAGGCTTTGTTGAGACTGGTGTAATCAATGCACATGCGCCACTTGTTGTTCTTCTTCAATAAAAGGACTGGGTTGGCCAGCCATTCTGGAAAAAATACTTCCATGATGAAGCTGGCTGCCAGCAGGCGGGCGATCTCCTCACCTACAATTCTTCTCTTCTCTTCTGACAGGCGGTGGAGGGGTTGCTTGACTAGTTTTGCATCTGATCTGGCATGTAGCATGTGCTCGGCGAAATCCGTCGGAACACCCGGCATGTCTTTGGGAGACCATGCGAAAATGTCCCGATTCTCATGGAGGAAATCAACGAGCTCCCTTTCCTATTTGCTGTCAAGGTTGGCCCCTATGACAGCGTGCCTCTTCGGGTGGTCCGGGTCGAAGGGGATCTTCTTTGTTTCTTTGGCTGGCTGAAAGGAGCCCTGGGTCTCCGACTCCTTGGGATCTGGTGACAGGTCCGCCTGCTTGCTGGCCATGGACACAACCCGGTCCAGGAGCTTTTTCTCGGCGACAATCACAAGGGACTCGGCCAGCCGGCTGCTAGCAGCAGCACAGGCGGCCGACTTCTTGTAGTCACTGGCTATAGTGATTATGCCCTTAGTTCTCGGCATCTTCATCTTGAGGTAGGCATAGTGCGGAACCGCCATGAACTTGGCTAGAGCCGGCCAGCCTAGGAGCGTGTGATAAGGGCTCTGCAGGTGAACCACATCAAACCAGATTGCCTCACGGCGGAAGTGATCTTTGTCTCCGAAGAAGACGTCTATCTTGAACCTGCCGATTGGTGAGTAGGAAAGGCCAGTTACAATGCCATGGAATACAGTCCGACTGGGCTGAAGTTGTTTGTCTTTGATACCCAGCTTCTCCATGGTGTCGCGGTAGAGGATGTTAATGCTGCTACCGCCATCTATCAGAACTCGGGAGAAGCGAGCAGCTCGCCTCTCTATTGATAAGGTGGCGTCCAGCAACATGGCGTAGGAACCCGGAGAAGGCATCACTTCTGGGTGGTCTGCACAGCTCCAGCTGATGGGCCTTTCGGACCAATGCATGAACTCCAGGACTTCAGACGCGACAGCATTCACCTCAAGGTGCTGTTGGCGTCGGTTGTGCTCGTCGTCAGCCACACTGGTGAAGACGATGTAGGCTCCGTGTTCTTTGGGAAATTTATCCTGGATAGCGCCGACTGCTGGACGGGCCGTCGGCTGCTGAGGAGGCGGAGCCGGCTTGCCAGCAGGCAGAGGCGGCAGTCCTTCGCCCTTGGCAATGCGGACGAGCCAATGGCACTTCCGGGTTGTGTGGTTGGACGGCTTCGTGCGGCTGTGGAACTTGAAGGGAGCATCGAGGGTTTGCTCGAAGGAAAAAGCGGGCAGCCAAGCGGGCTTGCCGCCTTTCTGACGCTTGGGGCCGGGTTGTCCCTCAGGCTGCTGGTCTTCAACTGTTGCCACTTGCCGGCTGGCGGAAGCCGGTTGCGGGGCTTTGCGCTTGTTGTCGTGCTACTGCTGGCGCCGACTGTTGTCACCAGCCGGCATGAGCTGGAGGGAGCACCTTTCTAGATGCATCCACTCGGAGCCCCGACTTTATGGAGGAGTCGGCAGTGGCGTACTTGTCTGCTATGATCAGCAGCTCGTCCAGTGTGGCTGGCCGTCGCAGAGGAGTCGGTGCTTGAGTAAGGTGCCTTCTCGGCACCCGGCGGTGAAGTACTCTATGGCTTGCACCTCATGCACCCCTTCGCATGAGTTGCGCAGCTCAGCCCGCCGTATCAAGTAGTCGCGAGTGGACTCGATCGGGCCTTGGACGCACAAAGAGAGCTGGCGGGGCTTGGGCGGCTGCTTGTAGGTGCTGGTGAAGTTGTGGATGAAGGCTTCAGTGAAGTCCAGCCAACTGTTGACACTGTAGGGCTTGAGGCTGTTCGGCCACGTCCGGGCCGTGCCCTGAAGCATGAGGGGGACGTACTTCATGGCAACTCGCTTGTTGCCATTTGCTATGTTGACTGCGGTGGAGTAGTCCACCAGCCAATCCTCCGGCTTCACGGAGCCGTTGTACTTGGGAGTGTCTAAGTGAGCAAGAACCCTTTCGGGAAGGGCTCGTCGCGAATGCGGGGGCAAAAGCAAGGTGGGCCCATTGCATCTTCTTCTTCTACCGCCAGGGATCGAGCCAGGCGGTCGATCCAGTGACGGGCGTCATTTTCTCCGACTCCTTCACGGCAGCCTAGCCGGTCTCCGAGAGTCGGGTGCTCAATAGGCGGCGAGAAGGCGCACCTCTCCCTACGCGGAGGAGGCAGACGATCGCTCCGCTGCTCCACCGCTCGTGGGCGGCCGTGTTGGTCGCGCTTGATGGTGATGCGGGTGCGGCTGCGGCTAGCAGCCGGCTCTTGGTCTCTTCGACCACAGGTGACGCCTTTTGGGGACCGGGAGGTTGCACCATCTTCTCGGCAAGGGGGAAGGTTCTCAGCTTGCTGGCAGGGATCTCCCATCCGGTGGCCGGCTTTTTGCTACGCGGCGGCCGCGTCAATGAGCCACTGGACACGCTCCATCATGTAGCGACGATCATTGCCCTCCAGTTGGTCCAATTCTTCTGCCGCCGCCTGGGCGGCAAGTAGGTTCTCGATGGGCGTGGCATAGACAGGGCGATCTACCCCCAGCATGCTGGCGATGGCTGCACCGCGTTGCCGGACCACCCCCACACGGCTGGGATCTCCAGCAGCTGGTGTGCTGCAGACGGCGCGGTCGATCTCGCGCTAGTATGCTTTGGTGAGGTGTCTCATAGTGGCCAACTTCTTGGCGCTCTCGGCGAGTGTGATGCGGTAGGCCTCCAGCGTCTCGCCGTTGGCATCTGCTGCTATGGGTGCGGATAGGACCCCCATCGCCGCCTGCAACGGGTCCTGGCCGGCCCCGCCAGAGGCTCCGTCATGGCTGATGACCAACACCTCCGTGACGGTGCTGGTGCCGGCATCGCTGGTCGCAGGAGGGAGCAGATCGTCTATGACCACTACATTGGTGGGGAAGGCGTCAAGGGATGCCGTGTCGGAGTCTACAAACACCGAATCGGTGGAGCCAACCGACTCTAGGTCAGAGGCCGGCTCATTGGCGATGTGGAGCTTGCCAAGGAGATCGACGGGGCAGCTCTTAGAGCTGGCTGCACCCGCGACGGGCGCAGGCTCGTCGGAGAGGCGGATCTCGCCAATGAGATCAGCGAGGAAGCTCGCGGCGCAAACGGATTCCACGCTGCACAGCGCGTCGAGGCAAACACCGTCGGGCGTGCCGGGCTGGCTGCGCTCGCCAGGAAGGAAGAGGGTTCCTGTCCAGAACGTGTTTCCGGACGATGGTCCACCTAGCCCCATGGTGGGCGCCAAATGTCGGGGGTATCGTGCGACATATGCCAAGGGGTGGCTTATCATGGATGGGGTCAAAAGTACGTCACCGGGCTCTAGAGGCAGGAGCGAGCGAGATCGCATACGCCAGCGAATCTTACCCAGGTTCGGGGCTCCCCTAGGAGATAACACCTGTAAGTGCATCTAGTGCCCCTTAGTGATTTTGGTGGATTGAAGACTTAGAGGTCAAGGAACTAATGCGTTTGTGAGTGTACACAGGTCTATAAGTCTATGAGGAGTTTGATATTTACAGAGAAAGTCGATTCTTAAAATGAAGTTCTTCGATCAAGACTTTGATATTCTCAAGACTTTGAAAGTGAAGAAATTGGTGTGACCTCGAAGACTTGATATTCATTTGAGGAACATGAAGCGTGAAGACTTTTGTTTTCGTAGTTTCATTTTCTTTCTTGAGTCATAGGAAACACCGTGCATCGTTAAAGGGGTCGAGGAAATACTAAGGAAAATTTCCATGTGATGCTCAACTCAAAATCCTACACCTACCAATCCTTCGAAAGTGAAGCCTTTGGAAATCTCATACAGCTTCAGTTAATTTCTTCAAAGGTCGAGACGGTTCTTCCGTCACCGAGGAATTTGTTCGACCGAGGAGTTAGGAATTCGCCAAGGCGGATTGCCTACACAAAGGAGGAACATGATAGCCCCGAGGAATTTGAGAGTGAAATTTCCGATCAAGGTCGTGTGCATGCGCCACCTGTCCCAAAATATCTTATCCACCTAACGGTCATATCATTGAAGGGCATTTATGTCTTATCATGTCGGGCTGCTCCCTAGGCTATAAATAGCCGCCTCACAACCAATAGTTGGTTGGCTGCCCGAGAGAACTTGACACTTGTCATTTGAGAGCAACCCATCCTCCGAGGACTTTGAGCGAAAATCATCGAGTGAGGAAAACCCCAAAACCAAACCCCTACAGACCCAAAGTGATTGAGCATCATCAAGAAATTGATCCTGCGTGGATCCGACGCTTGTTACCTTTGAAGACTGTGCTTCTTCCAGACGGTTAGGGCCATGGTCTAGAGCATCCAAGAGGAATTGTGGATCGCCGAGTGACCAAGTCTGTGAAGGTTTGGAAGTCGCTCAAGACTTACCACGAGTGATTGGACGAGGTCTCGTGACCTTAGTTCAAGAAGAATACGGTGAGGACTTGGTGTCCCGAGCTGCGTGCTCAGCGACCGGGTGTCCGGACTGTGTGTCCTCGAGTTTAAATACTCAGCCGCTCCAACCAGACGTATAACCGAGACAGCAGTTGAACTGGTCTACCAAATCATTGTCTTCATCAACCTAATCTGTTCTATTTCTCAACCCTTGCATTTCCACATTATCGTGTTGAGTGTTTGTTCATATCTGTGTTTGAAGACTTTGATCAAGACTTTCTCAATTTCCTTAGTTCAATTTCTTCACCGCTTGTCTTCATCTTGTGTTATCCTGTGATTACGCTTTTCAGACTGCGGCTAGTCTTCATTTCATCATGATGACCATGCGTATTCTGTTATGCTTACTCGAGTACTTATTCTGTCAGCAAGTAGTTCTTCGCTAAGGAATTTCCTCACCGCAAATTCCTCGCTGAAGAATTCATAAAATCGCCTATTCACCCCCTCTAGTCGATATAACGACTTTCAATTGGTATCGAGCAAGGTACTCCCTTGTTGTGTGTGATTTTGGTTTAACCACCGGAGTTTTAGTTATGGCGATCGAGGTATGATCAAGGTCTCAGCAGGTGTCCTACCTTTGATGGGACGGACTACCCCTATCGGAAGAACAAGATACTTAATGCATCTTGAAGCAATTGACAACGATCTCGGTATGTTGTGGAAAACGGTGTTCCTCACCACACCTTCTCCTGAATGCTGCTGATGTGAAGAGATTCAAGCAACTCGATTCTCAAGCTTAAGAATATCATGTGTGGCCATCTGAGCAAAGGTCAATATGGAAGAGTGAGTGCTTTGGAATCTGCTAAGCTCATCCGGGACAGTCTGTCCAAAGTGAATGAAGGAGTCTCAACTCAGCGGATTCTAGAGTTGATGTTCTTCGAATCTCTTCAACCGCTTCAAAAGACTCGACAACAAAATGTTCAACAAACCTTCGACGCTTCACCGACATCTCAAATGAGCTTCAAGCACTTGGCGCCATCGACATCACCGACCATGAGGTGGTGAAGAAATTGTTAAGATCGCTGATTCCTCATTTGATACTCCGCACCGATGATACAAGAGCGCTCACTACAAGTCCATTGATCCTGCTGATATCCTCGAGAGGCTAAATACTCATGAGTTCCAGCTTTGCTCAAAAGAGAGATCTCTATGGTTCTAGCTATGGAAAACGCGCGTCTCAAGGCCAAGGCTGTGTCTGAATCTGAGTGTGAAGACTCTGGTAGTAGCCTTGGAGATCCTGAAGAATTAGGCCAGGAGCTAGCACTGCTCGTGAAGAAATTCCAGAAGTTCTCAAGACGTGCTTGAGGGAGTCCTGGATTAGGGGGTGTCCGGATAGCCGGACTATCATCATCAGCCGAACTATCATTGGCCGGACTATCATCATCGACCGTACTCCAAGACTATGAAGATATAAGATTGAAGACTTCTCCCCGTGTCCGGATGGGACTTTCCTTGGCGTGGAAGGCAAGCTTGGCGATACGGATATGTAGATCTCCTACCATTGTAACCGACTCTATGTAACCCTAGCCCTCTCCGGTGTCCATATAAACCGGATGGCTCTAGTCCGTAGGACTATCAACACAACAACCCTTACAATCATACCATAGGCTAGCTTCTAGGGTTTAGCCTCCTTGATCTCGTGGTAGATCCACTCTTGTAAACATCCACAATATCAATATCAATCGAGCAGGACGTAGGGTTTTACCTCCATCAAGAGGGCCCAACCTGGGTAAAACATCGTGTCCCTTGTCTCCTGTTACCATCCGCCTAGACGCACGCCGGGACCCCTACCCGAGATCCGCCGGTTTTGACACCGACATTGGTGCTTTCATTGAGAGTTCCTCCGTGTCGCCACCGATAGGCTTGATGGCCTCTTCAATCAACAACGACGCAGTCCTCGGTGAGACTTTTCTCCCGGACAGATCTCCAGATTCGGGCGGCTTCGATCGCGGGCCAACTCACTTGGCCATCCGAGCAGATCGAAGCTACGCTCGGCCGCCAGTCAGGTTTGAAGCCTAAACTTCACGGCCGATATCCGCGGGACTTGATCTCGATGGATCTGAGCCACAGCCGAGCGTGCGCTAGGCCACACGATGGGCATGACCTAACTCGCCACGGACAGCACTTTGAGGTCGCGACACTAATCTGCTCACCCATAGTCCGGAGCCGATCGCTCGGATCGAGGACGGATGATCTGACACCGCCGAGTGGCAACTTCTACGGCGATGGAGCCGAACACTTACCTTGTGCCGCATAAAGCTCATGACTCGAGGTACCGGACTCTCGCGGACTCAACCTCCCGCGCTTCGCCAATAATCCGATTGGGCGCCGATCATGGAATTCACCGCTGCGACATCTTTTCAACACTTCCCTCGGGCGATATCATAAATTCATTGAAGCATCTTCGCTATCGAGAGCCCTGGCCGAACCACGGCCAGGACGGTTGGGACGCCGGACGACGAAGAAATTCAGAGCCCACCCACCACCCACTTCAGAGCCACCGCCGATTTATTTAACCGACATATTTGACTACGACCAAGACATCGACGGTATGGACGACGATGCCGAGACTACTAAGAACCAGTGCCCACAGACACCGGAAGACCACCTCATATACGACATATACATGGTGGACACCCCAAAAGATGGGGACGGCGAAGAAGCAGCGGAGGCCGATTCCTTAAAGAAACAGCCCAAGCGCCGACGTTAGCGGGCGCCGCTTAAGTCCCGCCACGGCAAGAATGGAGATTCCGCACAGAGATAATAACACCCCGTAAAGTGCCGAAGACAACTCCTCCAAAGACGATCCAGCGCAGGAGGAGGCGTAAGCAAGCCCTCACGAGAGGGCGGCATTTAAGAGGTCAAGGATGACAATTACTTACCTCCTCCGGAGACGAGGCAAGCTCGGCGACGATTTAATTGTCGGCTCGAGGATCCCGCCGAACAAGAGCGCTTGTAAGCAGGCTTATGGCCACGGCAAACAGCCTAAAGAAAAGCAGCAACAACTTCAAGCTGATCAAGACCTGTTGGCCGACAGATGTACCGAGGTCCTCGCGTCAAGAGTATGAACTCGAACGCCTCCAAAAGTTACCAAAACGCAAGTTGCTCCCCGATTAGAGGAGGAGGCATACAAACCTGCATCACCAGCGCACAACACGGTAGACTCGCCACTTCGTGGTCGCGACAGAGAGGCGGCAAGCCCTCCACTAAAACCGCACTCGCATCGCTCAAAAAGCATGAAGCCACGGGGAACACGCCGACTTGCGGGATATATTGGGAAGACAGGCAAGACAATCCAGATCTATCTATGGATCACGTATGCCTAAGACCCACGATTTAATACCGTCGCTACCGGATATAACTACTCCGTCGGGCCGAACACAGAGACAACGCCTCTCGAGCTACGCCGCGATATTGCTCAATACAGAGGCGCCAAGACACCCACTATGCTTCACCGATGAAGTAATGGATCATCAAATCCTGAAGGGTTTAAACCCAATATCGAATCCTACGATGGCACAACAGACCCCGCGGTTTGATTGAGGATTATCTTCCCATATACATGGCCCGCGGCGACGCATCTTCACGCCATCAAATATCTCCCGCCTGCTTAAAGGACCAGCTCGGCATTGGCTTAACAGCTTGCCCACAGAGTCAATTGATGTGGGAAGACCTGGAAGCCGTGATTTCGACAACTTCCAAGGCACGATAAAGCGACCACCGGACGCAGATGACCTAAGCCACATAATCCAGCAGCCGACGAATCGCCGTGCAATTCTCGACATGGTTCTAACAAAGAAAAATCAAATCGCCGACCGTCTGGATGCAGAGGCCCTCGCTGCCTTCAAACATAACATCCGCGACGAGTGGCTGGCCCGCACCTAGGACAGAGAAGCCGAAATCCATGGCAGCCCTCACATCACTCATGACCCGCTTCAGGCGGGAGAGGATAGCTGGCTAGCTCGCAGCAACAACCTCAAGAAAATGCTGGCAGTCCGGATACCAAGGACCGCAATGGCAGGTTGCGCCGAACAAAACAAACGCCGCATTAACGGCGACAGAATGAGGATATGGCGGTCAACGCCGATTCCGAGGCTCCAAACCCGTCAACGGAAGAAGCCATTCAAAAGAACCACTGGGCCCGGCCCAATTTGGACCGGATACTCGACCGCCTTGTCAAATACATGGAACCCCGAAAGCCAGCTAACCACACCAACAGAGATTGTTGGGTATTCAAGCAAGCAGCAAATTAATCGCTGAAAACAGTGACAAGGGGCTACACAATGATGACGAGGAAGAGAACCGCAGCCGAACAACAGAGGACAAAATGGATTCCCTCAAGTTCGGACGGTAAACATGATATACGCAACGATATTCCCAAGAGGGAGCGGAAGCGCACTAAGGGACGATACGCCGATGGAGCCAGCGCCCCAAAATTCAACCCATGGTCCTCTTGCCCGATCACTTTCGATCAAGAGACCATCCGACCAGATCCGCCATGGCGGATTCGCCACATTGGTTTTAGACCCAATCGCCGATGGATTTCACTCACGAGATTCCTGATGGACGGCGGCAGAGCTCTAACCTGCTTTATCGTGATACAGGCACAAGATGGGCATAGACCCTTCAAGGATTAAACCTACAAAGACAACCTTCAAAGGTGTCATACCAGGTGTCGAGGCCAATTGTACAGTGCTCGCCACATCGAAGTGGTCTTCGGATCCCGGATAATTTCCGGCGAGGAGTTAATCTTCGACATAGTCCTGCTCCGCAGCGGCTATCATGCTCGCTTTGGACGAATCGCTTGCAAAATTCAACGCGTGCCGCATTATGCATACCTTAAGCTCAAGATGCCAGCCCTCGTGGAGTCATCACGGTCAATGGAAACACGGAACGCCCCTCCGAACGGAGGAACATACAGCGCCCTCGCGAAGTACAGAGCAGCCTTTAAGGCATTCTCGAGTCCGC
The DNA here is from genome assembly GCA_021605205.1 of Aegilops longissima. Taxonomy (NCBI): domain Eukaryota; kingdom Viridiplantae; phylum Streptophyta; class Magnoliopsida; order Poales; family Poaceae; genus Aegilops; species Aegilops longissima. Next base: position 340,200,802 of record CM038678.1, read on the forward strand.
CGTTAAACGGCCGACACGACCAAACGCGCCTCGAGCAACATCAACCAAGACCACCCGCACGCACCGAGCACGCCAGAGTAATGCGGCCTCAACCCCAGCCCTCGCAAAATTGTAAGACAAGCTCTCCACAGACATAATTACCCCTTGGAGATACCATGGGCATAGGGGAGAGGCACAACCACAACAGACCCAGAGTGCGGTTCGACCACACCAGGGCTCACATGTGTCGCTTTTTTCTTTTATTTTCTCTTTTTATACAGAACTCGTCCGCGGCGAACCTGCCAACTCATGATGCAACAGCCGTGGAAGGACAAAGGTCATGATTTAACACTCAGTGGTCTCCATCACGAGCATTAAATTTGTTAAATACAAACATTCCGCTGCCTACCCTCGAGGGAGACGCCTTTAATTCGCCCAATCCCTTGCTTTCCGCACTATTTGTATCATTCCGCACTCATAGCATATCTTCTCGAATAAAATGCAGCACTTTTGCCCATAATTGCATTACCTTATATATATATATATGTTCATTTACTTACATGTTGCATCCGACACTGGTACGGCCAAATACACCAGGGGCTTATGTTCTCCGTGATTATGGTGTGATAAAGTCCGCACACTTTCACAAGTGCGGCACCTCAACTTATAGCATTATATGAATCGCTCCAATCATGTCTTGGGTCAATAGTTGGGTTTGCCCGCTCCCATGTTTGGCACCTTATGTTCCGCTCTATCGGCTAAGGTAGCACTGGAGAACCACTCGCGATTGCGCCTCGTTGAGCCGGTTAACGCCTCAAAGGAGAAAGCTAAAACTGACTGTCATGATAAGGCGAGACTGGTCGCTGTTCGAGAGGTCCTTCGGTCCTTAAAGACCTACGCCGCTCGAGCGAAGTTCGGATTATGTCCGATTTAAGGCGTGATAGCACCCCAATTCGGGTCCTCCGAATACTAGGGGCTTCACCAAATTTAAAATTATAGAATTCTATGGCTAAGTGAGAGTGTTCAAGCACTATAAGTCCGTTGCCTTGTTCGCTGTGTTGAGCGCCTCGATGGACCCAAAATGGGAACTAGAGCGCCATGTTTATCCCAACACCCCAAAGACTGTGGCATGGGGGCTGAAGTCGACGACTTGCCATCTCTCAGATTTAATAAACGGCCGCATGTAAGGTAATATTTTAAATTAACAAGCGCTTGCTTAGCGCATATGAACAAAGTTTTCAGCGCAGTGATAACACATTGCGAATTTACTCAAAATTACATCCCTCGGGGCACTCATCCGCAATCTTGCGGCACCCTTCAGACAGCCTTATAGTACATTTCGGCGACGATGTTCCTTTTACCGGGGCGCGCCGCTGATTAGCTTCTCCGCATCCAGCTTGCCCCAATGCACCTTTTGCGCGGCAAGGGCCCGACGAGCACCTTCAATACAAAGCGAGCGCTTGATAACCTCCACCCAGGGGCACGATCCACCAGCCGTCAGACGAGGCCGGCGTAGCTCCTGTGCATGGCCTCTCCAGCCACAACCGACTATGAGGCCCTTCATGGCCTGCTCGCCACCTTAGAAGCTCGACCAGCTGCTTCACTGGTCGCTAGGGGCACTGGATGGCCGGCCTCAAAGATATCGAGACCGTAAGACCTTCTCCGCTGAGCTCCCTCCTCGGCTCGGTAGAATGCGGCGCATCGTACACGCTGCAAGGCAGATCTGCAAACGCCTCGAGAGCTCCGAATTCGTAAGTAACACGTAATTTACATTCACATGCTTGCTTTGCATGAAAAATGCCTTACCCGCCGCTATCTTCCTCATCAACTCAATCTCCTCAAGGGACTTATGGGCCTCGGCCTTGGCGGTTTTGGCACTTTCGAGAGCCGAGGCAAGCTCGACTCGAAGTCTTGAGTCACGCCCAAACTCTCATGCTTTTCCATGAGAGCCTGGAGCTCTTGCTGAACCACCGCCACCCGCCTCCTGCTTTTCTCGCTCTGCCTGCCTGCGGGCCGCATTATGCTCGTCATGATACGGCCTCCTTCGTGGTCGCCACCTCGCTCGTGGCCCCCGCAGCACCCATGTTATCCTTGTTATTTTTGTTGCAACCTAAATCCTTTTCTATAAGGTACAAGTTCAAAGTGGTGTTACTCACCTTCTTTGTCCCGAGCTGCTTCGGCGCGGCCGAGCTCTTGCTCGACCGCCGAGCTCCTGCTTTAAAGCATCGACCTCCGCAGCCAAGGCGGGCAGAGGTCACAGCCAAGAGCCTGCAAACCCATATTGACATAATTTTTAGCAACCCTGCAGATATCTTCTTTTTTCAGATCCTCATCCGCTTTTCTTTCCAACACCGAACCAAGCATCAGGGGCTACTGTCTATGCGGTATTACATTGCATATTTTTAACTTCTTACCTCAAAGCCCGATAGAAGGCTACTGTGCTTCGGGTCAGCCCGCCTAGTGAGCTGCACTTTTCGATCACCGCACTCATAATAGTGCGGTGTTCTTCCTCGATGGAAGCGCCTGCAGCGCCCAACAAATTGCTCGGCGCCCGTTGACGGAAGCCGGCGCCACGGTCTTTCCCTTCGCTCGAAGGGCCTGCCGGACTCCGAACCATCGGGTTCTGCTAGAGTCCGCGCAAAGTCCGGAGGATGCCTTGTGGCGCCCGAGCCTCCCCGATGGGTCCTTTCTGGGATCCCACCTCGGCGCACTCGGGCCACGAGGGGTGGAGGCGGTCGGATGGAGTCTACATCCGAGGGAGCTAACGACCCGCCGATGAAGCGGGAGATCATCACCGGCCGGACTACAGCAGATATGCGGCATTAGAATGACACTATGTGACATGTAAAAAGAAATTATAAATCATTCAGAACTGGATATTTACGATCTCGCCGAGGCCTGGCCCTTGAAGGCCATTCTTCCTCGCCGACGCTGATGTTGGCGGAGCTGTTCGGGGAATAGTCCTTCCCTCTGACCCTTCGCCTCCCTCTTGGGAAGCCTTCCTCTTCTCTCTCCTCCTCCGAGAGAGTCCTCTTCTCATCCTCATTTTCGGGAGGAGTCCGCCCGAGTCGCCGGACACCTGAAAACGGGCACTCTTTCAAGCACCCGTGGCCTCCTTCTTGGTTTCTTCTCCGCACCACGCGGCGGTGCCGGAACCAGCAGCCTCGCTAGACGAGCGTCTACTGGGTTTTCTGGCATAGGAGCCGGACAGGTAATCTGCTCCGCCTTCCTCATCCAGTCCTATCAAAGGAAAAGGGGAAATTAAAACCCGCAGAGAGTCAAACTATGTAAAACAAGTGTCCCGTAAAGGGGTAGAATCACTTACCTCGCCGGCTCAAGGCCATGAAATAAATCCGCGATCTTCGCTATGGATGCGGGGCTTGGCGCCTTGAACAAAGACCTTCCAGCGCCAGACGTTGTGTCAAGAGCTTATTCAGCCGGTGCTGTTCGGGATCGAACTCCCATAGATTGAATGCCCGCTTGGCATGGGAGAATCCGACGGACGAGCATGACTTGACCACGTTAACCAGCCCGAGCTTCTTCACCAGCTTCTTGATACAGCTTGGAGTCCCGTCGCTTCCTTCAAACTACCCCATAGCAAGCCCTTCTCTTCCAGAGGTGAGCTGCGGGGATACCAGATCTAAACTCGGGGCCGCCGCCCATTTAGGGTCATGCTCGGTCGGTGATGTAGAACCACCCCGATTGCCACCCCTTGACGGATTCCATGAAGGCCCTTCAACTAAAGGACATTGGGCATCTTGCCCAACATGGCGCCCAAGACTCCGCTTGAGTGCCCTTCACTACCTTCGCTTGACATTGAAGGTCTTGAGCCACGTCAAGTGGGGCTGGATGCAGAGGAAGGCTCGCATTACCCACGATAAACGCCGAGATGTTGAGGATGAAGTTCGCGCAGATCATGGAAATCCAGGCCGAGTAGAACATGAGCCCCTGGACAAAGGGATGAAGTGGAAAGCCCAAATCCATGGAGGAAGTGGGGAAGAAAGACGACCCTCTCATGGGGCCTGGGTGGGATGAGCTGCCCTCGTCGGGCAGCCGTGCGCGATGTCGCCGGAGAGGTATCCGCGCCAGCAAGAAGTTTGGCGATTTGCTCCTCCTTAACGGTGGAGACCAACCATTTACCTCCCGCTCCGGACATGGTCGGAGAAGGTTGAGACGAGATGCGCGAACTTGGGCGCTGGAGCTTGAGTGCGCGGAGATGGATAAGAAAAGGAGGAAGAAGGCGTAGGTGAGAAGGTGAATCCTTATCCCTTATATGGGCGGGCAAAATCTTACGCTGCCCCCATCGCCTGGTAAAACTCGCTTATCTCCTGCGCCACCATCAATGGCGCGTTGGGTTACCCACGCCTGTATTGATGAGAATCCCGATTAAGGGAAACACGATCTCGCTCGACAAGACGCGTTGCTGAAACCGCTTCGCTAAATGTGATGAGGTGGTAAAGTAAAAACAATTCGACTAATGACTTGGTAGTGGCGTGACGCCATGCCACGTAAAACGCCAGAGATTGAACTTGTGTATATATTATTATTCTCTACGGTGGAATGTGGAATTTATTTTGCGAGCCGACACTATCCCGGTGTTCACAATCTTCTATCATTCGGAGGAGGAACCCGCCTTGCAATGCCAAGCAATATACGCCACGGACTTATCGCCATTGAAGCCTGGTTCAGGCTACCGAGGAGTCCTGGATTAGGGGGTGTCCGGATAGCCGGACTATCATCATCAGCCGAACTATCATTGGCCGGACTATCATCATCGACCGGACTCCAAGACTATGAAGATACAAGATTGAAGACTTCTCCCCGTGTCCGGATGGGACTTTCCTTGGCGTGGAAGGCAAGCTTGGCGATATGGATATGTAGATCTCCTACCATTGTAACCGACTCTATGTAACCCTAGCCCTCTCCGTGTCTATATAAACCGGATGGCTCTAGTCTGTAGGACTATCAACACAACAACCCTTACAATCATACCATAGGCTAGCTTCTAGGGTTTAGCCTCCTTGATCTCGTGGTAGATCCACTCTTGTAAACATCCACAATATCAATATCAGTCGAGCAGGACGTAGGGTTTTACCTCCATCAAGAGGGCCCGAACCTGGGTAAAACATCATGTCCCTTGTCTCCTGTTACCATCCGCCTAGACGCACAGCCTGGGACCCCTACCCGAGATCCGCCGGTTTTGACACCGACAAAGGGTCGATTTGGAAAATCCTCAAGGAGCAGTGATTCCTCATCCAAAGGACTATAAGAGAAGACTTTGTCACAAATGCAAGAAACCTGGTCACTACATCCAAGATTGTCCTCGGGGAAAAGGAATTAAAGAAGAAGAAACACAAGGATTATAGTTCGATGACGCCAAGAAGAAGAAGAAATCATCGAAATCTTCATCATCAAAATCCTCAAAGCCTTCTTCTCACAAGAAGAGCAGCTCCAAAAAGGCTCTGCATTCATTGGCAAGGAAATGGACTCAAGTTGAATCTGAGGAACATGAGGAAGAGGAGGCATCAAGAATCTGAGTCCGTGTGGCGAAGTCTAGCTCGCCATCGCCTTCGTCAAGAAGTCCATCTTCAACTCAAGAAAATGACCTCACCAACAATGCCGATGAAGATAGTGATGACTACACTCCCACCTATTGCTTCATGGCAAAGGGTGCCAAGGTACTCAAATATACCTCCTCCGAATCTAGTGAAAATGAATCGATGAAGATCTAAAGCCCAGCACTCAAAACTTGCTAAAATTGTCTGTAAAACAACAAAGGGCTTTGGAAAAGGTTCAAAACATGCTAGATAAGAGTGATGATATGTTAGGTGAAGAAATGGATCGCACTAAAGCCCCGATCGAAAATCTTCAGAGACTTCAGCCTAGGTTTGATAACCTTCAAGGTCATCATAACACTCTCTTATCTCGATCATGAGAAACTTTCTTATGAATTTCTTCAAAGAAAGCAAGATCTTGAGAAGCTAAGAGTGAGTTATGAAGATCTTCGTAAGGAGCGCGATTCATTACTTGCTCAACAAATCAGCACTTCTCGTGAAGAATTTGTTCCTCCATGCTTAAAGTGCATTGAACGTGAATCGCTAATTCTTCACCAATGTTCAAATGCTTCAACTGTTACAAATTCTTCACTTGCCTCTGCTATCACTAATTCCTCATCCGAGGACATTGCTAGTATCACCGACGATGCAGGGTTGAAGGAATTGTACATGATGATGCATGTACAAAAGCCTCAAAGGGCATCGACTCTTTGTGATGTGCTTAAAAGCAGATCCTCAACAGAACCCTAGGAAAGAGGGTATTGCCTTTGAGAGGAAACTCAATGCTGATGGAACATATTGAAGCCCGAGCAGATCCCAAAACCTCATGGGTTGCTGCAAAGGACCTCCAGCTTGATCCATCTAACTTATCTGGCTTTACATGCTAATCTCCTCATTCTTCCGATGAGTCATTTGACTCCAACTATAAACTGTTCAAAAATCAGAATGGTGAAGTATTTGCTAGATATGTTGGCACTAATCGCAGGAACGGTTCCCTATGAAGAAAATCTGGGTTCCCAAGAAGTGCCTTGAAAGTCTTCAGTGAATGTCCTCATGACACCACCTGTGAAGAATAGGAACCCCAGATCAAATTCTTCATATGGACCAAATTCTTCATATGGATCCAAGTCCTCATACGGACCAAATTCCTCACGTGGATCAAATTCTCAAAAGGATCAAAGTCCTCATATGATTATCATCGTGCTAATAACTCGCTTTCGCAGGTAGAGCTAAGGGCTATGAATATGTGCATTATTCTTCAAACCAATATGTTCATAAGTCCTCAAGAATTTCTCTGCTTATTCATATGCTTACCCTAACCCTCTTATGTGAAACGAAATGGTTTGGCCTCTATGCCACCATTCTCGTATGGTGCTCGCAGAGTGATGAACTCTTTGCCACCCCTTCGATGTGGGTGGTGAAGAAAAGAACTAATCTCTTCTCGCAGGTCAGGTCTCCAGACGTGCCTTAACGTCTCAAGAATTTGTTGGGGACCTCGACAAATTGCTCGAAAGGACGCAGCTAATCATGATGAAATGAACTTTCATTTCACACGCCCTCATACTGCTTATCTCATATACCGACCGATGAAATTCATCTGATGAACTTGATATCATATTCTTCACCGATGAAGTATATGAGATCGTAAGTTGTACTAATTCATCTGCAGGATGATCAACCCAAAGCCACCGAGTGGGTTCTCGATAGTGGATGTACAAATCACATGACCGGTGACAAGAATCTATTGATGGATGCTCCTTATCACCGCCACATCTCAAGCATATCATCTTTGCCGACAAAGGCAAAAGTCGTATTGGGTCTTGGTAAGGTTGCATCTCTAAGGACATACACATGGACAAAGTCATGCTTGTTGAGTCCTTAGGATACAACCTCATGTCAGCCTCAATGCTTTGTGATCTTGATATGGTTGTTATCTTTGGCAAGTATCGCTGTGTTGTGATTATGGAAGCTGACAATTCCAAAGTCTTCGAAGGCTTTAGGAGAGGAGACTTGTATATTGTTGATTTCTCTACAGACCACAACCAGCCGTGTGTCTACTTGCAAAAGCTTCGTATAGGCTGGCTATGGCATCGGCGACTTGGTCACGCAGCATGAGGAATTTGCACACGCTGGCAAGAAGAAGCATGTCATTGGCATTGAGAATGTCAAATTCCTCAAGGATCACTTATGTGGAGCCCGTGAAGCTGGAAAATGACCAAGGCCAAGCATCCAAATAAGACTATCATGACCACTACTCGTCCCTTCGAATTGCTTCACATGGACCTCTTTGGTCCCAATCATTACTCAGCGTCACTAATGATGCATCTCTATATGGCTTTGTTATTGTTGATGATTACTCGCTACACATGGGTACACATTGTTACTTACAAAAATCAAGTGCAGGAAGTCTTCAAACGATTTTCCTCGAGGGCTTCAACTAACTTTGGTGTGAAGATCAAACACATCAGAGTGACAATGGAACTGAGTTCAAGAATTCGTCTTGATGCCTATCTTGATGAACTTGGTATTACTCATGAGTTATCTGCCCTTATACTCCTCAAAGAAATGGCGCCGTGGAGCGCAAGAATGTAACTCTTGTTGAGATGGCTCGACTATGCTTGATGAATACAAAACGCCTAGTCGCTTTTTGGATTGATGCAATTGATACCGCATGCCACATCATCAACAGAGTATATCTTCACAAATTCTTCAAGAAGACTGCCTATGAACTCCTCACCGACAAGAAACCCAATGTAAGTTATTTCAAAGTCTTCGTGCTAAATGCTGGATTAGAGATCCTCATCACAATTCTAAATTTGCACCAAAGCACATGAAGGTTTTATGCTTGGTTACGGAAAGGACTCAGACACCTACAGTAGTCTTCAACATCACTCTTCACAAGATTGTTGACATCAGATGTGCGGTTCGATGAAACTAATGGCTCGCAAAGAGAGCACCTACCTTCGTGTTAGATGAACCAGCACCGAGGATTCTATCAAGTTCAAGGCAACCGAGGATGTCATTCCCATCAAGAATCTGCTCAAGAATTCATTCCTGTACGCCAAGAACGCCGAGCTGATGCACCAAGATAATGTCAAGACAATGGTGCCGAGGAAAATGATCAAATTCTCGACGACAACCAGCTCATCCTCGCTGCAAAAGAAGTGCAAGTGGAGAAGATCATCGATGACATTGAAGCGCCAGTCCTCTCACACGCCAAAAGCTTCACATTTATCTAACTTTTGTGGGCACTATGCTTTTGTCTCTATCACAGAGCCCACTAAGGTAGATGAAGCATTTCGAGCCGGAGTGGATTCAGGCTATGCAAGAAGAATTACATCAGTTCGAGCTCAACAATGTCTCGGAACCGGTCAAACGTCCCAGATCCTCGCAAGCATAATATCATTGGCACAAAGTGGATCTACCGCAACAAGCAAGATGAAAATGGTCTTGTGGTGAGGAATAAGGCACGACTAGTAGCTCAAGGCTACACACAAGTTGAAGGAATTGATTTCGATGAAACTTTTGCACTGTTGCTAGACTTGAGTCTATTCACATATTACTTGCTTATGCTAACCATCACAATATCACTTTATATCAAATGGATGTGAAAAGTGCATTCCTCAATGGTAAGCTTGAGGAAGAAGTATATGTTGCTCAACCCCTGTGTTTTGAAGATCCAAAGAATCCTCGACAAAGTCTTCAGACTTAATAAGGCCTCTATGGTCTCAAGCAAGCCCCTCAGCGTGGTATGATACATTGAAGGAATTCTTCGTGAAGAATGGCTTCACACCCGTTCACTCGACCCTACTCTCTTTACTAAATCTTATGATGGTGAACTGTTTGTGTGCCAAATATATGTTGATGATATTATCTTTGGCTGTACCGACCAACGTTATAGTGATGAATTTGCCTATATGATGAGTGAAGAATATCAAATGTCTATGATGGAGAGTTGAAATTCTTCTTAGGTCTTCAAATTCACAACAACACAATGGCATATTCATATCTCAGAGAAATACCTCAAAGATGTCCTCAAGAAATTCGCATGCAAGATTGCAAAGGCGCTAAAATTCCTATGCCCACAAATGGCCATCTATGCAATCGATGAAAATGGTATTGACTTCGATCACAAGGTATACCGCCCATGATTGGTTCTTTATTGTACTTATGTGCATCTAGGCCAGATATAATGCTTAGTGTTTGCATGTGTGCCCGATTTCAAGCTACACCAAGGAATCACACCATAAGGCTGTGAAGCATATTCTTCGATATCTAGCTCACACACCAACACTAGGATTATGGTACCCCAAGGGCTCTACTTTTGATCTCATTGATATTCTGACTCGACTATGCTGGTGATCGTGGACCGCAAGTCAACATCTGGTACTTGTCATTTCTCGACGATCTTTGGTCCGTTGGTCCTCAAGAAACAGAATCACAGATCACCGCTTCATCATGAAGCTGAATACATTGCTGCTGGCTCGTGTTGTGCTCAATTGCTGTGGATGAAGCAAACTCTCAAGGACTACGGCATCAACGTGAAGAATGTGCCTCTCTCGTGACAATGAGAGTGCCATCAAGATTGCTCACAACCCAGCTTCAGCACTCAAGACAAAGCACATTCAAATTCGCCATCATTTTCTTCGTGATCATGTGTTGAAGGGCTTACATCTCCATCGAGCACGTGAAGACCAAGAACAGCTAGCTGATATCTTCACTAAGCCCTTGGATGAGAAGAGATTTAGCAAGTTGCGTGTGAGCTAAATATCTTAGAATCTTCGAACGTTCTTTGAAAAGGACACACATCCTAACACTTATGCAAAATTGATGACTTAGATGTGCAACACATGAAGAAACGCTTTTCTTCAATCAATGAAGAATAACACTCTTAGTGTGAAGAAATTAATGAAGAATTTGATTCTCGTAACCCTACGACAATTGTACGCTGTGTCTGAAATCATCATTCTTATACGGTGGGTCACGCCACCACCAAAGTTGAAAATCTTCAATTTGAGTTTTTCCTCGCTTTTGAAATTCTTCAGTTTTTCAAATTCTTCAACTTTGCAAAATCTTCACTGCTTCCGCTGCCTTTCATATATTATATATATATATATATATATATATATATATTTATGTCCTCTACAAGATTCACTTATGGCTATTTCTTCAAGTCGCTTTTTTCGCTAAGTGAATGTGATCGACCTTCCCTCTATGCTATACTCAACCCAATCTATTCACAAATTCTTCATGTGCGTTCTATTTGAAACTCGCTCAAAATCTTCACCGTGTCCTTGTCACCAAGAAATTGCGAACGGAACTTTAAAACTGATCTTATCCAAACTTTCGGTTTTGTCATTAAACTGCTCCGCATCCCACGATGCATTATTTTACTCACCCACGATCGCACACGATCTCCACTACACAAGACGTGGGTGACACATGTCGTGAGAAGGAGAATGGTCAGGCACGCTCGTCCTAAATCTTCTAAGCGAACAGCTTTTCACCGTGTCTATAAATACCCTCTCCCTTCCTCACTTCTTTTACTCCGCCGACCTCTCTCTCCCGCCGAGCTCCTCAAACCCTAGCGCCACTACTCCATCGTCAGCCGGTGAGGAAGAGCTTCACCGCTCGACTCGTCAGCCGACGATCACGCCGATCATGGAAATCCTCACTCCGCCGCCAGAGCTGTCTTCCTCCGCCAAGTTAGGGCGTGGAAGATCTGAACCGATTTAACTTCCCAACTGTTCTTCTTAGTTCGTCGTGTTCTTCACTTCGGTAATTAAAAGTTACTTTTATTACTCGCTTTGATTCTCAAACCTTCCTGAAAATCTTCAAAGGTGTTTATTCTTCAAATCTTCACACATATGAACACCTCAAACAAAATATGCTCTTGATTCGCTTTCTAAGCAATGATTTTCTTCAAGATTCCTCAATTGTGTGGATCCTCGATCTGTACAACTCGAACCTAAGACAAAGAACGCTTAGTGAAATTCTTCAAGGCTCATCCGTCAAAATCCTCAAAACTTGTTCTTTTGAAAACCTTCGAGAACGATATGACCTCTCCAAATTCCTCGCAACTATACTCTATTCACAGGTACACATGTCCGCTGCTGAATCACTAGGTTCTCATCAACTTAACTCATTTGCAGCTCCTCAAGAAAACTGCATACTTCTTCAGAGAACTCAATTGTTCAAATTCCTCAACTCAAGAATATGGCGACGGTAAGAAGCCACAGAAAGGAGGAAAGAAACCTGAGGTTATGACTGCTTGAGATCCCCGAGGAAATTTATGCTGACTATTGCACACCGATGAAGAAAACAAAAAAACAAAAATCAAGCAAGGTGCGATTCGTAAGATTGAACGGAGATGGGCAAGGGAATGGAGGAATATGATATGTGACTCCAAAGTACATGAAGAAATTCGCCTCAATCCTCCATGCCCAAGAGCTCCATTGGCACTGCCAAGTAGCTGATCCCACAAGCATCAAACGTGGTGAGGACTTTCCGATGAATGGGCTAAGCGCCAAGCTAAATTGGCAAGACAAGCCAAGGAGGCAGTGAAGAAATTCAATGAGGATTCTGCCATCGCTATCACATCGAGGCCTCGGTCAAACCGAGGAAATCCATGCCAAAGAAGCCTGCTCATAAGCCAAGTGCTTCACCATCACGCCTCACGCCAAGTTCCTCAAAGAGCACCCTCAAGGCAAATTCTCACATCGCTACAGCTCCACCAAAGTCCTCAACAGCTCCTTCAAAGTCCTCGCCTCCCTGTGCATCTGCTACATGTCAAAGGACTGCTGGTTTCTCAATTGCCTCGAGTTTCAAAGAAGTTCCTCAAGAGCACCAATTTCATCATCCGCCCGACTCACCAAGACCAAAGCAACAGCTGGACGAGGTCCTCGCCAAGTCCAAAGAAGAAACAGGTTGCATTCCATGTGCCTTCGATGATGAAGCTTCGATGATGAACTTATGGAAATCATCGAGACCGCCAAGAAAGGGCCGCTAGAGCCAAAGGCACATTTGTGCCATCGCTGTTGATCCAAGAAAGTCCTCGATTATATTGATCTCGCACAAGGATCCCAATACCCCTATGCCTGATTTTCATCTCGACCCTGGACAAAGTCATATGTTGACCCATTTCATCGCTGAAGAGAAATGGAAGTTTGAAAAGGCAAGAGAAATCAAGAAGGCTCAATACGTAAAGGAGAAGTTCCTCAAGAAAACGTTGTCAAAATGACACCGAGGAACTTCTCAAGGTCCAGACTGAAATTCAAGACCTCAAAGAAAACTTCGATTCCTATTATGCTGATTGGCAAGGAGCCAAGGTCGATTCGCTAACTGACGAAGAATTCACAAATGTTGCTGCCCCAACGCAACATGAAATTCCTCAGTCGGAGCCTCACTCAGCCAATCAAGAACATGCCAAGACCACCGATGAAGTTCAGGTTGCTGATGAAAATGCTAGTTCCAGGGCTGATGATCCCATTCCACCACCGAAGAAATTGCCAGGCATCCACTAGTGGTGCGCTCAAGAAATCGAAGAAGACAGGCAATCGCATCGCCATACCGAAGAAATTCAACCAGATTCCTCAGCCTCCTCGCGCCAACACCAACTCCAATTCTTCCATCCGCCTCGATGTGAAGAAAACCAAGGCTGCAGAACGAGCTGCAGTGAAGAAAAGGAAAGCATCACCGCGCCAAATTCTTCGCTGCAAGAAAATGAAGCCAATGACCAGCTCATTTGAAAATCCAATTGATGTTGTTCCATTTCTCCATGCCATCAAAGGACCTTGTTCCTTTTGAGAAGACTATGAGATCCCAATCGGATCTCGATGAAGAACATCATTCTCGCCGCTTCACGAAAGCAGATTGATGAAGAAATTGAAGTGGACGCAATCCTTCAACCCCAGCCATTTCTCACCTATGCCTCAGCCACAAATCAAGAGGCTGGTGTTGAGGAAATTGAAGATGAAGATGTGGATATAGGTGCACCACACCGTGATGAATGATGACTTTGGGAAAGTCAAGATCCCAATACTCCTCTCTTCACCCCGCCCAACAGATTCCTCACCCCCGCACAAACAGTCCAAATGGACTCAAGAAACTCAACCCACTTGCTCAGGCATGAAGAAATTCCAGCCACTAGTGCCGATGAACCTGCTGTCACGATCCTCGATCGCACTGTTGAGGAACAAGAAATTCTCACCAAGAACCTGAACTCATGATTCCCGAGGTGGTGATGCAACTCACCGACACCCTCTCGCCCAAGCAAAAGAATCCGCTCTCAAGCAAACAAAAGTTCAAGGCTGAAGATTTCTTTGCCGAGCACGATTCTTCACTAACTATAATCCATATGATTCTGCTCGATTAGGAAGAGGCGCTTCGACTGCCACCAAGCCAACTTCTATTCCTCAATGCTCTTCAACAAAGATAAAGTCTTCGATCATGCTCATATTCCTCATGTGGACATGGAGTCTCTCGCCAGCTTTGAGCCAGTCCTCGTTGTTCTTCACGACGCAGACTTCTGAATTTCTGCACCGATATCTGTGGATCGGAATGAAGAACTCATTCTTCAATTCTATGCAACGCTGCACATCACCGAGACGTCAAGACGTGAACTCATGGGTATTAGACCGATGTCCGAAAATACTACTACAAGGCACCAAAGAATCGAATTGCTTCGTGCTCTACCACTCAGTCCTCCACTTGATGGTGCTCGTTGTATCTACAACGAACCGAACTTTCAAATCACTATATGCAAGTGCCGATGAAGCCTTTGAAGCCAAGGCAGGCCCTAAGAACCAAATTCTCGTCAAGGAATTATTGTATGTGCCTCGGACTGTCTATCGGATTCTCGACGAAGACAATGAGTCCTATCAAAGGCCACGACTCAATGATGAAGAAGTCGCTGGCATCATGAAGAATATGCTTTTCAACATCATCCATGGCGCTCCTGGCCAACTTCCATGATTTCTTCATGAGGACTCGCAAACATTGCTATGTCACCATTTGAGCTGAAGCCTTATGCGCCTTTGGATAATGAGATTCATCAGACAAGGTCTTCACTCAATTACAAGGCTGATACTTTGAACCACCGCAGCTACTTGCCTCGATTGAAGTCCTCAAACGGACATTTACCTCACCGATGACAAGGGCAAGGCTATCACTGATCGATGAAGGCATTCGCCCATTGATGGACAGCCAAGAAAGCAGCATCCTACTCCACCAATGATGACTCGCCACACATGACTCGCCGCAAATACCTCACCAAGCAAAGTCCTCAAGCTATCGCACCTGTGGTGATGATCGATCGTGAGTTACTCCTCGCCTTCATCAAGGTTGATCGCAATCATAAATGGGTCAAGCGCCGCTTGGTTCAATTCTTCACAACATGACCTCAACACACAATGCAAGTGAAGAAAACCACTACTACCTCCATGAAACCTTCAAACGCACTGGCTGTTCTTTCACATGTCTACAAAGGCGGAAGAACTGACGCCAATGGGACTCAAGGAAGAATTTGACTGGTCTGCACCTCCTCCAAGAAATACAAGAAGGTCAAAGTTCCTTCCTTGGTGGCTAGCTCCTATTCTTCATCGCGCGACACCGATGAAAATGAAGACTTGGACGACACCGCTGCAGGTCCTACTACAACAACCGACCCCTAACAACGCTAAGCGCCCTTCTTCAACTTGAAATTCTTCAGAGCGTTAGTCCTCGCCGATCCTTTTGGTCATTCGATGACAAAGGGGAGAAATTTGAGTTAGTCTTCAAGCCGGTCTAGTTTATTGCCTATATACAAAAATTTATTTTTGTTAAGTTACAACTCTCGCTTCCTAAAACTTTTATTGATCGAGTTGTAATCTTAAACCCGATGGTGCTTTGATACTTTTGATGCATTATGCTCTTGCACTATGCTCGATTCTCTTGAGCTCCTTGAAAATCTTCATAGCAAATCTATTTGAGCTCGATACTCTTGATGCTATTTTGCATGCTTGTTCCTCATTAATGTTATCGCACGCATGCTGAATTACATCAAGCACCATATTTCATCATGCATTTCAAATTCTTCATATTATATGTCAAATGCGTATGAATTACAAGATATAGGGGAGATCTCCATGATTCAACTCTTCAAATGTGCATTGCCTCAAAAGCAAATTCTCACTATGCACATCTTCGTGGGGAGTTCTTCTATATCTTGCAATCAAATTCCTCATTATCAGTATTTACACTTCATATGTTTATCCTCGTTGAAAACTTAACCTATATTGTCATCAATCACCAAAAGGGGAGATTGTAAGTGCATCTAGTGCCCTTAGTGATTTTGGTGGATTGAAGACTTATAGGTTAAGGAACTAATGCGCTTGTGAGTGTACACAGGTCTATAAGTCTATGAGGAGTTTGATATTTACAGAGAAAGTCGAATTCTAAAATGAAGTTCTTCGATCAAGACTTTGATATTCAAGACTTTCTCAAGACTTTGAAAGTGAAGAAATTGGTGTGACCTTGAAGACTTGGTATTCATTTGAGGAACATGAAGCGTGAAGACTTTTGTTTTCGTAGTTTCATTTTCTCTTCTTGAGTCATAGGAAACACCGTGATCGTTAAAGGGGGTCGAGGAAATACTAAGGAAAATTTCCATGTGATGCTCAACTCAAAATCCTACACCTACCAATCCCTTCGAGTGAAGCCTTTGAAATCTCATACAGCTCAACCAATTTCTTCAAAGGATGAGACGAAGTTCTTCCGTCACGAGGAATTTGTTCGACCGAGGAGTTAGGAATTCGCCAAAGCGGATTGCCTACACAAGGAGGAACATGATAGCCCCGAGGAATTTGAGATTCAAATTTCCGACTGCTGTCAAGTCAAGCGCGCCACCTGTCCCAAAATATCTTATCCACCTAACGGTCATATCATTGAAGGGCATTTATGTCTTATCATGTCGGGCTGCTCCCTAGGCTATAAATAGTCAGCCTCTACAACCACTAGCTGGTTGGCTGCTCCGAGAGAACTTGACACTTGTCATTTGAGAGCAACCCATCCTCCGAGGACTTTGAGCGAAAATCATCAAGTGAGGAAAACCCAAAACCAAACCCCTATAAACCCAAAGTGATTGAGCATCATCAAGAAATTGATCCTGCGTGGATCCGACGCTTGTTACCTTTGAAGACTGTGCTTCTTCCAGACGGTTAGGCGCCATGGTCTAGAGCATCCAAGAGGAATTGTGGATCGCCGAGTGACCAAGTCTGTGAAGGTTTGGAAGTCGCTCAAGACTTACCACGAGTGATTGGACGAGGTCTGTGTGACCTTAGTTCAAGGAGAATACGGTGAGGACTTGGTGTCCCGAGCTGCGTGCTCAGCGATCGGGTGTCCGGACTGTGTGTCCTCGAGTTTAAATACTCACCGCCCAACCAGACGCATAACCGAGACAACAGCTTGAACTGGTCTACCAAATCATTGTCTTCACCAACCTAATCGGGTTCTATTTCCTCAACCCTTTCATTTCCTCATTATCGTGTTGAGTGTTTGTTCATATCTGTGTTTGAAGACTTTGATCAAGACTTTCTCAATTTCCTCGCCAATTTCTTCACCGCTTTGTCTTCATCTTGTGTTATCCTGTGATTACGCTTTCTCAGACTCGTGCTAGTCTTCATTTCATCATGATGACCATGCGGTATTCTGTTATGCTTACTTCGAGTACTTATTCCGCAGTAGTAGTTCTTCGCTAAGGAATTTCCTCACCGCAAATTCCTCGCTGAAGAATTCATAAAATCGCCTATTCACCCCCTCTAGTCGATATAACGCACTTTCACAACAAATCAGCACTTCTCGGGAAGAATTTGTTCCTCCATGCTTAAAGTGCATTGAACGTGAATCGCTAATTCTTCACCGAATGTTCAAATGCTTCAACTGTTACAAATTCTTCACTTGCCTCTGCTATCACTAATTCCTCATCCGAGGACATTGCTAGTATCATTGACGATGCAGGGTTGAAGGAATTGTACATGACAGCATGTACAAAAGCCTCAAAGGGCATCGACTTTTGTGATGTGCTTAAAAGCAGATCCTCAACAAGAACCCTAGGAAAGAGGGTATTGCCTTTGAGAGGAAACTCAATGCTGATGGAACATATTGAAGCCCGAGCAGATCCCAAAACCTCATGGGTTGCTGCAAAGGACCTCCAGCTGATCCATCTAACTTATCCGGCTTTACATGGGAATCTCCTCATTCTTCCGATGAGTCATTTGACTCAACTATAAACTGTTCAAAAATCAGAATGATGAAGTATTTGCTAGATATGTTGGCACTAACTGCAGGAACGGTTCCCCTATGAAGAAAATCTGGGTTCCCAAGAAGTGCCTTGAAAGTCTTCAGGTGAATGTCCTCATGACACCACCTGTGAAGAATAGGAACCCAGATCAAATTCTTCATATGGACCAAATTCTTCATATGGATCCAAGTCCTCATACGGACCAAATTCCTCACGTGGATCAAATTCCTCAAAAGGATCAAAGTCCTCATATGATTATCATCGTGCTAACAACTCTGCTTCGCAGGTAGAGCTAAGGGCTATGAATATGTGCATTATTCTTCAAACCAATATGTTCATAAGTCCTCAAGAATTTCTCTCGCTTATTCATATGCTTACCCTAACCCTCTTATGTGAAGCGAAATGGATTGGCCTCTATGCCACCATTCTCATATGGTGCTCGCAGAGTGATGAACTCTTTGCCACCCCTTCGATGTGGGTGGTGAAGAAAAGAACTAATCTCTTCTGCAGGGTCAGGTCTCCAGACGTGCTTTAAACGTCTGAATAATTTGCTGGGGACCCGACAAAATTGCCTGAAAGGACGCATGCTAATCATGATGAAATGAACCTTCATTTCACACGTCCTCATACTGCTTATCTGTTAATACTGACTGATGAAATTCATCTGATGAACTTGATATCATATTCTTCACTAATGAAGTATATGAGATCGTAAGTTGTACTAATTCATCTGCAGGATGACCAACCCAAAGCCACCGAATGGGTTCTCGATAGTGGATGTACAAATCACATGACCGGTGACAAGAATCTATTGATGGATGCTCCTTATCACCGCCACATCTGAAGCATATCATCTTTCTTGACAAAGGCAAAAGTCGTATTGGGTCTTGGTAAGGTTACGATCTCTAAGGACATACACATGGACAAAGTCATGCTTGTTGAGTCCTTAGGATACAACCTCATGTCGATCTCAATGCTTTGTGATCTTGATATGGTTGTTATCTTTGGCAAGTATCGTTGTGTTGTGATTATGGAAGTCGACAATTCCAAAGTCTTCAAGGCTTTAGGAGAGGAGACTTGTATATTGTTGACTTCTCTACAGACCACAACCAGCCGTGTGTCTACTTGCAAAAGCTTCGTAGGCTGGCTATGGCATCGGCGACTTGGTCACGCAGCATGAGGAATTTGCACACGCTTGCGAAGAAGAAGCATGTCATTGGCATTGAGAATGTCAAATTCCTCAAGGATCACTTGTATGGAGCTCGTGAAGCTGGAAAATGACCAAGGCCAAGCATCCAAATAAGACTATCATGACCACTACTCGTCCATTCAATTGCTTCACATGGACCTCTTTGGTCCTAATCATTACTCAGCTGTCACTAATGATGCATCTCTATATGGCTTTGTTATTGTTGATGATTACTCTCGTACACATGGGTACACATTGTTACTTACAAAAATGAAGTGCGGAAGTCTTCAAACGATTTTCCTCGAGGGCTTCAACTAACTTTGGTGTGAAGATCAAGCACATCAGAGTGACAATGGAACTGAGTTCAAGAATTCGGTCTTGATGACTATCTTGATGAACTTGGTATTACTCATGAGTTATCTGCTCCTATACTCCTCAAAGAAATGGCGCCGTGGAGCGCAAGAATAGAACTCTTGTTGAGATGGCTCACACTATGCTTGATGAATACAAAACGCCTAGTCGTTTTTGGATTGATGCAATTGATACCGCATGCCACATCATCAACAGAGTATATCTTCACAAATTCTTCAAGAAGACTGCCTATGAACTCCTCAACGACAAGAAACCCAATGTAAGTTATTTCAAAGTCTTCGTGCTAAATGCTGGATTAGAGATCCTCATCACAACTCTAAATTTGCACCAAAGCACATGAAGGTTTTATGCTTGGTTACGGAAAGGACTCACACACCTACAGAGTCTTCAACATCGCTCTTCACAAGATTGTTGATACTGAGATGTGCGGTTCGATGAAACTAATGGCTCGCAAAGAGAGCACCTACCTTCATGTTAGATGAACCAGCACCGAGGAATCTATCAAGTTCAAGGCAACCGAGGATGTCATTCCTCATCAAGAATCTGCTGAAGAATTCATTCTCAGACGCCAAGAACGCCGAGCTGATGCACTTGAAGATAATGTTGAAGACAATGGTGTTGAGGAAAATGATCAAATTCCTCGACGACAACCAGCTCATCCTCGCTTGCAAAAGAAGTGCAAGTTGACAAGATCATCGATGACATTAAAGCGCCAGTCCTCTCACACGCCAAAAGCTTCACATTTATCTAACTTTTGTGGGCACTATGCTTTTGTCTCTATCACAGAGCCCACTAAGGTAGATGAAGCATTTCGAGCCCGAGTGGATTCAGGCCATGCAAGAAGAATTACATCAGCTCGAGCTCAACAATGTCGGGAACTGGTCAAACGTCCAGATCCTCGCAAGCATAATATCATTGGCACAAAGTGGATCTACCGCAACAAGCAAGATGAAAATGGCCTTGTGGTGAGGAATAAGGCACGACTAGTAGCTCAAGGCTACACACGGGTTGAAGGAATTGATTTGATGAAACTTTTGCACTGTTGCTAGACTTGAGTCTATTCAGATATTACTTGCTTATGCTAACCATCACAATATCACTTTATATCAAATGGATGTGAAAAGTGCATTCCTCAATGGTAAGCTTGAGGAAGAAGTATATGTTGCTCAACCCCTAGGTTTTGAAGATCCAAAGAATCCTGACAAAGTCTTCAGACTTAATAAGGCCCTCTATGGTCTCAAACAAGCGCCACGGGCGTGGTATGATACATTGAAGGAATTCTTCGTGAAGAATGGCTTCACACCCGGTTCACTCGACCCTACTCTCTTTACTAAATCTTATGATGGTGAACTGTTTGTGTGCCAAATATATGTTGATGATATTATCTTTGGCTGTATTGACCAACGTTATAGTGATGAATTTGCCTATATGATGAGTGAAGAATATCAAATGTCTATGATGGGAGAGTTGAAATTCTTCTTAGGTCTTCAAATTCAATCAACAACACAATGGCATATTCATATCTCAGAGAAATACCTCAAAGATGTCCTCAAGAAATTCGCATGCAAGATTGCAAAGGCGCTAAAATTCCTATGCCCACAAATGGCCATCTATGCAATCGATGAAAATGGTATTGACTTCGATCACAAGGTATACCGCCCATGATTGGTTCTTTATTGTACTTATGTGCATCTAGGCCAGATATAATGCTTAGTGTTTGCATGTGTGCCCGATTTCAAGCTACACCAAGGAATCACACCATAAGGCTGTGAAGCATATTCTTCGATATCTAGCTCACACACCAACACTAGGATTATGGTACCCCAAGGGCTCTACTTTTGATCTCATTGATATTCTGACTCGACTATGCTGGTGATCGTGTGGACCGCAAGTCAACATCTGGTACTTGTCATTTCTCGACGATCTTTGGTCCGTTGGTCCTCGAAGAAACAGAACTGCGTATCACCGCTCATCATGGAAGCTGAATACATTGCTGTTGGCTCGTGTTGTGCTCAATTGCTGTGGATGAAGCAAACTCTCAAGGACTACGGCATCAACGTGAAGAATGTGCCTCTCTCTCGTGACAATGAGAGTGCCATCAAGATTGCTCACAACCCAGTTCAGCACTCAAGACAAAGCACATTCAAATTCGCCATCATTTTCTTCGTGATCATGTGTTGAAGGGCTTACATCTCCATCGAGCATGTGAAGACTCAAGAACAGCTAGCCGATATCTTCACTAAGCCCTTGGATGAGAAGAGATTTAGCAAGTTGCGTGTGAGCTAAATATCTTAGAATCTTCGAATGTTCTTTGAAAAGGACACACATCCCGACACTTATGCAAAATTGATGACTTAGATGTGCAACACATGAAGAAACGTTTTCTTCAATCAATGAAGAATAACACTCTAAGTGTGAAGAAATTAATGAAGAATTTGATTCTCGTAACCCTCGACAATTGTACGTGGTGTCTGAAATCATCATTCTTATACTGTGGGTCACGCCACCACCAAAGTTGAAAATCTTCAATTTGAGTTTTTCCTCAGTTTTGAAATTCTTCAGTTTTTCAAATTCTTCAACTTTGCAAAATCTTCACTGCTTCCGCTGTCTTTCTTCATTGGCTATATATATATATGGGTTTATGTCCTCTACAGATTCACTTATGGCTATTTCTTCAAGTCGTTTTTTCTGCTAAGTGAATGTGATCGGACCCTTCCCCCTCTATGCTATACTCAACCCAATCTATTCACAAATTCTTCATGTGTGTCTATTTGAAACTTGTTCAAAATCTTCACTGTGTCCTTGTCACTGAAGAAATTGCGAACGGAACTTTAAAACTGATCTTATCCAAACTTTGGTTTTGCCGCTCAAACCGCTCCGCATCCCACGATGCATTATTTTACTCACCCACGATCTAACACAATCTCCACTACACAAGACGTGGATGACACATGTCGTGAGAATGAGAATGGTCAGGCACGTTCGTCCCAAATCTTCGGCTAACAGTTTTTCACCGTGTCTATAAATACCCTCTCCCTTCCTCACTTCTTTTACTCCGCCGATCTCTCTCTCGCCGAGCTCCTCAAACCCTAGCGCCGCTACTCCATCGTCGCCGGTGAGGAAGAGCTTCACCGCCTCGACCTCGTCGCCGACGTACTCACACCCATCGCTGAAATCCTCACTCCGCCGCCAGAAGCTGTCTTCCTCCGCCAAGTTAGGGCGTGGAAGATCTGACTCGACAAACTTCCCAACTGTTCTTCTTAGTTCGTCGTGTTCTTCACTTCGGGTAATTAAAAGTTACTTTTATTACTCGCTTTGATTCTCAAACCTTCCTGAAAATCTTCAAAGGTGTTTATTCTTCAAATCTTCACACATATGAACACCTCAAACAAAATATGCTCTTGATTCGCTTTCTAAGCAATGATTTTCTTCAAGATTCCTCAATTGTGTGGATCCTCGATCTATACAACTCGAACCTAAGACAAAGAT
Organism: Aegilops longissima; assembly: GCA_021605205.1. Classification (NCBI taxonomy): domain Eukaryota; kingdom Viridiplantae; phylum Streptophyta; class Magnoliopsida; order Poales; family Poaceae; genus Aegilops; species Aegilops longissima. Next base: position 340,223,663 of record CM038678.1, read on the forward strand.
CGCTTAGTGAAATTCTTCAAGGCTCATCTGGTCAAAATCCTCAAACTAGTTCTTTTGAAAACCTTCCGAGAACGATATGACCTCTCCAAATTCCTCGCAACTATACTCTGCTCACAGGTACTCATGTCCGCTGCTGAATCACTAGGTTCTCATCAACTTAACTCATTTGCAGCGCCTCGAAGAAAAGTTGCATACTTCTTCAGAGAACTCAATTGTTCAAATTCCTCACCAAGAATATGGCGACGGTAAGAAGCCACGAAAGGAGGAAAGAAACCTGAGGTTATGACTGTGTTTGAAATCCCCGAGGAAATTTATGCTGACTATTGCACACTGATGAAGAAAAGTTCAAAAGAGAAGCGCAAGGTGCAAGGTGCGATAGAAAGATTGAACGGAGATGGGCAAGGGAATGGAGGAATACAGATATGTGACTCCAAAGTACATGAAGAAATTCGCCTAAATCCTCCATGCCCAAGAGCTCCATTGGCACCTGGCCAAGTAGTTGATCCCACAAGCATCAAGCGTGGTGAGGACTTTCTGAAGAATGGGCTAAGCGCCAAGCTAAATTGGCAAAACAAGCCAAGGAGGCAAAGTGAAGAAATTCAATGAGGATTCTGCCATCGCTGCTGCCATCGAGGCCTTGGTCAAACCAAGAAAATCCATGCCAAAGAAGCCCGCTCATAAGCCAAGTGCTTCACCATCAAGGCCCTCACGGCCAAGTTCCTCACCGCGCCCTCAAGGCAAATTCCTCATGCTGCTCCTGCTTCACCAAAGTCCTCAACAGCTCTCCTCCCAATCCTCGGTTCTGACAAAGTCATTTGGCATCCATGTCAAAGGACTGCTGGTTTCTCAATTGCCTCTGGAGTTTCAAAGAAGTTCCTCACCTGCACCAATTTCATCATCCGCCCGACTCTGCAAGACCAAAGCAACAGTGGACGAGGTCCTCGCCAAGTCCAAAGAAACAGTTGCATTCCATGTGCCTTCGATGATGAAGCTTCGATGATGAACTTATGGAAATCATCGAGACCGCCAAGAAAGGGCCGCTAGAGCCAAAGGCACACCTGTGCCACTTGTTTGATCCAAGAAAGTCCTCGATTATATTGATCTCGGCACAAGGATCCCAATACCCCTATGCCTGACTTTCATCTAACACCTGGACAAAGTCATATGTTGACCCATTTCATCCAAGAAGAGAAATGGAAGTTTGAAAAACCAGAGAAATCAAGAAGGCTCAATACGAAAGGAGAAGTTCTCAAGAAAACGTTGTCAAAATGACAATGAGGAACTTCTCAAGGTCCAGGCTGAAATTCAAGACCTCAAAGAAAAATTTGATTCCTATTATGCTGATTGGCAAGGAGCCAAAGTCGATTCACAACTCGACGAAGAAATTCACTAATGTTGCTGCCCCAACGCAACATGAAATTCCTCAGTGAAGCCTCACTCAGCCGATCAAGAACATGCTAGCACCGCTGATGAAGTTCAGCTGCTGAAGAAAATGCTAGTTCCAGGCTGATGATCCCATTCCAGCCTCCGAAGAAATTGCCACGGCATCCACTAGTGGTGCGCTCAAGAAATCTGAAGAAGTCAGGCAATCGCATCGGCCATACCGAAGAAATTCAACCAGATTCCTCAGCTCCTCGCGCCAACACCAACTCCAATTCTTCCATCTGCCTCGATGTGAAGAAGACCAAGGCTGCGAACGAGCTGCTGTGAAGAAAAGGAAAGCATCACTGCGTCAAATTCTTTAGCCCTCAAGAAAATGAAGCCAATGACCAGCTCATTTGAAAATCCCATTGATGTTGTTCCGATTTCCTCCATGCCATCAAAGGACCTTGTTCCTTTTGGAGAAGACTATGAGATCCCAATCGGATCTCGATGAAGAACATCATTCTGCTGCTTAGTCGAGCAGATTGATGAAGAAATTGAAGTGGAAGCTATCCTTCAACCCCAATCATTTCCTCACCTATGCCTCGGTTCACAGCAAGAGGCCGGTGTTGAGGAAATTGAAGAAGATGTGGATATTGGGTGCACCACACCGTGATGAATGATGACTTTGGGAAAGTCAGCATCCCAATACTCCTCTCTTCACCCCAATCCAACAGATTCCTCACCCCCGCTCACAACAGTCAAATGGACTCAAGAAACTCAACCCACTTGCTCTGTGCATGAAGAAATTCCAGCCACTAGTGCTGATGAACTCCGCTGCGCTGATCCTCGATCGCACTGTTGAGGAACAAGAAATTCCTCACCAAGAACCTGAACTTGCGATTCCAGAGGTGGTGATGCAACTCATCGACACCCTCTGCCAAAGCAAAAGAATCCTTCTCAAGCAAAGAAAAGTTCAAGGCTGAAGATTTCTTTGCCGAGCACGTATTCTTCATCGACTATAATCCATATGATTCTGCTCACATTAGGAAGAGGCGCTTCGACTGCCACCAAGCCAACTTCTATTCCTCAAGATTCTTCAACAAAGATAAAGTCTTCGATCATGCTCATATTCCTCATGTGGACATGGAGTCTCTTCCAGCTTTGAGCCAGTCCTCGGTGTTCTTCACGATGCAGACTTCAATTTCTGCACCGATATCTGTGGATTGGAATGAAGAACTCATTCTTCAATTCTATGCAACGCTGCACATCACCGGAGACGCTCAAGATGTGAACTCATGGGTATTAGACTCGATGTCCGAAAATACTCACTACAAGGCACCAAAGAATGAATTGCTTCGTGCTCTACCACTCAGTCCTCCACTTGATGGTGCTCGTTGTATCTACAACGAACCGAACTTTCAAATCACTATATGCAAGTGCCGATGAAGCCTTTGAAGCCAAGGCAGGCCCCAAGAACCAAATTCCTCGTCAAGGAATTATTGTATGTGCCTCGGACTGTCTATCGGATTCTCGACGAAGACAATGAGTCCTATCAAAGGCCACGACTCAAATGATGAAGAAGTCGCTGGCATCATGAAGAATATGCTTTTCAACATCATCCATGGCATTCCGCCAACTTCCATGATTTCTTCATGAGGACTCGCAAACATTGCTATGTCACCATTTGAGCTGAAGCCTTATGCGCCTTGGATAATGAGATTCATCAGACAAGGTCTTCACTCAATTACAAAGCTGATACTCAACCATTGCAGCTACTTGCCCCGATTGAAGTCCTCAAATGGACATTTACCTCACCGATGACAAGGGCAAGGCTATCTGCTGTGATAGATGAAGGCATTCGTCCATTGATGGACAGTTTAAAGCTGCATCCTACTCCACCAATGATGACTCGCCACACATGACTCGCGCAAATACCTCACCAAGCAAAGTCCTCAAGCCACAAAGACCTGTGGTGATGACTGATCGTGAGTTACTCCTCGCCTTCATCAAGGTTGATCGCAATCATAAATGGGTCAAGCGTCGCTTGGTTCAATTCTTCACAACATGACCTCAACACACAATGCAGTGAAGAAAACCACTACTACCTCCATGAAACCTTCAAACGCACTGGCTGTTCTTTCACATGTCTACAACGGAAGAACTGAAGACAATGGGACTCAAGGAAGAATTTGACTGGTCTGCACCTCCTCCAAGAAATACAAGAAGGTCAAAGTTCCTTCCTTGGTGGCCAGCTCCTATTCTTCATCGCGACACCGATGAAAATGAAGACTTGGACGACACCGCGGCAGGTCCTACTACAACAACCGACCCCAACAACGCTAGGCGCCCTTCTTCAACTTGAAATTCTTCAGAGCGTTAGTCCTCGCCGATCCTTTTGGTCATTCGATGACAAAGGGGGAGAAATTTGAGTTAGTCTTCAAGCGGGTCTAGTTTACCACCTATATACAGTAATTTATTCTTGTTAAGTTACAACTCTTGTTCTTCTGAAACTTTTATTGGATCGAGTTGTAATCTTAAACCCGATGGTGCTTTGATACTTTTTGCTCTTGCACTATGCTCTGATTCTCTTGAGCTCCTTGAAAATCTTCATAGCAAATCTATTTGAGCTCTGATACTCTTGATGCGTTATTTTGCATGCTTGTTCCTCACTAATGTTATCGCACGCATGCTGAATAACATCAAGCACCATATTTCATCATGCATTTCAAATTCTTCATATTATATGTCAAATGCGTATGAATTACAAGATATAGGGGGAGATCTCCATGATTCAACTCTTCAAATGTGCATTGCCTCAAAAGCAAATTCCTCACTATGCACATCTTCAGGGGGAGTTCTTCTATATCTTGCAATCAAATTCCTCATTATCAGTATTTACACTTCATATGTTTATCCCCGTTGAAAACTTAACCTATATTGTCATCAATCACCAAAAAGGGGGAGATTGTAAGTGCATCTAGTGCCCCTTAGTGATTTTGGTGTATTGAAGACTTATAGGTTAAGGAACTAATGTGTTTGTGAGTGTACACAGGTCTATAAGTCTATGAGGAGTTTGATATTTACAGAGAAAGTCGACCCTTAAAAATGAAGTTCTTCGATCAAGACTTTGATATTCTGAAGACTTTCTGAAGACTTTGAAAGTGAAGAAATTGGTGTGACCTTGAAGACTTGGTATTCATTTGAGGAACATGAAGCGTGAAGACTTTTGTTTTCTTAGTTTCATTTTCTCTTTCTTGAGTCATAGGAAACACCGTATTGTTAAAGGGGGTCGAGGAAATACTAAGGAAAAATTTCCATGTGATGCTCAACTCAAAATCCTACACCTACCAATCCCTTCGAGTGAAGCCTTTGGAAATCTCATACAGTTCAATTAATTTCTTCAGTGACAGAGACAAAGTTCTTCTGGTCACCGAGGAATTTGTTCTGACAGAGGAGTTAGGAATTCGCCAGTGCGGATTGCCTACACAGTGAGGAACATGATAGCCCTGAGGAATTTGAGAGTCAAATTTCCGACCGCTCTTGTCTTCTTGGCGCGCCACCTGTCCCAAAATATCTTATCCACCTAACGGTCATATCATTGAAGGGCATTTATGTCTTATCATGTCGGGCTGCTCCCTAGGCTATAAATAGCCGCCTACAACCACTAGCTGGTTGGCTGCTCCGAGAGAACTTGACACTTGTCATTTGAGAGCAACCCATCCTCCGAGGACTTTGAGCGAAAATCATCGAGTGAGGAAAACCCCAAAACCAAACCCCTATAAACCCAAAGTGATTGAGCATCATCAAGAAATTGATCCTGCATGGATCCGACGCTTGTTACCTTTGAAGACTGTGCTTCTTCCAGACGGTTAGGCGCCATGGTCTAGAGCATCCAAGAGGAATTGTGGATCGCCAAGTGACCAAGTCTGTGAAGGTTTGGAAGTCGCTGAAGACTTACCACGAGTGATTGGACGAGGTCTGTGTGACCTTAGTTCAAGGAGAATACGGTGAGGACTTGGTGTCCCGAGCTGCGTGCTCAGCGATCGGGTGTCCGGACTGTGTGTCCTCGAGTTTAAATACTCAGGCGCTCCAACCAGGGCGCATAATTGAGACATCGCAGCTGGAACTGGTCTACCAAATCATTGTCTTCACCAACCTAACTGGTTCTATTTCCTCAACCCTTTCATTTCCTCATTATTGTGTTGAGTGTTTGTTCATATCTGTGTTTGAAGACTTTGATCAAGACTTTCTCAATTTCCTCAGTTCAATTTCTTCATCTGTTTGTCTTCATCTTGTGTTATCCTGTGATTACGCTTTACAGACTCTTTGCTAGTCTTCATTTCATCATGATGACCATGCGTGTATTCTCTTATGCTTACTTGAGTACTTATTCCGCTGCAAGTAGTTCTTCACTAAGGAATTTCCTCACCGGCAAATTCCTCAGTGAAGAATTCATAAAAATCGCCTATTCACCCCCCCTCTAGTCGATATAACGCACTTTCAACACCCCTAGTCCTACTCCGCGAGGTCTCCGTATGATCACTATCTCAATAAGGTAGCTACAAGCTTGCTCCTTGAGCTGTTTGGCTAGAGGAGGAAGAAGAACAAGGCTCGCTCTACTCCACTCTCTCTACGTGGTGTGTGTGTCTTCTAAGGTTCGGAACCCTTTGCATGGGTGGCCTAGGGAGTTTATATAGGCCTGCTCCCCAGGGGTACAATGGTAATTCGGCCGGGTGTTGGACCCGGCCATCAGTGTCTTTGGTTGCCGGCTTCTCCGCCAGCTGCTGGGGCCCGCCACTTGGTGGATCCCACCGGCTGTCTTGTACTTGGCCGGCAGGCCGCTCCCGCAGCTTGCGAGTCCTGCCGGCTGCTTAGCACTGTAGCCGTGCCACTGACGATGCATGCTTTGTCGGGGAGAGCGTGGCTACAGTCCCGCCGCCTGGTGGGTGTTCACTCTAGCCACTCCCCGTCTCTTCTGGTTAATGGCGCACAGACTTTGAGGGGGAGAGGGGGTAGCCTGCTAGAAGGCGGCCCACTCTCGCTGCCGCCTGGTGGGGCATCGCCGCCTTCTAGGGCTCGCCCACAGGTAGGGCCCGCCGCCTGCGGGCCGTATCGACCGGCCATCGTGGGAGAATGGCTCCCTCTGAAGTAGGTGATGTCATGGGGTGCGTGGTTACAGTGCCGTGCCGTGCGAGGGGTGTCCGCTTGGTAAACTGCACTGTAGCCATGCTCTTCCCAGGATTCGGGGGTGGCAGGCCGCACTGTAGCCACACCCAGTCCCGTCGTGGTAATGGGGGTGCAGACTTTGAGGGCACGAGGGGCTGCCTTCTAGGAGCCGGCATCCCTCGTGGCCGCCTTCTAGGCTCCGCCGCTTTCTAGCAGCCGGGCGCTCCGGCCATCACAAGACGGCAGTCGTCCGTCCATATGATGTGAGGGGCGCAGCTAGCCTCGATGTCTTGAAATATTATGGGGGGCCGATGAGGCTACCCGTAGTCATTTACTCCGACAATTTACACGATCGTTGATGCATTTGCTAAATACAAGTATGTCGTCAAAGTAGACCACAACAAAACTCCAATGTATGGACAAAGCACGAAATGCATAAGATGCATGAAAGTACCGAGAGCTTCCAATAAACCCATAGGCATAACTAACCACTCGTACAAGCCAAATTTTGTTTTAAAAGTGGTTGTCAATTCATCACCTTCTTGAATGTGTATTTGGTAGTAGCCACTTTTAAGATCAATTTTTGATAAAATGGTGGCACCGCTTAGGACCTCTCTATGATCCTCTTGAGTAGCTTCATGAGCTAACTTAAGAGTGTTTAGTTCTTTAGCTTCAATTTCCTTCTTATCATTGTCATTCGTCTCATCTTGATTAGCATGATTACTAGCAAGTTCAGTATAGTTCTTATCACTAGCTTTATCAACAACTAAATCATTATCACCTTGCAAATCATCTTCATCACTATCAAAATCAAAATACATGGGGTGTGATACCTTGGGGACTCTAGCCAGGAAGCACCTTCCAATTCCTTCATTTGGTGAACCAAACATGTCATGGAAGTTGGATGACACTAGAGTAAGATCGGCAAAACCTTCATCTTGAGTATATTCAGAGTCGAACTGATAGCTTCTCTCGGAGTAGTTGTCGGAGTCGAAACCAGAAAACCATTCACCAACGTGAGCTTGATGTCTTTGTCTTGTGTAGCTCTTTAATGACTTGCCCTTCCATTCTGAATCCTTGCTTCTTCGAGAGGATCTTCGTTCATAACGATCATCTCTACTCCTTCTCTCCCGGAGGTGAGTCTTCTCTTTTCTTGTAGGGAGTCATACACTCATTGGAATAGTGTCCGGGTGATGTAGGGAGGAACCCTAGGAGCCGATCTTTCACGATTTGGCGGGGGATTCTCGAAGAACACAATGAACTTATGAAGAACACAAGGGGAGAAACAAGAGGAAACACTCAAATTGACTTGATCCAATCACACATGTGCCAGATCCATGAATACAAAGAGAGACACATGATTAAAATCCAACAAAGGGGGATACAAGTAACCAGTTCTTCTCCAAGAGGAGGTCGTGAATTCACTGGGGGATCTTCTCCGTGAAGAGGTCTTGAATCCACTTGGGGGATCTTCTCCTAGAAGGAGGGTTTGGCCTCCAATGGAGTAGGTAACAAGTGGATGAGCGAAGCTCTATCTCTCATAGGAGCTAAACCAATGCTAACCCTACAAAAGTGGAGGCGGAGTCGTATATATAGGCTAGGAGGAGGAAAGGGTACATGGGCCTCAGCCCAACTCATGCACACAGGCAGGGTCCATATGATCTAGATGGTCGCCCGAATGATCCGGTGTCAGTGGTCCGGATGATCCGGGCGGCCGTTCGGATCGTCCGGATGTGTCGTAGCCGTCAAGGGGGGGGGGTCCGGATGACCAGCAGATGGTCTATACGTCCAGGTGGATCCGGATGATCCGGGAGTTGGTCCGGATAGTTCGGCTTCGCGGGGTGCTTCCTGTGGTCCCGAGTGCCACTTAACTGGATCATCCATGCCAGGGTCCTGATCATCTGGGCTAGTGCAGAGTTGGCCATTTTCTTTTCCGTCTTCGCGTATGTCTTCCTCCTCCGATCTTCCATGCTCCTTAGCTTCTCCATGGCTAACTCCTTGGTACCTGAGTATGCAAAGGTTCTCTTTTTGAGGTAGTAGCCATGTCTCATGTGTTACGAAGGGGAACTAGGAGATAAGAGATGTCACCTCGGTTTCAAGAGCTCTTGCATGTGCACGAGTCATAGGTCCACTTAGCACTTGGTGATACGATGATAGGTCCATGGGGATGACCTTGTGATGTTCCACATCATCCACTCCCCTTGGGAAACATCCGACATTGGATCAAAATCCTCATCGCCATGGTAGGGAGAGATACCTTTGACGTTTAAGATGTCTCTCATGGAGTACTTGTCGCGTGGGATGTCGATCTTCCAGGCATTGTTGTTGTAGCGTTCTAGCACATTGAAGGGTCCATCGGCTCGAGGTAGAAGCTTGGACTTGCGTTCGTTGGGGAAGCAGTCCTTGTGAAGGTGTAGCCACACAAGATCTCCAATGTGAAATGTTATGGGTTGCTTGTTGATGTTGATCTTGGTCGCTAGTCGTTGTACTTGGCGCTCTTTCGTTTCTCTTGTACCTTCGTGCGCCTTCTTGAGATAGCTTGCTCGTTGAGGGAGTCCTGGATTATGGGGTCCTCGGGTGTCCGGGCTGTGTAGCATGGGCGGACTGATGGGCCGTGATGATACAAGATAGAAGGCCTTCCCCTGTATCCGGATGGGACTCTCCTTTGCATGGATGGCAAGCTTGACGTCCAGATGTATAGTTTCCTTTCTCTGTAAACCGACTCTGTATAACCCTAGGTTCCTCCGGTGTCTATATAAACCGGAGGGTTTAGTCCGTAGAGGCTATCATAATTTGCATAGGCTAGACAGCTAGGTTTAGCCATTACGATCTCGAGGTAGATCGACTCTTGTAACCCCTATACTCATCAAATTCAATCAAGCAGGAAGTAGGTATTACCTCCATTAAGAGGGCCTGAAACTGGGTAAACATCGTGTCCCCTTGTCTCATGTTACCTTCGATCCTCAGACGCACAGTTCGGGACCCCCTACCTGAGAACGGCCGGTTTTGACACCGACATTGGTGCTTTCATTGAGAGTTCCACTGTGTCGTCGACAGAAGGTTCGATGGCTCGCTCGATCATCAATAACGATGTTTTTTTGGGAAACTTTCCTCCTTTGTCAAATTTTTGTGTTCGGCGGGTTCACTCTGCGTGCCAATTAAATTGGCCACCTCGAACAGATCGACAGCTATGCCCCTGGTCATTAGATCAGTTTTGGGAACCTGAATTATGTTGCTGATATCCGAGGAGACTTGATCTTCGAAGGGTTCGCAGCCCCGACCAACATCCTGGCCTTAGATCCGGAGCAAACTGCCGGGTCCAAAGATGGGAATTTGGAGCCCACCGGACTATCTGCTATTACAAAGCTCACTACCGATGAGGCGGAGGCAACTGTGTCATCAGCGAGCCTGGAGTCAAACTGTGTTCCTCTTATCATTGAAAAGCCGGACTCACCCCCGGACGCTAGCTCCGAACTCTCGAGGTCCGCGCCAAGTGAGCATGGCCAGGAGGCTTTTGCCCTGACTAGCTCCGCGGACCCTCGTTTCTCCGTCCAATCCTCACTCTTAAATGATGCTCTGGACTTAATGTGATCCCTCGCCATCATAGAGGAACCACCTCTGAACTACGCCCAAACCGGATTAGGTGCTGATAGCAGGAAATTTCACGTCCCGCCCACCACCCACTTCATCACCACTGTCGAAGACGTAACCGACATGCTGGATCATGCCTCCGAAGATATCGACGACATGGATGACGATGATGGAGACAAACAAAGCCAAGACCCGTCATTCACCGGGCGTTGGACGGCTACCACCACATATGATGTGTATATGGTGGATACACCCAAAGAGGATGACGACGAAGACATGAAGTATCCGATCGAGGATAAACTCGTGGATGCACCACCGAAACATCGACGTCAGCGACTGAGGGAGTCCTGGACTAAGGTGTCCTCGGGCATCCGGCTTGTTATCCATGGGCCGGACTGATGGGCTATGAAGACTGAAGACTATACCCGCGTCCGGATTGGACTCTACTTGGCGTGGAAGGCAAGCTAGGCGGTTGATTATGAAGATTCCCTCTTATGTAACCGACCTCGTGTAACCCTAGATCTCTCCGTTGTCTATATAAACCGGAGAGCATAGTCCGGATAGGACAGATTCATTACCATATACTCATAGGCTAGACTTCTAGGGTTTAGCCATTACGATCTCGTGGTAGATCAACTCTTGTAACACTCATATCCATCAAGATCAATCAAGCAGGAAGTAGGGTATTACCTCCATAGAGATGGGCCGAACCTGGGTAAACATCGTGTCCCCTGTCTCCTGTTACCATCGATTCTAGACGCACAGTTCGGGACCCCCTACCCGAGATCCGCCGGTTTTGACACCGACAATGGTGCTTTCATTGAGAGTTCCGTTGTGCCGTCGAGGAAAGGATTCGACGACCCCTTCTATCGTCAGTAATGACACCGTCTAGGGAGAAACTTTTTCCCCCGGACAAATCTTTGTGTTCGGCGGCTTCGTACTGCGGGCCAACTCTCTTGGCCACCTGGAGCAGGACGATAGCTACGACCCTGGCCATCAGGTCAGATTTGGAAGCTTGATCTACGTCACGGATATCCGTGGAGACTCGATCTTCGATGGATGTGAGACCACGGCGATCGCTCCTCTTCTCTCCAATGAACATGACATAAATCCAGCATCGGAGCACAACCAGGAGATGGATCCTGTTGCTGCAACGGCCCCAGTACCGAAGCAGATCATCCCCTTCGAGGTCATAAAATCCGCGGCGTTGGAGCCGCACACGGACTCGACATCCTGTGATGCTTGCGTCGACGGAACTTCGGACTCGTCTCCGGCTACACATTTCGGATTAAGTACGCCTGCGGACACTGAGCTAGATCGGTTATCGATTTTAGAATTTAGCGCCACAGACATCTTCCAGCATTCACCTTTGGTGACGTACTAAATTCTCTGAAGAACTTGTCCTTGGAAGAAGACTCATAGCCAAACTATGTTCGGTTTGAGCTAGAGGCGGATGACGAGGAATTTTGCTTCCCACCCGCCATCCACTTCATAGCCACCGTCGATGACTTAACCGACGTGCTTGACTATGGCTCCGAAGATATCAACGGTATGGACGACGATGCTGAGAGGGAGCAAGGCCAAGACCCGCCATTCACTGGACGTCGGACGGCCACCTCTTCGTACGATGTGTACATGGTGGATACACCTAAAGAATCTGGCGACGACAATGAAGAGCCGGATAAGAACAAACCCTCTGAGACGCAGTTCAAGCGCCGGCTCCCCAAGCGCCGTTCTAAGCCTTGTCGCTCAAAGGATGGCAACACTGGCACCAGAGAAAATAGTACTCCAGGCGACGCCAAAAATAATGAAGACCCTGTCGGCGCTGCATCCGAACAGCAGGAACATGACAACACGCAAGACAACCTTGATGAACAAGCCATAGAAGATAACTCGGAGGACGATAGTTTCCATCCACCCTCCGAAGAGGAGACAAGCCTCGGCAACGAAGATTTTGTCGTGCCCGAGGACCCTCTAGAGCAGGAGGGCTTTAAGCTTCAACTTATAGCCACTGCAAGGAGCCTGAAAAAGAAGCGGCAGCAGCTTCAAGCTGAACAAGACCTGCTCGTCCTGAGAGCGAAAGATTATGGCCTCAAGCGCCCAACCAAGAGATACCCAAAGCGCAGACTGCTACCTCAATTCGATGAGGAGGCACCGGAGCACACATCTCCCTCGCGTAATGCAGAACGACCACCACGTGGTCGAGACAGGGCGGCCGACCGGCCACCACGCGGTCGGGATAAAGAGGCAACTCAGGCCGAACAGCAGCCGGCCCAACCACCCCGCAAAAATAAAGACGGAAGAGTTCGGGGTCACACATATGACCTCCGGCAAATCCTGGACGATAGAACAGGACACACAAGATCGATCTACGGATCACGAGGGCGTGCCTCGAGGGACGAGGAAGACTACCTATTCGGACGTGATAAATCTAACCACGCCCGAGCCGAACACCGCAGACGGACTTGATCAGAACTACGCCATGACGCGGCCCGATTTAGAGGCGCCGCACACCCTCTCTGCTTCACCTATGAAGTACTGGATCATGAATTCCCTGAGGGGTTCAAGCCCGTTAACATGGAATCATATGACGGCACAACCGATCTAGTAGTATGGATCGAGGACTTTATCCTCCATATCCACATGGCTCGAGGAGATGATCTCCACGCCATTAAATACCTCCTAAAGCTCAAAGGACCAGCTCGGCACTGGCTTAACAGCCTGCCTGAAAATTCGATCGGCAGCTGGGAGGACTTGGAAGAAGATTTCCTAGACAACTTCCAAGGAACCTATGTCCAGCCACCAGATGCCGATGACTTAAGCCACATAGTTCAACAACCTGGAGAATCAGACAGAAAATTCTGGACTAGGTTCCTAACCAAAAAGAACCAGATCGTTGACTATCCGGACGCCGAGGCCTTAGCAGCCTTCAAACACAGCATCCATGACGAATGGCTAGCACGTCACTTCGGCCAAGAAAAGCCGAAGTCCATGGCAACCCTCATGGCACTCATGACCCGCTTTTGCACGGGAGAGGATAGTTGGCTGGCCCGTAGTAACAACACAGCCAGCGAGACAGGCCCCTCTGAGGCCAAGTATAGCACGGGCAAGATCCAGCACAATAGAAACAAACGACGAAGCAACGACGATAACACCGACGACACAACAGTTCATGTCGGATTCAGTGGCTCCAAGTCCGGCCAGCGAAAAAAGCCCTATAAAAGGAGAAATGGAAAACAATCCAGCTTGGACCGCATACTTGATCGTCCTTGCCAAATTCATGGCAACCCAGACAAACCGGCCAACCATACCAACAGAGATTGCTGGGTCTTCAAACAGGCCAGAAAAGCAAATGGTAGAGGCAAAGAAGGGGAATCACATAGTGACAAAGAGCCCCGGCAGCCAAACAGCGGGGGGCAAAAGAAACCCCCCCCCCCCCAAGTCAAAATGGTGAACATGATACACATTGCACATATCCCCAAAAGGGAGGGCAAGCGCGCACTCAGGGACGTCTACGCGTAGAGCCAGCCGCCCCAAAATTCAATCGGTGGTCGTCATCCCCGATCACCTTCGATCGACAAGACCACTCAACTAGTGTCCGCCATAGTGGTTCCGCCGCACTAGTTCTTGACCCAATTATTGACGGGTTCCACCTAAGTCGAGTCCTGGTGGACAGTGGTAGCAGCCTCAACCTGCTCTATCAAGACATAGTGCGGAGGATGGGAATTGACTCCTCGCAAATAAAATCAACAAAGACCACCTTCAAAGGAGTCATTCCAGGCGTAGAGGCCCGTTATACGGGCTCAATAACGCTGGAAGTAATATTCGGCTCTCCGGACAACTTCCGAAGTGAAGAACTAATCTTCGATATCGTCCCATTCCGCAGCGGCTATCACGCTCTACTCGGATGAACCGCATTCGCTAGATTCAATGTGGCGCCGCATTATGCTTATCTCAAGCTGAAGATGCCCGGTCCACGTGGCGTCATTACGGTAAATGGAACTACGGAGCGCTCCCTCCATAGAGAGGAGCACACCGCCGCCCTAGCAGCAAAAGTACAGAGTGGCCTTCTGAAGCAGCACTATAATCCAGCTGCCGAGCCCCTGGACACAACTAAGAAGGTCCGAACTATACTGCAGCAGGACATCTCGGCTCGTCACGAGTCAAACTAGCAAAATTCGGCCTCCGCCCAAGCCCATATGAGGCAATGGTATTCGTACCACGAGCACATAGGCTACGCACCCATGGGTACTGACGGAGGCACAACTCGCCCGCGATCCATAGTACTGATTGATAGACCCTGGGATTCGCACGCTTCTGCTTTTTTCCTTTTTACGGGTTTTTCTTCTCTTTTTCAAGGTCTATACGGATTACCCGCTTGCAGAACACACCAAGGAGGCAACGAGCTCTGGCGTACAAGGGACCCCCAGGTGGTTCCTAATAAACGATTATCATACTTGTTTTACATACCCGTATGCAGCTCGCCCTTGGTTACGACATTTTTCAATAGCCTTGCTTGCTTATCACATTACTTGTACAAAGTACGCCTTGACGTACTGATTACATCACAACAGTGAATAAACGATGGCGTCAGCCCACTACTTCATTTTTTCCTGTTTTCTCACCTCGATATCTATTATTCATTGCACACGTACATCATGATACGTACTAATCCGCCAGGGGCTTAATTACAATCCGCATCGCGGCAATAAAAGTACGAACACTTTAATGGTTCAGTTCGTCACCCCGAACTTATAGCATTCTATGCGTCGGCTCCGAATCATGTCTTTGGTCAATAGTTGGGTTGCCCGGCTCCTGTGCTTACTACCTTACGTTCCGCTATATCAGCTAGGGTAGTAAAGGGAGAACTACTGCGATTGTGTCTCGTTTCTTCCGGACGAGCACCTCAGTAGAGAAAGCCGAAAACTGACTGTCATGATGCGGCGAGAGCCGGTCAGCTGTTCGAGAGGTTCCAAATCGTTAGAGATTTTTCCCGCTACTTGCGAAGAATCGTTTTCCCCGATTAGGCGTGTATAGCGCGCCTAATTCGGCCTTCCGAATACCAGGGGCTTCGCCAACTTTATCAGTTGTCAAACTCTTATGGCTAAGTGGGGGCGGTAAAGGCCGCATAGTCTGATTGCCTTGTTCGTCGTGCTAAACACCTCCTTTAAGGACCAGAATGTGGAGTAAAGAGTGTTTAGGTTTATCCCGAACACCCCCGTACTATCTACGTGGGGGCAGAAGCCGACGACTGGTCATCCCTCGGATTAAATAAACAGCCGCACAAGAGGTAAGATTTAAAATCATAAACATTATACTACATAACATCTTTGTACCATATTACAGGGCAAGATAATACACATGTTTGTATGGGAATATAATATCCTTCGAACATTGCACCGCCGCAAGGTGGGATCCCTCCAGGACACCTTCAAAATAATGCTCGGGTCGACGATGCTCCTTGCCCTCCGACGGTCCCTCGGTCATCAGCTTCTTGGCATCTAGCTTTGCCCAATGCGTCTTGACGCGAGCAAAAGCCATACGCGCACCTTCAATGCAGACCGACCGCTTCACGGCTTCGAGCCGCGGACATGCACTCACAAGCCGCTGCACAAGTCTGAAATAACTACCAGGTGTACTATCGGCAGGCCACAGCCGGACTATCAGGTCCTTCATGGCCAGTTCGGCCAACCTATGCAGCTCGACCAACTGCTTTAGCTGGTCGCTGAAGGTCACCGGATGTTCGGATCCCAGATATTGGGACCATAACAGCTTCTCCGTTGACATCCCTTCTTCAGCTCTGTAATACTCGGCCGCGTCCGACACACTGTGCGGCAGACCTGCAAATGCCCCTGGAAAACAAAAATTCAGGACAAGCACAAGGGACGTTTTCTCTACATATTTTCTCGGCATGGTGACAGACTAACCCGCCACAATTTTCTGGGCTACTTGAATCTCCTGGAGGGCGCTCTGGGCCTCGGCTCGTGCATCCTGCGAGCTCTAGCGAGCCTTCGCCAATTCTGACTCCTGCGACATAAAATCGCGCTCCAGGGACTCAAATTTATCTATCGTCCCCTGGAGCTGTTGTTGTGCCTCACCAACCCGGACCTCCTGCTTCTCGCGCAAAGCTCATTCCTTAGCCGCTTTGTCCTCGGCCTCTGCTAGCGCCTTCTTAAGGGTTGCCACCTCGGTTGTGGCCCCTAATAAAGTTTATGACACTTTCAGTCCAGTCGGATTATTCAGTTTTTCGAAATGTACCCACGGGTTACTGCATACCTTAGCTATCTTCCACCTGCTTCTTCACACGGCCGAGCTCCACCTCCGAACTACACCCAGCCCAGATTAGGGGCTGAGAGCAGGAAATTTCACGTCCCACCCACCACCCACTTCATCACCACTGTCGAAGATTAACCGACATGCTGGATTATGGCTCCGAAGACATCGACGATGACGGAGACAAACAAAGCCAAGACCCGTCATTCACCGGGCGCTGGACGACTACCACCACATATGATGTGTATATGGTGGATACACCCAAAGAGGACGACGACGAAGAAATGAAGGATCCGATCGAGGATAAACCCGCGGATGCACCACCAAAACATCGACGTCAGCGACGCTGC
The DNA here is from genome assembly GCA_021605205.1 of Aegilops longissima. NCBI lineage: Eukaryota > Viridiplantae > Streptophyta > Magnoliopsida > Poales > Poaceae > Aegilops > Aegilops longissima. The sequence goes on from CM038678.1 coordinate 340,240,408, forward strand.
TCAAAATCACGGCGCGGAAAGGAAAGTAATACCGGCACCGGAGGCGATAACACTCCGGACAATGCCGAAGACCCTGAAGACCCCGTTGAGCCTACGTCCGAACAGGACGAATGGGAAGAGGGGCAAGTTAACTCCGACGAGAAGGTTGGGGATGATGATTTGGAAGATAGTAACTATCTACCGATCTCCGAGGATGATGTTAGCCTCGGCAATGAAGATTTCATCGTGCTAGAGGAACCCCTCAAGCAGGAGCACTTTAAGCGCTAACTAATCGCCACTGCGAGAAGCCTAAAAAAGAAGCAGAAATAGCTCCAAGCCGAACAGGATACACTCATTGATAGATGGACCCTAGTCCTAGCTATCGAGGAATACAGCCTCGAGCGCCCAACAAAGAGTTATCCGAAGCGTCGGCTACTACCACAATTCGACGACGAGGCCCTTGAGCCAATACCACCGAGATATGACCGCGTTGATGAAACAGACCGTCCACCATGTGGGCGAGATAAAGAGGCTACCTATGCCGAACACCAACCCGCACCACCTTGCCGTAAAGGCAAGGAGGCAGCGGCTCCAGGATACACATACGACCTACGACAGGACCTGGATAATAGAGTAGTCCAAGCTAGATCAATCTATGGATCAAGGGTGCATGCCCCAACGCGAGAAAACGGCCATTAGGCCTGGCGCGATAGGCATAACCTCACCCGGGCCGAAAACAGCATACGGATGTCAACCGAATTCCATTGTGAGGTATTGCAGCACTAGTTCCCAGAAGGGTTTAAACCCGTAAACATCAAATCATAAGACGGCACGACAGATCCCGCGATATGGATTGAAGATTTCCTTCTCCATATCCATATGGCTCGCAGTGACGATCTCCATGCCATCAAATATCTCCCTTTAAAGCTAAAAGGACCAACATAACACTGGTTAAACAGCCTCCCAGAGAACTCTATTGGTAGCTGGGAAGATTTGGAAGATGCGTTAGAGACAGCTTCGAAGGTACCTTTGTCCGGCCTCCGGACGCCAATGACCTTAATCATATAGTCCAGCAACACGGAGAGTCAACCCGAAAACTCAGGACTAGGTTCTTAATTAAAAGGAACCAAATCGTCGATTGTCCAGACGCCGAAGCCCTTGCGGCCTTTAAACATAGCGTCTGTGACGAATGGCTTGCCCGACACCTCGGCCAAGAAAAACCGAAGTCCATGGAAGCTCTTACCGCACTCATGACCCGCTTTTGCAGGGGAGAAGAGAGCTAGTTAGCTCGTAGAAGCAACAGTACCAGCGACCCTGGCACCTCCGAAGCCAGAGACGGCAACGGTAGGCCACGATGCAAAAAACACAAGCGTCGAAGCAACAATGAAGATAACAAAGACACAACAGTCAACGCCGGACTCAGTGGCTCTAAATCTAGTCAGTGGAAGAAGCCATTCAAAGGAAACAAAGATGATCCATCCAGTTTAGACAAAATACTCGATCGGCCTTGCCAGATTGATGGCACCCCTGACAAGCCTGCCAATCATTCCAATAGAAATTGTTGGGTCTTTAAACAGGCAGGTAAGTTAAACACCGAACACAAGGGGAAGGGCCACCACATGAGGATGATGAAGAGCCTCGCCCACCGAACACAGGGGGACAGAAGAAATTTGCCCCTTCGGTGAAAACAATGAACATGATCTATGTCACTCATATCCCCAAGCGGGAGCACAAGAGCGCACTAAGGGACGTCTACGCCATAGAGCCAGTCGCCCAAAAATTCAGCCCGTGGTTGGCCTGTCTGATCACCTTTGATCGCAGGGACCATCCGACCAGTATCTGTCATGGAGGTTCGGCAGCCTTGGTCCTCGATCCAAACATCAACGAATTGCATATCACGCGAGTCCTCATGGACGGTGGCAGTAGTCTCAACCTGCTTTATTAGGACACCGTCCGTAAAATGGGTATCAATCCGTCAAGGATCAAGCCCACTAAAACCACCTTTAAAGGAGTAATACCTTACATGGAGGCCTGCTGCACAGGTTCAATAACGCTGGAAGTAGTCTTCGGCTCATCGGATAATTTCCGAAGTGAAGACTTGATCTTCGACATCGTCCCCTTCCGCAGTGGTTATCACGCACTACTCGGACGAACCGCCTTCACTCACTTCAATGCGGTCCCGCATTATGCTTACTTAAAGCTCAAAATGCTTGGACCCCGTGGAGTCATCACAGTTAATGAAAACATTGAGTGCTCCCTCCGTACTGAGGAGCACACCGCAGCCCTCGCAGCTGAGGTACATAGCAGCCCTTTCAAGCCGAACACTTCATCAGCCATTAAACCCCCGAACACTATCAAACGATTCCGGTCTACCCTGCAGAATGACAGCTCGGTCCATCTCGAGCTAGACTAGCAATTCCGCCTCCGTCAATCCGCCCATCTAACAGTGGTGTATATACCGTGTGTGCATAACTACGCACTCAAAATACCTTGGGAAAGGATGGCGGCACACTAAGGACAAGGCCCACAATACGGCTAGGCCCTATTCGGACCTTGATTTTCTTCTTTTTCTTCTCCTTTTTCCCTTTTCTTTCTTATTTCAGGTTCTGTAAAACCTAAATCACTTTTCAGTGGTACAAGGGCCCTTTCCCAGGCCCCTTCTATCTACACGATCGTTGATCCTCTCAAAGGATCCTACACCAAGGTGAAAAGCAGCACAGACGTGTGGTAGGGTGTCCAAAGGATCCTCAAGACCACATTTTCTTTTTTAAGACCTGTGTACAACTTTCCCTTGTTAAAAAATTCTAGGCATGTAAAAATAGCCTTCATGCCTATGGCATTCTCTGTAAGAGCACGTTTTGACGTATCCATCAGACTATAAGGGAAGCAGTTTTGTCCAACCCTATTCGGTATTGGCTTATTTCATAATCTGCATTCCCTCTTCACTTCACCTTGGCATATACACCTCGGCATGATTTCAATTGCCAGGGGCTCTATTCGGCCACATATATTCTTCAAAAAAAAGTCCGTACACTTTTATAGTATGCTTCGGCGTCCTGAATACTGCATTATATGCATCGGCTCCGAATCATGTCTTTGGTCAATAGTTGTGTTGCCCTGCTCCTGTGGTTACCACCTTATGTTCCGCTTGTTCGGCTAATGTTGTAAAGGGAGAACTACTGCAACTGTGTTTCTGGTTCCTCCGGTCAAACACCTTAGTAGAGAAAGCCAAAAACTAATTGTCATGATACAGCGAAAGCTGGTCAGCGGTTCGGTGACTTACTAAATCCTTTGCTATTTATTCCGTATTGTACGAAGGACTGGCCTCCATCCAGTCACGTGCCTAAGGCATCCAAGTTCGGACAGCCACACACGCACTAGGGGCAAGTTCATAGTCCCATTGTCAAACTCCTATGGCTAAGTGAGAGTGATAAAGCCGCATAGTCTGATTGCCTAGTTCACTGCACAGACACTTCCTTTACGGATCGAGACGTTGGGTTAACTATGGTCATGTGCTATTCCAAACACCCCTGTAGTATCTACGTGGGGGCTGAAGCCGACGACTGGTAAACTTTCAGAAATAATAACGGCCGCACAGGAGGAAAATAATTTCAGATAAAGGCACAAATATATTACAAAGCCTTTGTTCATAACACAACGTCTAGGCAGTTCGGATACATTCACTCAAACATGATATCCTTCGAGCATTGACCCTCTATTAAACGGGCACCCTCTAGGATATCCTCGAAATATTGCTCCGGCTTGCGGTGGTCCTTGCCTTCAGGTGGGCCCTCGACTGCCATGATGGAGGCCTTCATATTCGCCCAGTGCATCTTGACACGGGTAAAGGCCATCCGCGCAACCTCTATGCATGCCGAGCGCTTCACAACTTCAACTCGGGGCAGGGCCTCACCGAGCCACTTGACCAGGCCGAAGTAGCTGCTAGGAATGGGTCCGGCTGGCCACAGCCAGACTATGATGTCCTTCATGGCCAAACCAGACAACCTATGCAGCTCCGCCAGCTGCATCATCTGGTTGTTTAGCAGCGCTGGCCGCTCCGGCGCCAGGTACCACGACCAGAAGAGCTTCTCCGTCATGTTCCCCTCTTGGGCCCAGAAATATTGTGCGGCATCGGCAGCACTCTTCGGCAGATCCGCAAAGGCATCTGGAGAACTCCATAGTCGAGTGAGCAAGGCATATTTCTGACTGCCGAATTTACTGAACAAAAGAAAGGGCTTACCAGCGAGTTATCTGCTTGCCTGCTTGATCTCCTCGCAAGCCACCCGGGACTTGGTCCGCGCTTCCTTGGCCTCTTGGATAGCCTTGGCGAGATCGACTGCTTGGGCCTTATTTTTCTCCTCCAAGGCCTCACACTTGCCGGCGCCGTCCTTGAGCTCTTGCTCCACCTCAGTCACCCGCTGCTCATATTGGCGGCGGGCGACCTGCTGGGCCTTCAAATCCGTAGCCGCTTTATCACGGCCGCTTGGCTCACCCGTGCCTGCTCCTTGGCTTGGGCAAGGGCGCTCTTCATGGTCTCGACCTCGGCTGCACTACCTGTAATCATGATCAGGGCAACACACGAGCTTAAAACTATGCATTGGCATATAACTTCAGGTGTGTAAGAAATTTTTCAAAACATACCTTGCGCCTCATCAAACCGCTTGTTGATGCAGACGAGATCCTCATCGGTCAGCTATAGCTTCCTCTTGAGTTCGGATACTTTGTGGGCGGTAGCCACTAACAGTGAAGCCTGTTTATCAAAATAGACAAGTACGTTATCTTCTGCGAATATTACTTGATCCTTTGTTTGGCCTTTTTTTCTAAAGCCGAACAGAGTCTCAGGGGCTACTATCTATACACAGGCATATTTTTTTCCATATGCAAAGCAGCTAAGAATATTACATCACATACCTCAAAGCTTGTTAATAGGCTGGTGAAGGCTTCGTTCAGCCCGCTTTTGGCAGACGAAAACTTCTCAAGCACCATACCCATCAGGGTACGGTGCTCCTCTGTGACGGAAGCACGTTGAAGTGCGTCCATCAGAGGGTTCGGCGCCTCCAGATTAGTGGAGGTCACTGTCAGAATGGGCGCTCCCCCTCCTTTAAAGGGGGTTGTGTTTGATTCCGGAGCCACATGGGTCTCCCGAATGGTGTTCGACTAGGGGCCGAACTGGCCAGGATGCCTGTCGTCAGTCTCCATGGGAGCTATGTCCTCCATGTTCTCGGCAGCCGAGGCATTACCCTCTGGCGCCGTCTTGGCGGCCTCCCGCACCTCTCCGTGGCCCGGGAAGGCCCTCTGGGACAAGACTTCGGTGTAGGTCCGTGCTAGTTGGTTGAGAGGCTCGCGGAGGCGTCTCGCTCTCCACCATCCCCGGCTCCAGCGAGTTCCCTGAAGATGATGATAGTTGGGGGAGGTCGCGGGTCGAACTGCAACACACAATATAATATGTTATATTATAATTATAAAAGGCCAGATATGTGTAAAATATCTGTAGATACTTACGATGCGGCCAGGGTCTTCGACCTGGGGCGCCACTCAGGGATGGCTTCCGCATCCGAATCGGAGCCATCCAGGAGGGAGATCTTCCCCCTCTTGGACGCCTCTGGCTCTGGGTCTACGGAGGCTGCCTTTTCTTCTTCCTCCTCTTAAGGGGAGAAACACTGATACGTCTCTAACGTATCTATAATTTTTGATTGTTCCATGCTGTTTTATTATCAATCTTGGATGTTTTATAATCATTTTATAGTCATTTATATCATTTTTTGGTACTAACCTATTGACATAGTGCCAAGTGCCAGTTGTTGTTTTTCCCTGTTTTTTACATCGTAGGAAATCAATATCAGACGGAGTCCAAATGCCACGAAACTTCACGATGATTTTTTATGCACCAAAAGGAAGAAGTTGGTGTTAAGGTTTGTGATTCCCTATGCATGCACGAAAGTCAATAATCATGCAATGAAAATTATTCGTTTATGTGATTATTCGTTTCTTGGTTGGTCACTTCTCAATCTTTTTGCTAGCCTTCATTTTGCAGCAAGTATGACCTCTACTTGTGCATCCAAAATCCTTTAAACCAGTATTGCCATATGAGTCCACTATATCTACCTATATGCGGTATTCTTTTGCCGTTCTAAGCAAATTTGCATGTGCCATCTCTAATTTTCAAAATAAACTTCTCTTTTGTGTGTTTGTTTCGCTCGCGGAATGGTAACAGGTGGCTAATATTTTCCATGCTAGATGTGTTATTCTCACGATGAGTGTTTATTCACTTGTCATTGCACGAGAGTAAGGCAAAGGTCTTAGGGATGCCCAGTCCCGAAATGCAAAAATGAATTTACTTTATGTTGTCAAATAATAAATTCCTCGGGAAGTGTTGGTATGGAAGGCACCCGTGGATACGGCTAGCCATGGAAAGTGAAAGTATGGTGGAAAAAGGAATAAACTTTATTTTCTGTTTGGGAACCGCCTATGGCATATCTTGCATGGAAAGTGTTCGTAGCTCTACATCGTTTTTGTTGGTGGGATGGATACACCTCCCAAAATGTTTTTATCTCTAATTTCTCACTTTGAGCTCTGGCACCTCTACAAATCCCTACTTCCCTCTGCGAAGGGCCTTTCTTTTACTTTATGCAATTTTTATTTTATTTTTGAGTCTCCATCTTCTCTTACAAAAGCACCAACTAAGAGGCAATATAATCGTACTTAAGTATTGGGTGTAGCTAATATTCGAGTGTGTTTCATGAATGGATCAATGTTTGAGCATGATGGGCTAGGGATAACTCATTTTAGCGTCCATATTTTGAAAGACATGGTTGCTTGTTGATATGCTTGAGTATCTAAATTATTATGTCAAAACTAGACTATTGCTTTGAATCACATAAAAGTCCAAAATGTCCATGCTATAAAGAAAAGAATATGATATGACTTGATAAACAGCACTCCACATCAAAAATTCTGTTTTTATCACTTACCTACTCGAGGATGAGTAGGATTTAAGCTTGGGGATGCTGATACGTCTCCAACATATCTATAATTTTTGATTATTCCATGATGTTTTATTATCGATCTTGGATGTTTTATAATCATTTTATATCATTTTTTGGTACTAACCTATTGACATAGTGCCAAGTGCCAGTTGCTGTTTTTCCATGTTTTTTACATCGTAGGAAAACAATATCAGACGGTGTCCAAATGCCATGAAACTTCATGATGATTTTTTATGGGCCACAAGGAAGAAGTTGGGCCCTGGTTGCACCTGGGGGCGTCCCGAGGAGGAGACAACCCACCAGGACGCTCCAGGAGGCCCAGGTGCTCCCTGGTGGGTTATGCCCACCTCAGGTGCCCCCGGACCGCCTCTTTGCTCTATAAATACCCCAAAAATACCAGAATCCTTGGGGAGTCGACGAAATGTTCATCCAGCCGCCGCAGAGTCCAGAACCACCACTACAAAAAAAAGACACATCTGCCACATTTTGGGCCGAACAATTTTTCTCTCTCATATTTATGACACTTCTAGGACGATAATTGTGACAAAACCATGTATCATCATAAATGTGGTAGGCTCCTACTTCTATGACAAAAAATCATGACAGAAAATGGGCTTTTCGTCCTGTGCGGGTCGAAGACGCAGCTGCATGACATTCTTTGGGCCGTCCATGATGGAAAAAACCATGGTAGAAGCGAGTGCGAGGAAAATATCGGGGTGTTCCCGGTTACGGTGGGTGGTCGGGGCCGAGCGATGCGCGTTTCTCTCGTACACGATGCGCGTGGGTCCGAAGCATTGGGATCTAACTGAACCCGAGTGAGGCGTTCGGCTCTAACTGAACCCGAGCGATTGCACTGCAGGCTATGCGTTACTGAACCCGAGTGATCGATCGATGGCTGTTAACTGAACCCGATCGAGCGATTCCTTCGCTACTGCTGCTAACTGAAGCCGATCGATGCTGCCTCTGGATGAACAGTGAGCATTGTAGGGGGGGTTTGGATGAACAGTTCCAGGTGGGGGTGGATGAACAGGACCTCGATCGATCGAGCCGGTTGGGGCTGGATGAACAGGACCCGTGGAGGGCTGGATGAACAGGACCACCCCGTGGAGGGCTGGATGAACAGGACCACCCCGTGGAGGGCTGGATAAACAATAGATGGTGGAGGGCTTGATGAACAGTAGCCCGTGGAGGGGTGGTTAAACAGGAGCCCGTGGAGAGGGCTGGTTGAACAGTAGCCGGTGGACTAGCGCGTGGTGGAGGCTGGATGAACAGGAGCCCGTGGATGAACAGTTGCAGGTGGAGGCTGGAGGAGGTCGACGGTGGATGAAAAGTAGCCCGTGGAGGCTGGAGGGGGTCGACGGTGGAGATGAACAGTATCCCGTGGAGTCCCGTTTTGTGGTAGCCACACCCCTCCCGATGAACAGGACCCCCGTTTTGACCATAGCGCTCCAACCCAAGTTCGTTTCTTCCGTTTTGCGGTACGCCACACCCCTCCCGATCAACAGGACCCCCGTTTCGGCCTTAGGAGGTCCGTTTCCTCTCTTTTGCGGTACGCCAGACCCATCCCGATGAACAGGATCCCATTTCGACCGAGGCCGGTCGAACACAAGGCCGTTTCCTCCGTTGTGCGGTACGCCATGCCTTGTTTCCATCGGCTGTTCCATCCAAGCCGGTTGGCTCCCACGCGTTCTGTTGCCTCCTGATGAACACGATGCATTCCGTTGCCTCCCCATGAACATGACAACGACGCAGTTTCTCCGTTCTGACCTAGCCATGTACACGAGCTCTAGCCGTACATATGCGCGAGTAGGCGTTCGAGACCCCGCCCGTATGTACGTACGTGGCCGTATTTTCTTTCTTGCACACTGGATGATGTACGTACGTGTACATGCTACGTGCGCGCCTCTACATCGACCAGTATGTACGTACACGTTCGCGACCAGAATGACAATGCTACATACGCTTCGATTAGGTGGGTCCCGACTGTCAAGCACTTCCTTGCGTGCGAAGATGTAGCTGGTGGGTCCCAGCAGTCAGGGGGGAGAATGGTTTTTTTGCCCGGACGCACTTCCTTGCGTGCGAAGATGTAGCTGGTGGGTCCCAGCAGTCAGGGGGAAACGTTTTTTCATTAAATATGGTGGCCCGTCCGGTGGGTCCCCGCTGTTAGGTGGAGTAATAATTATTTTGCGCGTAATAAGGAGGCACTTCCTTGCTGCAGCCGTGGACCCAGCTGTCAGCCTCTCCACGTACAGTCCACGTCTGATGGAAGCCGTTCCTTGACCATGTTGACCATGCCGCGCCGAGAGCACCAGCGCGGTGGACGATGCGGAGCCGGGGAAGACGCGGCAGTGGATGCCCACGCGTAGTGGAGTATGAGGGTTCACTGGCTCGCTGCGGTGTGAGGCCGCCGTCGCCGCAGAATAACAGGGGGTGTGGGTGAGTAGAGGGATGGCCTGGCCAGCGGTGGGAGTAGTAGGGGCGGTGAGGCCTCCGCCACATCGCAGCCAGCCACGGGACGCAGGAGCACGAGGCACGACCGGTGCTGGTTTGGGTGGCTGGAGCTAGGGATGAAAATGGAGTGGAAAGTTTCCGCTTTTCCGGAGGAAAAATGGAAATGGAGAGGAAATATGGAAACGGAAATGGAAATAAAAATTTTTATGCGGAAATGGAAACAAAAACGGAATGGTGTTTTCCGGTGGAACACATGTGGAAACGGAACTTTCCGTTTCTGTTAATATGGAATTTCCGTTTCTACTATAGGCCCATGGCTGCTTTATAGCCCAACTACCAAACAACACACAATGACACAATGAGTAGAATGTGCATAATGTATCATTTGAGTATCAACTTTTACTACCACACACATACTCCGCTAGACTCTATACTGAATTGTCATGTACTACTACAATACTACCCTACACAACCATATCATTTTGTAGCCATGTTAAGAATTCCATCAATTTGTTTGTTTTTTGTCTGTATTTCTCTATGATTCAAGGGGGTTTTAAGTTCCGGTTAACACATAATTTTGTTTCCGTGTCTGCTCTGTATTCGCTCCGTGTTTGTTTCCGATAGTATCTGTTTCCATATTCGTTTCCGGGGTTTCTGTATTTGTTTCTGCTTTTGTAAAAAAATATGAAAACAAATATGATAGCACCCAGTTCCGTCCGTTTCCGCGCCGTTTTCATCCCTAGCTGGAGCAAGAAGACCAGAGGTTGAAGAAGCACTACGGCCGTTGGATGGACATCGTATGGTCACTGGAGCTAGAATCGTGCATATTGACTAAGTTGACAAAGCCCTCCGTCCCCGTCAACTTAGTAGGCCCACAAGTCAGCCTGCCACTATACTGGGTCCCAGCTAGCAGGTGGAGTATTCATTTTTTTGTCCGTAATAAGGAGGCACTTCCTTGCGTGTGAAGATATAGCTAGTGGGTCCGAGCTGTCAGCGGCGGTAACTTTTTTTCACGAAATATAGAGGCCCTTTCGATGGGTCCCAGATGTCAGGTGGAGGAATCATTATTTTGCGCGTAATAAGGAGGCATTTCCTTGCGTGCGGCCGTGAACCCAGCTGTCAGCCTCTCCACGTACAGTCCACTTCAGATGCATGTCAGTCGTTGACCATGTTGACCAGGCCGCGCCGAGAGCACTAGGGCAGTGGACGACGGCGAGGCCTAGGAAGGGAATGACACGGAGGCTGGGAAGACTCGGTAGTTGTTTCCCACGCGAAGGGAGTACGACTGTACGAGGGTTTACTAGTTCGTCTCCCGTCACCGGAGAATAGCAACAGGTGTGGGTGAGTAGAGGGATGGCAAGGCTAGCGATGGGAGTACGGTGGGGCAGTGAGGCCTGCCCGACAGCACAGCCGGCCGCGGGGAGGAGGGAGCAGGCAGTCCCGCCGGCGCTTGTTTGAGCGGCTAGAGCAGGAAGAGCAGAGATTGAAGAAGCACGACAACCCATATTGTGGCCACGTTTAAAAAATTGTACGAAGTGTTGCATATTTCGGTGCGGTCCGAACTGTTTTTAATCCCGAAATTTCGAGTCACATTCGAACTGATTTTAAAAATAAATGTATATCAATATAAAATCCAACAAATTGTCCATGCATAAAATTCAATGCAACTTAAAATCTCGAAATGAAAAAAAGAAATTTGAAACTAATTGCTGGTTTGATGTGTTTTAACAATGTACAACTCATTTCTCATTACTGATAGGCCATTTTCTCGGCCAACTGAATGAAGCTCTCCTTGTCTTGAAATATTTGCAGCCCAACAGGCCTCACAAAGAGACTTACTTGGCAAATCACAAAAAAACTGGGATGTGGTCGTGGACCTAGCTGCGGCCGTGGACCCAGCTGTCAGCCTTTCCACGTACAGTACTCTTCCGATGGAAGTCGGTCGTCGACCACATTGACCACGCTGCGCCGAGAGCGCCAAGGCGGTGGACGACGGCAAGGCCTAGGAAGGGGACGATGTGGAGCCGGGGAAGACGCCGCAGTGGATGCCCACGCGGAGAGGAGTTTGAGGGTTCACTGGTTCGGCTGCAGTGTGAGGCTGCCATCGCCGCAGAATAACAGGTGGTGTGGGTGAGTAGAGGGATGGCCTGGCCAGTAGTGGGAGGGGGCGGTGAGGCCTCCGCAGCAGCACAACCGGCCACGGGAGGCAGGAGCAGGCGGCACGGCCGGTGCTGCTTTGGGCGGCTGGAGCAAGAAGACCAGAGGTTGAAGAAGCACTATGGCCGTTGGTTGGACATCGTACGGTCACTGGAGCTAGAATCGTTCATATTGACTAAGTTGGCAAAGCCCTCCGTCCCCGTCAACTTAGTAGGCCCACAAGTCAGCCACCCACTATGGTGGGTCCTAGCTAGCAGGGGTGTATTCATTTTTTGTGCATAATAAGGAGGCACTTCCTTGCGTGCGAAGAAATAGCTGGTGGGTTCGACCTGCCGGTGGGGGGAACGTTTTTTTCACGAAATACAGAAGCCCTTCCCGTGGGTCCTAGCTGTCAGGTGGAGGAATCATTATTTTGTGTGTAATAAGGAGGCATTTCCTTGCGTGCGGCCGTGGACCCAGCTATCAACTTCTCCACGTACATTCCACTTCCGATGGATATCGTTCATTGACCACGTTGACCAAGCCGCGCCGAGAGCACCAGGGCAGTGGACGACGGCGAGGCCTAGGAAGGGAACGACATGGAGCCAGGGAAGACTCATTAGTTGTTTCCCACGCAGAGGAGTACGATAGTTTACTGGTTTGTCTGCCGTCCCCAGAGAATAACAGCAGGTGTGGGTGAGTAGAGGATGGCTAGGCCAGCGATGGGAGTATGGTGGGGCGGTGAGGCCTGCGCGGTAGCATAGCCGGCCGCGGGAGGAGGGAGCAGGCAGTCACGTCGGTGCTTGTTTGAGCGGCTGGAGCAGGAAGAGCAGAGATTGAAGAAGCACGACAATCGTTCGATGGACATCCAACAATCACTGCTCTCGTGTGCATTATTTCTTATAATGTACAACCCATTTGCTAATTCTTAAGAATTTTTTGGAGCCCATCTTCTTTTTCTTAGCATTAGACCCCATATTGTGGCCACGGTTAAAAAGTATACGAAATTTTGCATATTTCAGTGCGGTCCACTATTTTTAATCCCGAAATATCGATTCACATTTAAACTATTTTGAAAAATAATTTGTATAAATATAAAATTCAAATAATTGTCCATGCATACAAATCAATGGAATTTAAAATCTTGTAATGAAAATTTTTTGAAGCTAATTCCCTGTTTGATGTGTTTTAAAAATGTACAGCCCATTTCTGGGCAAACCGAATGAAGCTCTGCTCATCTTGAAAGATTTGCAGCACAGCAGGGTTGCTAAAGCAAATAGGCTTCGTTTGGGTATTTCTTTAAAAAATAGAGAACTGGGCTAGCCATTTTCAGCAAGAAAAAACACAACTAGGCTCATGATGTGGTAAACATAAATAAAACCCTGGCTAGATGGGCCACAGCCCCCGCACAGCCCCGTTGTTACCCTGATTCGTCGCTAAAACTACTATAAATAACAACTGCTTGTTCCTCAAAAATATAAACTGCGCGACCTGCTGGGTCCTTGGTGTTAGCCGCTCGTAGTGTAATTCTCTCGTTTATTGACTACGTTGACAATGGCGTGAGCCCAAATGTCCAACCATTAGGAGGAACCATATTTTTGGGCTTGTAATATAGAGGCACTTGCTTGCGTACTGCCATGACGCTGGTGGGTCCCTACTGTCATCCTCTCCACGTACAGTCATCTCCTTGTTCCTCTCGGTTGTTGACGACGTTGACAACGCAAGAGGGCGGCGCACCGCGCATGGTGAACGAACCAAGGCCGCAAGGCGGAGAACAACGACGAGGCCTCGGACGAAACGAACAGGAGCCGTGGAAGATGCGTCGGTCCAGTCGCTGGCGGAGGGGAGTACGAGGGTTGACTAGTTCGGGTGCGGGTGCATGTTGGGGCTGACGTCGCTGGAGAATAACAGGACGTGTGGGGGAATAGAGGGAGGGACTGGCCAACATTGGAGGGTATGCATGGTAGGGCGGCGGAGGCGCAGCCAACCATGGGAGGCGGGAGCAGGCGGAGCCGACGGGGTGGTTTGGTTTGGGTGGCTGGAGGAAGAAGAAGACAAGAGATAGTAGATACACGACAGATGTTGGATGTCAATCCAACGGCTGGTAGGCATAATCGATTGTTGACTGGCTAGTAAGTCGACACCACCTTGGATAGGCTATTTCCTCGCGGGTCCCAAATGTCAGAATCCAAATCAGTCACGGTCATGCGGCCTTTCCTATGAAAATTTATGCCCCATTTCATGTGCTAGTTCGAAATAAGTTTGTGGGTGCTGGTGGGGGCTAATCACTTGGCTTCTGTAATGCACAGTGAGCTCAAGCAGCCGATGAGAGTGATGTTATTTCCCTTGGTTGGGATTTGTTAGTTGTTACAATATTTCACTCTAAATTAAACGACTGGCAAGCCATTTGCCTTGCTTCAAAGAAAATATGACAGTCACAGCCAAGTTGAAAAGGGCAAGAACATGTAACTCCAGCTTACAAACTGTACAAAAGCACGAGGGTTAATTGTTCATCAGGTTTACAAAAAAACCCAGGTTGAAAAGGGCAACAACATCTAACTCCAGCACTGTTTTCGGCAGTCACAGTCAAATGGATCGGTCAGGTCCATATGATGAACATCCTGGGTCGTAAAATTTACTAGATTATGACCACAATATGTTGTAAATAGAAGCCCGACACGTTCAGAAGCTCTTTTGCCCACCTGAAACTCCATTTTTTGCTCTTCCACATACCCATCCGTCAAAACCATGATGCTGATAAACTTAAGCCTGATGGACAATAGTAACCTCGCATTCAGTAGGAAGAATGTGACAAATCTAGTGTTTGCACGGTTGGCTACATATCGTTCTAGCGTTATTGTCTTCAATCGAATCTCCTGAGAAGTGAGAAAATCCTGATGCTTACGAATCCATCGATTGGTTATAACTTTCTTACCCCGTCATGTTGCCTAAATAGACATGAAGATTGAAAATAGTTAAGGTCTAAAAAAAAGAGTGTCGACAGAGCAACAACTGAACGGTTAATTCTAGTACACTATATGCGGGCTTCCAATGTGCGTGAAATTATCACCTTTATATACAACTTCTCCAGACATGGAAAGCATTGCAACAAACCAATAATGTTGTTCAGATCAAAACTATTCATTTGGATATATAAGATCTTGACAGAATCCAGCACCTTTGATAGGCCATCCATGGAGAAACTCTTCATTGAGCATAGAACATAATATTAGTACAAAACGTGTACTCCAAGATGACATACAACTTATGCGCAGAAATTTAAAATGCAGCTTATGATTACAAGTGTAGATGATAATATAAAGTACCTGAAGAACTGTCGAGCCAAACACCATATTGAAATGAGCACAGAGATCATGTATTACACCCAAGGTCTCCAGTTTAGGCGCAGAAAGGACGGTTATTTGCAATGGTGAATAACTAGACTCAAGGATCAACCTTAGAAGTGAAGGGGCATCTTGGATGATGAGCTGCCTTCCGTCAAAAGAAATTCCAATTCTTACAATGTTAGGCGATTTTATTTGGAGACAACCGGTTCTAACTGTGAAAACAAGCACCAAGCACTCCAGGGCAGGGAAACTGGAGTGGATGATGTTGTGCAATGAGGCCTCCGATATACGAACCCGAAAAAGTGAAAGTTTCTTCAGAAATGGGAGTCGAAGGTTTAGTACCAGATTGTCTGGTAGGTCGCACAACACAAAGGTGGCGGTGTGGAGAGAGGAGGAAAACTGTGAGATGGACATCGGTGCTGAGGGCACAGGTAGATGCCGTTCGGTATCTGGTAGGTGATTTCCAGGTGAATAGTAGAACTCAAGCAGTTGTAGTTCTGTGAATTTAGGGGATTTCAGCCAGGCGTCCACCATGCAGGGCATGGTATGCTTGCTCAAGTAGCCTGACGGATGCGGAGGCTTTGAACGGAGCCCTGGTGGGAGGAGATGATGGCTCTGGGGATTTCAAAATCATTGAAGAGAGATAGCTGACGACAGTCGAGATTAAGGGGCACGGCACGCCATAGAGGGCGCCACCGAATTGAGAGGACTTGGGTGCGGTAGCAATCCTTGGTGGGGAGAAGCGAGATGATCTCACCAAGGACGGCGTCTGGCAGATCACTGATGCGGTCCACCCGAGATTCTACGGGTTCCAAGGATCCGGTGGGGGCGGTGTCGCCGCTTCTCCCCACACTGCCGGGTGCGGGATCTACAGCAGGCGTCACCGCTGGCGGGAGCCTCATCTTCTTAGCGCTGGGGTAAGCCGACTCCATTTTCCTCGAGGGCGTCACGAGGCGCTCACGGATTTGAGCAGAGTAACGAATGACGAGCCTAGTTGTAGTGCGAGTGAAGAAGAAGGGGAGTTGGGGTTTTTTTGTAGTAGTGAGAAAGAAGTGGAGCTCGGGTTTTCTGTAGCAGTGAGGTGAGGAATTTGGGGGTACGAGTGGAGCGAGCTGACGTGAGGTGGGTGGGAGTGAGGAGGAAGAAGAACACCTAGGTTTGTTTGGGGGCGGTGTGCTGGGTGTGGGTAGTGCCTCTCATTCAGTAAATATATGGACTTCTGAATTGATTTTACTATCTACTAGGGTGGATGGGCTGTTTTGTCTTGGGCCCAGAGAAACAATTACTACTAGTACACTGGATACAATACCGCTTCTGTCTCCTCCTAGGTCATCGAAACTTCTCCCTCTACTTAATGCCATTATACTTTTGTTCACCGACATGCGGGCCATGCAGCGCGCGGGCCAAAATGCCATCCACCAAATTAGAAGGTAGTATGCAGGCGGCGAGTCACCGCGGTCGTAGCGCGGCAATAACGAGCCATCGTATAACAAAACCCCACCTCCCCGCAGTCTAAGTTTGACGGACGAAGCAACCATCATTTCACTCTTCGCTAAAGCCCCTTCTCCCTCACCGTCTTCAAGAAAGGCAACACTCGCATCTGCCACTGTTCTTCTCTCCCAACAAAGGGAAGGTAAGTGGATCCGTGATGTTGGTATATTTTCGTTCAGAGAAAAAAAGAACTTTTGCAAAGCAGTAACCGATCCTCACTCTCTTTTTTGTTTCATTGTCATTGTGATTGTGTTTTCCTTTCAGTGGTCTCCTAGTATTCGTCAGTTTCATGATGGACCAAGGAGAACCAGGCAAAGATCTGCCGATATTGGAGCAGACGCGGGAGGCTGATCCCCACAAGACAGAGAGCTCCAAGAAGATGGAGGCAGCCACCGAGCCGACCCCAGATACGCTCACGACCACTACTGAGTTGGTCAACGACCCTTTTGAGGTTACAGCCCCTGTTGCACTCTTGGAGCAGTTTCCCCCTTTGAGGATGTGTCCCCCCCCCCCCCCCCCCCCGCTGAGCTGCCCAAGGTGATTTTCTTCTTTGCCGATCTCGATTGTGGTTTTTCATCTAAGTATGTGGTGATGAATAATGCAAAATTTTATTAGCTTCGATGCCATGCTATACATAGTGGTTTAAATAACTTGTGTTTCTTATCTTTGAAAGTAATTCAGAATTTGTTTCGTTTCAATTAGAGCCCTGATGCAGACAAGGATTGTGTGGTTGTACATGTCACTCGCTATGAGGCGGATGACCTGAATATACGCACTGGGAAAACGGAGTTTTTAGGCTGTTGGATCCTGGAAGCCATTTGCGCTTATACCAATGAAGAGTTGTATTCCAGCCTCAGTGTTGTCAGGCGTGTTGTCCAGGGTCTACTGAAGCACAAGAAGTTCAAAGCTACTCCTTCATTTGTGAGGCATACTGTTCTTATCAAGCTTACACAGGAAGATGACATGGCATTGCTCCACAAACAAGTTTATGAGCGGCAAGGCCACAAGGTTGTCTTCATGAAGGTTCACAGGATTGAGCTGCTGCTGGACCTCCTCGATGATGTTCATGGCAAGGTTCGTCTTGTGTCCAGCCCAAATTAGATCGAGGTGTGAAATAGTTGCCCCAGCTAGTGTTTAATAGTAGTTTGGATTGTGTCTAATTATCCGAACCTTGCCTGTTATTGAGCCCTCTGGGTCTAGTACTCTGTTTGAATCCGTCTATGGGAACTGCTTAGTTTTGTGTGCCCGTGAATCATGTGAGAACCATTGTAATTGTTGCCGAAACAGATGCGTCCTCACTAGTTTTTTCATGAATATGGCATGGTAATACATAAGTTGTGACGGTTTATCATACGAGCAGTGTGTGTTTTGATGAAATAGAGTACTCGTTCTAGAACTGTGCACCGATGTATACATAAGTACTTGTAAACACTATTGGTGCTACCCCACTTGTAAGCAGTTGTGCAAAACATGGCACATTGGCTCAGCTCGCGTCAACACTAGGCTATCGACCAGCTAACAATCAATATTCTGCTGTTTGACATATAAGCAACTATGTATCTTGTTACAGTGGTTCATGCAGTTAACTGAGGCTACCATGTAAATTCCAAACGTTCACACGCTAGTCCAGCGTACATGTGGAACACTCACATTAAACTCGGCTTCATAGAAAACTTGAAAATCATAAGTTAAGCAATTTTATACATCTCAATGATTCATAGAACATAACAAACATATACTAGTTCACAGCAAAAGACAAACTTGTGAGAAAGTTTACAAATCAGGAAAAAACAAGCAAGGCTTCTCTGAGCAAAGGGCCTCCCGGGAGGCTTAAATTTCCTGGATTTCACTCTGGTTTTTTCTTGTTGCCACCATCCAGGGTTAGGTTCTCTCATTCCATAATAACCAATTATAATTGTGTTCTCAGCTGGAATGTTGAACTGAACCATGTAGTGTACTGACCAGCTGAAAGTCTTGTGCATTCCACTAAATTTAAGCACCGCTATTTGCAGAAATAAGAAGACCACAATGCCTCTTGTCCGCGCACCTGTCCAAAAAACCGCCGTGCAGCCGTACCAGCTAGTGCTCGGTCCATTGATGAACTGGTAGAAAGTGCATTCCGGATAAGGATGCAGTTGTTTTCGCTCGTCCCTACACTGCAATCAGGAAGTAAAACGTATGAATCAACTTCTTTTATATTGTGTTGGTCATTCTACCTAGTAACTACCAATGTAGGGATACCTGGAAGACGGGTGGTTAGATGATGGCAACGAGGGATAGCCATCTCATTTTGCGCAGTTCTACTAAAACTGAGGTGTGTGCTTTTGATTGCGCGGATAGAAACGATACGGAGATAGACATCCTGAAACAATATGGAGACAGACATCCCTGTTTGCGCAAATACGAAATACGGTTATTCAAACAGTGACAGATATTTGCAGTGGCGTATGATTAACAGCAACATCTATTGTGTTATAATTGGCACTAGATTGATAGTATGAAAGTGTCCTTAAGTAAGTAGCATCACATCACATCAACACTGCCACTAGATTAACATGCAGAACAATAGCATTATTATTACTGTCATGAGAGTAGCACATTGTCAGTAAATGTGCAATCAAATTTGTGCAGTTCCACTGGGATGAAGCAATGTTAGCGGTGTGAGATTTAAGTGTAACTGCAAAAACACAGTTCATGGGAAATAAAGCAAGACGGAAGCACTTCATAAAATGGTTGTGGCATTGCTTCAATTTATCGACGGCACTAGACCATTACTTATAGTGACATTAGGTGGCATTTCTTAATGCTTCATATGATTTTACATTAACGGTAGCGATATGGGCGTTGGGACAGCAGGGGCACAAAAGTGGTGAGGCAGATGTGGTTGCCGAGAGCGGCAAACACTCTTGCAGCATGTCTGAATTTGTCCCACTTTTTATCTCCTCGGTGACATTTTCCTATGTGAGCACAGGAAATCTAGACCTGCTCATTCCCATTTGCGTTGTCCCCCAACACTCGTCACTTTCTTTCCTTTTTCAACCAAGAGATAGGTCCACTTCCCCCCACCCTTCGCCATCCACCATGCTTTTTTTGTCTTTTCAACCAAGAGACCGGTTGGGTAGCCAGTATCTACTACTTTCCCCCGTTTCCTCTTAGAACCAAGTCCTAGATTCATGCTACAGCTTTCCCACTTTCTTCCATGTTTGAACCAACTCTTAGAGTCGACTGTATGAACTAGCTTTACCTCTAATAATAGTAAAAGTCTAGGTGGCTTTGGAACAGCGGACAGAAGTAGAAAAAGATCCACACGAAGCCAAGTGGGGAGCTTGGGCAGTAGAGCAAGGCAGGTTTCGAAGGAATATATACCTGAGGGTCGTCGGCATGTGGCAAAGATGGCGTCGGGAGGCCGCATCTTGGCCACAATACCGCAGGGAGGAAGAAGGGGTCGGAGGCCCTCCGGAGCCAGCGCTCTCTCGGAGAGAACAGCACGGCCGCCGATCGGGACGCGTGGGCAGCCGTTGGTCTCCTCCCTCGCCGCTGACGACAGCGTGAACGATGCACCTGCACCCCTGCCCCGATAGACGTTGTCCAGCCAGATTCAGCCGTGAGCTGAGAGAGAGTGTGGCCACCTATGTCTTGCTTAGATCTGGAGCGCATGAGAGAGTGAACGAGTGGAACCCTAGTAAATCAAGCGTTAAGGCTCTTGCTTATATATATAGTGGAGTGATTTTGTTGTACCAACTTCAAAAAAATGCGCTCCTACGTGTACCCACGAGTGGGTGTGAGAGAACTAGTGCGTGCATGCACCGCTTCTCTTCGTCAGAGTACAATATACTATGCCCAAAGAACGTTCGCCACAAGAGTAATAGTATAAGTGTGTGACGTGTGAGATAAAATAAAATGTGCGCGACGTCTTTTGTTTTTTACAAGTTTTGAGGGTACGGTGTGAAGAGCACATATGTGTGTGACGTCTACCTATAGATAGACAGTGGGTGCGAGAGGACTCGGGAGGGTGCGTGTGCGTGAGAGAGTGGGGGGCACGTACCAACGCAATGCATGTGTCCATAAATCATTATCTGACAAACGTTCGCCACAAGCCTTTTCCTGACGAACGCCGTAAGAACCATTAGATCGGCATCCAAGAGTGTCAGTTTTGCCATGTCATTTAACAGAACAGCCACTCCTACACACAAATCTTCCACGTGAGTGATAGCAACTGCCGTATGCTCCCTCCGTTCCAAAATGCAGTGCATATAGCTTTATTGAAAATTCAAACCTCCCAAACTTTTACCGAGTTTTCGTGTACCAAATTGCACATGTAGAATACCCTGTATATATCATTTCGTTCATCTTTGAGAGGTAACTATAAAGATGGGGGAGGAGTCTACAAAGAAAGACCATCGTATCACCTGTAGCAATTTCAACCATCCTTTGGTGTGGAGGAATATCATAGGAACTCTGTATGATATGATTTTTGTAGGATTTTTTCCTTTAGAGCCAATAGGTTCATAGGAATAGATTCATATACTCCACATTTCAAAGGAAATAAACATGATATCATTTCTATAGCTTTAGAACCACTTGGTTCATATGAATGGATTCCTATACTCCCATAATTTCAAAGGAAAATAAACATTAGCGTATATTCAATAGAAAAGTTCCTATGATATGAACCAAATTACATCTCTTTTCTAATCCTTCCTCATAGGAATTGAGATACATGTCATCTCTAGATTCAATAGAAAAGTTCCTATGATGTGAACGGAATGACATCTCTTTTCCAATCCCTACTCATAGGAATTGAGATACTCCATGTCATCTCTTTCCCTACAACTTCCATGTATACATCTTCTATTCCTAAATAGCTAGTACAACCCACTAGTAGCTTTTTTCCAAGACATGCAACTATGGCACAAGAACTATATAGTGTGCGAATAACTTGAAAGATGGACGCTGGATGATGCTAACCCGACAGTGCAGAGATGGAAAATCCGAGCACTACTGGCCGTTGGATATCATCAACATTCCACCAGATCTGCCACATGTACAATTTAGAAGACTCCATGGTTGAACTTAAGCATAATGCACAAACCTCAAAACACAAGCACTTCTCCTTTGTTCTAGAATCTTCCGTATCATAATTGATTTTTTTTCTAAATGAATTGCCATTATTTGTTTTTTTACTTTATGCTTTACAATGACAACCCCATGAATATTAAATTTTTTATAAAAATAATTGATTTTGAATGAGATGAACTATAAGAACTAAACGAACATCTACATCATGCATATATGACTCAAAGCTTTACATGCTATAGTGTGTATTTATTCATAATTTGGTTTCAAAATCTCATGCGTTCAATGCATGTGTACCTTACTAGTTTTGAGTAGAGTAGCAAATTTCACGTGGCCCCGGGTATATCAAAATGCAGGGCCCATGCATCATTGCCTTTCGGTCGAACCTACGTCCACAATATTTTGTACGTACTATATCTCCACTGGTCCCCGAACCCAAAATGTTGCCTCGTTCCCCTAAATCCAAGCGGCCCACACATATTTAAGGCGTCGACTCGAACTCAATCCCTCTCCCATTTACTACGACGTGGCCCGCACGCCGTAGTAGTACTCCTACAAACCCTACCGCCGCATGCATCATCAGTTTTCTTCAAGAGGACGAGGGAGAAGCCAATTTGTAGTGGAGGCACTTTCAAAAAAAATTGATCTGTACCCTAGGGTGCCCTAGGTAGCTGCCGCACACATCATTGGTTTTCTCTTTTCTTTATGCTCTTGCGCCCTAGAGTGAAATGATGGTTGCGTCGTCCGTCCAGCTTAATGCGGGAAAGGTGAGGCTTTGTGATTTGACCCCTCATCGCTCATTTTCTACTACTGCGGCGCTACGACCGGGGTGTCTCCAATTCCAACCGCTGCTCCGAACTGTAATTTGGTGCATCGCACGTGGAACAAGACGGTGGATGAACCACATGTCGGCCAAAGGGGTCCTGTTAAGTGTGTCGCCATTTCGTGTGCGAACTGACCCTGCTCGAGTCGCTACGCCAACACGACAGGTGCAGCCTACCACTTGGTTTTGCTCCTTGGTGAATCCCGACTATATTGATCTAAAAAGATACGTACTGAGCTACCCTCTCCGTCTCATTTTTTAAGGCGTCTCGGTTTATAGGGCGTGCACCTAGTTCTAGTTCTAGGTTATATGTTACTAGGTCATCATTGGATTATTAAGAGGATGTAGTTTCTAAACATATATTGTTCATCACATATATAGCCAGTTAAATTCTCAACCTAGAACGACATGCATGCCATGTAAATCGATACGGAGGAAGTATAGTAGTAAAAATGAGGTGATTTTACCGAGCGATCGGCGGGGGAGCATGGCCTATCATGCGGTCCCACGTGTCATGATGTACTAAGGCGATGCGCGTGTCCCTCTTGAGGTAGAAGCAATACTACGTGGTTTGAGATGATGGCGAACTGAAGTGTGAAATAATGGTTGCTTCGTCCGTCTGGGAAAGTGCGGCATTGTGATTTGACGTATCATTGCTCATTACTACTACTACTGGGGCGGTACGACTGGGGTGCGTCCCCCCTGCTATTCTGCACTGTTATTTGGTGCTTGACACGTCGACTCTGTTGCTATATGTCCCACATGTCGGCGGCAGGAAGTACAGAATTCATGAAAGCGAGCGTCGATGGAGGAGTACAAGAAACGACTTGGGTTTTTGCTGCTTCGTGCAATCCATCGATACAAACGCGGACTTAAAAAAGGCGAGGACGAGTCTTTTCCCGTGCGGCGGGCAGGGGAGTTTGGCATAGTCTGTTCGAGGCAAGGAGGCAGGATGGGAAACAAGCAAATAAAGGTTGAGCGACTTAGTTTTGGGAAAATCTGATTTTACGAAGTACGTACCCACTAGGGTTTATAGGGCTCATCCAAAAAACATTCGTTTTTCCGTTTTATAAGTCTCAATTCTACTATAGTAGTAGTACCATCCAATGTTGGATTTCGAGGTGCGTTAGAACACCCGATGCAAGCAGTGTCAAGAGAAAACTCACCAATGCATGTATAAGTTCATGGAAATTTAGTGGTCATTCATGCATTCGTTCTAATTAATGCCTCGGTAAACATAACTTCTTGAGAAAATGAGCGTACTAATTACTTGTGCAAACTAGGAGTACGAAATTAATTCGACCACTCACCGTCTACCTTGGTTGGAGAGATTTTGAAATTGAGCCATAAACTGGAAATGAGGGAGTAGTAACTGTTGTCTACTATTTGTGGCCTTGTATAGATGCCAAATGTATTTTTTATAGTGGCCTTGTATAAGTAAATGGAGGGAGTACTAAAGGACATATATATTCCTAACAATATGATAATATGTCTAACCAAGGTAGTAGGGACGAGGAGTAAACGGAGGGAGTAGTAAAATTTTCTCCTCGTCCAGCGAGCCACCGCGCGCGTGGGCGTGGGAGCGGGCGTAAGGCGTACAGTACTACTACTAGTAAGCAAGCTTCACCTCATCCTGCGATCCACCGCGCCCGTGGGCGGGGGAGACAGCATACTAAGCAAGCTTCTCCTCGTTCTACGAGTTGACGGGACACATCAAAAGTACTCCATTGTATAGAGCCTTGCCTCTAAGGTAGCCCCACATGGTTTGCCTCTTTTTAACATAACGCGTCAAGTCGCAATTTGTTTGTTCACCCGTGGTAGACGATTCTCCCTCCACCAAGTGGACAACCAATACATGGTCAAATTACCACGTGGGCTGCTTTTTCGTACAGAAATGAACTCCATCGTGTACCCGCGCGGGTGTGGTTGGGAAAGAGACGGGAGTACGTGCGCCGTGCGTGCACCTCTTCTCTTCATGCACGTCCCCCACCTACGTGTGTGTGTGTGAGAGAGATACAAACCTTGACAAATGACTTGTGCAGAATAACTACTCTTCGTAAGCCATT
The DNA here is from genome assembly GCA_021605205.1 of Aegilops longissima. NCBI lineage: Eukaryota > Viridiplantae > Streptophyta > Magnoliopsida > Poales > Poaceae > Aegilops > Aegilops longissima. Next base: position 340,264,763 of record CM038678.1, read on the forward strand.
GTAAGAGTGGACAAAATGGTGAAGGAGGAGATAGGGGAGCGGCGGAGGTGTGCGATTCTTGGCCGGCGTTTGGCCTCGTTTAAATAGGAGATTAAATAGACGGCGGATGGGAGGATCTCGGCCGGCGTTGCGTTTAATGTCGGCCCAGTCATGAACGGACGTGTGTCCAGAGTTGATTTCTCGGCTTCCACATGGGCGGGTTTCATGGAGGCGTTTGAATGCGGCAAGGAGGCGTGTTCAGCCGGGCGTGCAGGGAGTGGCACCCTCGACTCTGACGTAGGACACTGCGCCGTTCTTCCACTAACGTCTGGGCCCTTTGGGTACATGGCCTGCATGTCAGTGACCCAACGCAGGAAGCACACAACACATGAACCTTTGGTGGGCCAGGGCGGTCAGAAGCGGGCATTTCATAAACCGAAGATTGTTCATTGAGTGTGACGTCATCCTTTTCATGTAGATAAGCCGACTATGTTGATAGCCCGTTCGATACGTTGTGATTCATAAAGACTGCTACAAACATCAATGTTCTGCTTATCACAGATAAGATTGATTAATACCCGTACCAATCCATGTCCTTAACAAAGGGTGCATGCACGTATAGGTTGAGCGTGTGTCTTGCGTCTTGTGCTGTGTGCATGCAGGCGTGCGAGTGTTGCGTGCGTGCAAGGGTACATTTCAGTGTTGCATGCATGTGTGTGTACGTGCGTGTGTTCGTGAGTGCATGTGTACGTGTCAGTGTTGCACGTCTGCATATGTGCGTGTGTTTGTTATGTGTCAGTGTCAGTGTTGCACGCCTGCATGCGTGCGTGTCTTGCGTGCGTCGACTGACTTTTTCATCTCTGGTCATTAGATTTTCCAGCCCTTGGATACGAAATCAAGGGCCTGCAGTTTATCATCAAACTCCACCCCCCCTGAGCCGCCAGCCACCACTGGCTGAACGGCTGGCCCGCGCTGCCCGCGGCTGGCCCGCGCCGCCACGCTGCCCCGCCCGCCCCGAAACTACTCCCCACCTTCGGTCCGCCGCCGCACCGGCCATCCCTCTAGGGCCCCCCGAGCCAAGCTTTTTCTTCGGCGATCCCAACCCCACCTCCCAATCAACGCGCCCCCACCCCCACCGCCGGCGACTGCCAACCAGAGGTCTCACGACTTCGAGTACCCACTGACCACTAATTTATTACCATTTCTGTCCTTCATATACGCGCTGACGGGTGGGCCCTATAGTAGTGTGCGCTGCTGATTGTGGACCATTTGACTGGTCAATTGATCGTGTCATCAACAAATTACGGAGATGTATGGTTAGCCAGTGACCGCATGATCACCCTAAAATGTATTTTATTAACACAATACAGACTAAAACTACCATTTCTTTCTTTCATATACGGGCTGACAGGTGGGCCCCACAGTTATGCGCCCCGATGGTGCAACACTAGTTGCGCCACGTGGAACGTTTGACTGGTCAATTGATTGTGTCATCAACAAAATACGGAGTTGTACGAGTGAACCAGTGACCGTATAATCATGACATGTATTTTTTTAACATGGTACAGACGCAAGGGCTCATATATATGCGCAAGCACTCACCGCTACAAGCGCACACACCAGACCCTACCCCTATGAGCACCTTCAAGAGAATGAGCCAGCATATCATATTGAGATTTTACGAAGTCGCCATAGGTTCCTCGTAGTCGAGTGGAACGTCTCCTCCCACTGAACGCACATCGCCGGAAAATACTGAAATTAACCCAGGATAAATGCGAGCACCGGGACTTTAACCCTGTTGGGCTCGAGAAACCACTGTCCTCCTAACCATCCAACCACATGTTGGTTAGCACGACAAAATGTATGTGGTGACCGTGATGAGCTTATTTCGAAGTACAGTGACCATATCGTGCTTTCGCTTCAAATACAATGACCGTAAGTGTCGTCAACAAAATACGGAGCACGCATCAAATGCAAAGTCCGTCAGTGTCATCAAGAAAATACGGAGATGTATCATGAGCTAGATACCGTATGATCACCACGAGAATGTATACGGTGACCGTAATGAGCATATTCTGAAGTCCAATGACCGTATAGTGCTTTATCTTGAAATACAGTGACCGTCACGCGTGAATGTGTCGTGGGCATGCATACTTTTAGAGGGCCGAGAGATAGTTTGTGTGCGTACGTGAAAGTGATGTAGAAAGAGGGGATGTCCGGTACAGACAAGGAGAGATATGCCCTTCGTTTCTCTTTCCCGTGACTAATATTTTACGAGAATATATAAACATTCACAATGCAGAACAAATATTTTTGGATGCACCATGCAATTAACTTTCATGTATAACATTGTACTATTGTATATGCTTATTTTCTTAGTGACTGATTGCGTTGTGTGGTCTGGTGGGCACATCATTTCTAGTTGTGGTGGGTCAACATGTGGACTCATGGGTCGGTTCCATCCTGCACCACATAGGTTGGATCGAGACGTGTTATATGAAGACCCATGTGGAAGACTCAGCGTACAACACGAAGCTAGCTACCAGAGTCGCGGAGGACTCTATCCCCACTGGTGATAAGCCGACTATATATGATTTGTAACCCTAGGCCCCCAGTATGTTATAGAAGCTTGGGGGCTAGTTCGTCGATAGTATACACACACGCACAATGCCTGGTATTCATGTGTACTTTGTACACACTCCTATCACTAATATACAGTACCAGGAGTAGGCTTTTTCCTCAACTGCAAGGGTCCAAACTAGGGTAAAATTTTGCCTCGTATTACCATCCAGCCTAACAGTCAGGGATATCCTACCGAATGATATGATGGAATCATATCTGCCAACTACTAAGAGAGAGGTGTGTCTCGGGGGGGCGGGGGCAATGTGTGCGAGAGAGGCCTAATGATAATGTGTGTGCGGGAGACACGTAGGCACATATATTTGCGTATAGAGGGCTAGTAGAGACCGTGTGTGTGTATATATGCATGTGAGAGAAATAGTGTTTTCCAACTGAGATTAGTGAAAAGAGTGGTACATAGTAGTCAGAGAGAGAGAGAGAGAGAGAGAGAGAGAGAGAGAGAGAGAGAGAGAGAGAGCAGAGAGAGCATGTGCATGAGACTCCCCGACACCCCGGGAGAGATTGTGAGAATGTGTGAAAGAGAAATGACGATGCATATAAAGTGTGTGCACTTATGCGGTAGATAGAGAAATATATAGCGTGTTTGTGAGAACGGGCCGAGGCATAGTGCATCTACGTGTAAAAGGCGGTTCTACGCATTAAATATAAATGGCATTATTATTTTTGGATGAGATCATGAATTTTGCAAATTGCGTATGGACGAAAATTGGTCTATCAGACACCCATACTCTATTGAATTCTAGCATGTGCATGTGTTTATTTCATATTATCGATCCATAGAGTGAGAGCGGTTTGAAATACAGGCAATGGATTCTTTTGCAATTCATATATAAACATTAATTAGTGCACTCCATGTTGTTAGTGTGAAGCACTTTATACATTTGTCACTTGCATGGATACATTCCAAATTGCTAGTTACGAATTAGAATACATGTCGAATTCAACATAAAGCGGGTTTCAAAGATTCGAATTCATAGGAAGTGCATTCATCTATTTGAACCCGAGATAATGGCATTTGTAAATCAGATGTCAAAGGGGGCATCAATCTTTGTTGTGCGTTTGAACATGCTATATATATATTCATACGCATGTCTAACTATTTTTGCAACCAAGGAGATTATATCTGGAACCATGTATGAACTGAGGTAAGTTGCATATTTTTTAATATATACTCGTGTACAATGTATATTCAAATGTACCCCCTCCATTCCAAAATAATCATAGCTTTAGGATTTTCAAGAGTAAAGATTTGTGAAGTTTGACATATCCTGAAAGTTCAATTCAAGAGAACCGAAAACGTTAATGCTTCTGCTCCCAAATATTGAACGAAGCGCCAAATAGGCCTCTGGTCACCCGAAACTATGGAGACTAATGTTTGGTGGTAGGAAATTATTGTCCTGACTCTGGCCCGTGTTTCCTATCGGCCCGATGTCCAAAGGTCTAAACCGGGGTAGGTTTGTAACTTCACCAAGACGCCTATGTCAACCGCCTCTGAGAAGCATTCATACGCCGTGGGCGCCTAAACACCCATGCGCTCGGCCAAAATCTATCCCGCCCACATTTGGGATACCTGAGATTACTTTCCTACCCCCAACCCGCAATATGTCCGACATTTTAGATGGGGCAAAGTTTGTAACTTTCCCCAAATTTCAAACAAGCGCGTCCCAAACCGAAACATTGTTTCCCCTTAGTTCCCCGCCTCCCTCCGTTTCCCCATTCATACTCCATGCACGCCAAAACACCCTCTCCACCAGCCACGAAACCCCAGCCTCCTCCGTCCTCCACCCCATAGCACCGAATCCACCGCCGCCCTCCTCCATCACGCCGGAGCCGGTACCCCGACATCGTCGTCCAACGCAACCGCAACCGCAACACCCTCAAGGACTTAGCGGCTGAAGCCGAGGTAGAGCTGCCTCCACGACGCCGACGCCAACGTATGCCGTACCAGAACCACTCCGACCACACCGTCCTGCGCCTCACTGCTGCCGCTCCACTGTCGCAACTGTCCACCGCACCGGAGTTGTTCCCGCTACGCTGTCATTCGCCACATCGGATCTGGTTCCCCGCCGCCGACAGATGGCCACCGCACCACACTTAACAACTTCGTCCAAGGTTCTTTCGTCCTGCACAACTTCTCGTTTCCAGCGAACCACAATAAGATCATTGGAAAAACAGAAGGAGGACACAACACTGCCAGCAGAAAGAGGTACTCCTCTTCCCTTATTCGTGCAAACGTTACGTCTCTGCTCACACCGTATTCATCCCATGAAATAAACTAGTTGAGCGCTTCTTACTGCATCTTCTTTGTGATACTAAATGCACAAGGTTTCCTCCCTTCACTATTTCACCTTTTCTAGAGGTCAGTAGCCCGCCTGGATTTCAATTCAGGGTCAGTCGAACCGCAAATTAAAGAAGCAGCACCCACTTAGGCACGCGGAGCACCTAGTCCGCCTGTTCACCGGGGAAGCGGCACATCGGTGTCTATCATAAGGGTGTGGGGTGCAGGAGCTTCTTGAGCCTGATCTGGAGGTCAGTGGGGCTTGAATGGATGGCCAGGGGGCGGTGCCAAGCACGGCGGTGCGGTGAGGTCGAGGGGAGGGTGCAGGCAGGGGACTGGGCCGGTGGTCGCTGCCATTTCGAGGAAGATCGTCAACACTGACTGGCTGGAGGTAGATGAAGGCGATTTGCCCGTTGTTTGTACATCGGACGGTGCAGGAAAAATGGACTGGCCTATTTGTTTTCAGTCGAATGTTATTTTCATAGAATTCTATAGTAATTTAGTGTGCCATGCATGTTGTAGAGCTATCATATGTCTCCCGTCATTTATTTCTCACCGACCTGCTATCTTCTACCTTTACACTGTACTAATTGTGCACACACTTCACCCATACTCACACTATTGTTTTTTATGCATGGGTATTTCAGACTCTGACACAGTGTTGATGAATGCTGAAAAGAAAAGACAGAAGTCGCTCCAGTGTAATTCGAAGATAAGCACTAAGCGTTTCAGCGCTCTAAAGGGTGCAAAGGTCGTGAGCTGGAGATAGTAAACGTAGCTCTGCAGTTGATGATCTCAATTGCCACACACAACCATCCCAGGTGCTTACTTTAACTTTGCGCTGTCAAATGTGGTTGCATGTTGCATATGGTGTCTTGCTTGTATTGCTTCCAATTTGGTTAAATTGCATCTGCTTACTTTACACATTATACCTTTGATAATGACATGCCTTCCTGTTTTTGATACATAATACATATGTCTTTTAACCATGTTCGTACATCAAACTAATGCTCTTTTGTATCCCTCGTCAATCACTTATGATGAGACAATCACCTGAGTGGGTTACTGTGAGACGCCATACTCGTTTAAAGAGTGCAGTGTCATCCTCTCCACATGATTCTCAAGAAACAGCAAGGCTAAATGAAGATAGTCAACATAGCTGTCTAGTTGATGACCGCAATTCCCCCACACCACCATCACAGGTGCTTGCTCTAACTTCACAGTGTGATATGTGGTTGTATGTTGCATACGGTGTCTAGCTTGTAATGCTTCTAATTAGGGTAAATTGCATTTTCTTAGTTTACACATTATACCTGTGAATATGACATGCCTTCCTATTTTTGGTACACACTACATCTATGTGTTAACCTTGTTCTTACATGAAACTACCTCTCTTCTGTATCCTGCATCAATCACTTACGATGAGTCACCTTTATTCATTGCATATTGCATATTATTTCTAGCCTGTTGCCATGTATTGCTTCTAATTTGGTCAAATACATTTGTAAGGGCACCCTTTTAATTTGGCAGTGATATTGGTTTCATCTTTCATATGGTTTCTAGCTTGCATTGATTCTATCAAGTTCAAGCACCTTGTGCTTAGTTTACACTTTATACATCATACATGTCAATATGTCACGCCGTCTTGTTTTTCATACATATTCCATCCTCCTATCATGTGGCTGCCTTACATGAAAGTAGTGTTCGTCAGTATCATGCATCAATGAGTTCTGAAGAGCAAATTTTATTCCTTTTTCTTGTGGGTTTGACTTGACAAGGCAAAATCAAGAAAGAGGAAGGAAAATAGTAAGGAAGGCGATGATGGTGGTCCTCTGCAGCAACGTAAACGGAGCATCTGTACCGATTCTCCTTGTACTGATAGTGCATTGCAAGGTCCAAGTCTCCGCTCCCCTACTCCACCATCCAAGGTGCTTGCTCTAACTTGGCAGTGTGATATCTGGTTGCATGTTGCATATGGTGTCTAGCTTGTAGTGCTCCTAATTAGTGTAAACTGCATATGCTTAGCTTACACATGATACATGTGAATATGACACGCTTTCCTGTTTTTGGTACACACTATATCTGTCTATCACACCATGTTCTTACATGAAACTACTCTTCTTGTGTATCCTGCATCAGTCACTTATGATGGGACACCTTTAAGTTGGCAGTGTGATATTGGTTTGCGTCTTGAATATGATTTCTAGCATGTATTGCTTCTAGTTTGATGAACGCCACCTATGATGAGACAGTTTTAATTTGGCAGAGTGATATTGATTGCACCTTTCATATGGTGTCTAGTTTGCAGTGCTTCTAATTTGTTGAAGTGCCTTCTGCTTAGTTACCACATCATAGGTGTGAATATGTCAAGCCGTCCATTTTTCGAACATATTCCATCCTCGTATTATGACTTTGCCTTTCATCAGAGTAGTGTTCATCAGTATCATGCATGAATGAGTTCTGAAGAGAGAATTATATTCATTTTTCTTGTCGGTTTGACCTCACAATGCAAAATCAATACAGCTGAAGGAAATTGGCAAGGAATTGGATGATGGTGGTCCTTCCGAGCAACTGAAACGGAGGTTCTCTACAGATTCTACTCCGCCATCCTCCCAACAAGATTCGCAAGACAACGCAAGGCTAGCCAGTCAATGTAGCTGTGTACATGATGAGCACATCTTCCCTACTCCACCATCACAGGTGCTTTCCCTAACTTGGCACTATTATATGTTGTTGCATGTTGCATATGATGACTAGCTTGCATTGCTTCTAACTTTGTTGAATTGCATCTGCTTACTATACACATAATGCCTGTGAATATGACACATGTTCCTGTTTCTAGAACATACGTGTACATGATGAGCACATCTCCCCTACTCCACCATCACAGGTGCTTGCTCTAACTTGGCACTATTATATGTGGTTGCATGTTGCGTATGATGTCTAGCTTGTATTGCTTCTAACTTTGTTGAATTGCATTTGCTTACTTTACACTTAATGCCTGTGAATATGACACGTGTTCCTGTTTCTAGAACATACGTGTACATGATGAGCACATCTCCCCTACTCCACCATCACAGGTGCTTGCTCTAACTTGGAACTGTTGTATGTGTTTGCGTTTTCCGTATGATGTCTAGTTTGTATTGCTTCTGATTATGTTGAATTGCATCTGCGTAGGTTACAACTTATACCTGCAACGATCACTTACCCATAAGACACATTTTACTTGGGACTGTGATGTAGGTTGTATCTTGCATTGTCTTCTAGCTTGTGCTGCTTCTAATTTCTTGAAATGGCACTTACGACGAGACACTTTTTACCTGATAGAGTGATATTGGTTGCATGTTCATATGGTGCCTAGCTTTCATTTCTTCTAATTTTGTTGAAATGCCTTCCGCTTACTGTTTTTTCATACATATTCCATCCTCCTATCATACGTGTGAATATGAAACGCTGTCTTTTTTGTATATATTCAATCCTCCTATCCTGCGCTTGCCTTACATCAAAGTAGTGTTTGTCTGTATCATGCATCAACCAGGTATGCAGAGCTAATTTTATTCATCTTCCTGTGGTTTTGACTTCATAAGGCAATATCAGAAAATAGAAAGGAAAAGAGTAGGGGATGTTGGTGGTCCTCCACACCGATGCAAACAGAGACTCTCTGGATTTGCCACTGCTACTGCTAATGAAGTTGAAGTCCCAAGTCTACATGATGAGTTCATCTCCCGTACTCCACCATCGCAGGTGCTTGCTCTAAGTTGACAGTGTGATAATTGGTTTCATGTTGCATATGTTGTCTAGCATGTATTTCTTCTATTTTGATTAAATTTCACCTGCTGAGTTTATACGTTATACATGTGCATATGACATGGCGTTCTATGTCTAGAATACACTGCTTCGATCTATCATACCATGTTCTTACATCAAAGTACTGCTGTTGTGTATCCCACATCAGTCACTCATGATTGGACGCTTTTAACATGGCAGTTTGATAGTGGTTGCATCTTGCATTGATTTCTACGTTGTACTGCTTCTAATTTTTCGAATTGCCACTTATGACAAGACACTTATAACTTGGCAAAGTAATATTGGCTGCATCTTTCATATGGTGTCTAGCTTGCATTACTTCTATTTCTTGAAAATCCTTCTGCTTAGTTTGCACATCGTAGCTGTGAATATGTCATGTCGTCCTCTTTTTCTTACATATTCCATCCTCATACGGTTGTCTTACATCAAAGTATTGCTTGTCTGTATCATGCATCAATGAGTTCTGAAGAGCGATTTTATTCTTTTGTGTTGTGGTTACAGCTTGACATGGCAAAGTCAAAAAAGAGCAAGGAAAATAATATAGCAGGGAGTGGTGTTACTCGTCGTGTGAAACGGAAAAGGATCTGCCTTCCAGATTTTCCTGGTACATATAGTGCAGTAGAAGGTCCAAGTCCACCGGCTAAATCTACAAACACAGTATCACCTGCTCCACCAGCTGCAGCATTCGCTCCAACTGTACCAGCATCTCAACGAGTTACTCGTTCGTTTACTCCGGAACTGGCCAGTTCCCAAGCTGCCTTCACACCTAACACTACTTCCGAAGCACTGCTGACACAATAGGCCTCGGCAAGATCAGATGAACCTCATGAGCATCAACACCAAGACGGTACCTGACCGAGTCATGTTGCAGTTGCATGCTCCTTTATATGTACTCTCATAGTTTGATGTACACTAACACTTTCCATATTCGTTGTTGAACTAGCACCACGGCGCAAGCGGAAACAGACATTAGGGATAGTGCTTGACAGATTAACAAAATCTAAAGGAGGAAGAATGGAGATCCAATTTGAGGTAGGTTTAAAAAGGCCACGTGATGCTATAGAGTCAGCCAAGTTAGTATCAGAGGCAGCCGTTGCCGTTAGGTGTCATGCACGTATCCTCCCAACATGGATCCAGTACAGGAATGAGAAAGACAATACCCAGTTTAACACCTTCCTTGACCATTTATCCGTAAGTAATGTTATTCATCGCAATTAGTAATATTGTCTTGCTCTGTCCCATACTTTCTAGCTTCTTCCTAACAAGACTCACATTATTTTTTCAATAGATGAGGTTCAAGTTGGATCCGAAAGATGATGCAACTAAATAAGCATGCACTCATGTTTTTCAGTTTGCTCAGCGATAGTATCGGTACCACCTTAGAAAGTCTCACTTTGAAGGCAAGGCTAACAATGAAACCGCCCAAACATCTCCAGTGGAATATATTACAGATGAAGACTGGACAGCCCTCGTTAAACACTGGTCTGATCCAAAGTATCAGGTAGGCTATATGTATTTGTTCAGAACACATATTGAACTTGTATTTATGTATGTGCCTTACAAGTGTATCTTCTTCTAGGCTAACTGTTTGAAGAACAAGACCAACCGTTCTAAAGTGAAATTCCAACAGACAACAGGATCTCGTAGCTATATTCCACACAGCGAGGCTCTTGTAAATAGCTGCTACTTCCTTCTTTTTCTGTGCCATATTATCGTATCTATATTGACCTTTTCCAAATACAGAGGAAAGCCTGTGCGGACCAAAAAGAACCTGAACCGAATGCAGTGCAAATCTTCAAGGATTGCCACACCAACAAGATGAAGGGCATGAGCACACTAGTTCAAGTCGCTATTGTAAGTCCTTACTCCTCCTGCCTTTGAACTGATTGGTACTGTAATGTGTTCATTTAACTACTTGGTTTGCAGCCAATGTCAGTTACTCTATTTACTTTTATACACAATTGTCTTAACGTATCATTTCACCTTACATGATTTAAAAGAGATGAATGATATTCTTTTGGTCTTGATCTGTAATCTAGTTGTTATGTTCACGTGCGCACACAATGATAAAATAGCCTCTTTGTTTTATATTGCCCATGATATGAATGATGTCATACTATGTTCATCCTACTTTAAACCATGTCTCTTTATCCTTAGATGTCAACCAATGTGAGGAAATAGACAATACAGTAGGCATGCTACATGGACATATGTTCCGAAAGTGATTTTATTATGTAGTTGGCACTACAATACATGCTAATGTATTACAGTAGTTCACCAAAATAAGTTATTTATAAACGTGTAACCTACTTTGTTTGTTTTTGTCTCGTTATTAACTTATCTGGTACACTAATCTACAAGTTCAAACTTTCAGGAAGCTATGGAACAAATGATTGAACAGCCACAACCACCGAAGGTGACGAGGCTACCACAGCACAATGTCACCTCTTGCTGCGGTCGGCCAAGATCTCTCCACTAACAAAAGCAAAAAGCACCTTCCCGCGTAATTCTAGGTTGGTTGTCAAGGTAACCTCGTCCAAATCGCCATCTTGAACAAAATCTTCCTGCTAGACAGAGTGATATATCTGCTCGGACACAAGTCCAATCCCTAATGGACGTCGTTTTGGAAACAAGAATAGTGGTTGAAAAATGTCGTCAAGATATGAATGGTTTTGAAACCACACTATCAGACATTCGCTTCGCTGTTCCTGAGCAATGGCGGAAAAAAGGTGAAGATCGTGCTGCTCCATTAGATTCTACAGCCTGAAACATTAGCACTCAGGTCAAATGATCTGTGCTTCTATACATCTAATGGTGCTTTTATCTGCAAGGACTGTAAACTATATGCCAACAGGCGTTTTGTTGTACGGTTGGAATTTATTTTGTTGTGATACAGCATTTATGATGCTGCCAAAGGCTGCAATAATTACGACGCTATTTTTGTATAGTGTAGGTTTATCTTCGTAATGTATTCGGCCGAAAGCTTCATAGGAGTCCAACATGCCAACATTCGTCGGGCCCATTCCAATTGGGCTAAAAACGATTATGGGCCAAAATTTGCATGTAGCCCACTAAAAATATCTGGGCCTAAATCAGCATAAGCTTTCATATTTTTCTGGTAGGCCTGTGCCCATAGTGGGCCTTTAACAGGCCTAAACATAATTTGGGCCCTCAGTAACAATAGGCCGTTTACAGGTGTAAATATCTCGAGCCCAAAAAAACATGGGCCTTTAATAGACCGAAAGTGAGATTGGGCCCTGATTGTGCAAAATAACCCACTGGTCTTAGCAAGCCAAAATGGTGGCCCATTTACGATGCGGATCTTTCACAGGTCGAAATTCAGACGGGCCGTAAATTCACCGACCTAATACACGGGCCTTTAACAGGCCGGAAGTTCGGTCGGGCTAGATTATCGTTATTTTTATATGGCCCGTTAATGGGCCCGATGTGAGTTGGGCCATATATGGCCCATGGATTTCGTCCGAAGTTAACAGGCCGAAAATCACAACAGGCCGAAGGAGGCCCAAATCTATATTGGGGCTCTAACAGGCCGAATGTCACACATGGCCAAATATGACCCAAATCCTTCACGGTAGTTTATGGGCCGAAAGTTTCAATGGCCTGTAAATGGGCCCAAATGAAGCAGGCCCTTTAACAGGCTGGAAATACACCGGGCCGTAATTCGGCCCATATACTTACCGGACTGTTAACGGGCCAGAAGTGACCATGGGCCGCGATGATGACAAGTTTAGGACAGGCTGTTGACGGGCCGATTTGACACTAGCCGTACAGGCCTTAATTGAGAATGTTGGGCCTTTAGCTGGGCCGGCCCATTATGGTCTGCAAAATCTTGTGGGCCTTTAGCTGGGCCGGCCCATTATGGTCCGCTAAATCTTGTGGGCCTTTAGTTGGGCCGGCCCATTTAAACTTTATGGACCACTTTTGGGCCCGTCCACGTGTCAACATATCATAGGCCCATCTTGACCATTGGATGAGTGACACATGTGCCAACGTGGAGCTGACGCGTGGTTCCTTCGACCAGTGAGAATTTTACACATTGAAGATCGGCATTGGTCGTGGCTGTTAGTGGGTTATCGGATCCAAAACCGGAACCGATAGCTTAATGGCGTCCCGTTACGGTGGATGCCACGTGTCGGTCACCCTTGACGAAAGCACTTCTATGACGCGTGATTTATCGTCATGGAAGTGGACACTTCCGTGATGATAATTTGGTAATGTCATGGAACACTTCTACGATAGCACATGTATGACTATCTTCATTCTGTCATAAATTTTTCATGGTTGTACATGCATGACAGAAAACGTGACCTACTGTGACAAACACATATCATCACGGAAGTGTATTTTTTTTGTAGTGCACCAGATCCAATCTAGACACCATCTCGGATGGGGTTCACCACCTCCATGGTGCCTCTCTGAAGATGCGTGAGTAGTTCTTTGTAGACCTTCGGGTCCGTAGTTAGTAACTAGATGGCTTTCTCTCTCTCGCTGAATTCTCAATAGAATGGTCTCTTGGAGATCCATATGATGTAACTCTTTTGCAGTGTGTTTGTTGGGATCTGATGAACTTTGAGTTTATGATCAGTCATATCTTTTTATATCCATGAAAGTTATTTGAGTTTCTTTGATCTCTTATATGCATGATCGCTTATAGCCTCGTATGTCTTCTCCGATATCTGGGTTTTGTTTGGCCAACTTGACCTATTTATGTTCTAATGGGAAGAGCTGCCCGGTAGTGGGTTCGATCTTACGGTGCTTGATCCCAGTGACAGAAAGGGAACCGACACGTATGGATCGTTGCTAGTAAGGATAAAAAGATGGGATCTATATCTACGCAATAGATAAATGGATCTTCTCTACATCATGTCACTGTTCTTATTGCATTACTCCGTTTTTCCATGAACTTAATACACTAGATGCATGTTGGATATCGGTCGCTGTGTGGAGTAATAGTAGTAGATGAAAGCAGGAGTCGGTCTACTAATCTTGGACGTGATGCCTATGTAATGATCATTGCTTGGATATCGTCATAATTATATGAGGTTCTATCAATTGCCCAACAGTAATTTGTTTACCCACCGTTTGCTCTTTTTCTCGAGAGAAGCCAGTAGTGAAACCTACGACCCCCGGGTCTTTTTCCTCATATATTTGCTTGCGATCTACTTTTCCTTTGCATTTTTATTTAGATCTATTAAACCAAAAAAAAACTTTGTTGCACTTTATTTTATTTGTGATCTATTATTTCAATCTACTACAATTTTCTGGCATCGTTACCCGAAAGGGATTGACAACCCCTTTAACACGTCGGGTTGCGAGGTGTTGTTATTTGTGTGCAGGTGCTGTTTAAGTTGTGTTGCTTGGTTCTCCTACTTGTTCGATAAACTTGGTTTCTTCATCGAGGGAAATACCTACCGTCGCTGTGTTGCATCATCCCTTCCTCTTTGGGGAAATACCGACGTAGTCCTAGCAGACAGGAGCTTTTCTGGCGCTATAGTCAGAGAGCGATCAATCACTTTCGGCCTCCTCCTCCTCTTTGTCTTCGTCTCCCTCGAGGGAGGAGGGAGCCTCGGTCTCTCCGAACATAGCGTCCGAATTACCTTTACGACGGAGGCTGCCTTTGGCCTCCTTGCTCTACTTCTTGGCTTTCTTCTCCAACGCCTGATAGGGCGCCGTGACCAGCATCCTTCTTAGCAGAGGAGTGGCTGGGTTTTCGGGTAGCGGCGCTAGACACCTGATCCGCTCCGCCTTCGCCGTCCAGCCCTCAATGAGGAATGTACATCTCAGTATACCCTTTGACTTATGGACCGAAATTGTGTTCGGAAGTAAAATACTTACCTCAGTAGCCGGATTCACGCTGTCGAGACCAATGTCTTCAGCCTTCTCCGGCTACGTCTTCTGGGCCTTGAAAAGCTGTTTCCAGATCTCTTCGTGTGTTGTGTCGAAGAAGCGTTGCAGTGTCCGGGGGCCCTCCGGATTAAACTCCCACATGCGGAGAGGCCGGCGTTGGCATGGGAGGATCCGATGGAAGAGCATCACCTGAATCACGTCGGTGAGACTAGTGTCCTTGTTTATCATACTCTTGATGCGCTTTTTCAACATCATCACTTCGTTGGTTGACCCCTAGTCCAGACCCTTGTTGGTCCACGACACGAGCCGCATTGGGGGCCCGGATCTGAATTCAGGAGCGGTTGCCCATTTGGTATCGCAGGGTTCGGTGATGTAGAACCACTCCTGCCGCCACACCTTCACGGTCTCCACGAAGGCTCCTTTGGGCCAAGTGGTGTTGGGGAGCTTGCTCACCATGGCGCCGCCGTAGTCCGCATGCTACACATCGACCACCTTCGGCTTCACATTGAAGACTTTTAGCCAGAGGCGGAAGTGTGGGGGGATGCGGAGTAGCGCCTCGCATATGATGATGAACGCCGAGATGTGGAGGAATGAACTCGGGGCTAGATTGTGAAAATCTAGCCCGTAGTGGAACATCAAGACGCGGACGAAGGGGTGGAGGGGAAACCCTAACCCGCGGAGAAAGTGAGGGACGAACACAACCCTCTCGCTGGGCTCTCGAGTGGGGATGACTTGCTCTTTGGCAGGGTGTCTGTGTGCGATTTTCGCGGTCAAGTACCTCGCTCCCCGGAGCTCTTTGATGTCGTTCTCCGTCACGGAGGAGGCCACCCACTTGCCTTGAGAACCAGATCTGGACATGGCTGGAAACACTACAAGAAATATGTCAACTTGCGACCATCACTATTGGCCGCTGAATGGTCATTGTTTTTAATTTGCGACCTTTTTGTGACCAAAAACAGATGGTCAAAAGCTGGCCGTCGTAAACTGAAATTAAACAACCTTCTCTGTGATATGTAAAAGGTCGTTGGTTCTACGGCCAAAATTTTGGTCACTGGCAGCCTCCCCAGGCCACGTAGGATCCAGCGTGGCAAGCTGACGTGGATAAGATTCAGCCCGGTCCAATTTGGTGTCTACATGGGCCGAGCCCATTAATTCATCCCATTTAATGTATTTTTTTCCTGTGCTTTGATTAGCTACATGGGCCTGGGCCAACAAGTCAGCCTTTTATTTTCCAGGATATAGCCTTTAAAAGTCTTTTTTATCAGTCTTTTTTTGCAATCCATTTGTGGCCTCAGCCTTTTTACAGTCCAATCCTAGCCCAATTCTTGTTTGTGCCTTGGCCATTTTACACTCCATTTACTTTTGGGGACTTGGCCTTTTTCATTAAGTTGGTCCAACTTGCCAACTTTCTACTTCTCAAGTTTTCACAGTACACAAAAAACAAATATTTCAAATGGAAATAAACTAAATTCTTGAAATGATATGCAAAATTATCCTATTACAGTCTTTACATAGTATTCATAGAAATAGATGTGCTGACTACTACCGATTACAATATAACTAGCTACAGAGTACAACCAGAACAATAGGCAAATTGATAGAAAAACACCACGCTTCATCTTCCTCTTCTTCCAACTTCTGAAAATAAAATCACCTAGCATTGCAAGGATCACACATTAGAAGCATAAAAAATCAGACTAATAAATGAATGGCATTTCGTATGAAAATCACGATAGCACTAGTATATTTTAACTTATCTTACAACCATCAATATAGTTTGCTTATAAGAGAACATATGGCCTGATTCTTATGTGCACCTAGATTACTAGACAAATTGCACAACCAACAATTATGTGCGCTTATAAGAAACCATCATTTGACACTTGCTACAGTTTTAATGTAAACCAACAGTTAAACTTGAGAAGATGTGAAGCTGAAACCTCCCAGCACAACATCCCAGTTCTGCATTTCTAACCTCTACTTACAACATTTAATGCTGGCAAGAACATATGGACGCAGATATAGTTCCCAAGGATATTTACATGACCAACGTATTTATTACTACTAAGGCGCATACATATCTAGTCAAGGATGGGGGCACACGAGAGTTTGAAACATTTCAAACTTAAGAAATGAGAACAGACAACAAATCATCAGGTTTCCAAGCTAAAGCAGGACATAAAGCAACTTCTCTGAGGCACCGAAATTCTAGAATACCAAGATAGAGTAGATTTAATTTATTTATTTATTTTCTACTGAAACAATAAACAGTTTACTGAGATAGGACAGTGGCCTCAATACTAATCAAGTTACTCAACCATAAGGCATGTGAGCAGGATTGATGAATATGGCATGAAACACCAGCAATGTGAAAACTGGACATATAGGAAGAACACAAAATAGGAAAATTCTCGATACGGCTTCAAGGAACCAGCAGCGCTGCTTGCTCCCTTGGCCCAGCTCCTTGCTGTGGAGGACGGTCGAGACTCAGATGCGGAGCTCCCTGCACATGACGTATTGTATCAATGCTTGCAGCAACAACAGGAACTCGCATACCATAGAACTTGCGCGGTAGTGTATCAACACCCCAAAGGACGCCTTACAAAATTCTCAAAGAATGTTGCCACAGGGATTAACCTCACAACAACCTGAATAAACTACCACTGTAGTGGCACCACCATCCATTCAACCAACAGGATATAATAAATACCAAGAGGCAGCACGCGCAGATAACTATGTTTGTGCAAATCAGATCTTCTGCCTAGACCAATACATCCTATTCAAAAGAATACATAGACCTCAAGCTATGTAACTACTGAAAGAAGAGGAAATGAATGCAATTCTATATAGACAAAAACACATGTAGCAATGTTAAAACTTCAGTATTTCGTGGTACAATGAAAAAGCAGTTCAGTTGAAGAATGTAGCTTGCCATTCTCAATTTTACTACTTAAAGACATAATGTAACAAATACTGGATACTTCACTGCAAGCAAATAGTGCAATAAATTCACTGTTCTATGGATATGATCATAGATTCACATGAGGCGTGCATGGAACATAGTGCAAATAACAACGGAAATTTAAAGAAGCTCGCTTGTTAATGAAGGCCTACCAATCACTTCAACCTAACCTAAAAATAACAGTACATAGACTGTTCGATTACATAGTACTGCTATGTAATTGATACACAAAAGAAGATACATCTCCCATGTTCAGCAATCAGGATCAACCGTGACGCTTTCACTACTCCTACATCAGTAAGCTTTTACAACTCCTGTTGCTAGTGCTCTAAACAAACATAGCAGTGCTATAGGAGTAGAAAAGAGAACTAGGGGTAGGAGAGGGATCCGCTCACCGGAGAGCTTGTGGTCGCCGCCATACATAGCCGCCGTCACGCCGTTCGCCTCAAGAAGCATCGCTGTGCCGGAGACACACACCGTGCACAAGAGTAGAGCACCTACTGCATCCAAATCCAAACCGAACAAGAACAAAAAATTAGGAATGGTTGCAACCATGCTTTTCAAGGCACACAATACAGCAGTTCAGATTACTGTCATTGAGAGACATAGAGACCAGACAAAACAGTAGACTATTTAATCCTATAATAAAGAAGCAAAATCTCACAAGACAGTGAAGTCACTAGCAACAACAGTGGGTGCCATCAAGAAACGGAACCAGTCCTGGTCGACCCTGAAGAAATAAAATCTAACGAACGACTACCCAAATACACAGGCAATGGCAATTGACTACAGCTAGCAATTTCAACAGAGCAAACGACAGGGAGCTGACCCTAGCCCTCTCACTTAGCTTGACAAAGGGCAAGAAAGATGAGACCAGGCGGTGAAGTGGGCATTACGTTGAGCACCTGGGGCGCGCTCTGGTTGGCGCCGGACGCCCGAACCAGCGCTGCACTCGTCCCGGACCGGCGGCTGCAGGGTGCAGAGCTGTTGTACTCGAAGATCTACGCGGGGGCGAGGGGAGCGGGCCATCACGCGGGCTGGGAAATCAATATCTATCCCACCATGTTTGCATCAGTGGTTGTGGAGAGGAAGAACACCAGAGGTAGGTAGAAGAAGAAGAAGGTGAGGGGTATGACCTGCTGCTGCACAACTTGTAGGCTCGCCATGGCCATAGCCATGGGAGGAAGAGATGGGCCGCCTAGGGTTCTGGGCGCCTTCGAGGAGGTTGGACGCGGCGGACCTCCACACCGACCGGAGAGGAGATGAGGCGGGGCTCCAGCCGGCGGCTGCCTCGACCGCGGTGGCTCCTCCGCACTCACCGGAGAGGAGACCAGCAGCGGCATCTGGGGCAAGGAAGAAGGCCGGCGCGGGAGCAGCCGTCTCTGTCGCTGGATTGGGGATCGCCGGAAGTGTAGGTGGTGGATCTGTCGATCTGGATCCAGGAGAGGGAGGCCGCGCGCTAGATCTTGCCGGAGGGGAGGGAGGGAGGAGCAAAGCATGGGGATTTGGAGCATGCTGGATCTTGCCGGGGGAGGGAGGGAGGAGAGGGAGGGGAGGGGTGGGTGGCGGCGAGGGGAGGGGAGGTGGGAGAGATCGGGGAGCGCTAGGGTTCGCTAGGGTGTGCGGGGGACGAGGGAGGAGTGTGGGCTGTGGCCTATGGGTTGTTGGGCTAGGTGGGGTGAGAAGGTGAGGGGGAGCACTGCCATTGGATCCGGGTGGATCGGACGATGCTCGATCCATGATCTGCGTGACATGCTTGTGAACCAATTCAAAACAGAGTACATGTGTGCGACGTCCATGACCATCTAAGTAGGTCGTAATCGGCTAAAAATAAATTGCAGATTTCTTTAGCTAAGAGAACCGACTCTTTTGGCGCCGTCTTTCGGCGGTTCCCCTCCGCCGGTGACTTCTTGGTCGTCGGTGGTGAGGAGGGTCGTCGGATCCCGTGTGTGTGGATCATTTTAGCTTTAGGTTTTAGTGTCCTAGTAGCTTAGGTTTTTGGATTATTCGACGTCTCGACTTCGGGGGCGGGGGCGGCGATACTGAATAAAGAAGCTCTGAATTTTTATCCGGCAAGGCCGCCAGCAAGGACCTAAGCACGTAGAAGAGCAGGGCATCGAGGAGGTGGTCGCGAGCGAGGAGGTAGCCATCGTCACCTTCCCGGTGACCGAAGACCCGTAGTCATACCAGCCCTTTTGATAGCATTTTTAAAGAAATTCAAAAAACAAAACAATAATAAAACTTTCGCATTGTGGCATTATATCTGACCTAGTCTACAGGAAAAATAATAAACTTTGGCTACGGTAAATAATAAACTTTGACTACGGTAAATGTCTTAATAATAAACTTTCAAGCCAAATAATCAATCTTATGCCCACATTCATGGCATAGTTTGTACAAATGATCTCATACTGTGCACAAGGGTGCATCTTGGAATAGCAAACATTGTTGCCTATGGAAGTTTTCATTTTCTTTAGACGAAAAATTCATTTTCCATTTTCTGAGTGCCCAAAATAATTTATTTTGTGAAGGACCTACCATATATTTGTTGCAAAATTGGACCAAATCATTTTTCTAAAACATTGGGCCATATTTAATGCACAATTGACCAAATGGTTGGGTGTCAAAAGCTTTGATCCACTTCTCGTGAAAAAGACAAATTTCCGCCGATTTAGTAGGAAGTGGGTTAAATTTGAACTACAGGTGCCTTATATTTTGCTCTTTATTTTCTCCAAAAATCATTTCTAGGTACATAAGTACCTATTTAATCATAGAAACACCAAAAGTTTTCCAAGATTCAACCACTAGCGAGGAATGGTCATGCCCGCCATTTGACAGCACTTTGAAATGGGCATGAAAAATTCAAAAAAAAATCAAAAAAATCAAAAAACTTTTGCATTGTGTCATTATATGTGGCCAAGTTACCAGTAAAAATAATAAACTTGTAATACAGTAATAATTTAAAAAAAAAAGTGTTCTGAGAAACGAGCTATCATGTGTGAAGATCAATGGCTTCCAAGCCAAATGATCAATGTTATGGTAGCATTCATGGCATAGTTTGTTCAAGTGACCTCATATTATGCACAAGGGTGCATATTGGAATGGCAAACAATGTTGCCTAAGGAAGTTTTCAGTTTCTTTGCATGAAAAATCAATTTTCAAATTTTCGAGTGCCCAGAATGGTTTTTTTTGTGAATGATCTACCATATATTTGTTGCAAAATTGTACCAAATAAATTTTATTAAATATTAGGCCATATTTAATGCACAATTGATAAAATGGTTGGGTGTAAAAAGTTTTGATCCACCTCTCGTGAAATAGACAAATTTTCGTCGATTCATTTGAAAGCACATCAAACTTGAACTGCAGCTGCCTCATAGTTTGCTATTTATTTGTCCCAAAAATCATTTTTAGGTACAAAAGTATCTATTTAATCAGAGAAACACCAAAAAGTTTCCAAGATTCAACCACTAGCTAGGAACGGTCATGCCCGCCGTTTTGACCGCATTTTGGAACGGGCATGAAAAATTCAAAAAAATCAAAAAATTGGAAAACCTTCGCATTGTGTCATTATGTGTGACCAAGTTACCAAGAAAAATAGTAAACTTTTAATTCAACAATTCTTTAAAGAAAGTGTTCTCATAGACGAGCTATCATGTGTGAAGATTCTTGGGTTTCAAGCCAAATGATCAATCTTATGGCCACATTCATGGCATAGTTTGTTAAAATGATCTCATATTATGCACAAGGGTGCATCTTGAAATTACAAACAATTTTGCCTGAGGAACGTTTCATTTTCTTTGCACCAAAAAATCATTTTCCATTTTTCGAGTGTCCAAAATGACTTTTTTTGTGAAGAACCTACCAAATATTTGTTGCAAAATTGTACCAAATAAGTTTTCTAAAATACTAGGACATATTTAATGCACAATTGACCAAATGGTTGGGTGTTAAAAGCTTTTATCCACCTCTCGTTGAAAAGACAAATTTTCGTCGATTCTGTTGGAAATGGGTCGAATTTGAACTATAGCTGCCTCATAGTTTGCTCTTTATTTTTTCCAAAAATCATTTATTGGTACATAAGTATCTATTTAATTAGAGAAACACCAAAATAATTCCAAGATTCAACAACTAGCTAGGAATGGTCATTCTCGCCGTTTTGACCGCATTTTGAAACGGGCATAAACAATTCAAAAAAAATCAAAAAAAATTGGAAAACCTTCACATTGTGTCATTACATGTGACCAAGTTACCAGGAAAAATAATAAACTCGTAATATTACAATTATTTTGAAAAAGTGTTCTCAGAAATGAGATATCATGTGTGAAGATTCATGGCTTGCAAGCGAAATGATCAATCTTATGGCCACATTCATGGCATAGTTTGTTCAAATGATCTCATATTGTGCACAAGGGTGCATCTTGGAATGGCAAACAATGTTGTCTAAGAAAGTTTTCATTTCCTTTGGACGAAAAAATCATTTCCCATTTTTCGAGTGCCCAAAATGAGGTTTTTTTGTGAAGAACCTACCAAATAATTGTTGCAAATTGGGACCAAATCAATTTTATAAAATACTAGGCCATATTTAATGCACAATTGACAAAATGGTTGGGTGTCAAAAGTTTTGATCCACCTCTGGTGAAAAAGACAAATTTCCACCGATTCAGTAGGAAGTGGGTTAAATTTGAACTTCAGCTGCCTCATAGTTTGCTCTTTATTTTTTCTAAAAATTATTTCTAGGTACATAAATATCTACTTAAGCATAAATACATGGTTTGGTGGAGATATGTCGAGGTATGGACGGTGGCCCAGGACCCCAACTCCAAAGCGCGTAAACTCGCATGCCCGTCGCGTGGTCACAGTGTGACCTTGGCGTTGACATGCGTTTTGTGAGGCCTAGGCATGTCTAGTGGGTTGGTCACTCCCCAGGTAGGTGCTAGGAAGAAAATGACAACATAAGATTCTCACGAGGAGACCGAACTATACGCAAACATGAATTAGCAGACAAGTGTTTGATTAGCGGTACGGGAAATTCACATGGCCAATTGGCCTGAGTTTTCGCTGAGGATGATCATCTACTAGGGAGACTGTCTTGGCAAATTTTCAGCTCAAATGGAGGAGCTGAGATAGCACTTGCTTTGCAAAGTACCACATCGGGCAGAAATATGGATGTTGAAGCTGGGCTCAAATGAATAAATGGATTGAGTTGAAATTTTGTGGAGTATGGTCATTTGGGCATAGTAAAGCATTGTAAAAATTTTATACCATTTGGATAATCCTAGCTTGTACTTCCTTCATAAAGCTTCACTTTGGATATAAACTTTGGAAATTTGCTAAGGAAGCTTTAACAGGCAAATGAAGCTGAATATTGGAATGTGGCAATGATTTGGATATGTAAGATGGCACAAAAAGTTTGAGGACAATAGGAGGTGTCTAGATAACACTTGCTTTGCAATGTGCCAATCTGGACAGAAAATAGAAATTGAACCTAGACTTACATGGATAATTGGATTGTGCTGAAATTTGGTGTAGGGAGTTTTTATGGTCAGTTTAATGTGCTGGTAAATTGGCAGCAATTATAAAGCAATATAAAATGTAGTTGCTTCACAAACTGAAAATATTACCAGAAACAAAGATTCAATGGTGAGCTCACATGGTTTGTTAGATAGAGCTAAACATTTGTGTAGAGCTACGAATTTGGCATGTAGAATATGTGGAGAAAATTCAACTCATTAAGATATTCCTATCTAGTACTTCCTTCCTTAACAAAGCTTCTAGCTAAACATAAACTTTGGAAATTTTCCGAGGAAGATTTACTTGGCAAATAGATCTCAATATTGGCATGTGGAAATTATTTGGATATGGAAGATTGACCAAAATGTTTTAGGGCAATAGGAGGGGCATAGATAGCACTTGCTTTGCAATGTGCCAATCTGGACAGAAAACAAAAATTGAAGTTGGGCTCACATAGATGAATTGATTGAGATGAAATTTGTAGGAGGGTGATAATTTGGGCATATGAAGACACTTCACAAATTTCATGCCATTTGGATATATAAAAATGGCACTTCCTTCACAATGCTCTCCACTGAACAGGAAACTGGGAAAAATATTGAGGGGAAATGGTTATATTAAATGAGCTACAATTTGGTTGAGGGAGGTTCTATGGGCAGGGTCATGTCCTGGTAAAATTTCAGAAATTATAAAGCAATATAAAATATAGTTGCTTCACAAACTGAAAATATTACTAGAAACAAAGATTGGATGGTGAGCTCTCATGGATTTTAGATGGAGCTAATTTTTTTGGAGAGCTATGATATGGGCATATAGAAGACGTGGCAAAAAGTTCAACTCATTAGGATATGCATAGCTAGTACTTCCTTCACAAAGCTTCTAGCTGAACAAAAACTTTGGAAATTTGTCGAGGAACATTAACTAGGCAAATGGAGCTAAATTTTGTCATGAGGCAATGATTTGGATAGGAAAGAGTGCCCAACATTTTTTAGGGCAATCAAGAATATATAAATAAACTTCCTTCACAAAGTGATGTTCTAAACAGAATAGGAAAATGAATATTTTTGAATTATATTTTAACTAGACGAGGAAGGTTTTCGACATATTTGACGAAGATATGATCCAAAGAATTTATGAGATTTTTTTGGGAATTTTGGGCTCACAACCTAGGGCAAAAATTGACACATAGGCAAAACTGATGAGGTGGCGCCTAGTCATAGCAATAAGTACCAATGCATCCACGTTCACAACCTCATGACCATTTATATTGGTCGTAATCAGGTAGAAATAAGGTCATTGACCACTCTTGCCTTCTTTATGACCATTTGGTGTCAGGCAATTTCAGGGTTTGAGCCCTTCCAAGCGAAATGGCCATGGATTTACGACCAATTCAGCTGGGGTCACTAAGTTAAGGTCACAAGTTGACATATTTCTTGTAGTGAAAGGTTGGTGGCGGTGGCGAAGATCGAAGCTTGGGCGCTGGAGCTCGAGGGTGGGAAGGCAGAGGAAGGAAGAAGGCGTGGGGTGAAAACAAGGGATCTTTATCCGCTTATATAGGCCATGAATATCAAGCGCCCACCCTGCTAGCCTTAAAACTCGCCTATTCCCAAGGGGTCGTGCGAACGGCGCGGTTGGATTACCCAAACTCATATTGATGAGAACCCCGCAATAAGGGGAGACAATCTCTGTTTTGACAAGACTTGTCAATGGAGGCTGCGCCTCAAACGCGAAGCGAGAGGCCAAAAAATGGTTCGAAATAATAAAGAGGCCAGACATAACATTTCGCCAAAAAAGCTGTCAGTGGACATACCTTATTTTGATTAAGTATTGTGGCTCAGGGTTGTAACTGGTATACAGAGCCGGATACAGTTCTCTTATTCAGGAGACTTCTTTGAGGTATTCGGAGGAGGAACCCGCCTTGCAATGTCGAAGACAATCTACATACCGAACACATCGTCATTGAAAGATTGGTTCAGGGGCTACTAAGGAAGTCCTGGATTATGGGGTCCTCGGGTGTCCGGGCTGTCCAGCATGGGCCAGACTAATGGGCCGTGAAGATACAAGATAGAAGGCCTTCCCCCGTATTCGGATGGGACTGCCCATTGCGTGGATGGCAAGCTTGATGTCCGGATGTATAGTTTCCTTTCTCTGTAAACCGACTCTGTACAACCCTAGGTCCCTCCGGTGTCTATATAAATCGGAGGGTTTAGTCCGTAGAGGCTATCAAAATTTACATAGGCTAGACAGCTA
Source organism: Aegilops longissima (assembly GCA_021605205.1). Taxonomy (NCBI): domain Eukaryota; kingdom Viridiplantae; phylum Streptophyta; class Magnoliopsida; order Poales; family Poaceae; genus Aegilops; species Aegilops longissima. Next base: position 340,290,061 of record CM038678.1, read on the forward strand.
GGGTTTAGCCATTACGATCTCGACGTAGATTGACTCTTTTAACCCCTATACTCATCAAAGTCAATCAAGACCTCCATTAAGAGGGCCCAAACCTGGGTAAACATCATGTCCCCTTGTCTCCTGTTACCTCCGATCCTTAGACGCACAGTTCGGGACCCCCTACCCAAGATCGGCCGGTTTTGACACTGACACTCGTGCACTCACGTCCATGTTGATGCGCTCTTGTAGTGGTAGAGATAGAATGTCCAATGGGGACAAAGGATTGAAGTAGTAGACGACCTCGAAAGGGGACTTGCCGGTAGTCGAATGTCTTGCAGAGTTGTAGGCGTAATCGGTGATGGGTAGATGCTCCTCCCACTCCTTGATGTTCCTGTTTATCAACACACGTAGGAGAGTCGATAATGTCCGATTTGTCACCTCTGTTTGGCCATCGGTTTGTGGATGGTATGCCGAAGAGAAGAAGATCTTGATTCCGATCCTAGCGCAAAGGGTCTTCCAACAGTTGCTTAGGAACTTGATGTTGCGGTCCGAGACAATATTCTTTGGCACTCCATGGAGACGCAAAATTGCCCAAGAAAAGAGATTGGCAACATGTGAAGCATTGTCTATCTTGTTGCATGGGATAAAGTGTGCCATCTTAGAGAAACGGTCCACAACAACAAACACGGAATCCTTTCCCTTTTGAGTTCTAGGCAAACCAAGCACAAAGTCCATACTAATATCTTCCCATGGATGATACGAAATAGGAAGTGGCATATAGAGACCATGGGATTGAGATTTAGACTTAGCGTTGCGACATGTAGAGCATCAGATGGTGTAGCGGGAGACGTCGTGCAACATTTTGGGCCAAAAGTAGTTCTTGGAGAGAGTAGCAAATGTCTTGTCGTGTCCAAAGTGACCCATAAGTACTCCTCCATGAGCCTCTTGCAGAAGTAACAAACGACGAGAAGACTCGGGGATACATAGTTTGTTAGCTCTCATAAGATAATCATCTTTGATGTAATAGTGTTCCCAAGATGTATGCGTCAAGCATTAGGCATATGGAATAGCAAAAGTAGGATCATGCGCATACAAGTCTTTTATGTGCTCAGAGCCAATGACATTCAATTCAAGTTGAGTGACAAGCATGCATTTGCGGGAAAGTGCATCCGCCACAACATTATCTTTACCCTTAATGTACTTAATGACAAGGAAAACAATCAATAAACTCACTCCTTTTATCATTGTCGGTGTTCTGGGACTGGGGGTGCCCAGACTTGCCTGCCCGCGGCCTGAGGCGTGGCTCCACCAATGTCTTGGTACGGCCTAGCTTCGGCAGCGACAACTCAAGACACTCGCGAGGGGCCAAGCCTCGCGAGGCGGACGACACCAAGACCTCCCTGGGGGTAGCCTCACTGGGCTGGCTCCAAGGAGCGGAGATATCTATGCAAGGGGCACCTCGCGAGGTTCACATGACGTGAGCCGTCACGACCAAGGCCAGGCATGCGCCAGCGGGCGCACTTTGGTGCTAAAGAGGCAAGCGCGGGCAAGGAGCCCCGAGGCATCAGGGAAAGGTTTCCATATCGGTGCAACAAGACAAGGACCAGCAGGACGGCAAGACGGAGGTCATTGCGGAGCCCACAGCAGCATCACCACTAGAGCCTTTGGCAGGCGAAGACTACTTTTGTCAGGATAGCTTGCAATAGTTATCTCCCTTCAAAATTGGCCGTTGTGGGATCCCTTCCCGCCTACATTTGGTAAGTGGACCAGGGCCTCTATAAATAGGACTAGCCACCATCGTAGGAAGGGGGAGATCATCTTGGATCGGATCCATTCCATCCTCACACCCACCAGCTCATCGAGCTCAAGATAACCTCTCCTCCCGAGGCTGTTCATCCACTCTACTGGTTCATCCTTAGCCCTCGAGGCAAACGACCACCACACTGGAGTAGGGTATTACACCACAAATTGGCCCGAACCAGTATAAACCCCTGTGTCTCATGTTCTTTGGGTTCATCGAGCTAGGCTGTGGAATCGTTGGGTAGGCAGGCTAGGGAGAAAGAGTCCTTCGTGCGCACCCCAGAGGACGAACCTCTCAAGGGTCTGTGGAACCCGTAATCCGACATTTGGCGTGCCAGGTAGGGGTGCACCGAAGATTTTCCTCCATCGATCCACGCACCACCGCTCCACCGCTTCCATGGCTGATGCTCATCGAGCCCGTGCTAAGCGCCGAGTTGCTCTCAACGCTCGCGTCGCCTAGACGACACCCATCGGCGGGCCTCCCCGTCGCTCTCCATCACCTGCGGCCAAAGCCGCCACCGGCCCGGTGGGGAATGAGGAGTAGGCTTCATCGCTGCACCCCTCTGTGCGGCGGGACGGACGCACCACCACCCCGTCGTTGACTCCGGCTGGCTCATCGTCCCACGCTCGCCGTGGACCCGCGCACACGCAGGCTGTGCTCCTCATGGCACGCAAGCTCCTGCCCTACCGCCCCGTCGACAACCTCTACGAGGACTGGCTGGACCGCATCGCCGAGCTCGTCAACGCCGCTGGGGGCTCTCCTGCACCATCCCTCTCACTGCCTCGTCCGCCTCCTGCTGCGAGCGACGTCGCCCACGGAGCACCTCCACCACCTCCGCGTCAAGATGTCGCCCTCGCACCAAGATGCGCGGCCCCGCGGCGCGACCCACCACGCAGGACGCCCACGCATAAAGAAGGAAGCTGCCAGGAGGTCCCTCGACCGCAAGAAGATGCTTCGGCACTCCCAGCACCACCACGTCAAGACCGCGTGCCGCCTGCGGTGGCGGCGCGTGGGTACCAAGACCAGGCTCCACCTCCACGATGGGCTCCAGTGACTATAGCGGGCTGTCGCGCCTTCACTCCCGAGCTGCACAGCGTCGTATGGCCAGGGAAGTTCAAGCCCGACCTGCCTCCGCACTACGACGGCACCCCCGACCCTATTGAGTTCCTGCACCTCTATGAGCTGAGCATCAAGGCAGCCAACGGCGACGAGAAAGTCATGGTGAACTGGTTTCCCATGGCTTTCAAAGACGGCGCGTGCTCGTGGCTCCTGAACTTTCCTGCGGGATCGATCTCCTCCTGGGGTGAGATGCACGAGCGTTTCGTCGCCAATTTCCAGGGCACTCGCGACTGCCCGCCGGCCGCGGGTGACCTGCGGTGCATCAAGCAGCAGCCAAGGGAAACCCTGCAAAAGTACATCCTGCGCTTCAACAGTGTTCACCTCAAGATCCACAAGGTAACGGACGAAGCCATCATCTCCGCGTTCTCTTATGGCATCCGCGACTTCAAGATGAAGGAGGAGCTCGCCATACATGAGGACCTATGCAAGGCTCTAGAGATGTTGAACATGAAGACGAAGTGCGCGAGAGATGAGGAGGGACGCTTCTCCCTCCTCGAGCTTCCAGCTGCCAACCCGGAAGACAAGAAGGCCAAGACCAAGGACGTGAACGCAAGGGGGCTGCCATGCTCTCGGCGGAACCAGAGATGAAGCGCGGCTGCGACCACCCCGAGTCACCCAAGGCCAACCGCCCGTTTTCTCCTTCCACGACGTGCACAACCACAACACCAACGACTGTCAGGAGCTCAGGGCCATCCATGACGGGCGCTTTGGTCGATGCCCCAAGGGCAACGACCGAGGCTACGGCCGTGGAGGAGGCCGAAGTGGAGGACGCTGGGACGACCGTGGCCCCCGCCAGGAGTGGCGCGACCGGCCTCATGAGGATCGCTGGCAGGACCAGCCTCGCGAGGGCGCCTGGAGAGAGCAGCCTTGTAGGACCGCCCTCAGGGTAACGCTGGCCTCCCTCCACTGCCGCCACCACCAAGGAGGAACGACGATCATCACCAGGACGAGGGGGTTGGGGGCTTCCAGGAGCCGCGTGCCATCGCCTGCATCTTGGGTGGCGCTCAGGCCCTAGCCTCCCAGCGCATCTTCAAGCAGTTCGCTCATGAGATGAACGCGGCCCTCCCCAGGCTCGAGGCCATGCGCCCACTCAGGTGGTCTAACTGCACCATTACCTTCAGCTTGTCCGACCAGCTCAAGTGCGCGGCAACTGCTGACGTCCTCCAGATGCTCTGCTCGCCCATCATCAGCAGTGCCCTTGTCACCAAGACCCTCATTGATGGCGGCGCAGGACTCAACATTCTCTCCATCGATATGTTCGACCGCCTCCAAGTGCCATATGATCAGCTGCAGCCGACCAAGCCCTTCTCAGGAGTGACCGACGGCTCCACCACCCCGATAGGGTAGATCTGCCTCCCGGTCACCTTCAGCAAGCGCGACAACTACCGCACCGAGCTCATCGACTTCGACGTCTCCCACATTCGCCTTCCGTACAATGCCATCCTCAGGTATCCAGCCCTGGCCAAATTCATGGCAGTGACTCATCATGGTTACAACGTCCTCAAGATGCCAGGGAGCTGCGACATCATCACGGTCGCCTGCGAAGATAAGGATGAGGTGTGCTCTCTCGACCGCGCCTACCAGGCTACGGCGGTCGAAGATCCAGACAGTGAAGGCACCACTTATCCTCCTGAGGCCGTCCCCAAGAAGAAAAAGCAGCTGCTCCGCCAAGAGCCTCAGGAGAGCGGTGTCTCCAGTGGTACCACCTCAGGACCTGCGCCCACGGATGGGGCGCCTCCCTCTCTCGCATAGGAAGGCACGCCCGGTGCCCTCCTCAGGCTGGGCTCGGGGGCTCTCATCTGGAGGGCCTCTGACCTAGCCAATGTCACGAGGGAGGCGCTTGGGCACCACGTGGAGGCATGCTTCACCGCACGCTTCCCTCATGAGGGCACAAGGCATGGAGTGCCTAGTGCTCAGGAGTTCATCACCAAGGCGCCCTAGGAGCTTCAAGATGTGAGAACCATGCGTAGCGACCGCTGCCCGCCACTCGACGCAGCTCCTCGTCCTGGCGAGGACAGTGAGCTGCGCGTCTGCGTCGACATTCCAAGGCTCAACAGGGTTGTATTCCAGGAGCGTTTCTAGCCATCGCGTGTTGGTCGGTGCGAGGTTCCACCTCACAGCCATGTTCGCATGCCATTCGGCCTGCCGAACGCAGCTATCACCTTCCAGCGGCACCTGCACAGCGTTTTGGCGGCTCAGGAGGCCAGGCATCACGCAATCCTGGTGGAAATGGCGACGGTTCTTCATGAGCCGCCCAGGCCCCCGAAGCCTCCCGAGGCTCAGGACCAAGGCGACTCGTGAGGAGCAACTTCCTCAACATGTGTCTTCAGCTGCTTTGACATCCCTCTAGCAACGGTGCCAGGTGACTTTTTCTGATTCATTCAGTTGGGGGCGCCCCTCGGGCAGTATTATCCCCAAGTCACATGGGGCATGTCCCTACGACGTGTATGCTTTTGCGTCTTTAAATCTACTCTGTTGGGGGCGCCCCTTGGGCCGCATCATCCCCAGGCCGCATGGGTCCATCCTTGCGGCATGTATCGTCCTTGCATTTATCCAAGCCAGCTTGCCTCCTTGCATGAGTTACCTTATGATTATCACCTGCCAGTCCGGCACTTCGATGCCATGAACGTCGTGCGCCCTTGCGAACCCACCCACGACCGCCTCATGATTAAGGGCCAGCATGGCGTTTGTGCTCGGGTCGTCCCTGCAGCGTCGCTAAATCCAAGAGGCTGTGCTCTGGCACGTGGGCAAGCTCCCGTGTACGTCACCTCCCATGGTCCTTGGTGCTTGGTTCTCGCATGAGCTAATCACAGGCGGATGAGCTAGGGCGCGTGACCCCATGCCTCGCCGCCACAAGAGCCGTGCGCCGGTTGTCTTTCCTTAGTATTTTTCGCATGAGAAGACTGGGCACGGTGTCTGTGCTCGGGGTCCATCCCTGCAGCGTCGATAAACCCAACGGCTGAGCTCTGTCTGGCGGGTCATCCCCGTTCATGTCACCTCCTGGGGTCGTTGGTGTTTGGCCTTCTCATGTGATCACCTCAGGAGATTCATTCGGCGCAGGTTGTCTAACCATCTCACAGGACCATCTCAGTTGTCAAGAATCAAATTCATACGCAACCCGCCTTGAGGTAGGGCCTCGTGAGTCCGGCGCTGGCTCACAAGTGCCCAAACACACCTCGTCTATCCTTGCCATGCAAGCCACGTGTTAGGGCGGGGCTGTACACGCCCCGAGGGCTCCACTCAGAGGGGGGCCCCACCCACGCACCAGTGGAAGCACCATGCTCCGTGCTAGTAGTCAACACGGTCGAGGAGCGGCTATGCCCGTGCAAGTGCGGAAGCGCTACGCTCCTTGCTGGTGATAAACAACTGAGGGCGTCCCCTTGGCCGCATCAACCTCAGGGAGCCGCCAGGCTCAGTGTCCGGCCTCATCGCAATGCTTCCCTTCAGGAGAGCCAAGCGAGGGGACTGGGCACGGGGGCTGCGCCCAGGTCACGCCTGGCGCACGCCACCCCACCAGCTACCTCGGACTTGGTCGTCGCGCGCCCCTCATGATCGGGACCTCGGCGAGGACATGTATGGAGGCCTGTTCGTACGTCAAGGGGGACTCCTGAGCATCGCAACTCAGGAGCCTAACTGGTCACGTAGCCCCTCACCCCTTGGTCTCATCCTGGCAATCCGAACGACCCAAAGGCCGCTGAGGCATGTGCGGGATCGGGCCCTACCGACGCAGAACGCTAAGGCCTACTTTCGCATTCCCTTCCCAAGGGTTGTTCGTACGTCAAGGGGGACTCCTGAGCATCACGACTCAGGAGCCTAACTGGTCATGTAGCCCCTCACCCCTTGGTCTCTTCCTAGTGATCAGGACGACCCAATGGCGGCTGAGGCATGCGCGAGGCCAGGCTCTTCCGACGCAGAACATTAAAAAGTAGCGGGGAGGAAATCTCGGAATCCTAGCAAGTTATTACAAGACATATTGTTCGTCCAAATACCAAGCATAAGTTTTAATGCCTCCGCGAGGCACAATGCATGTTGCAGGAAATAAAAGTGGAGGGAAGCGCCACCAACAAGCCTTCTCTTCAGCCTTGGGCACTACTACCACATGCAAGGAGCGCCCCTTCACGGGCAACATTGCCATCACCTGTGCCGTCCGCCGGAGCCGCAGGGTCGACGACACCATCAGCCAGGGGCGCGGGGTCGATTGCGAGGAATTTGTCCAGTAGGGCCTCCACTTGGTCCTTCGAGGCTTCGGTAGTAGCCTCGCAGTGCTCCTTATCCACGGGCGTCGAGGTCGACGCTGGGGTCGCGAAGATGAAGGTGACCGAAGACACGCGTCAGAGCTGAAGCAGAGAGCGCGTGGGCTTTCCCCTCCACCATGGGGCTGATCCCATCTACGACGCCCTCGAGCGCCGTGACAAGCTGAGGGAGTAGCTCGGCGGGGCCTTCTTCATCAGTCACCAACGGCTTCTTCAAGCCCTTCCCGTAGAGCTCCTTTAGCGCCTCGCGGGACATCAGCTCAAGGGATTTGAAGGCCACACAATCTTCAGTAAGAACCTTTGCCTTGGCCCCCAGCTGGGCTTCTCCGCCTCCACCTTCTTCTCCAGTTTCTCCAGCTGGCTGCGCTCCGTGGCCTGCGCCCGCGCCGACTGCTCCAGCTCGGTATCGCGACCTGTGACCGCATCTTCTCGAGCCTTCATCTTCTCCTCCCACGCCTCGCGCTAACGAGCCTCGACGGTGCGCTCATTGCGCATGGTCTACAGCTCAGCCTCCGCCAACTGGTAGCGCTCTCTGGCAGCCTCAGCATCTTCCAGCGCCACATCACGGGTAGCAGCGGCCCGCTTGCCTTCCTTCGAGGCTGCTCTGGCTTGGCTCAAGACCGCCCTGACAGACGTGTCAGATCGCAGCCACCCTGAGACCAACTCCAAACGCCCTGCCGCCAGGCAACGGTCGGCACCTTAAAAGTCATCCCGGGTCGCCTCCGAGTCAGACCTCTCTTCCTCACCGGAATCATCGGAAGACAACACCACTGGGGCGTCAGTATATGCCGGTGGCACGAGCCCATGCTCATTGAAGACAGGCATGGCGGTGGCAACCTCCGCTCCGTCCGGGCGGCGGTATAGTGGAAGATGGGTATCAGGCGGGTACCCTGGTCCTCCCCGACTAGGAAATGGAAGGTCTTGTCCAGCTCCTCGTCAGACAAGGCGTCTGGCCGTAGGCGGAGGTCGTCTCCTTCTTCCATGAGCCTCCATAAGGGGCGCGAGCACACCTGGAGTGGAGCCAAGCGCTGCGACAGAAACTCCTTGACGATCATGGCCCCTGTCAGCCTTTCCGCCTTCAGGTCGTTCGGCTTCAGGTTGGCTGCCATCTTTGCTAGCACCTGCTTCGCCCGGGGTCAGTGAGCTTCGCGCTAAGCCAGCCCTCGTGAGGCGTAGGCATGCCCGTCGGTAGCGCTAGCCGAGGGTAGGAGCACTAGGCGTCCATCAGGACCCACTTGTTCCTGAAGACCTCGACTCTCTTCCCGGCTCTTGAGATGGCGTTGGTCTCGTTGGCCGCGATGAAGTTGGCGCACCGGGAGCACTGGCCCTCCTTGTTCCAGAGGTAGAAGAAATGGCGAAGCAGCGCCACGGACGGCATCACCCCTACAAATGCCTCGCAGTAAAAGGCGAAGATCGACAGGAGGAAGACGGAGTTGGGATGAAGATGGAGGGCATGGAGATTATAATGGCTGAGGACAACATAGAAGATATTAGAGAAAGGAGGGACCAGCCCCGTGAAGATGTTGTGCCAGAAGAAGAGATAGAAGGAACTACCCGAGGCCTCTGGCTTGGCGGAGCCGACCTAAAGCGCAGTCTCTCCCCCCTCATTGCTGTCGCCCGCCGTCGCCAGGAGTGCAGCAGCAAGGTTCTTCTCTGAGATAGTGGGCACGCTCAAGGCGGGCTCGGACTAGAAGGGCGAGCGCATGGCTTTCGGCTTGTCGGACGCCATCGGCTGCAAGCTTGGGGAGGACTCCTAGCGGATCTGGAGTCTCTCGGGGCAAGAAGAAGGGGATCTAGAGCAAGACGAAGGAAGGCAATGAATGCTCTGTAGTGTGCGCCAGCCTTTTGTTAGGCGAGAATGGTTGCCGCGGCCGTGTGGGGAAGCGAAGGCGCCCACGTCCCATCAATCGCCACGCGTCAATCAAGGCCGCAGGAGGTTGGGGCCCGCGGTGCTCTGCACTTGCCCTTTGGCTTCGCCTCAAAGCCAAGTTCGAGCGTGCCTTGGGCCTGGGGGATACTGTCGGCATTCTGGGACCGAGGGTGCCCAGACTTGCTTGCCTGCAGCCAAGCTTCGGCAGTGACAAATCAATACCCTCGCGAGGGGCCAAGCCTCGCGAGGCGGACGACACTAAGACCACCTTGGGGGTAGCCTCACTGGCTGGCTCCCGAGGAGCAGAGATATCTATGCAAGGGGCACCACACGAGGTTCACATGATGTGATCTGTGACGACCAAGGCCAGGCGGGCACCAGCGGGCGCAGTGTACCAGTTTCCTCTTTGGTGCTAAAGAGGCAAGCGCAGGCGAGGAGTCCCGAGGCATCAGGCAAAGGTTTCCATATCGGTGCAACAAGACCAAGACCAGCAGGACGGCAAGATGGAGGTCATCGCGGAGCCCACAACAACATCACCACCAGAGCCTTTGGCAAGCAAAGACTACTTTTGTCAGGATAACTTGTACTAGTTGTCTCCCTTCAAAATTGGTCGTTGTGGGATGCCTTCCCACCTACATTTGGGAAGAGGACTAGGGCCTCTATAAATAGGACTAGCCACCATCATAGGAAGGGAGGAGATCATCTTGGATCGGATCCATTCCATCGTCACACCCACCAGCTCATCGAGCTCAAGAACACCTATCCTCCGAAGGCTATTCATCCATTGTACTAGTTCATCCTTAGCCCTCGAGGCAATCCACCACCACACTGGAGTAGGGTATTACACCACATGGTGGCCCGTACCAGTATAAACCCATGTGTCTCGTGTCTTTGGGTTCATCAAGCTAGGCCGTGGAATCGTTGGGTAGGCAGGCTGGGGAGAAAGAGTCATTCATGCGCACCCTAGAGTTCGAACCTCTCAAGGGTCAGCGGGACCTGTAATCCGACAGTCATGTCGTTTATTCAATTTAGTTTGACCCTTATGGTATTTAAGCATTTCATGGTCCGTATGGATGACAAATTCATGAGGGCGAAGATAATGTTCCCGCACATGCAGAACTCTCACAAAAGCATATAACACTTTGTCATAGATTGGATAATTAAGTTGCGGTCCAGATAGTTTCTCACTAAAGTAAGCAATTGGGCACTTCTCTTGCATTAACACACCTCCTATACCGTCGCCACTAGCATCGCAATAAACTTAAAAATTTTTGTTCAAATTGGGAAAGGAAAGCAAAGGAGCATGTCTAACAAATTCTTAAGCTCATGAAATGCGGTATCTTGGGATGGTCACCAAACAAATGGTGACTTCTTTTTACTCAAGGAATGCAGAGGGGATGCAATAGTGCTAAAGTCCTTAACGAATCTACGATAGAAACCGGCTAAGCCAAAGAAACTATGCACTTGTTGCAAGTTGGTTGGTTGTGGCCAAGTTCTAATAGCATCAATTTTAGCTTCGCCTACATGAACACCCTTAGATGACACAACAGAACCCAAGAAAACAAGCTTATAAACACCAAAAAGGCATTTGTCCATATTAGCATAAAGGCGCTCTTTTCTTAGAGTTTGCAAACCGGTTCTAAGATGGGTGACATGATCTTCTAGAGATATACTAAACACAAGAATATCATCAAAGTAGACCTCAACAAATACGCCAATGTTTGGGCGAATGACATAATGCATCACACGCATAAAAGTGTCGGGTGCTTCGGATAAGCCCAGAGGCATGACTAGAGATTCATACAAGCCAAACATGGTTTTGAAAGCGGTTTTCCATTCATCACCTTCTTGAATGTGTATTTGGTAGTAGCCACTTTTAAGATCAATTTTAGTGAAAATAGTGGCACCGCTAAGCTCATATAGCATATTGTCGAGGCGAGGAATGAGATATCTATAACGAACGGCGATAGCATTGATGGGACGACAGTCGGAACACATGCGAAAACTACCATCTTTCTTAGGCACAAGAATAAATGGTATGGCACAAGGACTTAACCTTTCACGTACATGTCCGTTGTCAATGAGTTGTTGTACTTTCCTTTGTATTTCTTTTATTTCTTTGGGATTGACGCGGTAAGGTGTCTTGTTTTGTAGTGGTGCGCCAGGAATGAGGTCGAGTCGGTTGTCGGACGTGGGGTACCGGCAAAACCCTTAAGGTTCGAACTTTGGGGTGCGCGCGAAGTTCTTTCCCCCCTACCAATCTACGCCCTAGCTCACTAAGATCTCACGGACGAACTCGAGGAACTCGCAACACAGAAAGACACGGCATTTATACTAGTTCAGGCCACCATTGTGGTGTAATACCCTACTCCAGTGTGTGGTGGTGGATTGCCTATTGGGCTGATGAAGAATAATACAAGGGGAAGAACAACTTCCTGAGGTTGAGGTGTTCTTATGCTCCGTGGACTTGTTAAGTGAGAGCATGACTTCCTCTCTCCCCTCTACTGTGGTGGCTAGCTCTACTTATATAGGCCCTGGTCCTCTCCCCAAATATTGAGCGGGAATGGAGCCAACAACGGCGGGCAAATTTGAAAGGGGACAACTAGTATAAGCTATCCTGACAAAAGCTGTCTTCGCCTGCAAAAGGCTCTGGTGATGACGCCGTCTTGGGCTCCATGGTGACATCCATCTTGCCATCCTTGTCACGCCCAATATGCGACCCTATCCAAATGGAACTCGAAGGTCCCACGAAGGATAGACCCGCATATTGAAACGCTTTTGCAAGGTGGATATCATTACATCAACATTACATAATACATAGGGATACAACCAAGACATACAATGTCACATGAATACAACAACATATACAAGGTCAACATCCGACTACGGATGAAACATAAATAGAAGCTCAACGACATCCACCCTTCTAGCCCAGGCTGCCGACCGAACCTATCCCCGATCAAGAAGAAGCAGAAGAAGATCTCCAATACAAGCAAACATCGCTCTCACGTCATGATCATCGCAAACCTGCACCTACAACTGGTGGTGTAGTAATCTGTGAGCCACAAGGACTCAGCAATCCCATTACCATGGTTATCAAGACTAGCAAAGCTTAATGGGAAAGGAAGGGATAAAGTGGTGAGGTTGCAGCAGCGGCTAAGCATATATGGTGACTAACATACGCAAATGAGAGCGAGAAGAGAAGAAAAGGAACGGTCGTCAACTAGTAATGATCAAGAAGTGATGCTGACTCCTACTTACGTCAGACATAACCCAGAAGCCGTGTTCTCCTCTCGATCCACCCCGAAAAGAGACACTCACGGTTACGCACACGGTTGGTGTATTTTAGAAGAGTTTACTTCAAGTTTACTACAACCGGATATTAACAAATTCCCATCTGCCACATAACCGCGGGCACGGCTCTCGAAAGTTTATACCTGCAGGGTGTCCCAACTTAGCCCATGATAAGCTCTTGCGATCAACGAAGGATATTCCTTCTCCCGAAGACCGATCAGTCTCGGAATCCGGCTACAAGACATTTCGACAGTAATAAAACAAGACCAGCAAAGCCGCCCGATGCGCCGACAATCCCGATAGGAGCTGCACATATCTCGTTCTCAGGGAAACACCGGATGAGCAGTATGTACGGCAACCGACGATACCCCAAGTTTCCTAGGGGCGGCACCGCAAGTGGCTCTGGTTTGGACCAACACTTAGACAAGCATTGGCCCGGGGGGGCTGAATAAAGATGACCCTTGGGTTAATTACTCCCAAGGGAAATGTAGGTGGTGGTGAGGCAAATGGTAAAACCAATGTTGGGCCTTGCTGGAGGAGTCTTATTCAAAGCGAACTGTCAAGGGGGTCCCATAAATCACCCGACCGCGTTAGGGACGCAAAATCCGGGAACATAATACCGATATGACGGAAACTAGGGCGGCAATAGTGGAACAAAACACCAGGCATAGGGTCGAGCCTTCCACCCTTTACCAAGTATATAGATGCATTAATTAAACAATAGATATTGTGATATCACGACAAGTAAACATGTCCCAGCAAGGAACAACACCTCCATGTTCCAACAAGGAACAAACTTCATCTTCACCTGCAACTAGCAACGCTAAAAGAGGGGCTGAGCAAAGCGGTAACATAGCCAGTCAACGGTTTGCATAGGAAAGGTGTCAAAGGTTAGAGGCTGACATGGCAATTTGGGATGGCTTGATAAACAGGTAATAGGTAGCGCAACATAGCGATAGAACGAAGCAACTAGCATAGCAATGATAGTAGTGAGATCCAGGGTAGCGGTCATCTTGCCTGAAATCCCGCTAGGAAGAAGAACGAGTCCATGAAGAAGACGAACGGATGAAGCCGAACCAAGCGTAGACGAACGAATCCTCACGATCGCAACGAAACAGGGACTAACAAGAAGAAGCACACAACAAAGTAAACACACCACACATGAACAAGACATGATGCACAACAAGCATGATGCATTACAAAGCTACATGAAGCTACTCATGGCAAGAGATGATGCATACAAGAGCAACACATCAAAGCAAGTTTAAATGAGGCCGGAAACAACATAGAACAATTCCGGTAAGTCCTCATATGCAAATTTCGAAATTGGTCCAGATCTGAATAAACCTTAAGTTCAAGTTTTTAAACAGCAAGTTAAGATGCACCACGATGCTCTACACGAAAATCTAGTCAAGTTACATATAAAGTTCATTAAATTCGGAGCTACGGCCTAGAAGATATAGGCAAAACAAGATAAGCATGACATTGATGCAAAATGCATACAAACATCAAGCAAACACCTCAAAACAAGGATGCAACATGATAATATGAAACTACATGAAAAATCAAGCAAGTTTCATATAGAGCACACTCAAAACGGAGCAACGGTTCAACACATACACTATATACAAGTTATAGCAACAATCTGTCCAAAACAGCAACTAGGCATATTGCAAGCATCAAAACAACATGCTACAGGACCTCAACAAGAAAACAAAAGGCATGTGCATGATGTACAGGTAAAGCATTACAAAACATGACCACTGAGCTATCTCCATAAATGACTAAAACATGCTCAAAAAGACATGGCAAGATTGCAAATAATAACAGTTTCAGACTTGGCAGAAATAACATCAGGTTGCAATGTTTAGAGCTATCAAACAACAAGTTACAGGAACTTATCATGGCAAAAAAAGGCATGGCATGATACTACTAAATGCATAGAACTAAAGTCCCTTACTGACCATGAGCCAAAAAGGAACAGAAGATATGATGGCACCCATGTAAACATGGCAAGTTATACTACAGATTTAAACATGGCAGGAACAACAATAAGTAGGCATGTTGGTGAGCTTGAATCACTAACCACAGAGCAATACATGTTAAACTAAGCATACATACATCAAGAAGACATGGCATAGAAGCTATACATGGCAAGAACAACATCATAGCATACACGGATCAACTACAACAACCTTGGCAAAATTGAATAACATGTAAACAACCTGCCAGGAAACATTTTATAGCAAAAGTAGAGCTCGATTGACTCAAGCTATGGCACTCCATAATTGCAAAAAAGGGCATGGATGGATAGAGAATAACCATATGTTCAAAACATCCTTACTGAAGTAACTCAAAATAAGCATGGATCTCTCTCAGAGCATCAAGTTTACATGGCATAAAAATATCAGTGAGCAGGGCTGAAATCAGCAACATCATGAAGCCTAGTTTGCATGCTTGTGCTAGTCACCACAGAGATCACAAAAATACATGGCATACACCCCTGTAAAGATGGCATGGCATAGTACAGAACACATGTAGGACTCAAGTTCATAGGAAGCACACATCAATCACGGCAAAAATGACAAAAGTGCATGTTCTGATAAGAATCTGAAACTAACATCACATAGCCCTCTTGCAACAGCATTTCAGGCATCAAGATGAGCTCAAACGTAAATGATGCACTGAGATGAAATGATGTACTCGTTGAGGCGAACAATTTGACATATTACATGCACGAAACGGAGCAGCGGATGCAGAGATACGGCATGATGAACATGAGAAAATAATATGCAAAATCTGGGACTTAGAAGAAATATACCCTCGCGAAAAGTCAACTCGGGACGGGGATATCCGGGACGTGGGGATCCGGGGCGCAGGGGAGGCGTTTGGATCGGGGACGGGTGGATCTCATCCACCCCGACCCGATCCGGCGAGGAGGCGGCGCGAAACTTGGACACCGGCGACGGAGGAGATCCGCGGCGGGAAGGCCGGGCGGCGCGGGGGCGGCGGGGGACCCGCGAGGGCCGGCGGTGGCGCCGGCGGAGGCGAGGCGCGGTCCGGCCGGTGGAGGCGGTGGCGGCGAGGCGCCCGGCGACGGGCCGAGGTCGCGAGGGAGGCGGCGGCGAGACCTGCTGGCGCGCCGCCGGCAGCGGCGGCAGGGCTTCAGCCGGCGCGGCGGCGCTATGGCCGGAGGCGCGCGAACGGGCCCGGGCGGCTCGGGCGGGCTCCCGTGGGCTCTGCGGCCGCGCGGAGGGGAGAGACGGGCAGACAGGTGGCAGCCTCCCATTGGCTGCGGGCGGCGGCGGTGAAGCGTCCGGCACGGACGGACATGTCCGGCGGCGCGCGGGGAAGAGGCTAGGGTTCATCTGCGCGAAAAATCGCGGGGAGACACCTATTTATAGGTAGAGGGAGCTAGGAGACTCCAAATGAGGTGCGGTTTTCGGCCACACGGTCGTGATCGAACGACCGAGAGCATGGAGGGGAGTTTGCTGGGATTTGGGCCACTTTGAAAGGGGTGTTGGGCTGCAAAGAGAAAGGGGCTTTTGCGGTTACCCGGTTAACCGTTGGAGTACCAAACGACCTCCAAATGGCACGAAACTTGACAGGCGGTCTACCGGTGGTATACCAAGTCCACTTGGCAAACCTCGGTCCATTCCGAGAACGTTTAACACCCGCTCACGAAAAGAGGCAAAAGGGGGCGCCGGGAGACATAGGAGTGCCGGATTGCAAAACGGACAACGGGGAAAATGCTCGGATGCATGAGACGAACACGTATGCAAAATGAAATACACATGATGACATGATATGAAATGCAGATGATGACATGGCAAAGTGCAACACGCAAGCAAATGACATGGCAACGACGGCGAATAACTGGAAGACACCTGGCGCATCGAATCCGGGGCGTTACAATCCTGCTAGTCTTGGTTTCGTTGCACCGACATGGAAACCTTTGCTTGACGCCTCGGTACTCCGCGCCTGTGCCTGCGCCTGCTTCTTTAGCACCAAAGTGGAAACAAGGACGCTGCACACCCTGGCGCCCGCCTGGTGCCTGCCTGGTGTCACTCGTCATGGCTCACGTCACGAGAGCCTCGTGAGGTTTGCCCCGCCTTGATATCTCCGCTCCTCGTGATCCTGCGTGGCTAGGCCGCTCCTAGGAGGTCTTGCGTCGTCCGCCTCGTGAGGCTTGGCCCCTCGTGAAGGTCTTGATTGCCTTGTCGATGAAGATGGGCCGTACGGCCCTCTAGCTTAGCCACACCATGGGCCGCAGGCAGGCAAGTCTCGGGACCCCCGTTCCCAGAAAGCCGACAGTAGCCCCCGGGCCCAAGGCGCGCTCGGGCTTGGCTTGGTCAAGTATGGAGCGCTACGGGCCCCAAAGCCTACGGACTCGGTTGATGCATGGAGGTTGATTGGACGTGGGCGTCTCCGCTTCCCCACGCCGCCTTAGAATCCGCCTGGCTACGCGGCCCCCGCGACCTACACAGTTATTCCTCCGTCGTCTGCGCCTTGCTTCCCCAATCTCTCTACTTCCTCGAGACTCTGTTTCTCTTCTCCAATCTGACCTGCCCTCTGCCCGCTTCGCTGCCATGGTGCCGAAACAAGAAGACAAGGGGAAGAAGCCCCTGTCCCCGCCAAGCGCGCCTCTGGCCGTTGAGCCGGCGTTGGGCTGATCCCGGGTGCTCAACGACGAGGCCATGGGCAAGGTGCGTCCAATGCTTGCTTCCGGTTTCAACGAGTGGGGAGAGACGGTGGCTTGGCCCGCGTCTCGCACTCGCATGGCTCGGGCAGCCACTGAAGTCCCAATCTTCATAGATGCCCTCTGGGCTGGCCTGATTCCTCCCTTCTCCGCCTTCTTCAACGTGGTGATCGAGCATTTATCAAATCCACATGTTGCATCTCGACCCCCAATCAGTGACCCTCCTGGTTGTCTTCGCCTTTTTGTGCGAAGCCATGATGGGCATCACTCCTTCGGTGGCCTTCTTCCGCCATTTCTTCTCATTGCATCAGACTGACCCTCGTGTTAGAGCTTGGGGTGCGTGAGCTTCCAGGTTGTGGCCGCGACGGTAGGTGCGGGGATTGACTTTGAGCTTCCTCCATCCACAAGCAATTTCCAGACATGATGGGTGTTTGTCGACGCCAGTGTGCTCAGCCCTCTGCCCCATGCCCCGGCGGGGCCTGCTGTTCCAAACTCCGGTTGGGGCCATCAGAAGCTCATGAGCCCCCGCCTCGCTCCCGTCTGGGCCAGGCTGAGGAGGTTGAAGGACCATGGTGTGACTGCGCCTATGATGGTGAAGGAGTTCGTCAAGCGCCGAGTCGCTCCACTTCGCCGCCATTCCCACCTGATGTGGGCCCTGCTCAGCAGTCGGGACCACATGAGGTTTCAAGAGGAAAGGCTTCCTGTTAAGACGCGGGAGACAGTGCTTATGGTCCTGACGGGAACCCCTCTTCCAGACGACATGCCCAGGAAGAGTTGTTTGCTATACCTTTGCGAGAACAAGGATGAGTTTTCCGCGAGCAAGCCCTCCTTTGATCAGTGGGGCCTGCGCCCGATCGGCCTGGTGGGGCCCCACGAGAATCCTGTCGATGTGGTCCCGCTCCTCGTCACCGGTGCCGAGCTCGCCCCAAGTGAGGGTGCGGGAGGGCGAGCTCCGACGGAGGCCGGCAGCCCCAGCGCTGAAGAGCACATGTCGCACGGAGATCCGGGAGCGTCGTCCTCGGGAGCTCGCGATCCCTCCCCTGGGGCGTAGGTTAGTGAGGCTCAACTGAAGAATTTCAGTTTCATCAGGGTTTCACGGACGTCCGGTTTTTCCGGTCGTCCGGCCGTTCCTGGGGCTCCGGACGTTCATACATCGTCTGTCGTCCGGGGGTTGGGGTCAACGCGAGTTGGGCCTGGGCGATTTTGAGGTGGAAGAAGATGGTGAGGTCAAAATTGAGCGGATTGATGGATGGAAAAGGGTGGGGAGGGTGGGAAAAGCTAGATCCACACGTAGCAACTCAAATCCATGGACCAAATCCAACAAAATCTCAACTCACCAACAAATTACAAAAAATTTTGGGGCTATTTTTGGTGGGGAATTTCGGATTTAGGACAAAAACAACAAAATCAAGCTAGAAAACACGGGGTAGGGGCTCCAAAAACGTGATCAACCAAGCTCTGATACAAAGATGATGTAGGGCGGAACCCTATGTTGACGATCTTTCATGTTTGGAGGGGATCCTACGAGGAGAACACAACGAACAAGCGGAAGAACACGAGGAAAAACACACAAGAGGAACACTAAACCGACAAGTCTCGATCACACAAGGGCTAGATCACCGAACACATAAGGTAGCACAAGATTCAAAATCAACAAAGGAAAGATACACGAGTAGCCGTTCTTCGCCGTGAGGAGGTCTTGATGGGGGTCCACCCTATAAGGGGGTCTTCAATCCTCTTGGAAGGATCTTCTCCGAGGAGGCGCGATCTCCGAGGAGAAGGTAACCAACTGGATGAGCAAAGCTCTCACACAAATATGAGCTAATCCTTTGCTAACCCTAACTAGGAGGAGGAGGTGTATTTATAGACTTAGTGCAAATGGGGGCGAAGTGAACGGGTACAAGGGCTCCAGCCCGTGGTCGCGGTCACACAGGTGTCGGACGTTCGGAAGGCGTCGGACGTCCGGGGCTTCGGGACGGTCCGGACGTCCGGAGGCTGTTGGACGTCCGTAAATCCGGCTCGGGTGCTGGTCGGTTAGTCGTCCGGGGACTTCGGTCTTCCGTAGATTTGGCTCTGATCGGTGTGCGTCGGTCGTCCGGAGAGGACCGGTCGTCCGGGGCTTCTGGAAGGCCCGGACGTCCGTGGATCGTCGGACGTCCGTAGATCCGGTTCGGGCGTGCATCGGTCGGACGTCTGGAGGCTTCGGTCGTCCGTGAGTTTCAATTCGGGTGCCCAGCTGCTGGACGTCCGGAGGGCGTCGGTCGTCCGTGGCCTGGGGGTCGTCGGACGTCTGGACTTGGTCGGACGTTCGATGCGTGTAGCTTCATCAGCATTTCTTCTTGTTCTTCATCATGCTTGGGGTCCTCGTCATCTTGGCTCTTGCAAGTAGTTGTTCCTTGGCTCATCTCCATGTACCTGATTACACATAGAGTTTCCAAATGAGGTAGTAGCCATGTCTCGTGAGTAGGAAGAGGGAGTTCGGAGAGGAGCGAGTTCACCTTATCTTTGATAGCCTTAGCTCGGGCTCGAGTCATGGGTCCACGTGGTGTTGAGGAAGATGTAGGTGCGTCCATGGGGACGAGTGAGGGATGCTCCGCATCATCATGGCTCACGTCACGAGAGCCTCGTGAGGTTTGTCTGGCCTTGATATCTCCGCTCCTCGTGAGCCTGCCTGGCTAGGCCGCTCCTGAGGAGGTCTTGCGTCGTCCGCCTCACGAGGCTTGGCCCCTCGCGAAAGTCTTGATTATCTTGTTGATGAAGATGGGCCGTACGACCCGCTAGCTTAGCCACGCCATGGGCCGCAGGCAGGCAAGTCTGGGGACCCCCGTTCCCAGAACACCGACATCGGTGTTCAATGCCACGTAGTGGAGGTAGACCTGGAGGTAGCTCATCAAGGAATACGTCCTTGAATTCCTGCAATAGAGAAGACAACACTAAAGGTAGATGGTGGAAGGTGTTAGTCCTTGCCGCTTCATCCTTGCACACTAGGACATGGTGCATAACACTTGATGGGTTCTGACACACTTCTCTCATCTCACTTTTGGTAGCGAATAACACAAAGTTTTTCTTGTCACTCATGGTGGATGCAGTCTATTTTGGCTTGTGGCGCTCACTCTCTTTTTGATGGTTCACTCTATCACTATTCGCTCCATGATGGGTGGTTGCATGCTTGTCGGTGATCACTTGGCTTTGTGACATAGGTCTTAGCATGTATTCCTTTCCTTGAAGCTATAGTGATTGGTTCACCCATGGTGGATGAGGCCACAATCAAATTGCTACGGTCGTCCAAGTAAGAGATGGCAAACGGACATGGGAACCACATCAGACTCCAAGGTGTCTTCGTATGCTCCAATCTTGAAGGAGACTTGAACGGTGTGATCCACTTGAATGGTGCCGGAGTTGCTAAGCCATTGGACCATGTAGGGACAAGGATGCTTCATCTTGACCAATTGATGCTTGGAACATAGCTCTTCACTTGCCAAATTGTGGCAACTACCTCCGTCGATGACGACCTTCATGGAACGACCGTTGATGCTCGCTTTGGTGTGGAAGATGTGGCAATGTTGGTCTTCCTCTTGTTGGTGTTGGAGTGTCAAGACCTTGGAGACAACGAGGGTGGGGCTCGAATCATTTTGACAAAAGACTTGGTTATCTTCATTCACTTGCCGGTGCATGGCCACATGCTCGAGGGCTTCCATTACTTCTTCGCTCATAGAGTCGTAGGTGCCATCGTCGTTGGAAATCATGGTTCGCCGAGTGGGACATTGGTATGTCTTGTGGCCTCGGCATTGAGAAGTAAAGCATTTGATGGAACTTTTCTTATCGGTCTCATCTGGTGGAGTTGTAGATGATGAAGCTCTCGGCTTGAAGTTCCTTGTAGTAGGAGGACGACTTTAAGAAGTCGAAGTTTTCTTGTAACTTGAGTTGTCGCTGTTGCTTGTAGAAGGTTTGGTCGAGGTAGAAGGTGGTGTAGTGGTTGAAGCTTGAGTGTATGAGCCATATGTCTTGGAAGAGTACTTGGCATACTTGTAATCATCTTGCACTTGTCGCTCCGCCTTGGTAGCTTGGTGCTCTAGCTCGAGGAGGTTCATGTACGGTTGGAAATCCGCAATCTTCTTGATAGGATGGTTGAGGCCATTCAAGAATTGCACCATGGTTTTCTCATCATCTTCCGTGAAATTTGCTCGAATCATGGCAATCTCCATTTCCTTTTAATACTCTTCAACCGACTTTGTGCCTTGCTTGAGGAGTTTTAACTTCTTGAAGACGTCGTAGCTATAGTATGTGGGTACAAAGCGCGCTCGCATGACATCCATCATTTGATCCCATGTTGTGATGGGTGGGTCACCTCTTGTCGCTCGACGCTCAATGACTTGCCCCCACTAAATGAGGTCTTGGAACTCAAGAGATGCCATGATGATCTTCTTCTCTTCCTCATAGTTGTGCAAGCGAAAGATCTTGTCAACTTTCAATGCCCATGAAAGGTAGTCTTCGGGGTCGTTGCTTCCAGATAACTTAGGCATGGTGAACTTGAGCTTGGCATAGCATTGTTGTTCATTGTGTTGGGGTCGATGGTGCTGACCCTATTGGCGTTGAGGAGGGTCCTCAGCCACTTGCTCCTCATGCTCCGCTTGATTGTTTTGTCGTTGAGGTTGTGGAATTATTGTGCGGTTCGTTATTTCTTGATGCTCCTCAAGGCATGCGGCTTCTTCTTGTCGCTCTTGTCGCTCTTGGCGGTTGCGCTCATCGACGGCTAGTGTAGCTTCGCGTAGAGCACGTTGGGCTTCAAGTTTTGTTCCTAACGACGATGTTGTTCTTGTCGAGGGGCATCACCATCTTATTATTCTTGTTGATCTTGGCATATTGGAGCTTGCTCTTGGACCGGAGGTTCATTAGCTTGTCGCGGTAGTCGTTCACGTAGACGTGCTTGTAACCCATTGTCACGAAATGGATTTTGTGGAGCTTGATGAACTTCATGGTCTTGGCGATGTTGTGGATGAGCTCGTGGAGGACTTGCATCCAAATAAGATTGCGAAGAATGATGACTTGAGTGGCTCCGTCTTGAATAGTGAAAGTGCTAGTTATCGACTAGAGGGAGGGTGAATAGGCAATTTTTATGAAAGTCTTCAGAACATGAGAGTTTCAAAGACAAACAATAGAAATGAGCCTATTGATATGCAGCGGAAGGTAGACTACACTAGGCAAGCCATAGTCAAGTATTCAATGAAGTGAAAGTGCGAAGACTAATAACAGCTAGGTAGTACGGATCAGGATGGAAGATGGTATGAAGCCAAACAACGATAGAAGTCACACAGTGAAGACAAATAGGTAAAGCAAACAAGCAATGACTTCACGAAGACAAACTGTAAGTAAAGACAGAGAGAGAGAGAGGATAGAACCAGTCACTTGTTGAGGACACAAGATTTGTTGGACCAGTTCCAGTTGCCGTGACAACTATACGTCTGGTTAGGGAGGCTGAGATTTAACTCAGAAGACCGCGTCTTCACCTTATTCCCCTTGAGCTAAGGACACCCAATCCTCGCCCAATTACCATGATAAGTCTTCAAGGTAGACTTCCAAACCTTCACAGACTTCATTCACCGGCGATCCACAATGACTCTTGGATGCTCAGAACGCGACGCCTAACCGGCTGGAGGATTCACAGTCCTCAAGTGTAACAATTCTTCAGGTCACGCGGACAGAAAGACTTCAATGATGCCTAACACTCTTTGGCTTTGGGTGTTTGGGCTTTGTCCTCGCAAGGATTTCTCTCTCTCAAAAGCTTCGGAGGTGGGTTGCTCTCAAACGACAAAAGTCGTGCACTAACTCTCAGTAGCCACCAATTTATGGTGTAGGGGGTGGGCTATTTATAGCCACTAGGCAACCCGACCTGATTTGTCTGAAATGACCCTGGGTCACTAAGGAACTGGCACGTGTTCCAACGGTCAGATTTCAAACACACGCGGCAACTTTACTTGGGCTATAAGTAAAGCTGACTCATCCAGCTCTGGATAAGATTTGCTCTCATTGTCTTCGCTCGAAGACATAGGATATTGGTTGAGCATCACGTCAGTCACGCTGACTTTGTTCACTGGGACCCCACTTAACAGTACCGTGGTTCCTACGACTCAACAAAGAAGAAAAGGAAACAACGAAACAACTAAGTCTTCGTGCTCCATAGTCTTCACGCAATGCCTTCTCTTGTCATAGTCTTCAATGTGAATATCTACACATACCACCATTGTCTTCAATGTCTTCATACATTTTTAGGGGTCATCTCCGGTAGGTAAACCGAATCAATGAGGGACTACTACCTGTGTTATCCTACAATTCTCACAAACACATTAGTCCCTCAACCAGGTTTGTCGTCAATACTCCAAAACCAACTAGGGGTGGCACTAGATGCACTTACAATCTCCCCCTTTTTGGTGATTGATGACAAACTGGTTGAAGTTTTCAACTGGGATAAAAGTATGTGAAATTGTAAAGGATAAAGGTATTGTCTTCATAAGTAGCAAAAGGCTCCCCCTGAAGATGTGCATATAAGTAATTTGCTTTTGGAATGCAAATGCACATGGCAGGTTGTACTTGTGGAGATCCTCTTCAACTTATGAAGAAAATTCATCATGCATGATTTGATATAACAAAGATAAGGACATGCATAATGAAAAATGGACGTCTGCAAAATGACTAAGTGCGGAATTTATCATCGCACATGCAGCATTTATCATCGCATCACAGAATAGCAGAAAACGTAGCAGACGACCATCAAGTTTATGTGTTACAACTCAAAGAACCAAATGTATCAAAAGCGAGAGTTGTAAACACTAGGAAAAATATAAACCAACCGCCCATATGGACCCGCTTGAAGACTATCAACTCATATGCTTCTCCCCCTTTTGTCAGTAAGGACCAAAAAGGTTTGAAGACATAGAGCCTCTACTCATTCCTAGAAGGAGTAGGAGAAGCTGCAGGGTCGGCGTCGGGGTTTGGAGGTGCAGACGAACTTGGTGCAGTGTTGATACGCGCTGAAGTTGGAGGTGGTGAAGTAGCATCATCTTGATAATCGATCACTCTGGCATTCACCTTTGCAGTGGAGGAGGAATAATCAGAGTCTTCAAGAGACGGAGTTCGACGCAAGACAACATTCCTTGGAGGAGTGGAGTCAAACTTGAATCTTTCAGTGAAGCCATCGTCTTGAAGATCTGCTTCAGCACTGAGCAATGTCAAACTGTTCCATGACCTCTGACAGGTTTCATGTGTAACAAAGGCATTCTTGGTGGCAAGATTGCGAATGCGATTGACGTCCACCAAGAGGCTTTGCATCTGCCGCTTCAGCCAGAAGTGATGCTTATCCTGTTTCTGATGCAGGGCAACGAGAAGTTCTCGGTCATTGAGAACATGAGATCGCTTCCGAGGCCTTTGAGCAATAGTGCTTTCAGTGGCTTCAGTTTGAGCACGGTGAGGTAAGCGTGTATTGCCAGCCAAAGGATAAACACGAGTGACTGCCTGGACTCCTTCAACGGGTAGCGTGAAGCTTTGGTGATCAGCATTGTGAAGACAAACAGGCTCCTTGGCAGGCTCTGGGTATATGGCTTCAACTGACATATCAACCTATGGCAGAAAGATCAGATGGTTGCAAGCAGAGGGTGATAGTTGACAGCTGAGTGTAGCTTGATGAGGCGCATGACCCACGGAGCGTAGAACTTCAGTCCAAAGAGGTAAAAGCCTGATGCAGCCAACTGCCTGATAAAGAAGTCTTGATCATTGAAGCTGATGCCGTTGAAGATATAAAAGACCAAAGTCTTCATTGCTCCTTCAAGTTTTGCTGCTGAAGAATGTCCTTTGACAGGCCATAGAGTTGGCCTGATGATGTGATAAATAGTGCGGGGCAGATACTCTAGGTCTTCGACAAAGAACTCCTTTGGGTAATCTGCGTCATGTGGCACAGGCTTCATCATGCTCAGCATTTGGCTCATGTTGGGCTCTGGCTTATGGAAGATACTCTCCAAGGCATTGCGGTGAAGCTGACAACCAGGTTCATATAATTCTCCTGGATTGGGCAGGCCGGTTAGCTCAATGATGTCAAAAGCTTTGGCTTCATGATGGACATTGCCTGTCATCCACTCAAGGACCCAAGTCTTCGGATCCCTGTTGTATCCGCGAATTTGGAGGGTAGCATAAAATTGAAGCAGAAGTTCTTCATTCCAATGCTCCTTATCAGTCACAAAGTTTAGCAAACCAGCATCACAGAAGCAGTCAAGGGCTTCTTCAAGGCAAGGCAATCCAGCAATGGCTTCACAGTCAAGACGCATGTGAGGGAAGATGCGCCCTTGATCATAAAGAACACATGAGTAGTAGACGCGTTGCTGATAGCTCCAGAACCGATCAGATGAAATCCTTGGCCTTGAATAGGGGTTCTTGGCGCTATTAAATAAAGTGTTGTGCGCTTTGAAGCCATTTGCATTGAAGGACCCTGGTGAAGTGGCAGTACCTGGAAACCTGGGCAGTCTTGGTTTTGGCTTCTGGACCTGAGGCATGTGCTCGACATGGTAATCAAATTGAGGACCAGCAGCAGATGGAGGAACCAGAATAGGCCATCTGACATAGACCAGCTGACCATGGTTGTATGCTTGCTCAATAGTATGTGGCCTGGGAGGCGGTGCAGAGCAAGCGATGGCGATGGCGATGGCGAATAACCGTGCCGCAGATTCGCATCAGGTGCAGGATTGACTTCAGGTGCTATCACTTCAGGCACCACATTGACTTCAGGCGCCACATTAGCTTCAGCCATGACAACGTCATTGGCTTCACTGTTTGTGTTGGTGGCCGCCTCAATGTTGTTAACCTCCACTTGAGTAGCTGGAGGGTCAGACACGTTCTCCTCGAGAACAACTTGGTTGGTTGGGGGTGTAGCAACACGTGCTTCTTCTTCTCTTGGTTCTTCTTGGTGATCGGCTGATGCAGTCGGAATGTCTTCAGCCATGTTGGCTTCAGACTCAAGGTTGTTCACAGTTGGAGAGGCTTCAGGAAAGACTTGGTGTGAAACGGATTGGCGCTCTTCTCCTTCTGGAACACTTGACAGAGTGACCTGTGGCCTTGGTCCTTTGTGAAGCCTGCGAAATGCTAGCGACGCTTGTGGAGATGGAGTTGGTTCGGCCACAAAGTCTTCATCTTCAATCACCGGAGTGGTGACTTGAGTTGGGGGAGTAACAGGTGTTTCTGCTTGATCGGGGGAGTCTTGTGGGTGATCATCCCATGAGTCATCCTGAGCAATTGGCGTCAATGGATGACCAATGCTGATGAGTTCGCTGTTCGTAAGAACAGGCGATGATACCACGTTGTGCTTGATCTGAGGAAGGACTTCATCATCTTCAACATTGTCTTGATGACCAATGTCTTCAACTATGGTGGGGTCAACAGCTGGAATGTCTTCAGCTTCAGGAGCCTTTGTGGAAGCAGGCTCATGAACTATCATTCGATGTTCTTGTTGTGTAGATTCAGGACGAGCAACAGAAATCGGCTCGACTACAAGGGGCTCTGTGGGAGCAGCCCGATCTCTCTTCTTGGTCTTGCGCTTCTTGGTGGGTGGAGCATCATCAGTGGTGTTCTTGGTCTTGCGCTTTCTGGCCTTGGCTTCAGCTGCCCTTGTCTTCTGAAGCTCTGAAGCCACTGTGGGGACCTTAGGCTTCACGCCTGTCATGCTGGCTGGGAAGACAATGTGAGGTTCTTCCCGCCTGGTTGGTTCATCTTGGTCCACAGATAGCTTCTTCTTCTTGGCGGCCATCTTGGGGTCGATGCTAGGATGCCCAGGTGCCTTGCGATTCTCAGCTTCATTGTAAGCTTGAACACACTTGGCAGCGAGAATCTCCATGCGCTCATGAGAACCTTTGGCTTCATCACGTTTCTTGTGAAACGCTTCCTTGAGCTCATGCAGCACGACCTTGAAGTTATGGACGTCTGCCACGCTGAGCTGGGCCATGTGCTTCTTGAACTGAGCCGTTTCATAATCGATCTTGTGCTTCAGCTCAACAATTTTCTGAGCAAGAGCCAGCTCAGGAGCAGTGGCACCATGGAAGGAGACGCTCAGGACGATGGGATGTTGCAGATCATCGAAGCTGAGATTGGGGGTATCAAACCACTCATCAATGAAGTTGTTCAATACTTCCACATCAAAGAGAGGCAAATCATTGAAGATTTCTTCCTCTTGCTTGCTCTTTATCAGCTTCTCAAGAGCGTCATCAGCAAGATCGTCGTCACTTGATAGATCAATGGCGTCCTTCTTGTTCCTCAGAACAGCAGCAGGGGTCAGAGCTGGACCAGTGGAGTGCATAGGCTTCTTTTTCTTCTTCTCAGACTTGGAGATGCGTGAGAGATCTTCAGACTGCACACTTGGTGCAGGAGGAGCAGTGGCCAGAGGCTTCACTCGTGAAGCTGTTGGTGCAGGGGAAGGCTTCGAAGCTTTAGGTTTCTTCAGCTTCTTTGGCTTCGGTGGTGCAGGCGCTTCGTCAGAATCAACGTCGTCTGCAGGCTCATCCACGGCTGTCTCTTGAACCATAATATGAGTGATGAGACCTTCTAGGTTGTAGAAGGGCCCAACAAGATTGGGTTCAGCTTCACGTGTGGCATCGACATGAGGAGCAGAGGGGCCTGGATTGAAGTCTAATCACCGTGACTTCTTGTTTTCTTTGGCAGAGTTCTTGGCAAACTGGAAGTTGCGCTTGAACAAATTGTCTTCACGACACCATAGCAATGAAGATGGGTCGGCATCTGCTGGCTATGGTCCACATACCATGCAAGGGTAGAAGCCTTGTTCAATGGCTTCAGCTCTGGTGGGTGGAAGATTTTTGTACAAAATGTCTCCCCATGGTCGCTTGATGGCATTCTTCTCGGCATATTCCTGGGTCACGAACCTGTACTTGTACCATTGTTCTGCCTAACATCTTCAAATCCATTGGATTCGGGTTTTTCGCTGATTGTAGTCCTCCTCTGGATCTGTCTTTTACCGCTCATAAAGGTCAGGAGGCAAATCTCTAAATGTGTTCCCACGGCACTGTCTGCCACCCTTACTTGCAGACTTCTCTGTTGCCATGAAGTTCAGGCTGAATGGCTTCAATATTGTCAAAGGCTTCCGTCTGCTAGTCAGACAGGAACTGGCTTCAGGAGAGTTGATGTGATGCTATGAGAATTCTGCAAATGAATGCATACTATGAGAACCAAGGGATTCTCCCACGGACATGTACCTATGACAGCATTAGAGATGCGAGGGAAGGGGAAGAGGTCATATGCATTCTCAGAAGATTTTGAAGATAAATCAGTTTAGAAGACATTGACGTCATAGCGCGAAGACAATCACTTATATGTTGAGAGTTGGTTCCAGATTTGTACGAATCCAAGAATAAGTACAAGTGAGGAATCTAACTTCGTGTGAAGCATAGTGAATATACTAGGCATCATATGAGATGCAGACAGGATAGATCCAAATTTGTGGAGGCAGAAACCACTTTTCGTAGAAAGGATGAATCTATAGGATCAAAAAGACGGTAAAAAGAGGGTTTTAATTTACCACACGATGAACTGCTAGACGGAGTAGAAGATGAGGTCGAGCAGTTCGATCTTCCGTGCCCTAACTTAGCGATGGAGGAACCTACGACGGCGGCGGAGAAGACGATGTCCGCGGCCGGCGTGAAGACAGCGTCGGAGA
Source organism: Aegilops longissima (assembly GCA_021605205.1). Classification (NCBI taxonomy): domain Eukaryota; kingdom Viridiplantae; phylum Streptophyta; class Magnoliopsida; order Poales; family Poaceae; genus Aegilops; species Aegilops longissima. Next base: position 340,318,780 of record CM038678.1, read on the forward strand.
GGTTGCGGCAGCTAAGCGCTTCGTCGCCGGCGTCGTCGAGAGCTAGCGGTGGTGCTAGGGTTTGTCGAGGTGGAGAGGTGGAAGAAGGACTTTGACTGCGATTGGACAGGTATTTATAGGGAAAGGGACGACACAACACAATTACGCAGGTACCCCTGGCGGTTCACATCTGAGGGACACGTGGCGAACATGCAACACATTGGGAGTTGTCCCACGTTCCTATGCCCGCCTGGACTGTCGGATGGTCGTTCCGGCTTCTCCGGGTTTTAGGTAATAAGAATTGAACATTTAAAAAATTTTTAATGTTTATCTCTGTATCTTCTGCTGACAAAGACGTAGAGAAGACATTCGAGAGTTTCAACAGAATGCATATGATTTGGATAGATAGAGTTTGAGGTAGGAAGCATAGAGAGGTTAGGGTCCGATCACATTCACTTAGTTCAAAAGATTCAAATGAGAAGACATAGCTATAAGTGAATGCTGTAGAGGACAGAACACTAATATATGTATATATCAGAATGCAACCAAATCAACATAGTGAAGATAATCATGAAGACAAGTTGAAATTGAAGACAAGCCAAATGTGAAGACATAGCAAATGTAACACCATGAGAAAAAAATTCCAAACAGAGTTTGGTGGTGGCATTACCCACCGTATAGGAAGTATTAGACCCATACATGGCGCACAATTGTCGTGGCGCTCCGAAATCAAATTCTGCATTAATGTATTCACACTTAGAATGTAAGTCTTCATTGATTGAAGATATACTTTACTTCGTGTGTTGCACATCTAAGTCATCAACATGCATAAGTGTTAGGATGTGTGCATGATCACAGGACATTTGAGGATTCCAAGATGTTTATCTCACACCGCAACTTGCAAAACCTTTTCTCATCCAAGGGCTTTGTGAAGATATCTGCCAGTTGCTCTTCAATGTTGACGTGTATGATATCAATATCTTCCTTCATGACATGATCTCTAAGAAAGTGATGACGAATTTCAATATGCTTTGTCTTCGAGTGCCGAACTGGGTTGTTGGCAATCATGATGGCGCTTTCATTGTCGTAGTAGAGTGGTACTTGTTTTAGATGGATGCCATAGTCCTTGAGAGTTGTTTCATCCATAGAAGCTGAGCGCAGCAAGATCCAGCAGCAATGTATTCAGATTCAGCAGTGGAGAGTGATACACAGTTCTGCTTCTTTGAAGACTAACAGACAAGTGATCATCTCAGAAAGTGACATGTGCCTGATGTAGACTTGTGATCCACCTTGTCACCAGCATAATCAGCATCCGAGAATCCAACTAGATCAAACTCTGAGCCCTTTGGATACCATAATCCTAATGTTGGGGTGTAAGCCAAATATCAAGAATTAAACTTCACGCCTAAGTGATGCAATTCCTTTGGTGCCGCTTGGAATCGAGCACACATGCAAACACTAAGTATAATATCTGGCCTAGATGCACATAAATAAAGTAAAGAGCCAATCATGGAGCGATATACCTTTTAATCGAACTCTTTACCATTGGCGTCAGGACCCAGATGACTCTTGGTTGGCATTGGCGTCGTGTAACCTTTGCAGTCTTGCATTCCAAACTTCTTCAGGCAATCTTTGAGATATTTCTCTTGAGATATGAAGATGTCATTGCTTTGTTACGGATTTGAAGACCAAGGAAGAATTTCAGCTCACCCATCATGGACATCTGATATTGCTCTTGCATCATGTGTCCAAATTCATCACTGTATTTCTGGTTGGTGCAGCTGAAGATAATGTCATCCACGTATATTTGGCACACGAACAGTTCACCATCATATGTCTTGGTGAAGAGTGTGGGATCCACGGAACCAGTTTTGGAGCCTTTGCTCTTCAGGAAGTCTTTGAGTGTGTCATACCAAGCACGAGGGGCTTGTTTGAGGCCATACAGTGCCTTGTTTAGCTTGTACACCATATCAGGATGTTTTGGATCTTCAAAGCCAGGAGGTTGTGCGACATACACTTCTTCTTTAATCTTGTCGTTCAGAAATGCACTCTTCACATCCATTTGATACAGCAAGATGTTGTGATGGTTAGCATAGGCTAGCAGTATGCGAATAGCTTCAAGCCTAGCCACAAGAGCAAATGTTTCATCGAAGTCAATCCCTTCAATTTGAGTGTATCCTTGAGCAATGAGACAAGCCTTGTTTCTGACAACTTGACCATGCTCATCTTGCTTGTTGCGATATATCCATTTTGTGCCTATTATGTTGGGCTTGAGAGGGTCAGGACGCTTGACAAGTTCCCAGACATTGTTCAGCTTGAACTGTTGAAGCTCTTCTTGCATAGCTTGAATCCATTCAGGTTCCATGAAGGCTTCAGCAACTTTCTTAGGTTTAGATATTGAGACAAAAGCAAAGTGCCCACAGAAATTTGCTAGTTGTGTTGCTCTTGAATGAGTGAGTGGACCAGGTGCATTGATGCTATCAATTATCTTCTCAATCTGTACTTCATTTGCAACACGAGGATGAACTGGATGAAGATTTTGCTCTTGCTGATCATTGTCATCGTTGGGAGGATTGTCTTTGGGCTGACCATTTTCTTCAGGTTGATTAGGTGCAGAAATGATAAGTTCCTCTTCAGGCTGTGCTTCAGACGGTATGATTTCTCCAGTTCCCATTAGCTTGATGGATTCGCTGGTTGGAACTTGATCTAGCACATTTGGTAGGTGCTCTCTTTGCGAGCCATTAGTCTCATCGAACCGCACATCCACAGTTTCAACCACTTTATAGTGAAATAGGTTGAAGACCCTGTAGGAGTGCGAATCCTTTCCGTAACCAAGCATAAAACCTTCATGTGCTTTCGGTGCAAATTTTGAAGTGTGATGTGGATCCTTGATCCAACACCTAGCACCAAATACTCTAAAGTAACTGGCATTTGGCTTCTTGACAGTGAGGAGTTCATAGGATGTTTTCTTCAGAAGCTTGTGAAGATAAACACGGTTGATGACATGGCATGCAGTATCAATAGCTTTAGGCCAGAACTTTCTTGGAGTCTTGTATTCATCAAGCATTGTTCGTGCCATCTCAATGAGCGTTCTGTTCTTGCGCTCCACGGTGCCATTCTGCTGAGGGGTGTACGGAGCTGAGAACTCATGAGTGATGCCTAATGTATCCAAGTACAGATCGAGGCCGGTGTTCTTGAACTCTGTGCCGTTTTCACTTATGATATGCTTGATCTTGACGCCATAGTTGTTCATGGCACGGTTGGCGAAGCGTCTGAAGACATCCTGCACTTCAGTCTTGTAGAGAATTATGTGCACCCACGTATATCTTGAATAATCATCAACAATGACGAAGCCATAGAGACAAGCAGTAGTAGTGAGAGTAGAGTAGTGAGTAGGGGCAAATAAGTCCATGTGTAGCAGCTCGAAGGGTTGAGATGTCATCATGATGGTCTTCGAGGGATGCTTGGCCCTAATCATCTTTCCAGCTTCGCAGGCACCGCACAAGTGATCCTTCTTGAACTTGACGCCCTCGATGCCTATGACATGCTTCTTCTTGGCGAGAGTGTGTAAGTTCCTCATGCCAGCATGCCCTAGCCTCCGATGCCAGAGCCAACACTCTGAAGCTTTTGCAAGAAGGCATATGGCAAGTTGTGGTCCTGCTGAGAAATCTACCATGTACAGATCATCTTTCCGGTACCCTTCAAAGACTAGAGACTTGTCAGATTCCATTAGTAAAGGCAACGATATTTTCCAAATATCACAATCATGTTCAACTCACAAAGCATTGAGACTGACATTAAGTTGAAACCAAGGGATTCAACAAGCATCACTTTATCCATGTGCTGATCCTTTGAGATTGCAACTCTACCTAGATCCAATACCTTGCTTTTACCAGTGTCAGCAAATGTGATGTGACTCTTGTCAGATGGATGTAAGGTTGAGTCCATGAGAAGACTTCGATCACCAGTCATATGATTAGTACATCCGCTGTCCATAATCCATTCTGAAGCATGAGGTGTCATACCTACAGTACAGTTAGGGGGATAGGCTTCACCAAGAGTATTGTGAAGCATAAACATTTGACGGGCAAGAGGATTATCAAAGCTCAGATCGAGATTAGGACTGATAGGATGATTGGAAAACGATTTAGGAACAAAATACATAGTGAGACCATTTGGGCATTTGATCTTGTGCCCTACAAGATGTTTTAGGTCCCCAGAAATAGCATCAGATGCCTTTGATTTCCGGCTAGCGACCTTTCCCTGCAAAAGAAAGTTAATTCTTCTTAACCACCCACATCTTTAGGGGTGCTTAGAAGCAATGAGTCTAAGTGCAACATCTGAGAACTTCGGCTTTGGAGCCCTAGCAAATAGCCTTGCAGGAGATGAATGATACTCATATGAATAAGAAGAAAAGTTCTTAGTCTTATGAACATAGCGGTTTGAAGAAACACGCTCATATTCATAAGTCCGAGTATGGTTTCCCTGCAAAACATTAGCGTTAGGGTGACTCAGGTGAGTCCTCTATCTGTATGAAGCCTTTGGGCCATATGAAGCCTTTGGTCTGGGATTTGTCTTCTTCCCAGGTGGTGTCATGATGACATTCATAGGAAGATTCTCAAGACAACTTTTGGGAAACCAGATCTTCTTCATAGGTGGCCCATTCCTGCAGTTAGTACCAATATACCTGGCAAACACTTCACCATTCTGATTCTTAAACAATTTATAGTTTGCATCAAAGGATTCATCAATGATAATAGGGTTAGCACAGGTTAAGCCAGATAAGGTGGATGGATCCATTGAAGGTCCCTTTGCAGCAACCCATGTGGTTCTGGGGTACTGCTCAGGCATCCAGTAGGAGCCATCAACATTCATTTTCCTCTCGAACCCAACACCCTCTTTCCTAGGGTTTCGGTTCAGAATCTGCTTTTTGAGGACATCGCACAGTGTCTGATGCCCTTTGAGACTTTTGTACATCCCTATTTCAAGCAATGTCTTCAACCTAGCATTTTCATCAGCAATAGTAGTGGTATCCTCAGCAGAGGGGTTAGTTACCATATCAGCAGTTGAAGATATTGCAACAGTAGCAGCAGTAGAACATTCAGCAATAGAAGTAGCGTTATCACGCTCAAGGCATTTTAGACATGGTGCTTGAAATCCTTCCTGAGCGGAACTGATCTGTTGAGCGCGAAGTGACTCATTCTCTTTTTGAAGATCTTCATGAGTCGCTCTCAATTTCTCAAGATCTTGCTTCCTTTGAAGATAATAATAGGAGAGCTTTTCATGAGTTGTTGAGAGCGTTTCATGACGACTTTCAAGTTCCTGGTACTTAACATGCATATTTTTTATGTCTTCAATTAAGGACTGAGAATGGGTCATTTCAGTATCCAACAGGTCATCGCTTTTATCTAACAGTTTTTGAGTATGTTCCATAGCTTTCTGTTGTTCAGTTGCAATTTTAGCAAGTGTTTTGTAGCTAGGTTTGGATTCACAATCAGAGTCATCTTCACTAGATGTTTGAAAGTATGCATCACGTGATTTTACCTTGGCACCACATGCTATGAAGCAGTAGGTGGGAGCAGCGTCATCCTTGTCATTAGCTTTAGCGTTGGTGACGGAGCCATTGTCTTCAGTGTTGAAGATGGATTTGGCTATGTAGGCTGTAGCTAGAGCCAGACTTGCAACGCCAGGGTCGGACTCCTCCTCAGACTCCACCTCCGCCTCCTCAGAAGCAGACTCCTCCTCTGAATCCATCTCCTTGCCGACAAAAGCATGAGCCTTGCCAGATGAGCTCTTCTTATGAGATGAAGACTTGGATGAGGACTTGGAAGAAGACTTTGAGGATTTCTTCTTCTTCTTGTCATCAGAATCATATTCCTTGCTCTTCTTCTTCTTCTTCTTCTTCTTCTTCTTCTTCTTGTTCTCATTGTCCCACTATGGACACTCAGAGATGTAGTGTCCAGGTTTCTTGCACTTGTGACATGTTCTCTTCTTGTAGTCATGAGTGGAAGCTTCATCATTTCTTGAGCTGGATCATGAAGACTTTCTGAAGCCCTTCTTCTTAGTGAACTTCTGGAACTTCTTCACAAGCATAGCAAGTTCCTTTCCAATGTCTTCAGGATCATTAGAACTGCAGTCAGATTCTTCTTCACATGAGGAAACAACTTTTGCCTTCAAAGCACGAGTTTGGCCGTTGTTGGGACCATAGATATCTCTTTTCTCAGATAGCTGGAACTCATGTGTGTTGAGCCTCTCAAGTATATCAGACGGATCGAATGTCTTGAAGTCAGGGCGTTCTTGTATCATGAGGGCAAGGGTGTCGAACGAGCTGTCAAGTGATCTCAGTAGTGTCTTGACGATTTCATGCTTGGTAATCTTAGTGGCGCCGAGAGCACGAAGCTCATTTGTGATGTCAGTGAGGCGATCAAACGTGAGCTGGACATTCTCATTGTCGTTTCTCTTGAAGCGGTTGAAGAGGTTGTGAGGAACACTGATCCTTTGATCTCTCTAGGTTGAGACGCCTTCGTTGACCTTGGAAAGCCAGTCCCAGACTAGCTTCGACATTTCCAGAGCACTCACACGGCCATACTGTCCTTTGGTCAGATGATCACAGATGATGTTCTTGGCAGTAGAATCCAGTTGAATGAACTTCTTGACATCAGTAGTGGTAACACCTTCACCAGCCTTAGGAACGCCATTCTTGACGACATACCAGAGGTCGACATCAATGGCTACAAGATGCATGCTCATCTTATTCTTCCAGTAGGGATATTCAGTTCCATCGAAGAAGGGGCAAGCAGCGGAGACTTTGATTATCCCTGCAGTCGACATAGATAAAACTCCAGGTGGTTAAACCGAATCACACAGAACAAGGGAGTACCTTGCTCTGATACTAATTGGAAGTGCTAGTTATCGACTAGAGGGGGGGGGTGAATAGGCGATTTTTGTGAAAGTCTTCAAAACATAAGAGTTTCGAAGACAAAAAATAGAAATGAACCTATTGATATGCAGCGGAAGGTAGACTACACTAGGCAAGCCATAGTCAAGTATTCAATGAAGTGAAAGTGCGAAGCCTAATAGCAGCTAGGTAGTACGGATCAGGATGGAAGATGGTATGAAGCCAAACAACGCTATAAGTCACACAATGAAGACAAATAGGTAAAGCAAACAAGCAATGACTTCACGAAGACAAACTGTAAGTAAAGATAGAGAGAGAGAGAGAGAGAGGATAGAACCAGTCACTTGTTGAGGACACAAGATTTGTTGGACTAGTTCCAGTTGCTGTGACAACTGTACGTCTGGTTAGGGAGGCTGAGATTTAACTCGGAAGACCGCGTCTTCACCTTATTCCCCTTGAGCTAAGGACACCCAGTCCTCGCCCAATTACTCTGATAAGTCTTCAAGGTAGACTTCCAAACCTTCACAAACTTCATTCACCGGCGATCCACAATGACTCATGGATGCTCGAACGCGACGCCTAACCGGCCGGAGGATTCACAGTCCTCAAGTGTAACAAGTCTTCGTGTCACGCGACGTAAAGACTTGATGATGCCTAACACTCTTTGGCTCTGGGTTTTGGGCTTTGTCCTCGCAAGGATTTCTCTCTCAAAAGCTTGGAGGTGGGTTGCTCTCAAGCGATAAAAGCCGTGCACTAACTCTAAGAAGCCACCAATTTATGGTGTAGGGGGTGGGCTATTTATAGCCACTAGGCAACCCGACCTGATTTGTCCGAAATGACCCTGGGTCACTAAGGAACTGACACGTGTTCCAATGGTCAGATTTCAAACACACGCGACAACTTTACTTGGGCTACAAGTAAGCTGACTCATCCCGCTCTGGATAAGATTTGCTCTCATTGTCTTCGCTCGAAGACATAGGATTTTGGTTGAGCATCACTTCAGTCACTCTGACTTTGTTCACTGGGACCCCACTTAACAGTACGGTGGTTCCTACGACTCAACAAAGAAGAAAAGGAAACAACGAAACAACTAAGTCTTCGCGCTCCATAGTCTTCACGCAATGCCTTCTCTTGTCATAGTCTTCAATGTGAATATCTTCACATACCACCATTGTCTTCAATGTCTTCATACATTTTTAGGAGTCATCTCCGGTAGGTAAACCGAATCAATGAGGGACTACTACCTGTGTTATCCTGCAATTCTCACAAACACATTAGTCCCTCAACCAGGTTTGTCGTCAATACTCCAAAACTAACTAGGGGTGGCACTAGATGCACTTACAAATAGGACGAAGATGTAGAAGACCGGTTGATCAACAAGGCACAAATTTCGTCCATCCTTGCATCGCTCTCCTCGTTTTGTGCGGAGAGCTTGTTGTCGAAGTTGTCTCTTGTATGTTGCTCAGATTTTTGCAAGTCGGTTGCAAGTTGGTCAATGCGATCGTTCAACACTTCATTCTCTTGATGCAAAGTTCTTTGCGCACCGAAGAGGTTGTTCTTGGTGACGTAGATGTTCGGGTCCTCGTCTTTCTTGATGAAGAGCGGTTTCGAAGAAGTACTTGGCCTATCCATCATCGCAAGCAAATTTGAGTGGAAGAAAGAAAAGAACTAGACCAAATGTACCTTACCCAATGTTGAAGATGAATCAATGATCACTCAATAGTGTAACAAGGAAAAAGAACAATTGGTACCGGATCTCGTCAATTCTCACACTACACAAATAAATCCTTTGGTGGAGCTTGGTGAGTATGGTGGCACAAAATTTGAAGTGAATGTTAGCAAGACTCAATAATGTTGAAAGCGATTCACAAATTCACAAATGCAACAAGTAGACCAATAGCAATATGTGGCACACGAAAACATACACACACGAAAAGATAAATGAGGTCGTGCAACAAAGGATGGAGTTCAAAATGTGAAATCCATGGAAAATGCTCTTATTGCACAACACTAGAGAGACGCTAGCACGATTGCTCAATAGGCGGATACGAGACTTGTGCACAACCTACAAAGCAAAAATGCAACGACTTCTATCCCAAGTATGCTATATGTATGATGTTCTGGTGATATGATCCAAGATGATCGAGTATGGAAATCTTAATATAGGATGATGCTATGGTTATTGCTTAAAAGCTCTTGACTTATCTTTCTCTTTTGCTTAGAAGCTTGTTGGCTCTTTCTCTTTTGAGCTCTTTTGTTGGCCACTTATGCAAAACTTCACGAACAATGATAGCGATTTTGTATATGCGGCGACAACCTTGTGACACAAAGAGATAATATCAAGATGCTTATACCAAGATCATATGGTATGTATGCTATGGGAACAATGATCACGAATGTGCACAAGTAACGTTGCCGCTAATACTCCAAGGCTAGTCTCGATAGGTAAGCGACGAAAAATGGTCTATGGGGTGATCAATGCAATGGCAAGGAGTAAACAAAGGTGTTGTCGAAGTTACTGTCCTTGCTTACGGTCGGAGTGTCAAGATTGTGGAGTGGTCGTTGTCGATGACAAGTCCTTGGCGAAGATGAGTGGTGATGATTTCGAAGTCGAACCGTTCCCAGTTAGCTGAAACAACCTAGGAAACGGAAAACCACAACTCAAATTCTAAAAAACCAAAGTCAAATGGTGGTAGCTGAAGTCGGGGTTTAGCGGAAGTGGGTATGTGGTGGTAGAAGTGGGTATGTGGTGGCGTAACTGGTGGCATCCAAAAACTGTCGGGGTGCAGTTTTGTCAGGCAGAGCCGGATGATCAGGGCGCATCCGGATGATCCGAGCAGGTCAACTGCACGTGGTTGAGGTTCGGGATGAACTCGAAAACGTGGGGAAAATAAAAAATTGTGGGGATTTTAGATGGATTTCATGGTGGAGATGGTGGGGAAAGGGTAGATCCACTTGAAACACAAAGAGTCCATGGATCAAAATAAACAAAACATCATCAAACCAAAAAATCAAAAAAAATGGGACTTAATTTTGTGGGAATTTTCTAAATTGGGACAAAATCAACAAATTAGGCTACAAAACAAGGGGCAGGGACTCCAAATTTGTGATCAACCTTGGCTCATGATACCAACATGATGTAGGGAAGAATCCTAGGGGCCGATCCTTCACCATTTGGACGGGGATTCCCGAAGAACACGACGAACACACGAAGAACACAAGGGGAGAAACAAAAGGAAACACACAAATTAACTTGATCAAATCACACATGTGGCAGATGCATGAACACAAACAGAACACCTGATTCAAATCCAACAAAGGGGGATACAAGTAACTAGTTCTTCTCCAAGAGGAGGTCTTGATTCCACTAAGGGATCTTCTCCGTGAAGAGGTCTTGAATCCACTTGGGGGATCTTCTCCAACATGGAGGGCCTGGCCTCCAATGGAGTAGGTATCAAGTGGATGAGCAAAGCTCTATCTCACATATGAGCTAAACCAATGCTAAACCTAGAAACGTGGAGGAGGAGTTGTATATATAGGCTAGGGGGACGAATGGGTACATGTGCCTTGGCCCAACTCGTGCACGCAGGTAGGGTCCGGATGATACGGATGGTGGCCCGAATGATCCGGGTGTCAGGAGTCTGGATGATCTGGGAGGCCGTCCCGATCGTCCGGATGTGTCATAGCCTACAGGGGGGTCCGGATGACTGGGAGATGGTCCGGACGTCCGGGTGGTTCAGGATGATCCGGGAGTCGGTCTGGAATAAATTACAAGATATTTTTGTTTCTTAGTAATGATTCTAATGTTCATGAGAATATGATGCCGCCTAAATTGTATACATTTGTCTTGCTTACAAATGAAGGGCCTAGCTTGGACAAGAACGATCAACATTGGAGCAAGATCAAGCAAGGAGATGATGGCATGCGTAAGGGGAACAAGAACGAAGTTACAAGTCATGATTTGAAGACTTTGAAGCCACCATAATGACTGCATGAAGCCTTGGACGTAATATACAAGAAGCCACTTCATAAATTTTGCCCAGAGGCTATTATAGGTGCTGCGTCACCTTATCATTGGGCCAGGGCCATGTAATTTCGAAATACTGAAGTATAGGATGTTTTTAGAGTCCGTATGTATGGGGAAAACAGAGTTAGGGTTGGTTTCGGACCCCTCCTCCAAGGGGCCACGAAATTCCCCCCTCTTCCTCCATATATACAACCCTAGGGTGTTGTTTAGACTTTGGGTTCTGTTTAGATTAAAAGTTCGCCATAGCTGCAACTTCGCGTACTTTGTTTATGTTCGAAGACCAGACCAAGATGTCATAGAACCCAACTTTCATCAATAAAGCTTTCATATTATACTCACAATATCCAGATTGCAATCTCAGTTTCTTGCTTGTTCTTCGTTTGCTTGTAGGAAATAGACCCTCGTGGTCAGGTTGATCGCTCCGACGTGGTCAATAACCCTCGGAAGTTGGTTTAGCGATTGCCAAGGTGCGACGTCTCGCACGTTCATAGCCAGATCGTCAAGGTCGACTCCCACGGAAAATGATAGCCACCATCTCATCGAAAGACAGGACACCCTCGTCTCTATCAAGTGGTTATGATTTCCAGGTTGCTCGGTGAGATTTTATAGTTTTTTCGTAGTTTAGATGGAGTCTGTTCGTCATACCTACAGTCCACGAAAAAGCAAGAATTTTTTGAGCGTTAGTTCATGATATACAAACCATCAACATCGCCCATGCCATTTACCACCACCGCTTATCCTCTACTTCTTTGAGTCCATATACCACCATCGATCCGAGTCCATATACCATCACCGATCCAAGTCCGTATACCACCACCAATCCGAGTCCATATACCACCACCGATCCGAGTCCATATACCACCACTAATCCGAGTCCATCCCATATTAGGTTTGCTTTCGAGATCCATATGTAGGCATATTCATTTTTCCTTGTGTGAGTAGGTTTCGGATTCCATCAATCTTTCGCCGTCCGTAAAAGAGGTTGGTTTCAAAAAAAGAGAGTCCAGAAAGCACCCTCCGTTTAGGCCTAAAATTTTACAAAAACGCACTTGTCAAAAAAATCTGGCTATCCTATTTTTAGGTGTTTCCAAGCATTCCGTCATTGAGCTTGTATTCAACTTTGGTATATTTTCCAAAAACGCACTTGTCAAAAAATTTGCAATGAAAAGAAATGTCCGCGTCTCTAGCATGGTCTAGCCTAGGACCAGTATAGTACCGTGGTTGAGCATGTATTCAATTTTGCATCTCTGAATTGATTATTTCTGGCATTTTTTCTACCATATCATAAGCCTTCCCAGCTCCACATACATCTACATCATGCATTTGACACCACCTAGCAATTGCTCTGTCCAAGCTTTGAGAGTTTTGACTACAATGATTTTCGATCATAACCTGTTGCTGGGTAAGAACTGGTAAGAATTTGATATTTGCTTGACAGATTTATGACACCCCACCACCACCACCTTTTAGTAGTTTGTAGGATCATACTCTTGTGTGTTTATATTGCTGCTAACCATGGCAGGATCACAAGCTGACGAGATTGACTAGGAGAACATGACAAAGAAGGAGCTTCATCATAAATTTCAGCAAATGTTGAGTCAACAGGTAGAAGATGTGATGACCAGCTTTGGAAAGGCACTGGAGAGGATTGATGACATTGAGAAGGCAACTGACACCAAGTTCGATGAAGTACTCGCACGTCTACCACAGCCACCACTCGCATCTTCTACACCATTGCAACAACATCAACAACCACCTCCACGCCGTGATCTGGCAGGGTGAGGCAGCATGTTCCTCTTGAGCCAGGACAAACTTCTGGTGCCGCTGCTACTGCTGTTGATGGTTATGTAGCTCCTGCTGCTACCACAGAGGCAGAGGACTATTACGAGGATGTGGTTGATCAAAATCAGAACTACGTGCAACCACCATGACGAGGTCAACCTCATGCATATCATCGCAATGGTAGGGCTGTAGCACCACCTCAGGTACAAGATTATGACTATATTCCTAAACTAAACTTGAATATTCCACCATCTGAGGGTAGATACATTCCTGATGTATATCTTACTTGGGAGTTAGAAAATGAGCACTGTTTCACATGCTTACAATATCGGAAGGATAGACGTGTTGCTGCTACTATTTGTGAGTTCACTATTTTTGCTTCTGTTTGGTGGTCTGAACATTGTTGATTATATCATGATAATATCCCTACTACTTGGGCTGCATTAAAAATTGCTACGCGTACTCGTTGGGTTCCACCATATTATTAACAGGAATTACTTCAAAAACTGCAGCATTTGAGACAAGGAAAAAATTCTGTAGAGGAGTATTATCAGGAATTACAAACTCACATGATTAGATGTGGTATTGTTGAGGATAATGAAGCTATGCTTGTGTGTTTTATCCGTGGATTAAATAGAGAGATTTAGGCTGTTTTAGAGTACAAGGAGTATAACAATATCATTCATTTATTCCATCTTGCTTGCAAAGCTGAACAAGAAGTGCAGGATAGATAGGCATTGGCGCGGACTAATTTTTCTGCAGGTCGACCTTCATCATGGACACCGCGTGCATCTTCTACTTCCACATGTTCTGCTACACTGGCACCTCCGTCATCTGCCACCTCTAGCCGTGATACAGGAAAGCAGGCACTACCACCACTATCTGCCAAAAGCACACTGACCGAGCCTGCACAGAGCTCTTCTTCATCCATGGCATCAACAAGGCACACACATGATATTATTTGTTGTCCTTCTTGTTGGAAATATCCCCTAGAGGCAATAATAAAGTGGTTATTATTATATTTCCTTATTCATGATAATCTTTTATTATCCATGTTATAATTGTATCGACCGGAACTCAAATGCATGTGTGGATACATAGACAACAACATGTCCCTAGTAAGCCTCCACCCGACTAGCTCGTTGATCAAATATGGCTATGGTTTCCTAGCCATAGACATGATTTTTCATTTGATAACGGGATCACATCATTCGGAGAATGATGTGATAGACAAGACCCAAACTATAAATGTAGCATGTGATCATATCAAGTTTATCGCTATCGTTTTCTACATGTCAAGTATATGTTGCAACGACCATGAGATCATGCAACTCACTGACACCGGAGGAGTACCTTGTGTGTACCAAACATCACAATGTAACTGGGTGACAATAAAGGTGCTCTACACATATCTCCGAGGATGTCTGTTGAGTTGGCATGGATCAAGACTTGGATTTGTCACTCCATGTGATGGAGAGGTATCTCTAGGACCTCTCGGTAATAAAACATCATAAGAAGCTTGCAAGCAATGTGACTAAGGAGTTATTCACGGGATCTTGTATTATGGAACGAGTAAAGAGACTTGCCGGCAATAAGATTGAACTAGGTATGGTGATACCGATGATCGAATCTCGGGAAAGTAACATACAGATAGACAAAGGGAACTGTATACAGGATTGGCTGAATCCTTGACATCGAGGTTCGACCGATAAAGATCTTCGTAGAATATGTAGGAATCAATATGTGGATCCAGGTCCCGCTATTGGTTATTGACCGTAGAGGTGTCTCGGTCATGTCTGCATAGTTCTCGAACCCGCAGGGTCTACACACTTAATGTTTGGTGATGATATAAGTATAGTTGAGTCATTATGGTAGTTTTCGAAGGTTGTTCGGAGTCTCGATGAGATCCAGACGTGAGGAGGAACTCAAGAATGGTTCGGAGGTGAAGATCGATATATAGGACATAGGGAATCAGAGTCCAAAAGTGTTTCCGGGCACCAGGTTATGGCCAGGATGACCGGAATTTGTTTCACGGGCCCCCAATAAGAGTTGGAGGGGGGGGGGGCTCACACGGTGGGGGCGCCCTCTAGGGCTGGCCACCACTTTTCCTTGGGGCCAAACCTCTTAGGGGGGGCGCCTAAACCCATCTAGGGTTTCCCCCTTGTGGCCGCTGCCCCTCTAGGGAAACCCTAGGGCACCCCCTCCTCCCCCTTCCCCCTATATATAGACAGGTAGAGAGAGGGCAGCGAAACCCCTATATGCCACGGCACTGCCCCTCCTCTCCCTCGTAGCCCTCTTCCTCTCCATAGTGCTTAGCGAAGCTCGGCTGAGATTCCACCGCCACCACCACCACGCCGTCGTGCTGCCGAAGGACTCGAGCTACTACTTCACCATTGCTCACTGGATCAAGGAGGTGAAGGTGTCATCAAGTTGACATGTGTTGAGCGCGGAGGTGCCGTCCGTTCGGCACTTGGATCGGGAGTTCGCGGGACGGATCGTGATTGGATCATGAAGACGTTCGACTACATCAACCGCGTTTCTTAATGGTTCCGCTTAGTGATCTACAAGGGTATGCAGATGCAATCTCTCCTCTCATAGATGTTCATCTCCTAGATTGATCTTGGTGAGCGTAAGAATTTTTTGTTTCCCATGCAATGTTCCCCAACAGTTGTAAGGGTAGAGGTCATTATGCTAGACAATGCAAATCTCAGTGTGTTATGGTTGCTTCTGAGGATGGTGGGTATGAGTCTGCTAGTGACTATGATGAGGAGAGTTTGGCTCTTATTACAAGTGAAGAAAGCAATGGAGATGATTCTGATCATGAGACGCAATACATGGCGGCTGAACATGCTGACAGGTATGAAAGTTTAGTTGCTCAACATGTTTTGAGTGTGCAGGTCACACAAGCTGAGCAAAAGCAGAGGCATAATTTGTTCCATACGAAGGGAGTTGTGAAGGAATGTTCTGTTCGCGTCATCATAGATGGAAGAAGATGCAACAACTTGGCAAGCATGGAGATGGTGGAGAAGCAATCTCTCACCACAAGACCACATCCACATCCTTACTACATCCAATGGTTCAACAACAGCAGCAAGGTTAAGGTAACACGTACTGTTCGTGTGCATTTTAGTATCTCTACATATGTTGATTATGTTGATTGTGATGTGGTACCCATGAAAGCATGTTCCTTATTACTTGTTCAAAAGTATAAACATATTACTTTGTTTCCCACGTCTCTTGATTCCATTTTGAAAGATGATATTAATAGAGCTAATAAAGCAAAACGGGAGAAAAATAAGAGTGAAAATCTGTCTCCTGATTCCATTTTGAAAGAGGATATTAATAGAGCTAATAAACCAAAACAGGAGAAAACTAAGAGTGAGAATCAGATTGTGGCAAAAGAATTTGAGCAACAAATGAAGCCTAATAATAAACCATCTAGTGTTGCTTCTAAAATTAAATTGAAAAGTGCATGTTTACTTTCCACCAAATCTGATATTGATGAGCTAGATTTCAGGAACTCTTTTTGCTATGCTTTCGTGTGCATAGAGGCATTATTTTCATTCGAGGATGTGCGTTCCTCTTTGCCTCCTGCTGTCACTAACATTTTGCAGGAGTTCGCTGACGTCTTTCCACAAGACATGCCACCAGGATTACCACCTATTCGAGGGATTGAGCATCATATTGACTTAATTCCCGGTGCTTCGCTGCCAAACAGTGCACCATACCCTACCAATCCAGAGGATACGAAGGAGATTATGCGTCAAGTACAGGAGCTGCTCGACAAAGGTTATATACGTGAATCTCTTAGTCCTTGTGTTGTTCCTATTATACTAGTGCCAAGAAAGGATGGTACGTCGCGTATGTGTGTTGATTGTATAGGCATTAATAATATTGCTATTCATTATCGTCATCCTATTCCTAGGCTAGATGATATGCTTGATGAATTGAGTGGCTCTATCATATTCTCCAAGGTTTATTTGCATAGTGGATACCATAAAATTCGTATGAAATTGGGAGATGAATGGAAAACAACATTTAAAACTAAGTTTGGATTATATGAGTGGTTAGTCATGCCTTTTGGGTTAACTAATGCACCTTGTACTTTCATGAGATTAATGTACGAAGTTATACGTTCTTTCATTGGATGATTTGTGGTAGTCTATTTTGATGATATACTAATTTATAGCAGATCTTTGGAGGAACATTTGGAACATTTACGTGTTGTTTTTATTGCTCTACGTGATGCACGTTTGTTTGGTAACCTTTGGAAGTGCACCTTTTGCACTGACCGAGTATCCTTTCTTGGCATGTTGTTACTCCACAGGGAATTGAAGTTGATAAAGCAAAGATTGAAGCTATTGAGAGTTGGCCGCAGCCCAAAATGGTCACACAATTGAGGAGTTTCCTTGGCCTCGCTAATTTCTATAGGCGTTTTGTGAGAGATTTCAGCACCATTGTGGCACCTCTCAATGAGATTACAAAGAAGGATGTGCCTTTTGTTTGGGGTACCGCATAGGAAGAAGCCTTCATGGTATTGAAAGATAAGTTAACACATGCTCCTCTACTCCAACTTCCTGATTTTAATAAGATTTTTGAGCTTGAACGTGATGCTAGTGGAATTGGATTAGGATGTGTGTTATTATAAGATGGTAAACCCGTTGCATACTTTTCTGGAAAAATTAATGGGCCTAGTTTGAATTACTCTACTTATGATAAGGAATTATATGCTCTTGTTCGGACTATGCTCTTGTTCGGACTTTGGAAACATGGCAACATTATTTATGGCCGAAATAATTTGTTATTCATTCTGCTCATGAATCTTTGAAACATATTAAAAGTCAAGCAAAACTGATCCGTATACATGCTAAATGGGTTGAATTCATTGATACTTCCCCTTATGTCATTAAACACAAGAAGGGTCAAGAAAATGTTATTGCTGATGCATTGTCTCGTAGTTATACTATCGTTTCATAACTTGCCTTTAAAATATTAGGTTTGGAGACCATCAAAGATCAATATGTGCATGATCCTGAATTTAAAGATGTATTGCATAATTGTAAAGAAGGGAGAACATGGAACAAGTTTGTCGTTAACGATGTATTTGTGTTCTGTGCTAACAAGCTATGCATTCCAGCTAGCTCTATTCGTCTTCTGTTGTTGCAGGAGGCACATGGAGGAGGATTAATGGGACACTTTGGCGTGAAGAAGACGGAGGATGTACTTGCTACAAATTTCTTTTGGCCAAAGATGAGACGGGATGTTGAGCACTTTGTTGCTCACTGCACTACACGTCAAAAAGCTAAGTCACGACTCAATCATCATGGTTTATATATGCCTTTGCCTGTACCTACTGTTTCATGGGAGGATATATCTATGGACTTTGTTTTAGGTTTACCTCGAACAAAGAAGGGGTGGGATAGCATATTTGCTATCGTGGATTGGTTCTCGAAAATGGAACACTTTGTACCATGTCATAAAAGCGATGCTGCCGCTAATGTTGCTGATTTGTTCTTTCATGAAATTATTCGCTTGCATGGTGTGCCAAATACTATGTTTTAGATCGTGATACTAAATTTCTTAGCCACTTTTGGAGATGTTTATGGGCTAAGTTGGGGACTAAACTACTTTTTAGTACTACTTTTGTCACACCCAAACTGATGGACAAACTGAAGTAGTCAATAGAGTATTGTCTACTATGCTTAGGGCTACTTTGAAGAATAACAAAAAAATGTGGGAAGAATGCTTGCCTCATATGGAATTTTGTTATAATCATTCGCTGCATTCTACTACTAAGATGTGCCCTTTTGAAAGTGTATATGGTTTCCTACCTCGTGCACATATTGATTTGTTGCCTCTTCCATCTTTGGAGATGATTAATTTTGATGCTAAACAATGTGCTGAATTGATCTTAAAATGCAAGAATTAACTAAGGAAAATATTGATTGTATGAATGCTAAATATAAACTTGCTGGAGATAAAGGTAGAAAACGTGTTGTCTTTGCACCTGGAGATCTTGTTTGGTTATATTTGCGTCAGGATAGGTTTCCTGATTTGCACAAATTGCCACGTGCAGATGGTCCTTTTAAGGTGTTAGAGAAAATAAATGATAATGCATATAAGCTTGAGCTGCCTACAGATTTTGGGGTTAATTAGTCCCACTTTTAACATTACAGATTTGAAGCCTTATTTGGGTGAGGAAGACGATCTTTCGTCGAGGATGAGTTCACTTCAAGAAAGGGAGGATGATGAGGACATCAATACCATTGTTACACCCACAACCCCTGCTGCTATACATATTGGACCAATTACTAGAGGTCGCGCACGCCAATTAAATTACTAGGTACTTCTGTTTCTTGGTAATGATTCTAATGTTCATGAGAATATGATGATGCCTAAATTGGATACATTTGTCTTGCTTACAAATGAAGGGCCTAGATTGCACAAGAAGGATCACCATTGGAGAGGGATCAAGCATGGAGATGATGCATGCACAAGGGGTATAAGAACAGAGATACAAGTGATGATTTCGGGACTTTCTAGCCACCATAATGAGTGCATGAAGCCTTGGACGAAATATACAAGATGCCACTTCATAAATTTTGTCCAGAGGGTATTATAGGTGCTGCGTCATCTTATTATTGGGCCAGGACAATGTAATTTCGAAATACTAGAGTATAGGATGTTTTTAGAGTCCGTATGTATGTGGAAAATAGAGTTAGGGTTGGTTTCGGACCCCTTGTCCAAGGAGCCACGAAATTCCCCCTCTTCCTCCATATATACAGCCCTTAGGGCATCGTTTAGACTTCGAGTTTTGTTTAGATTAAAAGTTTGACATAGCTGCAACTTCATGCACTTCGCTTGTGTTCAACGACCAGACCAAGATGTCGCAGAACCCCACTTTCATCAATAAAGCTTTCCTCTTATACTCGCGATATCCAAATTGCAATCTCAGTTTCTTGTTTGTTCTTGTTTGCTCGCTGGAAATAGACCATCGTGGTTAGGCTGATCATGCTATGGCGTGGTCAATAACCCGTTGGAAGTTGTTTTAGCGATTGCTAAGGCGCGACGCCTCGCACGTTCTTAGTCGGATCGTCAAGGTCGACTCCCGCAGAAAATGATAGCTATCTCATCGAAATATCAGTACACCTTCGCCTCTATCAGTTTTCTTCTCCGTCTTCGCGTATGTCTTCCTCCTTCGATCTTCCTTGCTCCATAGCTTCTTCATGGCTAACTCCTTGGTACCTGAGTATGCAAAGTGTCTCCATTTGAGGTAGTAGCCATGTCTCATGTGTTACGAAGGGGAATTGGGAGAGGAGAGATGTTACCTTGGTTTCAAGAGCTCTTGCACGTGCACGAGTCATAGGTGCACTTGGCACTTGGTGAGACGATGGTAGGTCCATGGGGATGACCTTGGGATGCTCCAGATCACCGGATCTTCCAAATTGCAGCAATTTCGATCATGACTAGAAGATCTTTTGTCATCGTAGGACCTTGACTTGGAGGTTCTCTCCTTGCTTCTACTCTTGTAGAATTTGTTGAAACTTCTTCAGCATTAAGCTCAATTCTTCATTGGAGATTATCTTGCCACTTGATGTTGTAGGAGCATCACTTGAAGCTTTGTATGCACCACTTGATTTGTTGTGGAGCTCTTCCTTATCCTTGAATGACATCCCATGAACAACAATTCTACCAATGAGTTTCGTGGGCTTGAGATTTTTGTAATTGGGCATCATTTGGATCAAAGTGCAGACAATATCAAACTTTCCATCCAAGGCTCTAAGGATCTTCTTGATGATGAATTTATCGGTCATCTCTTCACTTCCTAAGCCGGCAATCTCATTTGTGATGAGAGCAAGCCTAGAGTACATTTCGGCGACTCGTTCACCATCCTTCATCTTGAGCTTGTCAAGTTGACTTTGAAGCACACCCAACTTGGATTCCTTGACGGACTCGATACCTTCATGCATATCAACCAAAGTATGTCAAATTTCCTTTGCATTCTCAAGGAGGCTGATTTTGTTGAATTCTTTGGCGCATGATCCATTGAAGAGAATATCACAAGCTTTAGCATTGTATTGCAACATCTTCAATTCTTCCGGGTTCGCTTCACGATTCGGTTCTCTACCATCCCCAAAGAATTCACCTTGCAAGCCAACACGAACAAGAGCCCAAACGGTGGGGTTATAACCAAGAATATGCATTTTCATCTTATGCTTCCAACTAGAAAAATGTGTATCATCAAAATAAGGACCTCTACGATGATAGTTACCATCGCTAGACTCCATACTCTCCTAGGTTGTGAAACCAAGGCTATGGTCACAAAAGCTATGGTTATCAAGGATTACGGAGACCAAAGCTCTAATACCACTTGTAGGATCAAAAGTATGTCTAGAGGGGTGTGATTTGACTACTTGACCAAATAAAAATCTTTCCTTTTCCCAATTTTAGTTATAGGCAGATTTTAGCAATTATGACAAGTCAAGCAATCAACCTACACATGCAATTCTAAGAGTATAGCAGCAGAAAGTAAAACATTTCATATGAAGGTAAAGGTAGGGTTTGGAGAAGGCAAATGCAATGGAGACACGGAGATTTTGTTGTGGTTCTGATAGGTGGTCCTATCTTGCGTCCACTTTGATGGATACTTCAACCCGCGAAGTGTAATGGCTGCGCGAGTCCACGGAGGGCTCCACCCATGAAGGGTCCATGAAGAAGAAACCTTGTCTATCCCACCATGGCCATCGCCCATGAAGGACTTGCCTCACTTGTGTAGATCTTCACGAGGTAGGCGATTTCCTTGCC
The DNA here is from genome assembly GCA_021605205.1 of Aegilops longissima. Classification (NCBI taxonomy): domain Eukaryota; kingdom Viridiplantae; phylum Streptophyta; class Magnoliopsida; order Poales; family Poaceae; genus Aegilops; species Aegilops longissima. The sequence continues at coordinate 340,340,271 of CM038678.1, forward strand.
CTTACAAACTTCTTGGTTCAACTCCACATCATGTCGGAGGCTCCCAAGTGACGCCTAACCAATCTAGGAGACACCGCTCTCCAAAAGGTAATAGATGTTGTGTTGATGATGAACTCCTTGCTCTTTTGCTTCAAATGATAGTCTCCCCAACACTCAACTCTCTCTCACGGAATTGGATATGGTGGAATGATGATTTTAGTGGAAAGCAACTTGGGGAAGGCTAGAAATCAAAGTTCAATGTTAGGAACTCTTGATCTCAACACATGAGTAGGTGTTTCTCTCTCAGAAAATGAATGGTGGAAGTGTAGGCACGTTGTTATGGCTCTCCTCAATGAGAAGAAGGGGTTGGAGGGGTATATATAGACTCCTTACAATATCCAACTGTTACACACTTTTGACCCCTCTCGGTGGCACCGATTGGAAAACTAGGTGGCACCGATCTGTACAAAAATATGAACATTAGGAATCTCGGTTGGACCGACGGGAACAACTCGGTGGGACCAATGTGCTAGGGCTTAGGGAAAACTTCATCTCGGTGGACCGATGTGCTAGGGCTTAGGGCAAACTTCATCTCGGTGGCACCGATTGCATCATCTCGGTGAGACCGAAGTGAATGCAATGAGCAATAGAGAATAAGTCAAGCCAACTCAGTGGGACCGACTACAACATATCGGTGGGACCGAAGTGAATGTACACTATGACTATGACTACCCCCAGTGCCCGATAATCCCCATGTACACTATGATGTACACTACTCCCCAGCGCCCGATGATCTCAACGGCTAGAGTTGTCCTGGCGCGCTGAGCATACGATGATCCCCATGTACAGTACGACTACTCCCCAAGCCCCAAGAGGACAGACGATGAGACCTCGAGCATACGCCATTGGACACAAGGTTAACTTGCTACTCTCTGAATTGTCACTTTCCACATGTGAGACATGGCTACTACCTCAAACATATCTACTATGCTTGACCAGGAACCAAGAGGAAGACCATGGAACAACTAGGAGCATTGGACAAGATGGCGAGGACACCCAAGCGCGAGGAACAACATAAAGGGCTGACAGAAAGTCATAGCCACCGGACGACCAGTCCAGACCGGACATCCGACGCCTGTAGGTTCAGCGATCCAGTACAGCTTAGCTGTGGCACCCTACAGTGCCCGGACGACCGCCACACGCCGGACGTCTGACACTAGTCAGCCACCCAACGACAGACAGCGTCCGGATATCCGGTGCCACATGTCCAGAGAAGAAACATCGGAAGTTCGAAGACTTCCGGACATACAGATACCTGCGAGCCACCGGACAACCGTTACCCACCGGACGTCAGGTACCTGCATGCATGCAAATACTCGGCCCGAGGCCCATGTAGCCATTTCTCCTCTCACTTACCCCTTCGTGGATCTAGACTATATATACTCCTCCGCCTCCACCATTTTAGGGTTAGCATTGTATTAGCTCATTTGTATGTGAGCTTTGCTCCTCTACCACCTCTCCCCTTGAGAGAGAGAGAGAGAGAGAGAGAGAGAGAGAGAACTCCATTGGAGTTCAAGACCTCCTTTGGAGAAGATCCCATAGGGGAATCAAGACCCCTTCATGGGAAGATCCTTCTAGGATTCAAGACCTGAACTCCTCCAAGGTTTGGGATGAACTAGCTAGCTTTGTATCCCCCTTTGTTGGATCTTGAATCATGTATCTCTCTTTGTGTTCATGGATCAAGCACATGTGTGACTATTTCTTGTTGATTTGAGTGTTTCCTATTGTTCCCCTCGTGTGTTCCTCGTGTTCTTCGGGAATCCCCCTTCAAATCGAGAAAGATCGGCCCCTAGGGTTTGCAACCAACATCATCTTGGTATCATTAACCATGGTTGATCAAAAATTTGGAGCCCCTACCACTACTTTCTAGGCTTATTTTGTTGTGTTCTTCCCCAATTTCAAAAATCCCCACCAAAAAGAGCCCCCCTTTTTTTTGATTTGTTGGTTTTATGATGTTTTTTGAATTTGATCCATGGATTCGTTGTGTTTCAAGTGGATCTAGAATCTCCACAAGTTTCCCCACCTTCCATCCAGGAAATCTCATTAATTTTGACCTCAAAATCATCATTTTCCACCCAAAATCGCGTCTCGAAGCTCAAATCCTGCGTTGACCCCGACCCACTGGACGACCACCGTTTACCGGACATCCGGACCCTCCAGAAGCACCGGGCGACCAACACCTTCTGGACGACTGGTGCCACCAATAGAACCGACATTAATGGATTTCCAGACCTTCCGGACGTCCGCCCACCGGACATCCGTCCATTACCAGACGTCCGGTCCCTGTAGATATTGACTTCAGTTGATTTTTGTTTCGGCCATAGCTAACTCATTCGGACTCGGATTTTGACGTTCTTTAGCTTGTTTTGAAGCTCTTCACATCCCCCATCCCACAAAAATACTACCTCCATCATTTGACTCCATCAAAATTTTGGAACTTTGGCATCATTGCCTAGGGCCTTCACCCCATCATCTCCATTACCACCATAGCCTTCCGAAACCTAACCCTTTTTGTTCGCATAACATTTGTTGTTGCTTGAGTAGTGATTCGAGTCTCCTAAGGTGTTTCGGCTATTTAGGTACGGTTACTTCTTCATCAACCACCACCATAACTTCTGCGATAAGCTTGCCCACCATACATTTCCGCCACCTCAACTTAACCCAATTTTGTTTGAGCTTCACTGGTACGCGTCGGTTGTATACAAACGGTTTTTAACCCCTTTCTGCGACGGCATTTGGAACCGTCGTCAAGTGAGTGTGGGCGATAGGGGGTCCTTCCCACACGACCCAGAAACCGTCAGGGATAGGCCCTCCTGGGACACAGGCTGGGAAAAATGAGCTCGTGTGTGATCGGGTGAGGCATCGAAACCCAATCATTTTCGTTCGTATTTACATCCCACACAGCGAATCCCAGAAAAACATTTCGTTTGTATGTATATCAGACAAAGTCAATCCAAGGAATACGTATCCGTTCTTATGTACATCCCACACATTCAATCTAGAAAAAAATGTTTCCGTTCGTATGTATATCACACACAGTCAATCCAAGGAATACATTTCCATTCTTATGTACATCCCACACAGTCAATCCAGGGAAAACACTTCCGTTCGTATGTACATCCCACACAATTTTATGTATAGGCTCGTGTGTGAAAGGTGTAACTATCACACACGCTCTGCCTTGGTTAACTATTTGCTTTTATCAACTACATCACACACGATTTGTTGAAGAAATCTGTGTGGCATTGGGCTATCCATCACAAGTGCTTTTACTGCTAGAACCGTTGGCAAAGTTCCATGACACATTTAGCAGGTTTATTAGTTTACAATTAATAATTCATGTATTACACAAATTCACATTTCATATCTAACAGCCGTTTGCCAATTTCATATCAGGCACATGAATATATTTTAACATCACAGTATGATAGCTACCTGAAAACAGCACAATACAACATATAGCTAGTTCAACCTCATAAGAACAATATTAGAACAATATATTCATTTCCCTAATCGAGATCATCACTTTTAGTCCAGTAAGAACCTGTTTTGCACTTGCCAACTGGGAAAGTGCCTCCTCTTTCGCCAACACCATCTTAGCAAAGTCTGATTTAAAAAATCTGAGCTCATTCTCCACCTTCCTCTTTTTATCCCGCATCTTCAAATATTCTTCAGCGTTGACAAAGCTTTCTCTAAGCCTACCTCTGTTCTCTTCCTCATACATGCTCTAGAGCTTTGCTAGGCACATCTTCCAAAACTGTGGCCACTCTTGATCAACCCACTCCAAGTAAGAACACTTACGTTCATCCTATAATATTTAAAACTAGATGAGTAACAATTGTAGGGGAAATGAGTTTATAGCAACATAGAAAAACACCAATGCTTATTTTGAAAAACCAAAGAAACATGTTAATTATGACATATCTTCTCAAAAAGATCAATGTGCAAATGAATTAATTGCTACTGAGACAACAACCAAATTCTGAAACATCAAAAGCTATAATTAACTACAACAAGGCTACAAGTTCTTACTCATGTACAATAAATAACAAATTGAACATTTTATGAGGAAGGTAAATATAACTGCAACAACATAGCGACAGTGTTTGGATGACAACAAATTGATACTAACAGGTGTGTACATGCACAAATTTAGTAAAATAGAACTAATAGGACTAAGGCCGTGATGCGGCGCATCCTACGATCATCCCCATGTACACTTCAACTACTCCCCAAGCCCCAAGAGGACATACCATGAGACCTCGACAATACGCCATTGGACATAAGGTGAACTCACTCCTCTTCGAACCGACACTTTCCACATATGAGACATGGTTACTACCTCATGCATGGACCTTGCATATACTGACGTACAAACCGAGATGACCATGGAGGATCCAAGGACCAAGGCCAAGCATGGAAGAGGAGAAGGAAGAAGAAGAACAGACAAGAGAGCACTTTCCCGGATCATCCGGACCCCCAGCCGGATGATGCGGACCGAGCCCGGACGATCCGGACAACCACCCGGACGATCCGGCTATCTGCGACAAGGACAACCGAAGGTTTCACCTAAAGTCGGATCATCCGGACGGCCGCCCGGATCATCCGGACCCCCGACACCCGGATCATCCAGGCCACCATCCGGATCATCCGGACCCCGCCTGTGTGCGTGACCTAGGCCGAAGCCCGTGTACCCCTTCGGGGCTTAGCACTATATATAGACCCCCTCCTCCTCCATTTGAGGGTTAGCAAAGTAGTAGCTCATATGTGAGGATAGCTTTTCCTCATCCATACGGATCGTCTCCTCAAGAGTGACCGCGGCCCCTCTACGGAGAAGATCCCCTTGGATTCAAGACCCCCTCTTGGGTGGCCCCATCAAGACCTCCTTACGGAGAAGAACCGTTTACCTTTGTATCGTCCTTTGTTGGATTTGGATCTTGTATCTTACCTTTGTGTTCATCGATCTAGCGCATGTGTGATCTATTCTTGTTGGTTGAGTGATTTCTCTCGTGTTCCCCTTGTGTTTCCCTCGTGTTTTCCCTCGTGTTCATCACGTTCTTCGTAGGGATCCGCTACTTTCGTGAAAGAACGGCCATCAAGGGTTCCACCCTACATCATCTTGGTATCATGAGCCACGTTGATCACGATTTCGGAGCCTCCCCGTTGTGTTTTCTAGCCTAGTTTCATTGATTTCGTCCTAAATTCGAAAATCCCCAACAAAAATAGCCCCATTTTTTGTGATTTGTTGGTTTTGATGATATTTTGTTGATTTTGATCCATGGATTTGCTTGGTTTCGAGTGGATCTAGCATCTCCCCAAGTTTCCCCACCTTCCATCCACGAAATCTCCTCAATTTTGCCCAGAAAATGCCCCATTTCTGCCAAAAAATTCGTCCCCGAGAGGAAATCCCGAGCAGTTTGACCTGCCGGGATCATCCGGACCTTCTCCCGAATCATCCGGACACCTCCCGGATCAGCTGGACCCTCTCCCGGACGTCCGGATACCCCACGCACCCAGAAAACAGAACCGGAGCTGACGAACCCGGATCATCCGGCCAAACACCCGGATCATCCAGACCAAGCCCGGATCATCCGGACCTCCTCCCGGATGTCCGGCTAACCCTGACAGTCACTCGGCCGAATTTTTGTTTTGGCCATAACTAATTCATCCGAACTCCGTTTTTGACGTTCTTTAGCTCATTTTGAAGCTCTTGACATCCCCCATCCCACAAAAATACCACCAACTTCATTTGACTCCATCAAAGTTTCTGAATTTTGGCATCTTTGCCTAGGGCTACCACCATATCATCTGCTACACCACCACCGACTTCCGCAACATCCATTTTTCTTCCCCATAGCATTAGTGGTTGCTTGAGTCGTGATTCGAGTCTCCTAAGGTGTTTCAGCTACTTAGGGACGGTTGCTTCTTCATCAACCACCGCCACCACTTCCGCATAACCTTGCCCACTGTCGGTGTCAAAACTAGCGGATCTCGGGTAGGGGGTCCCGAACTGTGCGTCTAGACGGATGGTAACAGGAGACAAGGGACACGATGTTTTTACCCAGGTTCGGGCCCTCTCGATGGAGGTAAAACCCTACTCCTGCTTGATTAATATTGATGATATGGATAGTACAAGAGTATATCTACCACGAGATCAGAGAGGCTAAACCCTAGACGCTAGCCTATGGTATGATTGTTGTTCGTCCTACGGACTAAAATCCTCCGGTTTATATAGACACCGAATAGGGTTAGGGTTACACAGAGTCGGTTACAGTGGTAGGAGATCTACATATCCGTATCGCCAGGCTTGCCTTCCACGCCAAGAAAGTCCCATCCGGACACGGGACGAAGTCTTCAATCTTGTATCTCCAAAGTCCAGGAGTCCGGCCAAAGGCCATAGTCCGACTATCCGGACACCCCCTAATCCAGGACTCCCTCAGTAGCCCCTGAACCAGGCTTCAATGACGATGAGTCCGGCGCGCATATTGTCTTCGGCATTGCAAGACGGGTTCCTCCCCCGAATTCTTCATAGAAGATTTTGAACACAAGGATAGTGTCCGGCTCTGCAAAAAGTTCCACATACCACCGTAGGGAGAATAACATTTACACAAGTTCAATATGTTTCGTATTCCGTGGTGTGATATCACACCACGGCCAAGCCTTTATTTGAATCGTTTTCACTGTCCCACCTCAGCGCGTTTAGCGAGGCGGTTTCCTTGGCACGTCTTGTCAAAGCGGAGATCGTGTCCCCTTATTCCGGGATTCTCATCAATACGGGCGTGGGTAACCCAATCGTGCCCGTTGGCACGCCTCCTCTATCGAAGGCGAGTCCCGAACGGTCACGGGAGGGCTCTCGTATTCAACCTCTTTATAAAGAGACCAAGGCCCCGCCCTTTTCTCAATCTCCATCGAAGCCGCCTTGCTTCGAAGTTCCAACACCCAAAGCTCCAGATTCAGCGCTTGGACCTTCGATGATGTCCGCCCGACCTCCAAGGCGGTGGATGCCTTCCTCCGTCACGGAAGAAGACGTCCTAAAGCTAAGAGATGCCAGGTATCTAACCGGCGAAATCTCGCATAGGCTGCCTGCTCAAGGGCAGGTTATTCCCACTCCCAAGCCCGGCGAAAGCATGGTGTTCGTGTCTCAGTTCCTTCTTGGGCTAAGTTTCCCGACGGACCCCTTCGTGAGGGGGCTCATGTTTTATTACGGGCTGGAATTTTACGACTTGGATCCGGAGTCCATCCTCCACATCTCATCGTTCATCGTCGTGTGTGAAGCCTTCCTCCGCATTACCCCTCACTTCGGATTATGGGTCAAGACCTTCAAGGTGGAGCCAAGATGATCAAGGGCAACAGCAGAAAAGCGGAGGGGCTGTTATAAGCAAGAATGCCGACGCCCATGGCACGAGGGCTCTTTTCAAGAGGAGCTCAGCCTATGGCAACAAGAGTGGTTTTATATCACAGCTCCCAGGGGCACCAAATGGGTGGCGCCACCTGCCTTTCGCTCGGGTCCTCCACCGCGGCTGGCGTCATGGGTCAATAAAGGGCTTGACTAGGGGCCGTCCAAGGACGTGCCCTTGTTGCAGGGCCGTATTCGAGACCTCCTAGAGAGAGAGATCAATCTGGTCGTAGTAGCGCAAGTCATGCTGATTCGTCGCATCCTGCCCTACAAACATCGCCCCCTCTGCCTGTGGGAGTTCAATCCGGAGGGACCACAAGCTCTCCAACATTTTATGGGCGCAACGCCCATGGAGATGTACAAACTGTTCTTCGGATCACAAGCAATGTGTCCGGACTTGACCGAGGACGCAGGTCTGAGCTGCAATCGCCCGGATGCTCAAGTAAGTAGTCCCGTACCCGGACACGCTATCCGTATAATTATCATAAACTTGCCCTTAAAAGAGTTGTCCCCTAAACAGGAGTGGATAGCGAAAGCAAAACTGATCATGTGTCCGGCCCCCCTCCCTGAGACCACGCCGGATCCCGTGTTAACCAAGATGCTGGAGGCTGCGCCTTTAGAAGAAGGCGAAGGGGCGAACAAGGAAGCTACTGTCTCCGCGAAGGAGGTTATCAAGCAAGGAGGGATCAAGAATCCCTCCATCCAAGGGGAGAAGAGGACCGCCTCTGAAGATCCGGAGACCAAGGCCTCAAAGCGCGGGAAGAAATCCTCGCCAGAGGGTCCTGCGCCGGAAGATGCCCCGGCCGCATTATTTCCCCAAGGAGATCAGCCCTCCAGCGAGCCGTAAGTAGAGAGGGGAGTTTTTCCTAAAATAAGAGACATCCCTGTTTTATCTCTGAAGATGACCGGAATTTTACCTTGTAGTTCAGATCTCAGCCCTTCTCAGTAGAGCTCGTCTTCGGGGGATCTTCGTCCAGGGATGATGGAGAGCGGAAAGCCTCCCCCTGCCGTACAACCTACGAGGCGGACGATCCTGAGGTGTCGTCGCGGAGGGTTTCCCCGAATCCGGCAGGGGTGGAGGCCGGACGTAGGGTCCCCCAGAGCCCTCCGTGTCCGGCCTACGAAAAAGGCCATCAGACGAGTCCGTCACCTCCTAGTGCATGGTCGGAGGAGTTGAAGGGTCTGCTCGGGCGAGTGTCTATCTCAGAGGATCACCGTGCATTGATGGGTACGGTGATTGAAAAGATTTCGTCCATGGAAAGCGGGTTGTACGAGGCCGCCAAGAGTTTACTAACGGGTTTTGAGGTACGTGCAATGATGTACCTTTTGACGGTTCCGCATATATAAGATGTGCCCTGTGTAGATAGTAGCCCCTGAGACTCGGTGCGTTGTCAAAAATGACGGCGTGCCGAGGATCATAATCCCAGATATAATATGTCGCCCTTCCTATGTAGGTGGCGGATCGTCCGGTGGTTAGCCGGACTGATGAATTTGCCGAACTAAAGCGGCAACTTGACGTGGCGGATGCCGACATCGCGCTTGTCAATAAGCTGCTGGACGAGTCACAAGGTATGCAGTTTCTCCGCGGACACCTAGTAAGGGAGCTTGATGCCCGTGCCTTACAACATGTAAGCTTGATGCAGATGGTGCCGCTGCCATGGAGAATCTTCGAGCGGAGCTTGCCCGAGCCAAGGAGCAGGCCAGAAAAAGTGATGCGGTTGCCTTAAAGGAAGCCGAAGAGCTAAAAGCCGAACAGGCTGCTCACTGCCGAAGGAAAAAGGAAATGGCTGAAATGGCCGTGAAGTTGAAGAATGCTACCGATCGCCGTGAGCTTCTTGAAAAAGAAGGTCGAGCGGAGCAAGAGGACCTGAAGAAGGCCACCACCGAGGCCAAGGATGCTCGCTCTGCGATGAGAGCTATGAAGGAGGAACTACGTCAGGCCAGAGATATCACAGATGGAAAGCCTTTTCTGCTGCGGAGGAAGTTCACGAATCCTAAATATGCTCAGTTGGACCGGCTGTGGAGTAGTGAGGATGCTTATCTGGACTTGGCGGCGAGTGCCGTGGACGCGGCCGAACACTTCGGAGATCAAAAAGATCATGAGGTGGAAGAGCTTTTTTGGTCGCAGTTCCGTAGTCCGGAGCGTGCACTTCCATTAACCGATTGTTTGGCCGAATGGGCGGAGCTGAATAGGTTGTCCGGACTTGCCATGAAGAATGTCGTGACTCATTTGTGGCCGAAAAGGCCCGAGCCGAAGAGTTATTTTGGCTTGGTGCAGCAGTTCCTTGGTGCGGTGCCGCATATCAAGGCAATGAGGCGGTCAGCATGCATAGTGGGTGCGTGGATGGCTCTTGCCCGTGTCAAGACATACTAGGCAGAGATGAAGGCCACCGATGTTGCATCCCAAGATTCGGACGGAAGCCGAGTACCTATCGAGCACTATTTTCAGGAAGTTCTGCAGGGCGCTCGTTTAATAGAGACACAGTGCTTGAAGGATATTATGTTCGAATAACATGTATTATTGTGAAACAATGTTTCTATGGAATATAAAAGATTTTTATACTTGTGCCTTCAAGAATTGAAAATACCTCCTGTGCGGCCGTTAATGTATATGTGTATATAACCTGAAAGATGGCAGTCTTTGGCTTCAGCCCCCACGCATATAATGCGGGGGTGTTTGCATAAAACGCATTTTCACACTTGATCCAACGTCTTGGTCCTACAAAGGAGGTGATAGCGCAGCAAACTAGGCAACCGGACTATAATGCTTTATCACTTTCACTTAGCCATAGGAGTTCGACAGTGGGGCTCCTATATAGCCCCTAGGGGCACCGCGCTCACCCGAATTCGGGGCGCATATGTGCCTAGCCGGGAAACGGCCCTTCGTCAATGCGGAGGAATTCTAAAGATTCCAGTGGGTCATCGAGTGGTTGACCATCTCACGCTATATCATGACAGTCAGTTTTCGGCTTTCTCTACTGAGGTGCTCCCCTGGCCGAACCGGGGGCACAATCGCAGTAGTTCTCCTGGTGCCGCATTAGCCGATAGAGCAGAACGTAAGGCAGCAAAACACAGGAGCCGGGCAAACCCAACATTTGACCAAAGACATGATTCGGAGCTGATGCATATAAGGCCTAACTCGAGACGCCGAACACTCCCAAAGGTATTCGGTCTTTATGAAAACGGGCCGAACAATCTCCCATGGTAAAAAGCCCCTGGTGTCCAGGTACGTGCGAAATTCTGACGTGGCCTATGCCAAAACGCCAGCCTCCTCCTCAGTTATAGCAAGAAACCGGGGGATGTGTATCAACAAGAGATAGTGAAAAAGGTTTACGCAGGGTCTTAATCTGAAAAGAATCCTTGCAACGGGTCTCTACTGCACGTCTGTGCCTGTGTCTTTGTTGTGCCGTATCCTGGACGGGTGTAGCACGATGTTCATCTGTAAAAGAGAGGAACTTAGTTGAAAAAGATTGTGCGAAAATGTACGTTATACTAAATAAACAAAGTACAATTCAAAGAATGAACAAAATTGAGCTTTATTGTCTCTTGTTGTGGATGCACGGAGGCCCTTGTACGGGGGTATGCGTCTAGCGAGCCCTTGTATGTTTACGCCGTACTCGTCCAGCCGTGTCCGGGGTCTGGACGACCTGCCTAAGTGCTTACATGGTGAAGCCGGTTTATTGTGGGGCTGTCAATGCATCTGCACAATTTTCCGGACTTGGGGAACCCTCGATGTTTCCCTTTAATGAGATGATGCTGCGTGGACCGGGCATTTTAAGTGTAAGAGATGCATAATGCGGTATTGCGTTAAAGCGGGCGAAAGCTTCGCGTCCCAATAGTGCTTGATAGCTACTTGTAAATGGGGCGAGGTGGAAGGTTAACTTTTCACGGCGGAAGTTGTCGGGTGAGCCGAACACAACCTCTAGCAGTAGAGAGCCCGTACAATGGGCATGTGGGCCTGCATTACCCTTGAAAGGAAGTGTTGCTATGGCGAAATTTGGTTGGGTCTATCCCCATATTGCGGATTGTGTCCTCGATATAGCAGGTTTAGATCATTCTGCCGTCCATTAGGACTTGTGAAAATTGGAGTCCGCCAATTATCGGATCTAATATCAAGGCAGTCCAACCTGCGTTCCGTATACTTCTAGAGTAATCCCGATGGTCGAAGGTGATTGGTTTTAACAACCAGTGGCAGGACTCCTCCGGGATAGGCCGTCTGGCGCGTACCTCTATGGGCGCCGCTCTATTTTTCCCTTTTGTCACGTGGAGTGAGTTCACTGTTTTGATTTCTTGTGGGAAATTCTTTTGTTTTCCGGTGCTCTGCTTTTGGGGTTCGTCATCGTCCTCGCTTGGTGTGTCGAGCCCCTTGTGTTCGGTGTTGAGTTTGCCGGATTGCTTGAAGACCCAACAATCTCTGTGGGTGTGGTTTGCAGGCTTCCCGGGAGTAATATGGATTTGGCATATCTTGTCCAAGATTTTTTAAGTTAGATAGCTCGTCCTGTTATCCTTAAGGGCAGCTTTTTATGATTCTGCCGAGCTTTTGAATCCGGCGTTGGTCGACGTGCTCTTCGTCTTTGTTTCCCTTGGTCCGACGCTGGTCCTTGCTGCGTCGTCGTTTCTGTTTCCATCCCGACTTGGATGTACTTGGGTCGCTAGTGCTGCATCTTGCTAGCCAGCTATCCTCTCCAGCATAAGCGGGTCATGAGGCTTGTTAATGCGGCCATTGTTCTTGGCTTTTCTTGGCCGAGGTGTCTGGCGAGCCATTCGTCTCAGACGTTGTGTTTGAAAGCTGCTAAGGCTTCGGCGTCCGGACAATCGACTATTTGGTTTTTTTAGTAAGGAATCTGTTCTAGAATTTCCGGGCTGACTCTCCGGGTTGTTGAGCTATGTGACTTAAATCGTCGGCATCCGGAGGTCGGACATAGGTCCCTTGAAAATTTTCCCAAAAAGCATCCTCGAGCTCCTCCCAACTTCCAATGGTGTTTTCGGGAAGGCTTTTAAGCCAATGCCGGGCTGGCCCTTTAAGCTTGAGGGGTAAGTATTTTATGGCATGGAGATCATCTCCTCTAGCCATGTGTATATGGAGGATGTAATCCTCAATCCGCACTCTGTGGTCTGTTGTTTTGTCGTATGCCTCTATGTTTACGGGCTTGAATCCGCTGGAAATTCATGATCCAAAGACCTCATCGGTGAAACATAGGGGTGTGCGGCACCCCTATATTTAGGTGTACCGTGATGTTCGGATACTTGATGTGTTGCCTTGCTTACTAGAGCTTGCTTTCTTGGCCCGTAGATAGATCTAATCGGGCCATCTTTTAATGCGAATCCAGCGGGGTCGCTTGTCGGCTTGTGTCTTGGCGCCGTCGCGCTCTCTATTTGCCATGGGGTCATCCATCTGACCGGGTGGCCTCCTTGTTTTTTGATTGTGGGGGCTCTGTGACCTCCTCATCAAATTCGGGCAGTAGTTTTCGCTTTGGGTAGCTCTTTGTTCGGCGACTGTCGCCGTATTTGTCTGCGGTGTTGAGTACTTTGCTCCATCTGATTCTGAGTGCATCTTCCGCTGTTTTGAGCTTCCGCTTCTGCTTTTTCAGGCTACGTGTTGTGGCGACGAGCCTTTTGTGGAGGTTCTTCTGCTCCAGCAACTTGTCCGGCGTGAGATCGTCTGGACTGTTATCTTCGCCGGGGACGGGTTGTTTATCCAGATTGTCCTGTTCGGACGGTTGCTCGATAGCATGTTCGTCGTCCACCGGTTCACCCTGCTATATAGCTAGGTCTGTATGGCTGTTATCTTTGTCGAGGCGGGACTTTGAGCGGCGCTTACGTCGCCATTTTGACTGTTTTCGATGGAGCGATCCTTCGTAGCGTCCCGTTGTTCCTCGTCGTTGCTTCCTTTAGGTGTGTCCACCATGTATACATCGTGAGATGAGGTGGTTCTCCAGTGCCCTATAGGCGCTGGTTCATGCTCCTCCCCTACATCGTCGTCCATACCGTCGATGTCTTCGGAGTCAAACTCGAGCATGTCGGTTAAATCATCGACAGTGGCTACGAAGTGGGTGGTGGGTGGGCTTTGAATTTCTTCATCGTCCGCATCCCAACCTTCCTGACCATAATCCGGCCAGGGCTCTCCTGATAAGGAGAGAGACTTTATTGAGTTCAGGATGTCGCCAAAGGGCGAGTGCTGAAAGATGTCCATGGCAGTGAATTCCATGATCGGCGCCCTATCGGATTCGATTAGCGGGGGCGCGGAAGGCTCGAAGTCCGGCACCTTGGAGTCACGAGCTTCGCCAAAGACGGGTAGGTGTACGGCTCAATCGCCGTAGAGATCACAGCCCCCGAGGCGGTGTCCAGCCACCCGTCCTCGATCGGCGCAGTCGGCTCCGAGCTAAAGGTCGGAGCGGACTCTGGTGCGGCCTCCAGGACATTGTTCGGCGGTAGAGCTAGATCATGCCCCTCGTGACAGTGCGGCGCGCTTGGCTATGGCTCGAACCCGTCGAAGATCAAGTCTCCGCGGATGTCAGCCGTGTAGTTCGAACTTCCAAATCTGACCTGATGGCCAGGGGCGTAGCTTTCAATCTGCTCCAGATGGCTAAGCGAATTGGCCCGCAGTGCAAAGCCGCCAAATACGAAGATCTGTCCGGGGAGAAAATTCTCACCCTGGAGTGCATCGTTGTTGATGATCGGAGGAGCCATCGAGCCTAAAGATGACGGCACAGAGGAACTCTCAATGAAAGCACCAATGTCGGTGTCAAAACCGGCGGATCTCGGGTAGGGGTCCCGAACTGTGCGTCTAGGCGGATGGTAACAGGAGACAAGGGACACGATGTTTTTACCCAGGTTCGGGCCCTCTCGATGGAGGTAAAACCCTACTCCTTCTTGATTAATATTGATGATATGGGTAGTACAAGAGTAGATTTACCACGAGATCAGAGAGGCTAAACCCTAGAAGCTAACCTATGGTATGATTGTTGTTCGTCCTATGGACTAAAACCCTCCGGTTTATATAGACACCGAATAGGGTTAGGGTTACACGGAGTCGGTTACAATGGTAGGAGATCTACATATCCGTATCGCCAAGCTTGCCTTCCACGCCAAGGAAAGTCCCATCCGGACACGGGACGAAGTCTTCAATCTTGTATCTTCAAAGTCCAGGAGTCCGGCCAAAGGCCATAGTCCATCTATCAGGACACCCCCTAATCCAGGACTCCCTCACCCACCATACACTTCCGCCACCCCAACTTAACCCAATTTTGTTTGTGTTGTGAGTTGTGTCTCCTAAGGTGTTTCGGCTACTTAGAGACGGTGACCTTCAACTCTGACTCACATAACCCAATAACCATCCACCCCCACATTCCCTACTCACAAACCCATCATTGCCTAGTGCAACACCACCGCTTTCCGCTACCACCATTTGACTTTTATCCTTGAGATTTTGAGTTGTGGTTTTTCCGTTTCCTAAGGTGTTTCGGCTAATTAGGAACTGGTCGACATCGAAAACACCGCCTCTCATCATCACCACGGACGGTAACCTCGACGACATCATTGTATATTCCCCTTGCAATTGCATTGATAACCCCTAGCCCATTTTGCGTTACTTGCCTATCGGGACTAGCCATTTGAGTATTGCCGGGCCACGTTACTTGTGCACATTAGTGATCAACCCTTCCATTGCATACATACCATATCATATTGGTATCATCATATCATCCCTTGTGTCACAAGATTGTTCCCGCATATACACAATTGCTATCTTGGTTTGTGCATTGTGGCCATATCAAAAAAAGAAAGAATAAGCTTTTAACCAAAAAGAGAAAGAGCAAAGAAGCTTGTAAGGAAGTGCCATAGCACCATACCACATTGCACATAAGATTGTCATATCCGATCATCTTGGATCATCTTGAGAAACACCGGGAACCATACATACATAGCATACTTGGGATACAAAGTTTATCCATTTTGCATCTTATAGGTTGTGCACAAGTGTCGTATCCGCCTATTGAGCAATCGTGCTAGCGTCTCTCTTGAGTTGTGCAACACGAGCGTTTTCTGTGGACTCCACATTTTGTGCTCATTTCTTGGTTGCACGACCCCATTTATCTATCCGTGTGTGTGTTTCCGTGTGCCACATATTGCTATTGGTCTACTTGTTACATTTGCGAATTTGTGAATCTCTTTCAACATTATTGACTCTTGCTAACATTTTGCATCAAACTTTTTGTGCCACTATCCTCACCGAGCTCCACCATAAGCCTTATTTGTGTAGGTATGAGAAACCGACAAGAATTGGTACCAAATGTGCTATTTCCTTGTTACACATTGAGTGATCATTGATCCATCTTCAACATCGGTCAAGGTACATTTGGTATAGTTCTTCTCTTTCTCCCACTCATGTTTGCTCGAGTTTTGTGATGGATAGGCAAGGCATTTCATCTCCGGTCTTCGACAACAACGACAGCGTGAACAACTACATCACCAAAGCGTCCATCTTCGATCTAGAACGACAAATGCAAGGCACACAATCTACCTTGCGAGAGCGCCTCGACAACCTCGCGATCGACATACACCACTCCGAAGCAAGGAAAAGGGACTACATCGACACCAAGTTGGGCGAGCTAAAGGATCAACTATGAGACATGGTGGCCGACTACAAGTCTTCTTCCCCTTCATCATCCTGAAGGCGACGGCGAGCAAGTCGATCATCTTCGGAGCGCCCAAGCGATGCAAGCGCAAGTCGTCCACGTCCACATCCCCATGGCGACCACCATCACGTTCGTGATCCACATCGCCATGAAGGGCAAGTCACCTCCAAGCATCATGTGCACGATGACGACGAACGAAATCTACTACGAGCTCAAGTGCGACAACAACACCATCATCATGAAGATGCTCAACAAGCACAAATGCACAAGTCCCAACAAGCCCTACTTCATGCCAAGTCCAAGCTTCATGAGCAAAAGAGAAGACCGCGAGACGAGCAATACCAAGACGGAGCTACGGCTACACCAACCACTTTGGCATCTTCGCCAAGTGCTATCAAGGCATCTTCGCCTTTGGACGTATGGCATCTTCGCCTACTTCCCATGATTTCACCTACATCGACTACTTCAACAACAAGGCCACCACCTACGAGCGAGGGCGACACTTCCATCTTCGGAAGCCCCTCAAGGAAGATGGCCGATGTCGGTGTCAAAACCGGCGGATCTCAGGTAGGGGGTCCCGAACTGTGCGTCTAGGCGGATGGTAACAGGAGACAAGGGACACGATGTTTTTAACCAGGTTCGGGCCCTCTCGACGGAGGTAATACCCTACTCCTACTTGATTAATATTGATGATATGGGTAGTACAAGAGTAGATCTACCACGAGATCAAGGAGGCTAAACCCAAGAAGCTAGCCTATGGTATGATTGTTGTTCGTCCTACGGACTAAAACCCTCCGGTTTATATAGACACCGGATAGGTTAGGGTTACACAGAGTCGGTTACAATGGTAGGAGATCTACATATCCGTATCGCCAAGCTTGCCTTCCACGCTAAGGAAAGTCCCATCCGGACACGGGACGAAGTCTTCAACCTTGTATCTTCATAGTCCAGGAGTTCGGCCAACGGTGAGAGTTCGGCTATCCGGACACCCCCTAATCCGGGACTCCCTCAGTGGCCCCCGAACCAGGCTTCAATGACGATGAGTCCGGCGCGTTGATTGTCTTCGGCATTGCGAGGCGGGTTCTTCTCCAAATTCCATATACTTGTCGAATAGTGTCCGGCTTCTGATAAATGTTGCGCTCCTCGGCTTCTACGCCCAATAATGGCCATCTTCCATGTGTTTGAATGAATGCGAAAAGCCATGGTATTTTTACAATTACCCCCCATAGCCGCGCAAATGAACCGCCTATAAAAGGGGCAAGGATCTATATCTGAGTCACACCATCCCCCCTTTGCGAGCTTTCATCGGAGCGCCTCTGACCAAAGCCCATTCCATCATGGACAGTCGACGCGGCTCGTCCTCTCACGTTCCCAGCCCTCAGCCAGGAAATTGGGAGAGATGCTCAATCCCGCATAGCGAGCTAGTTATACTCCAAGCCAAGGGATTTCTTCCCCCGGCCTTCATGGTCCCGGTTCGAGCCGGACTTGCCACCTACAAGGGCGGAAAGCAAGCGGAGAGTGTCCCCGATCCCTCTAAAGGAGAGCGGGTATGCTTCTTCTCTTATCTAGTAAGAGGACTCGGATTTCCAATCCATCCGTTTCTCCGGGGGCTCCTGGAGTTCTACGGCCTCCAGTTGCACCATCTTACTCCTGCCTCCATCTTGCACATCGCGGGCTTCGTGGCCCTTTGCAAACTATTCTTGGGCGTCGAGGCTCATTTCGGGCTGTGGAAGAGAATATTCTGCGTAGTACCCCGTTCTCATGAGGGGTCAATATATCAAGTGGGCGGAGCCGAGCTATGGCGCATCGCCGGGACCGGATACCTATCCGGAACCCCAAAGAAGGCGTCCGAAGACTGGCCTTTGGAATGGTTTTACATGGAGGACGTCCCGCTGCCGGATCCTGTTCAGATCGGCCTTCCGGAGTTCAGAATGCTCCTCTGAAGAAGCGCCTAAGCTGGCGCCCTCGGAGCCCCCGGAGAGAAGATGACCGGGATGTCATTTATTTGATGAGCCGAATAAAGTTACTGGCTCATGCCGGATTGACCATGACATGAGTCATGGCAATCTGCATTATGAGGGGAGTGTAGCCGCTCCAATACAGGGGCCACCCCATGTGGGACTTCAACGGGGAGGACGATGCCAACCGCCATGGCCGCAAAGGGCCAGGATCGGTCACCGAACTGGTGAAGATCTTGTCTGCCATGTATAAAGGGGAGGAGGAGGATTTCCTCCGTATCAATCCACTGAAGGAGTTTTCTTCGAATAATCGTCGAAGCTGGGTAAGCAAACATCTTTTTGACCTGTCCGATCCATGTTCCCATGGTTAAATATCTCATTTCGTGGTTTCTACGCAGGAACTACGCCGGACTGTGGAGAAGATACACAGCCCGCCCCCACAACCCGAGGATCCGGAACGGTCCCTCGATCCGACCTCCGAAGAGGATCCGGATATAAAGGTGGAGTTGATCGATGGGGTATTCCACCAACTTAGCATCGACAATGCTTTGGTTGCCATTACGGCTGATTACCCCGGAATACTTCCAGCCTCACAGGTAACTGAGACCGAGATCCTAAAACCCTGATAATGACCCATCCATGCTTATTTTTGATCACCGTATACCAATGGTGCTTCGCAGGGGGTACCCTCGAGGCAGAAGCCGAGCTCGCGCGGCTGGCCAACAAAGGCGATCTGCCCAAGAGGTTAAAAAGAACTGGGTCCGGATCGAACTCGCCGCAACGGTATGGCATGTCACCATACTCCCGGATTGATTCCTCGAAGGCGACTAATCGCCGATGCTCTTTTCAGAAAAAGCGCTCGTCGGACCGAGTCCGGAGAGGTTGCCGATCGAACCTTCACCGGCCAAGCTTCAAAGCCGGGTCCGGAGGCTGAGGCAAGCACGAGACGTGCGTCGGAAGCTCCTCCGACAGAGGATGCCGACAGGTTGTCCGCCACCAACTCCGAGGTGGAGAGCGCCTTGAATCACAGGCGCCGCGGACAGTTCTTCGTGGCGATGTTTCTCCCAAGAGGCCTTGAATGCCTTTGATTCGGGAGATGCGCACCTCCGTGCCGCCAAGATGGTCTAGCGAGCCACGGAGAGCAGTATGTAAAGGACATACGGTAAGAAAATTTGACAGTTATATATGCCAAGAGTCTCGAGACTTAAAATAGTTAGAATAACTGATTTAAGGATCATTTGTTATGCAGGATCTTACAAAAAAGAATACCTGACTGTCCCAGGAGCTTGAAGAGTGCAAGGCCCAACTTGAGGCCACACTAGCCGCTACAGGGGGAGCTACAGAGACCCCCTCTGGTAATATATGTTTTAAAAGATAAATAGTTTATGAAGTGCGGCGGGTGTGTAAATCTGACAAAAACATTGCAGATGGCGCCGGACTAGATCCAGACAAGCAACAGCTCTTACGCCAGTTAAAGGCCGGCGAGAGCGTGCTTACGAGTGTGCGGCAGGAGAAGAATAACCTCCAAGACGCCAACACCAAGCTGGGTGAGGAACTAATGGACATTCGTGCCCAGTTGTCTGACTCCGTAAAGGAGAATCGGTGGCTTCATCGCGCCATTTTCAGTAAGTGCTTGAGCGAACTTTGAAAGAGTTCGGCGAGGAAGGCGACTAACATAAACATGTATGTAGGTTTGCTCACAGGTCGTCCTGAGGAGGAGATGCCCAATTCTTCGGGTGATCTTCTTCCCGGATCGTCGGCTACTGCACGAACGAGTCCGGCAGTGATGAAAGGCATCGCCAGGCCTTGTGGCTATCTATCTCCATGCCCAAGGCATTGGGGAGCTGGCAGAGCGGCTTTAAGGAGCACGGCGGCGCTCCGCTATGGAAGATACCGGCCTGCCGTCAAGGCGCCAGGAGGCTCGGGCCATGGTAAAGACGCTGTACACGGTTGTTGACCCAAACCACATGGCGAGGTCGGACTGTGGGGCGGATGGGATGGAGATCCTGTGAGTTTAGTGTATGGCCAAGTAGAATTGGCCGCCAAGTATTCCCAAAGAAGATTGTAAATTAGATAGCCTATTAGATGGCATTGAGGAGGAATACAATGAGTCGAGTTGACTATGTAAAAATATGGCATGAAAAAATGTCTTCTAGCCGGATTGTAGATCGCTTGTCATAGCGGACCTTTTAACCCGACCTCCGGACCCAATAGTCCGGAGTGTGTCCAATACCTTTGTGGTTATATAAGAACCGGGTATGCATGGAGACAAGGCGTAGGGGTCATTGTTGCTTTATCGCATAAGTGCCCAACTAGTTATGTTATATTACATGGGTAGTAAGAAACATCTTCCAGGAGAATAGTTCCGTTAAGGGTTCCTTTTCTGGGATGCATGCCCTAAAGTGCATGTCAAAGCTGCTATGAAAGCAGAAAATCATCTGGGGCAGATGGGTAAATAGTTAAAATCATCTTTCAGTTCACCGACCGAATATTCCCTTAAGAACGCTTAGCTTTCGGCTTCACCCACCGAGGTACACATCCAGTGACCCAGCAGTAATAATCGCAGACGTGCTCCTTTACCACCTAGCGAACAATCGGGAACGAGGGGTAAGCACGGAGCCAGCAACCCAGCTTGGCCAAAACATAAGTCATATCGATGCATATAATGGTGAATAAAGGTACATGCGGAAGTTTAACGCATGTGTTGGGCATGAAGCCCGTATAAATAAGCTTCTGTTAAAGAAGCCCCCAGGTATAATGAGCGCGGACAGCGCATCAAGTGTGTGTGAAAAAAGCGCAAACGAGCCTCTAGAGGCTTCAAGAAGAAGAAGGAGGGAGGAGAGAAATAAAAGACAGCAAAAATAAAAAATGTGGACGGAGGAAGGAGACGAACTTGGAGTCCGGCACTTAGGCGTAGAATCTTCGTAGACGGGCTGCGTTCCATGGGTTCGGCTCGAGTCGGTTATCCGATGCGTTTCGCAGACGGTATGCTCCGCCGGTCAGGACTTGGTCGATGATGAAGGGACCTTCCCATTTGGGCTTGAGTTTGTCCTTTTCCTTGTCCGGCAGGCGTAGAACTAGTTCGCCAACATTATAAGCTTTGGCCCGTACTTCCCTGCTTTGATATCTTCGAGCTTGCTGTTGATAGAATGCGAAACGTGCTTTTGCCACGTCGCGCTCCTCCTCCAATGCGTCCAAACTGTCCTGCCAATCAAGCTCGGCTTCTCTTTCTTCGTACATGCGTACGCGAGGTGAGTCATGTATTATGTCGAAGGGCAAGACTGCCTCTGCGCAGTACACCATGAAAAATGGTGTGAAAACGGTACTACGATTCGGCGTGGTCCGCAGCCCCCAGAGTACGGAGTCGAGCTCCTCAACCCAGTGCGTGTTAGATTCCTGGAGGGACCGCACTAGTCTGGGTTTAATGCCGCTCATGATTAGACCATTTGCCCTTTCAACTTGGCCGTTGGTTTGGGGGTGATAGACTGAGTCGTAATCGAGCTTGATGCCCATGTTTTTGCACCATAATTTGACCTCATCGGCCGTGAAGTTGGTGCCATTATCAGTGATGATATTGTGGGGGACACCGTAACGGTGCACTGCCCCTGATATGAAGTCTATCACTAGTCCAGATTCGGCCGTTTTAACAGGCTTGGCCTCTATCCATTTGGTGAATTTATCCACCATGACCAATAGGTATTTTTGCTTGTGGGTTCCTCCCTTGAGGGGTCCAACCATGTCAAGCCCCTGACCATGAACGGCCAGTGATGGGTATAGTTTTAAGGGCGGTGGGTGGCATGTGGCTTTGGTTAGCAAAAAGCTGGCAACCGACGCATCGTTGGACTAAGTCCTGCGCATCTGCCCGGGCCGTCGGCCAATAAAATCATGTACGGAAGGCCTTACCTACAAGGGTCCGGGCTGCGGCGTGGTGCCCACCCAGTCCGGCAAGAATTTCAGCCAAGAGGTTTCGCCCTTCCTCTTCGGAGATACACCTTTGAAGGACTCCGGTAGTGCTTTTCTTATAAAGCTCTCCCTCATGGACTTTATAGGCTTTAGAGCGCCGTACTATGCAGCGAGCCTCATTTTGGTCTTCGGGGAGTTCCTGCCTAGTTAAGTAGGCTAGGAATGGTTCCGTCCACGAGGCGATAACCGCCATTATTTCGTGAGCAGAGGGTGTTATTTCGGGGGCAGAGCCTCCATTTGTGTCAGAGTGTTCGGCGCCAGGCAGTGCGGTTGGGTCCGGATTGATATTGCCGGACTCCCCTTCCCATAGTACGGATGGCTTGAACAGCCGTTCCAGAAAGATATTAGGTGGGACGGCATCGAGTTTTGCACCGACGCGTGCCAATATATCCGCCGCCTGGTTGTTATCCCGAGCTATATGATGAAATTCGAGCCCTTCGAATCGTGCTGACATTTTTAGGACCGCATTGCGGTATGCTGCCATTTTCGGATCTTTGGCATCAAAGTCTCCGTTTATTTCAGATATTGCGAGGTTCGAATCCCCGCGCACCTCTAGGCGTTGAATGCCCATGGAGATCGCCATCCGGAGGCCGTGCGTAAGGGCCTCGATTCGCCGCGTTGTTGGAGTCCGTATACATTATCTGAAGGACGTATTGGACTGTGTCCCCGGTTGGGGACGTCAGGATGACGCCAGCCCCCAGGCCGGCCAACATTTTGGAGCCGTCAAAGTGCAAGATCCAATTGGAGTATGCTCCTACTCTTTAGGGAGTTCGGCTTTGGTCCATTTGGCCACGAAGTTGGCCAAAACCTGCGACTTAATGGCTCGTCGTGGCTTATAAGTTATATCGAATGGAAGGAGCTCTATGGCCCATTTAGCGATCCGGCCCGTCGCTTCGCGGTTGTTTATAATGTCGTTAAGAGGTACTTCGGAGGCTGCCGTTATCGATCACTCTTGGAAGTAGTGTCGCAGCTTCCGGGATGCCATGAACACCGCGTATGCTATCTTTTGATAGTGTGGGTACCGGGACTTGCATGGAGTTAGGACAGTGGACACATAATAAACCAGTTTTTGAACAGGGAACCGGTGTCCGTCCGTTTCCCGTTTGACAACGAGCACCGCGCTGACAACTTGATGTGTTGCGCGATATATAATAGCATTGGTTCGCCTACGCTATGCGCCAGGACCGGATTTGTTGCCAAAATGGCCTTTATTTTTTCGAGTCCGGCCGTGGCGGCATCCGTCCACTCGAAGTGTTCGGTGCGGCGGAGGAGGCGGTAAAGGGGTAACGCCTTTTCCGCCAAACGGGAAATAAAGCGGCTTAGAGCCACTACGCATCCCGTAAATTTTTTTATTTGTTTGAGGTCTTTTGGAATATCCAATTGTGACAGAGCTCGGATCTTGGCTGGGTTTGCTTCAATTCCTCTACGGACACAATGAAGCCAGGAGCTTTCCGCCGAACGCCAAGACGCATTTTTCAGGATTGAGCTTGATGTCATATTTTCAAGATTGTCGAATGTGAGCCTCAAGTCGCCTACTAGAGTTTCGACGTGCTTGGTTTTGACGACCACGCCATCTACATATGCTTCCACCGCTTTGCCGATCTGGTTTGCCGGACATGTCCGAATCATGCGCCGATATGTTGCGTCGGTGTTTTTGAGCCCAAAGGGCATTGTGTTGAAGCAGAACGGGCCGTATGGAGTGATGAATGCTGTTGCAGCTTGGTCTGGCTCCGCCATCTTGATTTGGTGGTAGCCGGAGTACGCGTCGAGGAAGCACAATGAGTCGTGTCCTGCTGTAGCGTCAATGATTTGATCAATTCGAGGGAGGGGGAAGGGATCCTTTGGGCAAGCCTTATTAAGGTCTTTGAAATCAACACATAAGCGCCAGTATTTATCCTTCTTTGGTACCATCACCAGGTTTGCTAGCCAGTCCGGATGTTTTATATCTCTGATGAATCCGGCTTCCAAAAGTTTGGCTAGCTCCTCTCCCATGGCGTGTCTCTTGGGTTCGGAAAAGCGCCGAAGAGCCTGTTTGACTGGCTTGAATCCTTTTAGGATATTTAGGCTGTGCTCGGCCAGGTGACGTGGATTCTGGCATGTCGAAGGGTGCCGTGCAAAGATGTCCCAATTTTCTTGTAGAAATTCTCGTAGTGCGGCGTCTACATCAGGGTTTAATTGTGCCCCAATGGAGGCCGTCTTTGCAGGGTCCGTTGGGTGGACTTGGAATTTGACTATTTCATCCGCTGGTTTAAAAGAGGTGGATTTGGATATTTTATCAAGTATCACATCGTCCCTGTTCACCGTGGAGCGCATCGCGGTGAGTTCTTCGGCCGCTAGGGCTTCGGATAGTGCCTCGAGGGCTAGTGCGGCTGTTTTGTTTTTGGCGCGGAGTGCTATGTTCGGATCACTAGCGAGAGTGATGATTCCGTTGGGACCGGGCATTTTAAGCTTCATGTACCCATAATGGGGTATAGCTTGAAAAATTGTGAACGCCTCTCGTCCTAATAAAGCATGATATCCGATGTTGAACGGGGCCACTTGAAATGTGACCTCCTCGGACCTGTAATTGTGTGGGGAGCCAAACACTACGTCCAGCGTGATTTTTCCTGTGCTGCATGCTTCCCGGCTAGGGATTATTCCTCTAAAGGTTGTGCTGCTTCGCTCAATGCGGTTCCAGTCTATTTCCATTTTTCGGAGGGTTTCCTCATAGATGAGGTTTAGTCCGCTGCCGCCATCCATGAGTACCTTAGTAAGGCGTAAAGCCGCCTACTATTGGGCTGAGGACCAATGCGGTGGTGCCCGGCAGTTCGAATTTAGGTTCACACCGGCATTGAAGGTAATAGCTGTGTCACTCCATGGATTTATTGTTGCTACTTGGTAGACTTCGCAAGGTTGCGGAGTGTTCGTTGCATTTTATTTGATGTGAAAGTCTCAAGATGTTAACACCGCATCGGTGTTGCCGGACTGGATTCAAGCTAGAAGCTCTTTGCCACTTTTGGCCACCTGCCGTAGTATCCAACATTCTCGAAGGCTATGAGTTGGAGTGGCGCCCTCCGTGCTATGAATTTTCCAGGGTCCATTTAGCCAACCCTCCAGTACGGTTCCGTACCCTTTAGGGGGTTTTGGTTTTTTGGTATTCAACTCAGGTGCTTGATAATGATGCACCCTTTTGTTTCGGACTAGGGATGCATTCGGGGCCGGATTATCCCAAAATTTACTTTCGGTTTTCCAGGCGCTCTCCATCGGACAGTACTTTTGTACTATGGTCACCAAGTCAGCAAATCGTGTAATTTCGCGATGACTTATGGCGTTTAGGATTCCCTTGTCCGTGCAATTATTGCAGAAAATTGGGATTGCGTCCTCCTCTCGGCAGTCCTTTATCCTGTTCATAACCAGGAGGAATCTGGCCCAGTAATGATGTACTGTTTCAGCGGGCTCTTGCCGAATTCGAGAGAGATCGCTAATGTTTGGGTGGGCGGTGGAGCTAGATCCGAACCCCGCCCAATTTAGGACTCAAGGGTCGAGAAGTTCCAAACTCGAAGTTTGGATTTTGAGTGTTATCCAATGAGTCCAACCCGCTACCGACTTTAAGTTTAGGGCTTGATCGACATCCGCCCCTCTCGCGAGAATCCGCATGGAGGGATCGGGAACCGGACGTAGCTAGTCCTTAAGATACAAGAAGAATCGCCGCATTGCTCCTCTATCACAGCAACATGATGGGTAGCCTGGGGAGAGTTGATCTCTCTCAGATCGGTTTTAGGCCCGATCCGGTCGTAGTCTGTGGCGACTCCTGAGCGGCGATGCGATCCAAGAGCTCGCTTATGGAGGAGAGCTCGATCGATCTAACTGTTCGGCAAGTTCCAACTAACATGGAGATTGGTTTCGATGACTCGAGAGGTCATCGTCGGTCGGTGGCCGGACCGGCGGTCATAAGAAAACCACCTAGCGAAGAGTCCACCAGCGCCAAGGCCCTTTGGCGATAGTATCGCCTTTAAAGACGAGATGGGGCATCCTACCGATGGTAACGGCACGAGGAACTCTCAATGAAAGCACCAATGTCGGTGTCAAAACCGGCGATCTCGGTAGGGGGTCCCGAACTGCGCCTAGGCGGATGGTAACAGGAGACAAGGGACATGATGTTTTTACCCAGGTTCGGCCCTCTCGATGGAGGTAATACCCTACTCCTGCTTGATTAATATTGATGATATGGCTAGTACAAGAGTAGATCTACCACGAGATCAAGGAGGCTAAACCCTAGAAGCTAGCCTATGGTATGATTGTTGTTCGTCCCCACGGACTAAAACCCTCTGGTTTATATAGACACCGGATAGGTTAGGGTTACATAGAGTCGGTTACAATGGTAGGAGATCTACATATCCGTATCGCCAAGCTTGCCTTCCACGCCAAGGAAAGTCCCATCCGGACACGGGACGAAGTCTTCAACCTTGTATCTTCATAGTCCAGGAGTCCGGCCAACGGTGAGAGTTCGGCTATCCGGACACCCCCTAATCCGGGACTCCCTCAGCCGAGCATGGGAAATTCCCTTCGGTCATGGAGACGAGCTACGAGGTGCCACATCATATGGGCCTCCAACAACAAGACGGCGACAAGAAGGTTGAGCATGGGACTATCCCTTCAACCAAGGCGGCGATAGGAGTTGAGCATGGAGACATTTGCACCAACATCTCTTCGACACCGACATATGAAGAGATGCCCCAATTTCCATGTGAGGAGAGCCACCCCACCATGAGTTACATGAGTGACCCAACCATGTGTGACATCGAGAGCATTTCCTATGAGAGGATGAGTGTGACCACCACCACCCCCACACAAGAGAGCATGCCACACATGCCATGTGAGGTTGAGAGCCATTTGAGTGACTCCACAAACCATACGAGTGAGAGCATCATATTGGGAGTGAGTGAGCCACAACACTTAGTGACTGAGGTAGTTGAAACGGCACATGAGGCCACAATGATTTATAACAACTTAACCTCTACTCCGAGTGTGTTTTCTATGGTGCTAGGTCTCCTACATGACGACATGCCTATCCTTGACGAGTCCATACCTCCAATGGAGAAGACGATGGCCATGGTGGACGATGATGCACCCCCCACATGGTTCCATCACGATGAAGATGAAAACGGCTTGTTCTTCGACACCTCACCTACAACACATGAGCGATTCTCCAAAGGTAACATAGGTGATGGTGCTTCTCTTGTCCCACTAGTGGACTATCTTACCAATGATTGCTTGCATGATGTTGATCCACCTATTGCCATGCTTCATGCTAGTGCGACTTCTTCATGTCATGACTTACCAATTTATGATGACTATGCTGATGAACATGTTGAGTTGCCTAGTTGTGATGCTATGCTCCATAGGATATCATGTGAAAATTCTGTTGGTCACTTCATGTTTGACAATCCATTGAACTTGTCATACGCTATGAGTGAGATATCCCATATTGTTTCATTTCAATCTCAACATAGTAACTATGCATGCCCCATTAAGATTAATCCCATTTGCACTTATGGCATATATGACGAGATGATGGTCATTGGCTTTTGTTTTTCATGTGATGATATTGCCATGCTTCCTTTACATGATTTGCGCAATTCATCTACTATGTCATGCCATGATCACATTGTTCCAAATATGCTTGTTTTGGATGTTGTCAATATTCTCCATCTGATGTTTCTACTAATGCTCATGAGGAGACCCCCATAGTTTCCTCATACATATTCGGAGATTTTGATGCATTCCATACTTTGCATGATTCCCATAATTGCGTGCACCATATGCATTCCATGAATAACAATGCTCTACATATTTATCGTGATGCATTAAACAATTTGAGTCTCCATTATGCTATACATCTCAACAAACCTCTCATGATGGATGACATGGTTCTATACCACGCTTCTCATTTATTTGAGCATTGGCTATTTTGTGCTAACCAACACATGCACGTGCGCATCATGGTGGATGATGTGTACATATACTACACACACAATTTTTCCTTTGCCTTTGTTTTGTGTAGGTACTCACGTATACTCGTCAACCTCTCAATCCCAAGAGTTGACGAAACGAGCTATTGAGAGCAACGACGATTTGGGATCCCGTGGACTATCCTTACCACCATTTCCTTCATGCAAGGACCACGCGCATCTCTTCTACTTGGCTCTCACATGGCTATGGGCTATATATCACTTGTTACCTTGAGCTCATTTTTCCGTGTTCACTTTGCATGTTATGCTTGCTTCTATGCCTTTGCCATGCAATTGTGACCCTTACTTGCATTTACCCATGATTCGCAATTATGCTACTTCTATGTGTATTTGCATGCTTGGTGAAGATCCTTGTTGCGAGTGCCATGTTTATCAGGTGCCTCATGCTATTCATGCTATTTTGCTCATATCTTGCCTTCATGCTTGTGATATGTCACGTGCAATATTCATGCCCACTATTTGCGCACATGACATGCTTGCCATGATTCCTTCTAGTATGTTGCATCTTCGTACTACTAGCTTGCTTGACTTGATCACTATGGTTACTTGCTTGGTTGCATCACCCATGTTCCATTCTTACTCGCTTTCTTGGGTTGATGACATATATGTTCATGCCTTTCACATGATATATCTTGATCATTGTCTCTTGTCTCCATTAGTTGCACCTCTCATATGCCATTGTAGTGAGTGCACCCACGCTATGCTTATTCATCTTGGAGACTTGGACATATTACTTGTGATGCATGCTTGTTTGGTTGATCCTATTGTATTTGGTTGTTCTCGCATCATATGCCTCCATAATATGAAATGATCCCTTGTCCTTTCTTATGATGAGCATGATGCATACACTTGTTGGGTATCTTACCACACAAATGATAGGTTTTGCATTTCTGCTAACCTAATTTGTTTTTCCGAGTGTTTGTCATGTTCTTTCGTTTTGCAAGATTCACAAGGAGATACCGTCATGAGACAATTTGGTTATGTGAAGGCGTACACGACATGCAACTCCAACATCTTCGGGAACATTCATAAGGTGAACTCCTTCCCTTTGAGCCATCCTCAATTATGCATATTGGATGGGTCACTCTTTCATTGTTGTTTCCTTCTTGTTGTCTACATGATACATCTCGCGAACGGAGGAGCGACATTGAAGATTGGCTCTATGGACCTTCACATTGAGGAGCGCTTGGACTTATTGGATGCACCTTCGAACCTCCACTCATGCCACGACATCGAGCTTTGATACATCTACACCTCCATATTTGTTGATTGTGCTCACACATGTCATGCTCATTGGACATCTCATACTCATGACAACTTTGCACCCTATGCATGGATTGACTCACATTATGCTTGTCTTGTTGCATCTATTTCCATGTCATCCATGATATATGAGCTTGTGCATTTCCTTAGCAAATTTGTTGTGATCTTCCTTGATGGCATATTGTTACATCATATTCATCTTGCCCACCATCAATTGCATGATTGCATACACATATTGAGCATCCCTTGCCATGTTCATGCTTTTGATAAACCGTCCCATTATGACATCATTTTGCACAACGGTTGCGTTCATCACATTGACAATACATTTGTGTGCACAATGTATGATTTTTCTCCCATGAACGCTTTGCATATGTTTCTCTATCATCTTGATAAGCTTCATGTGTATTGTCATCAACAATCTTGCTGCACGGACTCATTCTTACATGATGGACACTTTGTGTGCGCTAACCATTGTATTTCCGAGTGTCGTTTGTGTTTGCTTTTCTTGCATGTATACCACTCCGGCGACACCTTGGAGTACTTGGATTGCACCATGTCTTCCATTTCGTCCAACTCTAAGTCCGTCCACGACAACTGTTCCCATGGTGATGAGGATCATGATCCGAGGTCGGATCTTTCCCAAGGGGGCGGAGATGATGCGGTGCATCCTACGATCATCCCCATGTACACTTCAACTACTCCCCAAGCCCCAAGAGGACATACGATGAGACCTCGACCATACGCCATTGGACACAAGGTGAACTCACTCCTCTTCGAACCGACACTTCCCACATATGAGACATGGTTACTACCTCATGCATGGACCTTGCATAAACTCAGGTATAACTGAGATGACCATGGAGGATCCAAGGACAAAGGCCAAACATGGAAGAGGAGAAGGAAGAAGAAGAACGGACAAGACATCACTTGCCCGGATCATCCGGAACCCCAGCCGGATGATCCGGACCGAGCCCGGACGATCCGGCTATCTGCGTCAAGGACACCCGAAGGTTTCACCTGAAGTCGGATCATCCGGACGGCCGCCCGGATCATCCGGACCCCCGACACCCGGATCATTCGGGCCACCATCCGGATCATCCGGACCCCGCCTGTGTGCGTGACCTAGGCTGAAGCCCGTGTACCCCTTGGCCCTTCACTTACCCCTTCTTGGCTTAGCACTATATATAGACCCCCTCCTCCTCAATTTGAGGGTTAGCAAAGTAGTAGCTCATATGTGAGGATAGCTTTTGCTCATCCATACGGATCGTCTCCTCGAGAGTGACCGCGGCCCCTCTACGGAGAAGATCCCCTTGGATTCAAGACCCCCTCTTGGGTGGCCCCATCAAGACCTCCTTACGGAGAAGAACCGTTTACCTTTGTGTCGTCCTTTGTTGGATTTGGATCTTGTATCTTACCTTTGTGTTCATCGATCTAGCGCATGTGTGATCTATTCTTGTTGGTTGAGTGATTTCTCTCGTGTTCCCCTCGTGTTTCCCTCATGTTTTCCCTCGTGTTCATCATGTTCTTTGTAGGGATCCGCTCCTTTCGTGAAAGATCGGCCATCTAGGGTTCCACCCTACATTAGGCCGTCTACTATGTATGCCAGTGCAGCGAAAAAAAATCAGGGACCCGAACTCCGAAGCACCTAGTTGCTCCGATGCCCAGTTCCTTCGTGCCATAAAGATTTAATATTTTAGTGCTTGGCTGCTCGGATGTGTGGACCAAAGTTGGCTGCACAAACTGCTGAAGCGTTGCCAAATAATTTTCTGATGGCACCGTTGATGAGATGGCAACAATTTTAGATACTATGTACAAACTGTGACACTGTCTTAGGATGCGTTTGGTTGAAGGTGTGGTATGAATGGGTTTGGACCATGACAGTGTATGAATCACATCTAACAAATGATTTGTAACAACGAAAGAGGGTCGAACCTTCTCTGCACATTCCAGAAACTTCCTCCCACTATCCACAGATTCAAATGCAACTAGCTTCATGCATGGAGATTTGATGGTGACAACGAGCAGATAGATCTTCAGCCACCCCGCTCCATTCGTTGCCACTGGTGGTCCTAGGGATCTACAAGAGGAAGAAATGACTCAAATCGACCGCCGGGTAAAAATCCTTCATTCCATGTCGTAGCCTGAGAGAGAGGAGAGAGGCACACCCGGGTGGTGAAGGAGTCGTTGTCGGAGGAGGAACCGCTGGAGAGGTCTTTGAAGAAGACCATGGCGACCCCGGCGGTAGGATGTGAGACTGCGAGAGCGAGGAAGCGGCTATAGCTTAGGAAGAAAGGAAGGAAGCAGGAAACATGGGAAATATGACTTGTGGTCAGGGAGAGAAGGGGGTGGGGAAGGGGGAGAGGGGCTGGGGTAGATATTTTGGCGGTAGGCCAAAATTTTGGAAATGTCGAGGGAAACTTTGCTCGCGGTGCCGCCGGACACCATTCGCTTTGAATGATTGTGTGCATCGCAAATGATTCTTCTGCTTTATGCGCATGGGATGAGTTTGATAATTCAAATTTTGGCGGAAATTTCCGCAGGTATGTCATTGCATAATTTAACATCCCTTGCTAATTTGGGCACACAAAAGAGCGTACAGCAGACAGATCACACTTACTAAATCGAGCAATTTTAGTAATTAAACAGAGCCAGTTGACCTAAACATTTCTCTAACAAAAGGCCAACATTAAAAACAAAGCCTAAGTACGCATAATTTTAAAAATCCGCCACCGCGCCGGCCTATGCATTCCGGTGTGAGATGAGACGTCGATGACTTGTCCAGGCGACATGCCGCCGTTGGTGGACTCTACGTCCCCCCTGGTGAAGTCGACCGCGTCCTCGTCCTCGTTCGTGGCGCCGCCCTCAAGGTTGTAGTACTCATAGTAGTGGCTGCACCAGAGATCGCGTTGGTACTCCACCACCGATTCCTCGACGGACAGACTCTTCTCGAACTCGACCTCGGCCACGCGCAACTCCTTCTCCTAGCGCTCCTCGATCTCCGCCGTTGGCTGCATCTCTAGCTCCCGCTCGGCGACCTCATGAGTAAGTAGGTGCTCCACGGCCACTGCCGCCTTTTCGGACGTGGGTTGCATGCTGGATTCTGAGGTGGCCTGGAATATCTTGGCATGGATGGCCTTGACCCGGGCCAGGGCAACATCGGCAGTTGCAGCTCGAGTGCTCTCGGCATTTGCAGCAGCCGTCGCAGCAGCAGCTGTAGCCGTCTCCACTGCTGCATCTGCCCTGTTGGCTGCCGTAGATGCCCTCTCGACGGAAGCGGCCACGCTCAATGAGGATGCGGTGGCACTCTCGGCGTAGGCGGCCGTGCTCTCGGCGCAGGCGGCCGCGCTCGGGTGCAATGCGGCCATCGTACGGGCCTTCACGAAGCGTTTCCACGGCCTCATCTTTGCAAGAAGGGGGTGCGGGAATGGGGATTGGAATTCGTGGATTCGGGGGTTGCTGGCACTGGAGCAGACGAGCCGGCGAAGCTTAAGGATGAAGACTTAAATAGACCCAGAAATTTTCATCGCAAACGGTTCGTACAAAACAACTGTGTGTGATGTTGTAGATATTTTTTATTAGCTGTGAAAGACGAATTTGGAGTAAAGTGGCAACGGATGGTGTTTTAAATGTACGAGAAAATTTGTAGTACTAATACAACTTTTATGTCAAATTTTGGAAAACTTCAGGGTCATTTGACCTTTTAGGACATTTAAGTGATTTTCTAGCCATTTAATGACCGTAATTGAAATTTGAAGTACATGTACATGCAACAGCTAACCATAAGGGTTTGAAAAGTCATAAAGTGTGTACTTGTGTGCGATTTAATTCCATGTGCAGTAAATTGGAAGGAATTTTCAAACATATTGTCAAACGGCTATGACACAATTAAGCATGGAGTGCCATGGCATTTAAATTTCAAAAAATTAAAACAATATCAGAAACACATGAAACCTTGGTTGATGTAATGTCATGCCACCAAGATGATGTGGTAAAAAAGTTGGCATGTTTGATGAAAGTTTGGACACACTTCCCTCACAAACCGGAGCAACTCACTAGAAGGCTCGTGGTTTCGAGAGGGAAGAATGCATGTTTGATGACGAACGGGAGATAGCTTCCCTTTACGGCTTTCAATTTTTTTCTACGTTTAACGTGCACTAATACAACTGTCATGTGAAAATTCTGAAAAATTCAGGGGTCAGTTGACCTTTTGAAGACATTTAAGTGATTTTCAAGCCATTTATTGACTGTAATTTAAATTTGAACTACATCTAAATGCAACGGCTAACCATAACGGTTTGAAAAATCATATTTGCGTACTTGTGTGCGAGTTAATTCCATGTGTAGTAAATTAGAAGGAATTTTCAAACATATTGGTCTCACGACATGGACACATGCATATGTATGAATGGACTGCCATGGCATTTTAATTCCATAAAATAAAAAATTATCAGAAAAACATGAAACCTTGCTTGATGTAATGTCATGCCACCAAGATGATGTGGTGAAAAAATTGGCATGTTTGACGAAAGTTTGGACACACACCCCTCACAAACCGGAGCAACTCACTAGAAGGTTAGTGGTTCCGAGAGGGAACAATGCATGTTTGATGACGAACGAGAGATAGCTTCCCCTTATGGCCTTCAATTTTTTTCTACATTTTACGTGCACTAATACAACTGTCATGTGAAAATTTGGAAAATTTCAGGGGTCATTTGACCTTTTAAAGACGTTTAAGTGATTTTCTAGCCATTTATTTACCGTACATCAAATTTCAACTACATCTACATGCAACGGCTAATCATAAAGGTTTGAAAAATCATATTTGCGTACTTCTGTGTGAGTTAATTCCATGTGCAGTAAATTAGAAGGAATTTTCAAACATATTGGTCTCACGGCATGGACACATGTACATGTATGGAGTGCCATGGCATTTAAATTCCAAAAAATTAAAAAATGATTAGAAAAACATGAAACCTTGCTTGATGTAATGTCATGCCACCAAGATGATGTGGTAAAAAAAATTGGCATGTTTGACGAAAGTTTGGACACACACCCCTCACAAACCAAAGCAACACACTAGAAGGCTAGTGGTTCCGAGAGTAAATATCTAGTGTTCAAAAAATCTTCAGACGATGTAAATATCTGGTGTTCAAAAAAGAAAATGTAAAGATCTAGCAAGACAACCGGCCCCCACATATTTCGCGCCTCGTGGTTTGGAAGGTGAATGGCGGGGGTTATTACTCAGACACGGTTCTGTATTGGAAATCGTCAGCCATTATGTTCACACACAGATTCTAATGTAGGAATAGTGTGTAATTCAAACTACAGTACTCCTAAATTCCGGTGAGCGGCGTGTGTACTGTTCCCGTTGATCTAGATTCTGGCCGCTAGTAAATACTACCTTGCTCACGGCGTCCCGCCTGCATTCTCATCTACATCCTCCCCACGGTCGCCCTCTCTCTCTCTCTCTCTCTCTCTCTCAAAGCCGTGCCATGGCGCCGCCGATCTGCCCACGGTCGACGAGGAGTCCCCCGAGGACGCCCAGTCGAAGAGCAGCGACGGGGAGGACCCCTACGCGCCGCCAGACGAGGTTGCGCCGGACCCCCCAACTTTGGATTGGTTTTGGGGCCAGTACAATTTTTGTCTGTGGAAGTCACTGTCGCAAGCTGAGAAAGCCAGGCAAGTGGCATTCAAGAAGGAGATGACGTAGGAGGAAGCCAGGTACCAGGCGGCCTGTGAAACCCGTGATGCCGCCTAGGAAAAGGATAAGGTGGTGCTTTGGGGGCAGGCGCGTCATCATGTGGAGGAGGTGTATGAAGACGGGTACTTCCCAAGGAAGGTCAAAGGCGCTAGGCGCCTCATCACTCTGTGGAGGTGGGCCGATAAGATCCAGCGTGCCACTGACGAGGAGCTCCAGTGGGCGCCCAACGAAATGGAGAGATCGTTCGCGCTCGTCCGCCAGCAAGAGGTAGATCAGTACGTCAAGCGCTGCGAGGCGGAGGAGGCGGAGTACTGCCTCCGCGCTGGGAAGACATCGTGCATCAGGAGGGATTATTAGTTTTAGTATTGTTCGTTTTCAATTTTATGCATGGTATCTAGTAGTTAAGTATCATCACGTATATGTGATGATATTATATATATACTGTGATGAACTAATGAACAATTGATATATATATATATATATATATATATATATATATATATATATATATATATATATATATTATGAATTCCATTTTCCATCTATTTTGTACACTAATTTGAATCTAGCTATTATCATCCACATATACAGAATGGAAAACGTATATACACACATTGAAACAGAACATATAAGAACGGAAAACAGAGTACAAACATTGAAACAGAGCAATTAACAAAGCAATACTATGATGGCTGTGAATACATAGCTATCCACTTCGAAACGACTCAACAGAATAAAATGCGTCCATGAGACCATGACTAGCAACCCTTGCCTACGGTAGCTCTTGGCTTTGCCCGAACTCGTGCATGCGTTCGTCCAAGCGGTCGACACACTCGCGGTACATCTGGAGAGCGATCTCGAGCTCCAAGTTGGCTATTTCATCGTAGATCACCAGCTCGAGGATGTGACGGCCATGTTCCTCTACTGTGCCCAGGTGGACACCTGGGCCAAGGAGGCAGTCGAGCTTACCGACCAACGCGTTGGCATCGAGTGGGCCGCGGACAAGGCAAGCGGTGCGACCCATGCGAACGGCGCGGTGGGCGTCCGGTGTAAGTATGGTGCGGCCTGCCTCTGGTGCAAGTACGGCGCATTGGGCCTCTGCCCACTCCTGGCGAGGAATGGGGGTACTAACGGGACGTGTACCCAGCTGCGACGCCATGTCAACGGCAAGCAAGCACCGATGGATCCGCTCTTGCTATGCGACGCGCCGCACCTCTCGCTCTGCGGTGCTCCAACGGTCTCGCTGTATGGCGAGCCGCAGCCTATCGGCGCGGACGCACCTAGCTTGCTATGCGGCGCGCCATCGATCATGTTGTGCGGCGAGCTGCAGCCTGTCGGTGCTGACATGCCTATCTTGATTCGCGGCGCTGAAGCACCATGCGCCACGGGTCTGAACAACCCTGGCGATGACGTGCATCACGACATCATCCATCGCGTTGCCGAGGAGCGCCTCGGCCTCGACGGGCCGTGGCGCCTGCTCGTTTTCCTCGTCAACAAGGTTGATGGCAGAGGCGGCGCTTTGGTGGGTTGGCATGCTTGGAAAAGGTGGATGTGCTACAGGTTGCATTTGTTGCCTCCGTGCGTCGCACGCCGCCTAGGTTTATGCGCAATATCACTGGGTGGCGGGATACCGGTGAGGAAATGGCGGGAAATGGTAGCGTGTTCATAAAATGCCATCAACTAATGGAAACTTAGCATAGAAGGCCCATCGAGCTAGCAAAAGAAGTAGATGATAATTAGATGATCGTTTATCCTAGTTAATTAATTATGCATGTAATAGTTTAGTTTGGTGTGTGGAAATGTCATGTGTGTATTAGCCACCTATGTAATTGGATGTTTGCCGCATATTACACACATCTTGTTTATGTGAAACGTTTCTGTTCTCTTGGCTCAACACAAACAGTTTATCGGAATGAACCATATGCCCTCTAGTGCACATACCTTGATCTGGTTGAACAGTTTCTGTTGTGTTGCCTAATCGAAAAATGTTCATCCGAGTGAACCGTATGCCGTATATCGCATACACATTGATCTGGATAACCGTTTCTTTTGTGTTGCATAATTACAAATAGTTCATTCGAGCGAACCATATGCTGTATATCACACACACACTACAAAAAAAAGACACATCCGTGACATTTTGGGCCGAACAAAAAAATTTATGTCATACATATGACACTTCTATGACGATAATTGTGACAAAACCTGGTATCATCATAGATGTGGTGGCCTCCTACTTCTATGACAAAAAATCATGACAGAAAATGGGTTTTTCGTCCTGGGCGGGCCGGAGACGCAGCTGCATTACATTCTTTGGGCCGTCCATGATGGAAAAAAACTGTGGTAGAAGCGAGGGGGAGGAAAATTTCGGGGAGTTCCCGGTTACGGTGGGAGGTCGGGGGCCGAGCGATGCGCCTTTCTCTCGTACACGACGCTGCTGCGTGTGCGGTAGGCGCTATTCTAACTAAACCCGAGCGAGGCGTTGGGCTCTAATCGAACCCGAGCGATTGCACTGCAGGCTACGCGTTGCTGAACCCGAGCGATCGATCAATGGCTGTTAATCGAACCCGATCGAGCGATTCTTCGCCATCGCCGCTAATCAAGCCGATCGATGTTGCCTCCGGGATGAACAGTTAGTGTTGCGCGATGGGGGGTTGATGAACAAGGAGCGGTGGCGTTGCCTCCGATGAACAGGACCTGTGGTGTGGTGGAGGGCTGGATGAATCAGAGACGATGGAGGGGTGCCCGTGGAGGGGTGGTTGAACAGGACCCCATGGTGTGGAGGGCTGGATGAACAGTATACAGTGGAGGTGTGCCCGTGGAGGGGTGGTTGAACAGGACCCCGTGGTGTGGAGGGCTGGATGAACAGTAGACGGTGGAGGGGTGGTTGAACAGCAGCCGGTGGAGTAGCGCAGTGGAGGCTGGATGAATAGGAGCCGTGGAGGCCGGAGGAGGTCGACGGTGGAGATGAACAGATCCCGTGGAGTCCTGCTTATGCACGCCACACGCCCCGGCGAACAGGACCCCGCTCGACCGTAGCCTCTAACGCAAGTCTGCTTCTCCGCTTTTGCGGTATGCGACACCCTCCCGATAAACAGACTTCAAGCTTTGACCGTAGGAGGTCCGCTTCTCCATTTTGCAAGACGCCACACCCTCCCGATCAACAGACCCCTGCTTCGACCGTAGGAGGTCCGTTTCATCCGTTTTGCGGTACGCCTGTCACGACCGGTTTTTCAATAAAAATATTTATTGAGAAACCGACCTATAAAACCCAGTGTGAGGAAAAATCCTCCATACCGGTAGACATAATCTTGATACAATAAGCCAGTAGCCTAAGATATATTACAGGGTCGAGCTGAAGTTGCTCAACAAATTATTACAAGCACGCCAATAATTATACATAGTGGCGGATGTGACATGCTGGAGTGGTGGCATACCATCGACTCGTGGTAAAGTGGTGGAATAACACAAAGGTGGGAGATATGACTCAACATCGAGGCTCATCGAGGCCGAGGTGAGGCTCGTGAATTTATTTGGGTAGCGTGTTTAATATAACATGCTGACTAATCCAGGGTCGACGAGACCGACCGGGATTCCTCTAGGCGCCGGACTCGCTATCGAACTCTTCATCCATGAGATCGCCTTGATCAGCATCTGGCCAAATCAACAAGCCAGGTGAGTACTTTGAAAGTACTCGCAAGACAGTTCGGACAAAAGATATAACAAATGTATGCATGAATGCGACATGAATAATTTTAACAAAACGCAATCAATCAGTATAGCAAGGTAAGTAAAAAAAAGGAATCGGCGGTAGTCCGCTCGAAAAACCAAAGAGGATAAACTCAAAACCGATCGGGTGTCTGAAACGACGCCTCGAAGGGTGAATAAATAAGCAAAACATGCCACAGTCGGGCGTCTAAGAGACACCTCATAAAGGGCTTATATTGAAAGAAAAGACATGCGTGCCGCAGTCGGACGTCGGAGCGACATCACAGAAAGGGCTTACAACGAAAGTAAATAATAACAATGCCGCAGTCGGACGTCTGAGCGACATCGCAGAAAGGGCTTATATCATAAATATGTAAAAAACAATGCCATAGTTGGACGTCTGAGCGACATCGCAGAAAGGGCTTATATCGTGAATAAGTAAACAACAATGCCACAGTCGGACGTCTGAGCGACATCGTAGAAAGGGCTTATATCATGAGTAAGTAAACAACAATGCCACAGTCGGACGTCTGAGCGACATTGCAGAAAGGGCTTATATCATTATCCATAACTTACAAGAAATGGTGCTCATGAAAAATATTCATCACAAGACAATAAGCGGGTCAGTTCATCCACATGAAAAAACCTTTAACATTCATGTGGTTCTCAGGAGTTACTGTCTCTGGGACTGACATTGACACGATAAGATGAACACGGTACTTGGACATGAATAGAATGAATTCAAGGATTTTTCGACTCTGCAGAGTTTGTACTAAAAATATCCACAGCCAACGGATTTCGTGAGTCACGGCGGACTAGTTCCGCTTACGGTATTTCGGAGGAAACACAGCTAACCAAGACACACCCATCCTACCTCACGCTGCCGGAATCACCCTAGACAGCGCTCAAGAAAACTTTGAGACGGGAGATCACTATCTCGAATAGCATGGGATCAAATTTATATATCGCGCCTAAGGGTGCCCCTCTCGTCCCAACCGAAGCACCCATGCCCCCGACCGATGAAAGGCTTTAATCCAGGCCATGGAACCTCATCCCGCCTCTTGATTTGGTGTGTACCAGAAAGTGGTTTGCAACTTACTAAGCCGTATCCCTGCGTAAAACATGTGATAGTACGAAGGGGAGACGGACGGATTTTGACTGATTTATGTTGACACCGGATCAACGATCGGCATAAGACCGCATGCTACAACACCGCCATCTTACCCATTCTCATACCCACTCATGGCCATGCAACAAGTTTCCAACAACTCATGGATTTCCCGAAACTCACTTGCCTCAACTCATACGAGATAAACTTTCATCGAGATGCTCATGAAAATGCCATGATACTAAATTAATGAAAACATGCCCAAACACTCATCATATCAAAAGTTCAAACATGCTTGCCTGGTTCGGAGTAGTCAGGGCCTAGCTCGGTGAAGTTCGCGGTCCCGTCACCTCCTTCGGTATCTACGGTATACAAAAAAAAAAATACGCACTAACGTAAATACAAGGGGTGCTAAAAAAATATACCAAATAGTTTTCAAATAAATCTGATAAAAAACTAGGCAAAATATTGAAGAGGACAGAAAAAGAATCACTCAAAAATCCCTTCCTGTTTAAAGTTATAAGTGTTTTGGTCCAAGGACTTCTCTCGTAATGAAATGTAAACTTCCTGTGGGGTTATGCGAAAAAGTCCGTAAAAACGGTTCAAACCGGAAAGCGATTTTGCCGAATACGCCGTAAAACGGTTCGCTTAATAAAATGAGAGATCGATAGGCGGGTCCCACCCGCCAGTTTAAAAATCTGAAAGGGGAGACGGAGCTCGCGGGCGCCGAGGGCTGCGGTGGTCGCCGGGCGGCGATCCACGGCGAGGCAGGAGGATCGGGTGGTACCTCCGTGCTCGTGGTGCCATTCCGCTTGGGGTGGTGGTGGTGGTCGCCAAGCGCAGTACCACGCCGACGGCGCCCTTGCTCCGGCGGACGGCGATTCGGGAGAGGTTGGATCTTGCCGGAGAGTGCAACGAAGAGCGAATTGAGGTGGGGGTTAGGCTACTGGGTGCTCGAGAGGGTTGCTGACGAGGTTAGGGCGTCGAGGACGGCCTCACCGGAGCGAATCGAGGTGGAGGCCGAGGCGGAACGGGGCGGCCGGAGTTGGGGGAGGAGACCTCCTCGAGGTCCTCCTAGTAGCCTGGCGGAGTGTAGGTGAGGTGTAGGGATGCTGCATGCTCGAGGGCGAGCTCGGGGCCCCCTTTTATAGGTGATCAGGGGGGTTGGCCGTGAACGGAGTTTTCCGGCGATGGTTACGGCGGTGCAGGGCTTGGTCGGGGTGGTTTAGCGGTTGAGCATCACCGTGGAGGTCTTCTGGCTCCATTTAGACGCTAAACGAGTTTGGACGAGGAGCTTTGGGGGGAGTTCGACGGAACGGGGCGGCGTGGGCCCGTCGGCGGCAGAGGGCGCGCCCTGCGCTTGCCAGCCACGGCGACGGTGCAACGGGGTGTCTGGCGCAAGGGCCACGCGGAGGGCTGTGGAACGTTAGGCGGCGACGGTGGCGAGCGAAGCGGCTTCGGCCTCGCTGCCGCCACGGTGGCGCAGCCACCACAAAACCGCTAACGCCGGCGAGGTTCGCCGCCACCGACGCCTGCATGCGCCCAAGTGGGCGGCGGGCGCTCGCCAGGGGAGGAGGGGTTGCAGGCGACGCCCAAAGACTGCTGACAGTGACCCGACTCGACGAA
The DNA here is from genome assembly GCA_021605205.1 of Aegilops longissima. Lineage (NCBI taxonomy): Eukaryota > Viridiplantae > Streptophyta > Magnoliopsida > Poales > Poaceae > Aegilops > Aegilops longissima. The sequence continues at coordinate 340,381,683 of CM038678.1, forward strand.
GAAACTGAAACTATGAATTTCTGAATTTATCGAAAGTGCAAAGTGACAAAGGCATGCTAGGTGTTCGGCTGTAATGATTTTGGTATGTGGAGATTTTTCCTTGAGCTGATTTTTGGTGGAGGGCTTCTCATTGCAACTGGAGGTTGCCTGAATTTTGGTGGAATTTTTGGAGAAGAGGAGATATGAATTTCACCAAATTTGACAAATCTGGTCCAAACTTACAGAAGCTGAAACTTGAAAATTTTGAAAAGAAGAAGAGTGGATCTTGACGGTTCTAGGTTGTGGGTGCCAGGGACTATCCAGAATAGTTGGTTTGAGAACAAAACTCAAAGGCATTTAGGTACTTGCTTTGCAAATCACCCAAGCTCAAAGTAATGGACATAATTGTTTTGGGAAAAGAATTTAATGAAATAAAATCCAAAAATGAGTTGGACTTGTTGGGACAGAATATTTGAATTGTCCCAAAGGGGGAAGGACGGGTTTTGGGAAGATTTTCCACATGAGGCATGGTAAAACCATGGATGGTTTCAAAATAAGAGAAGACCCAAAACTCCTAGGGTTTTCTTCTAAAAGAAAAATAAATCCCAAAAACAAATCTTGAGAAGGGGGAAAAAATCAGAAGAAAGGTTTTTAATAACCAACACCAGAGTTGAAGAAGATGCCAAAATAAAATCTTTTGTTAAAGGGAAAATTCTTGAGAGAAGGAGATTTTTGGAAGGGTTTATATGACCTCCTTCAAAACCAACAAAGATTTTGCTGAAAACCAAAACCAAATTTTTGGAGTGTCACACGCCACACCCCTCCGGATCAACAGGACCCCCATTTCGACCGTAGGAGGTCCGTTTCCTCCGTTTTGTGGTACGCCACACCCCTCCCGATCAACAGGACCCCGTTCCAACGTAGGAGGTCCGCTTCTTCGCTTTGGCAGACGCCAGCCTCGTTTCCATCGCCTGTTCCGTCCAAGACCTCCCGATGAACACGACCACACATTCCGTTCCGACTCAGCCAGTTGGCTCCCACGCGTTTCGTTGCCTCCAGATGAACACGACGCATTATGTTGCCTCCCGATGAACACGACGCATTTCGTTGCCTCCCCATGAACACGACGACGACGTTGTTTCTCCGTTCCGACCTAGCCATGTACACGAGCCCTCGCTGTACGTATGCGTGAGTAGGCGTTCGAGACCCCGCCCGTATGCACATACGTGGCCGTATTTTCTTTCTTGCACCCTGGCCGCTGACGACATGTACATGCTACGTGCGCGCTTACTACTTACATGTACGCCGCTTACTACGACACGCGGCGCGCTTACATCCACCAAAGATATATGTACGCATACGTCACGATTAGAATGACAACGCCACGTGCGCTCACCAGGTGGGTCCCGATCGTCGTTGTAACGCCTCGATGCGGCTATATCTCCCACGGTCGGGCACGACTTAGAGGCATAACCGCATTGAAAGCAATGTCGCAAGTGAGGTAATCTTCACACAACCCATGTAATACATAAGGGAAAGAGATACATAGTTGGCATACAATCGCCACTTCACACAATACATAAATAAACATCCATCATTCAGATTACACTCAAGGTCCGACCACGGAACCAAAATAAAAGAAGATACCCCAAATGCTACACAGATCCCCGATCGTCCCAACTGGCTCCACTACGATCATCGTGAAAAGACACATAGTAACGACCACGCCTCGTCGAACTCCCACTTGAGCTCGGTTATGCCACCTGACCGCATCGCCGGCACCTGCAACTGTTTTGGTAGAATCTGTGAGTCACGGGACTCAGCAATCTCACACCCGCGAGATCAAGACTATTTAAGCTTATAGGAAGGACAGAGTTGTGAGGTGGAGCTGCAGCAAGTTTACTCAGCATATATGGTGGCTACATTCGCAAAAGAGAGCGAGAAGAGGAGCAAAGCACGGTCGTGAAGCTAGTAGCGATCAAGAAGTGATCCTGAACTACTTACGCCAAACATAACTCCAACATCGTGTTCACTTCCCGGACTCACGAGAAGAGACCATCATGGTTACACACGTGGTTGATGTGTATTTTAATTAAGGTCAACTTCGGTTTTCTACAACCGACATTAACAAATTCCCATTTGCCTCATAACCGCGGGCACGGCTTTCGAAAGATAATACCCTGCAGGGGGTGTCCCAACTTAGCCCATTATAAGCTCTCACGGTCAACGAAGGATATTCCTTCTACCGAAGACCCGATCAATCTCGAATCCCGGACTACAAGACATTTAGACAGAATAAAACAAGACCAGCAAAGCCGCCTAATGTGCCGACAAATCCCGATAGGAGCTGCACATATCTCGCTCTCGTGGCACACCGGATGAGCAGTCCGCATAACTAAAACCAGACCTCAAGTTTCCTTGAGGGGGCTGCAAAGCACTCTAGTTTGGGCCAGCACTCAAGGAGCACCGTCCGGGGTTAAATAAAGATGACCCTCGGCTCGCGAAAACCCGGGGAAAAAGGCTTAGGTGGCAAATGGTAAAACCAAAGTTGGGCCTTGCGGAGAAGTCTTATTCAAAGCGAACTGTCAAGGGGTCCCATAAATCACCCAACCATGTAAGGAACGCGAAATCAAGGAACATAACACCGTATGACGAAACTAGGGTGGCAAGAGGAACAAAACACTGCATAAGGCCGAGCCTTCCACCCTTTACCAAGTATATAGATGCATTAATTATAGCAGATATATTGTGATATCCCCAACAAGTAAACATGTTCCAACAAGGAACAACATCTCCATGTTCCAACAAGGAACAAACTTCATCTTCACCGCAACTAGCAACGCTATAAGAGGGCTGAGCAAAGCGGTAACATAGCCAAACAACGGTTTGCTAGGAAAGGATGGTTAGGGCTGACATGGCAATATGGGTGGCATGATAAGCAAGTGATAGGCATCGCAGCATAGGCATAGCAAAAGAGCGAGCATCTAGCATAGCAAAGATAGAAGTGATTTCGAGGGTATGGTCATCTTGCCTACAAAGTTCTCGAGTTGTCGAAAGCTTGATCCTCGTAAGCGCTTCTCAACAGGTTCCTCGCTCACGCACTCGCCTCCGGCTCTACCCAAAGCAAGAACACAAACAAAGGAACCATAATAAATCACGGTGCAATGCACAAGCAACATGATGCAAAACATGACATGATATGCGAGATGTGATATGCAATGCGATGCGCCCGGAAGGAAAATGATGAACCAGGCATCAACTTGGCAAACCAAGTATGCCGCTGAAAGATGAGATGATTTCGTTGAAATCGATATAAAGATCACCGAATCGGATGCACGGTTTGCAAATGACAAGCAAAACAAGAATGGCACAAATCTGCCATTAACAAAGATGATGCCACTTAGCAAGCAACAAGAAATTAAGCTACTGCACCCAAACGTACCAAAAAGCATATGGCAGTGATCTACTCAAGATGCTTGACAAAAGATGAACACTGAGCTATGTCTAATTCACATCATAACAGGTCCAAACAAGCATGGCAAAAGTGCAAAACATATCAGATCACAGACTTAGAGAAATTACTGAACATGGCAAAACAGCATCAGTAGCAATGTTCACAGCAAGAAAACAACATGCTACAGGAACTTATAATAGCAAAACAAGGCATGGCATGAATCTACTCAAAGCATAGAACAAAAGTCCCTTACTGACTATGAGCCAAAAGGATCGGAAAATATAGTAACACCCATGTCAATATAGCAAGTTTCATAATGATTCAAAGAATGGGCATGGCAAAACAAATAACAAGTAGGCATGTTTAAGAGCTCGATGCACTCGCTACAGAGCATTACATGATAAACTAGCATACATACATCAAGAAGACATGGCATAGAAGATATACATGGCAAGAACAACATCATAGCATACACGGATCAACAACAACAACCTTGGCAAAATTGAATAACATGTAAACAATCTGACAGGAAACATTTTATAGCAAAAGTAGAGCTCGATTGAATCAAGCTATGGTACTCTATAATTGCAAACAAAGGCATGGATGGCTAGAGCATAACCATATGTTCAAAACATCCTAACTGAAGTATCTCAAAATATGCATGGATCTCTCGGTAGCATCAAGTTAACATGGCATAAAATTATCAGCAAAACAGGGGCTGAAATCAGCAACATCATGAAGCCTAGTTTGCATGCTTGTGCTAGTCACCACAGAGGTCACAAAAATACATGGCATACACCCCTGGAAAGATGGCATGGCATATTACAAAACACATGTAGGACTCAAGTTCATAGGGTGCAAACATCAATCATGGCAAAAATGACAAAAGTGCATGTTCTGTTAAGAAACATAAACTAACATCACATAGCCCTCTTCCAACAGCATTTCTGGCATCAAGATGAGCTCACATGAAAATAATGCAATGAACTGAAATTATCTACTCTTCGAGACGAACATTTTGACATATTACACGCACGAAACGGAGCTACAGGTGCAAAGTTATGATGCGCTGAAAATGCCACAAATTAATCACCAAATAAAAACTTAGATGAATTTTTGGGGGGAAAGTCAACCGGTAGTTTGATCCAGATCGGCCGGAGCTCGAGGTCGCCGGAGAGGGTTCGCGGAACGGCGCCGGGAAGGACGAGGCCGGAGGAGGAGAGGGCTGCCGGGCGGGAGGAGGGCGCCGGCGGCGTGGCGCGGCGGGCGGCCGAGGCGGCGACGGGCCGGGCCGGGCGCTGGGCGGCGCGCGGAGAGGCGGCGGCGGGCGGCGGCGGGAGCTGCACTGGGCGGCGGCGTAGGGCCGGGCGGCGGCGGCGGCGCGCGCTCGGAGGCGGTGCGGAGGCGACGGCGCTGGCTGCGGACGGGCGCGGAGGGCTCATGCGCGGGCCTCAAGGGCGGCGGCGGGCGCGCGGCGGCGACACGTGGCGCGCCCGATTGGCGCGCGGCGGATTTTTCCGCCGGACCGGACGTGTCCGGTGGCGCGGGGTGGAAGAAGGCTAGGGTTTGATCCGGAATTTGAGGGGGGAGGCTATATTTATAGGTAGAAGGAGCTAGGAAGCTCCAAATGAGGTGCGGTTTTCGCCCACACGATCGTGATCGAACGACGGAGAGCATGGAAGTGACTTAGATGGGTTATTGGACTATTTTGGAGGGGTGTTGGGCTGCAACTTAAAAGAGGCCTTTGCGAGAGTGCGGTTAACCGCTGAGTACCAAACGAGCTCCAAATGACCCGAACTTGACAGTGGTCTACCGTGGTATACCAAGGCCACTTGACAAACCTCGTCCATTCCGAGAAAGTTTAGTACCCGCCACGGAAAACGTAAAAGGGACGCTGGGGACATAGGAGTGCCGGATTGCAAAACGGACAACGGGAAAATGCTCGAATCATGAGACTAACACGTATGCAAATGCGATGCACATGATGACATGATATGAAATGCATGACATGGACAAAATGCAAAATGAAGAAAAACCCAACCACGGAGGGAATATCATATCACAATGCCGAAAATGGCAAGAGTTGGAGTTACAAATATGGAAAGTTACATCCGGGTGTTACAACACTCCACCACTACAAGAGGATCTCGCCCCAGATCTAGGACTGAAAGAACTCCGATATTCGAACGGAGGTGATCCTCGCGCCCTGTGTGGCTTCTCGGTCGAATGGTGTGACCACTTCACTTTCAGGAATTTGATTGACTTGTTGCAGTCTTGCACTAGGTTTCTTCAAGAATAGCAACGGGTGCTCATGATAAGAGAGATCTTCTTGAAGGTCAATTTCTTCGGTTGATAGTGCGTCAGAGTCTTGAAGCACTTATGGTTGTGACACGTGAAACACATCGTGCACGCTTGCAAAGTTGGATGGAAGCTCGTTGATAGGCAAGATCACCTCTTTGCCAATGATCTTGAAAGGACCCACGATCTAGGGGCAAGCTTCCCTTTGATACCGGGTTGACGAGTGCCTTTCATTGAGAGACGCGAGGTAGACATGGTCTCCGATTTCAAAAGCCACATCACGGTGCTTGTCATCATAATAGCTCTTCCGCGCGATTATGCTGCTTTGAGATTCTCACGAATGACTTTGCACATTTCTTCGCTTCGTGATCAAGTCGCTGCCAAGAAGTTGGCGCTCACCGTCTCTGCACCAATTGAGAGGAGTACGACACTTTCTCGCCATAGAGAATTTCGAATGGGGCCTTGCCCGAACTCGCTTGGAAGCTGTTGTTGTAGGAGAACTCGCATATGGAAGACAATCTTCCCACTTCATACCGAAGGAAATGACACAAGCCCCGAGCATATCTTCAAGGATTTGATTGACTCGCCGACTTGGCCACTTGTTTGAGGATGGAAAGCTGTGCTGAAACGAATGTTGGTGCCCATGGCCTTCAAAAGAATCCCAAAACTTGGAGGTAAAGATGCTGCCACGGTCCAAGAGATCACTTGTGGAATGCCGCAAGGAGACAATCCTAGAGGTGTATAGCTCGCCAACCGAGCTGCCGTGATAGATTCTTTGATAGGAAGAAAATGAGCCACTTTAGTAAGCTTGTCAATGACAACGAAGATAGCATCATTTCCACGCTTGGACTTTGGAAATCCAGTCACGAAGTCCATTTCAATATGATCAAACTTCCATTCCGAATAGCAAGAGGTTGGAGGAGACCAGCTGGTCGTTGGTGTTCTCGCTTTCACTCTTCTCGCAGACATCACATTCATTCACGAATTGAGCAATTTCTCGCTTCATTCGAGTCCACCAATATGACTGCTTGAGGTCATGGTACATCTTCGCATTTCCGTGATGAATGGATAGAAGCGAATTGTGTGCCTCGCTCATAATGACTTTACGAGATCACCCTTTGGAACCACAATCCGTCCTCAAGAAAAGAGTATCTTTGTCATCAATGTGGAAGCACTTGTACTTGAAATGCCCTTGTCGATACCACGCTTCACCTTTTTCACCATGGTATCCAGGAGTTGAGCCTCACGAATCTGATCTTCCAAAGTAGGAGAGACTATGAGGTTGGCAAGAAAGCCTTGAGGAACAACTTGAAGATTCAGCTTATGGAAAGCTTCACAAAGATCCGTTGGAAGGGCTTGAGGATTAAACTGCTGCAGAAGCCTTCCTGCTCAAAGCATCTGCAATCACATTGGCCTTGCCCGAGTATATTCAATACTTGGGTTGTACTCTTGAATCATTTCAACCCATCGAGTCTGCCTCGAGGTTGAGGTTGGGCTGAGTGAAGATATACTTGAGGCTCTTGTGATCGGTGAATATGTCCACTTTCCTTCCCAACAAGAGATGTCTCCATGTTATCAATGCATGGACAATCGCCGCCAACTCAAGATCGTGAGTGGGGTAGTTCTTTTCGCTGGGCTTCAGCTGACGAGAGGTATAGGCCACAACTCTCTTCTCTTGCATTAACACAGCACCGAGACCTTGAAGAGAAGCATCACGTAAAACTTCAATGGCTTGGATTCATCAGAGGAGTCAAGACAGAGCTGTGACGAGTTTCTCTTTGAGAGTATTGAAAGCAACGCCACACTCAAGAGACCGTATATACTTCACATGCTTCGAGGAGGTTGGAAAGAGGCTTTGCAATCTTGGAGAAATTCTCAACGAATCTTCGCAATAGCTTGCAAGACCAAGAAAATCATGCGAAGTTGCTTGACATTCGAGGAGGTTCCCAATTCACAATTGCGACACCTTCTGGATTAACAGCGATGCCCTTGGCGGAGATGATATGACCAAGGTAAAGCACTTCATCAAGCCAAAATTCACATTTGGAAAACTTCGCATAGAATTGATACTCTCTGAGCTTGTCTAGCACCAATCGCAAATGTTTGGCATGATCCTTCTTATTCTTGGAGAAGACCAAAATATCATCAAGATAGACCAAGACGAATTCATTGGTGTAGGGGTTGAAGATGAAGTTCATCATTCGAGAGAATGTTGGAGGAGCATTGACAAGGCCGAAAGACATGACAGTATATTCATAAGAACCAAAGCTTGTTCTGAATGCTGTCTTGGGAATATCTTGTTCACGAATGCGAACTGATGATAACCCATACGAAGGTCAAGCTTGAGAACACTTTAGCACCTTTGAGTTGCTCGAAAAGCTCATTGATGTTGGGAAGTGGATACTTGTTCTTGATAGTCTTCTTATTCAATGGACGATAATCGACGCAAAGTCGGTCCGCGCCATCCTTTTTCGGACAAAAGAACACCACAACCCCAAGGAGATGAACTCGGTCCGATCAAACACAGACGCTCTTGTTCATCGAAATGCTTCTTCAATTCCTTCAGCTCATCAGGTCCAAGCTTGTATGGACGCTTGCAAACGGGTTCAAGGCGTGCTCAAGATCGATAACGAACTCAATCGGCCGATGAGGAGGCATTCCCGAAGCTCTTCCGAAAGACATCTTGGTACTCACAAACGATCGAATCGAGAGATAGCATCCAACTCGCCTTCTCATTGAGAGAAAACAACCAATGGTTTCATCACGAGCGCATAGATGATCACATCATTAGAAGAGTGAGTCAATTGAATTTCCGCAGCACAATCAAGCTGAGCTTTATGCTGAGAAAGCCACCCATCCCAAGAATAAGATCAATATCCGAGTCACCAAGAACAATTGGTTTAGCCAGAAATCTATAATCGCCCATCTTGATAGAAACATCCGAGCCATCATTTTGTATTCATGAACAAACCCAAGAGGAAACCGCTATCGGCTTAGGCAGATCGACAAAGATGCAAATTGTTCATGGATGCAAAAGGTCTTGATATGAAAGAAATAGATGCACCAAGATCAAATAAGACTTTTGCAGAATATCATTAATCGAGAGATTACCCATTATCACATCAAGAGATTCCTCCGCTTGAGCTGCATTCATCATGTTCACCTTTGCGCACTTGGGATTATGCTTGACCACCGCATTGCTGGAAGATTTCACAGAGGAGGAGGCGGAAGGCGCCTTTGGTTGAAGCACTTGTTCGCATAGTGACCTTTCTCACGACACTTGTTGCAAGTCACCTCCGAGAGCGGACGGTGGTAAGGAGCATTTGACCTTGGAGCTTGAGAATTTGACTTGTTCGATAGCCGGGTTGGGTGGGTGGGAAGATCCACGCCACCTGAGTTCTTCTCACTGATAAGGCCGACGGAACGGAGGAGGAGGAAGGTAGAACTTCGCTGCTTAGCTGCCACTTGAGAGGAAGAAGAAGACTGAACTGCATCCCTGATTCTCTTCTTAGAAGCCTCACATTTGAGCTGGGCAGCTTCTTGCTTCAAAGGCCATGTTGTAGAATTCATCATACTTTTCTCGCTCAAAAGCACAAGAGCTAATTGCAGATCTTCTCTCGAGACCACCTCTGAATTGATAGATCATACTCTTTTCATCGTGGACGCCTTGCTTAGCAAAGCGAGCGAAGTTTCTCGAACTGGATATTGTATTGATACACGACATGTTGCCTTGCTTGAGATTGCGGAACTCCTCACGCTTTCTCTCAACAACACTTTTCGAATGTGGTGAGCTCAAATCTCGCGAACTCATCCTGTGTAATGACACGACCTCCTCTCGAATCTTTGTATTGCTGGTACCACTCAAAGCAGCTTGGTCCTTGAGTTGAAACGATGCAAACTTGACAAAGTCCTCGTGTCCGACATTGCTACATTCAAAATGTTTGCAGATGTCCACAAGCCAATCGTCAAGCGCCTGTGGCCTCGACATAGAAACCGAAAGACTTCGCTGATTAGCGAGGAACCGATCGAGAGTAGCAAAGTGCGGCTGGTTGTTGCCTTGACCTTGATTTCCTTGACTGCCTTGCCCTTGAGTACGCTTCTTGCAAGAGTTGCAAAATCATCTCGAGCATTGGCATTGGTGGCTGCCATGATAGTTGCCATGCCTCCGGAGGCGGAGGTGGAGGTGGAGGGTTCGATCGACTCCCATCATTTCGCTCCGGATTCGACGCTACGGAGCCATCCTCAAGAGGGTGACATCCGTTAGCACTTTGATAGACAGATAGACAAGTTGAATCAACGGATAGAAATTGCAACATATAGTCTTCACAATAAACATTCAACAAGGATGAACGAATGAATTCCAAAAGCTAACATCACACGCCCATTAAGGTGAGAAGCCACTTGATTAAGGGTTGATGAAAAAATAACAAGGTACGATCGAACAAATAAGTGGTAAGGATTACCCAATCACAAACCAAATATCAAGGGAAGAAATGCTAAGAGCTACTTGAATCCCACCTATAAACTCCCAAACTTTCTCGTTATGCAATCTGGTGTTGGGGATAGAGGGACACAAAATATATCACCCAAACTAACAATACCTAGATCCAAATTGTATCCATCCGTCAACACATAACCAAGAAACCTTCGAAATCGTGTACCTCGACCTTCAAAAGCATCCGTTATACGAGTCATGGCAATACTCCCGAGCTCGCCTCAAGATCAAGTTATCGGGTTATCTCACCAACAACTGCATAAAAGAGATTTCGATGTCGGCAAAACTCGTATTCCAGAATCGCAACGATAAAATTGTGACGACAACACCTCGGAGCTCAACTCCCCGGACACCGCCACAACCCCTAAATGTCGAGGCACCAAGAACAATGTTCTCGCCACAAAACCATCGAACGATCCCAAGATACCCGCGTGATCCTAATTTTTTTAGTGAAATTTGAGGAGAGGAGAGTCAAACTTCTACGCCAGAGACCTCACCAGAGCGACGAAGGGACCGGGAGTAAAAAGAATCCTACTCCCGATATATATAATCCTAAGACTCAAAACATTTTCCGTTCTAGACTCAACAACGCCAAAGAAACAATCAAGAAGGGGCTCCTAAGTCGGGAAGGCTCGATTACTAACTTGTAACGCCTCGATGCGGCTATATCTCCCACGTGTCGGGCACGACTTAGAGGCATAACCGCATTGAAAGCAATGTCGCAAGTGAGGTAATCTTCACACAACCCATGTAATACATAAGGAAAGAGATACATAGTTGGCTTACAATCGCCACTTCACACAATACATAAATAAACATCCATCATTCAGATTACACTCAAGGTCCGACTACGGAACTAAAATAAAAGAAGATACCCCAAACAGATAACAAGTAGGCATGTTTAAGAGCTCGATGCACTCACTACAGAGCATTACATGATAAACTAAGCATACATACATCAAGAAGACATGGCATAGCAGATATACATGGCAAGAACAACTTCATAGCATACACGGATCAACTACAACAACCTTGGCAAAATTGAATAACATGTAAACAATCTGCCAGGAAACATTTTATAGCAAAAGTAGAGCTCGATTGACTCAAGCTATGGTACTCCATAATTGCAAACAAAGGCATGGATGGATAGAGCATAACCATATGTTCAAAACATCCTTACTGAAGTAACTCAAAATATGCATGGATCTCTCGGTAGCATCAAGTTAACATGGCATAAAAATATCAAGAAACAGGCTGAAATCAGCAACATCATGAAGCCTAGTTTGCATGCTTGTGCTAGTCACCACAGAGGTCACAAAAATACATGGCATACACCCCTGGAAAGATGGCATGGCATATTACAAAACACATGTAGGACTCAAGTTCATAGGGTGCACACATCAATCATGGCAAAATGACAAAGTGCATGTTCTGCTAAGAAACAGAAACTAACATCACATAGCCCTCTTCCAACAGCATTTCGGGCATCAAGATGAGCTCAAATGAAAATGATGCAATGAGATGAAATGATCTACTCTCCGAGACGAACATTTTGACATATTACACGCACGAAATGGAGCTACAGGGGCAAAGTTATGATTCGTTGAAAATGCCACAAATTAATCACCGAAATAAAAACTTAGACGAATTTTGGGGAGAAAGTCAACCGGTAGTTTGGATCCAGATCTGGCCGGAGCTCGAGGTCGCCGAAGAGGGTTCGCCGGAACGGCGCCGGGGAAGGACGAGGCCGGAGGAGGAGAGGGCCGGCCGGGGCAGAGGAGGGCGCGGGCGGCGGCGGCATCTGGCCGGGCGGCCGAGGCGGCGACGGCAAGCCAAGGCTGGGCGGCATTGGGCGGAGAGGCGCCGGGCGGGCGGCGGAGCCGCACTGGGCGGCGGGCAGGGCCGTGGCGGCGGCGGGTACGGTACGCTGGGCGGCGGGCGGGAGGCGACGGCGCTGGCCGCTGGACGGGCGGAGGGCCTCGACGGGCCTTGCGGGCCGGGCGGCGGGCTGGCGGGCGGCGACACGTGGCGCTGCCCGATTGGCGCGCGGCGGCGGATTTTTCGTCCGCCGACCAGACGTGTCCGGGGCGCGGGTGGAAGAAGGCTAGGTTTGATCCGAATTTGAGGGGAGGCTATATTTATAGGTAGAAGGAGCTAGGAAGCTCCAAATGAGGTGCGGTTTCGCCACACGATCGTGATCGAACAACGGAGAGCATGGAAGTGACTTAGATGGGTTATTGGACTATTTTGGAGGGTGTTGGGCTGCAACTTAAAAGAGGCCTTTGCGAGAGTGCTTAACTGTTGAGTACCAAACGAGCTCCAAATGACCCGAACTTGATGGTGGTCTACCGTGGTATACCAAGGCCACTTGACAAACCTCGGTCCATTCCGAGAAAGTTTAGTACCCGCTCATGGAAAAACGTAAAAGGGGACGCCGGGGGACATAGGAGTGCCGGATTGCAAAATGGACAACGGGGAAAATGCTCGGAATCATGAGACGAACACGTATGCAAATGCGATGCACATGATGACATGATATGAAATGCATGACATGGACAAAATGCAAAATGAAGAAAAACCCAACCACGGAGGGAATATCATATCACAATGCCGAAAATGGCGAGAGTTGGAGTTACAAATATGGAAAGTTACATCCGAGGTGTTACAGTCAGGCACTTCCTTGCCTGCGAAGATGTAGCTAGTGGGTCCCAGCAGTCAGGGGGGCGAATCGTTTTTTTGCTCGGAAGCACTTCCTTGCGTGCGAGGATGTAGCTGGTGGGTCCCAGCAATCACGGGGGCGAATCTTTTTTTTTTGCCCGGACGCACTTCCTTGCGTGCGAAGATGTAGTTGGTGGATCCCAGCAGTCAGGGGGAAACGTTTTTTTTCACGAAATACAGTGGCCTGTCCTGTGGATCCTCGCTGTCAGGTGGAGTAATCATTATTTTCCGTGTAATAAGGAGGCACTTCCTTGCTGCGGCCGTGGACCCAGCTGTCGGCCTCTCCACGCATGTCCCACGTCCGATGGAAGTCGCCTTGACCACGCTGACCACGCCGCCGAGAGCACCACAGCTGTGGACGACGGAGAGGCCTAGGAAGGGGACGACAGAGTGGGGAAGGCGTGGCGGAAGCCCGCGAGAGAGGAGTACGAGGGTTCACCGGTTTGGCTGCGTGTGAGGCTGCCGCCGCCCAGGGCCCCACCAAGGTGGGAATAGTAGGGGCGGTGAGGCCTCCGGGCAAAGACATCCAGCTACACGGGAGGCGGGAGCATGCAGCACGACCGGCGCTGCTTTGGGCGGCCGGAGCAAGAAGACCAGAGGCTGAAAAGCACTACGGCCGCTTGGATGGACATCGACGGTCACCGAGCTAGAATCGCTTATATTGACTAAGTTGACAAAGCCCTCCGTCCCGTAGAACTTAGTAGGCCCATTAAGTCAGCCTCCCACCAAGGTGGGTCCCACCTTGTGGGATATTCATTTTTTGGCATAATAAGGAGGCACTTCCGTGGGTCCGAGCCGACAGCCAGGGGGAACGTTTTTTTCGAACACGGTGGCCCGTCGGGTGGGTCCCAGCAGTCAGGGGCAAACATTTTTTTCGCGATATACTGGTGGGTGTCGGTGGGTCCCTGCTATCAGGTGGAGGAATAATTATTTTCCGCGTAACAAGGAGGCACTTCCTTGCGGCTGCCGTGGACCCAGCTGTGAGCCTCTCCACGTATAGTATTCTTTCGATGGAATTCGGTCGTTGACCACATTGACCACGCCGCGCCGAGAGCACCACGGCAGTGGACGACGGCGAGGCCTAGGAAGGGGATGACGCGGAGCCGGGGAAGACGCAGCAGTGGATGCCCGCGCGGAGAGGAGTACGAGGGTTTACTGGTTCGGCTGCGCTGCCGTCGCCGCAGAATAACGGGGGGTATGGGTGAGTGGAGTGGAAGGATGGCCTCGCCAACGGTGGGAGTAGTATGGGGAGGTGAGGCCCAAGGCAAGACAGCCGCCATGGAGGCGAGGAGCAAAGGCACGACCGGGCCTGCTTTGGGCGGCTGGAGCAAGAAGACCAAAGGTTGAAGAAGCACTGCGGCCGTTGGATGGACATCGTACGGTCAGTCGAGCTAGAAAATCGTGCATATTTACTAAGTTGACAGAGCCCTTCATCCCCGTCAACTTAGTAGGCCCACTATATTGGGTCCCAGCTAGCAGGGGGAGTATTCATTTTTTTGTGCGTAATAAGGAGGCACTTCCTTGCGTGCGAAGATATAGCTGGTGGGTCCAAGCTGTCAGCCGCGTGTAACGCTTTTTCGCTGAAATACGAGGCCCTTTCGTGGGTCCCGGATGTCGTGGAGGAATCATTATTTTGCACGTAATAAGGATGCATTTCCTTGCGTGCGTCCGTGGACCCAGCTGTCGCCTCTCCACATACAGATCCACTTCAGATGCATGTCGGTCGTTGACCACGCCTGACCACGCCACGCCGAGAGCACCTGTATGTGGACGATGGCGAGGCCTAGTAAGGGAATGACACGGAGGCGTGGAAGACTCGGCTTGTTTTTGTTTCCCACGGATGGGGAGTACGATCGACTGAGGGTTTACTGGTTCGCCGTCTGCCGTCACCGGAGAATAACAGAGTGTGGGTGAGTAGAGGGATGGCTAGGCAAGCGATGGGAGTACTGTAAGTGAGGCTCACATGGCTACACAAGCCGATCATGGGAGGAGGGAGGCAGTCCCTTGGCGCTTGTTTGAGCGGCCGGAGTAGGAAGAGCAGAGATTGAAGAAGACGACGGCCGCTGGATAGACATCCAACAAGATACAAGCCATCTGT
This sequence comes from Aegilops longissima, assembly GCA_021605205.1. Taxonomy (NCBI): domain Eukaryota; kingdom Viridiplantae; phylum Streptophyta; class Magnoliopsida; order Poales; family Poaceae; genus Aegilops; species Aegilops longissima. The sequence goes on from CM038678.1 coordinate 340,396,725, forward strand.
GGAAAGCCTCAAATCTGTGGAAAACAGCATACAGCCCATCTGCCATTATTTCAAATAATTTACAGCCCATTTGCTAATTCTTACATGTTTTTTTTGGATCCCATATTCTTTATGTTAGCATTACAGCCCATATTGTGGCCACGGTTAAAAAATTATACGAAATTTTGCATATGTCGGTGCAGTCTAAACTGTTTTTAATCCCGAAATTTCGAGTCACATTCAGACTGATTTTAAAAATAAATGTATATCAATATAAAATCCAATAAATTGTCCACACATAAAAATCAATGCAATTTAAAATCTCGAAATGAGACAAAGATATTTGAAAATAATTGTCGGTTTGATGTGTTTTAACAATGTACATCCCATTTCTCATTACTGATAGGCCATTTTCTCGGCCAGCCGAATGAAGCTCTCCTCGTCTTGAAAGATTTGCAGCCCAACAGGCCTGATAAAGCAACTTACTTGAGAAGTCACAAAAAAACTGGGCTAGCCATTTTCAGAAAGAAAAAAAACTACTGGGCTGGTCTGTGGTAAACATTAAAGAAAAGGCTCTCTAGACAGGCAAGAGTGTCCCGCACAGCCCAGTTGACACCCTGCTTCCGTCTCAAAAACAAATTAGATAAATGCCACTCCAATTATGGCGATTCATAAAAATGCCACGCAATTTCCAAACTTTGAAAAATGCCAACGCAATTTTTGCAAACTTTGAAAACGCCACTTCAGTTTGCAAACTTTGAAAATGCCACCTGCACTTTCAAAATGACACTAGAAATGGCATGAAATGGCATTTTCAATGTTTGAAATTGCAGTGGCATTTCTCGATACACCAGATTTGGAGTGGCATTTATCAAATTAACCCAAAACAAAAATAATCGGACGATTTGGTGGGTCCCTCGTGTCACCGTTGTGTAATTCTCTGCTTATTGACTACGCTGACAATGGCATGGGACCCAGATGTCGAAATCCACTAGGAGGAGCCATTTTTATTGGCTTGAAATAAGGAGGCACTTGCTTGCGCATCGCCATGACCTTGGCGGTCCCTCGTCATCCCTTCCACGCACAATCATCTCCCGATTGTGTACGCTCAACTTGCTAGGCCCACAAGTCAACCTCTAAACCCGTGGAGGACAAATACAACCCATTTAAAAAAAATAACAGCCCATTCCATACGTTCAAACGGAAAGTTCAACATTCAGAGCAAAGTAACAGGTCTGATCCACATATAGAGTACTGAACTTCCACGTTGACAACCATAATAGCCAAGTTAACTATCTACTCCCACTAATACTCTAGTAGTGTACAAGTACTAACTTACTCTTAGCTAACTAGACGACGCCGGCCGCCATCTGTGGGACACGCTAAACGCCAGCACCAGCGTCATGCACCTCACCTCGGACTTGCAAGAGGTGCGATAGGGCGCGTTGCACGCGCGCGTTGGCCCTTTCCATGCCGGCATGGTCCATCGAAGCTTCGGCTTCCAAGCGGGAAACCCACTTGACGAGCTGGTAGTAAAATCGGCGTCGCGAACGCGTGCGTGCCCGACAGCCTCCAGGGCTATTTACTGGGTGCCGTCCTCCACGTAGTCGGCCCAATTGTGGGCGCTCTACTCGCGACTCAGAGCGTCGGTGCGCTGCTGCTCCATGTCCTGCTGGCAGCGCAAATCGGTGATACGCTGCTCCTCCGCCAGGCGGTTGCGCTCCAACAACTCCTGCTCCCCTACCATGCGGTCGCGCTCCAACAACTCCTCGATATCCGCATTGCCATCTAAAGACAGATAGAATGCCTCCTCCCTCCGGCTCGCCTTCCGTGAAAACCTCAACACTAGTTCCGCGGTGACCGCCGTGGCGCCGCCATCATGGACGGGCGGCGGCATGGCGGACGTGGCGAGCGACGTCGGGCCGGTGGGGGCTTATGAGGATATCGCGAGTTGGGTTACGGTGGCACTGGAGATGGCCGGGAAACAATACTTATAGGCGGAAGGTAGCGCGACGGTCATCAGAATTCAATGCATAATGGCTTAGCGCGCCAGCTTGCCGTGGAAAACTAGAGAAACTGAAATTATGACTGTGCCGTCCCGTCCCGTCTATGTCGCACGCCGGCATGGCGGTCAAACGAGTGCACTCGAATCATCTCCCTCCTTGTCAATAATGATTCCACAGATTTAAAGCGTATCTTTTTTCGCATCAGTTAGCTGCCTTAATTATGGCTGGCTGCATGCAGGCACTCAAAATCGCTCATAGGCAGTACACAAAGCAGCATGCAACGAGTCGCAGCCGAGGGCACGCATGCAGCCACTTAAATCGTTGGAATTAATTAGGCTTAAACTTATGCATGCCGTTAATTATTGCCATGCCTTGGTCTTGCTGCTTTGCTCACAGGACTAATAAACCCGGACGGAGGGAGTACCTTGGTTGCTGAGAGGTTTGAATTAAGCCCTGCAAACTGGAAAGGAGCTACTAGTACGTGTGTGATCCGCTATTTATTCGTGTAGGATCGAGTAGATCATTTCTTGAACTGAGCCCTGCAAACCGGAAAGGAGGTAGTACGTATGTGATCCGCTAATTATCCGTGTAGGATCGATAGTGTAGCTTGTCGGTTTTCAGAGGTAGGCATATTTATCCGTGTATGATCGATAGTGTAGCTTGTCAGTTTTTCAGAGGTAGGCATTTTTATTCAAAATTGCCATCAAGCATCTTTATGCGTCGCAAATAAAACTGCCAGAGCGCATTTGTAGGTTAGCTAGTGATCGATCAAGAATTTGTAAACACCGAGCGAACAGAAATAAGTAATCATTAATGCATTTCAATGATTCACAGATCATATACAAATATGTAGCTCCAAAAGCAAAGATCAGCCACTTGGATCTTGCGTCAAGAACTAAAACTAACTAGTATGATTCCCATACATAAGATCAACATGTTAATGCATCTCAATGATTCATGATCATATACAAATATGTAGCTCCAAAAGCAAAGATCTAGAAAAAACATTTGTTCTTCCTACTAACATGGATGCTTCTCTTGGCCAACATTCAGTATAGACTGAAAGACAATTTGTTTGTGAAGTATACAATTCCTCTTGCAAACGTAAGTGGTTTCACCAACAGCTGGAACCATGAGAATGAACCACATAAGATGGAGGAACATCCACTACAATATGATTTGGTCTTCTCTCGATCACACCGCGAGACTATTTTCGGAATACAAACTTTAACTTAGGCAAAATGATGCCCATTGTATAATCGTGACCAAAGCAATGAAGCACCTAGTGTTGGCTAATAAATAGTACAAAGATTACTTTTCTGCAGTCCATGAAGTGACTATCCAATCTTTACATGTCTATTTTCAAATGGCACAACATGCAGTGACTATACTATTCTCTTGTGCAGTTCAACCAAAATTATGGGCACTTTGTTTGTGTGCCAATAGCAACGGGCGTACATCTCTGCTCGCACAAATATCAAGCAACTAGTTAACATATACCACACCTTGTATTTTCGGTTTAAACATGTCTCTTCCGCTTAGCATCTGTCATGTTCTGCGACCGGACAATCTGATCTGCTTATGTTTTGCCTCGAAAATTTCATACTGAATTGATTTGCTGGATCGGAGCAGAAATATAGCGCCTATTCTTCATCGCATCAAGGATATCCATGTTCGCAGTGATGGAAGAGGTGAAATCGATACAACCGAAATTGAGCATCCAATCATTGAATCCTGTCCTGCACCTCCAATGTAGGTCCACCCCGCCAATAAATTCACATGCAAACCACTAGTATTACTATCTAATGACAAGACAAAAAGAGTAGCAAGATAGTAGCAAACCATGTACCGTCAGAATGAACAGCTCATAGTGCCACCAATTTGATATAAAGGTTTTGAAAAACATGCTCCTAATGTTGAACCAGCTTGACTTTTTGTGCGCCTCCACTAAAATCGAGCATCCCTGTTTGCATAGATATTGAAAGTGTGATTACTCTAAAAGTGGCACTAGTTGAAGCATAGACTCACAAATATAAGCACTCCAATTTCTTAATGGGAAAAAGGTAGCAAGACTGTTTCTAACCACCTGTTTGAAGGAATAAATAAAGCAACAACGGCTGATGTCAGGAAGGCATGCATAGTTTTTTCTGGAAAAGTGAGCCATTCCTAACCTTTCCTCTTATTTTAAGCAAATTTTGTGCAGTTCTACTAAAATAAATGCCATCATCGCTCGGGCGCTGGGAACGGGGGTACCTGCATTTGCTCACCTGCGCCATGGGCGGCGGGTTTCAAGGGGTGGCCCACCACGCCCATCTTCATCAAAGATAAGCTCAAGACCTCGAGGGGCTGATTGCTGGGCGGATTGATGATGAAGCCTCGTGCACGGCCTCACGCCGGCTCATGAGGAGGCGGAGAGATCAAGGCGGGTACCTCATGAGTTGCCCGGTGACGCAAGCCATGACGACGAGGGCGCCAAGGGGGCGCTTAGCCCGCAGCAGTGTCCTCATTTCCTTTGGTGCAAAGGAGGCAAGCGCAAAGTAGAGCATCAGCAAAGGGAGCCAAGCTTGCAACAAGACCAAGACCATCACAACGGCAGGAAGGAGGTCATCGTGGAGCCCAAGCCAAGGCCACTGCCAGAGCCTTTTGACAAAGGAGAGGACCAACTTTAGTCAGGATAAGTGTACTAGATGTTCCCCTTCCAAATGACCAATTGTTGGCGCCCTTCCCACTCAATATTTGGGAAGAGGCCCAGGGCCTCTTCCTATAAATAGGACTAGCCACCCACAGGGTAGAGGCATCTTGGATCCGGAATCCAGAACAGAGCTAGAGGTCAAGCAATCTAGAGAGAGAGAGAGAGAGCGACCAAACTCCCCCTAGCAGTTCGTCGTCACCGCCAAGAAATGCACTGCGAGGTTTTTTCTTCCTTGTATTGTTCATCATCAGCCCCTGAGGCAATCCACCAAACCACACATTGAGTAGGATATTACACCACAATGGTGGCCCTAACCAGTATAAACCTTGTGTCCCTTTGTGTTGCTCTTTTGTGTAGTCTAGATCCTTGCGAGGCGCATGACGAGGTCCTGTAGGTAGGGGTGAGATCTCCGCACACCCCGAAGTTTGAACTTAGAGGGTCCGCCGAACCCGAATTACATTTGGCGCCAGTAGGGTGCGCCGAACTGGCCGCCGCCGCATCGATCGGCCATCATCATGTCCGGGCGCATCAGCGGGCAACCTCGATCCCCGCTGCCTGGCCGCACGACGCGCAGAAGCCGTCACGGGCGACACCATGCCCCTGACATACCAAGGTCCGCAGGGCTTAGCGGCCGCGGGCTGACGGTCGCAAAGAAAGTTTCACACCGCTGCGTGTACTGCCGGTGGCAAGGGGCTCAACCACGCCAGTCCCACGGGCGCCGTACACCGCAGGAGCAGGCGAATCATGGGGCCGCCACGGCGGTGTCCGAGAGCTACGCGCAATGCAAAGGCTTGAGGGCGCTACTACGTGCTTCTAGAGCGCGGTGGCAGAGCTCCTGGCTTCGCCAGACGGGCTCACCCCTTCGCACCCAACTGCCACCTCAGACTGGGGGCGGCCCACGCTGAGGCCCCACGCACTACATAGAAGCCAAGCGGACTCCATATTACCCAACGCCAGTGCCATCAGACCAGTTAGCAATGCGCTTGCCTCCACCCCGCCAGCAAAGGAGGACTCGCCATGGCCCACACAATCCCTGGCAGGCCACCGCAAGGCTACTGGCACCCCTCGTGTGGGCGCCTGCAGTGGCTGCGTGGCACACGGGCACTACGGCATCATTCGGGATGGCGGTGCCCTAAGAGTACGCGGTCCCACATGATGGATCAAGGCACGCCAGAGGACGCAAAACAGCTCCTCCTTGGTCAGGACGAGGCACCCGAGTTGAGCTCTTCCAGAGCTCCCTGAAACGATTATCGGGCACACGCTTTTTAGAGCTCTATCGGTACCGCTCCTCATGGATCAGCCAGAGGCTAACCATTTATCGCAAGAGGTACAGATCGCCGCAGTTTGGCGGCTACCCCAGGAGGCTGCGCTTTCCTGACCTTTTTACCGAGGGCACCAGGGCGGGACTTTTGCAGGGGCCCTGGGCACCTTTGGGGAGGTGGAGGCCTTCCGTTTCAGGGCGCTCAGGCTTTAGGCCCCAGAGCCGGGTGGGTTCTTGGCCTAAGCTCTGCAGAGGACGGGTGGACGCCTTTCCGCTCGCTTGCCGCCGCCTTCACCCACCCCATCGGCTTCCGGCTCGCCACCTTTTGGCTGGAGATGGCACTAGAGTGTATGCAAGAAGGCCTATGCTTTGTGAAATGAAGCAAGGCATTTAAGTCTTTTAACAATGAGGACTGCTGTGCACCCGGATGGAACATGACAACTTCTCACGTAATTTTTTTTCGGAGTACGCTTTGAGCTTTTTTAGCTCCGCCGCTGAGCGCCCCCGCCCCACTAGACCTTTTGCCGCTGGCTGAGAAGACGACCATTCCTAGACCCTTTGCTGACGCTTTTTTTTTTTTTTTTTTTTTTTTTCCTTTTTTGTTTTTTTTTTTGATTTGATTTGATTTTTGCTTTATACGCGTCTACGGGAAGGTGTTTAGTATCATCGAGCAATTCTCGCGTTTAGTTACCATCGCTCCAGCCTCCCTCAGGAGCCTCACGACGGGCTGCACCTAGCATGCGCACAGACCGCACCGCCATCAAGGCTCGTGAGGTTCTCACCACAGCCTCACGCAGTTATCTCGGGCCCACGCGGGTAGAAGGCAAACGCCAGCCAGCCTCGTCAGAAGGCCAGCCCTTGGCGCAGGTGTACGGTGATATCGCGATCTACTAACACGCTTAACTGCAAGTTTTTACACGAGGGCTCCTCCCAAAATGCTCTTACAACCTTCGTGGCCAAGCCCAACTCTCGCCCTCAAGCAGGATAAGAAAGGTGGACTAGCACGCGTCAATCGGATAAATCCCAATGCATCCTCGAGGTCACCTCCCGAATCATCGCTGGCGTCGCTGGCCTCGCCATCGCCTGCCGCTGGCCGGGGCCGCCGTGGCCATTCACCATGCTGCCTTCATCGCCGCAACACGCCATCGCTGGGTGAGCGGCCCCGACGAGGGCATCCACGCTGTCCCTCCACTCAATGCGCCAGGTCGCCCGGACGGCCTGGGTACCGGGCGATGGCGTGCATCAAAATCGGTTAGTTCATATCCCGAAGATGGCTCAAGACGCGAGAAAAGGCATGCCCGAGGAGGGCGCGCGACTCTCTCCTCCACCAACCAGCTTGGTCTGCCTGACCGCATTCCAGCAAGGCTACCACATCGCTGAAGAACCGGAGGTTACAAGATAGTTATTCAGCGATGAGGCTCGCCAACGCCGCCGCCGCAGATGTTGCCCAAGGTCGTGGTTAGCTTCTTTCCGGAGCTGCAGCATAGGGCCATGCTCGCGGTTCCGTGATCTGCCACCGGCATATCTCGGCCCCTCCTTCCGCCGCTGCGAACGGCCTCGGCCGATCCACTGGCCGACGAGAAGAAGCACCTCGGCGTGGGAGGAAGTCAGTCTTCTTCGCGCCACGCCAAGGGCGGCCCGGGAAGGCCAGCCTGCCGGTCACTTCATCCAGCCTTGGCCTCAGCGGCGGTCCCGCCTCCGCTCGGCCCTGATCAACCCTAGCCTTCCTCGAACTCAAGGCCGAGGTTCTGCTGGCTGCCGCCACCCGGGCGGTCAACTCCTTCCAGATTCGGCCTCACAAGAAGGGATCGCCCTCCACCCGCGCCACCAAAGTGCTTCCTCGCTCCAGCTGCTCAAGATCGCGGGCGGCCGGCAACTTCCCAGTTAGCAGGCTCCTCACGCCCCGAGCTCCGCCTGGTCGATCAAGCCCCCTTCATCGACGCAGGGCTGCCCTCACGCAGCTCCACCTGCTGCCCCTGTGGAATTGCTCCAGCCCGGAGCTTCCACGCCCGGCCTCCTCCGCCTCACGCTGCCGGGTCAGCCTCCCGGCCTCCTCGGACTCTGGAACGGGCTCCCGTGAGGCCACCAACACACCTCTGCTTTCTATTTTCGAGGTCGCACTGGTGGCGCGCAAGAGCAATGGACACCTTCAGCTTGTGCCCCTCTTTAGCTAGGCGCAAGCCCTCAGCTTCAAGCGCGCGCGATCTTTGCCGAGCCTACACCAAGCTGGCTCACTGCGCCAGCCTCCCTCCGGAGAAACCCATGGGCGGGCACGCGCCTCGGCACGCTTGAGCACGCCCGTCAAGGCTCGCCATCCGCCCTAGGTGTGCTGGGGCCACGAATCAGCACTCCTCCGGCAAGGGGGTCAGCTGGCGCCTCGCTGATGGTCGGGCACGCCTGGCCGAAGCCCCCTAGAGCTCGGCCGTCTCCCTAATGAAGAACGGAAGGGCTGACCTTAGCTAATCACGGCCCACGCACTCAGCCGAGGAGCCCAAGGCAGGCTGCTATGCGCCCCGGAAGGCTCAAGGGCGAGGGCTGCGAGGTGCGCAGAACCATGATGCCCCACAGATGGCTCACCTCCCACCGCCTCACCACAAGGGCAAGGCTTGAGCCCTGAGCGCTCTGGAGACAAGTGGAGAGGGCGAGCTGGGGGGATGGCTCTCACCATCTCCGTGAGCTCGGTAGGAAGGGCCCTGTGAAGCGAGGATCAGCCGAAGCAACAGGAAAATAAGGAACTAGGAAAGGAGAAGGCTTACTCATCAATAGCGAAATACTTCCTGCGCTTCAGAAGGCGGCAAGGGTAATCATCACCCAAGGCCTCCCTTCTCTTCCGGAGAGCCTCAAAGTCCACGCAGAAGCGGCCCAGGAGTTCAGCGCAGGGGTCAGCCTGCGACGAGGAAGAAGCACCAAGGTGACCAGCATCGGGCGCTGCCCCGGGCGACGCAGCCGGGTCAGCCTCACCAAGAAGGGTGGGCCTCACGGCCGGCCATGAGCCGCGGTCATGGGCTCAACGCCTGCAGCCTGCAGAAGCAGGGCCTCGTGAGCTGCCACCTTAGGAGCTGCCACTCGTGAGTGCCGCCAGCGCCGCTATCCCGGCGGAGGCCCCTTAGCCTCCCGGTGGGCCCTTGCCTCCCTGCTCCACCACCGAGGAAGGACCATCGGGCAACCGAAGGGCGGGCCACCACAACTCGCGGCTCGCGAGGTCCCATGAGGCTACCCGCGGGGCGCAGCCCCATTCATCGAAGCCGGCACCGCTGCAAGTCACCCCCTGCTCGAGCAAAGGTACAACAAAGCACCCCTTGCCGGATGCTGCCAGGGAAGGGTCCCCAACAGATCATGAGAACCTTCCTCAAGACTTCAAAGCGCCAGTCCTCCTCCCCGAGCCTCATGCGGTCCTCACGCCTGTCAAGGCCCACATCCAACGGGAATGGCACCGGAGAGGGCAATGCGGCATAGGAGGAACTCATGTACCACCTTACGCTGTCACGCCGAAGCGCCTTGCACACCAAGCGATGGCGACGAAGACGAGCCGGGGATCGTGAGCGCCTCCTCGCTCCAGCCCAATTGGGGATAGCGGGCAATGCTGGCTCCAAAGGTGGGGTTGGGCACCCCGACGCCCGATACAGTACCACCGGCCATGCGAACCCAGACGCAAGGCGGAGGAAGGCTGAAATCAATCCTCAAGCCATAGTTTTGTGCGGTAATGAAGCTCATGCACCCCGTGCATTGGGTGGGGCCGGCGAGGCGCAAAGAGAAGAAGTGGCGCAGCAAGGAAACTAAAGGAGGGATGCCCATCATCGCCTCGCGGAAAAGGCGAAAACGTCAAGAAGAGTAAGGATTCAGGACCCAAATGCATCATATGGATCTGTTAATGGGAAAGCACAGCGTTGAAGAAATTGGAAAAGGGGAACTAGTCCACGCCTGGCGTGGGCCGGGCGGCATACCGGACCTTGGTGACTATTCTATCAATGGAGAAGTGAGACGCGGGCCAGACCGTCATCCTCCCGCACTCGTTGAAGATAGTGGCTAGGGCAGAACTGACCTTGTCCAAGCCTTCTCGGTTGAGTATGATCGACCGATCGATGTTAGGAGCCATCGGCGACGGCGAGTGGGGCGGAGGCATAGGCCTTTTCACTTTCCCCTTCTTCGTCGGAGCCATGGTGACAGGAAGGGGGGATTCGAGATTGGATTGGAAGCGGAGACTGGAGCTCGAGAGGAGGAAGAGTAGAGAGACGCTCGAGCGGCGAGAAGAGGGATGACTGTGTGCAACCACGGGTCCGCCTAGCTGGGCGCAAAATAAGGAGGCGTGGTGGAACAGGGACGCCCACTTCCAATCAACTGCCACGTGAGCGCCGAGGCCGCAGGTTGTTAGGGTTCGCGCGCTCACACTTGCCCTTCACTCTCGCTAAGCCAAGTCCAGCGCGCTTTGGGCCTGTGGGCTACCGCCGGGCGTTCGGGATCGGGGTACCAGCATTTGCTCTCGATGCGGATGATCGCTTCGAAAGATCACCCACAAGCTACGCTCTCGCTAACGTGGTTGAAGCCGATAAGGTTACTTTTTGCCGCCTACCACCTCGAAGGCCCCGCTAGCTTTGGTGGAGAATTATGAGGCTGCGCGCCTGGTTGGCCAAATCACTACTTGGGCTGAATTAAAGGCCGCTTCCGTGAGCATCACATCCCGGAAGGTCTCATGGATCGTAAGAGGGAAGAGTTCTGCAATTTCACCTGTGGTAGACCGATCGGTGGATGCATACAGCCGTGAGTTTGGAAATCTAGCACGTTATGCTCCTCAAGAGGTTTCTACCGACGCCAAGAAGGGGTAGGTTCCGCAAGGACTTAGCCCGAAGCCGCCAAGATCTTCGTCTCGACGAGTGTACTTCCTTCCAGGTTAGTCAACAAGGCTATCGCAATGAAACCGGACAACCTGACTTTGAAATCTCACGCAAGCTCCCTGCACTTTGGTTCTTCATCCGCCTCGTCTCAAGCGCTGGTCTGGATTCCAAACACCGCTTCGCCACCTGTGTTCACCTCAGGTTATCCTTTGAGGCGCCCGCCTCAACCAGCAGCAGATGTACCGCCTAAGACTTATGGTGGCCCTGGCCTAACGCCGCCCATGCCCCAATATGATAACCTGCTCAAGTGGTGGAGAGACGGGCCACTACATCCTGGAGTGTCCCCTGCACAACCCCAAATGAATGAAAGGTGTTTCCACGCTAAACCAGCTTCCACCGCTCAGGCCACGCCAACTATGTTTCAGCCGAGGAAACCCATGAGGATCCCAACGCCGTTTCCTTGACGCTTCCCTTGTTAATTGTCATCCAAGAACGTTCTTTTGATACCGAGCATCTCATTCATTTATTTCGAGAGCTATGCTCGATTGCACAACACCACCTTCTCGCGACATGCACACCTCCATGGAAATTCAGACTCCTCGTTCTAGATGGCAACCTCTAGAATAAGTCATGGAATGAAATTCTTCTCGACAAAGTTAGTGTTTCTTGCATCTCTAATAGCCCCTCAAGTCATCTGACATAAACATCATCTTGGGTATGGACCGGATGTCAGCCCATTATGCTAAGATTGATTGCTCTACTAGAACTGCTTCAACTCACCCATCCTTCGGCAAGATGCTTAATGTTTTAACCCGAGTGGCCAAGCCGCCGCCTCTACTCCTTAAATGCCAAACCCTTCCAGACCAAGATATTCCGGTAGTCCGTGACTTTCCGGATGTCTTTCAGAAGAATCGCTGTGTGTTCCACCCGACAGGATGACGAAGTTTGTGATAGATCTTGTTCCCTAACCATTCCAATCACTAGAAGACCTTATAAGATGGCACCCCAGAACTAGCCGAGCTTAGGAAACAACTCGATGAGTCCTTGCAAAAGGGTTTCATCCGCCCTAGTTCATCTCCATGGGCTTCGCTTCATCCTCTTCGCCAAGAAGAAGGATGGAACGGATCGGATGGTTGTAGATTACCGAATGGCCAATTTGGTCACTATCAAGAACAAGTATCCGCCTCCCCAGGATCAACGATCCGCATGATCAGCTCGCTGGATCCTCGCCTTTTCCAAGATGGATTTGAGGTTGGGCTACCATCAAATCAAAATCAAGAACGGGACATTCCTAAAACGGCCTTTGTTACTCGTTATGGCCAATACGAGGTATTAACCGCCATGTCCTCCGGTTAACCAATGGCTTGAGTGACACCTGATCATTCCTTGGCCGGCGCGGCGGTATTCTCGCTCAATCCGCCCCAAGAAGCGTATTGGTCTCACGCTTGTTATGCTTCTCCAACATAACTCCTCGCCAAAGAAGGCGTTGAGGCAGATTTACATTCCTAGCTGCTATTGGGTTTCTCCCTCGCCCGGAGCAGCAGGATGTGTTGCGGTGTTGACCATCCTAGGAAACAAAACAACGGTTTAAACCAGGATGGCAGAATTTAGCAAGGAAGTGCGGAATGTAATGGATAACACGGAATGCAGAGATGTTCATCCGTATGACATGGTAATATAAAAACTGCCATATATATACCAACGGTCATACACACCATTCATAGTTTAGTACAAGCCCGACGGAGTACAACTACAGTGAAAGGCGTTACATCTCATCGGAAGCATTCCAAACTCCTATACATTATTTTTCTACACTTCCGAATGATGCACATAAGTCATATTCCATGTGTCACAGACGGTGGAAATACAACTATTACAATACTAGGGATACTACTAGTACTCTGACAGCCCGTAGTAGTCCTCATAAAAGTCACCACCCAAGCCCTGAAGTGGAACATGATCATCCGGGAACAGATGTCATTCCGTGGAGCTTATGGACCATAGGGATTCTGATGTGGCCGTGGTCCAACAAACGCGGCGGCAGACAGGTCCACGAGGAGGGGTGATGCCTCCTACCACGCCACTCCATAAAATCTGCAGACCAGCCCGCACAGGTAAATTCAGTCATGTTCATGTATCCGCTTGCATGCAGGTGCAAACCGAGTCGAGTGGCCCAAAGGATCGAAAGCGGCATTAAAGAGTTCCTCACGCAAGGCCCTGTTTTCACGGTCCTTGTCTTCCAAAGATCTCAAGAGTGGTGCGAAGAAGTGAGTCCTCATGGGATGCCGCTTACACATATTTAAGGTAACCATGCACCCTGTGGGATGTGGCATGTAGCGTAAATCGGTGTTGCACAAACAGGCAGTTCTGCTCGTAATAATAGTCATCATTGAGTAGGCTGCATCCTGCACGGACATCCCAATAGTGATCCCAAGTCCATAAGAACAAGGCAGCGGTTCAGAGCTCCTGGATAAGATGGATATATCCCGACCGTGCACGATATTGGCTTTGATTAAAGTCTCTAAACTGCTCTCCTCGATCGGATATTCGATACCATCGGTAAACGGTCTCACTCATCACCCGAACCAACATTGTCGCAGATGACCACACACATCAATGCAACGGGTCGATTTAACCACTTGGTTCTGGACGGGTGGCCATCTGAAGCACGTACACAATGCAAAGACATTAGAATTTCTAGGAAAATCGGGCAGATAACATCTGTAAATGCTCAAGAACAGATTTGAGACATTCAAAATCAGATTGCAAAACCCTCAACAACATCATATCAAGGTTCCGGTCCAACTGATAGCATACTAAAAATAGTAGAAACTGAACCGAGGCTGTAAACTAACAATCCTATAAGTTACTACGGATTAGTAACACGTGAACCTCGATAGAGAGAAGAGAGCCTCAGTCCTATACCCACGAGAATGAGAAGAGGATGACTCTGATCGAGGGCATAAGGTAAAGGAGTAAAAAGAGCCCACGCCCCTCCCACAATCAATTTCTACATATAACTAAAGCATTTCTAGACTCGACATCGACCAGCTTGGCTTAGCGAACCCCACAGCAGTCCTGCTCGATGCCAACGCTGTCAGACCCCGATTCCAAGTCACATCGACCTAGCCGTAACACCTCATATCACTTTTGCGGCCTCACGCACGGTATTCCTACGGGTGTCGCTTTACCATGGCCCGGACCGCTTATGCCTTTTGGCTCACGTGATATGATAGTGTCGCTAGCATCCATATGACAAAGAACCCGGCCGACATGGCTAGTCGTGGAACCCAAAGCGGCGCTAACCCATGGGGACAGGCATACATGAATCACATCGAGCATGTTGGTCATCAACGATGAATTGGGCTGTAGCACTGGCTAACAGACTGCGTATCCCGCTGCAGCAAAGCTAGGCAGACTCAATATCACAGCGTGACATTTCAAGGCGATGTACATAGGAACAAGTGAAACACATGCCGCCAATCAAGTGTCCAAGCAGTAGTGTCGGGTTGAAGGTGACTCCGTGAACCGGCTGTAGCGACTACTATCGCCAAAAGCACGAGACTACATTTCCCATATGAGAGGCTGCAATGGATAAACAACTAGTTTGTCGGATCCCACTCATACCAAGCATTTCAATCATACACGCAATATGCCCGATATGAGTACATACAACATGGCATCACAACACAAACTCTACAACTCAAAGTACTTTATTTAAGAGGTCCGAGGAGCCATAACATATCCATACAGAGTAGGGTCACATGACCCAACACTCAAGTCATACAAACATACAAGCACATGCGGAAGCAAACTAGTCTGAGTATGTACTCTAAAAGAAAGAAAGCTTGTTGAAGCCCTTCTATCTACAAAGGGTCCTTCACAAGCCTTGGATCACCACCGGGTGGCTAGTTCACTGCCGATGTCAAGGTCTACATAAAACCCATCTGAGGGGGCAGTTGTTGTCTCCAAACATTAATTAAGGAAACATGAGTATGGAGGTACCAAAGAAGTCTTACAACAGTAATCCTATCATACATGCACATTCTCAAGAAGGTGGTGGAGTTATTTGCAAAAGCCAGCTTTGACTCTGGCTGCTTATCCCACGTGACACCACTTGAAAAGCATTTGTCGCACACGAGTCCACTAATCACCATCACAATACTCCACTGTGGACTCTCTCTCAACCCACGAGAGGGCCATCCGCAGCACTCACACTTATCTTGAGGCTTTTAGTAGTATCCATTTACTTGTCTATGAACCGTATAGGCAAAGAGTCAGTATCCGCATGGACATGGCTATTCAATAGATCATATTAACCCCGCAGGGTGTACTTTCACACACGCTCACCACTTACCGCTGCTTACACGACATGTACTGCAACCTTCAAGCGGAAGCCCAACGGGTGTGTCGGCCACGGCCTACCTAAACACTCAAGTCCCTAGTCCAGTGTTTATCGCCTATTCGGGTTCCATCCGCAGGAGTCCGCCGAGGTTTCCACTAACGGCCCCGAACGATGTGTGCAGGGTTCCCGAGATACCAAACGGGCATTCGGTACACCGGCCACGGTATCTCTACCGCATCACAGCCCACCCTAGGTCAGCGCCACATGACGGCCCAACACATAATCCTACAAACACCGTAAACTACTTGCAACTCCCGACAGAGAACAAGGGTGGTTAAGAAGTTTAGAGGGTCCATTGGTTTCGGGCCCAATGCGTGGTAGTAACTGTTTCATGGATCACAAACACGTATCTCAGTTCTTAGGGACGGCTTCAATGAAACAACCCACCATGTACTCCTACATGGCCTCTCATCGACACCTTTACCAAAACGTGTTCAACACTTTCACTCTTGAACCCGACACAACCTTTCACTCCAGCTCATCATCCCGAGCTAATTCATTCACAACTCTAAGCATAGCAAGCATAGCATGGTAGGAATCACAAACATGGCTCAATCAACTCCTACACATACTAGTGGGTTTCATCTAGTTACCGTGGGCAATGACAAAGTCATGCAAAGGAAGTGGGTTCAACTACCAAGAGCACACAACAGTTTGAATCGCGTTGTCTTAATGCAAGAAACAAGAGTAGTAGCGAGAACATGGGTTTGTATCGAATGATTCAATGGGTTGTTTGCTCGATGTAGTGGTGGTAGGATACCGCCTTTCAGACGGATATTCGGATTATCCTGAGGCGTAACCTATCACGAAGACACAATCAAAATAAAACACACATGGCAATATGCAACAATATGATGCATGCTATGACATGGCAATATGAATGTGTGTTGGCCTAATGCAAGCTGGAACAAAAAGGGATGAACTCATTTGAATCAAAGATTCAAATGTTAGCTCATTTAACATAGCCATAAAGGTGCATTATCTTAATCTGCTTAAACAGCAAGGTTAACTTGTTCTATCATGCATGAAACCTTTACCAATGGATAGAATGGATTTTTCTGATCATTTTTCATATATAAATCTTTGCATTTGGAGTTACAGATTAATTTCTATGAATTTTTGAAGTTTGAACTATTTTCTGGAATTTCCTATAACAGAATAATTCCAGTAATTCATTTATCGTGATCAAAGAATGCGTCAGTATGACGCCAGAGGTCAACGGGACGCCCGGTCAAACTAACCAGTGGGTCCTGCATGTCAGCATTCTAACTAATTAAAATTAGTTTAAACTAATCTGTTAATTAGGTGGGGGTGGCCCACCGTCATGGACTCAGAGAGTCAACCAGGCCCACTCGGTCAAAGTCGTGGTCAACTACCCTGGGCGCTTTACTGGCGAGCACGCTGGCAAGTAGAGTGGTTTTGATCGCTCCGCAACCAAATGAGCCGTGAGGGCGCTATGTGTAGCCGGGAACAACCCGCAGCTCTTGGTGGCGCTATCGGGTTTTGCAGTGGAACCGCCGGGCGACGACCTTGGCGACGCACCGGAGTTCGGGTGATGATGAACTCATGGCTACTGCAAAGGTGAGGTGCGCGGAAGTGGTGGGTTAGATGCTACGCTGACGCGGTGAGCATGTTAGACCTGAGGGTGACCGTGGATGGCCGGAAGCACGGGCGACGAAGCTCCGCGCAAGGCACGCATGGGGTGAGCTTCGTGGCAAGAGCTACAAGGCTCTGGAGCCAGAAAGGAAAGGAGGGAAGGTAGCTAGGCTCACGGTGATCTCGAGGAAGCAATCGGTGCGGTCGTAAAGGAGTAAAAAGAGCCTTACGCCCTCCCACAATCAATTCCCTACATATAACTAAAGCATTTCTAGACTCGACATCGACTTTGGCTTAGCGAACCCACAGCAGTCCGCTCGATGCCAACGCTGTCGACCCCGATTCCAAGTCACATCGACCTAGCCGTAACACCTCATATCACTTTGCGGCCTCACGCACGGTATTCTACCGTGTCGCTTCCATGGCCCAGACCGCTCGCCTTTTGGCTCACGATATGATAGTGTCGCTAGCATCCATATGACAAAGAACCCGGCCGACATGGCTAGTCGTGGAACCCAAAGCGGCGCTAACCCATGGGGACAGGATACATGAATCACATCGAGCATGTTGGTCATCAACGATGAATTGGGCAGCACTGGCTAAGGACTCCGATCCCGCTGTGCAAGTCTAGGGGACTCCAATATCACAAGCGGACATTTCCGGCGACGTATATAGGAACGGGAAACACATGCCGCCATCAAGTGTCCAAGCAGTAGGCGGTTAGGTGACTCGTGAACCGCAGCGGACTACTATCGCCAAAAGCACGAGACTACATTTCCATATGAGAGGCTGCCATGGATAAACAACTAGTTTGTCGGATCCCACTCATACCAAGCATTTCAATCATACACGCAATATGCCCGATATGAGTACATACAACATGGCATCACAACAAAACTCTACAACTCAAAGTACTTTATTTAAGAGGCCCGAGGAGCCATAACATATCCATTACAAAGGGTCACATGACCCAACACTCAAGTCATACAAACATACAAGCACATGCGGAAGCAAACTAGTCTCGAGTACGACTCTAAAAGAAAGAAAGCTTGTTGAAGCCCTTCTATCTACAAAGGCTTCACAAGCCTTGGATCACCACCGGTGGCTAGTTCACCTGTCCGATGTCAAGGTCTACATAAACCCATCGGAGGGGCAGTGTTGTCGCTAAAACATTAATTAAGGAAACATGAGTATGGAGGTACTCAGAAGTCTTACAATGTAATCCTATTATACATGCACATTCTCAAGAAGGTGGTGGAGTTATTTGCAGAAGCCAGCTTTGACTCTGGCTAAGCTATCCCACGTGACACCACTTGAAAAGCATTTGTCGCACACGAGTCCACTAATCACCATCACAATACTCCACGCGGAACCTCTCCCAACCCACGAGAGGGCCATCCCGCACTCACACTTATCTTGAGGCTTTTAGTAGTATCCATTTACTTGTCTATGAACCATAGGCAACCCAAGAGTCCTTCTCCGGACATGGCTATTCAATAGATCATATTAACCCCGCAGGGTGTACTTTTACACACGCCTCACCACTTACCGCGCTAACGACATGTACTGCAACCTTCAAGCGAAGCCCAACGGGTGTCGGCCACGCCTACCTAAACACTCAAGTCCCTACCCAGGTTTATCGCCTATTCGGGTTCCATCCCAAGGAGTCCGCCGAGGTTTCCACTAACGGCCCCAACGATGTGTGCAGGGTTCCCGAGATACCAAACGGGCATTCGCTAATCGCCACGTGTATCTACCGCATCATAGCCCACCCTAGGATCACGCCACGACGCCCCAACACATAACCTACAAACACCGTAAACTAGTTGCAACCCCGGACAGAGAACAAGGGTGGTTAAGCAGAGGGTCCATTGGTTTCGGGCCCAATGCATGGTAGTAACTGTTTCATGGATCACAAACACGTAACTCAGTTCTTAGGGACGGCTTCAATGAAACAACCCACCATGTACTCCTACATGGCCTCTCATCGATACTTTTACCAAAACGTGTTCAACACTTTCACTCTTGAACCCGACACAACCTTTTCACTACAGCTTCATCATCCCGATGAGCCGACCTGACACAACTCTAAGCATAGCAAGCATAGCATGGTAGGAATCACAAACATGGCTCAATCAACTCCTACACATACTAGTGTGTTTCATCTAGTTATCGTGGCAATGACAGTCATGCAAAGGAAGTGGGTTCAACTACCGCAGCACACAACAGTTTGAATCGCTTGTCTTAATGCAGTAAACAAGAGCGTAGAGAACATGGGTTTGTATCGGATGATCAATGGGTTGCTTGCCCGATGTAGTGGTGGTAGGATATCGCCTTCAGACGGATATTCGATTATCCTGAGGCGTAACCTATCACGAAAGACACAATCAAAATAAACACACATGGCAATATGCAACAATATGATGCATGCTATGACATGGCAATATGAATGTGTGTTGGCCTAATGCAAGCTGGAACAAAAAGGGATGAACTCATTTGAATCAAAGATTCAAATGTTAGCTCATTTAACATAGCCATAAAGGTGCATTATCTTAATCTGCTTAAACAGCAAGGTTAACTTGTTCTATCATGCATGAAACCTTTACCAATGGATAGAATGGATTTTTCTGATCATTTTTCATATATAAATCTTTGCATTTGGAGTTACAGATTAATTTCTATGAATTTTTGAAGTTTGAACTATTTTCTCGAATTTCTTATAATGATAATTCCAAGAATTCATTTATCGATCAAGAATGCGCGTATGACGCCGAGGTCAACGGGACGCCCAGGTCAAACTAACCAATGGGTCCTGCATGTCAGATCTAACTAATTAGAATTAGTTTAAACTAACTGTTAATTAGCGGGGTGGCCCACTCGTCATGGACTCAGAGAGTCAACCAGGCCCGCCTCGTCAAAGTCGTGGTCAACTACCTGCTTAGCCGGCGAGCCAGACGCTGGCGGCGTAGAGTGGTTTTGATCGTTCGCAACCAAATGAGCCGGAGGGCGCCTATGTGAGCTGGGAACAACCCGCAGCTCTTGGTGGCGCTATTGGCTCGGTGGCTGGAAAGGCGCGCGACGACTTTGGCGACTCACCGGAGTTCGGGTGATGATGAACTCATGGCTACGGTAAAAGGTGAGGTGCGTGAAGTGGTGGGTTAGATGCTACGCGAGCGGTGAGCATGTTAGACTCGAGGGTGATCGTGGATGGCCGGAAGCATCGCCGGGCGACGAGCTCACGCGGCGGACGCAGGGTGAGCTTCGGCAGAGCTACAAGGCTCGGAGCAGAAAGGAAAGGAGGGAAGGTAGCTAGGCTCACGGTGATCTCGAGGAAGCAATCGGTGCGGTCGGGATGGCTGGGCGGCGTGACGTCAAGGGGATCTCCGCGACGCGGAGTCGGGCGAGGTCGGTGCAGAGGCTCGAGCCACGCGAAGGCCGGGCTCGCTAGCTCAAGAAGAGGAGGGCGCGAGCTCTAGACACGACGGGATGGCGCAAGGACGACTGAAGAGCGTGACTACGCGACGGAGCGGCTGGCGGTGGCGCTGCCATGGCGTGGAGAGCGACGGGAGGAGTTGGGGAGGAGGAGAGGTGTCCGAGGGCTGGGGAGAGTGCCTGCCGCAGTCAGCGAGGCTGCCAGCTACGTGGCACGATGTGGTTCGCTGTTGAGCATCTGCCGCTTGCTCACTAGTTAAGCATACAGCAGGGCGGTTGGACTCCGGCATGGGCCGCATGGCGCTGTAATGTTTTTCATTTCTGTTTTTTCTATTTTCTGTAACTTTGTGGACTTTCTAAAATACTTAGACAACTCCAAAATTCACCAAACCGCACCTGGTCCTTAGTTGGAATATTTCCAGATGGAACATTTTAGTTTGGGATTATTTGGGCATTTGAAATATTTTATATAATTTAAATTCCCAAACTCAAATACTTATGATTTAATTCAAAAACCTTAGGATGACCTAGAAAATTGTGCACCACTTTTAAGCTGAGGCTCAACCAAAGCAAACGTGATGAGCATTTTAGAAGGGCATTTCAGTTCATTGAAAATAATTTTAGTAAGCCCTAGTTGATTCAAAAGGGTTCTGGGGTTCTGCTTTCCCATTTCAAATTTCTGATGAAAGTTAAACATGATGCAACACACTAATGCATGGACTAGCTAGGATGTGACAAGCCTCCTTCCTTTCCTTATTCAACCTAGACATGGATTAGTCTGCATGAAGTAGGGTTTCTTTAATAGTGCAAATTATGGTTTTCGCTCCAAGGGCGTAAGAGTAGAGGATAGCAAATTGGGAAGATGGTGGAGTGGAAAAGAACCACATGCAACGACGTGGAGATGTGGCAATAGAATAAGGTTATGGTTCAAAAGAGGTAGTATACCGAGAGTCGACGGAAGTGGCTTGCGTGGTCGCGCCCTCCGCATTACACCACGGCAGCGAGCTTGGGGATCGGGGCCATCTCAGCGGGCGCTAGGTCCGAGAGGATGGCCTTGTCGCTGGTGTGACCTTGCTCGCCGACGATTCGAAGGGCTAACGCTGCACGCCCTTTCCTTCCCCGGGATCTGTGACCACCGCTAGGAGGGAGAGAGGGCCGCCTTTTTTTAGATCTAGAGAGAGGGTGGTAGTGTGAGAAGCAAGTGGGCAGCCCTTAGCAAGAAAGCGCTCAAGCTCCAAATTTATATATCTTTTTTATACTACTATTACTGAGGTGGATGTTGGGGAACGAGTAATTTCAAAATTTTCCACGATCACGCAAGATCATGGTGATGCATAGCAACGAGATGAGAGTGTTGTCACGCACTCGAGACCAGCAACGGAAGCGTTGACGCAACGTAGAGGAAGTAGTCGCATTTCTTCCCGATCCAACCGATCCAAGTACCGAACGACGGCACCTCCGAAGTTCTGCACACGCTCAGCTCGATGACGCCCTCAACTCCGATCCAGCCGAGTGTTGAGGGAGAGTTTCACGCCACGACGGGCAGGACGATGATGATGTTCCATCGCGCAGGTTTCACTAAGCTCCGCAACGGTATATTCGAGGTGTAGTTTAGTGGAAGGGGCACGCACACGGCTAAGGAACGATCTCAATGATCAACTTGTGTCATGGGTGCCCCCCCTCAGATATAAAGGAGGAAGGGAGGGGCTGGCCGCCAAGGAGAGGTGCGCCAGGGTGTCCTACTCCTACTAGGAGTAGGATTCCCCCAAATCCTAGTCCAACTAGGTTTCCCCAAGGGAAGGGAGAGAGAGGGCGCTCTTCCTAGTCCTAATAGGACTAGGAAGGGGAAGGTGCGCCAGCACTATGGCCCCTTTTCTTTCCCACTAAGGCCCATCAAGGCCCATTGACTTCCCGGAGGTTCCGTAACTCCCTGCAATCTTAAAATTCCCAATTTCACCCGAGGATTCCGAGTCCAAACATAGGCTTCCAATATATCAATCTTTATGTCTCGACCATTTCGAGACTCCTCGCATGTCCGTGATCTCATCCGGACTCAACAACCTTCGTACATCAATATCATATAAACTCATAATAACCGCCATCAAACGTTGTTGCAGGATTCTACGGTTCGAGAACTATGTAGACATGACCGAGACACCTCTCGGTCAATAACCAATAGCGGACCTGGATGCCCATATTGGCTCCTACATATTCTACGTAAGATCTTTATCGGTCGCATCAGATAACAACATACGTTGTTCCCTTTGTCATCGGTATGTTACTTGCCCGAGATTCGATCGCCGTATCCAATACCTAGTTCAATCTCACATCGCAAGTCTTTTCTCGTCCGTAATACATCATCTCACAACTAACACATTTAGTTGCAATGCTTGCAAGGCTTATGTGATGTGCATTACCGAGAGGGCCCAGATACCTCTCCGACAATCGGAGTGACAAATCCTAATCTCAAATATGCCAACCCAACATGTACCTTCGAGACACCGTAATGTACCTTTATAATCACCCAGCTTACGCCAGGACGCTTGGTAGCACCCAAAGTGTTCCTCGGCAAACGGGAGTTGCATAACTCATAGTCATAGGAACATGTATAAGTCATGAAGAAAAGCACTAGCAACAAACTATACGATCAAGGTATGCTAATGGAATGGGTCATGTCAATCGATCATTCAACCAATGATGTGATCCCGTTAATCAAATAACAACTCCTTGTTCATGGTTAGGAAACATAACCATCTTTGATTAACGAGCTAGTCAAGTAGAGGCATACTAGTGACACTGAGGTTTATGTATTCACATGTATTATGTTTCCGTTAATACAATTCTAGCATGAATAATAAACATTTATCATGATATAAGGAAATAAATAATAACATTATTATTGCCTCTAGGGCATATTTCCTTCAGCCTCCCACTTGCACTAGAGTCAATAATCTAGTTCACATCGCCATGTGATTTAACATCAATAGTTCACATCTATATGTGGTTAACACCCATAGTTCACATCGACATGTGACCAACACCCAAAGGGTTTACTAGAGTCAGAATCTAGTTCACATCGCTATGTGATTAACACCCAAAGAGTACTAAGGTGTGATCATGTTTTGCTTGTGAGATAATTTTAGTCAACGGTCTTGACATTCAGAGCCGTAAGTATTTTGCAAATTTCTATGTCTACAATGCTCGCACGGAGCTACTCTAGCTAATTGCTCCCACTTTCAATATGTATCCATTGAGACTCGAGTCATCTAGATTAGTGTTAAAACTTGCATCGACGTAACCTTTACGATTTAACCTTTTTTCACTTCCATAATCGAGAAACATATCCTTATTCTACTAAGGATAATTTTGACCGCTGTCCATTGATCTACTTCCTAGATCTCTATTGTACTCCCTTGCCAAATTCAGTAGAAGGTATCAATAGATCGTACATAGCATAGCATACTTTATAGAACCTATGATTGAGGCATAGGGAATGACTTTCATTCTCTTTTCTATTTTCTCGCCGTGGTCGGGTTTTGAGTCTTACTCAATCTCACACCTTGTAACACAGCAAGAACTTTTCTTTGACTGTTCCATTTTGAACTACTTCAAAATCTTGTCAAGGTATGTATTATTGAAAAACTTATCGCGCCTTGATCTATCTCTATAGATCTTGATGCTCAATATGTAAGCAGCTTCACCGAGGTCTTTCTTTGAAAAACTCCTTTCAAATACTCCTTTATGCTTTGCGAATAATTCTACATTATTTCCGATCAACAATATGTCATTCACATATACTTATCGAAATGTTGTAGTGCTCCCACTCACTTTCTTGTAAATACAGGCTTCTCAAAAGTCTCAGATAAAACCATATGCTTTGATCACACTATCAAAGCGCTTATTCCAACTCCGAGATGCTTGCACCAGTCCATAGATGGATCGCTGAGCTTGCACATTTTGTTAGCCTTTAGGATTGACAAAACCTTCTGGTTGCATCATATACAACTCTTCTTTAATAAATCCATTAAAGAATGTAGTTTTGACATCCATTTGCCAGATTTCATAAAATGTGGCAATTGCTAACATGATTCGACGACTATAAGCATCGCTATAGTTGAGAAATCTCATTGTAGTCAACACCTTGAACTTGTCGAAAACCTTTCATGACAAGTCGAGCTTTGTAGATAGTAATACTACTATCAGCATCCGCCTTCCTCTTGAAGATCCATTTATATAATATGGCTTGCCGATCATCGAGCAACTCCATCAAAGTCCACACTTTTTCTCATATATGGATCCCATCTCAGATTTCATGGTCTCAAACCATTTCATGAATCTGGGCTCATCATCCTCATAGTTCGAGGTTCATCATGGTCTAGTAACATGACTTCTAGAATAAGATTACCGATCACCGGTGCGGATCTTCTCGAAGACCACGAGGTTTTGGTAGCAACTTGATCTGATTTATTCTCTTACTTAAATGAATAACGATTGCAAGAAACATGATCAAATCATATTTATGCTCAACACCAAATAACACTTATTTAGGTTCCACACTAATCCCGAAAGTAAGGGAGGTATGATGATCATATCAATTTGGAACTACTTCCAACACTCATCGCACTTCCCCTTCAACTAGTCTCTTTATTCTGAACCCTGTTCGAAGTTACTAATCTTAGCAACCTAACGAGTATCAAATACTCAGGGGCTACTATAAACACTAGTAAGGCACACATCAATAACCTGTATATCAAATATAACCTTGTTCACTTTGCCATCCTTCTTATCCACCAAATATTCAGGGTAGTTCGCTCAAAGGACCAGTTCCATTGCAGCAAAAGTACTCGGCCTCGTGCTTAGGTCTAGACTTGGGCTTCTTCACCGAAGCAGCAACTTGCTTGCCGCTCCTTTGAAGTTCCCTTCTTCCTTTGCCATTTTCCTTGAGACTAGTGGTCTTGTCAACCATCAACACTTGATGTTTTTCTTGATTTCTACCTTCGCCGATTTTAGCATCGCAAGAGCTCGAGAATCTTTTTCGCATCCTTGATACTATAGTTCATCACAAGTTCTACTAACTTAGTGATGGTGACTAGAGAATTCGTCAATCACTATCTTATCCGAAGATTAACTCCCACTTGATTCAAGCGATTGAAGTACTGCATAATCTGAGCACATGCTCACTAGTTGAGCGATTCTCTCCATCTTTTAGCTATAGAACTTGTTGGAGACTTCATATCTCTCAACTCGGTATTTGCTTGAAATATTAACTTCAATTCCTGGAACATCTCATATGGTCCATGACGCTCAAAACGCCTTTGAAGTCCCGATTCTAAGTCATACATGGTGCACTAAACTATCAAGTAGTCATCATATTGAGCTAGCCAAACGCTCATAACGCCTCGATCTGCTCCCGCAATAGGTCCGTACCCAGCGTGCATTAAGGACATAATTTTCACAAAGCAATGAGGATAAACCTCAGATCACGGATCCAATCCGCATCATTGCTACTAACATCTTTCAATACAATTTTCTAGGAACACATATGAAAACATAGGGAAGCAACAACGCGAGCTATTGATCTACAACATAATTTGCAAAATACTACCAGACTAAGTTCATGATAAATTAAAGTTCAATTAATCATATTACTTAAGAACTCCCACTTAGAAAAATATCCTCCAATTCTCTAAGTGATTGCGTGATCCATATCAACTACACCATGACCGATCATCACGCAGATGGAGTAGTTTCAATGGTGAACATCAATATGTTGATCATATCTACTATATGATTCACGCCGACCTTTCGGTCTCCGTGTTCCGAGGTCATATCTTATATGCATAGCTCGTCAAGTATAACCTGAGTATTCTCTGTGCAACTGTTTTGCACCCGCTGTATTTGAACGAGAGCCTATCACACCCGATCATCACGGGTGTCTCAAAGACGAAGAACTTTCGCAACGGTGCATACTGTGGAGAACACTTCTTGATAATTTAGTAAGGGATCATCTTATAATGCTACCCAATCAAAGCAAAATAAGATGCATAAAGGATTAACATCACATGCAATCAATATAAGTGATATGATATGGCCATCATCATCTTGTGCTTGTGATTCCATCTCCAAGCACCCATGATCACCATCGCCACGGCGCCGACACCTTGATCTCCATCGTAGCATCGTTGTCGCTCGCCAATCTTATGCTTTACGACTATCGCTACCGCTTAGTGATAAAGTAAAGCATTACGTATGATTGCATTGCATACAATAAAGCGACAACCATATGGCTCCGCCATTGTCGATAACTTCGTTACAAAACATGATCATCTCATACAATAAAATTCAGCATCATGTCTTGACCATATCACATCACAACATGCCCGCAAAACAAGTTAGACGCCCTCTACTTTGTTGTTGCAATTTTACGTGGCTGCTACGGGCTGAGCAAGAACCGTTTACCACGCATCAAAACCACAACGATATTTCACAAATAGACTCGCTTAACCTTCTCAAGGACCGGCGAGCCACACCGATTCAACTAAAGTGAGAGAGAGACACCCGCCGTCACCTTTAAGCAACGAAAGTGCTCTGAGCGGTGAAACCAGTCTCAGAAGCGAGCAGAATGTCGGTCCGGCCGCTTCATCTCACAATACCGCTGAACCAAAGTATGACATGTCGGTAGGCAGTATGACTTGTATCGCCCACAACTCACTTGTGTTCTACTCGCACATGACATCAACGATAAAACCAGGCTCGATGCCACCGCTGGGGAACGAGTAATTTCAAAATTTTCCTACGATCACGCAAGATCATGGTGATGCATAGCAACGAGATGAGAGTGTTGTCACGCACCGAGACCAGCAACGGAAGCGCTGACGCAACGTAGAGGAAGTAGTCGATTTCTTCCCGATCCAACCGATCCAAGTACCGAACGACGGCACCTCCGGTTCTGCACACGCTCAGCTCGATGACGCCCTCGAACTCCGATCCAGCCGAGTGTTGAGGGAGAGTTTCACAGCACGACGCGGCAGGACGATGATGATGTTCCACCGCAGGGCTTCGCCTTAAGCTCCGCAACGGTATATTCGAGGTGTAGTTTAGTGGAAGGGGCACCGCACACGGCTAAGGAACCATCTCAATGATCAACTTGTGTCATGGGGTGCCCCTGCCCCTCAGATATAAAGGAGGAAGGGAGGCTGGCGCCAAGGAGAGGTGCGCCAGGGTGTCCTACTCCTACTAGGAGTAGGATTCCCCAAATCCTAGTCCAACTAGGTTTCCCAAGGGAAGGGAGAGAGGGCGCTTCTCCTAGTCCTAATAGGACTAGGAAGGGGGAAGGTGCGCCAGCACTATGGCCCCTTTCTCTTTCCCACTAAGGCCCATCAAGGCCCATTGACTCTCGGAGGTTCCGATAACCTCCTGATCTCTAAAATTCCCAATTTCACCCGGAGGATTCCGAGTCCAAACATAGGCTTCCAATATATCAATCTTTATGTCTCGACCATTTCGAGACTCCTCATGTCCGTGATCTCATCCGGACTCAACAACCTTCGTACATCAATATCATATAAACTCATAATAACCTGCCATCGAAACGTTGTTGCAGGGACTCTACGGTTCGAGAACTATGTAGACATGACCAGACACCTTCCGGTCAATAACCAATAGCGGACCTGGATGCCCATATTGGTCCTTACATATTCTACGAAGATCTTTATCGGTCGATCAAGATAACAACATACGTTGTTCCTTTGTCATCGGTATGTTACTTGCCCGAGATTCGATCGCTTATCCAATACCTAGTTCAATCTCGCATCGAAAGTCTCTTTCTCGCTCCGTAATACATCATCTCACAACTAACACATTTAGTTGCAATGCTTGCAAGGCTTATGTGATGTGCATTACCGAGGGCCCAGATACCTCTCCACAATCGGAGGACAAATCCTAATCTCAAATATGCCAACCCAACATGTACCTTCGAGACACCTGTAATGTACCTTTATAATCACCCAGCACGCTAGACGCTTGGTAGCACCCAAAGTGTTCCTCGGCAAACGGAGTTGCATAATCTCATAGTCATAGGAACATGTATAAGTCATGAAGAAAACACTAGCAACAAACTATACGATCAAAGTGCTAATGGAATGGGTCATGTCAATCAGATCATTCAACTAATGATGTGATCCCGTTAATCAAATAACAACTCCTTGTTCATGGTTAGGAAACATAACCATCTTTGATTAACGAGCTAGTCAAGTAGAGGCATACTAGTGACACTCAGAGGTTTATGTATTCACACATGTATTATGTTTCCGTTAATACAATTCTAGCATGAATAATAAACATTTATCATGATATAAGGAAATAAATAATAACATTATTATTGCCTCTAGGGCATATTTCCTTCAAGGAGTAGTGGTAAAGTAGTTTATATTTTCTCCGGACAGCATCAGCTTAGTCGTGCTTCAAAACTGCGCACGCCATTAAAAAAAGGTCGATAACCACGCGGCACCTCGGCCAACGCGCCGATCGATTTTGCACGAGAAATTACACACCATGTTCATTGACATGTGGTCCTGCTCCAACATATCGTTGAGACGACGGTGAGTAGTAGGAGTATTTCCGAACGACGTAGGCGGGCTCTTCGCGGAACCGTGGAAACTCGCAACCGCCCAACGACTCTTCGCTTCTTTCCTCTCGATTTGGAACTGCTGTCACACGCCTTCCTCTCCTCCTCCATTTTCCTTCATCCTTCACCCTTTCTTCTGCCATTGTTCAATCGCCTTTCCACGAAGGAACAGGCCGAAACGACTTGTTATTCTGCCCTAACTGAAAGATGACGTGGTGGAGGAACTCATTGATCGCAAAGTCATCACCTCGCTAGCATGGCAGGTCGTTCGCCCATTCTCGACTCAACTAATAACATCATTGCAAGGAACCCAAGAGTCAAGGAGCGGTTTGATCTCCCCTATCTTCTTCGCCGTGACTCGATGATCGGCGCAGACGACGGAGGCCTCAGCTGTGCAAGATGATGACGCTTGATAATGATACGTATGATGTTAAGATGCCATCGCTGAGGGCGAGGCTTGCGGTGCAAATAGAGATTGGGTTGTTTACATTGGGTCCAATCTGAGTGGGAACTTGTGAATGTGTACACTCGTGACCGGTTCCACTTCCAAAATCTCAGCAGATTGCCTTCGAGGTTGAGCACAACCGATTGTACGATGTTCAAATACGATCATGGTAATCGCCTTCTACGGAAGATAGCAATTTGTCGAAGTTCCCAACCGCTTTGGAATTACGACAACTATGAAGTTGTTTCTATCTTCGCATGCTTGTTGTCACCTTAGTGGTTTGACTCGATGGATATTGCCCAAAAATCAGTTTCTATACACGGATGAGTACCGTGATGCAATTCAAACGAGGGCCTTTGTGTTTGCTGCCACCACTGTGGCACCTTTTGCATGGTATCCTTGTTGTTTCGCACGCTTATCTTCCACCGTAATTATAATTGTTTCATCCACATGCATGCGGTTAGCAAGTTTCCTTTACTAATTAACCTTCTTCTTGTGTTTCAAGGTCCCGTGAACATCCCACCACCTATACTTGAAAATTTTATAACCAAGGGGAGATGACGATGGTGATGATCACGAGCATGAGGACGAGCAAAGGCCCATATACTCTGGCGCTCGCAACTAATTCCGATGGATCACCTCTTCTGTGAGTATACAGCCACCGATGATGTTATCGCTAAGGAAGCACGGTTCCATGGTCGCACTCTCCTGGACCTATTCCAACACCGCTGCATGGTATTCGGATGGATACTAGTGTGCTAGCGCCAACCCTTCTCCCGCATGTAATTAATAGTCTTGGAGAAAACTCGCTTCTTCCTTGGACAAAACTATCCGATGGTGGTGAAAGGCGATCAACTCGCTGACACAACGTTACTAGTACCATTTATGAGAAGCAATCGTGTCAATACTTCTACATTTGGGTGGTTCCCTACTCAGATGTAACATCCCAAATTTTCAATTTGGAATGTTATACATAGGTCATTCATGCATATCATATTTTATTGCATTTTCGCTCGCAATCCTCAAAACTAAGCAACTCAAGAACCCTGAGAGAGTTGGGGATTTCTAGTTTTCATATTAAATTTTATCAAATAACTAAACGAGGATTTTTATTTTAATTATTTTTCTTTCAAAAAATATTTCATATTAAATATATGAGAGGAGATAATATGACTTCTCCAAAATAATTGAAATATTGGAGGAAAAATTAAATCATTTATTTGATTTTATTTGATTTATTTGGATTTTATTTGCTTTAGAAAATTGCACGTTTCAAAATTGCATTTTAGGCCAAGAAAATGTTCATCTTGTTCTAAATATTTCAATTAGACGTGAAAATTTATTTTGGCATTTTTAGATTTTTATTTTATTTTATAGGATTTATTTTCTGTTCATGAAATATTTTAAAATAACTTCCAATACCTCGGGCGGAAGCTCACTCAGTCAGTGCCGCCCAACCCCGCCACCGCCTCAGCACGCCATTCGCACGGACGCCGAGGAGAGTCCGATCGATCTCCCGGGCGCCACAAGCTTTTCATCGCCCCCCCCTTTAAAAGCTTTAGAAAATTGCACGCTCAAAATTGCATTTTAGGCCAAGAAAATGTTCATCTTGTTCTAAATATTTCAATTAGACGGTGAAAATTTATTTTGGCATTTTTAGATTTTTATTTTATTTTATAGGATTTATTTTCTGCTCAGGAAATATTAAAAAAAACTTCCAATACTCGACGGCGGAGCTCACAAGCCGGCCCAACCTCACACCGCTTCTCCACATACACATTGCATGCAGACGGACGCCGAGGAGAGTCCGAGCGACTCTCCGGCGCCGACAAGCCACTACCGCCGCCCCCCTTTAGCCACCTGGCCCCTGAGCCTAAGTCCACAGCCTCACCACAAGAGCCTGCTTAGCCGCCCCAATGCACAGCCGCCTACGCCCCACAAGCTCCATGTCGAGCCTGCTCACGGAGTTTCTCGCTAGAGGTAACGCACATCCGCAGAGTTCGGTTTTTAAAGAAACCGATTCGTTTTTTAGAAACCCTAGTTCGCTTTTTTAGATCGGTTTGCCGATTTTCCCGGCTTCTTCTATTTAGTGGACGTCATTCGTATGTTCGCTCAAATGAACGGTTCTATTAGTTACAGCTAACGAATGCTCGCTCTAGTCTGTCGTCCGCTTTTTTATGGATTTTTCCGCAATTATTCTCGATCGCGATTTCTGATCCGATTTCGCTTATGTTTATCTTTTCGCCATTTATCGGAATCAAAGCTATCAAGCGCCTAGATCTTTGTCTCGAGACTCTCTTCTCGCTTAATCAACTTGAACAAGATTTTGATATCGTAAAATTTGACTTTAGTTCAGATTAGTAAATGGATCTTGTTTCTTTCGCCGCTTGAGTTTCGCTGTTCGCTTGGTTTGATTCTTTGCAAACCGGAGTTCTTAAGTGAACTTTCTGGTCAATCTCTTTTATTAGAGTTTTGTCGTGCATCTTTGCTTCTGCTTATGTATGCTATTGTTTGCTTGCGATAGAATTCTGAGTGGAAGCGTAGCTACACGAGTCCCTAGGTTTCATGGATCCTCAAGAAGGCAAGTAACACATTGATCATACTCTTTCCAAACCTAGTTTTATGCATTAGTTTCAATCCTCAAACATTGAATGATTAGGATGTCATTAACACGTGGGTTGGGAAGTAGTTGTTGAGGTAGAACCTATTGCCCTGTTATATTCAAAACCTTGGGAGTTACTTCTACGTATTGCTTATATTGCTATGCTGTGCTCATAGACGAAGGTTGGGTTTGAGTGAAATCCATGACAGATGTGAGATTGTTAATTAATGGTTCAACTAAAGGTGGCAACTTAAATTTACATCTGGGTGGATGAGCACATGGAGTACCCAAGGTTGCCTATTTTTTGACATCCCGGTTCCGAGATTTTCCTATGGACCGCCACCCAGGCTCAAAGAGAACTGAGATGATTCATGCTAGAAACTGTGTGCAGCCACAAGCTATTATGGGCTCTAGCATAGTTGAGGATGTTACGTGAAGCTCTTGAAGAGGTAGATCAGCATGTAGTGGTTCTATAGGTTTGGTATGGTCTACCGAATAGAGAGTTAATGTTTCAAAGATCGTGTCTCTCTATCCATTTCTCAAACACCATGTAGTCGAGAACTCCAACGGAGGCGATCGAGTCTTGTGGGGAAAAGTGTGCAAACCTCAGAGAGTGTACAATCTAATCATGGTTAGCCGTGTCCCCTGCTATGGACAATCTTGAGTATCTAGTATTTGGAGTATCTTAAGTATCTCATCACTCCTAGTTAATATTGTTGGGTTGTTAATTACTTTTAATTGGGATTGAGTTGAGGAACCTTCTCAATGATGTTTCAACCACCATGATAGTTAAAATAAAATTATTCCTTTGTTGTAGGAAAATTGGCTTTTCAAAAACTATAACCATAGAGCTTTCCACCAGCCAAATATGCATGTAGTGATAGCATTATTCTATTCCTGCTTCATCGGTTATATTGCCAGATATTCCATGTGCTGACCTGCTGGCTACAACGTATTATGTTGCGACTTTTCACGAGGAGTAAGGTTCGTTAGGTCGCTGTCCAGAGCTCAGCTATGCCGCTGGAGTTGATGGACTCACTTTATCTTCCAAGCCTTCCGCTGTTATCGTATTAGATGGCCTAAGCCATATTTATTGTAATAAGTTTTCTTGAGACATTCATGTAATAAGTGTGTGATTGCTACTCGTTATAAATCCTTCGAGTTTGTGTGTCAAGACACGATCCAGATGACACGATGCATAGAGATTGACCGCTTGAGGTCGGTCGCTACAAGATGGTATCGAGCACAAGCTGAGTGTAGGACACGCACCACTAAGATAAACCCTAGGTCACTCTTCTCTACTCATTTCGACCTTCCATTTTCACTTAGGATGGCGGAGTGAAGAACAAGTTCGCACGGATGAAGACACACCTTTGGACGCCACTTGAAGGAAGTCACTAGCTACTTGAACATTGGAATACCAAGCTTCACTGGGACGCATAACGCCACCTTACCGTAAGAGGAGCGCTGGATGATTCAAGTACAAGTACCAGGAAGGACGTCACGCCAACCTCCAAACCCATAGATTTTTCTTTGAAGCACCCACCTAGAGTTTAGGCAAGAGCATGGCAGCCCACATTACCATGGGATGCATTGGAGAAGTCTACAACAAGGATCTTAAGGACACTATCTACAGATATGTGGCGCCGAGCAATGGGAAGTGATCAGCACCGAAGGATAGATCCATTACAGCTTTCATCCAGAGTTAAACCAAGACATTCGATGTCGAGAACCAGATGTGCGAGACATGGTGGACTTGAAGAAGGCGAAGACTAGGATCATCGAGCTAGAGGAAGAACTCAAGTTTACACGCGATGGATATGAAGAGGAAATCAAGACGTTATCGGAGAAGAATGACGACCGTTAAGAAGATCGGAGTATTCATGGGAGATCCAGCCAGAAGAGAAGACGACGATTCCACTTTCCCGGCAACTACATCATCATCGACAACACCGACTCGACCCTAGTGATGATGACTTTGAAGAGGAAGCTCGAGCGACATCATGGAGTCTTCCACCGATCAAAATTTCTAGATGACCACCACATATTAGTAGTATTCCCCATGTATTTAGTAGTAGTTGAGCACTTTGTGATAGTTCGACCGCTTGTATGCCCTTGCTTGATTGATTGAGTGAAATGATTGTGTTTGTATCATGTGCATATGGGTAGTGCTTTCTCATTAGACCCCTTTTCTATTCTGATATCTTCCATCTAAACCCATCAGATGCCTCTGAGACGTGACACCGGTTTTGCCTTCCAGCCGGAGCTCACCCAGCTTGATACAAAGAACAAAATGCCTTGATGCAATTAAGTTCTAACCAGGCAACAACAACAACAACAACAACAACAACAACAACAACAACAACAACAACAACAACAACAACAACAACAACAACAACAACAACAACAACAACCCGCCGCCTTGACAACCTAGCCCATTTTCTAAGGTTACTTACGGTGTTTTCGAGTAGCACCGAACCTATAGTTGTGATGATTGGCACCAGATTGAAGGAGTTGACCACCACAGGTTGCACAGATGTTGAGAAGGTGCGCTTGCGCACATCAATTGGATGGACCAGCAGCCTCATGGTGGGAGAATTACACACCACTTTCCCCATAGCCAATGTCCTTGGGACCAGTTTCAGCAAGCTTTCCGCACAACCCATGTCTCAACCGAGCCATGAATATGAAAAAGTGTGAGTTTCGCAACTTACGCCAGGGAACCGATCAGGCTCAAGACGTGGATGAGTTTAGTGTTATCTCGCTATGCCCCGATGATGTGGCCACAGATGTCGTGAAGCGGAGAAGTTTATGGAAGGGTTGAATGATGAAATGAGTATGCAGTTGATGGTAGAACCTTCAACAACTACCGGAGTTGGTAGATAAGGCTCTTATGATTGAAGGGAAGCAGCAGCAAATTGAGAGCCGTAAGAGGAAGTATGGACAAGGGAGGTATAACTCAGAGCTCAGCAAGCCTCGCTAACCCCGAACTCGAGGACTTGTTCATGACCATGGAGGTCATAACCACACCGGAGGAGGATCGCATAACCACAATGGTTCTAAGAATGGTAATGGGAACGGAGCCAACAACAATCGAACCAATCCTAATCCAGCCACACCCGCCAAAAAGAGACCTAAGTCACGTTATTTGCTTTAAGTGCGGAAGACTGGACACTATGCTACCTGGAGTGCCCAAGGATAGAATGGAAACGGAAATGGGAGCGCTGGGAAGAAGCCCAATTGATTCAACAAAGGACAAGTGAACCACGTTAACGGAGGAGGTTGAAGAGCAGCGGACGCGGTTATAGGTAAGTTTTGGTTAAGTCATTTACCGCTTTTGTTCTTTTTGATACGTGCATCGATTCATATATATCAAGGGATTCATGGATAAGTTTAAACTACCAACACAAACCCTTAGGACCCCTCTTTAGTGAGTTCACCGAGCAGAGTATATGGCTAGCGATGGTGTGGCCAGACACCCTAACCATTGGCACACATGTTTTTCCGTCCACCTAATTATCTTGGATTCACAAGGATTGGATGTGATATTAGGCATGGAATGGATCTCAAAGTATGGAGGAAGTATTGACTGTGCTAGTAAGTCGATTTATCTCACCACCCCGGAGGGATAAAGGATTAAGTATGTATCTAGGCATGTACCTTGGAGGAGCTAAGTGAATACCCTCACGGAGTTGTTCAGAGGAAGTGCCTATAGTGAAGGATTGCCTGGATGTTTTCCATAAGAGTTACTAGGCATGCCACCGATCGAGACATCGAGTTTTTGATAGAGCTATTGCCGTGCAGGGCAAATATCCAAGAGACCCTATCGGATGCCTCGCAAATGATCCTGGAGGAGATTAAGAAACAGATCAAGGAGTTATTGGAGAAAGGTTACATTCAAGGAGTTCATGACCTTGGGGAGCCCCAAGGCTTTTGGTTGAGAAGAAGGATAAATCCAAAGAATGGTTGTTGATTATCGGACTTTGAATGAAGTGACGATTAAGAACAAGTACCCACCGCCTATGATCAATGATCTGCTTGGTCACCGCAAGGAGTTAAGGTGTTTTCAAAGATCAATTTGCATCGATACCACCATTGAAGATTCAAGACAAGGATATACCAAAGATAGCATTCACCACATGATATGGATTATACAAGTATACGGTCATGTCATTTGATCGACTAACGCCCTGCCTATTTCATGAGCATGATGAACAAAGTATTCATGGAATATCGGACAAGTTTGTTGTGGTGTTTATTGATGATATTATGGTATATTCAAGAACGAAGAGGAGCACAAGGAGCATTTGCATTAGTTCTCTAGAAACTCGTGGAACACCAGTATGCTAACTTCAGCAAATGCGAGTTTTGGTTGAAGGAAGTCGGATTCCTTGGACATGTTATATCGAGAAGGTATAGCAAGAGACCCCAAGAAGGTTCGGCCAACCGAATGCTTGGCACCCACTTCGCTTAGGAGATCCGCAGTTTCTTGGACTCGCAGGATACTATCGGAGATTCATTGAGAATTTTTCCAAGATTGCGAAACCAATGACGGAGTTATTGAAGAAGGATACTAAGTTTAAATGGATGTAAGATTGCGAGGCAAGTTTCCAGAGTTGAAGAAACGTTGACTACAGCCCCAGTTTAACGCCAGATATACATAAGGATTTCCAGTGTATTAGATGCCTCTCGCTTAGGACTTGGAAGTGCTTATGCAGGACGGAAGAGTTGTTTCAGCTCATGACAACTAAAACCTCATGAGTTGAATTATGCCACGATGATTTGGAGCTAGCAGAGTGCATGCATTAAAGACTTGGAGGAATTACCTTATTAGAAATCGTGATGTGTACACGGATCATAAGAGTTTGAAGTACATTTTCACACGTAGGAGCTAAACCTTAGACATAGGAGATGGTTGGAGCTTATAAAGGATTATGACATGAAGCTACACTATCATCCAGGAAAGGCCAATGTCGTAGCATATGCCTTGAGCCGAAAGAGTTATGCTAATATCCTAGAGAGTACGGGATTGCCAAAGGAGTTAGGAGAGGATATTATGGAACTGCGATTAGAGATTGTTCCTAGAGGTTTTGTTGCAACAATGGAGGTTCAGTCGACATTGTTGGGGAAGATTCGGGAAGCTCAGAAGGAGGACAAAGAGATTGCCGAGATAAAGGAGAAGATGAGCAAAGGAAAGGCCAAAGGTTTTCGTGAGGATGAGCATGATACCTTATGGTTTGAGGATCGGATATACATGCCCAATGACCCGTAGATCGTGAAGTTAATATCAGAGGCTCATGACTCACCATACTCGATACACCCAAAACGCCAAGATGTATTTGGATTTGAAGGAACGCTTCGTGGACGGTATGAAGAAGGATATTGCCGAGTATGTAGCCGTATGTGATGTATGTTAGATAGTGAAGGCAGCATCAAAAGCCAGCAAGATTGTTACAGCCTATGCCGATATCCGAATGGAAGTGGGATAAACTTGGCATGGATTTTATCACCGGTTTACCCAGACCAAATCAGGATATGATTCTATATGGGTAGTAGTTGATCGCTTGACCAAAGTGGCCCACTTTATCCCAAAGTGAAAACCACTTATACAAGTGCAATATTGGCCAAGATATATATGTCCAAGATCGTATGTCCGCATGGAGTTCCGAGGACCATCGACGATAGAGGAACACAGTTTACCTCAAATTTTTGGCATGCTACACCGACTTTGGGTACGAGATTGGAGTTCAAGATAACATTTCACCCGCATTAATGGATGACCGAGAGTCAACCAGATTCTGAAGATATGTTGAGAGCCTATGCGCTAGATTATAGATCTAGTTGGGATGACAATTTGCCTTATGCAGAGTTCTCATACAATAGTAGCTACCAAGCCAGTTTGAAGATGGCACCGTTCGAAGCCCTGTATGGACGAAGGTGCAGAATGCCGTTGATGTGGTATGAAGTAGGAGACCGACAATTGTTTGGACCAGACCTGATAAAGGAGTCTGAATAAAAGGTTAGGCTGATTCGTGATAGACTGAAGATTGCTCAGTCCAGGCAGAAGAGTTATGCAGACTCGAAACGCAAGGAGGTAACCTATGAAATTGGAGATAGAGCATATCTGCGAGTATCTCCCT
Source organism: Aegilops longissima (assembly GCA_021605205.1). Lineage (NCBI taxonomy): Eukaryota > Viridiplantae > Streptophyta > Magnoliopsida > Poales > Poaceae > Aegilops > Aegilops longissima. Next base: position 340,434,741 of record CM038678.1, read on the forward strand.
TGCGAGGAGTGAAACGTTTTGGAGTTGAGGGAAAGTTAGCCCCGAGATTTGTAGGACCGTATCGGGTTTTCGAACGGATGGGAGAAGTTTCCTACAAGTTGGAGTTACCGGAGGGACTGTCAGGAGTTCACGATGTATTTCACGTTTCACGCTTGAAGAAGTGTCATGCGAGATGGCGATATACCGTTAAGAGATACAAGACTTTGGAGGTGATTCATTGGACAATGATTTGACTTATGAGGAGAAGCTAGTTAAGATTCTTGAGTTTGCCAACCGAGTCACCCGCAGCAAGGTTATCAAGTTTTGCAAAGTTCAAGGAGCCACCACACCAAGGATGAAGCCACTGGGAACGAGAGGATGATCTACAAAGACCACCCACAACTATTTTCTAGTTAATTCAATCTCGAGGCTAGATTCATCTTAGGGTAGGTTTGTAACATCCCAAATTTTCAATTTGGAATGTTATACATAGGTCATTCATGCATATCATATTTTATTGCATTTTTGTTCAAATCCTCAAATCCTAAGCAAATCAAGGACCCTCGAGAGAGTTGGGGATTTCCGGTTTCATATTTGATTTTTATCAAATAATAAACGAGGATTTTTGATCTTAATTATTTTTCTTCAAAAATATTTCATATTAAAATATATGAGAGGTGATAATATGACTTCTCCAAAATAATTGAAATATTGAGGAAAAATATTAAAATCATTTATCTGATTTTATTTGATTTTATTTGATTTTATTTGCATTAGAAAAATTGCACGCTTTCAAAATTGCATTTAGGGCCAATAAAATGTTCATCTTGTTCTAAATATTTCATTTAGACGGTGAAAATTTATTTTGGCATTTTTAGATTTTTATTTTATTTTACACTAAGGAAATCAGAGTTTGTTATGCACCACTACGGACGGCAAAGGCATCGGACGGATAAGAAGAGCTTTTGCTGCCGCACGGACAACTAAGAGTGATCAGCAAAGATGGTCGGCAAACAGGTCCTTTGCCGTCCGCTTTCACGACGGACGTTAAAGAGTCCTTTGCCTACAGTGGAGGACGGAAAGGGAGGGACGGCAAAATACTTGACGTCCGCCAAAGATTAGTCCGTTAGGTGGCTAACGGCGGTTTTGCGTCGCCAATGACGCAAATTTGACCACCGCTTGTCGTCTGCCATGACGCCATAGAAGGCCAACGCCACTGGTTTGCGTCACCACGGCGACGCAAAGGTTATGTCTTGCCATCAGCTTTTCTTGTCACCACCGACGGCAAAACCTTTGGTCTTCGCCACGGAGGCAATTTGCTAAATTGCAAAAGCGAAGCATGTGGGGCCACGTGTCCCTTTGCTTACAAAGTAGGCACGGCAAGGGCTCTATGTCATGTATGGACGGCAAAGAGCCCTGCACCTCTTTTTAATTCTGTTTTCTTATATTCAACAATTATCACAGACACAACACATATATGTCCATCACATAAATATCACAGACATATATATATCACAAAGACATATATATCCATCACATAAATATCCAGACATATATATCTATCCATACATACATAGTAGGTTGCACATAGTCCCATCAATCCATACATATTACAATATGCAAAGTTTCATCATAGCAAGTGCAAGAATACAAGAAGTGCATCAAAGGAAAACCAAGCAATCCATCATATGATGTCAAGCCTCCGTGAAGTGAATGAAACCCGCAAAATGACAAATAAGAAAGTTAGAAAAGAATAGAAGAAGAAGAAGACTAAGAAGAAGTATATGCCATTTATTAGCTAACTTAGGTGAACTCGGATCATTTATGAGCTAAATTAGTTGAAATGGATCGCTTATGAGCTAAGTTAGGTGAAATGGATCATTTATGATCTAAGTTAGGTGAAATGGATCGCTTATGAGCTAACCTAGGTGAAATGGGTCGCTTATGAGCTAACCTAGGTGAAATAGGTCGTTATGAGCTAACCTAGGTGAAATGGGTCGCTTATGAGCCAACCTAGGTGAAATGGGTCGCTTATGAGCTAACCTAGGTGAAATGCATCATTTTGGAGCTTAGTTAGGTGAAATGGATCGCTTATGAGCTAACCTAGGTGAAATGGATCATTTATGATCTAATCTAGGTGAAATGGGTCGCTTATGAGCTAACCTAGGTGAAATAGGTCGCTTATGAGCTAACCTAGGTGAAATGGGTCATGTATGAGCTAACCTTAGTGAAATGGGTCGTTATGAGCTAACCTAGGTGAAATTGGTCGCTTATGAGCTAACCTAGGTGAAATGGGTCGTTTATGAGCTAACCTTGGTGAAATGGGTCGCTTATGAGCTAACCTAGGTCAAATGCATCATTTATGAGCTAACCTAGGTGAAATGGATCATTTTGGAGCTAACTTAGTTGAAATGGGCCGCTTATGAGCTAACTAAGGTGAAATGCCAGCTTTTGAGCTAACTAAGGTGAAATGGGTCGCTTATGGAGCTAACCTAGGTGAAATGGGTCATTTAGAGCTAACGAGGTGAAATGGGTCATTTTAAAGCTACCGTAGGTAAAATGGATCATTTAGAGCTAATCTACGAAATGGGTCATTTTAGAGCTAACTTGGATAAATTGGATCACTTGTAAGCTAACTAAGGTAAAATGAGTCATTTTAGAGCTAACTTAGGTAAAATGGATCGTTTATGAGCTAACTAAGATAATTATGCAATTTTTGACATAAGTAAGCTAACTCTAGGTCATTATGGTAAGCATATTGGAGGAAATAAAGCTAAGTCTAAGTCTAGCTAAACTTACCGTGATCGTGGAGGTGTATTAGCGGCTGGCTCGTGGTAGTCGGAGAAGGATCGTATGATGCTTCGAGTTAAGCGCACCAAAGATCATTTCCAATGTCTCGTAGCATTATGACACTCAAATGTTAAGACTAGCAAGTAATGTCCATTCAAATTAAACTCACCGTGCCCTGTGAGGAATCATCGCATCGGAGGAGCGATCCACTGGATTCTCGCAACGATCGCACATTTGGTTTTCACAAGAAAGTCATACTAGTTAGTAATGGACTCA